>JACSVZ010000021.1:64371-1290415 GCA_014706295.1 Lycocorax pyrrhopterus obiensis | reverse complement strand
TGCTGAGAAGCTGTTGCGTGCCCCAGCTTTTGCCAAAGCAGGAACACAAGAGCAGCAACGCTCTGGGTAGTTATTCTGATACCTCCCTTCCTTAAGAGGCTCTGAGATGAGTGTATCTTTTAAGCGGAAAAAAAATTAAGTCTTGCATCCAATAGGTTCTTTCCCAGAGAAATACCAAAGATATCCTTCCATTGAGCGTTAGCCTTTCTGCAATAATTTCTCTGTGTAAAATGGAAATCCACTGTCCAGGCCCCAAATAAATCCCCACTGGAATGGCATCACTGCTGGTGCACAGTCCTGGCTGTGCTGCTGGGATTCTTCAGCCATTTCCAGCTCCAGCACTCAGCCACAAGCCTGAAACTCCTCACCTTAGTCCTGCTCATGTTTTCCCTTTCTTTGAGGCTTTGAAGAGCTTAAAGATCACCTCTCTCAAAGTACTTGACAAAAGTATCTCTGCTCTGTGAGAAGGTAACTCCTGCACTCCTCATCTGAAGCATTTTTCCATCTGCCTGATCTTTTCATGTCTTTTTTTTTTCCCCAGAAAATTCACCTTCATCCTCTTTTTTTATTTCATGACCCACATCCTACTCGTTTGTGGCCTACTCAGCCCTGGGGGCACCTCTGGAGTGCCGTGTCCAGCTCTGGCTCCTCAGCACAGCAGGGCCAGGGAGCTCCTGGAGTGGGGCCAGCGCCGGCTGTGAGGATGAGGAGGGCCTGGAGCATCCCCGTGCCCAGGAAAGGCTGAGGGAGCTGGGGCTGCTCAGCCTCGAGAGGAGCCCCAGCTGAGAGGGGCCCTCAGCCCTGGCTGTCCCTGGCTGCAGGGAGGGCTCAGGGCAGGGCCCGGGCTCTGCTCCGGGGCCCAGCAGTGGCACCAGAGCCACGGGCAGGGCCTGAGCCCAGCAATTGCCCTGCACAGGAGGCACAACTCCTGCCCTGGGCAGGGCCCAGCCCTGAACAGGCTGCCCAGGGAGGGGCTGGAGGCTCCCTCAGCGGGGATATTGCAGAGCCCTCTGGACACAATCCTGTGCCCTGTGCTCTGGGATGGCCCTGCCTGAGCAGGGAGGTGGCACCAGGGACCCTCTGGGGTCCCCTCCAGCCTGGCCCAGCCTGGGATTCTGGGATCCACTGGCAAAACGAAACACAAGAGCAGGTATTACAAAGACCAGGGAAAGAAACAAGGTATGAAACACATTTAGTCTTTGGCTTTCTATGTGGCAATCTCAAACTCTATTTCCCCACTGCATTCCCCAAATATTTCCTCCCTGTCTCACCATCCCTGGTCATCCTGGCCATCCCGTCCCAAAGCCTTCAGAAGTGACCAGGGCATTCAGGATTAATGGCTGAGCTTTAGTGTTTCCATACACAAAATGGAAATTGCTCATCTGGAGGTTATGGTCAGAGCTGATGGCTCTAAAGCTCCTTAAAGATATGATGCCGTAAAATTGTAAAGGCCCATTGATGGTTTATTGTTTTTATCTGTAATATTTATTGCCTTTCACTTCCTTCTTGCATACATAGCAAATGTTCTGCTTCCTGAAAACGTGTGGTAAATCAATTGATCCACTGGTTTTTTCAAGTGCCCTTACTTAGTGCTAGTTTCATGCACATGTTGTGGAATCTATGTAAACTATGCCTTAAACAGCTGAATAAAATAAATGCCAGGGCTCTTACAGCTTTTTCCACCTGCTTTCAATGCAGAGCTTGCCAGACAATTTCAGTGGTTTATAGCCTGTTGCCCAAAATTCAAATTCTCTGTTACTTTTGTTTAAGGGCTAATAGCTTTTTGAAATATATTAGTGTTTTCTGGTGACAGATCCAAGATTAGCTGTTTTATCCATTGTTCCAAGAGGTATTCTGTAATCCTGTGGCACAGTCAACTTTATGAGGAATTTTACAAACCTTTCCTGAGTGCATTTGTGTTTTAAAATGCTAAAAAAGCAGTTAAGGAGAGAGGAAAACAAAGCACTGCAGTGTGTCCCTCTGATTGTTCCATTTGGCCTTTGAAGTGCAGTGCTGGGGCGTGGGGAGGGATGACTGCAGGAATGACTGCAGGAATGACTGACTGCAGGAGGAATCACTTTGCCCAGACAGACTGAGGAGCCGGCCAGCCAAAGGTTTTAAGTGCTGCAGAACTGCTTTACTGGAGGAGTGTTTGCCTTAAGACAATGAACAGCCAAAGTGGGGAGCCCAAGTCACTGCCAAGCTTGTCCTTGGAGCAGCAGGACTGAGGGAATGGCATCTGCTGGATGGGTGTCAATCAATCCTGATCTTTTCACGTGATGAGATCAAAACCAGCGTGGGCAGCAGATTGAGGAGGGGGATTGTCCCTGGGCCCTGTGCTCAGGTGAGACCCCCCTGCAGAGCTGCCCCAGCCCTGTCCCAGCACAGGGAGGACCTGGAGCTGCTGGAGAGAGTCCAGAGGAGGCTCCAGGGTGAGCAGAGGGATGGAGCAGCTCTGCTGGGAGGAGAGGCTGGGAGAGCTGGGATTGTTTCACCTGGAGAGGAGAAGCTTTGGGGTGACCTCATTGTGGCCTTGCAGGACCTGAAGGGCTACAGGAAACATGGAGAGAGCTCTTTACAAAGGCCTGGAGGGACAGGACACAGGGAATGGCTTCCCAGTGCCAGAGGGCAGGGATGGATGGGGATATTGGGAAGGAATTGTTCCCTGGGAGGGTGGGCAGGCCCTGGCACAGGGTGCCCAGAGCAGCTGTGGCTGCCCCTGGATCCCTGGCAGTGCCCAAGGCCAGGCTGGACACTGGGGCTTGGAGCAGCCTGGGACAAGTGGAAGGTGTCCCTGCCATGGCAGGGGTGGCACTGGGTGGGATTTAAGGTCCCTTCCAACCCAAACGAGTCTGGGATTCTCTTCTATGATTCTGGGGATTTGAGGCAGTGTAGAAGCAGGACTTTGGGAGTGCATCCATTGCTCCCAGGGGGTTCTTGCAGGGCGGGGCAAAGGCAGAGCACTGCTGGGAGGCAGGGCTCAGGACACCCCAGCTTCTTGCACCATTGCAAACTGTGGGTACAACTTGGATGAATCTCTCTGTAACATGTTATTCCTCTTTTGCATGGAGAGAAAGGGAAACACCCCAAGTGCTGCGATGAGATAGACCAGAGGAGGGAGAATTGGATGGGCTCAGCACAGCTTTTTTCCTTTAAAAGCTACTCTGTGAGACCTTCAGCCCTAGATGCAAATGTATATTCCCTCAGAATTATTTCAGAGGCAGGGTCTAGCACATCATTTTCTCTCCCTGCCTCCTTAAAGATGTCATATCCTTCCCCCACAACAAATGCTATTGTTGGAAAGAAAATGGAAAATCTTTCTGGCCATTCTTCTGAAATGAAAGCAGCAATCTTCAAAGCTAAGAACAATCCCTTCAGGGTAGCTGAGTAACTACTCAGGCTATACAAAAACAACCAATTTGTACTTGTGAGGTATCAAGACTCAGCTGTTCGATCAGGCTGGAGATGTTTGTGCCTGGCAGTGGCTGGAGTCATCTGTCACTGGGACATGGTGGGCTGGGCTTGGTCGCTGAATGGTGCTTGGAGCCTGGTTTTGTGGTGGGGGAGAAATCACAGCCTATTTTGGGCACCAGTTTTCATTGGATGGAGGAAGTCACAGGTTTGACTGAGCCTTGGGATCTGCTTTCCTTTGCAGTTCCGCCATGCAGTGCCTGGTGGGAGTGGAGCAGGCTCAGCTCCCCTGGTTTGTCCTCCCAGCCAAAACTCTGCTTTGTTCTGTCCCAAATCTCCTACTGCACTTTCACCTAAACATTAAACAAGCCAGGAGACAGGGTTCTCTGTGAGTGACTCCCCAGCTGAGAATATTGCAGTAAAAAGGAGACTCCTACCTGAAAAGAGCTTCTTTTGGGGGCCTCCACACGGGGATTGGCAGTTCTGTGACCCCACCTCCCAAACCACCCCCTGTGGCTGGCACTGTGTCAGCACCCGTGCTGAGCTGAGGAGTTTGGGCTGCTCAGCCATTCTGACACTGCAGCCTTCAGTTGAGTGTCTGAATATTGGACCCATGAGAAGATGGACAAGATGATCAGAGGGATGGAGGATTGCAGCTCCTCTCTGAGGAAAAGCTGAGGGAGCTGACAGGAAAGGTGGGGAGAGAGGATTTACAAGGCCCTGGCACAGGGTGCCCAGAGCAGCTGTGGCTGCCCCTGGATCCCTGGCAGTGCCAAGGCCAGGCTGGACATTGGGGCTTGGAGCAGCCTGGGATGGTGGAAGGTGTCCCTGCCCATGGCAGGGGTGGCACTGGTGGGCTTTAAGGTCTTCTCCAATCCAAGCCATGCTATGGTTCTGTAACTACCCTGAAAACTCAGCTCTGGGCATTTTGCCTGGACACAGCCAATGAATCAACAGCAAATCTGAAATAAAATCCAGTTTGGTTTTGTTTTTCCCACTCTACCTTGAACTCTGCAAGGGTACACAGCACCTGTGAGGTTTGCTGAGACAGGCACTCCGGTGTGTTTTGGGAACTGGGAACACAGTTCCTATATAGATTCCCAAAAATAAAACAAAAGGCTGCCTGAGAGGGAAGTTCAGTTGTTTAACTCAGTGTAAACACATATATGTCTGTTTCTTGACCTACTTGATTTTCTAAACATTAAGAACTGCTTTGAATTATTGTTTTTGCTGGGATGCAGACCTCTTGAAATATTTATGAGAAGCATCTTCTAAATTCTGCAGCAAGAATTTATTGATGTCAATCAATGATGTTTAATCAGTGTGGTGCAGTTCACACTGGCATTTGTCAAGCAGTTGTTGCCAATCTGTGGCTCCTCTTTATGGGGGAGGTTTAAATTTTTGGGGTTAAACCAGTGTATTATTTGCAGATGGTCAGCCCCATCATTCATAACCACAGCAGGATAAACACTACCCTGGCATGGCCGGGATGCAGTTAAGCACAGTGCAAGAGACATGTGAGTACTGCAAAAGAAGATCTACATGAAAAGACATAAGCAGGCAAGAATTTGTGCACAGTGCCTTGTAAAACTCACAGGATTTTTTTTTTAATTTGCTTTCTTTAATACAACACTGTTTGTATTTGAGATCACACACGGAGGGTTCTCAATGGATAAGAACAAAAGCAAGGGTGTCAGTTTCCAATTGGCATCTGTGGCTGCACCATGGCCAAGTCTTGGATTTGTACCTTCAGTGCAGTCTCTGTGACTCTGGACTCTCATCCTGCCCGGCACTGTCCCTGCTGGGGGGAGCAGGAGCATGGCCAGAGCCCTGCAGGGCATCCCCAGGAGTCCATGGGCTCAGAAAAGGCTTTGAGCCTTGACCCTAAGCTGAGGACTTGGTGTAAATCATGGGATAATAAGTCCCTCTTGAGCATGAGCTGTAACATCCAGAAGGTCCTCAGAGCACGGCTCAAGTGGCAGCCAAGAGGGGATGCTCCATCTCTGGGCCCTCCTCTGCTGTGGGACAGGCCAGATTGCTCCAGGAGGCAAGACCAGGCTTTTGGGGAGACAGCTGAGCCCTGAGGGGGTTCCTCCAGCCAAGCACACTGACTTCTGGGCTTAGTCTTGGCTGCAGTGGCAGATCTGCACTTGTGACAGTCATGGGAAGGCAGTCCCGATGTTCACAGGAACAGGGATGGTGCAATTTGACTTTGGGGTCTTTCAGCATTTCCCTGCTCCCCCTGGCATGGCCGTACTGCGGTGCTGGTGAAGGGACCATCAGCTGAGCGTGTCAGCCTGGGACTCAAGGGTCTGGTGACAAACTGACCTCTTGTCCTGAAGGCTCCTAAAGGCTTTAGTCCTGGCCAGGCCCTTTGTGTCATCTCTTGGTTTCCTTGGGAATTTAAACCCCCGGGGAATGGCTTCCCACTGCCAGAGGGCAGGGATGGATGGGATATTGGGAAGGAATTGTTCCCTGGGAGGGTGGGGAGGCCCTGGCACAGGGTGCCCAGAGCAGCTGTGGCTGCCCCTGGATCCCTGGCAGTGCCCAAGGCCAGGCTGGACATTGGGGCTTGGAGCAGCCTGGGACAGTGGGAGGTGTCCCTGCCCATGGCAGGGGTGGCACTGGATGGGCTTTAAGGTCCCTTCCCACCCAACCCAGTCTGGGATTCTGTGGTTTTTTCAAAGGTCTTCAGGCATCTTTTTGTTTGCTGGTGTAATGTGAAGAACAATGGTATTCCCTGGCTCGGGGACTATCGGGTGATGATTAGGTGCTGAAATAATTTAGGCCATATAAGTATCTTCTGTAATAAAAAAGAAATAAGTGAGAATTTATTTTCTAGTCACACAAAAAGTCAATATTTAAAATGGATTTTCTGATTTTTTGATGATTTATCAAAATTCCAATGAACTTGCTCCTCTTGCTCTTCTCCCTTCCCCCCTGTTTTTCAAGAAAGAAGCTGAAGCTTTTCAAACCAGCTCTAATAATAAAATGATTTAAGAATTAGATTCTGGTCATCAAGATGAATATTGAAGTTCAAAGCAGCAAAACTGAAGAGTAGTTGACTTTAAGCTACGATTTTGCTTTTTTGGGAGTGAGTTCCTTAATTTCTGAAGTCAACCAAGAGCTGAAGCCATTCTAGAAGCTTTATAAATGCTGATCCTGAAAGATACTTATTGATAACCATAGCAAAGATCTTTTTAATATCCTTGAGGGAGCCATAAAGCAATCTCATAAGCTAAAAGTACAATAAGTTGTTTGTTTTTTCACAGCATTTCCCTGATGTATCAGTGATGAGCTGTCCATGTTCACAGGCTGAACTTAAAAATTCATGAAATATGAATGGGGTTATTGTAATGTGGAACTAAATATGTTCCCAGCTTCGAAGATAACACTGAGGAAAGTTGCTTTTGTGCATCAGCTGTTCCATAGTGGAGAAGAACGTTAAGACTGGAGATAAAGGGTTCACTCCTTGGTGTTAAATACGTGCCTGATGTGCTGTCAGAAATTGCTCAGAGAGAGCTGAGTGAGCCATCAACTTTGGAATATTGGCTTCTGAAAATGGTAAAACATCTTCCTATACAAGTTTCACTCATTTCACCAGCCTGGGCCTCACAGCGATGTTGGTGACCCTTGCAGGGAGCAGATTCCTGCATGGAGAAAACTCCAGTGGGAAAAACAAAGAGTTCATAGGCAACATGGAAGCTTAAATTCACCTACCTGATGGACGTGGGGCTTCCTCAGAGGTGGTTTTGAGTGGCAAAGCAACAAAATTAAGGCTGAATAATCAGAAATTCTTGAGAGCCTGAGAGAAAAAAGGGAAGATGCAACTCCTGAGCACCACCTGAAGCCTGAAAACAAAGAAATAATCCAATTGCACTCACAGCACTCCGGCCAGAATGCTCAGATTCTGAGGAAGTGAAACTGGCTTTAAATTGAACCTTTTCTGCGGATTTTGTTTGGTTTTGTTTGTTTTTTTCTTTAGCCGATTATTGTTCTCATACAGGGATTTGGTCACAGAAAGGCTCATTTATGCAACTCAAGGTAATTTAGCTAAAAGAGCCAAACATTTTTTTTCCTTTGTGCTGGTGCTACAAGGCTGAAAATGTAACTGGGTGCAGACCTTGGGATCAGCTGGGAGAGGATGGAGCTGGTGCTGAGGGAAGGCACCTGTGCCCTGCAGAACCCCAGCACTGGCAGAAGCTCCAGTGAGTAACAGAAACTATTTTTTCCTGCCTGTTTTACATCTCCCAGATTGTGAAGACAGTCTGCCCCAGATCTGTCATGGTATCATGCTACCATCACACACTCCTGAAGCGATCGGGGGATGATAACTTCTGCAAATCAAGTTATTTTTGTAATTTTAATTCTTCTTGTAACTGGCAGCTCGTGTTGGCTGTATTTTAAGGAGCAAAGATTTCAGCTAAAGCATTACTATGTCATTAACCAATCCATTGAATATTCATGATTTAGTGGATTTTTTCCCCCACAGAAGGAGAGAAGTAATTATTTTGGCTAGCACTTGAAAAGTGTGTGTGTGCTGTTCACAGAACTCCACTGGAATGGGCAAAAATAGAATTTTTCTATTAGACATGCAAACTGATCTCTGCCCGATACTGAGCCATATCCTTTGTTCTTCTTCTCTATTTAGTAACAATGTTTCAAGCCTTTTTTGTTTTTTTTTCTGGTAGGAATGTAATGAAAATGGAAAAAAAAAAGATAAAAAATAGAAAAAACCCTCCACACTCTCCAGTGGAGGCTGAGCTATGCCCTGGTTGAACCCTGATTTAGAGACGGGGGTCTTGTCAAACCTTTTCAAGCTACCATTTTGGATTTGCTGTTGAAATTTAGTTCACTCTTCTGGGGGTGCAAAGCTCAAAGGAAATACGGGTGAGGAAGCCACTCTCAGGACTGGAATGCCACAAAGCATAACTTTTCCTGGTCTCCTACAGCCGTGTCCTGTTGGTGTCCATCTTCAGGGCAGGGTGACAGGAACAGCCTCGAGTTGTGCCAGGGGAAATTAAACTAGATATTAGGAAAATTTCATCACTGAAAGGGTGATCAGGGCCTGGCACAGGCTGCGCACAGCAGGGGTAGAGTCACCGTCCCTGGAAGTGTTTGAAAAACGTGAGGGCGTGGCCCCTGGGGACAGGGGTTAGTGCTGAACAGGGTGGTGGGGCTGGCTTGATGTTTGGAGCCGGTGATCTTGGAGGTCTTTCCCACCCTCGGTGATCCTGTGATTCTCTGGCTCAGTGGACTCTTTGATCCTGATTGTTGTTTGGTATCTAAAGCATTCTGCTCTCTTGTCGCTGTAGGGGAGGTACGGAGGGATCTGTTTGTGGATAATTCTGCAGCTCTGGTGACACAGGTTTGACATTTGGCTCCTTGGCAGTCCCAGAGCTGAGCCTCGTCCAGAATGTGCTGGGGGGGTTCTCAGGACACACTGAAGGGAATGTGATGCTTGGTGTGAATACTTTGGGGTTTACTTGGTCTCCTCAGGCCACAAATGATTCGAGTACAACTGAACAAAACCAAAATAACTTCTCCCATATAAAAGAAATGAAGGGAAAATCGTTGCTGCTGAGAGTGGCACGGCAGAAGGGCCTGTGGAACATGGAATGCTGCAAACCAGTTCAGGAGGGGATCAGGTTTTCCTCAGGCTGGTTCCCATAGGAGTTCTGCGAAGGGAAGCACTGCCCAGCTGCCCCCGAGGCCAGCAGCAGGGCCAGCTCTGGGACAGTGCCAGGTGATGGGATCATTGTCAGCCAGCACAGCTTCAAGGTCTGCTGCTTGCCTCTCCCCCGAATAAAAGAACAGCAGCAGCAGCAACAGACACCTAGGGAGCTTTTTGAAGTTAATCCTCCTGGACAGGGCCGGGGGGCTGTTGGCACATGTGTATTCTGAACTTTTAGCTCTCATGTTATTTCCCACAGAGATATTTTTTCCTTGCATTTTTGGGACATCTTTATTTTCTCCTGCCATGCTGTCCTCCCTGGGACCACACACGCTCACGGTGCCAGGTGCCCTGTGGCCATCTGTCACCCTCAGGGAAGTTGTGGCTTCTCCCTCCCTCCTGCTTTTCTGGGGACTTAATTCTGCTCCTTTCTTGGGGAAAGTGGGTGGCAAAAATGTTCAGCAAGGAGCTGCTTCAAATTCTTGCATTCTCTTTTTTAAGATCCTAAGATTATTTTTTTCCCATTGGGATCATCTGTAACAGTCATGTGCCAAACGTCTTTAAATCCAGCTTTTCCCAAACTTGGTTTATAATTAAAATAGAATCTTGCTGCTTCTGTGTAAATGCACCAGCCTGACTTCAGTGGGAGCAGTGGTAACGAAGGACAATGGGAATGGGTCTTTATCCCAGACTGCTTCAGAATAAGCAGCAGGTACTTTTCTGTTTGCACAAATATTTCTGCTCCTGGCAGTTGAGGCCATGTGGTTTCCCTTTTTGGTAAACTACTCTGCCAAGTTGGGCTGGTGTTTGTTTCTTTGGTGTTTATTTGTTTAATAAAAACTGTTTTATTTATAGAGAAGAAAAATCTCAGTTGTCCGCTTTGGAAACAAACCTTCTGTTTATCATGTGCCAAAACACCCCGATAGAACCCCCAAACCAGCTTCCCCTCGGTGCCTGCCAAAAGCTGGATTTCAGCAATTTCTGAGGTACTTCTAGCTCTATGTCACACAAATCATTCACATTTTCACCCTCTTAGCAGAATAATGAACCTAAGTGCGGATGATGGACTGACCACAGTATTTTAGGGTCTGACCTGTGAGTTATGTGCCTGTCTCTTCTCCAGGTTTGTAGCAGGATGCTGGGTCTGAACATAGAAGCCATAAAGAATTCATATACAGCTACGACTAATTAAAACTCCAAACCTCCAAGGCAATTTTAGGCTTGTTTCCATGGCATTGATTTTTTTGTTTCCCCTTTTTTTTTAATTATGGCTTGAAGGTGAGAGGGTTATTCTTACCTTTTGAAAAGTTGCCTTGTAGGATGTAATGACTCAAGGTCGTTTGAATTTCTAATCCGTGTTGGTGCCATCTTTCTGAAAGGCAGGGTTAACTGTGGCACATGGATAAAGCTCGGAAGAGGGGGATTGCTGGGGTTTGTTCAGTAGCGGCTGTGCTCTCATGAAGAGGATTCAGCTTTTCTGGCATTAAAACGTTGGATGTGAATTGTAGTTTCTGATGTTTATCACTTTACCTCATGTCAGGGTTTGAGGTACTGACGATCCTTGCTAAGAACAGCGGTGACAGCTCTGAAGTCATTCCCTCGCTCCGGCACGGAAGGTTTGGGGAGCCTGGGGAAGCTTCCTTTGTCATTCCGTGCCGGCGTCGGGAAAGCCAGGGTTCCGAGGGAGGGGACAAAGCTTCCATCCGAGGAGGATGGGGAGCAGTATCCAGGAGAGGGCCACGCAACCGGCCCGTGGGGCCAAAACTTTCTGCTGGACAGTCCGAGGCAGTCCCGAGCGCCTTTACACTGCGACCGCCCCAGTTCTCCACCCGTTACAGCCCGCGCTCCGCATCCCGCACGGCCCCGGCACCGCGCACCCGCGCATCCTCCACCCGCACGGCCCTTGGCAGCGACCAGGCTCCGTCACATGTCTAATTCGCCCGCGCCGCTGCATCCCGACACGGCCCCGGCACTCCGCATCCCCCGCACGGCCCCGGCGCTCCGCACCCCGCAGGGCCGCCGGGGGCGATGCCCGGCCGCGCTGCCCGCTCGGCCCCGCCGCGGCCCCCGGGCCCCCGCGCCGCGCTCGGGCCTCCGTGCCGGGCTGTGGCGGCGGCCGGGCCGCTCTCCGCAGGCGCGGGCGCTGCGCGGAGGCTCTGCCGCAGCCGCCGGCCCCGCGCGGGGCGGGGGCTCCGCCGCGGCCGCTCCGCCGCCCCTCCCCGGCGCCGTGAGGGGCGGGCGCCCCGCGCCCCCGCCCGCCCCCGGCCCCGGCTCCGCTCCGCCCGCGCAGGGGGCGCCGGCCCCGGCCCGCGCCGCGCAGCAGCGGCCCCGCGCCCCCCGCGGGCCGGCGGAGGCGGGAGGCGGGCGGGGGGCCGGCGCTGGTGCCGGCGCTGCCGCCGCTGCTGCCGCAGGGCTCCTCGGCCCCGCGGCCGCCCCGCAGCCCCGGCGCGGCCGCCCTGCGCGGGGCATGAAGTTGCGGCGGCGGCAGCGCGGCGGGCGGAGCGGGGCGGGCGGCCCCGGCTGCGCCTCCTCTGCGGGGCCATAGTCCGGGGCGGGCTCGCCGCGCCTGGGCGAGCGGTGCCGCTGCTCGCCAGCCCTCCCGCTCCGCTCGCCGCCGCGGTCGTGCGGCCAGCCCGGCCGGCCGGGGCGCGCTCCCCGCGATGTGCGCGCAGCGGCGGGCGGCCGCCGGCCCGCTCCTATAGCCCTGCCGGCAGCGCGGCGGCTGGCGGGGCCCCTCGGGAAGTTTGATGGCTTCTTTGAGGAGAGTCAAAGTCCTGCTGGTGTTAAACCTGATCGCCGTGGCTGGCTTCGTCCTCTTCCTGGCCAAGTGCAGACCCATCACGACCAAGAGCGGCGACTCCTTCCATGACATCCATCCCAGGGCAGAAGTGGCCAACTTGACAGCCCACGGCATCAGCTCCATCCAGGATGCGGTGCTGAAGAGGCTCTCGCTCCTAGAAGACATTGTCTACAGGCAGCTGAATGGTAGGAATAGTTCTCCTGCTCTTAATGCCTTTGGGGTAGGGTCGGTGGTGAACCGAAGGCTCGGAGCAGGTGCCCGCCTTGCCTGAAGTTTGCATGACGGACCCCTGCTCTCCCTTCTGTTATTGTGCAAACGGAGTCTCAACGCACTGAACCGATTTAGCATCTGATTTCCAAGTTCCGTGTGTGTTTAAAGCCCGGGTACCTTGCACAGGATGGAGGGAAATGGTAATAACAGAATGCTGCCTTTCAGATTTATAGCGGCGGTCAGAAAATGACAGTGGCACGATTTCTGCATCAAACGAGCCGGGTGTGCAGTGGGCGAACACGGGTTGGAGCAGCACAGTGCGTATCGATCGAGGGAATGGCTTTTACTCCTACAGAGCTGGGTTTGGAAAGGAGTTTTAAATGGCTCAAGTGTGGTTGCATCATTTGAGTGCAGAAGGTCAGAAAGCAAAAGGCACTTTCTGTAAGAAGTTAAGCAAACTATTCAGTATTTCCTATGGCTCAGCACTGACAACTGCTAATTAAAATCTCCAGTAATGCTTCTCTTTATAGCACAGAAAAGGGATTTCTATTAAAATCTCACCAGGTTCAGTAGTTCTGAGACGTGGAAAGGGAGTTTTAGAGATGCTGTGCAGGATAGAGAAACACGTTGTAGAGATGTAAGAAAATCTAGGTGAGGTGTCTAATTAAAACACTCACTGTGGAAGCTGAGTTTTTTAAAGTTGTTCCCCGCAGATTCACAACTGGGGGTGCGATTTCAATCAAGAGTCTTGCTTATTGCTTCCAGTCTCCGTAGCTTTACGCCTGCAAGTTTCTGTGTGTCGGAATGAGCAGAGTTGGTGTTTCTGGCAGTGTCAGTGTGATTCCCTCTCTGAGTTTGGAATATGGAGCTCATGCCCCATTCTGTGCTGTGCTGAACCAAGAGCTGGTGTGTGCTGTGTCTCTGTGCTGAACCTGAGCTGTAGCTGGTGTCCCTTTGCACCAGGAGGAGAGGCAGGTGCAGGGATGCAGCGTGGGCTTTCCCGAGCACTTGGCTCGGGCAGTGGCTTTGGGGACAGCACTGGAGCACTCAGCTGAGGAGGAAAGTGTTACTGATATTCCTGCTTTACACACTTGTGTGAGAAACCTGTCCTGCCTGTGCCTGGCACCACGAGATGTTGAAGCAGCACTGGTGGGTGATAAACAGAGGTGAAGCGTAAGAATAACGAGGAATAAGGTAGAAAGTTGAATGTTATTTGCAATCACACTGTGAAACTGCCTGCTCCTGGATCCTGCTAGGGCAGAAGTTTCCAGGAGGATTTAGGCAGTTATTTGGGCAGTGACTGCAGATCAAGATAGGAGCCCTTATACCAGGACTAGGATAGGACAAGGGATCATGCAGCAGTCTGCCGTCCCTGCACACACAGAGGGTGAGCTGAGGTTATCAGTTATTGCCCTTCTGTGGCGGTTAACGTGGGCTCCCTGCCCTGCCCTGCCCCGGGGGCTGCTCTTGGCTCTGGCTGGGGCTGGTGAGAGGCGCTGCAGGGGCACGGACAGCCCAGTGCTGTCCCCAGGCTGCCGTGGGCACGGGGAGCGCTGTGCTGGAGCCTGCTCAGTGCTGAGCAGCAGTCATGCACCTACACACCAGGGGAGGCAGAGAGGGAATAGATATGTTGGCATATCACAAACGTTTTCTCAGGGCAGGCAGAAAGCTGAGCACATAAATGTGACATCTTGTCTGGCCTCTGCATCCTGGGGTGATTTATAGCAGCGCTGATCAGTCTGGCTGAAAAATAGCTCTGGCACAGCGCTTATGTAACTTTGGGTCAAGTGTATGTTTGGTACATGTGCTTTTGAGAGAAGCTCAGTGTGCTCAGTGCTCTGAGGGGTGGCTGTAAGGCATGCTTCAGCAGGGCTGGGGTTTACAGCAAGATGTAGGGGGCCAGGTGAACCCCACCACCACCCACCAGCACTGAAAGGAAGCAGTCAGGGGCACTGGGACAGTCCCAGGGACGGAGGATGAGGAGCAGCTGGGTTGGCTTCCCTGCCAGGAATTTTGTGTGCCTTGATCAGCGTTCATCCTGGGGCACTTGAGGAACACCTCTAAAATCTCCTGCCTGCTGGAAGGGTGCAAAATAGGAGCTCACCACTTCTCCTTGATTTTCACATGGGCAGTTTTGTGCTGTTGCCTCATAAACCCCTCCTCAGCTGTGGGCCAAGCTCCCTGCACAACAACCCACTGAGAGATTTCTCTTTTGGTTCTAAAAGGTCACGTTCCATTTGAAATCTGACCTGTGGTTTAGCAGCTACAAAACCATGGAATAAAGTATCCTGTAGGGTGGCATGTGGAAAACCTGCACCTCACAGAGCACAGGGAAGTGTTTGGAAAAAAGAGAGAAGCTACAACCCAGTCTGGATGCAGCCAGCTATGGATTTCTTCTGCGTTATAGGACTTGGCTGGGTTTCAGTGGGAGTTGAAGCCATCTTTAAAAGCCTGAATCTCTTCAAAAGCTCCATTCTGTACAGATGAAATGAGCAATCTGATCGTACCATTGCTGTGAGTTTGGTTTGTGAGTCATGTAGTGTAAAGCAGATTGGAAATAACAGCTCTCGGTGGTACCAGCAGCCCTCATGTTTTATGTGTGTGTATTTATTTATCTCTGTAAAGGTCGGCCATGAAAACAGCTAAACAACACTGCCTTGGCTCTGGGAAAGGAGGGATTTGACACAATTGTTCTGTCTGAGTGACGTTTCTCTGCCATGCCACTCTGGAAATAACACCAGGCTCCCTCTTACTCCTCTCTGGGCAGGGAGAGCTGTCCCAAACGTGGCCCAATCTGTACATTTGCTTTGTTCTTCTAAATCCAATTATTGCTCTTTAACTCGTTGCACAAGTTGTGTGGGGTTTGCTCTTTGCTGGTCTCTATCTGATGGCTCCCACACAGAGAGGTACGAGGGTGCCCTTTGGAATGGAGGGCGTTGTATGTGCAGCACTGATCTGGGAGTTTCAGAGGATTTGTAGTTTCTGCAGTCACTGTTCTGGATGGAATTCTCTTGTCCAGCAGATGTCCAGAGAAAGCTAACGAAGGTCAGGAAGGAACGTGTGTATTTTATTCTGGGTGTTAACTACAACTTGTCTTTTTGATCCAAGCCTGTTTTTTTGTGTGCTGACATTTACATAAGCACAAATTGTGATCCAGATTATTTCCAACTTCACGGAGATTTGCACAAATGAACTTTTCGGTTTGTCTCTGTATTTACAAAGAGGGGGTTTCTGTGCTGTGTGACCAGGTGAGGAGCTGCAGGGAGCAGAGACTCAGAAGGGAGCATTCAGCATTTTCAGGAGCCGTGTGCTGCTTCCTGGGAAGTGCTGGAAGTCTTCCTATTAGCTCATCCCATTCCTCTGGGGCTAATGAGGAACCCATTGATGACCATGAGGAATTTGAGGAATTGAGCATTTATAGGACTTTCAGACAGCAAAGGCGGGCCAAGCTTTAACATCACAGTGGCTGTAGGGTGAGTGACATGGGTTGAGGACAGCTGGTGTTTGTGTCCCGTGTCCAAAGGTTCTGTGAGACCCTCTCAGTGGGATGGGTCAGTAAATGGTGCTGCCATTGGAAAACAGGGATTGCAGGAGGGAGAGAACTCTAAATAAACCCTGTGTCAGGGTATGGGGAGCCTCCCCTGTACCTGCCACAGCTGAGCACCTGGAAAAGATGTGAGCAGGTCACTTGTGCTGCTCACTGGGGACCTGAGAAACCTCCCAAGGCAGCCACCTTCCAGCTCTGTGTCCAGCAGAGGTCTGGCTCTTGGATTAACGCCTCTGATCAGTGCAAAGGCTGTAAACTCCCTCTCTAGGGCTTTGGATACTGGTGGATAGTGGTGGATTCACAGCAGCAGCTGACTCCAGTAAGTGCTCAGCTGCCTGGAAGCCAATGACACAGGGAGGATGTGGCATCTACCTGAGCAGTGAGGGAAAACAGTACAAAAAGTCTGAACTTCAAGCTAAATACTGGTAAGACAGAGAACAGAAGGGCACTGCTGACTCATCCAGAGCTCTTCTGTTACATTTTATTTTATAGTCTCTCAACAGAGCGTAGAATCACAGAGTGGTTTGGGTTGGAAGGGACCCTAAAGACCACCCAGTTCCAGCCCTCTGCCATGGGCAGGGACACCTTCCACTATCCCAGGGTGCTCCAAGCCCCATCCAACTTGACGTATAAGATCAGGGAGAATTACAGCTCTTTGTCAATTGCTGTAAAAGAGAGAGCAGTGATGAAGGAGTGCTGAAGTGAAGCTGGCCAGAAAAGGGGTGAGCAGAGAGGGCTTCTTCCCCCGTGCTAAAGAAATGCCCAGGTTAAACTGCTGCTTTTACCAAATGTTAAATGTTGAAGAGGAACTTTACATTCCTTGGGGGTGAAATAAGCCTGTGTTCATTTTTTAAAGCAGCCTGCATCTGTGCTTTTGCACATGGAATGATGTGAACATGCTGAGGTACGGCCAAGTGCATGCCAGCAGCCTCCTGTGTTCTGGCTGCGCTCTCATCTGCTTATCCAATTAGGAAATTAACTTTGGGAGGGTTGCATCTGGACACGGAACTGACACTGAACTACAGCCCTCAGCACGGTGTTGCTATCCTTGTAAAGTGGCACTTAATTAACTTAAACCACTTTGGAGATATGTGGATTTGCTTCCCATAAGGATAAGATAATGCTTATCTTCTCTAACACTTTTCATCCTCCAAACACATTACAAACTTAGCTAACCACTGAGTATAGAAATTATATATGTAAATAAGGCAGATTAAAAGTGGTTTTATCAGCATTTAGGAGAATGTAATAGCACTACACTCACAGTCTGGTAATAATAACGTTTTAACAGGTAGGTAATATATTAACTTAAATGCTAAGAAATTCCCTGATTAAGATAAATAACTAAGTGTAACTAACTGAGAGCAGGGAAAAGCTGTTTGTAGGCAGAAGGGCCCAAACTTTAATGATATTATTGAACTGAAATAGTTCTTTATAGGAGCAGAGCCTTGGTGGGTGAAATCCTTTGATATAAGAAATGGTGATGTGGAGATAAGAGATACACGATGGGGATGTGGCTGCTGTGTTAACTGATGGTTGTCACACAGCAGCTGGGATGCTGCTTCCCTGTCTATCCCACTCCCAGGATGTTTCTGAAGTAGAAAATAACTGTATTATGTTGTGTGGCCTTTACATATTATACAGCAACTTGATGAAAATTGCCACTTTAACATTTAGGATGTACCCAACAGGTTTGGTTGCCATATTCCCTATTAGGAATAATGCAAATTATGCATTCAGTACCTGCTTTTAGAAGTTCTCAGCCTAAACTTCCTCACAGCAGGAGAGAGGTCTGCACGGGCTCAAGGCACCTGAGAGCTGCTGCCTGTAAATTATTCGTAGCTGGTTCCTGAGAACTGGGTTTGATACCGGTCAAGGAATGAATAAAGGAACTACTTCTTAGAGAAATAACAGAGTTAAAAGATGAGGCTTAAGATAGACATTCAGAAGCATCTGGAAGCTCAGACATGAATGTGACATTTAGTTTGCAACCCGTCTGACAAGGAACTGATAGATAATTTGGGGGTTTGATGGTTGTTTGGCATCGTGATCCAAATATTCCCTGTCATTGACAACGAATGAGTAATAAGCCAGTAACGCATTTGTCATGCAGAGACAACACAGGGTTCATGGGCTGCAACAGCAGTGACCAGAATACAGTGACAACAGGGGTGCTTTAGTTTTGCATGTTAATTCAGGTCTCCCTGGATGGAGAACAGAACCTTACCTGGCTGGCAGAATTCACACAGGTACATTAGCTTTACACTGCCTGTTCAGTTGTGCAGCTGTGAGAAATATCTCCCCAAGGATACAAAACACCCAGAAAGGTGCTGTAATTATGTGAATAACAGTCGTGTTTGCAAGCCTCAGTCTGGATCGGTGTCCTATTGTGTCTCCAGGGAGAGAACTGGATTTATTTGGAGAAGCAGGGGCATCTAGAGATGTTTCAGTGCCTGGAGGCTTCCAGCTGCCACTCCAGAGGGCAGGACTCTGCCTGGGTGGAGTTCTCCCCTGCTGAGCTCCCAAAGCATCCTGGATGCCCTGAGGCCTTTGTAGGGCAGCAGGAACTGCTGAGAAGGAGTCCTGTGCTTGCAGTCTTGGAGATCTCCCCTCTTGACCGGGCAGGACTGATGGCTGAAGTTGGCTTTAGGCATGTGCTGTCCATGTGCTTGGATTCTGGGGAATCTTCTGGTCCGTTCCAGGCCACCATCCTCCCTCCTTACCCCCTCCTGGCAGAGAGCACGAGTGTTGCTGATCAGAAAATGCAGCCTGTGAGAAACCCACCTGTTAGCAGGGCACAACAGCAGAGGGAAATGAGCCTTCTCAGGTAACCAAGGAGGTTTTACTGATTTTGTGATTCATGCCACTAATCTTTGCCTAAAATGGAACATCTGCTCCAGATGTTGCTGGCAGGCTGCCAGCTCCCAGCTCCTCCAGACATGCCTGAGCCGTGAGGTGTAGCTGAGGGCATTCTGCATGTTGATAGATTAAATTTAAAAGAGAGGCTTATTTTTGGTAAGATGTCCTTATCAAAGTCTGCAAAGGGCTGTTCAAGAAGAATACTCGGAGTATTGACCCTCCTGTGAGTCAACAGCAGTGATTCAACTCCAGAAATGGATCCGAGCAGCACAGAGATTATTTTTCCTAAACAGTTCTGGGAGTACAAGCAACTGTATTTTCCAGCCCCCAGTCCCCACGGTCAGATTTGTTCTAGAAATTGTTGAATGCTTTACACCTTATAGCTACAAGCCTTACTATTTCTGCCTATATATCTAATAGCTATCGACCCACATTCTGACATCCCCTGATGGTTATCTAAAAATAATGCAGGAATGATGCAACGAGACGTAAAACTGTGCGAGGAGAGAGCTGTGCTGAGCCATCACAGCCTGCTCGGGGTGCAGCTCAGGGCTCTGTTGCTCGGGTCCTTGGGGGGATGCAAAGTTGCCTGAAAAAGGAATAAAATTCCTGGTGAGTTGGATAAAAATCACAGTTTGCGTTTTCCTTTCTAAAAGCTGATACTCGGCACTTGCTGTGTAATGAATCCCCGTTCCTGTGATCCTGCCCTCCCAGGGGCTCCTCCCTGGGATTCACTCTGATCCCTGATACCCCAGAGAGCGATGCCAAGGGCTGTCTGCCATGTCCCAGCACTTGTTCTGCCTTGGAACAGCAAACACCAACAGCATCACTGGCTCTACTGGGGGAGTAATCCGAGAACTCTGCTTTAATGGATGTGTTAAAAATAGGGATCTCCCCGGGCTCTGCGACCCAGGCTGGTGTGCAGGAGCACCATTCTTCCTGCTGGCAGGGAAAATGAGAGAGCTCTGGAGCTCTGGGGCTGTGTCACACACGGTCAGCACATCTTCCCTCACAGCTGGTGTGCCGTGGTGCACGTGGGGACTTAATTCCAGTGCAGCGAAACCAGCGGTGTGATGTGTCAGCGTGGGATGCTCGGGAAGGAAGGAGGGAAGGGGAATCCTTGGTCCCTCTCCCCTTTAGTACCCTCAGCTATGTGCAAGTGGAAATGACTTAGAATCACAGACTGGGTTGGGTTGGAAGGGACCTCAAAGCCCATCCAGTGCCACCCCTGCCATGGGCAGGGACACCTTCCACTGTCCCAGGCTGCTCCAAGCCCCAGTGTCCAGTCTGGCCTTGGACACTGTCAGGGATCCAGGGGCAGCCACAGCTGCTCTGGGCACCCTGTGCCAGGGTGAGAGGGAAGAATTCCTTCCCAATATCCCATCCATCCCTGTCCTTTGTCAGTTTAAAGCCATGTGGTCTTGGGTCTCTTCCCGTGGTTTGAGGTGTGAGTGCCCCCAGCAGTTCCCTGGCTCTGGAAGGGGAATGCTCAGGCTGGGAAGAGCTGGGCCATGCCATGTGCTGCCTCTGAGCACCCTTAATCCCTCTGACTCTGTTCCCCAGCACCCAGATGGGATACAGGGCTTCCTTTGCTCCCATCGCCTCTGTGGAACAGCAGGGCCTTTCTGTGTTGTGGGCACTGGAAATCCAAATTGCTGTTCCTTGGTGTGTCCAAGTGCCTCTGAGACACAGAAAGCAGAAAACCACTACAGGAGAGAAATCAGCAGTGGATTAACAGACACCAGCAGTGCCCCAGCCGAGTTACTCTGGATGTTTCCTCGGGCTGCAGAGCCTCAGAGAGCCGAGCAAGGTTTCTTACCTGCTGGTTCAGAATTTACTTTACCTTAGTTTTAATCTTCATTAGCTCATGTAGTATTTTGGGGAAGGGTAATGGCCCACCATGGTTGTGCCTGTTCTCGGAGCATAAACGTAAAGTGAGAAGGTTAATTTTAAGATGACAATTAGAATTCCTTTCTGGGTCTTTGCCTATATTACACTTTAAATGAAATCATGAGGGCACTCACGTTTGCACCAAATTACTGCTAATTCTTCCAAAGCAGTTGCTTGATCACACTTTACAAACACAAAGCAGAGGAGGAGAATAAAAAAGGGAAAAGCCATTTAATGAATTTTAAAGCTCGCTTATATTCCATTATTGGATTTTAAATAATTTTTGTTGACCTTTGTGTGTTTTTAGTATTTGCTGCCTTCAGTGAGGTGGGCTGGAACACTGAATGCTTTAAGTAGCTGGGAACATAAACCCCCTGCTCTGCTGGATTTTATTTCAGTTTTCCCTATTTGCTCTGACAGGACAATAACAGTAATAACCATTACCCTGGTGTAAACCACGCTGTGCCTTGCCCTTTGCTAAGTGTAGCCCAAACACCGTAATGTGGGATTTCAGTCTGCTGGAAGTTGCTGTTCTTGTCATCAGGAGGGACTGGTGTCACTGCTGAGGGCAGCAGGATCCAGCAGGAAAGGCTCGGGGCTCGGTTCTAACCCTGGTGTTTTGTGTGATGCTCCACCAGTCACACAGAGTAGCATTAGAAAAAATATGTAAAGTTCAGGATTTATGTTCCCTTATGTATTACTGAAGGGATGTCTCAAGGACGGGAAGAGATGAGGTTTTTATGTGGGGAATGATATGAGAACAAAGAAAACCTTGCAGACGAGTTTTGGTTATTCGAGGATCCTTGGAACTGGCATCAAAGAGGTGGGAACAGAAAAAGTGAGGCAGGAGAGACGCTGGGCTTGCTTCTTCCTCCTTAGGGAACCCCACAGAGTGGATCAGGCTGTGGGACCCCAGAGGGTCCCTGGTGCCACCTCCCTGCTCAGGCAGGGCCATCCCAGAGCACAGGGCACAGGATTGTGTCCAGAGGGCTCTGCAATATCCCCGCTGAGGGAGCCTCCAGCCCCTCCCTGGGCAGCCTGTTCAGGGCTGGGCACTGCCCAGGGCAGGAGTTGTGCCTCCTGTGCAGGGCAATTGCTGGGCATCCATACCCAAGGGCTGGAATGGCCCTGGATGAAGTGATCCCCCCTCCCTTAGGCTGTGACCTTGCCCAGTGGCCCTGACTGGTTCCTGTTCCTGATATTTGGTGCTCTAAACCAGTGAGAAACAGGCTGTTCCCAAACCACTTAACAATCAGGCAACAGAGTGAGGCAGAAGATTGAGGGAGGGAGAATTAGACCTAAAGTTGTGTTAATTCCCTGTCACTTTTGGATTTCGAACTCCAGTTGTTTTAAATCTGTATTAATTGCATGTTGATTAGGTTGAAGGGGAGATACGTTAGAAAATGAACCAACAGAATCAGAGAATATCCTGAGCTGGAAGGGGCCCACAGGGATCATCCAGCCCAACCCCTGGCCCTGCACAGGACACCCCAGCAATTGATAAACTAATTAATAAAGGGACACACAGAGGGACCCTGACTGTGGGAAGCTGGAGGAAGTGGCAGGGTGGACCCTGGCTGTCTGGTTTTCAGGCCCCCCAGGTGGAGGTCGGGAACAAACCTTCAGTCTCTGGAGAAATAAGTGATTGATTTACCCAGTGGGATGGGGGAGCTGCTCCCTCTGGCACGAAGCGGGGTGGTTCAGCCGTGGGGCTGTTTGCCCAGTGCCATGTTAGGAGGGGACAGTGAGTGAGGTGCATCATGCAGGTGATTTAGGGATGTGCAGACACCTCCCAAACCTCATATCAGGAGTGTCTGGAGGTAGCTCCTGCCTTTTACAGTGTCTGACATGGGAGGTGTTGCAGGGTCAGGTCATATTGACTTGAGTCGCCTTTGGATCAAGCTCTGAATCAATAATGACTTTCTGGGGGAGTTTAATCGCTGTTCTGACAGACATGAAAGGGGCTAGGCAGTAAAATGGGATTTTACACTTTTATCAGTCTTTTCCTAGTAAGTTGCTCAACTTCCCAGCACTAATTAATGCTATGTTCCTTCCACGGATTTCCCTTCCTACTGACGCTGTGTGTTTGATCCGAGAGCAGCACCAGGCCTCGCAGATGAGAGCTGCCTGCCAGGCTGCAGTGGGGACAGAGAACAGGAAGGAATAACATCACACCCCATTGGAGGCCTTCAGCATAATTGATGCTCTTTGTGCAGCTGTTTGGAAAATCCTGGAATTCCCTTCAATGTCCAGCTCTGCATATCCAGAAACACCCAGCTCCAATTCCAGAAATCCAAAGAAATTGGATTTGGATATTGAAATTCACTCCGAAGCTGCAGACCTGGGTGGAGACACCTCTGGTAGCATTTTATTCTGAGGCTGCCCAGACTTTTCCAGCATGAGAAACTGCTTTAATTTGTTTATAATTTTTCCAGTTAGACTGAGATGGTCAGGTATTGTCAAGGTCATGTTTATCTTCAGTTCCATCAAACTGGTCCAGATGTCTCTGGAAGTGATGTGTGAGAAGAATCACAGAATGTCCTGAGCTGGAAGGGATCCTCAAGGATCATCCAGTCCAGCTCCTGGCCCTGCACAGACACCCCAACAACCCCACCCTGGGCATCCCTGGCAGCGCTGTCCAAATGCTCCTGGAGCTCTGGCAGCCTCGGGGCCGTGCCCATTCCCTGTTCCATGTACCAAGAACAGGTACCATTGTCCCCGTGGAGGGACAAAAGTGCCTAAAAAGAGAAAATGAGTGGAGTGGTTGAACTGGCAGCTCAAAAAAAATGGGGCTGAGAAACCATGGGAGCAGAGAAGGGGGGAGATGAGGAGGCTGAGATGGGTGGGGACCTTCGGAATTGATAGGGAGAGAGGTGGCAGGGGATGGGACAGGGTGTCTAGGCAAGGAGCAGCAGTCCTGGGGGCATCTCTGGATTGCTTCAGGAGTATTTGAATGCTGTGCAGCTGCTTGACTTGTTACAGGTAGTGGGAAAAGGGCTCTCTGCAAAAAAAAAAGTGTATTTTCAACTCACTACTCTATATAAATGAAGTATAAGTGAAAGGAGAGGTACTTCCAGAAGCCTTAATGGCAAATGTAGTCCTTGAAAGTTTGTTCTGGTTTGGTGATTCCAGCGTGAGCCTCGCTCAGGAGATGAGTGGGTGCAAAGCAGGGCAGGTATTATTAGCTGTGCAAAGCAAAACAATACAGTTGCTGTGGAAAAATTACAGGGTTTGTGCTGAAGCAGATATTTAACCTTTGTTTTTACAACTCCAGAAATGAAGCAGTTTGTTTCTTAATGTGGGTTTAATGCTGCAAGTGTGTGCTGACTGGATTTTCACACGGAAGGGAAGAGATGCTGGCCTATTAAAGTCTGCTTTAACGATCTCTTTTCCCATAACTCCTAATATTTGCCATTTACTAATTATGATGTTCTGAAGCAGTTTGCATTTGTAGTAGGTGTTTTAAATGCTGCAGCTGTTTTAGTTTCAAGCTGACTGCTGGTGACTTTTTATTTTAAGGAAGTAGTGTGTATTTTTGGTGATTTTTGGAGGCTGGCATGAAGAGCTCACCTTAGACTGTTCTTTATTAGGAGGTTTTGGATGTCCAGGGCCCCGGTGGAAGCAGAAATAGATGTGGCAGAGGAGCAGCAGTGCTGGAGAACACAGAAACTGTCTGTGAGCATTGTTTTGTGGTGTAAACTCCTGTGAGTCAGTGAGGGTGTGCCCAGGGGTGGCTGCTGTGGGGCCCTTGGTGATTTGGGATTTACTGCTCTGTTTGTTTGGTTTTTTAAATCCTGGGATTTTCTGGCAATTTTGTAATAGTGGAAATGTGGCTGGCTGAGAGGTCACAGCCTGGGCAGCAGCCCCACAAGGAGCCTGTGGGAATGAAAAGAGCAGAGTGGTTTGTTCATGGCCCATTTTGCTGCTCCAGGGGACAGAGGGGTGAGACCAGGTGATCTCATTTAGGGCCCCGCAGGTGTTGTGAGGACACTGACCTTTGTGTGGGGCTTGTGTCACCAGGTTTTGGTATTGGGAAGGCTGCTGGAAGCTTCCCCCATGTCCAAGGCAGCCAACAGCAGCTGGCTCCATGGGGCTCCCAGGGGGATCCATGGGGGAGCAGAGATCCACCTGCAGCCCCTGGAGGAGCCCAGGGCAGAGCAGGGGGGGTCTGAAGAGGCTCTGACCCCGTGGGAAGCCCCTGCTGGAGCAAGGTCCTGGCAGGGCCTGTGGTCCTGTGGAGAGAAGAGCCCACCTGGAGCAGGTTTGCTGGAAGGAGTCGTGACCCCATTGGTGACCCACACTGGGGCAGTTCCTGAAGGACTGAGCCCATGGATAAAGGGATCCCTGGAGCAGTTCCTGAAGGACTGAGCCCATGGATAAAGGGATCCCTGGAGCAGTTCCTGAAGGAATGACCCCATGGATAAAGGGACCCACACTGGAGCAGTTCCTGGAGAATCTCCCCTGGGAGGGACCCCAGGCTGGAGCAGGGGCAGAGTGTGGAGTCCAAGCCCTGTGGAGGAAGGAGCAGCAGAGACAATGTGGGATGGACTGACCACAGCCCCATTCCCATCCCCTGAGCCTCTGGGGAGGAGGGAGAACAAATCAGGAGTGAAGTTGAGCCTGGGAAGAAGGGAGGGGTGTGGAGAAGGTGTTTGAAGCTCTGGGTTTATTTCTCAGTTTCCTGCTCTGATTTGATGGGTAATAAATGAACCTGATTTCCCCCAGCTGAGCCTGTTTGCCCATGGCAGCACCTGCTGAGGGATCTCTCCCTGCCCTTATCCCACCCAGAGCCTTTCCTTGTGTCCCCTCTCCCCTGCCCAGCTGAGCAGGGCAGTGGCAGAGGGGCTTGGTGGTGCCCAGGTGCCCAGCCAGGGTCACCCCAGCACAGCCTTTTTGTGCGTGTGAGCTCCCTGCAGAGCAGAGCTGAGAATGCCAGAGAAGTGGTTAAAAAACAACTTGTAAAGTGTGAGTTAGGCTGGGGCTGTGCTTGAAGGAAAAAGGGAAATGTGCGACTCAGAACTGTTGGGTTGCTGTGCAAGCAAGGCAGGCCTGGTACCTCAGCTGTCTGCTCCCTCTGCCTGTTATTTTACCTTCAGTTTTACTTGTTGTGTTGTTTTTTTCCTTAATCCCATTTCTCAATCACCTTCACCAGAGGCAACTCCAGCTGTGACTTGACAGCTGCTACTGTCTTCTCCAGCATGTGCTGCCAAAATCCCAGTTGATTCTAGGGCTTAAGGCACAGTGCTGTCTGTTTTCTGTACTTCTGCCTACTATGAAATCACACTTATTAATATTAATCATGCTCTTTCCAAATTCAGAAGCCTCAAGGCCTATTGCAATTATGGGGTTTTTTTATTTAGTGTTTCCAGGTGTGCCCAGGCAGTAACACAGCTCATGAGCATGGCCCAGGGCAGAGCTTTGGGGCTGGGTGGACTTGAGTCTTGAACTAAAACCTTAAACTCTTGCGGAAGTTCGAGTGTGAGTGAAAACTTGGGATACGCTCTCTCCACTTGACATCCTGTGAAATAATTCCTTGACTCGGCAGAAGGGGCTGTGGTGCGGGGGTAGGATGTGCTGCAGGTCCTCGTGCTGGGCATTGGGTGTGATCCTGCTCACACCTGCTGTGGGTGCCTTAAACTGAGCTCATTTCCTGCTGCTCTCAGCTCCAGGATCCCTCTCTGCAGTCTAGAGGGCAAAATGCTGCTGCTCTTGGAGGCAGAATCCAACCTGCAGCCCCTCACTCTCTCTACCAAAAGTATTAAAAAAGGAAGAGAGATTTTCCCTTTCTTGCCAGCTCCTTCCTTGGCATTTCCCACACCTCCACGCTGAGCTTTGGCTTAAAGCCTTTAGAGTTGAAACTCAAGAAGTTGGGGAGGGGGAAAAAAAGCTGATCCAGGAGTCTTCTGCGTGGATCAATGGAGCAAAAGAACAGGCTGAAGTTGCACAATTGGGAGTCAGGAGAAGTTTGCTTGTGCTGTGTCAGGAGCTTGTCCAGGCGATTATCTTCAGAGGTGCATAAGGCAAAAGCTTTTCCAGTCTAAGGAACTTCCTTTTTACTTCAGTTTTAAAATGCTGATTTTTAGTTTACTTTTAAAACAAAATTGCTGATAGGGGCATTGAAGTAATAATGAAATTTTTGTGGTTCATTTTCTTTGAGGCATTTTTTAGATGTTGCTACACAAAACCTTTCCAGTATTTGCCTCCTGTGAGCCCTGGAATTCCTTTTCCTGCCTTTGGTTGCACTCCCTGCGCTCTGTACACTCGATCCTGCCAGGCTCCCAGAGCTTCCCAAAAGCAGCTGGGTGGGAGCAGCCCGGGGTGCCCGGCCTTGGAGCAGAGCTCGGCTCCCCCGGTGTCCATTGTCACCTGTCCAGTGACCAGGGCTGGAACTGGGAGCAGCAGGAATGTGTTCTGTGAGTGCATGGGCACAGCTCAGGAATTCCCTTATTCCTTCAGCACTGCCTGTTCTGTGGAGCCAGACTGGGAGAGCTGGGGGTGCTCACCTGGAGAGGAGAAGGCTCCAGGGAGACCTCAGAGCCCCTTCCAGTGCCTAAAGGGGCTCCAGGAGAGCTGGAGAGGGGCTGGGGACAGGGGATGGAGGGACAGGGCACAGGGAATGGCTTCCCACTGCCAGAGGGCAGGGATGGATGGGATATTGGGAAGGAATTGTTCCCTGGGAGGGTGGGCAGGCCCTGGCACAGGGTGCCCAGAGCAGCTGTGGCTGCCCCTGGATCCCTGGCAGTGCCCAAGGCCAGGCTGGACATTGGGGCTTGGAGCAGCCTGGGACAGTGGAAGGTGTCCCTGCCCATGGCAGGGGTGGCACTGGATGGGCTTTAAGGTCCCTTCCAACCCAAACTATTCCAGGATTCCATGGAACCACTGGTAGGGTTTAAAACCCTGCAGCCCAACCTGTAAATTTGTCTGAGGAGTGGGCCCTGCCTGCATCTCTTCATGTGGGAGGCTGGGAAAACCCAGGGAACTCTGGTTTCATCATTGCAGGTGTGAGCTCTGCTCTTTCCAGGGGTTTCAGCAGGGTTAGGATCAGGCTTTGCTCCTGAGCTTTGTTAATTGCCAGTACAGATTGGAATGCTCTGTGCTAGGTTAACGAAATAAAAAGGTAGGGCCTAATTTTCAGGCTGAAATTGATGTAAGCTGGGCTTCTCTCATGTGAGTCCCCTGAGCTTTTTCAGTCTAATTCAAGAGATTTTTCTTTCTTCTTTCTTCCCCTTGCTAGGTCACGAGGAGCCTTTGTATTCGGTTTGCATTGTGTTACCTGTCAGGGACACGTAGCTGCGGGCCATGTTCAGAACCACCTGTAGGGCAGCCACCTTCCAGCTGTCCTTCGTGTCTGTGTCTCAGGTTGGTTTTCCTGACAAGTGTGGACACTTTCATATTTATACCTGTGACAGAAGTGAATCAAATTAGTCTGAAATCACCCTTTGCTCTGACAGTGCTCTGCACTTTCCTTACATTGAGGAGATAAGGAGACGAACAAACCTGCTTTGAAGATGAGCTGATTTCCATAGCAGGCAGAGTGACCTACTTAAAGGGAGAGGGAGAGCGAGCGGGGCTGGGAGTGGGATCTTTACTAATTTATATAATCTCCAAGAGTCTGCGTCAGCTCCCCTGGCTGAGCCCTCTCCTGACACTCACCTGACAGCGGCGGAGAACGCGGAGCTGAGCGAGTGCCGTGTCCTGCAAGGATCTCCTGTGTGTGAACAGCCTGGCGTTGGGCACTGGGGAGTGGCACCGTGCACTCAGGGCTTTGGGGAACCTTCATCTTGGCTTCGCTTTGTGGGAAGCCTGAGTGGTTGCCTCACTTAAATGAAGAGGAGCAGGTGCCTCGCTTTGGGGTCTCGAGGGTCATGTTCAGAGCACGGGAACATCCCTGCAGGGAATTGCCAAAGGGCTCTGGGGATCCGGGGATGCCCCAGGGGATGGGCTGGAGCAGCAGGTGGGTGGTGAGGTGTGTTTGCTCCTGATTTTGCACTCTCCTGGTTTGGCACCCAGGTGACACACGGAATCACGAGTGTGCCATCGGATGAACGCTGCCTGAGGGGGTGTGGGGTTTGTGGCCTGTTCTCTTTAAAATGGGCTCTCTTAGTAATAACCTGTGTCTGGCTGGGGTCAGGTGCCACCCCAGTGGGGGACCTGCCTCTGCAGAACAGAGTGCTGTCCCTGGTCCTTGTCCTTGGGGTGAAGTCAGTGTGTCACACAGTCATCACAGGGGCATTTGAGGCCAAAGGGACTTAAAGCCCCTCAGCCCTGGGGTCACAGAATCACAGAACTGTCCAGGTTGGAAAAGACCTTGGAGATCATCGAGTCCAACCTATGACCTGACACCACCTTGTCACCCAGACCATGGCACTGAGTGTCACATGCAGTCTTTCCTTAAACACTTCCAGGGACGGTGACTCCACCACCTCTCTGGGCAGCCCCTTCCACTGCCCAGTGTCCTGTGGGCAGGGACACCTTCCTGGTGTCTGGACCAGAGTGACCATGGTCACACCAGCCGTGGAAACGCATCATTTGTACCCTAGGAGCTGATGTTGCTGTCCCAGTGGGTTTGTGACCACCCCTCTCTCAGTGGCTGAGGGCTGGCTGTGCCCTGCCAGCGCTGCTCCCTGGGGTTGTGACTCAGCTCCACTTGCATCACCCACAAAATAATTTCTATATCCAGAGTTGGTGCAGCTCAGGCATTGCAAGAAGCTGGGATGATGTGGCCTTTCACAGGCCCAGAACTGCTGGATACTCCTGCATGTCCAGTGTGATGTCCTGAGTGTCCGGGCTGTTGGTTGGAGCTGCTGGCTGGGACAGGCTGGTCTGAGCTGATCGTGTTTATGAAGAGATGAAGATTTGTTCATTGAGGCAGACAAGGCACTAAGAAGTTTTCTCTGCCTACCCTGCAGAGGGACAAATATTTAGGAAGAGCAGCGTGTCTGGTTGTCTCTGCCTGGAAGCGCCTGCCCTGTGGGTAGCTGGGTTTCACTGGAGCCATCTGCTGAGTTCACAAAGCCCGTCAGGAATTTGGCAGGATCTGGGAACTGAGTTAAAAATTAAGCACCGACGAGTAGGTGAAAAAAGCCTGTTCACAGCCACCTCGGGGCATCAGTGCTCCTGTAACAACTTTGTTCTGTGCAATTACTGTCCCCTGTTGCTTTTTAATAACATTTCTGTTTCTCTGTGTCAAAACTCAGCTCCTTTAAACTTCCATCTTTCACTGGGAACAGCAAATCTGCGAAGTCTAGAGGAAATCTGTGGCCTGCTTGAAGTAACATTTATAAAAAATAAGTTTATTGACTCAATGCAGAGAGGAAACCTCAACAGGATGAAGAACTTTCCATGGAGGGTGGCAGAGACTGGAACAGCTGCCCAGGGAGGTCATGGAGTCTCCCTCTCTGGAGACACCCCAAGCCCACCTGGATGTGTCCATGTGTCACTCTGCCTTGGCAGGGGTTTGGACTGGGTGATCTCCAGAGGTCCCTTCCAACCCCAGCTCTTCTGGGATTCTGTGAAAATGTGTGAACTTCTGGGGAGGTGCAATGAGGAGCTGTATCTTGCTTTTTTTCTTTTCTTCCACTCAGCATTGCGGAGTTCTCCTGTCCCCTGAGCTCATCTGCCTTTTTCCCAGGGTGGAGAGTCCCAGTTTATTTCATTCCTCGTCTAAAATAAGCATTTTTAAAATCCTTGCTATCCTCTTGCTTTGTGTTGCTACATTTTTTTCTCTCTCTCTCTGTTTGGTTTTACCTGGAGCTGCCCAGGGCTGTGCCCAGCGGTCTGGGTGGGAAAGGTGCCCGAAATAAGGGGGGATACTTGGGCCAGACATTGGCAAAATGGCACCAGTAATTGCTGGAAATTCAAAGACATTCCTGTATCCATAACTCCTGCTAGTGACGTAGGAATTACTGTTCATTCCTGCTCTTAAAGGGCTCCAGGGCTCAGATGGACAGGGCAGTGTCTCAAGGAAATGAACCTGAATGGCTCCAGTGCTCCTCGGTCCTCCTTGTCCCACCATCTCTCCTGTGCAGAAGGAAAGGCTGGAAGATGTTCCAAATCCTTGTGCTGCTTGACAGGGTCTGTCGAGCCTCGGTGTCTCAGAAAATCAAAGTAAACTCTGAAACCCAGGCCCAGAATGACACGGGCTTGAGCCACTTGTGGAACTCTAGGCCATTAATGTTGTCACCATCAGGATTTATGGAGATCTTGGGAGCTGGTGTGACCGTGCACCCCCAAGGATGTGTCTTACCTGTGGTCAGTGGGGTTGCAGAGGGATTTCGCCCCTTTTCTCGGAATATGCACCTTGTGGAAGTTTGGGAGCTCTCTCAGGGTAGAATTTGGCACATCTGCCCTCGTCCCACTCTCCATCCTCAGCTCTTCCTCTTGCTCAGTGCTCCTTGCAGCTTTCCCAATCCCACGCTGGCCCTGTTGCTGATGGCAGACACCAGCAAAGCTGTGATTTATCTTTGGGAGCAGTTGTGTTTGATGTGTGTGTCGATAGGATGCACTTCAGATCTGCGTGTCCTGACGCCGGGGAGTGTAAACAACCCAAACAGAAATGGAAAACCTCTTACAGCCTCCTTCTGAGGCATTAAAACAAGTGCTGTCTATGGGAGGAATTTAATGATTTTCAGAAAGATTTATTTTGTTATAATATTTTTAAAACCTCACTTTAATCTGTTCAACTGTTGGAGAGCAAACAAGACAATGCCTTCCTTAGACGTTCTGTCATTGGATTGAACAGTAAAACAAGTAAGTTCTATTAAAAATCTAATTTTTGCAGAGCACTTAGAGAATTAAACAATTAAGAAATACCAATGAAGTCGATGAGGCGTAGCCCTGGGTGGTCTGTTAGAGGGGTGTAAAGTGCAGGGGAGTGTTTGATGTCCATGACTGAAGTCTCGGGGTGGGATTCAGCACTGGGATCTCTCTGTCCTCAGTGCTCGCCCCAGTCCCTGCTGTGAGGTGATGCTCAGGGCCAGGGTGTCACCCTGAGCCCCTCGCAGGGCAGCAGAGCCTCTGCACAGGCCAGCCCCAGCCCGAGCTGCGGCAGGTTGGATGCTCCAGGGTGCAGAGACAACCCCTGCTGCTCCCAGGGTGCAGCTTCTGTCTGCTCGTCAGCCTGGTGTTAACCTGCCAGGGCTGTCAGAGCCGGCAGGGAGATGGAGTGGGAAGCAGTAATTCCTGCAGGGAAGCTCTGTGGCTCTGTGTATTCAGGAGTATCCTGGTGGGATGCAATGAGCTTGCACCGGGTGAAAACATCTGCAGGCACAATATTGTTACACTGGCAGTGTCTGCCCAGAGAAGGGTCCAAAAGCTGCTCAGGTTCACTGGCAGTGAAGGAGAGGAGAGGTTGAGAGAGGCAGGATATTGCCCAAATACCCAGAGTTTGCCAGTTCCCAAAACAGGATGTTTTGCACTCACCAGAAAGCCCCTTGAGAAGAGAGAGGGAAGAAGTGACTCTGGCCCATGTCAGGAGTAACGCTGGCAAAGGCTGTCCTGAAAGCAGGACTTGGGGATCGGTACGAACTGAGGAATACCCAGAAAGAGAATCAGAAATGAAAGCTGCTTTATCCTTTGTTGTTGTAGAGCTGTCTTCAAACAGGTGGTAAATGAGAGCTTAGATTTAGGGTTGTAGCCTCTTGCCTGGCAGTTTGCTGTGGATAATGGCTTTGGGTGGCTAGGAGCCCTTTTCCAAGTGTTTGTGGCCCTCAGCCAGCAGTGCCAGCCCAGTAATCTGGGATCAGAGGTACCCAGGGCACTGTGGGACACTGGGAGCTGCTTCCATGTCACAGCTGGACTCTGAGGCACTGATGAGGTCTCTCCTAGGGCTGGCTGAAGAACCCCCACAGCTCAACCCTTGCTGTGGGTCAGCAGGTCCTTTGCTTCTCACCATCACTCAGTTCAGTTGTTCTGCTCTGTGGTGAGATTATAAAATCCAAGGATTCAGCCTGGGGCTTTGAAACCTAAATTCCCATTATCATTTGGTCCATGTGGATGGCACTGGACAAATGAAGCTGCTGCTGAATGCCCAGTTCCTGTCCTCAGTGCCTGGAAGCTGGCAGGGCTCAGCTCCAGGGAGGGGCCGTGCACAAACAGTTGAGCAGTGATGATGACAGTGTCCTTTTTGAGACATGCTTGTCTGTGCCATAGGATAAAGACATTCCCGTGGGGGTGGCAGTGCAGATCCAGCCAGTGGAGCTCTTGGATGCAGTTGTGGGAGATGGAACAGATGGGCCCTTGTGTGCAAACCGAGCGTGTTCCGTGCCCGTCTGTTGTGGGAGTGGAGCTCTGAGAGTGCCAGGCCCTGGAAAGCCCTGGAAATCATCTTTTCTTGAAGAAATTAATTAACTAGATGTTTTTCCTAATACGTGTGGACTGACAATTTGTGCTGTTGCATATGGACCTTCTGCATCACTGAACCTTTTGATTCCCTCCCTCTTGCTCCGGTGATGCTCCTGTAAAGCTCCTGCAATTCCCTGGGGCTGTTCCACTGCTGCCTGCAGCCCCTGCTGCCTGCCAGAGCACTCAGCCTTGCTTTGGGTACATATTAACGAGAGTTCACAACCTTCCGAAACCATGGAATGGATAAAAGACACAAAATGACTTAGACACCTTATCCTGGTACGGGAAAAGGTTGGATGCAGCCACTTCAAAAGGGTCAGAGCCACTGGGATGTCCCTGAGCTGTGCAGGCTGGGACTGCACCACCTGGACCTCTGGAAGAAGGGAGGGCAAGTTTTAAAGGCTTCACTCTGGAAGAAACTGGGATTGGAGAGAACATCTCTCTCAGGGGCAAGAGAAGGAGCAGGTTTGGATTTTGAGAAGAAATCCTGGTGGGGTGTTTCTGCCCTTCAAACAATCTGAACTGCACTTTGTGCAGCTGGATGGGTCCTTGCTCATGGGACCTTCCAAGGAGACACTGGGACTGGTGTTCCCCAGAGATCCCAGAGCCAGCAGCAGGGACTGACACTGAGCGCCTCCCGTGCAGGTAAAGGGGCAGAGGCAGCTGAGCCTTCCTGAAGTGTAAAAACTGAGAGCTGGAACATGCAGACCTCCAAGAGGAACTGAAGTGAAAGATCTGGGATGCAGCAGCATCCAAAATCCTCTCTGGGTTTGGAGGTGAGGTGATAAGGAGCATGTTGGTTCTTTAGGTTGGAATTTGATTTTTTGTTCAGTTTGGGGGTTTTGGCTGGTTTTGTTGCCATTAATGGTTTGGGGTTTTGCAAGCCCTGTGGCCTGGTGTGCAGCAGCGATAGAGGGAGTCAGCAGGGGTAGGATTTGACTTTGACTTGAACATCTTGGAACCTCCTTGTTTAAAAAAATGCAATCTCCTTGTTTAAAAAACCCAGTAATCTATAGTGGTAAATGATGTACCCCATTCTGTACAGAAGCAAATGGGGAGGGCTGTCAGAAAGCAAATCTCCACTTAGGGATTGTAAAATCAGGCTTTTTACATTTTCAGATGTCATTAGTACCTGTTGTCCAAGCATGCCTTGGTAATTGCTGAGGTTTTTGTTGTCTACATGTGGCATTTCTGGGAGCTTTCTGTACCAAGCCTGTGATAAGCAGCTTCCCTTTGGCAAGAGGTCCCTGCATCCCTCCCACTGCTTCCCCTTTATGGCTTAATTCCCTGGGCTTTGCCACACTTTGATTTTGTTTCATGCCCTGCAGCACGAGGTCTCCAAATCGTTTACGTCTGTTAAGCAAACATCTCTTTCTGGGATTGATGTTTTAATTTAATAAACCACTTCCTAATGGGGGTCAGCTGCAGCTGTGAATTTGTAATGAGAGTTTGTTGGGAGCCCTTTGGAGTGGCAGAGCCTGGAGGTGCCGGTGCCAAGCCTCTGCAGGGGGATGTGGCAGAGGGGTTCACTCAGTGCGAGCTCCTTGTGTTGGATCAGCTGGTGCTGCCTGAGCCCCCGTGGTTGCCCTTCCATGGAATCCCAGGAATGATCCAGGACTGACATAAAGGTGGATCACAGGCTCAGTTTGGATCCAGCTGGAAACAGCAAATACACGTGCAAAGGGGTTGTGTGTTAGAAGCTACAGGGAGCTGTTTCTAGGAGCTTAACTAAGGGATGCTCTTTTGTAGTGCATGTGGGAGATTTTGCCCTCAAATGCTTTGGAATCATGGAGTTGTTCAGGTTGGAAAAAAGCCTTAAGTTCGTCAAGTCCAGCCGTCACCCCAGAGCACCACCATGCTCCTCAAGTGCCACACCCATGTGTTATTTTGAACACTTCCAGGGAAGGAGACTCTGCCATTCCCTTGGGCAGCCCCTTCCAATGCTTTACAACTCCTTCAGTGAAGAAATATTTTCCAGTCTCAAACCTGCCCCTCCCCTGGCCCAGCCTGAGGCCGTTCCCTCTCCTCCTGTCCCTGTTCCCTGGGAGCAGAGCCCGACCCCCCCCGGCTGCCCCCTCCTGTCAGGGAGTTGTGCAGAGCCACAAGGTCCCCCCTGAGCCTCCTTTTCTCCAGGCTGAGCCCCTTTCCCAGCTCTCTCAGCCGCTCCTGGGGCTGCAGCCCCTTCCCAGCTCCGTTCCCTGCCCTGGACACGCTCCAGCCCTTCAATGTGTGTTTTGTCCTGAGGGGCCCAGGACTGACCCCAGGATTCCAGGTGTCACCAGTGCCAGCACAGGGGACAGGCACTGCCCTGGTCCTGCTGCCACGCTATTCCTGGCACAGCCCAGGTGCCACTGGCCTTTTTGGCCACCTGGGCACCCCTGGGCTGATGTTCAGCTGCTGTTGACCAGCACCTCCCACCAGACCCATTTCCAGCCCCTCTGCCCAGTCTGGAGCATTGGATGGGGAATGTCCAGGTTCAGGTCACACAGATGGAACACCCAGGCAGGGCTGGTGCTGTCCTTCGCAGCCACCAGGAAGACTCCAGAGCAATTGCTTGGCTCATGGAAGCAGGTCCAGGGCAGGAAGTCAGAGATTCCCGAGGGCCCCTCACAGCCTTGGGATAATTCACCTGTTGCTGGGCATCAAACATTTTCTCCTCATTTCTGAGGTCGGAAGAGCCCCCAGAGGCTGATTGCTGCTCCATGTCTGTGTTTATCCAGGGGGTGTGCAGGAGTTGTGTTGTGCTCTGTGTCTGGTGGAGTTAATTGGGGTCTTGTTTGTTTGCCAAAGCAGCACAGAAGGCTCCCAGGCTCTCAGGACACCAGGCAGAGAGATTTTGTATGAATTATAGAAGATTCATCTATTAGTCAGTGTTTTCTTTTGTATGTCCTTTCCCATCTTTGCTGATCTCTAATAAATCAGTGTTTTGGAGACCAAACAGAGGCATGAAAAATCTCACCGTAATAGGTTTTTAATAAGTTTTCCCTTGAGCTTTTAATTTAATTTTTCACTTTAACATGCCCTGTCCTACTGCCAGTCTCTTCCCTTTGGTAACAGTTTAAAGCGTACTTCCTTTGCCAGACTTTTCCAAATGGATTTGGGATGGATCATTAGGCATCTGATTAAAGTTTGTTTTCTTTCTCCCCACATCTTCCAAAGAAAATTCTTTTTTTCAGAAGATGGGCACGAATTTCTGTTACAAGTCAGTGAACTTCATTTACCACTGCCTTGAAGTATTTTGCTTTGCCACCTTCCTGCCTGCTCTCACCAGGGCATCTCTGGTGAGACTTGCAGCAGAGGAAGCAGCTCATTCCTTTGGCAGTGCTGCCTTCTGGGGTGTAAAATTCCCTGTAACCTCTGGTTTTATTCCACGATGGCTGTCCTGGACCCATTTTTGTGTTGAGTTTCCCCTGGGGGCTTTACCTGGTGAGGTTTTACACCTTACTAAGGCCCTGGGGCTCACTGCAGTCATTGTTGGGGTGGGTGAGGCATCGAGCTCAGCTTGCTCCTTGTCTCTGCTGTTCCCCAGGAGCTCCAGCACCGGTGGATTCCCAGCACAGGGCTCGCTCAGCCTGGCAGCTCTCCTGGTCACACCCTGCAGCCTGGAGCTGCAGTGCTCCCCTTCACATCTCCATTCTCCACTCTTCATGTCATCCTCCTTTTCCTTCCTAGTTCTCGTGCTCTCACTTTCTGTTCTTTAATTTTTATATATATATTTTGATACTTCTCCCCTTTAGTACAGTGCCTGCTGGAGCTGTGCTGTAGCACAGTGTGGCTGAAACTTCAGCAAAGGGCCAGGGGTGCCCGTCCTGCAGAGCTTCACTCTGTCTGCAGGGCTGGCAGGGAGCAGGACGGGAGCAATGGGATGGCACAGCTCAGGTTAAAACCAGCTCAGTCCTGACTGGAGGACACTTAAACCAAAACTGAGCTTGCAAATGTGTCATAACTCTTTTGATTGGTTTAACTGCTGCTGGTACCCGAGTTATGGAAAGGGGTCTGGATGCTTCGTGTTACCATCTACTGACCCCCCCAGGCACCTTTTCTTCTCTGGAAACACTGACACATTCCAGTGAGAATTAGGCTCCACTTGGGGCTGGAGCTGTGCACTGAATAACTTGTTCAGAGCTGAGGGAAAGCTCCTGCTGTAACCGTGATCCTCTGGCTGCCAGGAGTCGGTGTTTTCCTGGGTTCGCCTTGTATTTCTCTATTAAGGACCTGTGATTATCCTGTAGTGAGAGGCATTGCTGCGCTGAGAAATCTCTGCTCAGGATCTCCAGCCTGAGCCATTATCATGAGAAGAATGGATTTCTCCTCTTCTGTGTATTAGGGACATGTTGTGACTTTGTGGAATCACTGCAGGAGTAAATGATGTATGAAATGAGAAATCTCTGCTCTGTGTGTGCAGGCACAGCCAGGGCTCTGAAACCTTCAGCTCAGAGGCAGCCAAAAAAAAACCCCTGACATGTCCAACACGACTCCTGTGGTAAAGCACCTTCCACCAAGTTTGGTTTAATGTTTTTCCTGGTGCACTCACAAGTCTTGAATGATCATTACAGGGAGAGATGTCCATGCCCAGTGTGGAGAGCACGCTGTGTGCACGTGAGGAGGCCGTTTCCCTGGAAGTTTGTAGCCAAGAAGGGATGCGCTTCAGCTTGGGAAGAACTTTTTGTTCCTTCAGAGCCCCTTATCAAGCCCTTTTATCAAGCTTCCTCCTGCAGACATCCCACCTTGCTCCTGCCCCAGCCAGCCGAGCTGCACACACTGAAGCTGGCAGGTCTCACATGGAATCAGTGCTCAAGTGAGACCTGGGAGGTTGTGCAGCTTCCTGCTTTTTATTGCTTTTTATTGTGGATAAAGCCCAAGGCTGAGGTTAAATCTGCTCACTGACACTCTCTCCTTCCTCGGGCCCCCCGCCCTCCTCCCTTATCCCCACAGGAGAGCCTTGGGTGGACGGAGCAGCCAAAAGGCACTAACTTGCACTGAAAAACATCAGCAACAATCTTCAGCTTCTTACAGGGTAGGTTCATGGAGCTAAAAATACAGAACTCTGTGTATTTCCTAAAATAACCTCACCTCCTCGCAGGTAATTCAGTTGGAGAACAATTTGGAATTGATAATAAAGGACATTTTTCTTCCTACCTTTAACAAGGAAGCAGAATGACTGAGAGATAACTCCCTTGGACTCACACCAAGAAGCTGCATCAGTGTTCCTGGGAGAGTGCCTGGAACTCACAAAATGCATCATCTCTTTAGCCAGGCTGGATGAGTTATCAGTTCAGCACTAACTATGCCCCTCCTTGCTGCTCTCTGTGGGTTCTTCTTCCCCCCTGGTATTTGAGATGAGCCCTTTCCCCCCTTCAGACTTCTGTGTGACAGATAGGTGACATTAACCCTTAGAGTGCCTCAGGTCTGTGTCAGAAACCCTCTAAACAGCACTTTTCTCCATCAGAACTTTAGATATGGGTAAGATGAGCATGGCTGACCTCCTGCAGTCCTGCAGACACCCTGAAGGCTGGTTCTGACCCTGGTTTCTTGGTGCATTTGTCAGCTGTAGGGAAAATTGATGTCGTTCTGTGCCATCAGCTCCTCAAGTGTCACCCTCGCTACGTCTCTGCCAGGAACGAATAAATCTAAGATAGGACTGGGGAGAGATGGAGGAAAGGCGATTTTTTTGTGGCACTGATGTGGCCCTTCTGCTTTGCTGTGATTTCAGCACGTTTGGTCAGCTGGAAGAGCCCTGTCAGTGACTGTAGAACGTGGCTGCTCACGTGGGACAGGGGCAGCAGGGGTACCTGGAGTCCGTATGGGGAGTTCTGGCCCATTTTGGATCACAGTTCTGTAGGATCTTTCTGATGAGAAAACTGCTGTATCAAGCATTCATTTCGGGGCTTCCTGCAGGCTCTGAAAACTGATTAACCTGGATCCTCCTGACATCTGACCTTGAACCAGGGACTGCTTCAGAGCTGCAAGAGTGCCTCTTACGTCTTAGAAGCACTGGGAGTGTGTCTGTCCGTGCAAGTTCACGTGGAAGGTGGTTTGCTCTCTGTGGGGCACATGCAGCTCTTCAGATTTTTGTGCTGCCATTGCAGCCTTGACATTTCAGTGGAAGGTGTCCCTGCCCATGGCAGGCTGTGGAACGAGATGATCTTTATGATCCCTTCCAACCCATTCTGTGATTCTGTGGTTCTGTGACAATTTCTCTGCCTTTGCATGTTAAACACTTGCTTCTCTTCCAGCTGCTTTTTCTGTGCTTGAGTGCCTCTTTCGCTTCTCTTGAGTGAAACCCACTTTAAACCTTCATGAGTTGTCTCTGCAGAGCTTTCACCAGCACAGCAGCGACCGGCTCTAGGAAGAGCATCTTCAGGAGTGCTGTGGTTGTCCCCAGGACAACTCTGCAGCGGGGTTGTTCATGGGAATCATGGAATCATTGAGGTTGGAAAAGCCCTCCCAGACCATTAAGTCCACCCTGTGCCCGATGCCCACCTTGTCCCCAGCCCAGAGCACTCAGTGCCACCTCCAGCCCTTCCTTGGACACCTCCAGGGATGGGCACTCCAAACCTCCCTGGGCAGCCCCTGCCAATGCCTGACCACCCTTTCCATGGGGAAATTCCTGCTGATGTCCACCCTGAGCCTCCCCTGGCCCAGCCTGAGGCCGTTCCCTCTCCTCCTGTCCCTGTTCCCTGGGAGCAGAGCCCGACCCCCCCGGCTGCCCCCTCCTGTCAGGGAGTTGTGCAGAGCCACAAGGTCCCCCCTGAGCCTCCTTTTCTCCAGGCTGAGCCCCTTTCCCAGCTCCCTCAGCCGCTCCTGGGGCTCCAGCCCCTTCCCAGCTCCGTTCCCTTCCCTGCACACGCTCCAGCCCCTCAGGGTTTTTTGTCATGAGGAGCCCAAAATTGAACACAGCACTCAAGGTGCTTCAGCAGTGCCAGCACAGGGGGACAGGCCCTGCCCTGGTCCTGCTGTCACACTATTCCTGGCACAGCTGAGGTGCCATTGGCCTTTTTGGCCACCTGGGCACCCCTGGGCTCATGTCCAGCTGCTGTCACCAGCACCCCCAGGGCCTTTCCCACTGGGCACTTTCCAGCCCCTCTGCCCCAGCCTGGAGTGTTCCATGGGGTTGTTGTGACCCGAGTGCAGCACCCAGCACTTACAGGTTTATGTTTATGAGAAATGGTTAAGCTGGGTCTTTGGTTGAGACTTTTTGTCACAGTCTAAAGGTATTAGATGCGTGTTTTATAGAAAAATTAATAGTCTGCTTTAAAAACCCAACCACAGAACTTAACTGTGGTAATCCAGCAGTGTTCACAGAGAAATGCAGTAATGCTGTGGCTGAAACCACCGTGCCTGGGAACCTGCAGAGGTGGCTGGGACTGGGAGCCTTTCTGAGTGGGTTTGAACCAAGGAGGGGACGTGGCTCTGCTGAGTTCTGCAGAATGGTTCAATAAACCTCACTTTGTGACACTGGATAGGAACACCTCCATCAGGGCAAGCCGATGGTGCTGGAGGCTTGCAGGCTCTTTAACTAATGCACAGGAGTGTTGTGTGGTCTGTAACTGCCCAGGCCTCCCAAGGAAATTGATGTTTTTCATAAGTGTAGCTCACAGAGGGTCGTTTTTTGTGCGTGTGCAGGCTTGATTCACCTAATAAACCCAGCTGTGTGTTGGGCTGTGGTTGTAAATCCTGGAGATCAATGCATTTCCTTTCCACTTAACAGCTCGTGAATGAATGCAGCGCTGCACAAAGGGGATGGTTAATGAGGGTGGATCGGCAGGCTGTTCCAGGCAGGTGTGGTGGTGACATGAGCAGCAGTCCCATGGGAGAGGCTCAGTCCTGATTTATGTCACCCTCTGCCACTCGCTGAACCTTGGCTGACTCTATATTACGTGCCCAGGACATTTGGGGCAGTTAGGAGTTGGTTTTGTCTCTGTTTTCAGGAGGGAAACTGCTGATCCCCCACGTTCCTGGAGCAGAGCTGAGCAGAACTGCCTTCCTCCCTGGAGGGAGGGAGAGGAGGGGCAGGCAGGGCCTGGCAGCCTCACACTCCGCTCTCGGTGCTGGGGTGCAGACAGGCGCAGTGATGCCCAAAGGCTCCATGTGTTCACCTCAGCCTGCAGGCTGACCTTCCCCGGAGCTCAGCCAGCTCCCCGTGTCCTTCCCTGCGTGACGGCCTCACACTTTGTCCCGGGAAGGAGGGCAGGGTTTCTCCACCTCGGGCTGACGAGGGGAACGATCCTTACCATGTTAGAGCCGAGCACTTTGGTTCCTGCAGGCCACACCGGTGCTGTTTTCAGTGCTCCCGCCATGGGCATCTTTGCTCTGGCTTCTCTGCACCCCGGGAAGCCTCTCAGCTTTCCTCTGGTGGCCATCTCTGCCTGCAGAGGCCTTCAGCCAGGGGCGGGTGCTGCAGAGGTGACCCTGCGTAAGGACAGTGCCGTGGTGGGGCTGTGAGCTCCCACATTTCACAGAATCATCCACCCTCAGACTGGCTGGGGCCAGAAGGGGCCTTAAAGCTCAGCTTGTTCCATGCCCCTGCCTTGGGCAGGGACACCTTCCACTATCCCAGGTTGTTCCAAGCCCTGTCCAGCCTGGCCCTGGGCCCTTCCAGGGTACTGCATTAACGTTTTTCAAAGCCTGGGGAGTAGAAATCATGCACAGAGCGTGGCTTGTGCTCTTCCAGATGGGGCTGGAGCTGGATTGAATTGTTGGGCTCATAATTTAAATTCTGCCTGGGCTGCCTGATGTTCAGGAACGCTGGACAAGGGATTGTTTATGGCCACACACGGACGGTGCTGCACACCTAGGGGTCATTTGGGACCCCCTGTGCCTGAGGAGTCGATTTGTGCTCGAGAACTTGGGCCACATAAAGCTCCTGCTCCCCACAGGGGCTGTGTCTCCCCTCCTGATTTGTTGTGCTCCTGTTGATGCTGATGTTCCGCTGTTTACATTAACATAATTACATTAACATAAACAAAATATTTATATTAAAGTCACTGCAAGGGAAAAATCACTTTCCTTATCCTGTCTCACATCTCCACGTTAGTCGTTTTTCATAACACACCTCTTAATCTTCACTAATATTCCTATTTAAAAAACCACAGCGATCTTGCAAGTGCAGCTGATAAGGAATATCACAGCTCATGCTGGAGGAAGAACAATGTCAGTCTTTCAGACACACAGAAAGCAGGATTTGGAAGTGGTGGTTTGGACAATGTAAGGAAGGGATTTTCAAGGGCACAGCATTAGATGACATCAAGAGGAATCAAAGGCTACATTTTCCAAAGAATCTGTGTGGACTGAAGGCCAGATTTTATCAGAAATCAGTGAGAATTTTTTACAGAAGTTAGGCTCTGTTGCATTTGCTTAAATGAACTTCATCAGTAGGGCTGCTTGGCAGTATATTAAGATAAAAAGATCCCCAAGTTCCTGCAGGATTGCAATTCTAGCAACCTTTGGAAAAATCAAAGCATTTAACTTCCACAGGTGTCTTGGGAAATCTCTGCTCACACACCGTAGCTCGAGGAGCCCAGTTTTAGGGATCCAGCACTAAAATTCCTGGCCTCTGTGCCTGAGGCTTCCTTTTTCCTGCAGAAAGCAGGGCCACTTCACTGTACCGAGTCACAGAATCTCCCAGTGAGTCAGGCTGGAGGGGACCCCAGAGGGTCCCTGGTGCCACCTCCCTGCTCAGGCAGGGCCATCCCAGAGCACAGGGCACAGGATTGTGTCCAGAGGGCTCTGCAATATCCCCGCTGAGGGAGCCTCCAGCCCCTCCCTGGGCAGCCTGTTCAGGGCTGGGCCCTGCCCAGGGCAGGAGTTGTGCCTCCTGTGCAGGGCAATTGCTGGGCTCAGGCCCTGCCCGTGGCTCTGGTGCCACTGCTGGGCCCCGGAGCAGAGCCCGGGCCCTGCCCTGAGCCCTCCCTGCAGCCAGGGACAGCCAGGGCTGAGGGCCCCTCTCAGCTGGGGCTCCTCTCGAGGCTGAGCAGCCCCAGCTCCCTCAGCCTTTCCTGGGCACGGGGATGCTCCAGGCCCTCCTCATCCTCACAGCCGGCGCTGGCCCCGCTCCAGGAGCTCCCTGGCCCTGCTGTGCTGAGGAGCCAGAGCTGGACACGGCACCCAGAGGTGCCCCCAGGGCTGGGCAGAGGGGCAGAATCCCCTCCCTGACCTGCTGGGAATGCTCTTCGCGATGCCCCCAGGGTCCTATTGGTCTCTTGACCCCCAGGACACTGCTGGCTCAGGGACAGCTCATGGTCCACCATGAACTCCCAGGTCCTTCTCCTCAGAGCTGCTCCAGCAGGTCCCCCTCAGCCTGTGCCAGTGCCTGGGGTTGTTCCCCGCCAGGTGCAGGACCTGCTTTTGCCTTTGCTGAGCTTCAGACAGTTCTTCTCTGCCCTTCTCTCCATCCTGTCTAAAGGTTATAGTAATTACAATTAGTAGTAAAAATAGTATCAGAGATTTCTTTCCTATTACTCTTCGCTACCTCAGAAGGATCTTTAATAGAGTTGCTCCGAGGCAGAAGCTGCAGTGCCAGGCTTCCCCCCAGGGCAGGTTCATATATTGAGCTGGCAGATCTGGACTGTGGCAGGGATGCTGACAGCCCTCCCTGGATAACGCACGGCGGGCTGGATCTGCTGTGACGTTAATCTGTGCGAGGGGAGACACAGATTTGATAAGGCCAACTACACCAGTCACGAGTTGTTTGGCCTCTTTCGTGTCTTGAAGATGAATGTCAGGAAGTACCCAAGGCAGCCCATATTATTTAGATTTTCGCCCTGAATTATTTAAGCATATTCATGTCTGCTTTTGTACCAAATTACATCTGCGGCCCTGGGACAGATACTGTGGTTTGTACGGAGCACTGAAGCAAAAAGGCAATTTTCCAGCAGCAGTCAGTGATGCTGGTGCCTTTATTTTGTCCTTCTGTCTTACCCTTGGTACCTTGTTAAAGGCCACATTTTTTCATTTGCTGCCCTTCCCCTTAAAGCAGCACTTGCTGTTTCATTTGACCCTGTTACAGTTTGAGGTTTTTGCTCGGTTCTTTGTTTGGTGTTAATCCTGCTCTTAGGAATGGGTTTGGGGTTAAACAAGTGTTTCATGCCTTTTGTACAAGGTATCTGTGTCCCCTTGAACAGACACGTGGCCTTTTAGGGACTTTGAGTCTTCGTTTGCAGTTGAAGCCCAGGGGAAGATGCTGTGTTGAATGCCATGGGAATACCCATGGGTTTGAAATCAAACACAAATAAGTAGCCAAAAGCAGCTGCTGGACCAGTGCTTCTGGTTCTGGTCCTGCACAGCATCTCTGGACACTGACTTGGTGTCAACTCAGGAGTCTGGGGGACTTGTGGGATCCACCCACCAGGACTGGCAGGGCTGGAGTCCAGGGTGTGGGCAAAGGCAGTTTGAGTTAAGTTAGAGAGGAAAAGCAGGGACAGAGGATCAGTGGCAACACCTTGGGTCATGAAGGAGCCTGGTGTGGCCTTGGCCCTGAAGCCCATGTGAAATCTTGGCCTCCTTTTAGACTGCAAACCTTAAAGGACTTACACTGCTCCTGCGTTTTATCTCCTTGCCTCTCCTTTTTTCACCATCTCCCTTTCCCCCCCTTTTCCCTTTTGCTCTCCTTTTCCATTTTTCCCCTCCTTTTCCCTTTGACCAGAGCAGGAGAAAGTGCAGCTGCAGTGAAGCCCTTCCACAGAAGTGAGCATTTTGTCATTTGGGGTGAGGACATCCCAGCCCTTCTGTCCATGGCTTTGCTCCCCCATTCCTGACTTACCAGCTGTCTTCTTCAAAGCGCAGGTTTCAGGCCTGACAAGGGCTCCTAGGACTGTGCTTGTCAGGATTCAGGTTTTCCAAGAGTGTCAGTGCTGTGCCTTCCCTCAGACTTACAGTCACTTCAAAAACCCATTACAGCCTGGAATATCAAGGGCGCAGTTAAACCCCTCCAGCATCCATCTCTTCAGAACACGAATGGAGTGGATGAGCTATTTCGAGTCTGACACCATGGATCACAGAGCTGCGGGTATTTCCCTGCCAGCACTCAGATCCTGGCCTTGATTTGTGAGGATGCTGAGCACAGGAAGTTTCCCCCAGTGCCAGGCAGTGTTCTGTGTGCAGGTACGTGTGGTGTGAGCATGAAGCCGCGCTGGATTGTGTTCTCCCATGAAAAACTGTCAGCCCTCACTGAAAGGAAAGGAGGGGGTTCCTGTTCCAGGTACAGCTGGCAGCAGGTACCCATCCATGGGCCTGTCTTTCAGCCAGGCACTGGGTTTCCTTTCTTGCCTGTACAGATGTGTCCCACTGTTTGTTTCATTGGTCCACAGAAGTGGTTTAAGACCCAGACCCATTTAAGTACATCTGCAATGTTAAGTTCATTAATTAGGGCATCTCTCTAATGAGGAAAGGCTGAGGGAGCTGGGGCTGCTCAGCCTCGAGAGGAGCCCCAGCTGAGAGGGGCCCTCAGCCCTGGCTGTCCCTGGCTGCAGGGAGGGCTCAGGGCAGGGCCCGGGCTCTGCTCCGGGGCCCAGCAGTGGCACCAGAGCCACGGGCAGGGCCTGAGCCCAGCAATTGCCCTGCACAGGAGGCACAACTCCTGCCCTGGGCAGGGCCCAGCCCTGAACAGGCTGCCCAGGGAGGGGCTGGAGGCTCCCTCAGCGGGGATATTGCAGAGCCCTCTGGACACAATCCTGTGCCCTGTGCTCTGGGATGGCCCTGCCTGAGCAGGGAGGCGGCACCAGGGACCCTCTGGGGTCTCTTCCAGCCTGGCCCAGCCTGGGATTCTGTGACTTGATACAGGAAAATGGCCCAGCCAGGCAAGGGCCAAAACAGGCTGTGTAGGATGGGCACAGCTCATATTAAATATATTTTATTTTTTAATGCCAGGCTGGACAGGGCTTGGAGCAGCCTGGGACAGTGGAAGGTTGTCCATGCCCATGGCAGGGGTGGCACTGGATGGGCTCTAAAGTCCCTTCCAACCCAAACCAGGGTGGGAAAGGCATCCAGAGCTCTGGGGGTCAGGTGCAGCCAGGATCCCCTGGCAATGGGACACTCATGGTGTCTGAAACATCTCCTTTTGTGCCCCCAAGGTCCCTGATGTACCAGGAGGAAGGATTGCCACCAGTTAAGTTTGCTGTGGGACAAATTGAGGTTCTGCCTCTTTCCACTTGCCTGCTGTGACCTCAGGCAAGTCATTTGGCTCAGACCCTCACAGATCACTTCTCTTTCCAAATACAGAATCAGAAAATCTCCTGAGCTGGAAGGGACCCACCAGGATCATCCAAGTCCAACTCCTGGCACTGCACAGACACCCCAAGAATCCCAGCCTGTGCCTGGGAGTCCAAACACCTACTGAGCTCTGGAGTACTTGTGATTTAAATTAAATATGATTTAACTTGTAGTGAAATCAGTGGAAATCGGAGTCTGAATACCCTTAAACACCTGGCTGTGGGTGCTTGCCTGGAAATTCTCTCTCCAAATGTAAATAGTGTGTAATAGGCCTAAACCAGAGCTCTCATTTGGCCTGAGGCTGGGAAACCTTTTTGATGTGTTTCTTTATCAGAGCTGGGAACATGCAGAGGTGGTCAGTAAGAGGAGAGAGCCCCTGAGCCCCAGCTGGCTCTGGCTCTGTGTTTTATATGCAGCCAGGCTCTTTGCTGTTCGCACTGAGCTCCAGTCAAGGTAACAAACCCATTTGTGCTGCCTCAGTGGGAAGGAAAATCTGTTGCTTCGAGGAGTTGCTGTGGCACGTGTGAGCATCACGCACAGGCAGAAGATGGAGCACAGATGAGTGAAGAGCTCCCAGGATGACAGATGTGCTGCTGGAGAGACGTGGAGGCTGTGCTGGGAGTGTGTGACAGGCTGTGATGTGCTGCAGCAATCTGATGGGGCGATGACATGGGAGATAGCTGGGCTGTGTGATGCTGCTGGATCCACTCCAGCAAGCACCCCCGGGGCTGCTCCTTCCCCCAGTCTCCGGGCATTCTTCCCCTTTCTTATCTTAATCACGTCTTGCTGCCTGTGAAAGGCACTGCTCTAATGTTATTGGGGTTTTATTTAGTGTTTGTGATAGCATTGCCCCGGCTGGATCTGTTGGATGGCTGGATTTTTAAAAGGGTTGCACAGATGTATTGAGATGTTAGAAAACCAGCAGGTGTTCCAGGGGAGAACTCATCCTGTGAAATCACTGATTCTCCTTCAGATTCCCTCAAAGTATCATTTAGCTGCGTGTGTTTTCTAGCAGGACTGTTCCTCCTTAGCCATCACCTACCTTATATTTATACTTGCACTGGAAGGCCTGAAGTGTTCGTGCCTCAAAAGACAAAACCCAGAGATCTGCCACTATTATTGCTGGATAACCTTAAAGTGGGAAAATTGCCAGTGAGCTGTGGAAAGCACATGTTCTCCCTCTGCTTGGAGAGTCTCCTCAGCCTCCAGCCTGGCTGCTCTGTGTGCCTGCCTGCTGCTTTTCCAGCAAAAGCTGCAGAACCCAAGCTTACTGCAGAGAGGAAATAACAGCACTGTTCTTGCCTTCGCTCTGCAGTATCCCAACTCCTATAAATGTTTTGTAGCCAAGCCCGAGTCAGGTGCTCAGAAAGATGCAAGAAATCTGTGGTTCCTCCTCCTGGCTTTGTTGCTGCTCCACCTGGTTGCCTTCAGTGCTCAGAGAATCATGGAATATCCTGAGCTGGAAGGGACCCACAAGGACCATCCAGTCCAACCTGACCATTGCTCTGAGCCTGTCCTGTTCCTGGGTGTACTCCTGCTTCCTGGAAGTGCTCCTTCCAGCAGTGAGGGGACTGAAAATGTGTTCCTTAGGGTGGACTTTTGGGGTGTGACTGATGTCATGTTTGGTGGGACTGCTCTGCTGGGGACACTGGGGAGTGACACTTGTGTGACCTGAGTGTTCCTGTGTGGGGCTGCAGTCCCAGTCACAGCTTCCCAAAGCTTTGGCTTTTGAGGGGGAAATTCTCCAAACTCCCTGTTTTTCCAGGCCTAAGCAGTCTTAGTGAGTCTCCAACCTAAAAGTGATTTAGGCAATTTCTCCATATTTCTGTAGCATGTGTGACACAAATGACTTGTAAAAGGTCATGGACCACTTGCCTCTGATTTTGATGGTGGTGCAGGGGGGAATTCCTGCTCTGCCTTTAGCTTACAGAACTGGGGATTAAAAATAACCTCAGCCCAGTGAAACAAAGGATGCCATGTGGGACTCAGAGTTGTCCATCCAGAGGTACCATCCAGCCCTGATGGAAAGGAAGGGACCACCAGACTCCTTCTCAGCCAGCCCCACGTGCTGGGTGACGCTGAGCTCAGAACTTGGAGGGTTTTAATCCATGTGATTCCAAAGAGCTTTGGGCTCTTCCAGCTCAGCTGGCTGCGCCCAAATGTCAGCTTTTCCACCTGACCGTGGGCACAGCATCCTTAGGGACTGATTTCCCTCCTTCCTCCGGTGACAGGATATTGCAGCCGCGTGTTGTTGCTCCAGTGTGGCTTTGCAGAGCAGATGGCCTGGAAGGGTGGCGTGCTGGAAGGAGGGAAAAACTGGCTTTATGGAGCTGCTGCTGGTGGTTTGGGCCATGAGGTATTTGGTAGCTGCTGCCAACATACGGATTTTGTTTAAATTTCACAGAACAGGGAATCACGTTAATGAAAACACGATGTGCTTATTTTAGGCGTGGCAGCAGTGGCCACATTACTCTGAATAGAGAATCAGACCTGAGAAGAAAAGTTACTGATGTTTTTTCCTGGCCATTAATGTGATTCCCTGAAAACTTTTGCCAGAATCACATTTTTTTTCTGTTACTAATAGTAGGAAATAGGACTTAGTACTTGATTACTAAGTCTAGGATATAGACTTATCCTTGAGATAGGATTAGGCCTCATGTAATGATTTTCAGCTGTTTATTATTTCATTTGACTAACGTATGGCCTAACCCAGAATTCACAGAGCCAAGCTGAGTAAATGCCAGAAATATGCACAGCAGGGTTTTGCTTTGGTTTTTTTTTTCACATAAAGAGCAAGTTACTTTCTGCAGACAATTACAGGCATGTAACATATGGGGAATTATGGGATGAGGTATTTATTTCAGGGCCCATATGGGAAGCATTTCTCCTGCTGCTCTGTGGACAGACATTCCTGTGCAGCACGAACACCGTGGTGCTGAGGGGCTGGCACAGCCCACACACAGCCCCAGTGTTTGGGATTTCATTGCCTCTCTGAGGGAAGAGCTTGATGGAAGTGTTGGGGGTTGTAGGCATTAAGGTGGAGAGTAAGAGGAAGTTTTATTTACAGCACAAAGTGCAGTCAGCTCACACGAGGAAGCTCCATGAGCTCTCAGAGAGTGATACCAAGAAATGGGCACGTGCTGCCCCGCAGGTGCTCCTAAAAGCGTCCTGCTGGTGATTCACAGAATTATCCAAGTTGGAAAAGACTCCAAGATCAAGTCCAGCCTTTGGCGATCCGCACCAGCCCAAGCTCTGAGTGCCTCGTGCAGTTGGATCCACCAGGCTCTTGCCTTGCCCTCCTCCCACGTGGTGGATCCCAGGAGCTGCAGCAGATGGGATTTGCTCCTGGAGGAGGAGCAGCTCCTCTCCCCAGCCCGGGGAGGGGAGGGATGTTCATTTTATAACACGCTGGCAAGTGTTTAAAAATAAGTCAGCGGAGCAGCAGCCAGCATTGGCTGCAGATCGGAGTTTTGACATTGCAAAAGATAAAAGCAGATTTGGTAAAATTCTGTTCGGTCCCTGCAGTCTCAGCCATGCAATAAGCCCAGCCCAAAGCCAGGGGAGTTTGTGGGGCTCCTTTTCTTTGCTGTGGCACGAGCACACAGAGCCCCCAGGCCAGGCTCACCTCCCTCCTGAGGGTGGTAAAGTTGTGCTGATTAACAGAATCTTGTCCCAGAGTCTTGCAGTCACCTTAAATATATTCATTTATTGCTGTTGTCATTGGTTATTTGTGCCTAGGTGGTATTCAGGAAACCCAGTCATGTATCAAGAGCTCATTGAGTACAAATGAACAATAAAATAACACGGTGCTTCACAGACCTTACAGTTAATGACTTAACTAATTACTCTAATTAATCTGTGCAAAATTGGGGAATTTGCCCTGGGACCTTTTGAAAAATTAGTAAACATATACTGTCCTTTTTTCTGTCAGATATTCTCATCCGGAGGTTTTCCTCTCTGCTCTGGGTTACAGAAGAACAGCCGTGCTGGGACATGAAAGCACAGCCAGAAATGTCCATTTAGCCTTCATTTGTGCAGAGTATTTTCCAGTGTCCACTCCCCTCCCAGGCCTCTCCTTGGGCTGGCAGGATCTCTGCCTGCGCTAGCAAACGGGGTGGGGATTTTGGGGGGTTTGGGGTGTAGCACACGTGCTGTTTCAAAAGCCTTGGTCTGAAAACAATTGATTTTTGAGGCTGCTCTAGTTGAAATGAGCAGTGCATCCCTTCCAAGCATGTATTGAAAATATGACAAATTACTTGGCCTAGAGGATGTGATACTGTCCTTCTAAATGTATCCTCCTGAGAATCTGACCTTTAAAAAAGATGTTCTGTTGTTGTTTTTTTAGCAAGATAATTCCTAGTACCACAAACTCCTGCCAGCGCCAGCTTGGAGCGGAAACCTTGAGCAGCACAAATACATTTATTACTTTTGTGCTGTATTTTTGTGTGTTCTATTTGCCCTGTCCTTCCCCCTGCATGAACAGAGGAAAAAACCTGGTTCCAGCTGCTCCTTCTCTGCCTGGTACCGAAATTAGGGAAGTGATGATGGACACAAGTGGGTAATGGGGGTGATGTGCCACAGAGAAAACTTTTCCTGGGTCTGAAATGAGATTCAGTAAACGCTCCCCTCCGAAAGCCCTGACCTGCAGCAAACGGGTCCTTTTGAGATAAAAGGGATGTGTCCTAGGGCTCACTGAAGCAAGGGGAAGGACTCCCAGGGGGTCAGACTGCTCCAAAGCCATTTCAGCACCTCGGGTTCAGGAGTTCACTGCTTGTTTTAATCCCTAGCAGAAGGTGTGGAGAGTAACTGCCAGTGCTGCAGTGCCTTCAGGTGCTGTCCCCGTGCACCCAGGGCTCCCAGCTGTGGGTTCTGAGGCTCAGAACTTACTTCTACTCATGCAAATGAATCTAATGGCTCACTTTGAAGTTCCTGCAGAGCACAGCAGTGCATCAGGTTCACAGTTCTTCCTGCCTTTCCTCCAGGGAAGCCTCTCACAGACTAAGAAAGTTCAACTCCAAATTTCAGATTTCAAAGTCCTGCAGTCTTTGTTTCAAGCCTGAATTGTGGTTGATGCCAAATCAGCACCAGCCCCGAAGATGTTCACCTTGCTAGTTTGGATTCTGGGTTTCTGAAGGCAATGTTTCCATCAGTAATTTGAAAACTGAAGACAAGTGTATCCAGAGGAATAAAACCTGGATGTGTAGAATAAAAGTGTTTTGGTACCCAAGGTTGTCTGCTGGTAGGGTGAAGTGAGAAGGGTCAGTTTTGAGGAAGAGGGGGATGAATGCTGCCATTAGATGCTTTAATAGCCAGAAACACCAATATCCCCTCTCTGAGAGGGAAAAGGCACTGGAGCAGGTCGGTGGCACTGGAGGATGTTCCTGAGGAGCTCGAGCACGCGTAGGGGTGAGATGGCTGAGGCAGGAGGGTGGATCGTGGCACAAAAAGTGTAGGAGAAGGGGAGGGAAGGAAAAGGGAAGGCAAAGGAAGGAAAAGGAAGGAAAAGGAAGGGCTGGCTTGTGCACAGGGCAGGATTTGTGGATGGGGATGGGCTGGAAGCCACTTGGCTGTGGAGATGCAGGAGGGCTGTGAGCACAGAGCAGTCATAGCAGTGACTGTGGGAAAGGGGAAGCAGGATGTGAGTTTCTGGTGTGATGTGAAGCTTTAGACTGGAAAAGCAGCACTGAAGAGCAAGTGCAGTCCTGCAGTCACCTTCCACTGTGAAAGTGTGTGCAGGAAATGCAAGATTTGAGCCCAAAACTTGCCTTTCCTCACTTCCTGCTCACCATTTGTTATTCTCTTTGAATTACAGATCCAAGTTGCTCTCAGGTGTTGTCCAAAGATGGGATTTCCTTAATAAGTAAACATGGAGAAGTAGAAGTAATGCTTGTGGTTTCTCTCTTGATGCCCATCTGAAGCAGGAGCTGCTTTGCTCAGAAGGGAACGATTTCCCCAAGGACAACGCAGTCTCTGCACACTGGGGGTGTGGAAGGCTTGGCCAAGGCAACAGGGAAGAAAAAAGTGGCAGATCCTGGAAAGATGTCTGTGGGAAAGAGTGGGGGGAAAGAAATGATCCCCTTCAGCCCTTGAGTGAGTCAGGGGAGAGCATGACCCCGTCCCCATGGAGGAAGGTGTCCCCACTTTAGGTCCTTGGCTCCTGTTGCCTGTCCCATGCTCCCAGTGAGGTCAGATTTTCATTCTCTGCTTGGATTTGTTCTCATTCTGGGGATTTTAAGCACAACCCTCCTCTTTTTAGGGCATCTTTTCCACAGCAGCTCCTGGGCGTGCTTGAGCAGGGAGGGGATGAGGCTCAGGATTTGGCAGCTCCATGTGCACCGAGGCTGCATTTTCCAGAGAGCAGCAGATTCCCTGCTAAACCTGACCTGCAAAGGCAGGGAGCTGCTAAATGAGGTCGCTGACCCTGGGTTTTGTACAACAACACTTTTTGTTCCCTCTTAACTCCTTCAATTTGCTGAAGGGCGAGGAGGGCCAAGCTTTGGCAGGTGGGTGCTGATTGTGTTCCTCAGGGAGGTGGAAGAGGGAGGGGAGGATACCACTCACTTTGAGCTGTTGCAAGATACTTCCCAAATTGTTTAAGATGATCAGTTTGGGAATTAATTAAAATATGGCCTTAACAATTTGGATTTCTCCCTGCCTGTCTAGGACAAGCAATGGGAAGACATTTAGGGTTTTTTTTAAACTCTTTAAGTATCAACATAAAAAGAGCAGTCACTGCCTGTGAGCTGGACAGCTGCAGGGTTACTCATTAGCACGGGTTTTAGGGGGGAATTAATTAGTACTCATGGCAGTCTGGGTGGGAGTCTCAGGCCTGATCTTGGGTGCCCCAGGGCAGGTCAGAGGATGTGCAGTGCTGGGACTGGAGGGGACTGTGGGGAACAAGGACTGAAGTGTTCAGGGGGTGTGGTGTGGAAGGAGACTGGAACTCAGAGGGGTGGAAATCAGACGGAGGCAGGATGGAATGACAGAAGAAGGAGGTGTGTGTGTTGGAGGGCTGGGAGGGTGGGAAGGAGAATGGAGATGAGGACTGTGCTGGCCTGGGAAGTCATGCAGCTCCTCCAGAGGGGAGGTTGGGCAAAGGCCACATTTTATGAGTGCTCTTTGCCTTCTGCTCCCCGAGTGAAAAATGCAGTGGCAGGTGTGCACTGTCCTGGCACTGGTGGCACTCCCCAGGACGTCTGGGAATCCCTTCCATGGGGCACGAGGCTGAGGGAAGCCCATAGGGACACCACACACCTGGGGGCGTGATCCACCTCAGGGACTTCTTCTCATTGAACACCTCGCTCTCAAAAAACAGCTCCGGACACTCCTCTTTGGCTAAAAATGGGATCCTGTGAAGTGCTGGAGTGGCCGAGGCCCTCTGGATTCATCTGGTCCTTCCAGATCAGCCACAGAGCCAGGGGTTGGCAGTCAAAGCACAGTGGTCAGTGCTCAGTGTCACCTGTCACTTGGTGTGGTCACTCCAGAGGGAAGGGCCTCTGGAGGAAACTCCCTGCCATGGCAGGTTCTCGAATTTCTTTTCTCTAATTTCCTGAGAGATCAGGTTCTGTCTGTAAACACTAATCCTCAGCTAAGTCACCTTGGATAAGCTATTTTCTGTGTTTGACAGCTAGATAAGGAGTGAGGTGTGTTTTCTCCTGAGTTCTCTGGGAGCCCCAGACACAAAGGGACTGAGACCCTATTGTACTGTGCACCCTATTGTACCAAGAGTTCTACAAAGGATCAAGGACAGTGCTACTCCAGGTAGCTGAAACTCCCACTCCTATATTTAGCTGCCTCTCAGGAGTGCTTTGAGCATTAATTATGTTTTTAAAGCACTTAGTGCCTATCATCAGAAGCTCTCTACAGAAACACAGAGTTAAACAGTCACCGATCTGGGGCCTCTGAGGAGCTGTTCCCAATGCTGAGCAGTGTAACCAATTCTCAGATGTGCGTGGATGGTGGAGGGTGAGCTCAGGCTCACTCCTCGAGGCAAAGCTCATGCTTTCCTTGAGCACTTGAGTGGTTTCAGCGAGCTGGGTTTGGTAGCAGAGTCCTTGAATGCACACAAAGCTCTGCCTTCCCCACACAGAGACTGGGTCACACTGGGACAATGCCAGGTTTGTGTCCAGGAGGTGTCTGCTGTGCTCCTTCCAACAATGGATCCCTTACAGAAGCTGCAGGAATCACGCAAGGGCATGGACTTCACACACAAGATGGAAAGTGCAAAGCCTTTATTGCGCAGTGAATATTCCCTAAATACCAGCACCCAACAGGATATCACATCATATAAGCAGGAAAGATGTTCACCTCAGTGTCCCCCAATCACCTGGGGTAGTGCACAGAGATTGCCTATTATGGTAACAGGTAAACAATGCCCTATAAGGTCACAAACTACAATTATCACATCTCATAGGCCCAGCACTGCCCACAAACCCACAATCCTCTCTCAGCCCATCCCTGGTGACCTGGATGCACTCCCAGGGTCACCTCTGGGTCCAAGAAAGAGGCTCTCTCTCTCCGGCCCTCAGGGCCTGTCTCTCCTCCAGCACATGGTGCACCCCAACGGAAACCACCCCGGATCCGTGGCTGCCGTGTTTGTCAGGAGAATGCAGATGTGTGCAGGGATAAAGGCACTGCAGTGGAGAATATTTCTCTCGGATGGCCAAATGAACTCCTTTGTTTCTGGCTTTGGCTGTGTCACCCCTACGGCCCATTGGCAGAGCACAAACAGACGGAAGGAGCTTGAAGAGCACAAGCACTCTCTGGGGTGCCCTGTGTGTCGGAGAGCACTGAGTGCACACCCCAAAACGAGCAGTAAATGGGCTTGGGCACTGAGCCAGGACAGTGCCTGAGCACAGAAGTGAAATGCACCAAGCAAACTCCTGTCAAATGGACTTTCTTGACCTTAAAAAGTAATTAGTGAGTTCACAGCTCAGTAAAATGCCATGAGTGAGATGAAGCTTGTACACACTTGCTGAGGATGCACTTGTAAACACTCTCTCTGCAGCCATGTTCACATCAAAATTACATTCTTTTTTGGGGAAAGCCAATTTTGGGCAATGTCATCCCTTCCCTCATCTGTTGGTCTTTAAAGAATGAGCACATTCGAGGCAGCCCAGGGAGGGACTATTTGGACCAAAGGGCCCCTTTGGAGAAACCTGGCAGCATTCTGAGGGCCCCTGTGCAAGTGGGGCTCTCAGGGTACAGCCCCACGTGCCCTCTTTGCCCACTGGTGCCCAGCCTGTCTCGGTGACCTGCAACTCTGCTTGGGCCTTGGGTTACAAACACCTCCCCACACTTCAGGAGTGGGAAACAGGGAGGCCTCTGTAAGGTGTTACAGCCTGGTAGGTGTTTTGGTGACCATCTGCAGCTTCTGCCTCTCCCAGGGCTCTGTGGAGGGAGTGCCCTGTGCACGGGGCTCACAGCGTTGTGTAACCTCCCACATACCCACAAAAGTCAGCCCAAAACCTGAGCAGCCACTTTTGCACTGATGATGTCTGCACTTCCACTGTGGGGTTTCTTCGTTTCTTATCTTGCCAAATGGCAACGATTTTCCCCTTTCCAAGAGGCCAATCTCTACAGAGAGGAAATGTTTTCAGAAGGAGAACAGGAACATGCATTAGAGGAAAGCACAAACACTAACAGCTTGCTATAGAAACATGATCTGGAAATCACAGATTCCTTGTGAAAATAAAAATGCTAAATATTATTTATAACCTTTGAATGGGGTTCAGAAACTGTTGGCTTGTGTTTTTGTGGGTTCTGTTCTTTTCCTGCTTCCATGCTTGTTCCCCTGGTTCTGCTCCAGTTCCTGCGGTAATCCCATCACACTGCAGGTGCAACTCCGGTCACAGCTTCTCTGGGAGAAGGTGGATTTAGGAAATCCTTGTTTCTCCACCTTTGGCTGTGTGGTTTTGGGCTGGCACTGAAGTTTGACATCTCTGTGCCCAAGCAGCAGCTCTGCCTGGAAGCAAAAGGGTTGTGATGGGGGTGGGAATGGACTGCGTTACCCAAAGAACTGAAATTTTGCACTGGAGGATAAAAGCAGCAATGAAAGCTCAACAAAAGGTCTGCCTGAGCCCGGAGTGGTGGTGGGAGTGACTACCTGGGGATGAACAGTTTGCAGTTTGGCCTCAGAATCATTGCCTGAGCACAAATGTGAGGGCTGATGTTTTGCTGCTGAGGATGGAGGTTTGGAAACTTCTAAAACTGCCTGTACTAAAGAAGTTTCCAGCCTCTTCCATCTTCAGCAGCAGAAGGGTTTGGGTTGGAAAGGACCTGTGAAGATCATCTTGTTCCAATGGTCACTCAAAGCCCCATCCAGCCTGACCTTGAAGACTCCCAGTAATGGGATGTCTGTGATTTCCCTGGGCACAGAGCTGCTCCTGCCACGGCCCCTGAGCAGCCGGGCACGTAGGAGAGTGTCCTGCCAGAGCGATGTCCTGGCAGCTCAGAGAGGAGAGCAAGGCAAGTTCTCTCTTGCTTGAATTGCAGCCTGCCTCCTAAAAATAAAGCTGCAGGTAATTGCTTAATTCATCACCCAAATGGGCCCTTGGCTGCCCAGTGTAAATGTGCAAGTTGCTTTTGCCCTTGGCCTTGCTCCCTCGAGCTCCTGTGTCCCGAGCCAGCCGCAGGCACCGAGCCAGGCACGTGGCTGGGAACGGTCTGGGGGCTTCAGCAAAGCCCCCCCAGTGCAGAGCTCGCACTCAGGTGTGTGGAGAATCAATATCCCATTAGGTGCCCGGGCCAGGGACCTTGTCTGTCTTGGGAATGGTGACAGGCCCTGAACTGATCTCCGAAGTTACTGGAGCAGTGTCAGATCTGTAGCGTCAGGCCCTGCCGTGGGTTATGCTGGATGGCCGTGGTAGCTGCTAATACAGACTGCCCTTACGATACCTCATGAGGTGTTAGCTCCCTGTGGGTTCCCTGCCAGCAGATGGATGGCTGGGCAAAGCTTTAACTGTGGCTCTTTCTCCTGGCTGCTGGCAGGGTGAGGAGAGCCGGGGATAATTCCCTCCATCCTCCTCTCGTGGAGCACCCACAGCAGCAGCCGTGGGCCCAGAGCCCCTTCTGGTCCTGGAGCCTCAGCAGGTGAGCCCAGGCTCCGGCTGGGCTGGAGCAGCCAGCCCTGCTCCCCAGCATGGGCCTGGCCTCTGAGGAGGGGGAAATGGCCCAAAGGCTGGAGGGAGGAGCCTGTGGAGTGTTTTGTCTGCAGAGCAAAGGCAGTGGAGATGAAGGTCCTGGAATTACGCTGAGCCCAGGGTGCTGATGGCAGAGGTCTCACCAAGGGTGCTCCAGCCATGCAGATGTGTCCTGGTGCCTTGGATGAAGCTGCTGTCCTGGTGTGCTGTGCTGGGGGATGTGCTCTCCTCTGCTGGGTGTCTCTTCTCTCCCTGCTTGGGTCTCCTCACTTGTCCCTGGCTGTGCTGGGGGCCCTGGCACAGGGTGCCCAGAGAAGCTGTGGCTGCCCCTGGATCCCTGGCAGTGCCCAAGGCCAGGTTGAACGGGGCTTGGAGCAGCCTGGGACAGTGGAAGGGGTCCCTGCCCATGGCACTGGGTGGGGATGAGATGGGATTTAAAGTTCCTTCCAACCTAAACCAGTCTGGGATTTTGTGTTGGGTGCTCTTCACAGATCTCCCTCCCCTCTCTGAGGGTCCCCTGTGCTTTCCCACTGCTGCCTGGCCATGGTGGTGCTTTGTGGAGATTTGTGCCACTGGAGCAGGCCAGGGAGAAGCCGGTGGGAAGGTTGCTCTGGACTGTTCTGAGCAGCTCATGGAAATACCTTGCTGTGTGTTGGTGGGGAAATGCTCGTGCCTGAATCCCAGGAATACTGTATCCCTGAAAGCAGCCCTTAGGCAGGGCTCACTAAAGCCAGTTCTCTGGAGTTCTCTGACATCTCAAACACAGGTGTGCTGTAACTGGAGTCAGCTGTCTCACTAAATGATCTTAGTGATGGTTTTGACACTGATTTTTCTTTCTGTTACATGCTGTGATCTACTCCTTTTCACCTCTTTTTCCTCCTTTTCCTCCAGTATTTCCAGAATGTGATGATCCCATGTTAGTCCGAGGTGGAAATTTGTATTTGTGTCATAACATGCAGGTGAGATTGCTGCAACAAACTCTTTTCTTTACCTTTTCTGCCAGCACCCTCCATCCCTCTCTGCTCCCAGATCCCAGGCTGTTATCCAGAATTCCCAGGCAGCTGCTGGTGCTGTGAATGTGAACGAACACGAAGGGCAGTGGGGTGTAACTGGCCATTTTGGGGCAAGCCTGTGACAGCTGTAAGGGCTTGGCTTCTTGAGTGGAATTTCCCCTTTGGGAGGGGCAGTCCAGCAGCAGGACAGCTCCTGGGGTGGCGGTGGCTGTGCCCACAGGGAAGGGCATTGCTCTCACTGTTACATTGCCAGCAATGCCTCACACGTGTCCGGGTTTTCCCTGGGATGTGAATCCCCTTCAGTCTCGTGTTTTGTGTCTGAACAAGCTCTCCCTGCCTGAGACTCCCACGGCAGCAGTGCTGAGCTGCACAGAGCTTTCTTTAGCCTATGGATTTCTGCTCTGCACCAGCTCTGCTGCCAAGCTCTGCCTTTTTCAACAAGTTATTTCATCAATGTGAGCAGAGTGGTAAATGCCACTATTTTTGGACTTTCAGCGAGGACAGAGCGATGTCCAAGCTCTTTTACCAGTCCCAGGTGTTGGAACCAATAAATCATTCCTCAGAACGAAACAGCCTCGGCCTGTGGAAGGATTTCTGTTATTTTGTGCCAGGGGCAAATCTTGATAGGGAAACTGTCATTTGGAAGCAGAACTTGGTGGTGTAATAGGCTAAATAGGCTTTGACATTGTCCTGATGACTGTATTGTCCTTGCTCTGGGTGCTGATCCTCCCTCTGGCTCCAAAGGTAATTTCCCTCTGTTTCCATTTCCATTTGATAAGAAAACTTCTTTTTTGAATCCCTGTGGGTGTGGATATATAGATGTATATTTGTGTTTAAACATTTCACATGAGACTTCAAGCCTGTGCAGTGACCGTGCTCCCTTCTCCAGCCTTTCCAAGGAGTGCAAGGTGGGGAGAAACCTCGATGTTTCTGGCTGTTCCCGTAATGATTTAAGTACTGCTGGGCTTAAAACATTCTTCTACAGGTCATCATCTAATCTAAGGTTAAATCAGAGAATCCCAGAGTGGTTGTGTTGGAAGGGACCTTAAAGCTTATCTCATTCCCTTCCTGCCATGGGCAGGGACACCTTCCACCAGACCAGGGTGCTCCAAGCCCCATCCAGCCTGGCATTAAAAAGGTTATATTATTAATATATTTAATAATGAGCTGTGCCCATCCTGGTTTTTGTCCTTGCCTGGCTGGGCTGCAAGAAAATGTGTCCAACTCCCTCACCCCCACCTGTCAATTATTTAAGTGAAATCTTAATGCTCTGTTGGACAAATTCATTTCAGCCAGCATTATTCACATTATTTTTCATAGGCAGGAGCTTTTTCAGAGATGCAATATGTTGGAGTAGAGGTAAAATATGCTCTATTTCCAGTCTGTGTCTGCTAAAATCCCTGCTTGCCAAGCCTGGGCCCATTCATCTGCTGCTTTTTCTGAGTTCCCATTTGTCATTCAGCGTGACGGCAGAGGGTGGCAGTTTTCTTGACCCCCCCACTTCTGAAAGTCACCATGCTCATGGAAATCTCTGCAGTAAACCAACACATCATTTGCATGGTGAAGGACAGCAGGCAGCTCTGTGCACGGGGGGAGATGTTCTGATATGCTAAAATCCAGCTCCTGGGAAAGGACTGTCCGATGGAAGGGGAAGCACTGACCCTTTAGCTGCGGTATCTGACTTGGGGGATAAACTTTTGATAAGTGGTCAGCCCTGGGAAAAGTCAATTTAGCAGGTACAGTGAATAGAATTGTACAGGGTTCAGGGGAATGCTGGCTTTTCACTGGGCTCCACTGTTTAAGCTCATTTTAAAACTTTGTATATTTTTTTTTTCCCCAGGAGAAAGCGAACTCTCACCTTGTGATCCCTTTACTGCTACTTTTAGTTTCCCCTGCAGGAGTTTAAGGATGCTTTGGGGAGGCAGTGACAGCAAGGGAAGCTGCCAGGGTCAGCTGTGTTTGGTGTTCCCTGCGCAGTTCCCACAGCCCTGTGGCAGCACAGCGTTCCCTGGTGCTCAGGTACAGCCAGAGGAGTGGGAGTTATTTACCCCAACAACAGCAGCTCTGAGCAAAGACTGGCTGAAATGGTGTGCAAACTGCTGCAAGGAGAGAAAATCCCGTGCCCCAGGTTCCACCGAAGCTGCAGAGGAAAATTGGTGCCTGTTCTTCTGCCAGTCCCCCTTTTTGGTCATGACCCCTCCCTTTAACAGTCTGTGTTGCAGCAATCAGCAGGACAGCACTAAAAACTGCAGCAGTTCCCCTAATTTCCAGCATTCCCTGGGATGTTCTGCCCTTTGTAGCTGTTCCTCATCGATGTCCTGAGAGCCCCTCTGCTGTGTCCTCTCTCTCCCTGTGTCCCTGCAGGTCACACACTCCCACACTGGGCCATTTACTCCTCAGTTTGGCTTTTTCCCCACGTCAGAGATTGCCTGTTGGCCTTCAGCTCTCTGGCTGACTTGGGCCAGGGACAAACACCCCTGTGAGAGCTCGTGGGGCTGCAAAATGCACTGTGCTAAAGTGAGTAAGAGCTGCACTTTGCAGAGCCATCTACTTTAGTTTTGTTTTTATGGTTCCTGTGTTTTCCAGTACAGTTTCAGTATTGTTTATCTCTTTCTTTCTTCTGGAGAAGGGGGGCTTTGTGTTCCTCTTCCCTATTGGAATGTGGCTTTCACCCTGAGCTCTGTGTGCTCTGTACCTCGTGCTGCAGGAGATACAAATACAGAAAGATGCAGCTAAAAATTTTGCTTTTCCAGAAATCTTTCCTTTGTTAGAATCCCAGAATGGTTTGGGTAGAAAGGGACTTTGAAGGTCATCCAATTCCACCCCCTGCCATGGGCAGGGACACCTTCCACTGTCCCAGCCTGCTCCAAGCCCTGTCCAGCCTGGCCTTGGGCACTGCCAGGGATCCAGGGGCAGCCACAGCTGCTCTGGGCACCCTGTGCCAGGGTGAGAGTGAAGAATTCCTTCCCAATATCCCATCCATCCCTACCCTCTGTCATTTTTAGGCCATTCCCCCATCCTGTCCCTCCAGCCCTTGTCCCCAGTCCCTCTCCAGCCCCCTGTGACGCCTTTAGGCACTGCAAGGTTGATGTTCTTTTCCCTCCTCGCCCCCAGCGTTAAGCTCAGCACCCGTTTCTCAGAAATGCCTTTTCATTTCAGGGCTCTTCCCTCTTCCTCAGCCCCCTCAGTCACAAATTTCCTCAGCTGAGGGTTGTATGGGAGGGTTAATGTTTTCCTTCATCCAGGCTGATGTGGAGCAAAAAGCTTTTCTCTCCCTCCAGCTCCTGGGGAGCCTTTGGAAATGAAGGCTGGGAATCACATTAGATTGCATTTCACTAAAGGTTTTCTCTGTCCTAGAAACCTCCTGTCTCCCCTGAAATACACTCAGCTTAAGAAGAGACTGATATATTTACTCTAACCGTGCTCAGTCTAGGAATATTTTTGCTGTAGAGATTAAATTTTTATATCATCTTGAAGAAAACCAACTCCTGCCAGTCCCCAGGGATCCCCTGTCTGGTTGTTTCAGCAGGAGGGGCTCAGATCTCGGCAGCTCCAAGTGGTGTCGTGGTTTTTCTTTTCCCTTCTATTCCTGCAGTACAATAGCAATATATTCCATTTGTTCCAAAGTTCAGAATTTTTAGGAGATTCTGGGAAAAAAAAAGTCCTGTTTTAGCTTTGGGTGAGTGTGGCTCTGGGATGAATGGAGCTCGTGGCTGCTCAGAGCTCTGATCTGCACCAACTCCTCATCTCCATGCAGCCCGTTCCCATCTCCTGAGCTTGCAGAATTCCCTGGGGGCTGAATTCACTCCAAAGATCCAGATTTTTTGTGGGGATTACTGCTGTTTATCACTACAGATAGGCTGGAGCAGGCATCAGGAGACACTTTCTGGCAGAGGTTCAGCACTCCTGCTTTGTGCGTGCCCGGAATGACAAAGGATTCGCCCTGTGACTTGGGAACAGCCCTGACTCTTTGCTTTCAGCCCTGTTCTTCCAGGAGATGGGCTGATGGCACCATGCTCTTGCTCTGTTTCACTCATGGTGTCTCTGTGTGTCGCTTCCAGCCCTTCCAGGCCAATTTCAAGCAGGTTTCATGCAATCCCAGGATATCCTGAGCAGCCACACGGGCTGGGCTCAGGGTAATTCCTGACGTCACGGCAAAGGCACCTCAAGTTCACAGAAAGGTGCCCAAAAATGTGGGGAATAAAAGCCAATGAATGGATTGACTGGATGAGGATGGGCTGTCACCATTTGTTTTCAGTTCTGCCTCTCCTGAGGCGCCTTTTCAGCCAGCTGGAAACAAATCTCTTCCTGTTCTGTTTGAGCATGGATTATCTTCCTGGCCAAACATTCCTTGACTCCTGCTTTGAATGCCACAGACCAAGGTGGCATTGCTGAGCCCTCCTGCCAGCCTGGGCTGGAGAGGAAATGTTTAACCAGCACAGAGACAGCCAGAGGATCCTGCCTGGCACATCCCACCTGGGAATATTCATCTCCGTGGCTCTCCCTGCGGGGCCGTGCTGGTGCTCTCCTGGAAGGGAGGATGGTGAGCTCGTGGTGAGCCCTGCCCAGCACAAACAGATCCATCTGATTGATTCCTTTGGTTAAATGATGTTGGTTTATCAGCATTTACTGATTTGGAGTTGTAGAAGGACAGAATATGCAGAAATCATGAACAAACTGAGTGAGCAGAGAGAAATGTGTGCTGGGATCTGAGTGTTGCCCTGACTGTGGTTTGGAATAAAGCAGTTAATGGCATTACAGGTTTGCCACTCAAAGCTGGTGGGTATAAAGTCATGTTTGGCCTTTCTCTGGTGCCTCTGTAGGGAGCAGAGAGGCTTCACTTCAGCAGGACCCTCACGTGGGGCCTCCCACCGAGCCTGGGAGCGCTGGTGGGTCCGGGTTGGCTCTGCCCGTGCCTTGGCTGTGCTTTGGGAGGCACAGAGTGGGCACTGGGGTACCTGTACTGTGTGATCAAAGCTCAGGTGGGCAGGGCAGGTGTCCTGGGCTGTCCAGCAGCTCCCACCCCTCTCCTGGTGGAGCAGGATTGAAGGTTTGGCTGCAGAGGGCACCCAGCCTGTCAGTTTGAATTGCCTGGAAAAGATCCCTGCTCCAGGCATCTCCTGCTGCTACAAAGAGCAGCTCAGGCTGGCGTGGCCTCGGTGGCTGGTGGTGTTGTGAACAGAGGGAGATTCCTCACCTCGAATTCCAGGTCCTTCACCAAGATGCTGTGGTTGGGAGCACAATTCCCTCAGCTCAGCCTGAGATAAAAACCTCTGGAGGCTGACTGGGATCTTGGGGGGATGGATTAGCCTTGGCGGGATCATCTTTCCCTGCTGGCTTCAAGTGCGGAGCTCTGGGAGAAGCACTGCCTTGGTGTCTGAGGTAATTACCTGTTATTAGTGTTGATAATAACCCGAGCTTGTGTTTTTAAAACCTGTTTTAAGCAGAGCTGGGTGCTGGGATGTTCCTGGTTCCCACATCCCACTGAGTGTCCTCCGTCCATGGAGCCTCTGCCCCCCTCAGAAAGTCCCCACTTCCCTGCAGCCCCTCTTACAGGTGTGTGGCTTCAAAGTACCAAAAGCAGAGGCACTGGGGCAGTGAAAAATGTGTTCAAATAAATCAAGAAAAGCTAAATTAAGCTTTAAAAGCAAACTGGGAGATGCTGAGGGTTCCTGGAGTGGAAGCATTTGGGGTTGGGAAGTTCGCAGAGGGATCTGCTGACCTTCTGCAGGCCACAAAGTGCCACCTTTCCCAGCCTTCCTGAGTGATCCCTGGCTCCTGCTGAGCCTGGAGCTGGGAAAGGCAGCCTGGATGTGTGATCCATCCCCACGTCACAGCCAGCAAACCCTGGCAGTTGATTTGTTGTTGCTGTCCTCAGATAAAACCTAATCAAGCCCAGCGTGGTCAGAGGGGCTCCATCAGCTCTGGTGGAGCAGGGAAGGATGTTCAGAGCTTCCTTGTCAGAAGGAATAATAATAATAATAATAATAATAATAATAATAATAATAATAATTCTTCAAACTGTGCTTCTGACTGTGATTTACATTCCTAGCTGATGTTTTCCTGCCTCTCAGTGCTACTTTTTGAGGAAAAAAGTGTTTAATCTTTGGGGAGGCAGGAATGTCTTGTCCAGGACAATGGAAGTCAGTGGTAGGTTTGGGAGCTGGACCAGCCTCAAGGTTATTGTCCCTTCAGAAGCTTCAGAGGTGATGAAACCTGTCCTGTTCTCAGTCAGGGCTCTGCCATTGAAACAATGGGAATATACCCTGGTGTCTTTTATTAAAAAAAAACCAAACAGACAAAAAAGCAAAACAAAATCCATCATTATTATTGTTAGGTTTCTGACAAAAAGGACTTAATCTCTGCTAATGAAAAATATTAAAATTCCAGGTGTCCTGTCTAATAAATAATAACATGAGCATGGACTCGGCTTCCCACAGGCACCACCAAATCATCCATGGAGCTCTTTATGTGCAGCTCGTTTTGAACTTTGCCTATGTCCTTCAGCTATGCAGATATAAATAAATAATTCCCCTTGATAAGGGTCTGGGAACCCTGTACTTTAAAAGATAAGAAAGCTTTGAGGGGAAATTGTTTTTAAATCTGTACCATTTGTATGCTGTTCACTGTTCACACTGAGCAAAAATTCATTCAGCTGGCACTTAACCAACCCTGTTTTATTCCTGCTCTGTGTTCAACCTATCCTTCTCCTGGGGACATCTAACCTTCCATGTAATTACCTCTCCGAGAGTGGGAAGGAGGCCTGAGTCACCTCCCCACCAACTACATAAATGCACAGATCCTGGGACAGGTTATCAGCCAGGGGCACGGCTGACAGCAGCAGCGTGCCTGAGCCACGAGGAACTGCGAGACTTGAGTCACTTTTGTTCCAGCACTGGGCTAAAGAAGGAGAATTTGGAACGTTTGCGGAAAACCAACCCAAAACACCCAGGAGCCCAAAACACCCAGGAGTTTTGGAGTAGTCTTGTTTCTTTTGGAAATAACAGCAATGGATTTTACCAGGGGTGGGTTTTACCAGGGATGAATTTTACCAATGATGAGTTTTAGCAGGGATGGGTTTTACCTCTGATGGGTTTTACCAGTTTGGGTTTTACCAGGGATGGGTTTTACCAGGAATGTATTTTACCAGAGATGTGTTTTACCAAGGATGGGTTTTACCTGTGGTGGGTTTACCAGGAATGTATTTTACCAGAGGTGTGTTTTACTAAGGATGGGTTTTACCTGTGGTGGGTTTTACCAAGGATGGGTTTTACCAGGGATGAGTTTTACCAGGGATGGGTTTTACCAAGGATGGGTTTTACCAGGGATGTATTTTACCAGAGATGTGTTTTACCAAGGGTGGGTTTTACCTGTGATGGGTTTTACCAGGAATGTATTTTACCAGAGATGTGTTTTACCAAGGGTGGGTTTTACCAAGGATAGGTTTTACCAAGGATGGGTTTTACCAAGGATGGGTTTTACCAAGGATAGGTTTTACCAAGGAGGTGTTTTACCAGCGATGGTGTTTTTGTTTCCCCTCAGGTCTGTCCAAGTCCCTTGGCCTCATTGAGGGCTATGGTGGCCGTGGCAAGGGTGGCCTCCCAGCCACCCTGTCCCCCGAGGAGGAGGAGAAAGCGAAGGGACCCCACGAGAAGTACGGCTACAACTCCTACCTCAGTGAGAAGATTTCCCTGGACCGTTCCATCCCGGATTATCGCCCAACCAAGTGAGTGCCAGCTGCTCCAGGAGGGAATGGTTGTGTTCAGCTGTCACCCCAGAGCCAGCAGGGCTGGTGGCTTTCCCAGTCGGGTTTGGTGCTGTTGGCTCTTCCCTCATCGTTCACAGTGATGAGAAACTGGAGTGGTTGGGCTGGAACTGAGCTCGTGGAATCACAGAATCACCGAGCTTGGAAAAGCCCTCAAAGATCGAGTCCAACCCTTCCCCAGCACTGCCAAGGCCACCACTGCCCCATGTCCCCAAGTGCCACATCCTCAGGGCTGTTAAACCCCTCCAGGGATGGGGACTCCACCCCTGCCCTGGGCAGCTGTGCCAGGGCTGGGCACCCCTTCTGGAAGAAATAATTCCCGATATCCAACCTGAACCTCCCCTGGCACAACCTGAGGCTGTTTCACCTTGTCCTGTCAGTTGTACCTGGGAGAAGAAACTGATCCTCACCTGGCCCCACCCTTGTTTCAGGGAGTTGGAGAGAGTGAGAGAGTTCATCAAGATGATTTATCAGGGGAAAGGAGTGAATTTCTTCCCAGTCTGTGTCTGTTTTCCTAAAGCAGTACAGGATTTTGGGTGGAAGTGGTGCCATCAGAAGCTCAGCTCTGCTTTCACTCAGCTTTTGGTGTTTATTACCCTGTGAAAGTGTGCAGAGATTCTCCCTCCCTCCTTGTCAGCTCCTTCATGTCCCTGCAGGACCTCTGGAGCCCTTGGGATCCTCCCAGCACAGGGATCCTCCTGGGACACTCTGGGATCTGCTGTTGGGGATCTGGGACATTGAAGGGAGTTTTACAGTGACAATATCCTTCCTCTCCTTTTTTTGATTGAGCTTCTAAGGTGCTGGTGGTGTTTACCTGCCAAGCAGCACAGAACAGGCTTTAAAAGAGGTGACACATGGTTTTGTTAAGGGGATGAGGAAAGACGTGCTGCAAGTTTATCTTTGTGAAGGTTAATTTTAGATATGGCTGCCAGAGTGTTCCTCAAAATAGGAAAGTGTCAGTTTGTCCACGCCTGGAGTGAAATCCCTGATAAAAAAATGAGCTGAGAGAGGTTTAGATTGTGAAAGATCCGTGTCCAATGACTGTGTCATTGGGGCAGTGACAAAGCTGTTGCCTGGCATCTGCAGAGCACTGAAGATCGTGCAGCCGGGGATGCAGCTCTGTGTGTCCAGGTGCTGGCAGCTTGTCCAGGCTCTGGGAGCAGGGACAGCTCTTGTTCCTTCTGTCCCCAGGTGCTGGCAGCTTGTCCAGGCTCTGGGAGCAGGGACAGCTCTTGTTCCTTCCCCTCTCCGGGCGCTGCCTGAATTCTGAGCAGCCCCTCAGAGCATCACCACTGGCAGCAGGAATCCTTGGATGAGTTGCCAAAGGAATGGAGGCCCAGCCTGTGTTTTGCTGCTGCAGCTCCTCCAGGCAGGCTGAATTGCAGGTACAAGTTGCACCTCTGCCTCTCTGATATGCAAATCCCAGCACCATGCCGAATCCTTGGAGCGAGACCTTCTCCAGCACTTACCTGAGGCTGAGCTGCTGATTTCCATTTCTCATCTACAGCTCTGACTTCCAGCAGAGCCAGCATTACTTGGCGAGAATTAATTTGAGAAGTAATGTTTCTTTTCAGATTTTGGGGGAAGAAAAGGATTAATTCTGACATTTTTAGGCTTGCGTTGTATTTTTGCTCAGTTCCGCTATCCATCATTCGATGGGAGAGTGGGGGAGAGGACAGGGCACAGCAGCTCATTAAAAATGCTTCAGTTTGGAGCTGGGCTGAGACTTGGGAGAGAATTTGTGGGTACTGACTGCAGCTGCACAACTTAGTGCCTTTTATCTGTGTAAGAACTTCAGCAGTGTGTTTTGTTTATTGCTTTTCTTTTTGTTTTGCGGATCAATTGTCTTGATATTGCAAGAGAGCAGTTGGTGTGGTGTGAAATAGGCTGGAGTTTGCTGGAGAATTTGGAAAGTTTCAGCTTTTCCTACTTCTGGCTTCAGGGCTCCCTTGCTATTTAGTGCATTCAGGTTTATGGCTGATTTTATGAAGGGTTGAACACAAACCATTTAAGTCAAGTATCCTGGTCTCTGATTAAAATAGATTCAAGTCAAGGGAAATTAGCCTAAATGGCTTTGAAATTGCAGCATTAGTGGGGAAAAACTGTTGAAAACCCTCCAGCTGATAAGCATTACAAAGCATGTAGTAGTTTTAAATATAATAGTGAAGCCTGTGTGGTTCAGCTAAAGGCTGCTGAGTGTCTGGAATGCCAATGGACTGGGCCTGGTCCTGGCACAGGCTGGCACTCCCCATCCTTTCCTCAGTTTTCTCTGTTTTTAAGGAAAGATTCATGTGGTCAGGTGCCCTGAGTGCTGGGTCAGAGCTCTGGGGCCTGTTCCTGCTCCCTCTTTGTGCCTGTGGTCGAACGGAAGCAGAGCAAGGAGAGTTTAGGGGAAGTTTGGGACATTTTGTGTGTATTTCTGTGCCTCCAGGCTGCCTGCACCTCGTGGTCAGCATCACTGAGGGTTCAGGAACTCAGATATCCCTGCTCCGAGGGATTTCAGGTGCTGTTGGTGAGGAGGAGCCAGCCCAGCTCACAGCTCAGGGCCTCTCAGTCCTGCCCAGAGGCAGAGAAAGGAGGGAGTTTCCCTGGGGAAAATGGTCCCAGAGGTGTGAGGGTGATGTTCAGGAGAAGGTCAGGTCTTTCCCAGCAGCAGCAGCTGTGGCAAAATACCTTGTTTGTCCTGATTTGGGGAATTGTGGTGTCACTTTCTGGTAGTTTGGGTTATCATCTTTGCTTCAGCTGAGAGATTTCCTTCCCCCTTCCCCTTCCTCTTTGTCCTTCCTTACCTCTTCCCTTCTCCCCTTCCCTTATCCATTTCCCTTTATCCTTTCCCTTTCCCCTTCCCTTACCCCTTCCCTTTTCCCCTCTTCCTTTCCGCTTTCTCTTTCTCTTTCCCCTTCCCTTATCTCTTCTGCTTTCTCCTTCTTCCCCTTCCCTTTCTCCTTCCCCCTTTCCCTTTCTCCTTCCCTTTTCATCTTTTCCGTTCCCCCTTTCCCTTTTCCCTCCCTCCTTCCTTCTTTCCCCTTTCCTTTTTTCTTCCCCTTCCCCTTTCCTGTTCCCTTTTCTCCTTCCCCTTTCCCCCTCCCCTTTCCCCTCTCCTCTTTTCCCTTTCCCCTTTTTTGCTTTCCCCGTTTCCCTTTCCCTTTCCCCATTGCTGCTGGGGCTGCTCAGCTGTGCTGAGAGGTGGAAACTCTTCCCTGCTGTTCCCCACTGAGAGGCCTGGGTGTTGCCCTGGGCTGCTTCCCACAGAAGTGGCGCTGATGCTCGGGATCCCTGGAATGGCGTGCGTGGAGCTGATTCCAAACGGGAGCAGTGCCTGTCACACCTGGATACGGATGCTGAAAAAGCTCCAGCAGAGAATTTCTTCAGCTTTCTGCAGCATTTTTGGGAGAGCTCTGTCTCTCCTATGCAAGTAACTCAAAACGATGTTACAGTTTTGTAAACTTCTTGCAGCTGCAGGTTGTTTTGCAGGATTGTTATGGTTCTAACTAGAAAAACACTCAGAGATGGGTGTCTTAGAACTCGCCAATCCCCTCAAGGGGTGGATGGCAAAAACCAATTACCTTATGCCATTTAATACACTTTGCGAACTCACATATAAAAGTCTTCTGAGAAATCATTAAATCATCATCCATTTATCCCTGAGCCTGGACTTCGTGTCGCTTCTCTGCTCGTCCGTGGGGAAAACAGTGACACCTGGACCTCACCAATGTTCCTGATCCCGACCCTCTGCCGAGCAGGAAAGGCTGTGCTGGGTGTGCACGAGATTTTCCAGTCAACCAAAGAACAGATTCCAGTTTGGATGGCTGGGAAAGCTCTTCCTTGGGCTAAACAAGGCAGGACTGGTGTTTTGGGATGAGTTATCCCAGAACTTGCTGCCAAGCAGTGCCATAATGAGAAAGGCGCTGGGAAGACATTTCTATGGTGTTTGATTGGGTTTCGTGGCTTTAGGATGAGATTCCTGCACGTTCTGGAAAACAATCTCTGCTTCCAGACTGGAAGTACCCAAGGTGCTGCCTGCAGCCTGCAGGACTTCAGCACAAATCTCCACAAAAATGAGCTGGAGAGATTTTCTTCAATTTTCTGCAAAACCCTCTGAAGGACAAGGCTGCTGAGTGAGTTTTATTGTTTATCCATTCTCAGCACTCGCTGCCTGCCTGGGGAGGATGGGGGGTTAGGGAGATGTGTTGTTTTCTGTATTGAAAGTGAAGCATATTTACATGGGATCCCAGGGCCTGCAGACATCCCCTGCTTGGAGACAGCATTTTATGCACCTCTGTTTTATCCTATGATACAGGATTTAATGGGAACCTCTCCTGTGTGTAGCCAGAAAATAAAATTGCTGTGTTAGATCAGCCTGCCTGTCCATCTTATCCGGTATCTAATCTCTGATAGTGGAATTACCAGATGCTTCAGGTTGAAGAAATCATATTAAGGAAAACTGTGAGGTAATCTGCCCATCTGGTACGTTCTGCCTCCCCGGTTCTCTCCTTCCCATCCTATCCAATATAAACGTGGAGTTCTCATTATCTCTTTAAAAGTCTGCTCCTTTCTGGAATCCTGCTAAGCTCTGATTCAGTGGTATTTTATGGCATTATAGGATTAAGGGGTAGATTTAAGAGAAATAATACCCACAATTGTCCGGACTATTGGATCATTGGGTGGAGATGACACATTCCTGCTGCTGCAAATCTCCCGACAGCCGTTCTCGGCAGGGGAGCCTCGAGCAAGGATGGTGTAAGAGATAAGCAACTCCCACAGTTTGATTTTTCAGATGTTTTGAGGGCTTCCCAGCCTGGAGACACAACCCCTTCTCCTGCCTGCCTTAGGGTCCTGCACGTGGGGCAGGAAATGCAGGGAGAGGGACTTTGGACAAGGGGGTGTAATGATAGGATGAGGGGGAATGGCTTCCCACTGCCAGAGGGCAGGGATGGATGGGATATTGGGAAGGAATTGTTCCCTGGGAGGGTGGGCAGGCCCTGGCACAGGGTGCCCAGAGCAGCTGTGGCTGCCCCTGGATCCCTGGCAGTGCCCAAGGCCAGGCTGGACACTGGGGCTTGGAGCAGCCTGGGACAGTGGGAGGTGTCCCTGCCATGGCAGGGGTGGCACTGGATGGGCTTTGGGGTCCCTTCCAACCCAAACCATTCCATGATTCTGTGATGGAAAAGCCTTGGAGGTGTTGGGAGCCTGATCTGCTGCTGTGTTCTCACAGCACCTGGTCTGTGTTTGCCGTGGGCCCCCTCGGTGCCCTGGGCAGAGCCCTCCCATCACCATCAGCTGAAGAGGGAGCAGCTCCACATCGTGCCTTGGTTTAGCTGTGGTGTGTGTGGGGCTGAGTCAGAGCTGTCACACGCCGTGCCTCGAGTGCCTGAATCACCCGTTTATTTCCAGAGCTGCTGCCATGGGAGCCTGGCAGCAACTGGGCCTTTCAGTACCATCTGCCTTCAGCTGCTTTATTACCAGGGAGCTGTGTAGCAGCAAGCTGAGAGCCTTTCCTTGGGATATGGTGCAGAACATGGAGAGTTTCAGCTTCTGGGTCGACTTTGGGTGGTTGTTTGACAACTTAACTTAAAGGAACTAAATCAAGCCTTGATTTAATTTTTATTTAAAGTGGTCTGTGTGTGGCCTCTGTGGGCTCTCAGTGTGCACCTGCTGGGTGCTAGAGCACATTGTGGGGTGGAGGGAGGCCCTGTTCCCCTCTTTGGGTCTCTCCCATCCCTGGAGAGCCTCCTGCCCTCTGCCGTGGGGCTGCCTTGGGGCCTCAGCCTCCCCTCAGCTCGCAGGGCCCAAGAATTCCATTTTGGCTTTATAAGCACAACAGAATGCATCTTTGGAGAGTGGTGAGTGTGGATGTGACTGAGACACATCAGGACTGCCCAGGAGGAGACCTGGCATTGAGTCTCCTGCCCATGACTGCCTTCTCCTCTCCTGTGCTGGGCCCAGAATGTTCCTGCAGAGCCCACCCTGGCCACGGTTTGTGCCAGGGGGCTCAGTCTGTGCCCTGTGGTTGGCTCTGATGGGGAGGTCTCATGTGCCATCGTATTTATTTTCCTGTGGGGAAGAGCAGATCTCCTCTGCTGTGGGAGTAACTCAACTCCCTGGCTTTGCAGGTGCCTTTGTCTCAGATTTCTCTGGTACCAAGGCTCTGAAATGAGGTATTTTCTCAGCACCTGCCACAGCTTGGGCAGGAGGTGCCCCTGTCACTGCTCCATACAGCTCATCTCATTTCCTCCCCAAAGCTGAGGTTACACAGCCTCCTTTAATGAAACAAAATGCTTTTTGCCTCTCCCCCTGCCCACAGGACCGTGTTGGCTTTGGCAGAAGTGTCTGAGATGTGCAGATATTACTGCAGCCAGTGGGAGAGCTCAGAGAGGGTCTCCTCAAGGACCTGGGACATCCCTGAGCACACATCTGTGGGCATGTGCCAGCCACTCGTGTCCTGCCCTGGGCTGGTCAGCCAGGCTTGATGCAGTGAGTCTGAGGAGAAGGACAACGTTTAAGCAGACAGAAACAAACTACTTGAATTATGAGAGTGGTATTTGCTGGGAAATAGAGTTTCTTGGCTGTTTATTTGTTGTGATTGCTGCTTATTGCAAACAAAGGAGGTCAGAAGAGCTCCTTCTCTCTTGTATGCACAATGTGTTACTACAGTCCATTACTCTACCTTCTGCAAAGAGTGCTTTGATGGGCCTGAGTCCCACATCCAAACAACAGCCAGGAAAAGAGAGGCAAGATGTAGGTCTTTTTCTTCATCAGACAGCTGAAGGGAAAACTAGAGACGAACCAAGACAGTGGAAGAATGAAAAAAACCTACTTTTTCAGATGTGAAATTCCCTTTGAATTGCATGTGGGAGGGTATTAAAAGATCCTTACAGCTCTAGGAAAAAGCCAGGACTGGCTGTGCACATTCTCTCCTAATAGATGGCTGTGGGTTTGATCCAGCATTGTATGAAAAACACTCCTGCCCTTGGCTTTTTATAGCTTCAGCCATAAAAAAAGGAAAAGTCATATTTTCCAGCACTTGGAAAGGTGCCACCTGAAAATTTTCTGGGAGAGCAAGTAGAGAAATCAAGCAGTGAGTATCAGTGTCACAGCTCTGGCATGAAGGAGCTGTGCCTCAGAGCAGGGCTCACCACAGCCAGAGCAGATTTGCAGTTCAGGGATGAATTGTTGGATATTTTCTGCCCATGTGTTCTGTCCTGCCCAGTCTGTCCCATCTCTGTGTGGTCCAGGCAGCTTTATTCTGCCAGGCTGCACCAGAGCCATGGAAACCTCCTGAGCTGGAAGGGACCCAGCTCAGGAGAATCCAAGAATCTCTGAGGTTGGAAAATCCCTCCAAGCTGTGCCCGATGCCCACCTTGTCCCCAGCCCAGAGCACTCAGTGCCACCTCCAGCCCTTCCATGGGCACCTCCAGGGATGGGCACTCCAAACCTCCCTGGGCAGCCCCTGCCAAGGCCTGACCACCCTTTCCATGGGGAAATTCCTGCTGATGTCCACCCTGAGCCTCCCCTGGCCCAGCCTGAGGCCGTTCCCTCTCCTCCTGTCCCTGTTCCCTGGGAGCAGAGCCCGACCCCCCCCGGCTGCCCCCTCCTGTCAGGGAGTTGTGCAGAGCCACAAGGTCCCCCCTGAGCCTCCTTTTCTCCAGGCTGAGCCCCTTTCCCAGCTCCCTCAGCCGCTCCTGGGGCTCCAGCCCCTTCCCAGCTCCGTTCCCTTCCCTGCACACGCTCCAGCCCCTCAGGGTCTGCCTTTCTTGAAGTGAGGGGCAAAATCATCCAGCCCAGCCCCTGGCCCTGCACAGACACCCCAACAACCCCACCCTGGGCATCCCTGGCAGTGCTGTCCAAACGCTCCTGGAGCTCTGGCAGCCTCGGGGCCCTGTCCATTCCCTGGGGAGCCTGGGCAGTGCCCAGCACCCTCTGGGGGAAGAACCTTTCCCAAAATCCAATCTGAGCCTGCCCTGGCACAGCTCCAGCCGTTCCCTGGGCCCTGTCCCTATCCCAGAGATCAGAGCTGCCCCTCGGGAGGAGCTGCAGCCCAGTGAGGTCCTGGTGGTCTCACTCAAGGCCGTGCCCAGGCTGTTCCCTCCCTGCTCTGAAGGTCACAGGGGAAGAAGGTACTTCCAAACCCAGCTCCAGACAAAGTCAGGTTTTTATTTCTCCTGCATCACCGGGGCCCTGAGCTCTGAGGAGCCGCTGCTGCTGCGCTGTGTGTGCAGGGGCTGCTGGTGCCCTGTGCCCCTCCCGCCCCTCCAGGGATGGGGCTGCAGCTTCTGCTGCCTTTGGGATGATCTGCAGACAGGAAGAAGCCTCTTTGCTGCTCCACTGCTTCTCCAGCACTAATACAAACCAGCAGGCTGTTGAATAAATACCAGTATTGATCTTTATTCCTCAGTGTGTTTGGACATGCTGCTCCTGACTTCCAGCAATGCTTTTTCTTCAAAACTGGGCAAGTAAAGACTCTAAAGACACGCTTTTGCAGCTGTGCTTTACATTTGTTGGCTATTATTTGAGCCTGCTGCTGTGACCTGCAGGAGCAGCCTGGCTCCTTGGACACGCAGGCAGCTCCAGGGGGCTGAGAAGTCCCCCTAGAACTGGACCTGTCAGACTCCCTGTGGACATGTTCAGGGGTTTGTGCTGTGTTTCTGTCGTGGGTTTAAATGGGGACTTTTCCCTTCTTTTCCTTTGGAACAGAGGTCACTGGAGCACACTTGGGCAGCTTGTGCAGGGTCAGGAGTGTGTCTGAAGCCTTTGGTGCTTGAAGCCCCAATGTCTTCTGTAACCCCAGTGGGGAAGAAAGTGCTCTGGGGAGAGCAACTGGAGTTTGTTTAGAGGCTGTCAGAGAGTCTCTTATTTCCACTGTGCTGCTCAGTGTCACCTGCAAACACTGTGACCATGGATTTATAGCACAGCACCTCGGGGTTCGTTATGCCACACATCCCACTAATTGTCAATTTTCCCTTCCTGACTACAAAGTTATTACCTGTTCCTGTGAGTTGGGAACATGGTGCTTCAGGGAAAAATTCTGTGGCAGGAGCGTGCTATAAAACATTTCCTAAGGCAAACACAAGTATTAAATGATCACTTTGGCAGAGGATGGGATTAGTGTAATTTAACAACTCGCTTTTGTGCTCCTCTGAACTCCGCTGCTGAAAAATACCTGTGTTATCATAAATACTTCTGACTAAACTGTGCTTATGAGAATAAATGAACCATTTTAAGCTTTGGATATGCTTCTCTCCAGCTGGCTTCCAAGGAAATCAGGGCTTGTGTGTTTGTTTGTGCCACCAGCCTGCTCCCCTGGACTGCCCAGAGCTTTTCTGTTCCAAACCAGCACGTTCCCAGCCAGACCAGGCAGGGGGGGAGTCAGGCTCTGCTGCTTTGACAGCCTTGGTCCTGCAGCCATTTGTGCAGTTTTGCAGCAGGAAAATCCAAGAGCAAGGAGGTGTCAATGACTTATTCTGTGTGTGTGAGAGAGAGCTGGGCATGGGCAGAGCTGGGTAAGTGGATGTGACACTTGGAATTGCTCTGGCTTTTATCTCCCTTAGATCTGCCTGAACCTAATAACTTTATTACAAGAGCCTCTCGCCAGAGTAAATCCCGTTCTCTACATTCTGTTTTTACAACTTTGCAGATAATTTCTTCTTTGGGCTTGCCAAGTAATGTGCCTTTAGAAATGTCTGTATGTCCCTAAATTGTGATGCCTATTCTTGAGACCCTAATTCTAAAATGGAGCTGAACATTTCTGAAGAAGAGTTACTGGGAATAAAGCAGATGCTTTAAAATTGAGTTTCCTGGGGAAATGTGAGGAAGTTTCAGGGCTTTGTGGTCAGAAGTAGTTTGAGAACCTGGATCTGTAAATAGTGAACTGTACCAGACAGCATTAGGTGTTTTAAGATGCTTGGATCACAAAAAATGTACATGATAGGATAGACACAATAGATTTAATGTTGTCAGTCCCTTTTGCAAGCAGACATGTGCACTGAATCAGCAAAATCCGAACTAGAATAAGCAATTAATGAATGGAGCATGATGAGGAAGTGGCAGGATGAATAGCAGGCTGAGCACTTGCTTTCTTTTAAGCCTGTTCATAATCTTTACAAAAGACAAATGCAGATCAATTCATTTCCTGGTGAAGCTTTATTTCGGAGCACAAATGGAGCTTGTTTGGTACCAGTGGGTTTCCTTTGTGGAGCTGTTTGTCACCAGAAGGACAAACCCAGAAGGTTTTTCCTCTGCCACTGAGGTTTTCGGGCAAAAGCAGCACAGATGTGTAGGGAAGAGCAGGGAAGCAGCGCCTATGGATTAAGGCATCCAGGGAGCCTGACCCTGCCTGTGCTGGCACAGCAGAACATTGCAGTGGGATTGACAGCATTTTGTGCTTCAGCCACGGCGCTTTGCCATGGGGAAATCATCCAGTCCCACCAGTGCCCCATGCATGGATCAGGATTTACCTCCCAGGCCTTCAGCTGCAAAGTTCCCGTGGGTTCTCTGTGGGCCAGGAGGGGAGCTGAGGAGCTGCAGGCAGCAAAGCCAAGCCTTGGGAGTGCCTGGATGTGTTTGGCTGTGCAGGTGGCGAGAGCTTGGGAGTTAGGGCTGGTGAAAAGCAGGAAAAAGTCCAATGGCCTTGGTAAGGTGAGGGTGAGAGGGAAGAAGAGTCCAGAATTCCCTGCTTTTCAGGTGTGCATCCAAACCTCTGGGGTGTGCAGGTGACGAGGATATCTGGGGCAGGTTTAGAGCTAAGTTCGTCAGAAATCACTTTTAAGCCGTTAAAGTTCATCCTGTACCTCTGCACATATTTTGATCTGAGTTTGCTGTGCTTTGTCAAATGTGTTATGGAAATATTTAGGTTGGAAAAGCCCTCTAAGACCATCGAGTCCAACCCAGCACGGTCAAGGCCACCACCGTGTCCCCAAGTGCCACATCCACGGCCAGTGCTCCTCCAGACACACCCAGCCAGGCAGAGCGTGCTCACAGCCACGTCTGGCTCGGGGGGGCCGGGCTGGTGGCAGGGTGACCGAGGAGCTGTGTCACTGTGCCAGGCTTTCGATGCTCCTGTCAGCATCTCTGGTGTGGCAGCGAACAAATCCCCAGCCTCGAGTGCTGTTCTCGGGGGTGGGGTGTCTGTGGGAGGGACCTGTGGCTGCTGCCCTTGGGTCTCTGCAGGTACAGGCAGGCACAGCAAAAGGGATGTGAAACCAAAAAGGATGGGGCGTCCAGCCTGTCACTAAAAATTGAGAGTGTTTTGGTTTGGGGTGTTATGAGGGGGCAGGGAAGTTGGAGTATTTTTGTTTGTGGGGGTTTTGTTCTGACCCTTGTGGTAATTCAGCTTTCGTTTGAGTGGCTGGGTTGGGTTGGATCCCTCCCTCCCCTGCCATGAGGGATTTAATGGTGTTGCAGTTTTGCACTGGGTTAAAGTGGGTGCCTCTGTGTGCTCGGGCTCTGAGCTGGTCACCTTTGTCTCCCACTTCTGTCTGTTGCATATTTTGTTTGGCAGAGGTGGAGAATGCAGCCACAAACCTCTCCACAGAAGAGCAGAGCTGGTGTGGAGCTTCCTCTGTGGAGTAAAGGGAAACTCCTGGCACTTTGGAATGAACACTTGTGTGTGGTCTTGTGGTTTGTTTACCCTCCGTCCTGCCGGCCCCTGCAGGAAGGGGCACCAGCATTCGTGGGCAGTTAATTGCTTTCAGTGAACTGGTACCTGACATTGGAATATGAGCAGAAAAGCAAATCTAAATCAGCCCCACCTGCTGGTTTAACCCTTTTGGTAGTGCTTGGGACTTGTTTTCATTCATTTCCACCCAAAGCAGTACGAATGTCTCACCAGTGTGAGAGTGTGCCCTGGTGAGCAGCCTGTGCTGGGGCGGGTTGTGCTGGTGCCAGCCCTGGGATGTTGGGATGGCAGAGCTCTCCCTGGTGCCAGCTCTGGGACTTTGGGATGGCAGAGCTCTCCCTGGTGCCAGTTCCTGGATTTTGGGATGGCAGAGCTCTCCCTGGAGCCAGTTCTGGGATGCTGGGATGGCAGAGCTCTCCCTGGAGCCGGCTCCAGGATGTTGAGATAGCAGAGCTCTCCCTGGTGCCAGCTCTGGGATGTTGGGATGGCAGAGCTCTCCCTGGTGCCAGCTCCAGGATGTTGGGATAGCAGAGCTCTCCCTGGTGCCAGTTCTGGGATGCTGGGATGGCAGAGCTCTCCCTGGAGCCAGTTCTGGGATTTTGGGATGGCAGAGCTCTCCCTGGAGCCAGCTCTGGGATGTTGGGATGGCAGAGCTCTCCTGGTGTGACACTTGCTAGGATGGCAGAGCCCTCCCTGTGTGACACTCCCCACACAGGAATTTGGCAGACAGGGCTGAGGGACACCCCTCTGCTGGGGCTGATCCAATTCTGGCAGAGGTTAAACAAACTCACCCGGTGATTTCTGTACGTAACAGGAAAGGTTTAAAAACCTCTCCATCTTCCAGTTCATAAAGCCGTCAGCAGCGTGGCTCTGTGATCACAGAGAAGAAGAGCTGTCTCTAAAATTCCATTGAGCCTCTCAAGTTCATCATTTTTATGCCAGCTCTTCCATCAGTGGCATCATTCCACCTTGTTCCAGGCAGCACAAGTGGTGGCCACTTTTCTTCTTCATTGCCCCAAGTCTGTCCTGGGGATGTCAAAATCCTGGGTTCTCGTGAGATGTATTCGAGCAAAACACTCCCACCTCAGGCTCTGTACCAAGGATTTCATTCTCAGTTTGAGAGGGAAGGTTCACAGCAGTGCCAGTTTTATCCCAGCCTGCCTGAGCAGAGCTGTGATGTTTGCTGTGGGATTGTCACCCTGGAATTTCTGGCTGGGACACGAAGGGCTCCCTTCCCTCACTGATGTGTTTGTCTGAACGCTCAGCCTGGGGCTGCCTCTGATCAGAGGAGGAAAAAGGCATTTTCACCTGCCCAAAAACCAGCTTCAGTGATATCCCTGACAGAAATATACCTGGGATGGAGGGGTGGAGTCAATTGTGCTTTGGCAGTGGCAGTGTCACTTCACTGACCTTGAAGGGAGCTCTGGCTCCTGCCTTGGCTGAGATGGCTCTGAATTGCCTCGTCCAGGACTGTGCCTACCTGAGCAGCTACAGAGCAGCAGCTGCCTCTAGCAGAGGCTGTCAGAACATGCACTGGTAATTTACAACTTATTGTGTTAATTTACAGCTTATTGTTAATTTACAACTTATTGTTAATTTACACTTTACTGGTAATTTACACTTTTACATTGCTGCGTGTCTTGGTTTGAAGGACAGGTGTCTGCTAAGGAAGGCAGGAACCTCCCTTGGAATGGAAAATGTAACCCCCTTCCCTCCAAATTATTATAATTTTGAAATTAAGGGGCTTTCAGGCAAAGATACGAGAAATAGGAATAACAGTTCTTTACTAGTATATATAACAAGGCAATAACACAGAAACACTGGCTTGACCTGACAGAGTCAGGACACGACCTGACACCCTGTCGGGCAGGGTGGTGGTAGCAGTCCGATTAAGGGGTGGCTGCTGCTGGAGAACGGGACTTTTGAACAACGAATTAATATGATTTTGCAAAAGCTCATTTATTGTCTACATTACACTATTTTTATGCATTTTTGCAGCTGTAGTTTATGCGATTACGCATGACTTGATTGGTTCTTTTATGTTGTCTATGCATCTTGCATGCACTTTTTAGAGAACTTGATTGATTTTAGTCTAGGATGGTACAGTCTCTATTTACTTTTTTGCTGTTTTGTTATTCTGTTTTCTAACATCTTTTCTCTTGATTTAGCACAGCTTACATTCTAGTGACTCTGATAAGGGTAGCTGAAGATAACTTGGCTGGGGCACTCTGACAGGATTTGAGTGCTTTACAACAGGCTGCAGCCCTCTTTGAAGTGATAGATACAGTTCTGTTGAAGCGGTGATCCTGTAGAAGTGTCTGGTCTTCATCTGAAGGTCCAGTGGTGGTTATGTAGCTCTTGTCCTCTGGGAATCCAGGTAGGTAAGGGCTGACTGCCGTGTTCCAAACCTCAGATTATATCCAGGTAGGAATGCTTGGTTCCTCCCCCTGGGTGGAGCAGCTCAGAATGGGATGATGTAATTTTATGAGCCATGCAGTGAGGCTGGATGGCTCAGTAACAGAAGATTTCCCTCCGGAGGGAGTTACCAGGGATGTGTCATGGAAGAGACAAAGAGCCCTGCCCCAGCTGGTTTTAACAGCTGGTGATAGAATACACACCTTTGGTTACACCTTACATGGTAACCTGAGACACTGCCGTTCATCCGGGAGCGCTCACTCACTCTCTTGCCAGTGGCCAGGATCTGGTGCTGTGCCTGTGGAGCAGAGTCAGGGCTCCCTGCCTGTGCCTTCCCTGAGGGACTGCTCAGCACTGGGTGATGGAGTCAGAGCTGCCCTTGTCCCACGGCTTGGGATCCTCATGGCATAGGAGGGCAGGGTGCTGCTCTCTGAGATCAAGATGGTGTGAAGTGCTGCAGACAGCCATTTCAAAGCCTGCTCTTTCAGTCCGTGCCTGTTTGGGCATCATTCAGCCTTCAGCTGTGTTTGGAGGGCACTGTTTTAAAACAAACAGAATAAAAAATGCTCCTGAATTTCCTCCCTGCCCAATCTGCCTCGCCCGGGAGGAGAGAAAGGCCAACAGCCAGGCAGCAGGACCTGCAGGCTTTGCTCCTGAGCCCTGCTGACCTCCTGTCCCCCCGGGGCTGACCACTTCATCCCTGAGCGTCACAACTTCAGCATCTTGTGTTTGAATCCCTGGTGCCTTGGTTAAGGGGACAGCAGCCTCCTTCTCCTGAGGACTTGTCAAGCTGGGAGCCCCCAGCTGTGCTGTGGATGGCCAGATGTGGCCAGGTGTGGCCATGAGGAGACCTTGGAGCTGTGTCCAGCTCTGCCTTGTCCTGCTGGGGCTGATGAGGAGCCAGGGGCTCTGTGCAAGAACTGATACAGTGGATGTCATCACTTGTGCTGTCCTGAAAAGTGTCAGGTGACAGGGACACGCTGGCTGGCTCTGGGCTCCTGCACCACACCATGGGATCCTGCTCCTCTGCAAGAGTCCTGATCTCTGTGTCTGTAATGGGATAAAACTGCTGGGACTTCCTGTCTGAGGAGTGCTCTCGGTTTTGGGAACCTCAGCACTGAGAGATGCAGTGGTGACAGTTCCAAGCTGATGTTTCCCTGAAGCAGCAATCTCTGGGATGGGAATTTTGGGGAGAATTCCACTTCTTGTGCACTGATCTGACTGAGCTGTCCCTCACACACCCTTGGCTTTTCTGTGGCAGTTCCCCAGCTCATTGTAGAAAAGGCATTTAAATGTGTGTGAGCTGAACTCTCTCTCTGCTCCTGAGCCACGTTTTACAGGAACAGCTCCACAACCCCGTGGAAGCTGTGCCAGCAGAGCTGAGCACTTCCATGATGCTCACGATGTCTTTAAGGACAGGAAGTAACAAGAATCATTTGTTCTGCTGATGAAAAGAATATTTGCCTGTTTAAATATGCAAACCCTTGAGCCTGATACAAGACTGAAATGTCAGGAAGGGATAAGCTCCTGATAAGCACGTTAGCGGGATTTATTTAGTGTGATGGCCAAAAGAGAAATTATTAATAAGTCAGGATCCAGACTGGGGAGCTACTGGGTGCTCAGAATTAAAAATAAAGAGGGGGTGGGGAGATCTGGCACTCTGATATGGAGGAGAGGAGGAAATCTTGGAACACCCATCTTCAGGATCTGCTTCCATAAGGCACTGTGCTGTCCATAATCAGAACCAGCACATTCTTTGTCTGCCCTGTGCTCTTCCACAGGGGCACAGGATCTGGATGGGCTGAGATGATCTTTAATGTCCTTCCCAACCAAGCCACTCAATGATTCTGTGATCTGGGTCCATTTTGTGCCAGCTGGAACAGATGTCTATGTCTGACTCTTCCTGTCTGCTGAGTGTCTGTCATGGCTGATCCCACAGAGATGGAGATGGTGCAGTAGGACCCCATTAGGAGCTGTAGGAATGACTCCAGAGGGTGTGGGAGCAGCACAGAGCCCCAGAGCCTTGGGTATTGTGCAGACCAGGGGTGTCCAGCCCTCTCCGTGGTGGTCGCTGCTGGTGGCGTTTCAGAAGGACAGGTAGGGATGTCCCCTTCGTGCTCTGGGGGACATTTGTGTCCTGACCAGCCCTGAGGGGCATCCCTGGGCAGATGAGGGGTGGCGCAGCATCAGAGCTGATGGTGCTGCAGTTATTAAATGGACACTGAGGTCACCAATCATTCTGAGCAGACTCTGCTCCTCAGAGCCTCCCAGCGAGGCGGCACAGAGCAGGTCCTGCACCGGCCATGGATGTGTTCCCTAAGAGCTCAGCACCGTGCTGTGTGCTCCAGGTGATCTCACAGGGTGCTGCCCATCCCTACCTGTGCCGGGCACCAGTCAGGCCAGGGGAGTTGTTCCAGTGGCTGCACACAGCAGGCTGCTGTTTCCCTGCTGCTTTTTGTTGACCTTTTGTCCTGAGCCTGTTTTCCTGACCTGACATCCACCCAAAGCAGAGCAGGGCCTGCCCAACCTGTGTGGCTCCTGTTCCATCCTGTGTGGAGCACGGGCACTGCACAGGGTGTCCTTAGTGTCCTGGGTTTGAGGGATGGACGATTGTAGAGGCTTGAACCTGACAGGAGGGGACAGCTGGGGTGGGGGTCAGGCTCTGCTCCCAGGGAACAGGGACAGGAGGAGAGGGAACGGCCTCAGGCTGGGCCAGGGGAGGCTCAGGGTGGATATTGGGGGGAATTCCTCACTGAAAGGGTGGTCAGGCATTGGAAGGGGCTGCCCAGGGCAGTGGTGGAGTCCCCATCGCTGTGGATGTGGCACTTGGGGACGTGAGGCAGTGCTGAGCAGGGTGGTGCTGGGGTAGTGCTTGGACCCAATGACCTTAAGAAGGCTTTTCCAGCCTCAGTGATTCCATGATTTATGCCCAAGGAAGGACAGGAATCCCAGGAGTCCTGTGTGTGACTCTTCCCTGGGGTTGTAGGGCACGTTTGAGCCCTTCCCTGAATGAGAGGGTTCTGATTTCCATTGGCATTTCTTCACTTCCCGTCTGGCTTCCCTGGCCTTTGCCTTGGCATCCCAGGCAGCAGGAGCGGAGCCCGGAGCGGGGCTGGCAGTGGCCTCTGCAGAGGGACTGTGCTGCTGGGGCTGAGCTGGGCCCAGCTCTGGGCTGGCTCTTTGCGTGGCCAGATCTCCCAGCAGAGCCTCTGCGTGAGCTCCAGCTGCGGCACCAGCCTGGATAAAACAGCTCAGGGCAAAACTTATCTGTGGTTCCATAAAACGCAAAAACACATCCCCAGCCAGAGGGTGGGACTGTTGCACCCGGTGTTTAAGGTGCAGTGAGGGTGGGGTTGGGTTTCTTCCTACCTTGTTTATTGGAATTGATTTTAAACCACCGTCAGTGCTCTGAGACTGAGCTGCAGCCACTTCTCCTTCAGGGGTGTTGTTCTAACACCTCTTTACTCCTTCACCCCTTTACACTCCCAGTCTGTGTCTCTCTGGATCTTGCCGAGCTCTGCCTGTGCCCCCCATCCCTCAGATGGAGAGGTGGCTCCAGAGGGCTCCAGGCTGGATTGATTAGAAGGGTATCATTAGGAAAATCAAATTACTGCTGGATAATTTCAGATGGCCTGTGGCAGCCTGGATTCTGTCTGAATCCAAGTATTCCCTTTCAAACACCGGACATATTTGAAAACCAGGGAACTCCGACCAGAGCAGGCTTCCAGAGGAATGGAGTGCTGCCTCCTCCCTGGGAATGGGGACAGCTACACCTAATGGGATTCATCTCCACTTAAAGCTTTGGTAGATTTTATGTTGGCACTGGGGGAAAATGTGCAAAAGGCACAGATTAAGGAAATGTGGCAGTGTGGAAGTGTTGAGTTCCTGTGCAGAGTAGATGTGGGAGCTGTCTGGAGTGGATGGCACGTCATGGCACAGCCTGGAAGGGGGGAGATAATTCCTGTGGCCAAGGGTGGATATAATCTTTGGTGCAGCCTCTGGGATTAGCGATTCCCGATCTCTCAGCATTAGCTGGATTTCTGCTCAGTGCTCTGGGGGGCAAAGCAAGCTGCAGCCTGGCTGCCCAGCTCCTCCCTGGGCTCTGTGCTGTTCAGGGCATCACAGATCCATAAAATATCCTGAGTTTGAAGGGACCCCCAGGGACCATCCAGTGCAGCCCCAGGCCCTGCACAGACCCCCCAACAACCCCACCCTGGGCATCCCTGGCAGCGCTGCCCAAACGCTCCTGGAGCTCTGGCAGCCTCGGGGCCGTGCCCATTCCCTGGGGAGCCTGGGCAGTGCCCAGCACCCTCTGGGGGAAGAACCTTTCCCTGAGATCCAACCTAAACCTCTCCCTTCATGCCTGAGCCTTGGACCAAGGACAGAGGAAACCCCTTTTTTTCCCTGTTTCAGGCCAAGAACATTTCTCAATGAGACCTCGGCATGATCCTTAAATTAAACCCAGTGCTGAACATGGGGAGGTTTTCCCCAGCCTCTTCAGACTTGGAGAGTTTTGTGAGCATGATTTAATAGAACATATTCAAGCATGATTTAATGGGACATAAAATGCCTCTTTGATATCCCATTGATCTAAAGGAGAGACAAAACTCTAAGGTTGCTCTTTCTTTCCACTATTGACTCATGATATTTGGATATAAATCCTATGAGCAGGTGCCAGCCTAGGTTTAATTGGAGAGAGCAGGGCTTAGTGGGGGAAAATGTAATTGTGTAACCTGCACTGATTCGTTTCCAGATGCTGGCAGGGGCTCTGTGCTGGGCCAGGGGGGTGTTTCTCACCTGGCAAAGCAGGGATGGAGAGGGATCACCTGCAGCCTCCCTCAGTTTTCTCCAGTCAGGCCCTGTTGCCAGCTGGCCCAGTGCCTGTGTCCTGCAGATGTGGCAGCACCTCTGCCTTGGGGCCAGCTGCAGCTGTGCACGTGGCTGGAGAGCACCGGCCCCATGGGCAGGGAGAACTTTCTGAGGCAGCCTTTGGTACTGATGGAATGATGAACGTGGGCCAAATGAAACATCAGGTGATGGGCTGGGCCTTGGCTGGGTAGCTCATCACTGGCACTGGAATGTATCTTGGTGGTCTGTTCCTCGTATTTAATTTAAATTTAAAAGTTTTGAAGTGTTTGGAGCATCCCCTTGAACATTCAGCTTCCTGGAAGGAGCCTCGCTTTGGGCTGGCCAGGTACAGCGTGAGCTGGGTGTTCAAAATAGAACCTGAGATTCACAGAACCCCAGAGGGCTTTGGGTTGAAGGGACCTTAAAGCCCATCTTGTTCCATGGGCAGGGACACCTTCCATATCCCAGGCTGCTCCCAGCCCTGTCCAGCCTGGCCTTGGGCACTGCCAGGGATCCAGGGGCAGCCACAGCTGCTCTGGGCACCCTGTGCCAGGGCCTCACCACCCTCCCAGGGAAGGATTTCTTCCCAATGTGACCCTCTTTGAGCTTAAAACCATTCCCCCTCATCCTATCACTGCTTGTCCTTGCAAAAATTCCCTCTCCAGCCTTCCTGTAGGCCCCAGTTAGGCACTGGAAGGGGCTCTAAGGTCTCGCTGAATTTTGAAGTATTTTGGCCTGGGGTCTGAATTCCAAAGGCCTCGGCTGGCACACAGCCAAAGGCTGAGGGGGATAACTGTGGGCAGAGGGTGCCAGGGGTCTCAGGTGAGGTTTGGTGCATTGCTTGGGACTGTCCCTGAGCCCCTGGAGCTCCTGCTGGCACCTGGGGTCAGTGCTGGGTTCTCTGTGCTGTTCCTCAGGGTTGTGCTTGAAACACTGAAGGCAGCAGGAATTGCCCATCTTGTGCCTTCCCACCTCTGGAGGAAAGGCCTCTCAGGGCGGGCAGGGTGCTGTTCCTGGGGGTGCAGGAGGGTGCAGGGGAGGAAGGAGGTGTGGGGGTTGCAGCCTCACCTGTCCCGGGACTGCTGACCCGCGGTGAGTGCTCCCTGAAGGGTCCGAGTGTTCCCGCGGTAAAGCAGCCACACCTGTGCCTCTGCCTGCACACGGGCAGAAGGACAAAGCATCCACATCAGCCCTTTTTCTATGAAAAATGTTTAAAAGAAAAACCCCAAACCACCCAACACCCCAAACCCCACCACTTCCCCCCTCCCCGTGCCCTCACCTTTCCCACTGTTTCCCACAGCTTCTGCCCTGGCCTTTCCAGTGATGTTTGAGCTCAAGGGCTGCTCTCCCCTTTTCCCCTCCCTGCCCCAGGAGAGCCCAGCAGCTCCATGTGTTTTCCTGCACCCTTGCAGGGATATTTGCTGGCTTGTCCACAGGGAAGAGCCTGGTGGAGCCAGAGGCTGTGGCAGAGCATCGCTCACCCCACAGCTTTTGGCACCAGCACTGAAGGGACCCCGTGGGAGGAACACAACAAACTTGACGTGAATTTGGCTTAAAATTGCTGCCTTCCCACCCCTGTGGGGGCAGCCAGAGCCACCAGAGCAGGGTGTTTATGCAAAGCTTCTCCTGCCCTTGGAGAACTGGGGCTTTGTGCCCCCAACAATGCGGGGTTTGCTTTTCCCACTCCTCCCTTCCAGGCTCATCTTCTCTCCCTGGATCTCTGTCCGCCTGTCCTCGGCGGCTGGGGAAGGAGAGCCCTGACAGGAGTGGCAGAGAGAGAATGCCAATGAGCAGGAGATGAGCCTCAAAGAGCTGGGTTTGGATTTGCCTCCAAAGCTCTTTGATCACAGGCTGAGCTCTTTATCCCCGCAGCATTCCTTGGGGGAAGGCTGCCCGGAGGTGAGCAATGATTAAAAGGAAATGCTCCTGCTCCTGTGACAACCTTGTCTTCATCGGAGCAGGTATCAGCATCTACCAAAAGCTGGTTTTAATGTCTGAGTCTGTTTACTTTGACTTTCTTGGCTGGATTTCAGGGCCCCTTGTCACTTTGCCCCATCATGACCGTTCTTTCATTCATTTTAAAGAAAGAGTTTTCCTTTGGAAGATCCTTTTCAGTGTTTGGTTGCCTTCTGTCGAGCTCTTGGCCTGCTGTAGGGAAGGCAATAGTTAAATCAAGAAACACAACCATGTTTTCACCCAGCAAACTTGTGTAACTAAAGGAGATTCATAAAGAAAACTGTGTTTCTGTGGAAATCTTTGTCTCCCAAGTCTCGTTTTGGAGTCTGAAGAACGCCTGCTGTTGCCTGAGAAACACCCAGGACAATGCAATGCAGAGGCATTGCTGGGCAGTTGAGGAGCTGCTGGGATGTCACTCTGCCTTTGGTTTTTCTCTGCTGATCTGGGCAGGGTTTGCTCTGTGCACACTCATTGTAATTCTGGGAACTCTGCTTCCATGTCTGATCTGTCACGGATGTGGGCAGGGGGTGGGGAGGCTCCTTTTCTCCTTCCCCCTATGGATTTATTGAAGGGGAAGCTGGAGAGCTGAATTAAATTGTTGGAAGTGGTTCAAGATCTGTTTGCCTTCTACAGTTGCTCTGTTAAGAGGAGGTGTCTGGTTGAGATGAAACGTGGCAGGGGAACAACACCCGTGTCCCTGTGCTCCTGGAGAGCTGGGGGTCACCCGGAACACCCCTTCCCTCGGAGCTGCCCCAGCCCTGCTCCAGGGGTGTCCCTCTCTCCAGGTCTGTGTGTCCATGTAACAGGGACCTGCTGCTTGCCAGGGATGGTGCTGGTGGAAACCTGGGAGCTCGGGCTTTTGTCCTGCTCTGCAATGTGTGTGAGCAGAGAGCCAGCCCCAAACCTTGCCCGAGTTCAGGAATGACTCCTGAAACCCAGGGAGGTGGTCACCAGTGTCTGGGTTTAGCCATCCTGGCTGTGGAGTACAAAAACACCAGGTCACATGAAAAATGCTTAAAAGAAAAAACCCAAATCACCCGACACGCCAAACCCCACCACTTCCCACCCCGTGCCCTCACCATTCCCGCTGTTCCCAACAGCTTCTCCCCTGGCCTTTCCAGTGATGTTCGAGCTCAAGGTTGCTCTCCTCTTTTCCCCTCTGCTTCAGAGACAGGAGTGTGCTCAGAAGTATCTGCTGAGGGAGCAAAAACACTTATTGAGACTGTTTAACCAAGGCTCATTTTATGTTCATTTCTTTCCAAAGCAAATGGGAAGGAAAATTCCCAAGTGCTGTTTAAGCACAAGGCTCATTTCTGAGCGCCTGGAAACCTTGGGACAGAGTGGGACTGGGGAGTTTTCCTTGGACTGCTGAAAGCGTCTGCTGTCGTCTGGAGGCCACTCCTGGTCCTGCCCAGCAGCACAGGAGCGCAGCCTGGGTTAGGTGGGCTCTGGCAGCGCTCTCTGAGCCCGGGGATGCTCTGCTTGGCTGCTGTCTCTTCCCAGCAGCAGGGATTCAAGGACGGGTTTGCAGGCAGTGGGGGCCCTGCGCAGCTGGGAGGTGGCAGCCGTGTGTATTTCCCGTGTGCCTGGTTGGAAGCGCTGCCCTGTGAGCTCTGCTGACCCCGTGTCTCTCTCTGCCCTTCGTGTTGCAGGTGCAAAGAGCTGAAATACGGGAAGGACCTTCCACAGATCTCCATCATCTTCATCTTCGTGAACGAGGCTCTGTCGGTGATCCTGCGCTCGGTGCACAGCGCCGTCAACCACACCCCCGCGCCCCTGCTCAAGGAGATCATCCTGGTGGATGACAACAGCGATGAGGGTGAGCAGTGCTGGCAGCTCCCAGCTCCACCAGGAGGGGCTGAATCTCTGGGAATCTCCTGGAGGGTTCTTTGGGCAGGGGCACGTGGTGTAAGGGGTGGGTGTGCTGCTGGCACAAAGTTCTCTCCAGCTTCTCTGGCGAGGAACAGGATCAAACCACAGGTAAATCTGAGAGAGCTGTGGTTTGAAAGCATAGCTGAAAGCTGGGAGGTGACGGAAACCAGAGAGCCATCTGACCTCTCCCTTCAGTAGCATCCAGGAGCTCTGGTTTCAGGGTATCCTTGTTTCTGATAAGAACACTTTGGTTGTTGCAGAGATGCACCTCTAAGTATTTGCCAGGATGAGAGCCTGGAGCCCAGAGGGATTTCTGCTCTGGCAGCTCCCAGTGGTGTTAACTGAGGTGTTTCCTCTGTGTGTGCCTCGGTTTCCCCATTGTAAAATACCATCCCGGGCTTTATGGACGGCTGGTGCCCTGCAGAGACCCTCCTTTCCTGAGTTCTGGTTTTGGTAGGAGAAGGAAAGAGGAAGAGGAGGAAACAGTCCCAGCCCACATGTCCAGGTCAGGCCCTGCCACAGCCTGGAGGGCGTGTTTGGTTTCCCACATTGCACACGAGGGTCCTTCGGTTCACCCTGCTCTCCATCACTGTTCTCACCCCTTCCCTTCTGGCTTTTGATAACACAGAACTGCAGGAAGCATTTTCACACTCAAATTCTGCCAAGATTTTTTTTTCTCCCAATATCCCCTTGGACAATGTAACCAGGGCAGTTAAAACCCTCGTGAAGGACAGCAAAGAGTTAAGTGACTTTGTTTACTGCCTTCTTCAGCTGTGCTGCCTTTTCATCCTTTCAATGGTATTTGAAAAAAATTAATCAAGGAGTGCTGTGGACGCTGTGATTGGAGGGGAGAGCAGGGCAGGGGGCAGGATGTGGAGAGCTCATTCCAGGGGGAGCTGAGAGGTTGCTCTCTGTCTGTGAGCAGAGGAGCTGGTGCACAGCGAGCTGCTCAGGCTGTAAAAACAGGCACTCAAACACCACAGTAACGAGCACCGTGGAAAGCTGATGAGTTCTAATTACCAGGAGAAGAATCAGGAGGGCAGCTCCTCAGCTGGTGGGAATCACAGCAGCTCCAGGGCAGAGCTTGGATGGTGCCCACAGTGCAGCCGTGGGGTTTCAGAGCTGGAACCACTTGGCTGGTGAAGGGGAAGTGCAGGTGAGGTGCTGCTCGCAGTGCTCAGGACTTGGAGGGCTTGAAATACCAAAATGAGAGGCTCCTTCTCCAAATTTTATCCTGTTAATGGGGCAAAGGGAAGAACTCTTTCACAGAGAAGCCATTGGTGCTCATCACTGAGCTTCTCCCCTCATGGCTGTGCACAAAGAAATGTCTCTGAACAGCCTCTTACTCATTCAGTGCGAGGCCAGTGGTGAGCCAGGTGCTCTGGAGACCCTGGAAAGGCACAGGACAAGGAAACAAATCCTTCCAAAAGCATCTGCCTGTTCCATGGGCTGAGGCTGCAGCTGGCAGTGAGGACCAGGATGGAATTCCTGTATCCACTGTGGGATTGCAGGGCAGCACCATCCCTGGGGTCTGCCAGTGCTGGGGGTGGATGGGGCTGGGGGGTGGCCAAAGCCTGGACTGTGCTCAAGGGCTTCCAGCTCTGGGGTTTCACAGAATCCCAGAGAGGTTTGGGTTGGAAAGGACCTTAAAGCCCATCCAGTGCCCCCCCTGCCATGGGCAGGGACACCTTCCACTGTCCCAGGGTGCTCAGAGCCCCGTCCAGCCTGGCCTGGGACACCTCCAGGGCTGTGTTGGAGCGTTGTACAGCACCAGGGAGGGAGAGGCAGGGAGATGACCCCAACTGATGGATGAGTTCAGACATCCTGGGCAGAGGGTGGGAAAATCGCAGTCTCCTGGCACACCTGGGCTGCATCTCACCCCGAGGGTGCTTTGATTGGAATCAGGAGCATCCAGGGTCCCTCATGCTGGCCCAGGGCTGTGCTGGGGGTTGGACATCCCTGAGGGGTTCTGTCCTCAGAAACATTGGGATGGAGGTGTACAAGGAGAGCGGGGTGGGGAGCGAGGTGGTGCCATCAGCTGGGAGGGTGAGTTAATCATGCCGGTGTTTGCTGCTGAGGCTTTGCAGGCCTTGTGACAAATGAGATTTTTAAGGAGGGATTTGAAGGAAGATAATGAGGTAACTTGGCAGATGTTTATGAAGAGCTCCTCCCAAGCGTGTAATAATCTACTTTTCTCATGTAAAAGAAATGATACAAACCAGAACGCAGCTCTGGGACCGTGTGCTCCCTCTCAGCATCCTCGAGGAGCTGCAGTGACAGCGAGGAATTATTAATGGCAATAACATTGTCACAGAGTTCTCACTAATGGTAGGCAATAATTTTGAGCAGCGATAGCAACATTGCAGAGTTGATGCTTTGGATATTACAAACAAAGTCGTCATAATAAATAGATTTGGCTTCTACAGGAAAATAATTACAGGAAAATAGTTCCTCATGAGCTCTCAGATTTAGAGATGAATCCTGGAGGATCAGGCAGAGGATGGGGCTGTGTGGGTGTGACTTTGGAGGCTGTGATTGAACAAGACAAGGAATTTCTTCAGCCTCTTTGTGAGCAGCTGGGTGGGAGTGAGGGACAGTTTCTGTGGGATTGTGGTTGTAGCCCAGGAAAAGCCTTTGGGGGCTCAGCTGTGTAACCTGAGAGAAGGTTGACTCCAGGGAGCAGTGCCCAAGCCCAGGAGCTGTGCTGTCCCCTGGGTCACCAGAAGCAGCTTTGGGGGAGTTGCTGAAGGCTCAGGACAGTCCCTGGCTGGGGTTTGTGTGGGTTTGTCAGGGGGAAAGAGGAACCACAGCAAATCTGGGTAACTGGAGAGCAAAGCACCAAACGTTAACAGAGATTTCCAAATCAAGTGCTAAGGTTAGCCCCAGGGGTAGAGGCAAGAGCCACCTGCCCTGCCCACCTGGCTCTGTGCCCTCCAGGCAGAGCTGTGCCACCGCCGGAGCAGAGCCTGGTGCTGGTGTGAGGTTTTCAGGCTGGAACAAAGAGCTCCTGAAGCCTCGTTAGACACTCCTTGCTCTCAGCTTTGTTGTACAACAGCGCGGCACAAAACAAAAGTGTGCAGTGAGAGATTAAATTAATGAACACAGGCATTCTGATGCTTTATGTCTGAGCTGTAAATAGATAAAAGATGCCAGTGTATTGTAACGGCGGGGAAAAAAAAATCCCTCCTTGAAGGAGAAAGCTCGGGGAGTTGTAGTTTGAACCCCGTTCTCCCTTGAGCTGCACATTACACTTCATAAAGACTCCTTTGGAGGCTGCTTTTGTTTGTGCTTGTCGCGGGGCTGCAGTTCCACAGGCAGTGTGCAGGTTGTGTTCGGCAGCGATAACGAGGTTCCCGGGCTGGTGGAGGATGCAGCACCTGAGATGCTGCGTTATCTCACAGCTGCACACTTTGTCTGAGTCTGTTGTTTAATCATCACCTGCTTTTTTTTTTCCTAGTTGTTGTTGTGTTTTTGGTGTTTTTAATCTGGGATAACATCTCTTTGAAAAGCAAACCTCTCGGAATAAAGGAAACCCTTTGGATAAAAGGCTGCTTAAAGGAGCTGGCTGCACCGGGGGAGACACGCTCAGGGCTGTAATTTACCTCGGCGTTGCACATTAGTGAGACTTGAGGGATCCCTTTCTTGTTTTGCAGCTCATTCCAGCAGCAACAGCAGCGCTCTCCCGGGAGCTGTCTGGGTGTTTGTGCTCAGAGGGGAAATTGCAAGGAGCTGAGGCACATCCCAGCCTTTCCCAGTGCTGAATTACCCCAGCCTGAGGATGGGGTGTTTAACTGGAGCTGACCTGGGCTGTCCCACTGGTGTCCAGCTCCGAGGCTTTCGGGGCTCCGTGGGGAAGAGCAGCAGAGCAGCACTGGGTGGGGTTGTTGGGGTGTCTGTGCAGGGCCAGGAGCTGGGATCCACGATCCCTGTGGATCCCTTCCAGCTCAGGGTATTCTGTGATTCTCTTTGGGTTTTGCTGAACACAATGACCAGAGGCTTGAGCTGCATGCCCTGACCGGGAGCAGCTTTCTTTGTGAGAGCTGGTTCATCCCCCTGCTCCCCCTGTCACAGTTTCCTCTGGTCCAGCTGCAGGTAAAAAGCTTCAGAGACTCCCCTGGCTCTGAGTCTCCTTGAAAAATGGTCACATTTGTTTATTTATTGCCTGTTGAAGGAGCTGCTTTAGTGATTTCCTGCAGAAGTCCCAGCCCTGATGGCTTCGGAGGTTCAGGCAGGTGAGAGTTTGGGGCAGGCGTGGCTGGGGTCTCCCATGGCACTGGAGCACCCCCAGCCCTGACCCCTCCAGTGTTTCTGATAACACCTGGGGCTCTGTAGGCTTTTCCCACCCAGCTGAGCCTGGCAAACACAGGGATGTTTTCCTTAGGGGTGTAGAAGAGGTGTGGTCCTCTCCCAAGGATCACCTGGCCAGTGCTGCACAGGGAATTCCCTGCATTGGTAATTCCTTGAGCTCTCTGGTGCTGCTGGCCTTTGATCCTTCCTCTGTGTGGCTACAGGCAGCTCCTACCTTTAGTTCTGGGGCCACCACGGGATTTGGAGAGGTTTGGGCAGGATTTGGGGTGGGGATGGAACAGTGGGTGTTTCTGTGCTTGCAGTTGGGCTGATGTCCGTGGTGGGGTTACTTTCCTTGGCATCGGGCGGTTCCATTTCCATGGCAGCCCGATTTCCATGGCAGCCCCATTTCCATGGCAGCCCCATTCCCTGGCAGCCCCATTCCCTGGCAGCCCCATTTCCCTGGCAGCCCCATTTCCCTGGCAGCCCCATTTCCCTGGCAGCCCCATTCCCATGGCAGCCCCATTCCCTGGCAGCCCCATTCCCTGGCAGCCCCATTCCCATGGCAGCCCCATTCCCTGGCAGCCCCATTTCCCAGCCCGTGTAGGTGACAGGATGGTTTGCAATAGATAACGTAAGTGGTTGCAGCTGGCAGCTGGGGTTTTAATGGAGCAACAGGTCCATTGCATTCGAGTTCTTGCTCTTGCCCTTCAGGGAAGATTGAGAGGGACAGATGGAGAACAAAAGGCAGGGCTGAAATTGAACCTGCTGGCCTTTTCAGGAGGGTTTCTCTCTGCAGATTTTCCCAGGCAGCCGCTCGTGTCAATGGCAGAGATCAAACCCTCCCAGACTGCACCCCGAATAAACAGAGGTGCTGGGGGTGTGCTCTGAGGGATGGTCCAGTTGGCTTCCTCAGAGGGTGCCTGAGGGCGTGTGGGAGGACGGCCATGGGGTGCAGGAGAGAAAGGAGGCTCCAGGCTCCAGGGCAGTGTTGGATTGGAGGGAATTCCTGGTTGTGCAGTCCCTGTGGATCCAGCCCTGGGAATCCTCAGGAGTGCAGGCCTGAAGGAGTGCTCCTCTGCTTGGGGAGGATGAGGGGAGCTGGGGGCCACTGCTCTGCTCCCATCCTGGCTCCTGACCTCCTTCACATCCAGAGTCCCAGTTTTTGAACTCCAGGCTGGTTATCCTGGCTCAGGATCCTGTGGATGTTCTCTCTGTCAGCCCTGTGAAAGCAGCACCAAGGCCCCGTGCCAGGCAGAGGTGAGGATGGAGCAGTGCCCTGAGCTGGAGGTGCTCTGTCCCTGCTGTGGTTTGTGTGGAGTCCTGGGAGGAGCAGATCCAAGGGCCAGGCTGCCCCTTTGTGTGACAGCTGCTGTCCCTCGGTGCAAGTCACAAATCCCTGGCATTCCATTCCAGGCCTCCCAACCTCCCTGTTGTAGCTGGGACCTGCTGTGGAGATGCATCAGCTGGGGAGGAAACACCTCCTGGGCTGACAGGACAGACAAACAGCTTCAAAGTCAGCAGCAGCTCTGCAGGTCCTGAGGCTGGAGCTGGGTGTTCCTCAGTGACTGCTGAGTGAGGGAAACATGGGGTAAAATTAGGGATAACTTCACCTGACTTGGAGTGGGATGAGATTTGTGAGTCAGTGATGGTTTCCAGAGCTTTGAGCATGTCTGGTCCCATAGGATCAGCATCCCCAGGAGCAGAGGAGCTGTGCCAGTGCAGCTGTGCAGGCACTGGGGTTCCCACTGATGCTTTTCCACGCAGCCACATCACTGACAAGGGGGGACCTGGGCCAGGGCTTGCTGGATACTCAACAGGAGTTTCTCAGAGAATTTAATTGTCCAAGGCCAGGCTGGACAGGGCTTGGAGCAACCTGAGCTATGGAAGGTGTCCCTGCTCATGGCAGGGTTGGGATGAGATGAACTTTAAGGTCCCTTCCAACCCAAACCATTCCAGGATTCTGGGATTCCTGGAGACTAGCATTTCACTTTTGTTACCCAACACTGGATTTTCCACTCCTGCACTTCTGGATGCTCTGGGAAATGAGACACAGAGCCCACCCCATCCGAGTGCCAGGGATGTATCCCATAATATCAGAACAGTGCTGTGCTCTGTGCCCTGTCCTCACAGCGCTGCAGGACAGCTCAGAAGGATGAGGCTGGCCCAGTGCAGGGGTGCAGCCATCCTCTCCATTAGGGCTGCTCAGGCGTGGAAGAAAAGGGAGTTCTCCCCAAAAGCCGTGGGCTGTGGGCTGAGGGAGGGAGCAACCCTGAAATCTGCGTGAGGCTGTGCAGCAAACCCTTGGTGGAGAGAGGGCCTGGAACTGCATTTCCCGCTGCTGTCAGTGCTTGTGTCCCTGGGGTGCTGCTCCAGGCGGGCAGCAGCCCCGGGGGGACACCTGTGCCACACGCTGTGGGCAGCAGAGGGGCCCTGCCCTCTGCCAGTGACCGGGGGCAGAGTGGTGCCATCCATGGGCACCTCCCACATGCCCTGGTGCCGTTCCCCAGGTGCTGCTCTGGCTCCCTGGGGACGTTCTGAGGAGCTGCTGTCACACAGCAGGGTGGGCACAGGGGTCTCTCGGGTCTGGCCCTTGCTGCCTGTGAGATGTGCCATCGCAGCTCTTCTGGTTCACTGCAGCTTTGCTCGGCTTTGAGCTGCTCACACAATTCCCCAGAGGAGTTTCTTGTTTTCCTTCCGCGGAGATTCCAACTCCAGTGTGAAAGTTGTTTTAATCACTCCGTGGTGCAGTGGTCTGCTGCATTAATGACTTACCTGCTGCCAAAGCCACGTGAGATGCCAGTGCTGTGCTTGTGGGGCTTCATCTGTCAAAAAAATCCGTGTCTCTGTCTCCTTAAAACCGTTTGGGAGAGTTGTTGTCTCCATAAAATCCTGGTTTTGCTCCGAGTGGCTCAGCATGAAATGGAAGTTGCTGAGTTATGGATGTGTGTGATGCAGATGCTTTGAATTGAGGAAGGGGCTCATTTGCTTTATTCTTTTTATTCCCACTTCAGCATAAAAGAGAAAGGAGACTTTGGGGAAATGGAGATGTGAGGAGAAGCATCCCAGAAAGGCAGTGTGGAGAAAGCACATTTGCTGTGCCTGGGAGGAGGCGTGGCGGGGAAGGGAACAGATAATCCTTCTCCTTTGAAGATTTCAAAGCAGATGAGCCTTGCTGTTTACCCCTTTGCTCTCCATTGTGTGTTTCCTTCATGTGGGAGCCCACGTGTGCTCGTGTGTCTCAAGGATTTCACCCTCTGGATGATTAATGGTGACTTTTTTTTCCCCTCTTTACTTTTTGTCCTGGAGACAGAGAGAGAGAGTGCAGTGAAGGGTAGTAGACTATAATTTGAGGTCATGGATCATGTCTTGATTTTCTGCTGTCCCGAAGCCTTGTAGGGATAAAAGGTACTCTCAGGAACTGCTTTCATGGTGTTGAGAGTTTGTTTTGGTGCCCAGTGGCTTTGCTGAGCTTTGAGTTCCTCTCTCCAGCAGAGCTTTGTGCACTGAGCTGGTGCAACAGGCACTGAAAGGACCAAGGTTTCTCTGGCAGAGAACTGGCACTTCTCCAAAGGGCTGAAAAACACACTCGTGTTTATCCTTCATTGTAACCTTCCATCTGCTCCCACCTTCAGAGTCCTCCGTGTCTTTTATGCTCAAATCTCCTACTCCCAAGAGTTTCTGTGCTGGTGGTGGCTGAGGGCTGCAGGTCCCTGAGGGTGCCAGGCACTGCACACACAGGCCTGGGCAGCAGAGGGAAATGGGCTGCAGTGAACACGAGAGATGGGGTGGGAGGATCTCCTGAACAAAGCCCCAGTCCCTTTCATCCCCTCATAAAAAGCAAGGGGAATTTCAGCTTTTCTGGTGGCAAAACAAACAGCAAGTGCCGAGGCTGCAGTGGTGAGGCTGGGAGAAGAGGGCAGTGAAGCTCCCACACGCTTTTGATGTAGTTTGAGTCACTTCAGGTGGGTTTGCAGCATTTCTAGCGATGTGTTCAGCTCAAACCCCCATCAGGAGTTCGGAGTGTTTGCTGTCCATGGGTGACGTCTTTCTATCCTTGTGTTTCAGCTCCACTTCCTTTAGTGCGAAGGGAGGTAAGTGTCCCCTCGCTGCCCTGCTTTGAGGTGGCCTGTGGGCTCCTCACTGGCCCAGCAGCAGCGTTTTGGGCCACCTCGACCTTCTTCTGTGCGGGCTGTGCTCAGTGCATCTCACACCAGCGCTGTGTGACCGCAGGCGGCTCTGTCCCTCCCAGCGGGGTGCAGAGGGGTTCAGCCCCAGTGCTGCTGCCCAGAGCCCTCCCCGCAGTGGGTTTGGTTCAGGTGGGAGCTGCTGCCCTTTCCCACGGCTCTGTCCTTGTCCCCAGAGGAGCTGAAGGCGCCGCTGGAGGAATACGTCAACAAGCGCTACCCGGGGCTGGTGAAGGTCGTGAGGAACCAGAAGAGGGAAGGGCTGATCCGGGCCCGCATCGAGGGCTGGAAAGCTGCCACGGGCCAGGTCACCGGCTTCTTCGATGCCCACGTGGAGTTCACTGCTGGCTGGTAGGTGCTCGGGGGCTTGGTTGGGGGGGTGCAGTAACCCAGGGAATGTCCATCCTTTTGTAGGGATGTGTCCCTACAGAATGACACACGAGTCCTCTGCCTTATTAATCCTTCTCCGGGATTCCTTCTGGATTCCTTCTGGATGGAATGGCACGGTGGGAACCTACAAGGAAAACCTCTCCCTGCCCTTGTAATCCTTCTCTGTTCCTTCCCTTTACAGGTGCACTTTCCCTGCTCCCTGCTTATATTTTTCAGGATGATTTCCCATTCCCTTAGCCTTAAGTAATTCCTGCAAGTTTAAAAAAGCCCAGGCAGCAAGGGAATGAAGGAGAAAGTGTTTCCCACTTCTGTGCCCTTTGCTGGATCCTGGTGGGGAAGGCTCAGATGCTTTGGGTTGATTTGTTTCCTCTGCTGCTGGGAATAAGTGCAGAGGTGCAGAAGCAGCAAAAGGTGTTTCATAAGGATTTTTTTTCAGAGGGATTCAAAACATTTGAGCTCAAGTGGCTCAAGTTTGAATCTATATCATGACAGGAGCCTGAAAGGGATTTTTTTTTTCTTTAACCAAGTGTAAAAAGTAAATGGTCCATGTTTAGAAAAGTGGAGGTGGAAGAAGCTGAGCTTGTGTTGAATTTGATCACAAAAAACCTGTTTGCAGCTGTTAAGGCCAGAGTTCTGCACAGCTACTGAATCCTTTTTAATGGCAGTGCAGCTGAAGGGCGTCTTTCAGGAGCTGTTTGTTATGGTGGGATCTGTATTCCCAGGGGAACATTCCTCTCTCTGGTCACTCAGTCCTCACGCCTGACTCACTGAGGAGCTCCCACTGACTGAGCCCTTGGAGCTCTTTTTTAGGGACAGAGAGGAGGCATTTCTGCACTGTGGGCTTGGCTCTCTCTGTTTCCCACCTGCTGCTGTTACTGGGGGCACTGGGAGTACCAGTTCCCCCAAATTCCCCCTGGTGTGGGCACACTGAGCCCGGGTGGCTCTTGGCTGCACAGGTGAGGCTGAGCACACCCCCTGCTCTGAACACGTGTGAATGGCCCAGGGGTGAAATTTTTAGCTACAGAGTCATCAAACCGCATCCCAGAGATGAATTTTTTAGCTGTGTATCATCAAACTGCATCCCAAGGGAAAAAAAGACCCTTCCAACAGTCCTGCTTTCAAGAATTTACCCTGTTCTGCCTGGGGTTTTGGGATCTGGGGGAAGTCTGGACTAGTTCAAGCGTGGTTTGAACCAAGCACACCCCTCCTGGCCTTGCTTTACAGAAGGGAAGGTTTCCAGCCAGGCTTCCCAGCCCATGGGTCATGTTTGCATCCAACACAGGAAGGACATGGACCTGTTGGAGTGGGTCCAGAGGAGGAACACAAAAGGCTGGAGCACTTCTCCTGTGAGGACAGGCTGAGAGAGCTGGAGTTGTTCAGCTGGAGAAAAGAAGGCTCTGAGGAGATTCCAGAACCAAAGGGAGCCCTCAAGAAAGCTGTAGAGGGACTTGGGACAAGGGCCTGGAGTGCCAGGACACGGGGAATGGCTTCCCACTGCCAGGAGGCAGGGCTAGAGGGGATACTGGGGAGGAACTGAATGGAAGCTGCAGAGAACTGACCCTCTCTTGCTGTGCTTTGCCCCTGTGCCCCCAGGGCCGAGCCGGTGCTGTCCCGGATCCAGGAGAACAGGAAGAGGGTGATCCTGCCCTCCATCGACAACATCAAGCAGGACAACTTCGAGGTGCAGCGCTACGAGAACTCTGCTCACGGCTACAGCTGGGAGCTGTGGTGCATGTACATCAGCCCCCCCAAGGACTGGTGGGACGCCGGGGACCCCTCCCTGCCCATCAGGTACGGCCAGGGCTGGGGGCACTCAGTGACCAGCACCGGGGCTGGGGGCACTCAGTGACCAGCACTGGGGCTGGGGGCACTCACTGACCAGAACCAGGGCTGGGGGCACTCACTGACCAGCACTGGGGCTGGGGGCACTCACTGACCAGAACCAGGGCTGGGGGCACTCAGTGACCAGCACTGGGGCTGGGGGCACTCACTGACCAGCACGGGGGCTGGGGGCACTCAGTGACCAGCACTGGGGCTGGGGGCACTCACTGACCAGCACGGGGGCTGGGGGCACTCAGTGACCAGCACCGGGGCTGGGGGCACTCACTGACCAGCACCGGGGCTGGGGGCACTCACTGACCAGAACCAGGGCTGGGGGCACTCAGTGACCAGCACCGGGGGCAGGGAGGCATCCAGCTCCTCTGGGAGAGCTGGAAAGGGACACACAGAACCCTGGAGAGACAGGGAAAAGGGGAATGGCTTCAAACAGAGCAGGGTTAGATGGGATATGAGGAAGGAATTGTTCCCTGGGAGGGTGGGCAGGCCCTGGCACAGGGTGCCCAGAGCAGCTGTGGCTGCCCCTGGATCCCTGGCAGTGCCCAAGGCCAGGCTGGACATTGGGGCTGGGAGCAGCCTGGGACAGTGGGAGGTGTCCCTGCCATGGCAGGGGTGGCACTGGGTGGGCTTTAAGGTCCCTTCCAGCCCAAACCATTCCATGGTTCTATGAAAGTGCAGGAAGATGAAGTGAGGCAGCCACCTTGGAGAGGCAGGGATGTCATAACCCCCACCAGCTGTGTGACATGAGCCAGGGAGGGTTTGGAAGGGTTTGGGGTTGGGGAAAGGGTGTTGGTAACAAACCCTCTGGGGAGGTGCAGGAACTGTGCAGATTTGTCCTGCCTTGTGTTGCAGTGCAGGTGACAAAGTGGTTTTGCCTCAGCTCCAGTGCTGAGTTTGTGCAAACCATGAGGAATGAGGAGGTTATTCCCATGGGACGGATTGGGTGTGGATCCATGAAACACAGTACTGTGTTTTCCTGAATGGAAAGTCCCTCCCCTCCCAGGGCAAGCTTTGAAGAAATGTGTCTCAGGCTGTTGTAACACTCCAGCTGAAGGGCTGGCAGCTCTGAAATGCGCTCCAGCCCTGCCAGGCTTCAGGGGTGGGATGAGCCCAAACCCAGAGCAGGAGGGGAAGGAAGAGCTGGGCGTGGGTGGGAGCTGGGGCTGCTCTGTGTGCACAGCTCAGAGGTTTTCCCTCCACGGCCCCCAGGTGCCACAGGTCTGATCAGGAGTGGTGTCTGGCCGGGAGGGTCGGATCCCCCCGGCTCCTGGCGTGGTTTATCTGGAGAAGCCTCGTCCTCAGGCACAGAGCAGCTGCACGGTAGTGTCCCTGCCTGCTGGGAATCCTGAGCCCAAACAGCTCTGCTTTGGTCACTGACACAATCCCTGGGAGCTGGAGTTAGGTCTATTCCCATTCACACTCAGACTTCTTGTTATTCCTTTGGCTCCCTTGTTCCAGGCAGCTCGTTCAGCCCTCAGAGGAGGAACTGTCAGTTTATTCTGGACAGGAATCAGGGCTTTGACAAATAAACAGTTATTTTAACCAAATTCAGGCTGCTGCACTTGTTTAAGGACGGCTGGGCCATGCAGAAGGCAAAGCTGAGGAATCCAAAAGCAGTGAAAAAAGGTGTGAGCAGTGTGGTGCTGGCAGCTCCTGCTGGAGCCTCTGGAGGGTGATAAAAGGGGATCAACACTGCTGGGACAAACCTTTCTCAGCCAGTAAATACAGCAGTCAAGGAAGAGCAACCTCTTTTATTAAACCTAAGTGGTGCAGTGGGAGATCCAGGAAAGCTTTGGCACAGGGAGTGTCCCCTGTGCCCGTGGCACCACCCTGGGAGCTGGCTGGGCTTCAAAACCTGTCAGTTGAGGTGACTGAGGAAACTGGACCCCCCAATGTGACATTTAAAGATCTGGCAACACCTTCTGCTCTGTTGTGCTCACAGAATGGGGTTGGAGTTTGTGTCAGGGCACTTAGGGGTGGTTAAGGACAAGCTGGGGCAGAGCCACGTGGGGAGGGACAGCTTTGGTTTGGGGAAGGTGTTTGGTGGCAGGGGAGGTGAGGTTCCATTGGTTTTTGGAAGGTGTTTGATGTTGGTTTTTGGAAGTTGGTGTTTGATGTGAGGGGAGATGAGAAGGCATAAGGTGGTGAGCTGAGGAGTTTCTGAGCTGAGACCTGAGGGGAGCTGGAGGGTTGGGTGATCATGAAAAGTTGGAATGGGGAGATCAGGACCTACACAAGGAGGATTTTGGTTCTTTAGGACGTGGCTTTGCCCCAGGTTCCCCAGGTATGAACCAGTTTGGGGTTACCAATGAGCCAGGAGTAAATGGGGTCACCGGGATGTTGGACACTTCCAGAACGCATTTATTTCCCTTGGTTTGGTGCTGAGAACCAGAGGTGCTGCCTGGGGATGGGTCTGCTGCTGACCCACAGAAGGGAAGGGTTTGCTGTGGGAGTTGGCTCCTGCTGGCCAGAAGGTCCTGTTGGGTTTTTCTGGTGCTTTTTTTATCTTAAAAACATGTAGGGATGTTGCTAAAATCTGGGCAGGACACTGAGCATCTCATCCATGCATTTCAGCTGATTGCAAACAGTCACTGACTGGAGGAGCTGGGAGACGTTTTTATCTGGGGTTCCTACAACCTTTGTGCACCCCTTAGGTCCCTTCTGGACACAACCCTGGAGCAGGGGGTGCCCCATTATCCCCATGGCATCCACAGCCTGGTGATCCCAGGGATCTGCCCGCTCAGCTCTCAGCTGAAGCACCATGGAAAAGAGATCAGAGGAGGGTTCTGGAGACACCTGGATTTGTTAAAGGCATCTGAAATGTGGATTCTGCTGCTGAGGCCTCGGGGGTTTGAGGGAGCCCAGGGGAAGGACACAGCCCTGAGACACCCAGGAACCTCCCAGGCGTGTTCAGTAATCAAACACCTGAAATATCAGTGTTAGCAGGCACGGGGGGAGGATTAGAGAAGGTAAACGGGCAGTGTCCCAGCAGGAGGCTAATGACCATTGTGGAACCACACACTGACCAGCAATAACGGCTGCAGTTATTTTTGTGCCACACAAGGCTGTGAAAACCTGCACTTTGTAGCAGTATTCGCATGGAAGGGATACCAGTGCCGTGCTCCGTGTGACTCGGCAGGGGATCAGAGGCAGTTTGGAAATTACAGCTTACAGGGGTACATTCGTTTTTTAGAGATACTTTAGGGTAAAGTAAAGAGTTTATCCCTTATTTTCGGGTTTACTCTTGGTGTGTGGGGACTGTGGCAGCCCCAGGAGAAGTTCCCTGCCCACCAGAGCTGCTCCAGCCCTGTGAGCCCCACAAGTGACCAAATCCATTCAGTGGGGACTGGAGACAGAATTTGTGGCTGTGTTTGGGGCAGTTTCTCTCGTGGTTAATTCCCAGATATGATTATCCAGGCAGAGAGCTGATGGCCTCTTTGAAATGAAATTCATCTAAAATATGGCCCAGTCTCAAACTGGCTCCTGCTTTATCCAGTAATCCCTGCAAGAAATAGCCTCCCTGAATCGCTGGGAGGAATTCTGCTCTAACACCTGGGGTCTGCAATACATCTTCTGCTGTATTTGTGTCACATTAACATTTAAAATGCTGATACACCAAAGATCCCCCCAGTCTCAGCACTAGCTGGGCCTGATTTCGCAGCCAGGCTTGCCTTGCCAGGCTCTGCCTACCTCTGTGCAGGAGATTAAATTGTGATTCCAGGGTAATGGATCATAGCTGAATTAGCTCTCCCAGAAGAGGCAGACAGAAAATGACATTTGAAATGGTCATCACAGAGATCCTGATCTTCACCAGAGCGAGCTCCTGCAGGATTTCCTGGTGCTGCCGAGTGTTAGGAGGGAGTCTGTGCCTGCATTCCATGTCTGGATGTGCTTTACTGTGGAGGTGTAGCCAGGATTTATCCAGTTATTGATGACATCCATTGATCAGAGTTTGCTGAGGGTCCAGAAACCTGTGAGGCCACAAAAAATGGAAGAAAGCTGATGCTTTCAGTGACCTGTGGGAAATCCAGGTAGGATCTTTGGAGATGCTGTGGAACAGCAGATTGATGACCTGGTCTTGGGGTATCCCATGGTGGGATCCAGCTTTTTAGCATCTCCAGGAATTATTTATTTCCCGCTGACAGAGCATGAGCCTTTTTGAGGTTCATTGAGATCTGGAGCCTGTTGTTTCACTGGTGTGAACCCCAGAGCCTGACCTGGTTTGGTTGTGTCACATCAGCTTTGGTCCAAAAGCTGCTGAAATCGGGGAGGTTTCTGGCTCCATGTGCTGATGGTGCTTCAGAGGCAGCCCCAGGATTTGTAATTTGATGGCTCCAGGGGTCTGGTGCAGGATAACAATGAAATGCTCTCCTGCCCCTGGATCTCGTCCAGGAGCCACGTGAGTGAACACTGAGCAGCCCTGGGGCTGAGGGACACTCACCTGAGCACGGAAATGGGGCTGGCCACACTTTGCTGCTGGCAGGAGTTGTGAAACCTGGATCCTTGCAGCCTGGGTCCCTCAGTGGTGAGGGGACAGTGCAGTGACCCAAGACCCTCAAGTCCAGCCCCTGACCAGGTGCCCCCATGCCCAATACACCACATTGTGAGGTGCCAGGTCTGCTCATTCTTGGAGCACTTCAGGGGTGGTGACTGCACCACCTCCCTGGACAGATTGGGTTATTTACGATGTAATGAATTTCCTGACTTCCTCTTTGCCTTTTCCACACGTGGCTGTGCCGAGCAGTGGAGGCAGAGCCTCGATGGCTCCCTTGGTCAGCAACCCCCATTGGGTGTTGGGGCTGGAGAAGCCCTCAGGTGGCTCCAGAGGTGACAAGAAGCCTCTTTCCAGGCCTGCCATGCACGGATGGCAGCTGGCAGCCAGCTTTTAGGTTAAACTGGGCTGCAGACAGGGCTTTGCTGCAGATGTTTTATGTGGCACTTCATCTTTACTGGTGCTGGAAGACAAAAGCTCATTTAATTAGAATTAAGATCATTGTGAGGAGGAAATGGGGTTTGAGAGTTATGGATCAGGAAAGAATAGAAGGGCTGATAGGTTTGGGGTTTTTTTGTAAAGATGAAAATAATGTTAATTAACCCACCCAATTACCTGCTGTCTCAGCCTCACAAATGTTAATAAATTTGCTCTTGCAGTGTACTTAGGAAAGAGCAAACTGCATCCCAGGTGTGGGAATGATGGTGGGGATGGGAAAAACAGAGGGGTTTTAGGTTATTGAGTATGGCCCAGGAGTGGGGAGAAGGTTCTGCTGCTTAACAGAATGTTTGTGTTTAATTAAAGTGTTCCTCAGTCACAGAGCTCAGGGAGTGCTGAGCTGCCCCTCCCTGGTGGCTGGGCTTTCACTGGTGGTAGGACCTCAGGGATTTGTGGTGGGATCATTTTTATATTTATTTATTAATTCCAGAAACCACTAACCATTGATTTTTCCGTGGGGCTTCCTGCAGCCATCATCCCATGATGGCATTCAAAAGCCCAGAGGTGTTTTCTTCATTTTAATTAAACAAATGCTGTTTCTTTCCTCATTTAGTCTAATTCCTAGGGATTAGGAATTCACTGTAACAGCCTGAAACTTCTGTGCACACAGGATTTGCACAAACTCTGAAGTAGCCATGGGCTCTTGGGAATAACCTCTACTGCCATAAAATGATGGAAGAGGATCTCTGTGCCTGGGACAAGTCATTCCTGTAGCACATCCCACATCCCCACCCTTGCAGGGTTAGCAGGGTGCACGTCAGACCCTCAATAACAGATTCAGACAGGTTTGCTTAAACTCTTATAAATAATTTCATCACTTTTGGGGTGCTCAAGGTGGCAGAAGGCATCTCAGGGATGGTGCAAACTGCTGGACACAGGTGTGAGGAAAGGGCAGGATTTTTAGGGTATTTCCTGGGTTTCTGTTGGTTTGTTTTGAAAAAATCTTGAGGTGTTTGTACAAAATGCTGAGTATTTTTTAAATTGGTTCTTTCTGGCTTTAACATCTCCACACTGCAGGAAGATCCCTGATTCTGTGTGAAGATGGTTTAAAATGTTCTCACTCTTCTGGCATTTGGAAGTTGAGGGGAAGATTTCCATAGGAGCCAGATGTGGGGCAGTGAAGTGAGAATTTGTTTTGGGAAACCTCATCTGGAATGTGTGAGAAGACGCTGGTGTTTGCTTAGAGGGATGGGATGGGATGCGATGGGATGGGATGGGATGCGATGGGATGGGATGCGATGGGATGCGATGGGATGCGATGCGATGCGATGCGATGCGATGGGATGGGATGCGATGGGATGGGATGCGATGGGATGGGATGCGATGGGATGATAGGGGATGGGATGATGTTCGATGGGATGATAGGCGATGGGATGGGATGCGATGGGATGGGATGCGATGGGATGGGATGTGTGGCAATGTCCCAACAGCTGCAAAAGGCTCACGGAGCATTTCAATGGCTTCATATGAAACTTAAACAGATAAAATTTAAATGAAACAGGAAGATAAGATGTTGGCACTGGTGATCTGCCCCAGGCTCCAAAGGCCCTCACCTTGAGCAGGCCAAGGAGACCACAGCTCTGTGTTGGCCACCCAAATGCTTTATCTCCCTTGAGGTCTGGTTCTCCTCCATCCCTGCACCGGCTGCAGTTCCAGGTCAGGGCTCAGCATCATTTCCAGCAAAATCCCTGGAGCCCCAAAGGACTTGGGGCCAGACCTTGGTCCAGCATGGGAACAACCTGGCAGTGTCCCAGGCCAGGCTGGATGGGGCTTGGAGCAGCCTGGGACTGTGGAAGGTGTCCCTGCCATGGCAGGGGTGGCACTGGGTGGGCTTTGAGGCGCTTCCAACCCAGACCCTTTGGGATTCTGTGGCTCTTCCCCAGGCAAGGCTTTGTTGGTGCTTCTGGAAAGAGCTGCTGCAAACATCTCGTGGTGCAAACACCTCAACAAAATCAAACCCATCCATCCTCAGCTCCTGGAGACTTGTGCTTCCAGGGATGTGAAGCTGAAACCCAAGGTCTGATCACTCCTGGCTGCCACAGAGAATGAAGCTCTGAAAACCTGGAAACAAATAACAGAATAATCCCAGAATCCCAGAATATTTTGGGTTGGTAGGGACTTTAAAGCCCATCCTGTTCCACCCCCTGCCATGGGCAGGGACACCTTCCACTGTCCCAGGCTGCTCTGAGCCCTGTCTAGCCTGGCCTTGTAGAGAAGAAATGGAGGGGTTTTTTTTTTGTTTAATTAGTGTCAGTCTTGTTTGGGCTCGGAATGTAGGAGAGGGAAGATTTAGGTCAGAATCACGACCTCAATAACTTTGTCATCCATCTCCAGATTAAATTAAAACCATCAAGTGCTTTATCAGCTACTAAAGTACTCCAGCAAGAACCTCTTCAGTGTTCTCAGTCTGGGTTCTCCTTTTATTGCTGAGGGTTTTTTGGGGATGATTTGAGGCCACATAGTAAAAAATCTTTTAATTGACTTTCTCAATTTTTATGTTAATGGTACTGGGAGAAGTGATCCTCAACTGGCTGCACAAAGTGGTTTTCACTCCCTGGTGTGCTAATTTGAAGTTCTTAAACTTCCCAGAGGTTCCCTGTGGTGTGAGAAAGCTGCCATGGACGTGTGGGAGCTCAGATTGCTGCCGTTGGGCCCCTTTACGAGGAATTCTTCATCTGCTGGTTTTTAATGTCGCCTAATTTAGTGCCAGGCGTAAAGAAGGCTTTGCGATAATTTGTAATGGTGTCAGGTTTTACAAGATGAGCAGATTGATGTCACTGCCTGGAGAGCCTCTGCTGAGGGGGCACCTGAGCTTTGTGCACCTGGAGCTGGTTGGCAGCAGCCCGTGGGATGAGCAGGATCTCCATGGATGTCAGTGCTGGGTCTTGGTATTCTTGGAAGACTCTCCTTGGGATTGGCTGCACCCAGAGCAGAAGATCCAAACCTTGCTAAAACCTGGCAAGGTCCCCACCAAGCAGCAGGGTTTGGGAGAGGGCCCAGAGCCGTGTGATTCTTCTGTGAGTCAGGGAGAGGCTTCTGGAGTGGAGGATCTGTGTTTGTGCAGCTTCCCAGTGTTGTGGGCAGGGTTGTCACAGGGACGGGACAGAGGGACCTGGATGGGCTCGTGCCTGCCTGGTTTGGCCAAGTGGCCTTGCAAAAGCAGTGTTTGAGCACCCTTGAGGTGGGACATTTGGGGCATGGAGTGGGATTTGGGTTCAGTATTAAATTCCTGCCCCAGGGAAGGAATGGGGGTGATCCATCCATGGGTGCAGAGCCTCCAGGCCAGCTTGGTGCAGATGGAACCCCTGGAGCCCTGCCCAGCCTTGGGTGGGGCTGGTTGTCACCAGAACATTTCCCTGCTTTGCCTGAGAAGAGGCTGGCTGGAGTCAGGAAAGTAATTTGGGGGTTCCTTGGTTGTTTCAGTGATTCCTGGGTGAAAATAAATGCAGGAAGTGTTTCTTTGCTCATTGATGATGGTGCAAATTCCATCAGCGTTCTGGGAATCCTGGGACACTTTATAAAGGTGTTATGGATGTGATTGTCCCTCTCTGCTCTGCGCTAGGGGCAGTTTGGGCCAGTGTAAGAAAGATCCAGAGTTACTGGAGATGATCCAAAGGAGGGACAGGGAGGTGGTGAAGGGCCGGGAGGGGTGGGATTGTTGGGTGTCTGTGCAGAGCCAGGAGCTGGATCCATGATCCTGTGGGTCCCTTCCAGCTCAGGTTATTCTGTGATTCCACAAAACCACCACTCTAGGCCAAATCAAAGGCGTTACTGCAAGTAAAACTTAAATCCTTCAAGCACCAGTCAGCCCAGCTTCCCCCTGAGGGGCCTTGGGCAGGGACACTGAGCCTCTGGCTTGTCCCTTCAGGGGGAGAACAGAGGTGCAGGCAAGGGAGCAGATTCTCCTTCCTGAAGGGAGCCGTAGTTTGTTGGTAGGAAATGTTCATGTAATCCATTTTCATGAAGAAAACCACACTGGCCATACTGGAAGCATTTGCTTTTGTCTTTTTAGAGCTTTCCGTAAGAGAATTATTTTGATTAAAAAGAAAAAAATTATGCTCTTGGTTGAAAAAATAAAAACTACTTGCACTGACAGAACTTTAATCTGAGCCCAAGTCACAAAAACAGCCTTTATTGATGTCAGAGTTGCTTTAGAAATGGAAAGAGTAAACAGGATTTGGCCTTTAATTTGTGAAGGGTTTTGATTTTTCAGAGGCATTAAAGAGACAGAAAAGATGGGTGTTGAATTATTTAACAATTGCTAGGAAAATTAAGCTTCAGAGAGCCTGTTTTCACTGCAATAATCTTATTAATGAAAACAAAACAATCTGGGGCAGCACCAATATTCGGAGCTCACACCCCGCTGCCTGAATTGTTTCCGAGTGGTCCGTGAAGTGATTTTGGAAGCCAAAGCCAAGCTGAGCCTTTTCTGTGGTCTGTTCACACTTCCCAGGAGAAAGCTGCTGTTGATGGATTATCCAAACATATTTTCCCTCTAAAATCCAAAGCAGAGGGGAAAAATATGCAAGGAGGAATTGGGGGAATTTGGCTTTTTGAAGTATTTTTTTCACTGGCAGATGGCTTTTAAGTGATTTATTGGCCAAAACCAATCCATTTTCATTAGAAAGCAAGTATTTAATGACTTTGGAGGTGGGGGCTCAAAACAAAGCAGTGATAATCGAGCCGATGGCGCTCGGTGACAAAGCAGAGCAGCCCTTCATCAAACAGACTTTAGAGAGTGTTTGAGAGCCAGTGCTGAGGGCTATGATTTCCTTTCATGTGCACTTTAATTCACTGTCCTTTGCAGTCAGCGGTGCATAAATAGGCCTAGATTAAATTAAAGCAAAAATGGCTCCTTGCTCCCCCCTCACGGGCTGCAGCAGTAAGTGTTGGATGCCCCGGGAGCTCCCAGCCCCTCAGCCTTGGAGCACGGGAGCTTTTACAAACTCTCCCATCCCTCCCTGCCCAGAGCCCCTCCTGCTGCTTCGTGCTCCAGAGTCTGAACTGAATCTCCCCGAGATTCCACCCTGGAATGCTTTCCTGGTGCTTGTGGGGTGTCTGCCCAGGGGTGTGAGCAGGGCCCTGGCAAACCCAGCCGGGGGGGCACCTCCCTTCATCCCGGGTTTCCAGCACAGCTTTGGGAATCTGCACATGGGAAATCTGAGGGAGAGCAGTTGGGAGGGTCCTGATGTTCCATGAGACCCCACCTGCAGAGCTGCCCCAGCCCTGTCGCAGCACAGGGAGGACCTGGAGCTGCTGGAGAGAGTCCAGAGGAGGCTCCAGGGTGATCAGAGGGATGGAGCAGCTCTGCTGGGAGGAGAGGCTGGGAAAGCTGGGATTGTTCACCTGGAGAGGAGAAGCTTTGGGGTGACCTCATTGTGGCCTTCCAGGACCTGAAGGGGCTCCAGGAGAGCTGGAGAGAGACTTTAGACAAGGACCTGGAGTGCCAGGACAAGGCAGGTGGCATTAAACTGAGAGTGGGTTTAGATGGGATATTGGGATGGAATTCCTGGGTGTGAGGGAGGTGAGGCCCTGGCACAGGGTGCCCAGAGCAGCTGTGGCTGCCCCTGGATCCCTGGCAGTGCCCAAGGCCAGGCTGGACATTGGGGCTGGGAGCAGCCCGGGACAGTGGAAGGTGTCCCTGCCATGGCAGAGGTGGCACTGGATGGGCTTTAAGGTCCCTCCCAACCCAACCCGTTCTGGGGTTCCATGACACCTGTGGGTGCCCCCACCCTTTCCCCACCTCACCTCTGGGGATGAACAGCTCCAGAGTTGGGATTTGCTGCCTTCTGCACCCAGACTGGCTCTTGGTGGAGTTACTGCTGGGCTCCTTCAAAGCACAGCTTGAGCACTGCAGCCTGCTCTGCTGCCAGGGAATTTTGGCATTCCTGTGGGAGTGAAGTCACCCAGGAACATGTTTTAGTTGCTGTTTTTTGAGGCTCCAGATGCTGTCAGTGCCTGGAAATGACGTACCTGGGGCTGGCTCTGGGCTCCCTACCCACAGAAGCCCATTTGTAGGAGCTTCACAGGTGAGCATCAGCCCTGCTCATCCTGAAGGGCTTGGGGAGGTGCTGGATCCTCCCTGCTCCCACTTCCCCACCACAAACTCCTCAGCTTTGGCTCAGGGGTAGGAACCCTACCTGGACAGACCTGAGGTGGGGAGGAGTCCTCAGAGCTCATTAGGATTTCTGGGGCCTCCAAATCAGAAACCCTCTGTGCTTCCAGTGCTGAGAGGGCCTGGGCAGAGCCAAAGTCTGCTGCAGGGGGATGGAGGCTGGGAGCAGCTCTGGCCGAGGTTGTGCCCTGACAGCTGAGGGAGCCCTGTGCCCCGTGTGGGCCCCGTGGTGCTTCATGAACACCTTGCTCAATCTCTGGTGCCTTGTAGCTGCTCTGCTGTCAGAACACGAGCGGGTCCTTGCTAATGAGCACAGCTTGGGGTTGTTCTGAGCCTGCTCTGACTCGTGCTCGCCTTGCTCTGATCAGTGCCTGGGCACACTCGCCTCTGCTGGGGACACGGGGCTGCTGCCCGCCTGCCACAGGACACAGAGAAATGGGGTGGCTGTGGGGGGCTGGGGCTGCTCCGGGCTCATCTGCCCTGGGGGAGCAGCCCTGTAGTGCCCTGCAGCCCATCCCTTCCCTTCTTTAGGCCTGGTTTAAATGTGCAGGTGTTCAGGGAGCGGTGCTGGTCTGGCACGGCATTAGGCCAGCACAGCCCACGGCTGTGGCTGGCAGTGTGACACCCCTGCTGAGCACCAGCCCCGTGTGTCCTTCCCCCTCCTCTCTGCACTCTCCGTGCTTTCCCTCCAGGAAAAAGTACTTTGGGAGGGGAAAAGAAAGACATGAAATATTTAGGTGAACATCTGCCAGTGTTTTTGAGTGCTGCCATAAGACCTCAGTGCTTGCAGCAAACTGGTCTGAATGGGAGACTCGGGCTTAGGAGGGGGGTTTGGTGCTGGGAAAAGGTGGCACAGGGTGGGCTCCACACCCAGAGCAGCCTCCACAGAGGCTCCTCACTCCCTGCAGAGAGGGAGGCTCAGGTTGGCTCTGTCAGTCCTTCCCAAAGTCACTGCTGGGACTGTTTGGAAGGAGCTCTTCCCTCTGCTGAGCAGGGGATTGGTGCCTGCAGAGCCCTGGTCCCCCCTGTCACCAGCACAGCTCTGTTCTGCTGGCAGTGAGAAAAGCCATCAATCCCAGCCCCAGATGTGCGCCCTGATTGCCTTCCTGGGCTCTCCATTTGTCACTGCTGCTCTGTCAAGCCCAGCCCTGGGAGGAAAGAGCAGCTGACAGGTTTCCAGGATTCTCCACAAATGGGATTTAATGGCCATGTGATCCCGTGGTTCTGGCTTCTTTTTTAGGGGAAAGTTCCTTTTTTTTTCCTGTTGCAATGACAGAACTTTTTCTTGAGGTGTGGGAAGTCATCTAAGGCAGGGTGCCAAGGAATTGTGAATTCCTCTCGGTACGAACTCCCTGCAGGCAGAACTAAAAACCTGGAGAGCTGCAGGCTCCAGGGAAGGTGCCACATCAGATTTTGAAACTGTGGCAGTCCTGAGTGGGACTGCAGTTGAACCATTAAATGTGTCAAGAACATTTGTGGCCAAAACAGAGGCAGAAGCAAAGGCTGGCACTGAGAAAGGGTTTGGGGATGCAGTTTGATGTATTTTGCTCCAAGTTTGGAGGAACTGGGAAGCTCCCTGGTGGGCTGTGTGCACTGGAAGGAACAATAAGGCAGATCATGATATGAAGCTGTTGGGATGGAGTAGTTGATGCAGGAGAATGGGAGTGTTAAAAGCTGCTCTTCCCTGCATGTGTTGGAATTTCACAGAGGGATCAAACCTTGGTCCTTCCACCATCCCAGGCTGCTCCCAGCCCCAGTGTCCAGCCTGGCCTTGGGCACTGCCAGGGATCCAGGGGCAGCCACAGCTGCTCTGGGCACCCTGTGCCAGGGCCTGCCCACCCTCCCAGGGAACAATTCCTTCCCAACATCCCATCCATCTCTGCCGTCTGGCAGTGGGAAGCCATTCCCTGTGTCCTGTCCCTCCAGTTCCTGATGCAGGCTCCCTCTCTGCCTTCCCTGTGGCCCCTCCAGACCCTGGGAGGTGCTGTGAGGTCTCCACACATCCTCCCATTCCCCAGGCTGAACAATCCCAGCTTTCCCAGCCCGTCTCCATAGGGGAGGTGCTCCAGTCCCCCCACTGACCTCACACAGCACCTCCTCTGAGCCTCCCTCTCTTTCCCAGGGCATTGGGATGTCTCAGTGCACTGCCCGCTTCTTCTTGGGGAAGGAAAGGGATGGGAACACTTCCTGAGAGCTCTGTCAGCCCCGTGTTTAGGCTTATCTCTCTGCTCCAGTTGACAGCTGTGTGGGTATCATCTCCAGAGCAGAAAACAAACAAACTCCAGGAGCTGTGAGTTCTGTATTTTCACCGTGTCCGTAGGCAGCTGCGCTTGTGTGTGGGCAGTCATGGGTTTGTCACTTTTCTGAGAGGGAACAAAATGAAAAATCTGGTTTTCTCTGAGATGACAAAGTCTGCTGAAGCTCTTTCCCCGTCCTCAGAGTGAATTTCGGGATCTAGGTCTGTCTAATCCACAAGATGTTTTGTTTTCTTTGTGTTGCAAAGCTCTCTGTCCACTGCTCACCGAATGCCTCGTGTCCACTGGAATATTCCTGCTGGAAGAACACAGGGTTGGAAGGAGAGAGAAGCACACAGGGTGCAGTGTTAGGGGTGGGGAGCTGAGCTCTGGCTGAAGGTGCTCTAAAAATAAAGTGGAAAGGAAGGAGAGGAGAGATCCCAGTTCCTTTTGGAACAGGAATGAGGAGATGGAGGAAGCAGGTGGCTGCTTTGCTGGATTGTTCCTTCTGATTTGGGGATGGGAACCTGCAGTTACTGCCAGGAGAAATCACTTGGGAATTCATGGGAACAAGGATACCACAGGATTAGCAGTTTTTGTGGGCTGTGGCACCAGGCTGGTGTCCCTCCACATCTTCCACCCAAAGGGGCTCTCAGCCCTGTCCAGGATTTCCACAAAGCAAGGGGCTGTGCAGCCCTGGCAGTGCTCAGGGCTTACAGCAGAGCCACGTTTTCCATTTTAGCAGGGCAGACAATGTCGTTTGAGTGCTTGTTTTCCAGGCAGCAGTGCTTCCCTTGGCCTAGCTGGCCATAAATCAGCCCACATTCCCTGTGTGCCTGCAGAAGTGGCTTCGTTTCAGCTCTGAGGGAGAATTTGCTGCCCCTGCAGTCGTTTCTTTTTCAGCTTTTGTGAAACAGGCTTTAATACAGAAATAAATCATCAGAGCATTACTAAATTAAAAATAAGCATAGAAGCAGACAGAGCTGCCAAGCTAAGGTTAAACTTGGAGCAGGAGATCGGATTCTGGTTTCATCAGTCTTTCCTCCCACACTCTGCTTAATTTGGTGCTTAAACGAGCCTAATAACCGTTGCAGAGCTCTGCACACCCAGCTGCTTTGGAGAGCAGTCTCCTGGTCCTCATGTTCTTATTTTGGGTCACACACATCACTGCACTGATGTGCTGGAGCTGTACTTGTAGATGCCACAGTTTATTGGGATGCAGGATTACACTTGCTTGGAGCAGAGATTAGCATCAAGTTTACCTCCTTCCCTGGGAGCAAAGAGGAGCATTTCCAGTCCACTGGCAGGTTTTGGGTTGGCTTTGTTTGCTCTCATACCTGACCCCAGCTCACTTTTGAAGAGTCTTGGAGCAACAGCATCATCAGGGGGAAAAGTCGTCGTCACTGACAGGGAGCTGGGAACTTCCCAGGGACAGACTGGCAAAGGGATGGAGGGGCCTGGTGGTCACTGGTGCTGACAGGGATTTACAAAGATGTGCCCAGAGCAGGGGAGGGTGGGAAGGGGCTGGCAGAGAGCAGCTGTGGCTGCCCCTGGATCCCTGGCAGTGTCCCAGGTCAGGCTGGACAGGGCTTGGAGCAGCCTGGGACAGTGGAAGGTGTCCCTGCCATGGGCAGGGGGTGGAATGAGGTGGTTTTTAATGCCCCTCCCAGCCCAAACGATTCCAGGATTCCGTGTTTCATTCCCAGTCTGAGAGCCCTGAGCTGTGTTTGGAGCAGCCTTGAATTTCACAAACGCTTTGTCCCTTTCAAAGCCTCGTCCTTAATTCCTCTCCCCCTCCATTCCCAGCACTTCAAGGAATGGGATGATATTTTCATCCCCTTCTTCCTCTTTATTTTACTGAAAGTTCACTGTGGCAAAATCCTCGAGCGTGTTCCTGCCTCGGAGAGCTAAAAGGAATCTCCAAATGGTGCTGGATGTGATCCATGGGATCCATCCAGGACTTTGCTGAGTGCTGGCCACTGTTTGCAGTGCTCTGTACAGGTCCTTTTGCTCTTGGTTTTCCATAATCTCCATCGGTTGTGTGATGCCATTGCCAAACAAATGAGATGATAATTAGTATGGCAACATCAGAGGAAGTTGATTTTCCATCTGTAATAGGGATGATGATAATTAAACATGCATGACCTCATTGGGTTGAATAGGAATCAATTCAAATTAAAGCTTGCTGAGAATTCTTTTCCTCCTGTGAAATTTTTCGGAGAAAGCAAGAACAACATAACAAGTCCTAATGAAGGGAAATTGGGCTGATTTGCACCCTCAGTATTAAAAAATGAAAAAGTTGGGAGATTTTTCAGGGATATAACATTTGATGGTACCTGCCCTGCCCTGCCCCAGCCATGTGTAAATGCCCATTTTGTTGAAGTTTTTCATTTGGAAAAACAAAGTTCAGAACCTTCTAGCTGTTTCTAAGACTGTTTAGAAAAACTGAGCTCAAACACGTGGAAATGCTTCCCCAGTCTGTGTCCAGAGAGGCTCTGTGGCCAGCAGGGCACAGAAATTAGTTTTGTAACATGTCTTAATTCCCTGTGCATGAGTGAACGTTGCACTGGAGCAGCTCCTTTTAAAGGGAAAAGATTTGTTGTTGTGGAGATGGAACAACTGAGGGGTGAAAGTTGGAAGCCCAAGTCTGAGGCCCCAGAAAGGAGCCCATGTTGGCCTCACCCTCAGCCGGAGTGGTGGGACCTGAGAGGCTCCTCTGGAGTGCAGGTGGGAAAGTCTTGGGTTAAATTCCTTCTTTTTGCCATTTTTTTTTTCCCAAATGAAGTTTCAGTGGTGCCTTGGCAGCTGCAGCCAAGCTTGCCCAGAGCTCCTGGGTTTGGGTTTTGGGTTTTGGAAGAGGTGTGCAGCCTCTCAGCCTGCAGGCTGGTTCGGGTCAGAGCAGGGAGCTGAAGGATGGGAAACCAAAGCTTGGGTAGTGCCAGCTCCGTGTTCTGCGTTTTGGGGGTTGCTTCCAGGCCTTTGGTTGGAGCCCTTGGAACCTGTGGGATTCATCAAACATGGGAAGGGGTTGGAAGCACGATCCTCTCACAGTCACCGTGGTGAGGCTGCACAGGGATCTGCTGGAAGCAGCAGATGCTCCCCATTTCTGATAAACATCCTGAACAAGGTGCTGCACGTGTTTGCCCTGGGACAGGAAAGGGCCATTGAGGGAATGGCCTCAGGCTGGGCCAGGGGAGGCTCAGGGTGGCCATCAGCAGGAATTTCCCCATGGAAAGGGTGGTCAGGCCTTGGCAGGGGCTGCCCAGGGAGGTTTGGAGTGCCCATCCCTGGAGGTGCCCAAGGAAGGGCTGGAGGTGGCACTGAGTGCTCTGGGCTGGGGACAAGGTGGGGATCGGGCACAGCTTGGACTGGGACAGCTTTTCCAACCTCAGTGGTTTTGGGATTTTCTCATCTTTCCCCCTTCCCTAGGGGAAAAACCAATAAATCTTACATCCAGTCAGAGTGAAACAAATGCTGAAATCCTTCTTTTTTCCCCTCTTTGGAAAAGTTTTGTTTCTTCCCCGTCCCCAGCCATTGGTGTCCCTGGGTGTGGTGACATTTGTGTGTGGTGGGAGGTGGTGGCTTAAATTCCAAGTGTGGCCTCTGGTTCCTGTTGGGATTTGACACTTTTTTACACCTGTGATGGGGCCGTTTCTGCCTCAGATTCTCAGACTGCCCCGTATCTGATAAATGACACAACACAAGGTCGTGTCTGTGCAGGTGACACTCAAACCACGGCGTGAGAGGTGAGCACACCAAATGTGTGGCCAAATACTGCCGTGGCTTTGGTTTGGATACATCCACTTAAACTTCCATGTTTTCCACATGGATTTTTTCATCTGCCACGAGCATCCTTGTGAACATGGAGAAGTGTTCCTGAGGAGAGATGCAAGATGCATCTCTGATAGCTTAAACTAGCAAATCCTGGCTTTATTTAGTTTTCATTTCGTCCTGGCTTTGCCTCATTTAGGCTCTGTTTCTGCAAGACAAGGCAGTCAGAGCTGGGTGTGATGGGTTTATTTTCTGTATCCTCATAGGCTTGGCTGGAAACACAGGAAGTTCTATCCACAGGCATCGGCTAAAAGGAGTTTCTGGGGCTGCAGGGGTCCCCCCACTGAGGTCAGATGAAGGCAGCACAAAAGGCTCAGTCCCTGATTGGAACATTCCTGCTGCCTTTCCATGTGCCAGCTTTCCTCCTGCATTTCGCCACAGAGCTGCACAGAAGGCAGCTCCTTCCAGTGCCTTTCCAAGAGGGAAGAATGCAGCCAAGGCTCCTTCAGGCACTTTCTACCCAGTGGTTTTTATCACACCCCATGGAGTTGTTCACTGAATGCCCTGGGTTGGGACCCAGCCCTGTGGAGGCAGTGGGGCTGTGTTTGTGTTCCCCCACAGGGATGTGGGTCCTCTCTACAGCACTATAAAGCAGTCCCTGGACAGAATATCCTGAGCTGGAAGGGACTCACAAGGATCAGCAGAGTCCAGCTGCACTGGACAGCCCCAAGAATCCCACCCCGTTCCTGAGAGCATTGTCCAAACTGTGCCATTTTCTGAGCTCATGCACGGTTTTGTGGGGAAAAGGGGCTAGTGACAGCTCCAGAGGGTGTTTCACTGCCTCCCTGCTCCTCAGCAGGTGGAGCTCTCAGTGCTCCCTGTGGAAGAAGGATTTATCCTGGAGCAGCTCCTCCCTCAGTCCCTGGGGGCTCAGTCCCTGCTGCCATCCCACGGGTGTGGGCAGGGTCCCTCTGCCTGTGTGGGGCTCGCGGGGCCAAGGGGGGATTCCTGGGGGGTCAGCACAGCTCCCAGAGGTTCCTGGGACTGACAGCAGGGAAGAACCATCCTGTGGTTATGTCCATGCATTTGCTGTTGTCTCGTGTGGGGGCAGTGGGTGAATCCCCAGCTCAGGCTGGGCTGCTGCCATCACGCGTGGCCTCTTCTTGGGGTGGAAAAGACCAGAGTTGAGTCAACAGGAGAAGATTTGCTGTGCCAGTGGCTAGGAGAGGTGGGGAACCACAGGCTGGGCCAGGCTGGAGGGGACCCCAGAGGGTCCCTGGTGCCACCTCCCTGCTCAGGCAGGGCCATCCCAGAGCACAGGGCACAGGATTGTGTCCAGAGGGCTCTGCAATATCCCCGCTGAGGGAGCCTCCAGCCCCTCCCTGGGCAGCCTGTTCAGGGCTGGGCCCTGCCCAGGGCAGGAGTTGTGCCTCCTGTGCAGGGCAATTGCTGGGCTCAGGCCCTGCCCGTGGCTCTGGTGCCACTGCTGGGCACTTTTTAACTCCTGAGCTGCCCCGGCCTCGCTGCAGGAGTTGTGCCCACGAGGTGTGCTCACCATCCCACAGCGTTTGTCTGGACAGGGGAAGTTAAACTTGTCCATTTGAAGTGGGATTTATAAAACACAATGAATTCCATGAGAGCTGAGAGCTGCACTGGGCTGGGCTGGGGGATCAGAGGACGAGGTGTAACAGAACCTGGAGCTGTTCATTAGGACAGAACTTGGAGAGGAGTTCTCTCTTCTGCCTCTTAATTGCCCAATCAAGGCCTGGACCAGAAAGGCAGGATGCAAGTGAGTGCTGCTGCCCAAGATGCTGCTCTAATTAGAGCAGTCCCTGAACCTCATCCAGACTTACAGTGTAGTATCAATTCAGGTTAAATTGGGAAACTGAGCAGAAAATTGCTGTCTGGTGTTTGGAGTGGTTTCTGCATCTTAACATTATCTGATATTGTATCATTATGTACTGATGCAAAATGCCAACGAGTAATGGCAGAGCCCTGCAAGTAATGACACCGGCATGGGAGAGCAGGAAATAGTGAGAGAAATTTAATTTCTTATGCAGTTTCATGAAATAAAGTCAACTCAGGTACACACTTGTTCAGATTAAATATAATGATGTGTGTCTGCAGCCCGGGTCTGCCGGGAATGCACATCCAGAGGCTGGGGATGCAGGGGGGAGAGTTGCCATGGAAATACAGCCAATGTCACACTTGCAGCGCGTTGCAAATGGCTCATGTGTCATGGCTCATTTTCCAGAAGAAGCGGGGAAAACTGGGAATTAAGGGAAAACATCTTTAAATGTTCGCAGCAAGGCACGGCTGGGACCGTGCGGGGACAAGTGCTGGGAGCCCTGAGTGTTTGTGGGGAGAATTTTTATTTATCCCAGACTGGTTTGCGCTGGAAGGGACTTTAAATCCCATCCTGTCCCACCCCTGCCATGGCAGGGACACCTTCCACTGTCCCAGGCTGCTCCCAGCCCCAGTGTCGAGCCTGGCCTGGGACACTGCCAGGGGTGTGGATACCTCTCCCTCTCCACTGGACCGGAGCACAGCTGCATGGAACAGGGCTCCCACCCGGCACCCAGCCAGCCCAGGGATGTCTGGGATCAGCAGGACAAGAGGAGGGAGGGGGTGGCTCTGACTCCACAGCTCCTGTTCCCGGGCTGGGGGCAGGGAGCGATGGAGCCCAAAGCACAGAGGGAGCCCAAAGCACATCTGTGGCAGGGCTTTGCAGCATTCCTGGGATCCTGCCTGATCCCTTCTCCTGCCTCCTGCTGGGACAGCACAGCTGGAGCACCCCTAGGCTGGCTGGGCTTCCCTTTCCTGCCCTCAGGGGACTGCACAGGACATCAGCTCTCCCTCACTTTGCTCCTTCCAAGCCCTTGGCAGCCCAGTTCCTGCAGTTGCCTGTTCCTTCCGGAGTTGCCTGAGCTGTGCCAGATGATCCAGGGTTGTTGCTGGATCTGTCCTGTAATCGGGAATTCAGTTGCTGGCTCTTGTGTGGACTAACCCAGCTCTCACTTTAAAATTGGATGAAGTGCTCAAGGGTATTTTTCTTATTTTGTTCTTGTTTTTGGGGGGGAACAATGGTTTTGCCATGCAAAAATAGATGAGGCTGCTAGACAAACAGCTTGGGTTGTTAGAGCCTCCCTCCAAGTAATTACGGTGTAATTCAGGCCTCTGAAATAAGAAGCAAACAATAAATAAATTATTAACCTGTCTTTAGAGTGTTGAAATCTCTATGTCTTTTAAGGCTGTATTGGGTAAATAGGAGCAAATGCGTGTTTGAACAGGCAATAGAGGAGGGACAGGAGGCTCAGGGAACCAGAGTCCACGAGAATTCCCAGCTCAGGACGTGCCCAGCTGCTGCCTGGGGTCAGTTATCTGTCTCTGCTATCAGTTTCCCTGTGGGATGGGTGTAACAGCCCGGGGCTCAGGTGTGTTTGAGGTGATTTTTGGGGTGTGAACTGGGAGTTCTTTGAAGGACAGAGCCATTTCTGTATGCAGAGAAATGAAGGAGCTGGCCAGTTCCTCCCTGGTGGAGAAGGCACCGGTGCTGCTGTGCACAGAGGGGAGCTGAGGGAGAATTTGGGCTGTTTGATTGGAATGGGACTCAGTCCTCACCCGCACGAGGCCTCCGCTGTGCCTTTTACAGACAAACTGCCCCGGGGCTGAGGTCTGCAGAGCCAGAGGGTCCCTCGCACCCCCAGCACAGCCCATGGGTGCTCCTGCTGCGGGAGGGGAGGGAGGCACAGAGGGGAAAATGCACATCCTCCCTTTCCCTCCATCCTTCCCTTTCCCTCCATCCTTCCCTTTCCCTCCCCTCTCTCCCACTCCAAGCAACTTGTCACCTCCAGCCCCCGGAGGTGAAAAGTGACTCCGATTGGGATGTAAAGCTGGGTCCCCTCACTGTGGCAGCAGAGCTCTGTCAGCTGCCAGGTCCCACCTGGGTGTGAGCCGGGCAGGTGTCCCAGAGCTGCAGCTCCAGGCAGAGTTTATTCTCTCGAGCAAGGTGATGCTCCTTAAAATGAAGTGTCATTTCTCTCTTCTCGTTGATGTATTTCCTTGAACAGCAAAGAAAGGCTGCAGAAGAAAATTGAGTGGAGTTCCTGCCGAATTCAAACACACTGTAGTGATAAATACGGTTCTGAATAAACCTCCTTGTAGTCACAAATCAATTAATCTTTTTTTTCCCCGTGTGCTCCATCCTAAGGATTTACTTTCTCATTGAGCTTTCCGAGCTCGTGCGGTGCCTAATTCCTCACCTGGATAAATAACTGGTGGCATTTTTATTCCACAGCAAACCGGCATTATCTTTCTTGCTGTGTACAAGCAAAGGGAATTTTATTTATTTGTTTCTTTATTTTCCCCAGAGCAAACTCTGGGAGCTGGGGCTTGGAATAAAGCAGAGTTCAGGGCTTGCTGAGGAGCAGCTCTGCCATGGTTCAAGGAGCATTTGGACAATGCTCTCGGGGACAGGGGGGATTGTTGGGGTGTCCGTGCAGGGCCAGGAGCTGGACTGGATGATCCCTGTGGGGCTTTTCCAGCCCAGGATACTCTGATTCCATGAGCAGCCTCAGAAGACAAGGGGTCCCCCCCATCAGTTTACTGGAGCCCTTTGGTTTGCCAGACCCCCTTGGCTGAGGATGCACCGTGGATTTTTAGGGAAGGGCTGTCCCACAGTTTGGGCAGAGCTCTTTCCTGCTATTGTCCTGCTCAGAGCCGGCCTAAAGCCCTGCAGGGAGTTCAGCTCAGGGCTGGGATCAGCAGGGACAGAGCAGAAACTTCCCACCTTGTGTGGCAGGAGCTCTTTCTTCAGCCTTCTGCCTCTCTGGGGGTGAGTTAAAAATAGAGATTAAAGAAGACCAAGCACATGATTGAGTGTGAAGCTCCCGTGTGCTCGGTGGCACCTGGAGCTGCAGCACATCCTCAGCCCGGGCTGCTCTGCAGGGACAGAGACTCTGGAGTGAGCCCAGAGCGGGTGGCTGAGTGTCAGATCCAGAGCTCTGGGCAGGGGCTGGGAGCAGGGCAGAGCTGACCTGGGAATTCATCAGGAATTGAACTGGAACGGGACAACTGCTGGGTGTAAAACGAGCAATGGAGCTGGGAAGGGGCTGGAGCCCCAGGAACGGCTGAGGGAGCTGGGAAAGGGGCTCAGCCTGGAGCAAAGGAGGCTCAGGGGGGACCTTGTGGCTCTGCACAACTCCCTGACAGGAGGGGGCAGCCGGGGGGGGTCGGGCTCTGCTCCCAGGAAGGGCAGGAGGAGAGGGAACGGCCTCAGGCTGGGCCAGGGGAGGCTCAGGGTGGATTTTGGGGAATATTTCTCCATGAAAGGGCTGTCCAGCAGTGGTGGAGTCCCCATCCCTGGAGGGGTTTAGCAGCCCTGTGGATGTGGCACTTGAGGGCAGTGCTGGGGGAACAGCTGGACTCGGTGATCTTTTACAACCCAAAGAACTCCATGATTTTATCCTGACCTCACCTGCCAGCACTACCTAGTGCCAGAACACCTCCTGAGTTCCAGCAGTGCAGGATATCCCTGTTGAGCTCTTGCAGCTCCCCTTGCCCATGCCCACATGTTGAGATGTGTGACAGCTCTGCCTCTGCTCCCTGCAAACACAGGGGAGACATTCCAGGAAATAATCCATGGTCTTGTACTTCTGAGTGAACTTAAAAAACTCATTGCAAAGGTCTGCTGGATGAGCAGCTCACTGAGAGATGCAAACATCACTGACTGCTTCTTCAGTGCTTCTGCAGGATGAATTTTTCAGCTCTTTTCTGTTGTCTTTAACATGTGAGAGGTGAGATGAGGGTGATCAACATCCTCATCCCACAGCCTGAAAATGGATCATCCTCATCCCAAAGCCTGTCTGTGCGCAGGTGAAGGTGAAGGATGCTGCACAGAAGGGGACAATCTTTGGGAGTGCTGTGAGGCTCTGGGCAATGGTAATGGATGGTAGAGAATTTATATCCTGAATTATGAACCCCCTGCACTGGGGTTTGCTTCACAGAAATGTTTCCAAAAGGACAGGGACCAGAGCAGGAAGCTGGAAGTCAGCTTGCACAGGCCCCACGAGCTTTCCTTTCATCCCTTGTAGATGTGAAATATTGACTCAAGTTCTGAAATCCTGAGACATGGATATTTAAAATCTCTGAGGAGCTCTCCTGCTCTGAAAGATCGTCTCTCATTAGCATCACATCAATGATGCTCCCTGAAAAGAGGAATCTTCCCTGAGTATCAGCACACAGGGCCATTAAATGCCCTGCTTGGTTTCTGTCCTGGGGTTTCTGAAGGACAGGGTTTTTTTTTTTTTTGTCTGGTTCTGTGTGGGAGAGAAAAAAGGCAAGGGAGTATTAATTACTTGGAAATGCTCTTTCGAAAGTCATGGAAAGGGTGAGCTCCTGGAAGGGGTCTTTGTGGAAGGCTTGGGGTTTCCCACCACAGGATCTGGGCTTTAACCAGCAGGTGAGAAAAGCCTTCTGCTGCCTGTAGCTGTGGCAGGGAACAAGGTGGGGCTGGGATGAGGCAGAAGGATGCCAGGGGTGGCTGGGTGCCTCCTCTGTCTTGGAGAAGTGTCCTGCTGCCAGGATATCCTCTGCCAGCACTGAGAGTCACCAGGCCCAGATAAATCCACAGCAGTGAGGAACTGTCTGGAAATGACAAAGTTTGCCAGCTGCAAACATCAGTTACAGCCAGCAGCAAAGGGAAGCAGGAGCAGATGGTTCATAAAGCATCGTGGCAGCTCTAGGAGTTACCAGTTTAATTTACTGGTGGCAGTGGCAGGCCTTTGTTATCAGCTTGGCCAAGGGAGTCTCCTTTTGGTCCACAAGATCCATCTCCTCATCCTCCTTTTTTTGCTTTCTTGCCCTGGGAGGAAGGAGGGTGTTCAGCATCAACCCCAAGCCCTGGTTGTGTAACCATTCCCTCCTTGACCTGGTGATGCCCTGCTGGAAGTTTTGTCTCTCTTTGTATCACACGACTTCCCACCAAGGTCCCAAAAGATTGAGCAGCCACATGGAATCCACAGCAGGAGCAGTCCATGGTGCAAAGGCCTGGCAGTGGGAGCGGCTGGAGAAAGGTGTTCCCAGGTGCAGTGAGGTGTCAGAGGTCTCCCAAGGCCACACACCTGATGCCTTGAGGCACCTAAAAACAGAGGCCAGACGGAATTAAGAGAATAAAAGCGGTTCTATTTACCGAAGGGCCTTCAGGTACATTCAGGGCACTCAGAGCCCCCAGGGGCTACACCCAAAATGGACCACGGGGTCAAGGTTTTCATACTTTTATAGGTTTGGTCCATTTGCATATCAGGGGTTAATCCTCCAATTACAGCTTCAGGTAATGAAGTCATTTACTCCAAGTTTGCTCCCCCCCAGCTCACTGTTGCTTACATTGCTCGGAGCCTGAGGCAGTGAGGTGTCCTGGATTTCCAGGCCTAGAGAGGAATTGTTTTGTCTGACCAGGATGGGAGAACAGCAGCTAACAGGCTGTGTGGAGTTTAGAATTACACACCAAAGAATCGCAGGATATGAAAAATATAAAAGCTAAAATCCTAAGGCATCACATCACATCAGGCTGGGTGGCAGGACTGCAGCCAGGCTGTGCCTGAGAGCCACACTCCAACTCCCAGCCTCTCTCAGCAGGTTTCTGTGCTGTAGCTGCCTCCTTTGGGCTCAGCTTGCTGCAGGGCTGGGCTGAGCTCTCAGTCTGGCACAGCGTGGAACAGAAAACAACTGATCCCGCTGGGAAAGGCCCGCTGTGTTACATGACATCCCCTGGAAACCCTGCCAGGGCTGGAGGTGTCACCCACAAACCTTCCTGGCACACCCAGAGCAGCACCTTTGGTGTCCTAAAACCTGAACAACCCCGGGGAGTGATGCAGGAGGGCCCAGGAGCCCTCAGCACGGCAGTGAGGGTGCCCTGGTGACCCCCAGCCACGCCGGGGGACTCGGTGGCACAGCAGGACCCTGCTGGCTCTGGCAGGGCGCTGACAGCAGCAGGGGAGGGACGCTGATGTATAATCCATGAGGCTGGCTTTGTGACAGCCCTGTCACTGCAGAAGCAGGTCCCTGGGGCTCTGTGCCACGAGGCTGCTCCAGGGAGCCCTCGGGGGCTTCGGCAGAGCCTGGCTCTGGCTCCTGCCAAAGAGAAGCTGCAGATGTCACGGGTGGAACATCTTCTGAAAGCACCTGTGACTGCTCCTGCAGGGCTTCCAGGGGGGTTGGGCGTTGGTGTTTCCCACCTTTTGCCCCTGAGGCACCAAGGGAGTCCAGCTGTGGAGAGATTTCAGGTTGGGGGAAAGTATAAAGAGTTTGTAGTGATTTCATCCAAATCAGAGGCTGATGGGAAAAGCACCGAGGACAGCCTGGCTTTGGAAAGAGGGACAGCAGCGACACTGGCTTCCCGAAAAAGTCCGTCTTTGGGAACACTCTGGAATATCTGTGCTTGCCAACAGCAGGGCTGTGCTGCTGTATGCCCGTAATGGCTCCAAAATCCCGGCACGACCACGACTGGCTGCTGGGTCAGCAAACTGTGGGATTTAGGAGCAGCTTTGGAAAGGCTTGGGAGGATGGAGTGAACGTGGCAGGGGACGTGTTTGGGATTCCTCCATGGCCCTAAGGACAGGGAGGCCTGGGTGGCCTCCCTGCCACCACTGGGAGCTCTGGCACACGAGGAGCACCTGAGCTGCAGAGCTGGGCAGTGTCAGTGTGGCGTGTCAGGGCCCAGCCCCAAAGGCACGAAGAGCAGGGAGGACACCTGAAAATCCAGGCTTCTCTCCAGGTGTTTTGGTGGCAAAGGCTCCTGCTGCATTGCTGACAATAACCAGGTGAGCAGCTGAGGGTATTTGTGGTGATAACACCTCTTTAGTGTGGAGCTTCCCCTGCAGTATTTGGGGAGCCAGTGAGATAGATTTCAGAGCCATTTTCCTCAGAGCAGTCAGAGAAAAGAGGGATCTGCCCCAAATTGATGAGGTTCAGCATTGTGGGTGGCCAGGTCACCTTTGGAGATTGGATTTTGGTTCTGACCAGCTCTGAGCACTGCTGAGTGATTTGCTGCAGTGAAGAGCTGAGGTTTTGGGATGCAATTACTCTTCCTCGTGAGCCAAAACTTCACGAACTCCTGTAACTCACTCACTGTCAGTGGAAGCATTTACAGGAAATGAACTTCTCGATGGACAGCTGCTCCTGGCCCCAAAATTCCATCAGAATCCCTTGGTTTTTTTACTGAGATCAGTATGTTCTCATCCAGCATCTCCCTGCTCAATATTCAGCCTCTGAAAGGAGAGAGGGGGGCGGAAGTGAGGCAGCGGAGTTGTAAATGCAGGTTAACAAGGATAAGGAGAGCTAAACTCTCCCAGTGCTGAGCTGGAATCCTGCTGGACACGAGGTGCTGAACATCCTCATCACCCATGAGGTCCAGCTCTGAGATCTGCCTCAAAATTAAGTTGCTGGTGCTCAGCACCTCGCAGGATTTGCCCCTTTGTGCAGGAAAAAGGATCAGACAAATACAGGCATATTTATCTGCTGAGCTTTCAGCAGGAAAATGGATGAGTTTGGAATTACTCGCCATATGTTTCCCTTTGGGCATCAGGCTCTGCACTCTGTGCCTTGCTGCTGGGGACTGGAGTGATGGAGCAGGGGAGGATCTCAGAGCTGGCTGCTACAGCCTTCCTCCTTTGCTCAGCAGCTTTGAAACACCAATATTTAATGCAGTGTCTTCCCTTCCTTCTGCTGCAACTCCCCCCGGACCTTTCCACCCACTCGCGCACTCAGCATGTTCTGCTCCCCCTCACATATGGCGTGCAGAATTTTCCCTGGATTAAAACCCTAACCCGGGGAAGATTTGATGCTTCAAAAAACGTAGCAGTGAAATTAGAAACACGAAAATATGAGGGCCACTGGAAGGGAAGGGGATTTCACCCGGGAAATAACAAAGGGATCTGTCTGCAGCATGTCCTGCTGCGTTCGTGAGCAGGGGCTGCACGGAGCTCTTCGAGGAGCTGAGTGTTTAATCAGGGTGACTTTGAACTCCTGGCTTTGGGAGAGGGGGGCAGAGCCTGGCCCTGTGTCCATGCAGGCGTGGGGGCTGTTGGCAGGCGTGTGTCCCAGAGGCCGTGCCCTCCCCAGGCCCCCCAGTTCCCACAGCCCCTCCTGCATCTCGGGGACCTCTGCTGAACCCACTGCCCTGGGCTGGGCCTTCTCTCCCATCCCAGTCCCTCTGGAGGGCGATTGCTGCTCCTGGAGAAACCACCTTGGTGTTACCCAGGCTGGGATGGGCAGCCAGAGGTGTGCTGTGGAGGCTGCGGGGTGTTCAGGGACTCGGAGAGCAGTGCAGGTGCTCAGGACATGCGCTCTGCCTCGCTGCAGGGGCTTGTGTCCGGCTGCTGGCTCCGGGTGGGCCTGGATCTGTCCTGAGGGTGAGCCTGGATCTGTCCTGAGGGTGAGCCCGGCTCTGCCCTGAGGGTGAGCCCGGCTCTGTCCCGAGGGTGAGCCCAGCTCTGTCCCGAGGGTGAGCCCGGCCCTGTCCTGAGGGTGAGCCCGGCCCTGTCCTGAGGGTGAGCCCGGCTCTGTCCCGAGGGTGAGCCCAGCTCTGTCCCGAGGGTGAGCCCGGCCCTGTCCTGAGGGTGAGCCTAGCTCTGTCCTGAGGGTGAGCCCGGCTCTGCCCTGAGGGTGAGCCCGGCCCTGTCCCGAGGGTGAGCCCGGCTCTGCCCTGAGGGTGAGCCCCGCTCTGTCCTGAGGAGGAGCCCGGCTCTGTCCTGAGGATGAGCCCGGCACTGTCCCGAGGGTGAGCCCAGCTCTGTCCCGAGGATGAGCCCAGCTCAGTCCCGAGGATGAGCTCAGCTCTGTCCCGAGGATGAGCCCAGCTCAGTCCCGAGGATGAGCCCAGCTCTCTCCTCCACAGGGCCCTGTGCCCCTGCCCTGCTCTGCCAGCCGCTGCCAGCCCATCCTCCCGCAGCGGGAGGCAGCGAGGGCAGAGGGAAGCTCTTCAGAGTTCATCTCTGTGTCCAGTGAGCACTGCCCCGAAGCAGAAAGCCCCAGAGGCCATCAGCTCTGAGATCTGCTCACTCCTGTCACCATCATCCCCGCTTCTGAGGCTCCTCAGTGCAGCCAGTCCCTCGGACGGGCTGCCAACATCTGCCCTCGGTGATTGAGTGCCCAGTGTGTGCCCCGGGAGCTGTGCCCAGCAGGAGATGTGGGCACACAGAGGGCTCCCGCATTCCGTGGGAAGGCTGATGGGATTTTCAGGTCAAGTGTCTGGAGTGAGCAGCTGTGCTTGGTCCTGCTGGCACTCGCCCGTGTGTTCAATAATGTTCTGTGTTAGTGCTGGGGCAGGAATCTGCTTTGCCTCACAGTGACCCTGCGGTGGCAGGGGGAACAGGGAGTTGTTTTCTGAAGATGTGGTAAATTTATTGGCTGTGCATGGCCCTGGATCCAGCCTGCCTGCGATGGGGCTTGCCGTGCAGATGAATTATTTTTAAAATTTTGCCTCTTTATTCTCGAGGTCCTGAGTGTGAATCACCTTTAACCAGCAGAGGGGAGCTGTTGCTGCCATGCTGCTGCACAGGGAATGGTGTCAGAGGAAAGCAGAGCCGAGGTGTGATGGGGATGGCATCACCCCTGGCATTAATGTCACCTCTGGAGCTGAGCCTCACAGAATCATGGCATGGCTTGGGTGGAAGGGACCTTAAAATCTATTTAATGCCATGGGCAGGGACACCTTGCACTGTTCCAGGTTGGAAAATCTGGGCTCAAGGGGAGAAAGGGTTTTGCAATCACCTTCAGCTGGGAAAGGGGTTTTGGTCCAACCTGGCCTTCCAGGGATCCAGGGGCAGCCACAGCTTCTCTGGGCACCCTGTGCCGGGGCCTCCCCACCCTCACAGGGAGGAATTCCTTCCCAATATCCAAATTTCCTTGTGCTGCTCCCCAGTCCCTGGGTTCTGCTTGGTTCAGCCCCACGTGGAGCAGCACAGGGCTCTCCAGCTGGCTGGGAATGTCAGGAGGCACCATGTGAGTGCTGGGTTTGACTGAAATGTTGAATTCAGGCAGAACGAAGGCAAGGTCCTTTCCAAGAAAACAGTGCTGGAAAACATCCTTGATCTGTCTCTCAGCTGTGATGTTGAATGTTGATTGTCAGGGCATCAGGGCACTGCATGAAGCATTTAATATGAAAATAGATCAGGAAATTAGTTACCCAAATGATGAAGTTGTGTAAGATTAACCTGTGCTCTGTGGCAGTGCTTCCCCAGCATCCCTTCTACTCCCTGCTGGTTTTTCATCTTTTCTTTGTTGCTCGGGAATCCAGAACTGAGACAGTGGAATTTGCTGGCAGCTCTCACGTTCCATAAAGAATTCCAAGGATTTTAAATCCCTTTCCTGAGCCTGGGAGATGCAGTGCAGATGTGGAACAGCAAACTAAGGGAGTGCACTCGGCTTCTGCAGGGGGTTATTTTCACAAGGGCCATTCTCCCTGTCTCAAACCTGCATAAATTTTATTAATAGAGGTATTAGAAATTGTATTGCCTTTCTTATCCTCTTTGGTTGATGGAAACAACCCTTACACCACCAGTTTAATTTTTCTGAAGTACTGCACTAAAGTGCTTTCCGTGTTTGTACAAATGAAAATACCTTCTTTTAAAAATTAAATTGAAGCCATCTGGTTGTTTTGCAACCAGAATCCCTGATCCCTCTGTGCTGATCATCCCCATAATGACTTATTCTCTGCATTGGGGTTAAAAATAACCCAGCCCCAAAGGCAGTGCCCTCCAACCCCACTTTATTCTTGATTTTACTGAGCCATTAACGTGAGAGAGCCCCAAGCAGGTACCTGTGCTGTGGGTGACCTTGGGGACAGGACTCCCTGCTTTGGGCAAGTGCACTTTAGTTTTCCCTGGATTGCTGTGGGCAGGAGAACTGCTGTGGGCAGGAGAACTGCTGCTGGCAGCTCCTGAAATGGCAATTTTGAAGCCTGCATCATGTTCCAAGGCAGCTGTTCAGTTCTCAGTGGTTTTGGTCAGGGATTTTGGTTTCCATCGTTATTTGGTGGGAAGGACGCGCCCCTGTCTTTGTGCAGCTGAAGGGAAATCAGGCATTGATGTCACCTGAAACAAAAACATCACTTGGGGGGTTTTGGGGGGGGTTAATCTAATCAAAGTTTTCAAAACAGTTAGGAAGTTAAGAGAAAATAGCTAAGAAGGCTGCAGAGGCAACAGGCAAGGGGTTGTGGTGGCTTTGCAGCGGGTAAAATAAAACCAAACTGGTTGATAAAGAGCTGATGAGGGGTTTGTGGTGTGTCTGGGTCCTGATTCTCACAGGGCCACCAGAGATCACGGCACAACCACAGCTCCATGCGTCCCTGTCCCTGTGCTTGGACTCTCTGTGGGTTTGTCCCTCATGACAGAGAGGGTTGTTGTGGCTTTTCCTCCCACAGCACCACCCTCTTTCAGCTCTAAACCATTTGCCATCTCTCTGAGCAGGGGCTTATTGACTGTTCATGAGTGGCTGATAACCCTGTGGAAAATCCCAAAGCAGCTGGTGTTGAGTATTGGGGCTGTGCAGCCCGGAGAAGAGGAGGGTGTGTGGAGACCTCACAGCACCTTCCAGGGTCCGGAGGGGCCACAGGGGAGCCAGAGAGGGAGCCTGCATCAGGAACTGGAGGGACAGGACACGGGGAATGGGGTCAAACTGCCAGAGGGGAATTTAGGTCAGATACAGGGACGGAATTGTTCCCTGTGAGGGAGGTGAGGCCCTGGCACAGAGAAGCTGTGGCTGCCCCTGGATCCCTGGAAGGCCAGGTTGGACCAAAGCCCCTTTCCCAGCTGAAGCTGATTGCAAAACCCTTTCTCCTCTTGAGCCCAGATTTTCCATGGACTGGAGAGGGACGGGTCAGGTTCAGGCCGGGTGTGACCGACTGTGATGAGAGCTCTGCTGAGGAACAGCCTGCCCCGCCTGCTTGCCTGTGCACATCTCCCAGCCCCAGCTCCTGCACACCCCTCCAGCCAGCACACAAAGGCACCTTGTCCCTTCCAATCCAGCTTCCAGTCCAGCCCTGGGATGAGTCCCCGAGCCTCCTCTGGGCCCGGATGCGTTTCAGGTTGGGATGTCTGTGAAGAAATCCAGGAGTGCTGCAGCCTGGACAGGCTTGTGCTCAGAGAGGTCAGAGACGTTCCCCTTTGGATCCATCCCGTGGCTGCTCCACAGGCTGGGAATCAGCTGGAGCCAGCAGCCATCCCTGAAAGGTGTCCTGCTGCATCGAGGAGGAGGGCCAGGGTGGAAGGGCCAAGTGCTGCCCATGCCAGAAAACAGGGAAATCATAAAACCAGACAAGGTTTTGAGGTCAACTCTGCAAGGATAATTGTGATGTTCAATTCATGCAGTTCTCACTACAGAGCTACACAAACGTTTTCCCATTAAGGAATTACTCACTCTTGCAGGTTTTTCCAGAGCAGTAGGATGAGAATTTGCTGCTCCAGAGTCCAAATCTGGTGGATTTAGGGGCAGCCAGGCAGTGGTGGGGCACTGCCTCTCCTCCTGCATCCTGGGATCCAACCTGGGAGAGGATGTGATGTTTTTCCAGTCAAAATGGTCCAAATCAAACAGTAAGGATAGGCTGGAACAAGTGGAGAGCAGGAAAAGAGTCTCATTATGGCACGCAGGGCACGGAGCCTGGCATGGGGAGGAGGAAGCACACACAGCTGTTAGCCAGGGCACCAGCCTCTTTCTCTTCAGTTTAGCTCCAGCTTCCCTTAAAATTCCTGCTGTTTATCCACTTTGCCCACACGGGAGCCAGAAGCTTTCCTGCTCGTTTCTGTCAAATTAAATTAATGGGGAGAAAAAACAACCACACAGATGCTCCAAATCCCAGGCTGGAGCTGCAGAGTTTTGGCTCTTCCATCTGCCTCTCAGTGTGGTTCAAAAGCAACTCTGGAGGCACTTGGGGCACTCAGAAAAGGCAAAAGAGCAGCAATTTTTGTGCTTGAAAGGAGAGCTGAGTTTTTCAGCCAGCTCTAAAAGGTGAGCTGTGGAATCTGGGATCTGGGGGGTGCGCATGTGTGATGGGCTGATCTCCTGTGGCAGTGCACGGGGCTTTTCCAACGCCTGCATTGGCCAGGTGAGCTTTTCTGCTAAAATAATTGTATAAAGAATAGCTGGGAAGCTTCTGGGAGCGTGAGGGAGGTGCCTCCCCCACCTGCAGCTCCCAGCAAAGCACCTGGGAGGGGCAGGGGTGGAAACCCAGCCAGGGGTACAGAGCCCTGGGTGTGTGCTTTGGGGATTTGACTCTTTTGGGGCAGTTTGACGTTTCTAACATCACTCAAAGTCATCGCCTTCCTTGCAGCCAGCACAGGACCTGGAGAGCAGCTGCAGATCCAGTGGCCCCAGTCACTGGGATGAGCTTGTACAGCCACCCAAGGGCAGAACCTGTGGGTGCAGATCCCAGTTTTGTGCAGGGAATGAGGAAGGCAGAGGGGGCAGCAGGCAGGGCAGGGCAGGGCAGGGCAGCAGCCAACTGCTTGTACCTTCTGCTCCTTGCACTGCCAAGGACCACGAGCCAAGGGGAGATGAAATGAATTGATGGCTTTAACCATGTCTGAGAACCCAGACTGTCCTTCTGGAAATGGCTTTGGTTTGGCTTTTTATGGGCAGCTCAGACCTTCTTCTGCCTCCTTCCTTTCCCTTTCCCTTTCCCTTTCCCTTTCCCTTTCCCTTTCCCTTTCCCTTTCCCTTCCCATCATTCCCAGGATAACTGGGTTTCCAGGGATGCTCCAGATGAGGGGCTGGAATCCCATGTTATCCCAGGAATGCTCCATCAGTGGTGCCCTGGGCATGGATTTCCTTTGTCCCCTAAAAACTGCTGGAGGGCGGGAGGAGTTCCCAGACCCCCAGGTGGAAGGCAGCAGTTTTGTTTATCAGTGTTAATTAGGATGAGCTGGTCTGGCCTCAGTGGAAGCAGCTCTGGAGCAGAAGGGTGGAATGGATAAAATCAGGGATGTGAAGCTGTTGGAGTTCGATGCCAAGGACGTGTTTAGGGCTTTGCTGAGTTGAAGAGATCAGGAGTAAACACTGATCCTGTGGAAAATACACATTTTGGGGTTCTTTCACATCTTCTAATTGCAAACATTAGGTGCTGTTTGCAAGATTAGAACCAAAATTGGCCAAACTGTTTCCGAATGCTGAGGGACAGAGAGCTCTGGGGTCCAAGCACAGGGAGGACCTGGAGCTGCTGGAGAGAGTCCAGAGGAGGCTCCAGGATAATCCCAGGGATGGAGCAGCTCTGCTGGGAGGAAAGGTTGGGAGAGCTGGGATTGTTCACCTGGAGAGGAGAAGCTTTGGGGTGACCTCATTGTGGCCTTGCAGTGCCTGAAGGAGCTGACAGGAAACGTGGAGAGAGACTTTGGACAAGGTCCTGGAGGGACAGGACACAGGGAATGGCTTCCCACTGCCAGAGGGCAGGGATGGATGGGATATTGGGAAGGAATTGTTCCCTGGGAGGGTGGGCAGGCCCTGGCACAGGGTGCCCAGAGCAGCTGTGGCTGCCCCTGGATCCCTGGCAGTGCCCAAGGCCAGGCTGGACATTGGGGCTGGGAGCAGCCTGGGACAGTGGAAGGTGTCCCTGCCATGGCAGGGGTGGCACTGGGTGGGCTTTAAGGTTCCTTCCAACCCAAATCAGTCTGGGACTCTGTGCTGGTTCAGGGTTATTGATGAGAGCAAAGTTTTGGTTTGCTTTTTCCCCAACCTGGGAGATTTTGCCCCAGGACAGGTTATTTCAGTGCCTTTGCTGCTTCCCTTTGGTGCTGCCCAGCTGCAGGCAGGGAGCAGCAGTGTCTGGGAATGTGAATCTGGGCAGTGTTTTGTGGGACAGAACTCCTGGATTTTTTTAAAACTGCCAGGCAAGAATCTCTAAAATGCATCGCAAGCCCTCAATTTGGAGTTTAATGGTTCTCTTAATTCCCAGTGAAGTCCTCAGCGAGAGCCTGCCAGCCACAATTTAGTGGCACCTGTGAAAATGTCAGTGTCACCTCTCAGAGCAGGGGGAGCTGGAGGAGGAGGCTGTGCAGCTCAGCAGCAGCACTGAAGTGCTCAGATGTGTTTCAGGTGGGGATCAGGAACCTTTCCATGGCAGCCCGTGTCCCATGGAGGTTGTGTTCACGTTTATCCCACAGCTCCAGCAGAGTCTGGGGTTGTCTTCAGTCTCCTCCTTAACATTTCCACCTCCTGCCCCTGCACCTGGCACCCAGATGTGGCAGCTTCTCCTCGGCTCTGCCTCAGGCTGTTAAATCAGCACCTTTTTTCTGATTAAAATTCCTGATTAAAAGCTGCAGAAAGTGCTCCCAGCTCTTTGGGCACGTGGTGCTTTGTGGGAAAAGGGCGCAGAGGGCAGAGCTGTTCCTCCCTGCAGTAAAAGCAGCAGAGGTTCCTGGCACAGGACTGGAGCTTTTGTGTTTCCTTCCCACTGCTGGTTTCCCACAAGCAGGAAGCCTCTGCAAAGACACAGCATAAATGCAGGTTTAGGTTTGTCCAAGAGCCAGAGGGCAGCTGGACTGGAATTCTTGGAGCGTGTCCTTAGGGAACGAACTCATGGCAGCTCCTGGTTTGGTTCTCCAGCCTTTGATGTGCAGCGCTCTGCAGGTGATCCCCTGCAAAGGTTCCCTACGAATCTGACTTCTTTTCAGGACTTCAGGCACTGACATCCCCCCCTCCAGTCCTTCCCAGCCTGTGGATTCCATCTGGATTTGTTAAAGGCTGCAGCCTGCTGGAGCTGTGCCAGGGCAAACTGCAGATCCTTTCCTTCCTGGAATCTAACACTGCTCAGCTTCGAGGCAAAACACGAGGAGGACTCAGCCCTTTGGCCACAGAACTCCTGGAGCGAGGCAGGTCCTTCCTGAGCCACATGGGAACGGTGAAGGCCCTGGGATTCCCTGTGCCAGGGTGTCACCTTGCCCCAGGAGGTGGGAGCAGCTCCCAGCTGCATTTTTATCCGTCAGGCTCCAAACCCACCCTGCAGAGCTGGGAGACCCCCCCGTGGCACCCCCTCACAGCAGGGCTGGCTGGGTGACAGGCAGGTCCAGCCCTGGGACTGGGGAGCCAGGATTGCCTTGTCCCGCTCCCTCTCAGCCCTGGAAGGACATTGAGACACTTGAGCATGTCCAGAGAAGGGCAACAAGGCTGGCGAGGGGCTTGGAACACAAGCCCTGTGAGGAACGACTGAGGGAGCTGGGGTTGTTTAGCCTGGAGAAGAGGAGACTCAGAGGTGACCTTATGTGCCGGTTTGGCCAAAATCTAGCAATATATCCTCTGAGAGGAAACCAGGTTACAACCACCCTTCCCCCCACAGGGTTCGGGGGAAAAAAGATACTTTCCTCGAAGGAAAGTGAAAGAGATAAGAACTATTTATTTAACAAACACACAGGAAAAGGATAATAATGCTAAATAATGAAATGAAATCTCTCGCTACAGAGAGAAACCTGGGAAGATTTCAGAGTCCTTCTGTAGGTGTGGTCTCTCTCCTCCTCGGAGCTGGGTCGGCGAGGGCCCACCCCCGGGCCTCGGGGAGGAAATTCTCCCCATGTGTTCTGATGTTGTTGAACAGTCCAGAAGAGAAGAAGGGAAAAGCCAAAGTCCCAGGAAACAAAGTTCAGCTTTCCATCTCACGCCGGGAAGAGAAGAAAAAAAACCCGAAACCGCTGGCTGAAGAAAGCAAGCAGGGTGCTCCCTCCTGCTCCTGCAGCCAGAGAACGCAGAGGAGTGAAATCTCTGTGTCCTTGGGAAACTGTTTTGAAAAGTTCGTTTGTTTTTTTTTTTTTTCCAAGCTCAGTTTAAAGGCACAGAAAAGGCACAATATTACTTTTTGGGCATAGAGCATGATAGGGGATACACATGATAGAGTCACCCCAAGACACCTTATCACTCTCTACAACTTCCTGAAAGGTGGTTGTAGTCAGATGGAGTTGGTCTCTTTTTCCAGGCAGCAACTGACAGAACGAGAGGACACAGTCTTAAGCTGCGCCAAGGGAAATATAGGTTGGATGTTAGGAAAACATTTTTTACAGAAAGAGTGATAAAATATTGGAATGGTCTACCCAGGGAGGTGGTGGAATCACCATCCCTGGATGTGTTTAAAAAAAGATTGGATGTGGCACTCGGTGCCATGGTTTAGTTGAGGTGTTGGGGCATGGGTTGGACTCGATGATCTTGAAGGTCCCTTCCAACCTGGTGATTCTGTGATCTGTGGAGCTCTGCTGCTGCACTGGCCGTGAGGTGGGAGGAAGCCCTGCAAGCACAGGAGGGAACACTGCTGCTGAGTGCTGTGAGTGCAGCCAGGGAATGGGGATCTGCTCCTCGGGGTGACAACTGGAGGGGAAAGGGCCCCATTTTCTGCATTCTTTTGCTCCCTGAATGCTGGCACCAAACCAGCTCCCCTCTCGTGCAGGGTAGAGTTAAATCCTGGCTCTTCAGCTCCAGTTCCGCCTGGGCTGATGCCACCTGGGCACACGGCTGAGCCCCTTCATCCCAACTTGGCACCTCATTGCCAGGTGACAGAGGGCAGGAGCTGCCTGGGGACGGCCCTTGGCTGCTCAGCCTGTGAGCCAAACACATTTTTTTACATTTTTTCTTACACATTTCATACAGGAAGGTGAACTCTTGCCACCCAGGAGCTTGCTGAGGGTTTTGCCAACAACTTTGAGAGGGTCTTGAATGCAAGTCTCCACTGGGAGAGGAGGCTCAGCCTCCAGAGGGCTGGAATTCCTCTGCTCTGGAGCCAGGCTGGGAGAGCTGGGGGTGCTCAGGATGGAGATGAGAAGGCTTTGGAGAGACCTCAGAGCCCCTTCCAGGGCCTAAAGGGGCTCCAGGAGAGCTGGAGAGGGACTGGGGACAAGGGCTGGAGGGACAGGACACAGGGAATGGCTTCCCAGTGCCAGAGGGCAGGGATGGATGGGATATTGGGGAAGGAATTGTTCCCTGGGAGGGTGGGGAGGCCCTGGCACAGGGTGCCCAGAGCAGCTGTGGCTGCCCCTGGATCCCTGGCAGTGCCCAAGGCCAGGCTGGACACTGGGGCTGGGAGCAGCCTGGGACAGTGGAAGGTGTCCCTGCCCGTGGCAGGGGTGGCACTGGATGGGCTTTAAAGTTCCTTTGAACCCAAACCATTCTTGGATTCTATGATTTTAAAAAAATCAGTGCATTTGGTGATTAATAAACCCCACAAACAACAAGCCAAAGCAAACTAAAAAAGCAACACCAGCACCCTCCCCACTCATGAAAAGAATGTAAAAGCCACAAGCAGCTGTCCCCGAGGGGGCTCATGATGAGTGTGCCCCAAACCAGCAGAAGTGAGCCATGGCTGTGCTGGTGCTCAGGGCTTGCAGCCAGGAGCTGCTCTGCAGCACTCTCCTGGTTGCCCTGTGCTCAGCACTGCTCCACTCTGCCTTTGCAAAGAGCTTTTGCTTCACTTTGTGCCTCCCAGCCTGTGCAGCTGAGGCAGGAAACACAGATTTCCATGGCCCTGCTGGTGTGCTCAGGGTGCCTGGGATGGGGTTCCTGCTTTGGGAGCTGTTGGCTCTGAGCTGCCTGACCCTGAACAAGCAGTTGGGATAAATCTCTGTGCAAACATCGGGCTCTGTGCTTTGTGGTTGGGTGGATCTGCACGAATCCAGGTGGAGGTGAATCCCAACCATCCTCTCCACCCCTGAGTTCCCTTCCCTGGCAATCATCTTTACCAAGCTTGCATTTCCATTTCGCTGCAGTTTTCCCCATTTTCATTTTTCTTTCCCATCAGCTCCGCTCAGTGTTTTAAACAAAACAAAGCCCAGCGCTGAGCAATGAGAGTGACATTTGCTGGTAAAGGCTGGAGGCACAGGATGGATCTGCTGGGTTTCCCTGGAACTGCGCTGCTGTGCCAGGGATGCGTGAAGGGTGAGATGAAGCTGGGAGCTGCCTCCCCAGCAATAGCTGCTATCAAGGAGGTGTCACAGTAAATGCATCGCTCAGCTCCTCGAGGTGCTCACGGGGCTGTTTCGCTGCTCCCTCGTTTCCCAGCGAGAGGAGCTGCTCCAGCTGTCAATAACCATTCCTCACACCCCGTGATGTGCATGGAAATCGCTCACCTAAACTCTGTCTGCAGGAATATCCCTGAAATTCCCAAGGACTGGAGGCTCCTGAGTCTTTCCCAGCCGTTGCAGGGATCCATCAGAGAGCACCAGGGGCTGTGCAAACCCCACTGCTGATCGCATCACCCACCACAAGCTTCCAGCAGCGCCTGGAATGTGGAGCTGAGGAGGAATTGGTGTTCAGGAGCTGCTGCTGAGGGTTTGAAGGGAGCTGCGACCAGTGAGTGAGGTGTGGCTGTACTGGAGGTTTGAAAGTGACTGTACAAAATCACCTCAAAATCACCCCAAAATCGCCCTGTGGTGGCAGAAAGGCTCTGGGGCTGCTCCCCCAGCACAACCCGACCTAACCATGGCCTCAGCCTTTCCCTGCTCTGCTGTTCCTGTTGTTCCTAGAAGCTGACAGGGACTTGTGCTCTGTTCTACCTGTCAAGGGAATTACTCCTCAATTCAGCTTTGTGGCAGGCCACAGCTCCTTTGTGTGTTTGTCCCCAGCCGCACAGCTCGGGCTCGCAGCACCTTGTTCCAGGCAGTGATTTGCTCAGGGAGATTCCTCTCCTGATTTCTGCAGTTTGGTTTGAGTGTTCAGAGATTAAAAATGGGGTTTCAGCCATAAACAGAGCAGGTTTGTTCTGGAGAGATGCTCACCCGAGCCCATCTTCACCTTTAAAAGTCAGTTTATTGTAGTTTCTTTCAGCTGATGTCACTTGGAGCAAGTGGAGGAGCTGCAGGAGTATTTTGGTGGGAGATAGGTCAGAAATCACTTCCCAATCCCACTTTGGGACCAAGCTCAGGCTCAGGGTGTTAACCCTGATCCTTCAGCCCCAGCTCGGTGCTTTAACCAGGGCACCGTTGTTGTTGTGCCTGAGACAGAGAACTTTGTTTACCTGTGAAATTTGCTCATTGTGATTTTTCTGCTCAGTGGAGAGGAAGAACACGCCTGAAAATCAGCTGCTTGGCTGCCCTTGAGAGAAAATACATTCATGTTAAAAACAGCAAAGTAAATAACACGTCCCTGTTAAGTGCCTGATAGTTATACATATTACATCCCAGAGTAATTACCATTTAATTAGCACTCTGGCAGCAGTGCAAGGAGCTGGAGTTACAGCGCAGTTACTGCTGAAGGGTTGTGCTCCTGATGAGGAATTCCTGCACTCCTGGAAGGGCCCTTCAGGGACTGTGAGCAGCACCAGGAGCCAAACCCCGAGGGCAGCAGAGACCCCAAACCTGCAGGGTTCCTGTTGCCTTGGCCACGAGGAACGAGGTGCTCCCACCTGAAAGGCAGTGGGAGTGGATTTAGGATTAGATTTGGGATTAGGTGAACCCGTGCAGTCTTGGCCACCCAAACTCTGGTCTCCATCTGGGGGGTTTCTGAGGAGAAATGTTTGGCCCCTTTTTTCTTTCCCTTTTCCTGCACTTCATTTTGTGGTCGGTCAGGTTGGAAGTGCCAAGTGTTAAAGAAACCAGTGTCATTCCTCTTTGAGTATTTTTATATTCAATACAAGTATCGATTTCCTTTTTATTGCACCTGATCTTTAGGGTTTGGTGTGGAGGGGCTGAAGTGAGATGGTCTGCAAGGTTCCACCCCAAACCATTTTGGGATTCTCTGAAATAAAAGGCCACAAAGTCTTGGCCCTTCACAGAGGTGAAATCTCAGCACCCACGTGCTGTCACTGGGGGGTTCGAAACGGTGCAAATTCAAATCCTTAAATCTGGGATTTATGATCAGACTTCATCGTCTCTGGAGGAGCTGGGGGCTGGTTTGAAGGTGCTGCGAGTGTGAAATCCCAGACCTGGTGAGGCCCCTCCTGCCCCCAGCTGCCAATGAGCCGGGTTTCAGTGGCTGCCAATTAGCACAAATGAGCTCTTAAACTACTTCTGGGGGCCCGGCAGGTAAGGAGAGCACACCCCGTATTAACCACCCTCAGTGGCCATCAGTCACCAGGACCCAGCCCCAAGGACCTCCTCAGAGCTCCTTGGGGGCTGCACTCCCAGGGGCATTCTCCATTAAACTGGCAGTGTTTGCCTATGCAAAGCAGACCTATTTATGCCACAGCGGGGATGCACAACTCCCCAGGGCAAAGTCAGCCCGTGGCTTCAGAGTCCCCCCAGAAGTAGTTTAAGAGCTCATCTGTGCTAATTGGCAGCCACTGAAACCCGGCTCATTGGCAGCTGGGGGCAGGAGGGGCCTCACCAGGTCTGGGATTTCACACTCGCAGCACCTTCAAACCAGCCCCCAGCTCCTCCAGAGACGATGAAGTCTGATCATAAATCCCAGATTTAAGGATTTGAATTTGCACCGTTTCGAACCCCCCAGTGACAGCACGTGGGTGCTGAGATTTCACCTCTGTGAAGGGCCAAGACTTCGTGGCCTTTTATTTCAGAGAATCCCAAAATGGTTTGGGGTGGAACCTTGCAGACCATCTCACTTCAGCCCCTCCACACCAAACCCTAAAGATCAGGTGCAATAAAAAGGAAATCGATACTTGTATTGAATATAAAAATACTCAAAGAGGAATGACACTGGTTTCTGGAGCAGCAGCTTTGCTGAGCAGGGATCCCCAGGTGGGGGCACCTGGATTTCCTCACCTCCCGGCTCGGATTAGAATTTCAAATTGCCTGCTTTTGCCAGAGCTTTATCTCCTGTCGGTGACCACGTTTTACCTCATGAGACAGCAGCGAACATCCCTCTCCTGGCGGAGCCCGGGCTGGGGCTCAGCTCCTGGGGCTGCTCACAGGATGAGCTGGGTCATTTCTGTGCGCGGAAAAGGGAACAACGATTTCCAGATCTGCTCCGAGGGGCACAGCTCTAGGGAACCAGTCACAGAGGGAAAATAAAACCGGGTTAACCAGGTACTGAGCCTTCCTGACTCCTCAGCTCTGCTCATCCGGGCTCCCTTTGTGTCCTGCCTTGATCTGCAGTGCCTTTCCAGGCAGGGAAAGTGTTTTTCTTGCATCTTCTGTGCATTTTTCAGCAGCTTCCAGTGTGAGCCAGTGCACAAATGAAAATCCTGCTCTGCTTTATCTCAGCCCCAAGCCTGAGACTCTGTGTGGCCTCTCCTGTGGGAGTGTCCCTAATAAATCCCAGGGAGCGATCACAGTTATTCCCCCAGTTCTGCCTTGGTGGATAAATGGGGCCCATTAAGGGTCAGACCCCCGGCATGCAGATGTTTGCAGATGTGCTGCAGGGGCTGTGGGAAGGACCCTCAGCCCCCTGAGCTCTGGGGAGGCACCTGGACACGTCCCTGTGTGCCTGAGGGTCCCCCCAGGGTGAAGGAGGGGGTATCCCCGAGTGCCTCCTGCATCCGCCAGGAAATGGGCTCAAAGGAGGAGCCCTGTTCCAGGTTCATCCCGAGGGACAATCCTGGCATTGCAGCTCTTTCCTCTGTTTCTCAACAGCACCAAGCCCCCTCTGAAGGAAATTGTCAAATTAACTTTGGCCAAGTTCAGGCAAAGCATTTAACTCTTTTGTGCCTCTGTTTCCTCCTCTGTCAGGTGAGTTTAATGTCTGGCTGCTCATGAGAAAAGCCATTTCTAAATCAGTTTAGTGCTTTTCCCGTTGGAATGCTGAATTCACTGCTGATAACTGCTGGTACTTGGCCAAGGTGGCTTCTCTGGGGTTTGTACTCTGGGACTCAGAGTGCAGCCCCCAAATGCTGCCCGTGCTGTGACAGAGGGGACAGGAGCACCAGGACCACTGGAGATGTCACCTGGGGCTATTTCCAGTGATGGAGAACAGCCCCAAACACCTCCTGCAGGTTCTCCTGGCCCTGGGCAAGGCTCAGCCCAGCTCATGGCTCTCAGCCTGGAATGGTTTTCCAGGTTGGTGCCTTTTGTGAGGTCCCAGCTGGGTGGATGTGGGAGCTGGATGGGATTTGGCATGGGGGCTCCTGCTGTGGGAGTGGGATCAGCCCTGATCCTGCAGCCAGAGTTTCACTTCAGGTGACAAAACACAGAGAGCTGGGGACAACTGCTTCCTGCACGTGAGCATTTTGGCAGCCTAGAGCAGCACATGCATCCGGGAACTCCTGCAAAAAGTGCCTGCGGCGTGAAGGAGGTGTCCAAGCATCCAGGGATCCTCAGTGCTGGGACATCCTTGGGGGTTTAGAACACACCAGGAAGGAAAAGGCTTTAGGCAGTGACTGAGGCAGCAGTGCTCATCTTGGAGGGGGAATTTTGCTGTTGAGCTTGGAGGAGGAAATCGAAATCAGCAGTGGTTGCCAGGCTGTGCCTGAGCTCGGGGTGGGCACCAGCTTTGGATGCTGCTGGGGTTGGCAGCAAGGCTGGGAAACAGCCAGTCCTTGCTCTGAAGGTTGTTACCACCAGTGCTTTTCTCCCCAGAGCCTGAGGGGTCTGGCACCCATGGCAGTATCAGCAGTGAATTCAGCATTCCAACGAGGAAAGCACTAAACTGATTTAGAAAGGTTTTTCTCACGAGCAGCCAGGTGTTAAACTCACCTGACAGAGGAGGAAACAGAGGCACAAAGGAGTTAAATGCTTTGCCTGAAGTCCCAGAGCAGGCAGAGAACAGTGACAAAGTCAAATGTGTGTTCAGCAAGGTCACAGGCATGGGTAGATGTGAGAGGTTTTTAAAAAATACAGTTTTCACAGGCTCCTTGCCATTCAAAGTTTAAGTGATGTTAATCTCCAGTAAATTCAGTGAAGCCATTCAACCCAGCATCTCTTTTATGTGGTATCTCTTATTTTTAATTTGTTTCACAGGTTCTGTGGTACTTAGCAGGGAAATAAACCCACTGGAAACAGACAATTAACCCAGGGCACTGGAACAGGGACACTGGAATCATTCAGGGAGCAGCTCCTGGAGATGCTGCCCTGGGGATGGGATTAAGGAAGGGATGCTGCTGGGGGCTGAGGTGCTATCCAGAAGCCAAGTGCCACTGGAAACCAGGCCTGCTGCTCCCCAGCGACTTTTAAATTCCTCCAGTTCCTCTCCTCCTCCTCCTTTCTCTGCCCCAGGCCCTGAGGGAGCAGAGCTTTCCTCTGTGGCTGTGCAGAGGGGTTGGCTGCAGATGCCCGGAGCACAGGATGGCACCTGGGCATGGTGGCAGCTCTAGGGTGGCCTGGGGACACTCAGCAGGGATGCTGCCCCTCAGCCCCCCCAGAGCCGTCCTGCTGAGCTCAGACTGGGCCCAGTGTGGTGCTGCAGTGGCTGGACTGGTCAGGGAGCAGGCAGGGCTGGAGGCTCCATCCTGGCATCCCTGATTCCCAGGACACAGCTGGCTGCCAGCGGAGCAGAGGGTTTGCATGGATTGTGCCTGGGGCAGGCTCTGGCTGTCCCTGTTTGATCAGCAGAGGGGTCAGTCCCTAATGCCACATCCTTGTATTCCATTCCCACACAAATGTTCCCTTGGACAGCACTGACAGCTGTTTCTTTTGCAAGCAGCTCCTTAATCTTGCCTCTGGCCAAGAGAAAATCCAATGTTTTATCCCAGAGTGTCACTTGGAAATAAAGATGGTGTTCTTCCCTTCCCTGCTGTCATCAGGGAAATCATGGATAGGCCACTAATTAAAGCCAGGGGCTTTAATTTGATAATTTACCTGACATTTTCTACATATTGTGAGGTGGCTGAATTTCAGCCCTGGAGCTCAGAGGCTCCCAGAGTTTCCTGCTGAGATGCTGGGTCCTACCCGTGAGCCCCAGCTGGATCAGGGAGGTGCAGAGAGGCAGCAGGAGTGGGAAATCTCAAAGTGGAAAATGGGATTGCTGCCATGAGCCCCCAGCTGGGGCCCTGCACAGTTCTGGTGTCCCCAGCGTGGGGAGGACATGGAGCTGTTGGGGCAGAGCCAGAGGAGGCCACAAAGTTGGTAAAGGAACTGGAGCACCTCCCCATGGACACAGGCTGGGAAAGCTGGGATTGCTCACCTGGGGAAGAGGAGGGTGTGTGGAGACCTCACAGCACCTCCCAGGGTCTGGAGGGGCTCCAGGGAAGGCAGAGAGGGAGCCTGCATCAGGAACTGGAGGGACAGGACAAGGGGAATGGGGTCAAGCTGCCAGAGGGCAGGGGTAGATGGGATATTGGGAATAAATCCTTCCCTGTGAGGGTGGGGACGCCCTGGCAGAGGTTATTCCATGGATTCCCCATCCCTGGCAGTGTCCAAGGCCGGGCTGGAGGGGGCTGGGAGCAGCCTGGGACAGTGGAAGGTGTCCCTGCCCATGGCAGGGGTGGAATGGGGTGGGCTTTAAGGTCTTTCCAACCCAACCCATTCCAGGATCTCCTGGTTGGAAGATGTGTGAATTCAGTGTGTTAAATTAGGAATGGCAGGGTTGGGAGAGGGATCAAGAACTTCCCTTTGGGCAGGTAAAGGACTGTCCCAAATATCCCAAGTGTGAGGCAGTGCCTTGTGGTGTGGAAGGTGAGCAGCTCCATGATCCAAGTTTATTAAAAGCAGCAGCAGTTTAACGGGAATTGGGCACCCTGGAAGTTCTTCCAGTGTGTTCTCAGCCTCTTGCAGTCAATGGCAAAACCACTAATTACTTTTTTAATATCTTTTTTCTACATATTTTATAACCTGCTCTTTAGTGTAAAATTGGAAGCCAAATCCAATTGTGGGGGAAAATTAATTTCCTCGAATTGAAGGAGCAATCTCCTTGAGACTTTTTAATCATTAGATGATAACTGTGAGCTGAAGAAAGGAAGACCATTAAAGTAACTTAATAGAGCAGGATAAACGTTTTCCCTGTATCTCCTTCATCTTTATTTAGAGATCCATGAGGAGGATATTTCATAAAAGCTGCTCTTCCTGACCTTCCTTCACTTGTTCTACAGAGGAACCAACCAAAAGAATGGCGAGGAAGGAACACTGTGGAGTTCTGGATACAAACCCAAGAATTCTGCCCGACATCTCTGCTCTTCCTCCCTGCCAAACTCTGCTTTTCCTTTCTCATTGAAGGGAGAATAGCTGTGGGGACAAATAGAAATGCATTCGGCTGAGCTGGGTGATTTTTAAAAACAAGCTCTGTTAATGCTTTTAATTAAGGGGCAGAGGAACAAGAGGCTTTATCAGCTCTTTGTCTGCAGGCCATTATTTCGTTGGGGATGAGCGATCCATTATTGTCAGCGGCCACCTTTCTGAAGGATTTACCACCAAATCAAATGGTGTTTTTATTGAAATTGTTGAGCGCTGCTGGATTCCTCATTTATTTAATGTGGAGGCATTGTTAGAGAGGAGAATGGAGCACTTAATATGGATTGCTTGGGGGACCAGGAGCGGTGCCTCGGGAGTTTCCCGGTGTCCTGGGCTGGAACAGGACATGCAGCACAATGGGGAAGAGGAAAACCTGAAGGTGAAGTTGCTAAATCCCAGTTAAGCTGCTTCCAGCAGAATTTTGGGAAGGATTGGTGGCTCTGTGCTTTATAAAGTGAAGTCATGTTGTGAAGTCTCAGGAAGGAATTGTTCCCTGGGAGGGTTGTGAGGGGCTGGAATGGAATTCCCAGAGAAGCTGTGGCTGCCCCTGGATCCCTGGCAGTGCCCAAGGCCAGGCTGGACGGGGCTGGGAGCAGCCTGGGACAGTGGAAGGTGTCCCTGCCATGGCAGGGGTGGCACTGGATGGGCTTTAAGGTCCTTCCAACCCAACCCATTCCATGATTTATAAATAACAATGAGAGAAGCTCTCTCAGGGTACAGCTCCTGTTCATGGCTCCTGAGCTGTTTCCAGCCCAGAAAACCTCATTTACCTGGTTGAGAGTTCCCAGTGATCCACATTATTGGGTCCAAAATGCAATTTCCTTTGTCTGAAACATTCACCTGGATTCTTTTTCTGGCTTTTGCCTCTTCTCTGAGTGCCTTTAACAGGTTTTGACTGGAGAAGTCAGAGGTTTCCACACCTATTCCCAGTGGAGGAGATGAACTGGGTTGCTCATACTCTGGATAAAACCAGAGCAATTTTCCGTTCTCGTAAATTCCAGGAGGTAATCTAGGATAATGGAACTATTAGATTTGGCATCTGTAAGGTGGTTATCATTTCAGAAGGAATTGTTTCTGTTAATGGCAGTTCACTTGCTACAAATAAAGCAAGAGAATTGAAATCTTAAGTACCAGAGTGGCAGCAAACCATGAAACATTATCCTGCTCCGTGGAAGGAAGGCTGAGCCAGCTGTCAGGGAAGAAATCTATTGGAAAAACCCTCTGATGGATTCCAACTGGAGCTAATTTAACGTGGCAGCAGCACCCAGCTCTTCTACTTTCTATTAGAAGTATTAAAATGGCTGTAAATAATATTAAAGTGGGCAGAAGCTTTCATCCAAGGAACTCATGGTTTTCACCAAAGTGAGTTTGGCAGCTCTTGGTGGAGCTGAGCTGTGAAATCCTTGGAATTACTGAGCCCTGGGCTGCCCTGGGGACCCCAGGAGCTCCTGGGGCAGATTTGGGCACTGTGTGAGGTGTGGATGGAGGGCTGGAGCTTGGGCCTTGCTGTCTGTGAGCCAGGGCTGTTCTCCACCTCTGCAGGCCAAACCTGCTTAGTCCAGCCTTGGACAGGGCTAGAATGGGCTTTGAGCCAGGATTTGGGGGCTGCTGTGGAAACACGGGATCCTATTGCCCCATTCCTACCTCTCCTCCTCCCTCTGGAGAGCAGGCATTCCTGGGTGGTGTGGGATTGCCAAGGGCCATCCCATGCCCCTGCTCAGAGCTCAGAGCTCAGGGTGGGCAGGGGAGTCCTGGAACTCTCCAGAAAATCAAACTCTGGCAGGACCTCGCTGTAAAATTCACTGGCAGCTCCCTGCTGGACTCAGCGGATCCCTGGGTTTTCCCTTTGCAGCATGGATTCAGAGAGCAGCAGGCAAATGGGAGAGTGCTTTTTATGTTTCTGTTTTAGCCCAGGGAACATCCCAGGGGCAAACTCCGCACACACCACGGCAGCAGCAGCTGAGAGCCCCCGAGCAGCGCGAGCGGAGCCGCGCAGGATCGTTCAGCGCTGGGCTCTGGGCAAAGTGCAGCTTTAGGGAGAGGGTCAGCAGTGTTAAGCACTCCAAAAATCCCCTGAAATGTGATCTCAGAGTGTATGAATCCCAACTGCATCCTCATCTCAGGGCAGCTGGAGCAGCTGGGGCAGCTGGAGAGCTGGTCCAGGGGTTTGCAAGTAATGAGGGTCATTAGTAAACACAGCCCTCCATGAAGTCCTTAAAGTGGCACAGTTAGGACAGATTAACCCCTGGCACTGTGTGTGTCCTCCCTCTTTGTGCTGTTCCATGCATGCTCCCACCTTTCTCTGGCATTTCCCTGGCTGCTCCTGCAGTGTGAGCTGAGAGCTCTGAGCTGGAGGGCCCGAGGTGCAGGATGGATGGTGACACCTTGGTCCCGAACCCAGAGCCCTGCTGGTACTGGGGCAACTGGGAAATGACCCCACAGATGGTTCTGCAAACAGTTCTTAAAGGATTTGCTGCTGCAAATCTGCACCGAGCTTGTTGCTGGCAGTGATGGCTCCTTTGTGGTTCCACCTGGAAACCCTCTTGCCTGGAATACCCTAAAAAGTAGATTCCATCCTAAAACCTACTCCGTGCTGGAAGTCAGAGAAAGGAAAGGGCATTATTGTATTTCCCTCGTTTATGGGCAGAGCTTGTGCCCTTGCCCACAGACACCCCAAGGGATTTCCAACAAAGCCACAACGTGAGAGCTTCTCCATAATTTAACCCCAGGAAAACCCTTTTTCCAGTCTGCACACACTGAAATGAGCTTGGATTTTGGGCAATTCATTGCAGTGGTAAAATAACGTCTTCAAAGGCGCATTGCCGTGAAATCTTTGGGATAACCAGTGGTGGGAAGCACCTGAACCCAGCAGCTTTGCAGAAATGAGCCCATGGCCCAGTAGGGGTTGGGAAATGTCCCTAACTGTGCATTGCTGTGCTTCCTCCCGGTGCAGGACCCCGGCCATGATCGGCTGCTCGTTCGTGGTGAACAGGAAATTCTTCGGGGAGATCGGGCTGCTGGACCCCGGCATGGACGTGTACGGAGGGGAGAACATCGAGCTGGGCATCAAGGTTTGTGCCAAGAAAAATTTCAGCTTGCAGTATTTAAGGAACCCAAAGCTTTTACTGAGTTGGCCTGAACAGTTACTGGAATCCTTCGGGGGAGCTGGGAGGTGATGGGATTCACAGCATTTTAATTTCACTTCAAGGGAGAAAAATGACTTGGTTTTAGGGGTGAGTTTAATTTTTTCCCTTGGATTTTAATCTGTCTGACCCGATGCAAAAAGCTGCTGAAACGAAAGGGCATTTCCAGCTTGAACCTGGCTGTGCTGTCACAGTGTTGCTGGAAATTACAGGGATCTTAAACACCAGGAGAAACACGGTTGGGTGAGCAGCGTTTGGGGGTGCTGGGACTCCTGTGAGTGTCTCAGGAAGACACAGAGCCTGCAAATCTTTTCCAGGCATTTAGCATCTGCAACAGAATGTGTTCACAAGCACAGAACCTGCTTTGAGCAGTGAAACTCTACGAGCCAGGATTTCAGAGCTGCCTCGGTGCCTCCACCCCGACAGCATCCCTTGATTACTGTGTACAGTATTAGATCTGGCTTAGTGATTCGAGTGTTTACACACACTGAAGTGATTCATCAGTGATGAATTCCATGTTCAGAGCAACCTGGGATGGCAGAGTCTGCGGAGATTCTCCCAGGCACGGTTTGGAGTGCAGCACTCGTGCATTAACGAGCTGATAGGGGGAGGCTGGAGACTTCTAACTGGGAAATTGCATTGATTGTGCTGTTGTAAAAATGAAAAATCATTGTTCAGCTCCGAGATTTACCAGAGGATATTTGCTTTGCTGGCAAGGCAGAGGAACCTTCAGAAATCTGTTGTTGTTGGCTATGGGGAGCAATACTCACTTAAACAAGGGAGTGGAAATTAAAGGCTCTGAATGTGCCACAGAGCTCCTCTCCCTGTGATTACTGCTCATCCTGCAGTGGGGCTGGAGAGATCCCTCTCCAAACCCAGCTCCTCCTGTGGCTCTCCTGGTTTGTGTGGATTTGGTTTTTGGTCTCATCGTGGAGCTGCTCTTCTCACAATAATTCAGCTCATGTGCCTGGTTCAGGGGGTTTCACTGAAGATTGGCTTCTTAACTGGAAAAATCAGATGGATGGCTCAGAGAAAGTGGTGAGCATTTGTCCTCTTCTTTTTCATGTGCTGGATTTTTTAGTAAGGCCAATAAACATCCTTTTGGAAAAAAATAATCCTTCTCTTCCCCAGTTTGTCTTTCCCAAGCTTGAGTTTCTAAGCCATCATTTTCTCACTCATGCGGTGGGTTCTGGTCAAGGTTTTTAAATTATTGATGGTTTTGAGAGCCAAAATACTTAAAAATCTGCCTTGTAAGACTACACAGAAAGTACAATTTTAAAGATTCTTGAGCTCCAGAAATCAGTCTCTGTGCAAGTGTCTCCTTTAGTGACCAAGATCTCAGGGCACAGCGGTGAAGAAGGACTCTTTATTAATGAAATCCTTTCAAGGATCAGTGAATAGAAACTTATGAAGGCGTTTGTAGTGGGTTTGGAGGTTCCTTGGTTGTTTCAGTGATTCCTGGATGAAAATAAATGCAGGAAGTGTTTCTTTGCTCATGGATGATGGTGCAAATTCCATCAGCGTTCTGGGAATCCTGGGACACTTCTTAAGTGTTCTATGGATGTGATTGTCCCTCTCTGTTCTGCACTGGTGCAGTCTCACCTCAAGTCCTGGGAGCAGTTTTGGCACCAAAATATCTGAAAAATCCAAAGCCAAAACTGCCCAAAGAACAAAAAACAAACAATAAATCCACTGAGGCCACAAGAGGGATGTGGAAAATGTGCAGCGTTTCAGGCAAAAGCACAAGCTAACCCTGTCATGGGAAATTCAATCAAGGGATCTGAAAACCAAAATGAAATAAAGAATTGAGAGGGTTGGGCTGGATTAACCTGGAAGGGCCAAAGCCCTGTAAAGGGTCCTGTTTTATTAATGTGCTTCAGGGTGGGGGAGCCCCCATCCCTGAGGGGTTTAGCAGTGGGGATGTGGCACCTGGGGACATGGGGCACTGGTGGCCTTGGCAGTGCTGGGGATGGCTCAACTCAAAGATCTCAGAGGAATTTTCCAGCCTAAAGAATTCCATGTTTCTGTACGTGGTGTAAAATGAGCTGCGCTGGGCCTGTTGTGGGGAAACATCTGGGCCTTGTGTTTCTGTCAGTGCCGAGTTCAGCGAGCAGAATGAGAAAAGTCCTGCAGGAGCCTCTTAAAAACCCCCTAAAAACCCTTAAAGAGGGAGCCCTGTGGGTCCCATTCTCAGGGTGGCTCTGGGCTCTCTGTGCTCTGGAATTCCACAATTCCATTGCTCGAGGCTCCCCTGCCCATCCTGGGGAGGTTGTGGGGTCTGTGGGTGCTGTGTCCCCTTCTCCTGGCCCAGCTCCACTCCTGCTCTCTCTGAACAAGCTTTGGGGCAGCTCTGTAACCCTTTTCTGTTTGAAGGAGTTTCTGCTCTGGTTTCATAAACCTGGTGCCCAGTTCTCATGGCTTGACACTGCTGCTGCTGCTGCTGTGGGTCCCCAGCAGCTCCAGCTGGGAATTCTGGCACAAAGACTTCGCTGCCCATCCCTGCTCCTTCCGCTGGGACGTTCCCATTTCTTCAGGAGCTGTTTGTGGTTTTCAGTGGGTGTGACTAAGTGGGGAGGCAGCCTGTGCTCTGTGCCTCGCCTGTGCTCTGCAGGGAGCATCCGTGGCTTCCCGTGTTAGTCGCAGACATTCCTGGAAGAGGCTCCGTGAAACTGTGGGTATCTACTGCAATAAAGAGGCCAAAGTCTGTCCCGTGGCTGCTGCCATGATTTCAAACTCTGGGATGGGCTGCAAGGTTGTTTTCAGAGCATTTTGTGCTGGTGTCATGCATTGCTAATTAAAGTTATTTGAGTTGTCTTTTCGAGATTAATTTAATCAATAGGGATATTATTACTATTTTGATGGTATCATTTGTACAAATTGTCACTTGAAGAAAGCAATTAACTGAGAATGCTTATTAGCTGATCCATCCCACACCTTATTTGTGCAGCAGGAATCGATTATTGGATTCATTAAGTCAAGCACAATTCAGGGATCCCTTTGAGGTTTAACGAGTGACTTGAGCTGCTTTTACTGCTGCTGTTAAATGGGCTGAGGGTCGGAGTGGATCTTTAGAAGTATTGCCAGAAGAAAAGTGTGATGTCTCCTCTTTATATCCCAGATTTTCCCAAAGTTTGTCCTCTAGATCCAACAGGGCAGATCTCTGGTGCTGCCAAGCCAGGGGATTTATGTGCACAGAGCAGATGGAGTGGCATTCCCACGGCATGGGAATCACGGAATGGTTGGGTTGGAAAGGATGTTAAAAACCATCTCATCCCACCCCTGCCATGGGCAGGGACACCTCCCACTGTCCCAGGCTGCTCCAAGCCCCAGTGTCCAGCCTGGCCTTGGGCACTGCCAGGGATCCAGGGGCAGCCACAGCTGCTCTGGGCACCCTGTGCCAGGGCCTGCCCACCCTCCCAGGGAACAATTCCTTCCCAATATCCCATCTATCCCTGCCCTCTGGCACTGGGAAGCCATTCCCTGTGTCCTGTCCCTCCAGCCCTTCTCCAAAGTCTCTCTCCATGCTTCCTGTGGCTCCTTCAGGTCCTGGAAGGCCACAGTGAGGTCACCCCAAAGCTTCTCCTCTCCAGGTGAACAATCCCAGCTCTCCCAGCCTTTCCTGAGTGCTCCATGTGCAGCTTTGGAAATAAAAGGGTACAACAAGTTGTTGTTAGAGGGGATTTCAGCAATCAGAGCCTCCTGCAGCTGTTCAGGACAAAAGTGACCCCCTGCCCTGGCAGGGACATTGATCCTCCCAGGGGAACCCTGGCTCTGTCCCCTCCATTTCAGAAACCCTCAGAAGAGATTTAGTGGCATTTCAGGGGGACAAACCTCCAGCCATGAAGGAGCCTGTGTGGTTGGTATCGGTATGATTGTTCACATGCTGAAATATCGAGAGGGTCAGGCAAAAGAACAAAAGCAAAGCTGTCAAAAAGTGTGTTTAAATTCCACGTGAGAGCCTGACTCTCCCCATCCAGAGAATCAAATCCTTCTCTTCCTGCATGCATTTCCCATGAAACTCTGTTGTCTCTTTCTGTGAAGAAACAAAGTGAGGGTGTTCAGGGCAAGCAGCTCTTTCAGCATCTGTGGGGCCCGAGGTGAGGGCCGGGCAGCCCATGGGAGCAGATGGTTCCCGTGGGTGGGAGCAGAGGGAGGATGGCAGAGCTGCCAGCTGGGAGAAAGAGGCTTTGGGGTTTTTTTATTTGTCCTCTGTTTTTTACAAAAATAAATGCACTGCAAGCACAGACTGGCCTTGCCAGCCTGACTGGGAACTCAGGCTCCATGAGGCTTTGCATGGAATTGCCATGGAGAGTGGTGGGTGGGAGTGTAGTGGGGGCACTTTTCCATTGGATGGAGGCTGGGCTGGTTTTGGGCTTGCATGGAATTTATATCTAAAAAATAGTGAGTGCCTGTCACCAAAATGGAAAAAACATCCCTGCTTAGGGTGGGATTTATTTTTATAATGGAGTCACATTTTGCCTCTGCCATGTGTCCGTGGAAATGGGGTTTGCTGGGACTTTGATCATCCTGCAATGTCTCTGTCTCCCTCTCAGTGCTTCTGATTCATGAATTAAAGTCTGGGTGCAGGCAGAGGGAGCTGACACAGCCTGCACCCAGAATCCCTGTCCATCAGTGGCTGGTGTGAATTCCAGCATTCCCAGGGACTGCCACCTCTCCTGGCACGCCGAGGGATGCGGGATGTGGAGCGTGGTGGGACCCAGGAGCCCAGGATGATGCATTGTTTGGAAAAGCCTGTTATTTATTCCTGAGGCTTTATTAGGCTTTCAGGGTTCACAGGAGGGAGGGATGAATCCAGTTCCTTGTGGGCTTTTTCCCCACCTCGCTTTGAGGAGACTGAATTAGTCATGGAATTACAGGGGCTGCAGGGAAGGGCTTTTCTGGGACGTGTGGGAACAAAGCAGCTCCGCTTTCCGAGGGATGGGCTTGGAGCAGCACAAGTGGGGTTTGCTGCAGACGCCTCCCCAGCTCTGCTCTGTGCTTGGCTGCAGGAGCTGTGGGCACCCCTTGCTGCTGGGGGGAAGGGAACATGCCCTGGGCCAGCTGAAGGCTTTGGGATAGAATTCCCGGGGATTTCATTCTCTGGGGCCTGTGTACTGTTCCAACATCCACTCTTTGGACATCCCTGGGGAGCTGTGATCTTCCCACAGTTGGTCAGGTGGAGATGAGGCAGAGCCAGTGGAGGGGATGCTCAGGTGGGGCTGTGGGCAGGAGGGGAATCCCAGAATCATGGAATGGGTTGGGTTGGAGGGGACCTTCAGGATCATCCCATCCCACCCCTGCCATGGCAGGGACACTTCCCACTGTCCCAGGCTGCTCCCAGCCCCAGTGTCCAGCCTGGCCTTGGGCACTGCCAGGGATCCAGGGGCAGCCACAGCTGCTCTGGGCACCCTGTGCCAGGGCCCCCCCACTCTCCCAGGGAACAATTCCTTCCCAATATCCCATCCATCCCTGCCCTCTGGCACTGGGAAGCCATTCCCTGTGTCCTGTCCCTCCAGCCCTTGTCCTCGGTCCCTCCCCAGCTCTCCTGGAGCCCCTTTAGGCCCTGGAAGGGGCTCTGAGCTCTCCCTGGAGCCTTCTCCTCCCCAGGTGAGCACCCCCAGCTCTCCCAGCCTGGCTCCAGAGCAGAGGTTCCCCTTGGGCTTTCCCTGGACTTGCTCTGTGTCCTTCCTGTGCTGGGGCCCCAGAGCTGGACTCCCCCGAGCAGGGAATGAAACCCTGTGCTCACCTATCAGGGAAAGAAACGCTGGAGCTGGAGCAAGATGTGGAAAAAGCAACAGGGGAACCACTAAAACCTGGAGAAGTTTTATTTATCGGCCGTGGGATAAATAAAATCACAGCTGGCCCAGCCTGATCTGTGGGACAAAGCTGTGTGGGGATGGATCAGCTCTCCCTCCTCCATCTCCAGGCACAAGGGGCATGGAGCAGCTACCCCAGACCTGCTGATGCCTTGCTGGGACCTTGGAGACTCCTGCAGTTGAGCAAACATCAAAAAAACCCCTGCAAAAGAGGATGCAACAATCAAACAAAAAAACCCACAACCCAAACTCACCCACAATATAAACTCAAGACCGGTCTTTTATAAGTATTTTATCTGTCAGACACCAAAATCCACTTAGAAATTGGGGCTTAAGGATGTTTCCAAATAAAAATCAAGTTAATTTGGAGGAAAATCAGAGTCAGGGTAGGACTGACCTTGGAAAAGCTCCTAGAAACACTGATACACCAGGAATACACAACCTCCATCTGTTTATTTGTACCTGGACCCCTGTTAGAGGAGATTTTGCTCTTCAGAGTGATTGTGGCGTGGTTGGAAGAAATATTTCCACCCCTGAACAATATCCAATCACTGCCTGCATTTATTTTAAGAGCAGGAATCAGCACAAGTGTGAGTTCAGCCCCAAGGTTTGGCATTTGAGCTGTCAGCTCAGGATTTACAGTGGGTGCTTGAGGGTGCTTTAGCTGAAGCTCTGCTCTCGTTTTCTAAACTGGTAAAATGCTTTTCATCCCAGCCTTCTCCATGGAGATGGAGCCGTGTTGGGATTGTTTGTGAGCAGGAGGAGCTGGGGGTTGTGGCTGTCCCTCCTTGGGAAGGGGATGGCAGGAGGCTCCTGGCTCGCTTCCCTCCTGGTAGCAAAGGATTTGTCACTCCTGTTACCTGCTGGCAGATGGGACAGGTGGAGGAGGGAGAAGGGAGTGATATTTTCACCCCAGCTGATTCTCCCATTGTCCCTGACAAGGTGATTTTTATGCTGGGAAGACACTGATCATCTTTGCTGGGAAATGTGACGGCTCTGCCCGTGCAATAACCGTGTGAGAGTCACCGGTGGGTGAAGAAATCCATTTCAGGACTTAGCCATGCCTCGTTGTCACTTGGAACTCTGGCAGGTGTCAGCTTTTCACTGATTTTCGTGGGACCAGTGCCTCTGGCAGGCAGTGGTTGGGATTCGTCAGGGGTTGGTTTAACCCCGGGCCACGGTCAGAGCCTCCCCAGGGGCCTGGGTGGTGAAACCCAGATATGGGGAGCAGGCACAGCGTCCCTGCAGCTGCTGGGCTGTGGGGAGCAGGACGAGGGGCTGGGCAGGCTCCTGGGTTTGGCAGAGTTTGGTTTGTTTGTGCCCCCCACCCGTGGGTTTCAGAAAATGGCACCGAAACCCTGAGGGAGCTCCTGCCGTGCTCAGCTTGGCTCTGACTCTGCAGAACTCATCCAGGTTGTTCTTTCCACTGAACTTCGGTGAGGTTTGAATTTCCCCTGCTGTAGGATTTGGCTCTCAGGGACTCTGCCCACTGAGGTTGCTCCTCCAGCAGGTGCTCCCAGCCCTGCCCACACCCAGGCTGGGGACACCAGAGACACCTCCAGTGTCCCCAGGACAGTTGGTTTTTGGTTTTCCATCCCATGCTGCGTTTCTTGGGCATGACTTCCATCCCTTTAACTTCTCCTGGGCCTCCAGCTGTCCATTCTCTGTGGGGAAGGAGGTGGCAAAGGAGGCACTGAGTCTGCAGTGTCCCCCATTCACTGAGTGCCACGTCCTCGGACACCTCCAGGGATGGGGACTCCAGACCTCCCTGGGCAGTTCCAGTGCCTGACAGCCTTTTCCAGGAAGAAATTCCTGCTGATGCCCAAGCTGACCCTCCCCTGGTGCAGCTTGAGGCCGTGTCCCTTGTTCCCTGGGAGCAGTGGCTGGGATGCTCAGGAATGCCTCCATCTCATCCCCAGGGATCCCTCAGTGCTGCCCCAGCCAGGACCTGCCCCAGCCACTCCGTGCTGGTGTGGGGAGGACTCAGGGACTTCCCTGCAGCAGGAGCTGGCACGGGGGCTGCCAGCAGGGAAATAAATCATTTCAATTCCATCTCGCCCAGCATCCTGCAAGGCACACTGCTTCCCTTCTCTGTCGGCCCCCGGGCCCTGGGCCAGCCCTTCCCAGCCACGGCCCCATTTCGAGCCCTGAGCCCTCATTGCTGCGGGGATGATGCATGAGCTGGAGCAGCCCTGGCTCCCCCAGTGCCTGGAGGCTGCGACTGGGTCAGGAATTGCTGAGCTGCAGCAAAGTTGGGCCCTCTGGAAGCTGTTTTATAGCTGCTCTCCCTGGAGGACAACTGTCCTCCAAGGCATTCCTGGGTGCCTGGAACGAGCACTGAAATGTGCCCTCACTCCTCCCTGTGCAAGGTGAGCATCAGCACATTTGCTCTGTGCGTGTGCTGCGGTGTCTGGGATATAAATTACCCCATCAACCAGAAAAAACAGGCTTGTCTCTCCCTAAAACCCAACTGCTGGCAAAACTGAACTTTGTGTTCTGACAAAAAACCACTCTTGGGAAATGCCAAGGAAAATGTGACGTGGAGCTACCTGCCAAGAAATGAGGCTTATAATGAACTGAGGTGAGGAGTGAGAGGTTTTTCCATCCCATTATATTCCTAAAGCCTTTGGAAAGCTCCCTGCCTGTCATGACTGCAGAGCAAAGGGAATTTTTTGTCTTTTTAGCTGTTGTTTGTTACGAGCAGACTCACTTGTGATGCACCTGCTGGGGCTGTGGGACACACAGGTCCCTTCCCACCTCCTCCAGAGCCACAAAGTTGGTTTTATCCCTCTTCTGGTGTCTGGTGACTCAGGCAGGGCAGGAGCAGCCCTGGCTCACTGAGTGCTGGCTTTTGCCAGGGATAAGACTCTCTCTTCATTGACTCCAGATTTCTCCTAAGCTCGAGGATTATCCCTGGTAAGATGTAATCAATGCTGTTCCGCTCCTGCGATTTTCAACCCAGAAGCTTGGAGTTAAAAATTCCCAGGCAGCTTTTGGTGTGTTTGGGGTCTCTGTGAGGCTTTGCTGTCATCCTCTCTCAAGGACTTTGAGGTCAAACCTGTTCATTTTTACAAACAACCCCCTGTTTTCCACGAGCCCCCGCTGCAGTCGAGGCTCTCAGAGCTGGTTGAGCTGCGTTTCCTTCTCATCTGAACTTCTCCTGGACAGGGAGTGCAGCTGGAAGGCAGCTGGCAGCCTGGTGGGACGGCAGGGAGCAGACTGGCAGCATTTCCCTGCCCGCATCCACCCCAGCCCTGCAGACTCAGCAGGGAATGACGGTGACAATAACAGCGTTTGTGACCAGGACTGTCCCCGCCCTGGCGCGAGGCAGCTGCGCTCCAGATCCAGGGAGGCCTTTCTGCCTCCTCCGCCATCCCCTGCGGCTGCAGGACCCAGCAGCTCCTCCTGGGTCCCCCTTGGACACCCAAATCCTTGTTGTTGGGGCGGTTTAGAGCCCTGTGCTTGCTGTCAGCCCAGGGCCAGGCCGGATGGATCGTGCCATTCCCAGCCCCCAGCGCTCCCCAAACCCAGCCCAGGGTTTGTGTTCCAGTCCCTGCTCCTGCCCTGTGCCCGAGCTGGGGCTGGGCGTGCTCCCGCTGTGCTGGCACCAGCTCCACGTGCCCGGAGTGCAGAGCAGGGGTTTAACTCTGGCTGCACGATCCCACCCGGCTCCAAGGCTTTGGGAAAGGCTCTGGAAGATCCCTGTCGGATCGTGCCGTGTCCAGCCTGTGGCTCCCTCTGATCCAGGCAAATCCTTGAGCTCGCTGGGCCTGGTTTGCCATGTCCAGGTGGATTTTGTGTGCCTGAAGCTCGGTTGGGGTAGGAATTGCAGCACCTCCTGTGTGTAGGGAAGGCGTTGGCATCCGTGGGCTCTGCCGGGATCCGTGGCAGTGCTCAGGAGCAGCAGCTGTTTGGTCCTCTCACATTCACTGGCTCCCTTCTCCCACAGCTTTCCCAGACCTGAGGGACTGCTTCAGTGCAACGAGGAGAAAATTCCCAGCCAAATTTAGTGGGAACTCATCCTTTATCTCCTCCAGCCATCCCAGAAAATCCCCCCTTCCCTTCCATGAGCAGCAGGAGCCTGGCACTGAACGCGTGTCCCTCGATGTGACACCACTGAGCCTTGCCCTGAGCACCCCTGAGATAACTGGACAGGATTCACATTTCCCTGTGCGTTTATCCTTGTCTGGAGTGTCCTTGTGATCCCCACGGTGCTCTGTGGGGCTTGTTCCGAGCAGCATTCCCAGTCAGAGCTCCCTGGGAAGGGAATTCCCTCACAGCAGTGAACTTTCTGCCTGCTCTGAGGTGATCCATTATTCACAGCCAGACTGGTGGCTCAGGGATGATCTGATGGCTCTGATGCACCTCTGCCTAAGGCCTGAGACGTGTTTAACCTCTTAGATCCCTCTCCTGACTCCAGAGTTTCCTCAGGAGTCCCTCAGCTGGGAAGATGCTGCTGCTTGACCTCCTCAGCAGCCTCCTCCTGCTGGAGCTCACCCCCCAGCCCTGTCCTGCCTCAAATTCCACAAGGATTCAGCAGTTCACTCAAACTTCCTTGGCTTTGCCTAAAAACTCGGCCACTGAGGCACTGGATGCCACGGAACCGAAGGATCTCTTGGGGTTTTTCTGCACTAGGGTTGGAGCAGCGTTTCCTGTCTCTGCCTGAGCTGGGTGGAAGCTGCTGGTGCAGGAAGCAGATCCGAAAATGAAATTGAATTCCACCTCTGACTGCCCAGGCTGGGATCCAGCAGAGCACTTAACTCCCAGGCACCTGGGCAGCCCTTTCCATTTTGGTGGCACTATTTCACCTGCTTAAGTGAAGTTCTGGATCGAGGCCCCTGGACTGAGCCTGAGCCATAAGGGTTAATATTCCCAGAATTAAATTTTTCCCTGGAAGAAGGTGGTGTTGCTCATCCCTGCCCCTCCAAAGAGTGCTTCCATTTTATGAGCTAATTAACTCATCTAGCTTTAAAATACAAGTACATCCTTCTTGGCTTTTGTCATGTGTCACCACCTTCCAGGGAGTTACGATGTCTTATTTACACAGGAAATACAGAAGGAGGGAAGTGAACCTGTTCAGGGCTGAAATTTATACCCAAAGCCTCCGTACCAAAGCCATTATTTCATATTCATCTGCAGACACAAAATACGTGTTAATTAACCAAAGTGCTGCTAGTGGGCATATGCAAATGAAGTGGCATCAATCAGGCCAGGATCACCTGGGTTTTTTTGAGTTTTTCGTTTATTAAGAAATACAGCTTTGTGCTGACCGCAGTTCCTTAATATCAGATCTGTGCCTTGAAGCTCAGCCTGCAAAGAGCCTCAGAATCTCCCAGCGCTGCAGAGCCCACTGCAAATGATGCAGCTGATAATGAAGAATTCCTGTGTAATCCCAGGGAGGAGAGAACTGTCTGGATCTGCCTCAGGCACAAAGAACCCCAGTTTGTTTTTGTAGGAGGTGTTTCATTCTGTCAAAGCAGCAGAGTTAAATGGAGAGAGACAATTAGGCATAAATTCACATTTGGGCTAAATATATCCAACTTCAGATGGAAGATGGGAGTTCTGAGTCTGCAGCTCTGCCTTTCCAAGGCACACGGTGACAGCAGGACCACAGGATCTGCCCTGGAGGTGTGACAGGTGCTCAGAGGGGGATCCTGGGTGGTCTGTCCCTTCCCTGCTCCCTGGGTGCTGCTGCCAGAGGCACTGGGGATGCTCCTGGCGCCTCAGCTTTCAAACTGCTCAGCTCCTTGCCCAGCACTCTGCACCCCCCTGTCCTGCACGTCTGCCAGGCCATGGCAGGGGGTTCTGCCTGTCGCTGTTCTCACCGCGGACGAGAAGGGAAACAACACAAAGTCCAGGCTCAGGGAGAAATGGAAGCGATTTAATGATCCATCAGAAGGCTTTTATATGTTAGTTTGCAAAGTGTATTAAATGGCATAAGGTAATTGGTTTTTGCCATCCACCCCCTAAGGGGATTGGCCAAGTTCTAAGACACCCATCTCTGAGTGTTTTTCTGGTTAGAACCATAACAATTCTGCAAAACAACCTGCAGCTGCAAGAAGTTTACAACACTGTAACATCGTTTTGAGTTACTTGCGTGGGAGAGACAGAGCTCTCACAAAATGCTGTAGAAAGCTGGAAAAATTTCTCTGCTGGAGCTTTTCAGCATCCACACCTGCCTGCAGGAGGAGCTTTGGCAATGGGCAGGCTCAGGGCTGACCTGCCTGCAGCAGCTGCTTTATCCGATGGTACCTCTGGCACCATTCCAGCATTGGGGGTGCTGAGGGCAGAGCAGGGATTTCAGAATTGCTTGGTGGGATGCGTTTTGTTTCCTTCCCAAAGGAAATACTGGATATTACTGATGAGCCAGGGCGGGGGGAAAGGGCTGGAGCCTTTAAGAAGAGCTGGCAAATTGTGAATGGCAAAGAAACTTCTTGCTCTCTGGTCTTTTCCATCCAGAGATGTTGATACCCCCACCAAAGGGACACAACTGTTGATTTTCACCTTTCAGGTGGCCCAGGAAGGTTCTCAGTGTGAACCCCAGCTGCTCTGGATTCCTCCTGGGCCTGCCCATTTTGCCCCCGGAGTTCTGGATGGGGGGAGTTGATCCAAATCCCGGGGTTGAACCGTCCCTCTGTGATTTTTTGTGCTGTCAGGACACGTTTCCCTCTTTCCAGTCCCTTCCAATCAGTGTGAGCTCCAGGAGAGTGAACCCAAACCCACACCTGGGGCTCAGCTGTCACCCCCATTCGGTTGGATTTGGTCGACTCCGCAGCTGTAGAGCTGCAAACAAACACCAAGTTTGCATCTGGAAGTTCAGTGCTTCTCCTCTCCTTCCAGAGATTTTGGGTTTAAATCCATCTCAATGTACAGAATTACACCTGGTTTCTATTCAGCATTTTGGTTTTGGCCATTCTGAAACCCTGTGGGTCTGCAACAAGCTTGTGTTCCTTGTTGGATTATTCCAGGATCAGGAACCTGGCCTTTGGCTGTGAGCATTAAACCCCAGCATTCCCCAGCATTTGGATTCTGCTCCAGATCCTGTAACCTCTCACCATCCTGGCGTACTCGGATTTTGGCAGGAATTGCTTTCTCCTTATCTGTGCTTGTTCCAGAGGGTGGAGGCACAGGAGATGGCCCAGGCTGTGGCCCAGGGGTTCCTGCTTCCATGGCCAGCACAGATGTCTTCATCCCACACGTGAAAAAAGCAGAACTGGAAGAAACCTGCACTTTGCTGATGTTCCCAGCAGCTCCTGCCCTGAGCTGCCCTCACAAAGCCCCCGGTCCCCCCCAGGCCCCTCCAGCCACAGCCCAGTCCCCGAGCGAGGGGCAGAGTGTGGCTGTGGCACCTGGGCACCCAAAATGCTGGTCAGCCACGTTCCCCATGCCAACCTCCCTCCACAGCTCGAGCTACCACGGGATCCAAGGGCTGCAGCCACGTTTCCAGCCCAATTTCATCACAGCCACCGAGTCCCTGGGAGTTTTCTTGGGTTCCTGCTGCCTGCACAGGGAGGAGCTGCTGCCCAGCACGGGGGACCTTGGCACTCCACTGTCCCTGGTGCTGCTCAGCTGCCGCCTCATCCCACACCATCCCATCAGGGCATAGGATCACTTTTCCGTGGCTTTGCTTTGCTAAAGGCTCTCCCTGCCCCCTCACTGACCCCATCTGCTGCACCTGGGCTGCACCTCCTGGCCAAGGGTTTGTCTCCTGTGCTGCCTGGAGCTGCATCTCCGCTGCTTCTAAGGCCATGGAGCAAAAGCTCCCAAATCAGGCTTACAAATGGTTCAGGAAGCAGACCCAGGTCCCTGTGGCTCGGGCTGTGTGGGTGGCAGGAGCAGCAGGAGCAGCAGGAGCAGCAGACAGACCCTCTCCAGCAGGGCACCTCACTGGTAATTTTTGCTGACAGCCCAAAATCAGCCAAGTGAACCATTGTAAAAGCCCTTCAGAACTGTTCATTTCCATCATTTGCTGCTTCTGTCAGGCACACGGAAGTGTGTCTTGTCATGTCTTTTGTCTCATTTTTACAAGAGTTCTGTTGTCTATTTGGATTAAATTACAGGAGCAAACGGTGGCTCGGGGATTAGCACTGGTGTGATCCGAGGAGTGCTCAGGAGCAGGAGCAGGGTGGTTACCTCAGGTGGAACTGTCAGGAAATAAATTTTTTCCTGCTGTACGAGCTCAGATGTGGCAGCTGAAGCTGCCCCCAGTGTGGATGGATCCCCAGTGGAAGGACCAGCCCTGGTGTCCCCAGGTGAGGTGAGGGACTGGGGACAGGTTTGGATTCAGCTCTTTGGGGTGTCTGGGAGCAGGTGCTGCTGCCCCGGTGGGTGCTGGGTTTGAGGAGCTGGTGCCAGGGGAGCCCCGTGCCCGGGGTGGTGAGGATCCTGCTGGGAACCACCTGGGCAAGAGCCAACTCCCTCGGGAGGGAAAAGCTCCTGACAGAAGGGGTAGGAGGTGTGGGATTTGTGTCATCCCTGCCTCCAAAACCCTCTGGTGGAGATTTGCACCCCTGGCCGGGGAGCTTGGCCCTATGTCCTGCTTCAAAGTGCCTCTTCCTTCTGAAATCTCTGTCATATTTAAATTTATAAACATTTACAGCAGCTGTATTTTCATTTTTTGGGAGGGACACGTAGACACTGAATCTTCCTCCCCTGTTCCCACACCTTTATGTCCAATAAAATTGAGAAGTATCTTCCCAAAAATGAGCATCCAGGGGAGTGTGAGCCTGGGCTGCCTGATTTCATTTGCTCCAGGGGTAGCACTCGCTGTGTTTAATGGATTTGCTTGGCTTTCTGGGACACATTTAAAGGGGAAAATGTGTTTATTGGCATCAAATTTAGAAGACCTGTAACATTTAAGAGGGAGATATGTTTGAAAATGTGATATGAAATGGGGAATTGTCAGTTTTGCTGTCTTTGCAGAAGTTCTGGCAGCTTTACTGACCACGTTTCTGTGGTGCAGATAGAATCTGAGCCCTAAAAAACGGAATGCATAATAAAATACCTATGGCATGCCATCATTTCTGGTTATGTTACTGTAACTGGGGTGTATATCTAAAGGCAATCATCTCTGTAGAGGAGGGAGGAAAACACAGAGAGAGCTTTAAATTTCATTAGACATTGAAACATCTGAAGGAGGAACTCTAATGGTTATATATAATAAACCTCTTTTTTTATCTTCCCATAAAATTGTATCTCTTTTCCTTTTTCCCCTCAAGTTGATCTGCCCTGCAGTGTGCAGGGTTCTGAAATAAACCGATGATTAACTAAACAACAGGAATTCATAAACCTCCTCATTTTATAGCGGCGTTTAAGGCGGCGCACAGTGCGTGCTCCCCGAGCTGATCTGCGCCCTCAGGTCCATTGCTGGAGCTGCAGATAAATGAGGAGTTATACCTGGTGGAGGTTATGCTCAGGCAGTTCTCGCCCTGCTGGTGTAAATCCAGGGGTTTATGGAAGGAGAAGAGCAATATTCTTTGCAGGTACAAGGAGACGTGACCCAAGGCTGGAGATCTCAGGGGATGATGTTGCTCCTGCTGAGCTTTTCTCAGCACATCCTCAGGAAGCGCAAAGAAGATTCCTTTTCCTGGGTTTCCGTATTTCCATTCCAGTTACGAGCAAGTCCTGGGGCTGCTTTCCTTACTGGAAAGCATCACTGGGAGGGAGAAAGGAGAGCTGTGCTCTAGAGAAGCAGCTCGATTGTTGTCAGGGAGAGCATTTAGCTCCTGGCAAATAATGGAAATAGAACAGAGTGAAGGGTATCTGATGGAGGCAGCTGAAGGGCATGGAAAGCATTGTGCAGATGCTGCTGGTGATCACCTGGAAGGGCTGTGGCTCTTGGAGCTGAGCAGGTTTCTCTGTCAGAATTGCTCTCGAGCTGTTTGGTCCCTTGGAGGTGGAAGTTTTGTGATGGTTGAGCCACGTTTGATGCAGGGTCCTGCAAGCCCCACAGATTTCCCTGCCCGTGTCCCTCCTGGGCCTTGTGAAACTCTGTCCTCTCCTCTGCATGGAGGTGTCACCCTGGCAGCTCCTGCAAACAGCACCTCTGCATCAGTGGCAGCAAAGGCTCGGGGATTTATCAGGGAAGGAGCTGGGAATGAACTGCTCTGGCTGCCCACACCCTGCCTGCTCCCGGACTGCAGGCTCAGAGGGGGTTCTGAGCTGGAAATGGTTCAGAGGAGGTGATGGAGGGCACAGAAGGGCTCCTTCATCAAGGGGGGAGTGCTCAGCAGAGAGAGTCTGGAGCCTGGAGGGAGGAGGAGGATGTGGGAAAGCTCTGAATCAGAAGTGACGGGGAAACAAAGAGAGGCTCTTCCCTGGGCCCTGCGCTGGGAGCACAGAGGGCTTTGGAAACACCGAAGGTGCTGCTTTTCTCTGTGTGTGGGTACCTGGCTGCTGCTAAAAGTTCACTTGTTCAACAAGTTCCTGCATTAATACCTGGATGAAAAGCCCACTGAGGGCTATTAAAGGTAGAGAAGGCTGTCTCTGGCTCTAAATGTCACCCCCATCTCTGCCCAAGGCTGGGAGTGAGCTCTGGGGTGGCAGAACTGCACGTTCCTGCCTTCACCAGGCACCAGCTGTTGGCTGCATCCAGGTCCACTTCCCAGTAAAAAACCTGGGCTTGGGTTTGGCTGAAGGCAAAGAGAGAGCTCTGGGATTTTGCCTCTGCTCAGCCTCTTCCACCCCCCCGTTTCCCCCTCATTTTGCAGAGCACGCAGCAGTGTGCTGGTTTGCTGGTTGTGGCCTTGCAGTGCTCTGGGCTTCTTATTGAAGGGTCTCCTCTTCCAAACCTCATGGAAAAATCCTGGACTATTCCTGTGCTTTAAAAGGAGAAGAAAGAGTTGGGCACGGAGTGGTTCCTGCTGCCGAAGTCCCCCTCCTGCTCTGGGAGTTTGGATAAGGGCCCGAGGGTGGCTCCAGCGCTGGGGATGAGGAGAGGTGGATCTCAGTCCTTGTTTCCCCTCTGCCTGTGCAGCCTCACCCCACAGCTCCTGTGTGTCTGCAGGACAACTCTGGCAAAGCCAGAGAGCACAGGAGATGCACACAAGTTTACAGCAAGTGATTTCCGAGTTGTTTGTGCTCCCTGCCGCCAGCTAAATCCTCGGATGGAGGGAAGTGCTTGGCAGTGGGAAGGATTTCTTCTGACAGAGCAAATCAGCTCAAAATCTCCTTGCAGGAGAGGTTAAGCACAGCAGCCCCAGATCTGTCAAAACTACACTCATTTCATCATCAAGGCAGACAGTGTTCTCTCTTCTGCAGTGAGGAGTGTGCTATTTGTTAACCCTTTACCCCCTTCCCTTCTCAGTCGCTGCCCTTTAATCACCTGTTAATCAGATTAGGGGGCCTGACTGCCTCCTCCTCGCTGTGTCCCTGCCAGCCCGGCCGAGCCACTTAAAAGGCAGGATTGGCAGATGCTACAGAATTTTCTATTTTATATTTTTCCTGCTGTTGCCCCTCGTTTGACCCTTCCTTTGTGGCTCTCTCGTGGAGATGCTGGGAGATGGAATCTGTTTCCTTTTGCGGGTGCTGTGTTTGGCAGCGGGGCCCTGCAGCGAGGCCGGTGCATCAGCACTTCCATTAAGTCATTCAGGGAGGTTTAGCTGGGCCATAAAAGCCCGGGCTGGGCTGAAAGCTGAGGCACAGAGGCTGCAGGTACCCCGAGGCAGCAGGGATGGGCTCTGGCTCCATGAGCTGGGGAGATGCAGCTGGCAGAGCAGAGCTCAGATCTCTGTCCTGAGCAGGGCCAGGAGCAGGACTGGATGATCCTTGTGGGGCTCTTCCAGCTCGGGGTACTCTGTGATTCTACAAAATGCTTTTCTGGCACTGCTGTTATTGGCAGGATTTGTTCTTCCACACGAACAGCAGGTTAGAAAGGAGATGAACAGAATCGATGCAACAGCAGAGCTCAGATAAAAAAAGTGACTGCAGGACACATTTATACTGCAAAGAAAAGCAGCTTTGAGTCCCCACCTCAGAAAAGATGTTTCTCTTGTAAGAGTGATTGAAACGCTGCTTTTAAAAAGGAGAAAGAAAAAGCACTGAGGATGCTTGAGGCTCAGGGGAACAGCTGGTGTGTCCCTGTCCCGGGGTCGGGTCAGCACAGACACAGCTGCCCGGCCCCAGCAGGGACACGTGGAACATCTGGAGCAGCAGAGGTGCCACCAGAGCCATCAGCGGGACACAACTCCTGCCCTGCAGCGAGCCCTGACCGTCGGTGCTCTGCTCTGGAGCATCCTGAGCGCTGGGAGAGCCACACCCACACACCCAGCAAACCCTGCCCGTGTTTATCATTTCAAAGTCTGCCTCTCCAAAGCCCGACCAGCCTGTGCTGTAACTGATTCCCAGACTGGCCTGTGCAGAACCAGGGATGGCCTCGATGATCTCGGGGTTCCTCGCACCGTGGGATACTCTGTGCTGCATCAGCTGTTCAGGGAGCGGGCTCTGCCTCTGGCCAGGCACTGAGCCCGTGGGGATTGTGCTGTCCGGGGCCTGCAAAGGCCTCGTTCCCAGGCTGTCCCTCACTGTGGCTTTCCCTGCTCTGTCTGGGTTCCTCTGGAAGGCACTGCTGTTTAAAGGCAGCAGATGTTCTGCTGGGCACGTTCGGGTGTCAAACACACCTCGCCGTGTCTCGCCTCCTGCTTCCTGCGCCGTGCACGGGAGCTGCTGCTTCGGTCCTGGAGCTGTCCTGGCAGATACATGGTCATATCTCAAAGCAGATGTTACTGTTTCCCCGTGAACACGTGCAGGGCAGCAGGTAACAACTAAAGTTACCGGCAAATGCCCATTTTTCTGCTCTCCTGCTTTTTGAAGTGATACATAACAAATTCCCTTGGAGGCAGAAAGCGGCAACTCCTTGGTGTTTGCTAAGGGGAAATCTTGAGACAGGGTAAACTCACCAGAATTTCTGAGTCTTGCAAGCAGAAAAAGGCAAAAAGGCAGTCTTTAGTCTGGCATTTTCCTGTTTCTCTTGGTTACTATCAGAGGAGGTAGAAATTTTCCCTTTGTGGCAGTGCCTGTGGTAAATGGAGCCCTGGGGTCTTTATGGGGTTTTTTTAATATATTTAATAATTGTTATTATTGTTATTATTGGCTGGTCCTCAGAGTAGAGTATTCCTGAATTTAAGGAACCACAGAACCCAAGGTTATTGCTGTTGGATGATGAAGTAAGGGGTGATGAAGTGATGATGAGCACGGTGTGTCCCTAAGCATGGGAATGCAAAGCCTTGGGCTGTGCCAGAAACCCTGGGAGCACCCAAACATGTTACCAGGCATCACTTCCAGAGCATCCAGCACCAGCCTCTTGGCTTTGCTCTGCTGTTCCCCTTTCTGGATGCTCCAACAGGCAGCAGAATGAGGGGCAGGCGTGTGGCTGTCCTTTAGATCCAGTGGGCTCATCCTGGTGGGAGTTCTCCTGGCATGCTGCTTGTTATGGTATCCGTGTTCCAGTGAATGGAGCCGTGGCCTCAGCCCTGCTCTGCTCCCAAGGCCGCTGGGGGATGTGGGACTCTGCCCCTCACAGCACAGCAGGCGCTGCCCTGGGCTGAGGGGGTCAGTGCAGGATGTGGAGCTGTGTTTTCCCTGAGCGTGCCTTCAGCCCGTGTTTGGGTAGCTGCTGCTGCTGTGGAGTGCTGCTCGTGGCTGGTGTGGGAGGGAAACCAGCAGTCCAGCGGAGCTGAACCTTCCTGGTGGCCGTGGGACGGATGCTGGCGACAGCAATCACACTTTGCACTGCTGGCAGCACAGTTCCACAGCACAGTCCCTCCCAAACCTGGCATCTGCACACAAGCAGGGACTGAGCTCGGGCCTGGCTGAGGTCTCCTGGTGGTTTACGAGGTTTCCCTGGGCTCTGTCCTCCCAGATTTGTATTTCCCAGGATCTGGGCCTGCTTTCCATTCTCACTGTGTCTCTGGAGCACTCACTCCTGGTGCTCTGGGAGGTGGCCAGAAGCCAGCGAGGATCTTCAGGCTGCTGGGTGGGTTTGTGAAGGGATTTAGTGCATGGCCTGATGTCCCCACGGGGCTGCAGCTGGGTGAAGGTGGCCGTGCCCACAGCTCCCTGCAGCACAGGCACCCCATGCCCCTGCTGGGGCTCCCCTGGCCTCCTGCCCCCCCTGCTCAGAAACACAGCTTGGGCAGGTGTTCCAAAAGCAGGAGAAGATGCAACTTGAGTTATTTCAGCAGGAAAAAAATGCCAGAGAGCTCCAGGTGAGAGGGGAGTGTCAGGGGAGAGCCACGTGTGTCAGTGACAGGAGGTTTCGCTCCCAGGAGCTGTGTGTGAGTCTGACCCAGGCTGGCTGTGTCTCCAGGCAGGGTTTGCCCAGGCTGCAGCAGGAGCGTGGGGTGGGTTAACATCAACACCGCGGTGCCAAATCCCCCCTGGCTGAACGCGGCTTGCACCAGCAGCATCTCATCGTTTCCATCTCCGGGTAAAACACGCTGCAGTGATGAATATTGCCTCTTCATGTGAAAATGACGTGAAAAAACCATCTCCCTCCCTGGCACTGCTCCGACCTGGAAAAGTCTGAAGGAGAACAGAGCCTTGGTACCTTTGTACATCCCTCTGTTAACCCGAGTGCCGTGAGAGCATCACCAGCCTCACTCAAACGAGGGCTTTTTGCTGAGGAGGAGCCTCAGGTGACCTCTGTGACCTGGCAATGGCTGGGACTGGCAAACACTGCACGTTATAAAATAATTCCGAGAGGGAAGTACAGCAGTCCTGGCAGTGGGAAAGGAGCAGGTGTGCCGGTTTGGCCAAATTTGGGGAAAAATATCCTCTGACAGAAGGCAGGTTATAACCACCCCTCCCCCACCAGGCTCAGGAAAAAAGAAATTTTCCTTGGAGGAAAGTGAAAGAGATAAAAAAACATTTATTTAACAAACACACAGGAAAAGGATATTAATGGTAAATAATAAAACCTCTCGCTGTGGAGAGAAACCTGGGAAGATTTCAGAGTCCTTCTGTAGGTGTGGTCTCTCTCCTCCTCCTCGGAGCTGGGTCAGTGCGGGCCCACCTCTGGGGCCTTGGTGGAAAATTCTCTCCCTGTGTTCTGATGTTGAAACAGTCCAGAAGAGAAGAAGAGAAAAACCAAAGTCGGAGGAAAACAAAGTTCAACTCTCCATCTCCCTCTGGAGAGCTGGCTGAAAACCAGAAGTGTGCTTCCTCCACCCCTGCTGCCACAGCAGAAGCAGAGGAGTGTGTGTCTGTGTCCTTGAACACTGCTTTGAAAAGTTCGCTCTGGTTTTTTTTCCTCTCTCCCCTCTCAGGCTCAGTTTAAAGGCACAGAAAGGCACAAAGTTAATTTCTGGGCATAGAGCAGCAGTAGGAGATACAACATCATAAAGTCACCCCAAGACACCAGGGCAGGGCTTTCCTGAAAGCCTGGCTGCTCTGGACAGGGTGGCTCCTGGTGCCTTCCTGTGAGGTCTGCCTTATCTCCAGGGAAGGAAGATTCCTAATTGAGGAGCTGCATGCTGCACGTTCACCCCCAGCTCTGATTTATGTCTGCTGCTGCTGGAATACATATTCATGACAGGTTTTGCATAGAGCAAAGCAAATTATTCTTGTGGAAATATATAGGGCAAGAATCCTTTCAGTTTGTTACCTCCTCGAGTGTCTCTGGTGATTGGAATGAAAAGCAAAGGGGTGGCTTTGGGTCTGCGTCAGTCTGGGAGGGAAGGGGGGCATTCCTGAGGGAGCAGTGCTTTGGAAAGGGATGTGGAGGATTCACAAATGCTGATGGACCCTGCCATTCACACTTGGGTTTATCCCCAGGTCACTCCTGTGATCATTACCAGAGAATTCTGGGATGGTTTGGGACCATAAAGCTCATCTCAGGGACACCTTCCACTGGTCCAGGTTGCTCCAAGTTCCATCCAACCCGGACACTGCCAGGGATCCAAGGGCAGCCACAGCTTCTCTGGGCACCCTGTGCCAGGGCCTCCCCACCCTCCCAGGGAAGGATTTTTTCCTGATACCCAATTTAAATCTGTGCTCTTTCAGCTCTTTCACAGAATCACAGAATGAACCAGGTTGGAAAAGACCTTTGAGGTCGTCAAGTCCAACCTATGACCCAACACCTCCTCATCAACCAAACCACGGCACTGAGTGCCACGTCCAGGCTTTGTTAAACACCTCCAGGGACAGTGACTCCACCTCCTCCCTGGGCAGACATTCCAATGCCCAATCACTCTTTCGGTGAAGAATTTTTTCCTGATGTCTAACCTAAACTTCCCCTGGCGCAGCTCGAGGCCGTGTCCTCTCTTCATCAGATCTATTGTTGGAGCCGGATAAACTGCTCCCCATGCAGATAAACTGCTCCCCATGTGGATAAACTGCTCCCCATGCGGATAAACTGCTCCCCATGCAGGTAAACTGCTCCCCATGTGGATAAACAAACTGCTCCCCATGTGGATAAACTGCTCTCCACGTGGATAAACTGCTCCCCATGCAGATAAACTGCTCCCCATGTGGATAAACTGCTCCCCATGCGGATAAACTGCTCCCCATGTGGATAAACTGCTCCCCATGTGGATAAACTGCTCCCCACGTGGATAAACTGCTCCCCCTGCGCTGCTGGCCCAGTGGCCCCTGCAAGTGGCCGTGTCACTGAGGGTGAGTTACTGGGGTGTGGGCACCTTGCCCTGTCTGCCCACAAATACCAGCCCCTCGTCCTTCCCCCGCACTGCCAGGAGCAGGCAAATCCCAGAGCCCAGGGAGAGCTGGTGCTGATTCCTGATGGCATGTGAGCTTTTAGCACGCTGCAGAGGTGAGATCTCCCGTTCAATTAATACACTGAGAACTCCAAATAATTACCGAAGGAAAAAAAGAGCTCCAAGGGGTGGATTACGTCCACAGCCGAGTGTGTCCTGAATGAAGGCAGGTCGGGACTGCTCCTCTCCTGGAGAGAAAATGCCTTTAGAAAGCTCGTGCCTGGGTCTGCCTGTGCAAATCCAAGCTCCTTCCCTTTTCCACTTGAATTATAAAATGTTTCTGTTTGTTTTATACAAGCATTCAATTGGCTTTGATAAGGAACACGATGTTATTTACTGTGCTTTAGCCTTGTACTTTAATCTGTGTTTTAGCAGCAGAACAAATTAACTGCTTTCTCCATCTCCAGGCAGAGCTCTCTGGTCCAGAGCCAGCTGAGCCTCCCAACAAAGGATGCTTTTAGTGCCTGCATCTTCCTGAGCTCCCATCTTTAGTGGATTATTTTATTATTCTGCCTCTGATTGGAGATCAGAAGTGGCTGTGTTTAAAGCGCTGTATTTACACTAAACCAGCGTAAGCCCCCGAGCTGCTGCAGCCTGGCTCTGCTCCATGGAGGGCACCCCGTGTTATTCCCAATCCTGGGCTCTGCCAGAGTCACAGGGGTCTGACACACGTGGAGTGAAGTGGCAAATGCTGCCTGGGCAGCCAGGGATTATTAATCCTGGGAATTAACAGATGGGGAAATTTGGAAGCTAAAGAAACCTCCCTTTTCAGGGTCATCTTCTGTAGGGTGGCAGCAGGGCCAGGGCAGGGATCGTCCCCTGTGCTGGGCACTGCTGTGGTCACCCGAGGTCAGTCCTGGGCCCCTCAGGACAACACAGACCCTGAGGGGCTGGAGCGTGTCCAGGGCAGGGAACGGAGCTGGGAAGGGGCTGGAGCCCCAGGAGCGGCTGAGGGAGCTGGGAAAGGGGCTCAGCCTGGAGAAAAGGAGGCTCAGGGGGGACCTTGTGGCTCTGCACAACTCCCTGACAGGAGGGGGCAGCCGGGGGGGGTCGGGCTCTGCTCCCAGGGAACAGGGACAGGAGGAGAGGGAACGGCCTCAGGCTGGGCCAGGGGAGGCTCAGGGTGGACATCAGCAGGAATTTCTTCACTGAAAGGGCTGTCCAGGCCTGGCACAGCTGCCCAGGGCAGGGGTGGAGTCCCCACCCCTGGAGGGGTTTAACAGCCCTGTGGATGTGGCACTTGAGGACACGGGGCAGTGGTGGCCTTGGCATCGCTGGGGGTGGTTGGACTCGATGACCTCCCAGGGCTTTTCCAACCTTGAAGAAGCTGGAATTCAGCATCCTCTTCCCCAGCCAAAGCTCCATCACTCTGGTGCTGCAGAGAGTCTGGAAAATCAGGGGAAGCCTCATCACTGGTCACCAAACCCTCTGTGTCCCTGAACGTGTTCCCCCAGCAGTTTGGGGCAGAAGTGCTGGAGCACTTCAGGCTGTTGTGGCTTTGGATGAAGTTTTCTGACCAGATCCTGCTGGAAGGGATTCCAGGTCCTAGTGAAACAGCCACTTTCTTCTGGCCAACATTATCACAAAAATCATTATTTCTGTGCTGGAAAGCTGCTTATCCAAACTTTGCCCAGCCCTGAGTCTATCTCCGTTCTTTGGGAAGGATTTAAAGGGAGATAATGTTATAAATTCACTCTCATTTTCTCCCCCCGCCGCCTTCACAGTAAAAAACTAAAACCTCACATAAAATATCTGTTTTTTCTCGGTCCTCAGTTACAAATCACTGGATTTCATGTGCTTTCCCACTCGTCCTGTTCAAATATAGATTGTGCCATGCATAGAAATGCAGAATTATTTAAGGCTCCATAAAAAAAGGGACTCTAAAGCTCTTGGTTTTTCCAGGTATTTGTGTCTCTGGGCTGAATTCAGGGGGAAACCACTGGCAGCAGAACTCACATTCCCTGTCCAAAAGGATCATTTGGACCTTGCTGAAGCTTTCCAGAAGTCAGAATAAACATACTGCAAATTCCAATCCCCGTTTTAGTTCCCATCCCATGTCCCAGTTGTGACACTTGCCAGACAGAAAATTCCTGAAATAAACCCAGGTGCTGCAGGAATTGTGTGGAACAGTTTCACTGAGGAGAGAGGACACTTGGAATATTATTTTCCTGACCATGAAATGGAAACTGTGTTTAGGAAGTGAAGGGTTTTTCCTGTTTAAGAAGAAGGAAGGCACAGGGAGGCAGAGCTCTTGTGGTGCAGGTTCTGTGTGTTGCCCTGAATTGGCTGCAGAATTCCTTGGAAGAAAACCCTGAAACTTTCTCCTTGTGGGAATGTTTCCACTGGTTTCACACAGCTGATGGAAAACTGTGCTGCTGAGAAATTACTTGCCTCAAAAGAGAATGTAGGACAGGATTTTTATGGCACCTTGAACTCTTGTTTGAATGCCATGGGATGATTCCAATGACTCCACAGCTCAGGATACGGGGAATTCTCGGTGCTCCTTCCCTGCGTCCCACCACCAGTGGAGAAGGGGCTGGATCCACCTGCTTTTCCCTCCCAAAGAGTTTCCAGCAGCTCCAAGTCTAACGAGATCTCCTCTTTCCATGTAACAGCCCCACAACCCCACGTGGATACGGAATATCTGGATCCAGCTGGGCCAGGAGTTTCCATTGTGGGCTGAAGGTGTCTCCCAGCTTCTGTGCTCTCGTTTCCTCTGGAAAAGCCACAAATGCAAAGCTGGGAGAGCCTTCCCCACACTTTTCCTTCAGCTTCGGTGCCTTTGGCTTCTCAGTCAGCCAACCTGGACAACTCCCACTGTCCCCAAATTCCACACATACCCAGGGACCCGGGAAAACGCTTCCCTGCGAAAATGCTCCTGCAGAAATGGCTTTCCTGGAATTTCCTGTGCACATCCAAGTCCCAGCCTGGCACTGTGCTAATAGCTACGAGCAGAATTAATTAAAATACAATGCACAGCCTGGGAAGTGAAACTCAATTTCACATCGGGTCTGGAGCCGAGTTATTCCAACATGAACGTGGTAATAAGTGTTGGGAATGCAGGTGAATATCCTGCAAATTAAAGGGGGAGTGAAGTGTTCTCTAATTTTATCTGGAAAAACACATGAAGGATGGCAGGGGGGCAGCTGGTGCAGGATTAATCACTTCCCAACCCCTGTGGCTGGGCCTTGGGGACACTTGAATGGCTGCCTGCTTGGCCAGGGAAAAGAAAGGGAATTTTGGGCATCCTGCCCAGCACAAACAAAAGGTGCCATTAACTGCCTGCTAGCGCCCAGTTTTTCCAAGTTAGTTTTCCTTAAAGACTTTGATTGAAGCAATTATTTTCTATTTTTCCTCATGTAGAAGAATCCACGGGAAGAGCTGAAATGTTTGTGCCGTGCAGTTGCTGCTCATGATCTTCACAGAGTTTAAACTGTGCCAGAGCTCACAGTCTTCTGATCCTCGGGTTATGATTTCTCATCACAGAGCTCCAGCAACACACAGCAACCAGGAACAACCACCTCCACCTTTGGCTCCTCCCAGGGTCTGATTTATAGGGCTACTGCCCGCCCAGCAGCCACAGCTGTTTGTAGGAGCTTAATGAGTACTTAAGGTGGTCTTAATTAATAATTGGATCCTGGTGTGGATCCTGGTCTTGAGTGAGAGTTTGGCTAGTGCATACCAACAGGGTTTAAATACATTATACAACATTAAACCAGTACAGAAAATTATTGACTCGTGACTCTGAGCTGGCTACGAGAATTTGTTCCTTCCCAAGCAGCTGCCACAGAGAAATCGTCCTGGCTCTTTGTAGTCCAATTTTTTCCATCATTTTCTTGTTATGGAGCTGAACTCCCGCTGACTCCCGGGCTCGTTTTTGCCAGGAAAACAGGCACATCCTACGGGAGCTTGTGGAGAGGGGTGAGGGACAAAGGAAAGATGTGGCCTGAGCTGGGGGCTCTTGGATGGGTGAAAGCTGCTACAGAGGAGAAGATGCAGCAGCTCCTGTTTGTATAGCTGGTGTAAATCCTTGGATCTGGCACGGAATAAAAATCCTCCAGCCCAGCACGGCCCTGCTGAGGTACGAGCTGTGTGCAGGGCCAGGGGTGGCTGTGGTCACTGGGGCTCGTGGGGACCCTGCAGGAGGGGCTGGAGGTGTGGGACCCCCCCCCCAACCTGACCTCCCCTACCCCACTGAGCTCCCGTCATTCAGGGCTGGCTCTGGGGAGCAGCTGAGGGAGCTGGGAAGGGGCTGGAGCCCCAGGAGGGGCTGAGGGAGCTGGGAAAGGGGCTCAGCCTGGAGAAAAGGAGGCTCAGGGGGGACCTTGTGGCTCTGCACAACTCCCTGACAGGAGGGGGCAGCCGGGGGGGGTCGGGCTCTGCTCCCAGGGAACAGGGACAGGAGGAGAGGGAACGGCCTCAGGCTGGGCCAGGGGAGGCTCAGGGTGGACATCAGCAGGAATTTCCCCATGGAAAGGGTGGTCAGGCCTTGGCAGGGGCTGCCCAGGGAGGTTTGAAGTGCCCATCCCTGGAGGTGCCCAAGGAAGGGCTGGAGGTGGCACTGAGTGCTCTGGGCTGGGGACAAGGTGGGCATCGGGCACAGGGTGGACTCAGTGAGCCTGGAGGGCTCTTCCAGCCCCAGTGATGCTGGGATTCTGGGGTCATCTCTGAAGTGGCAGGAGGGTGCTGGAGTGCTGGAGGTGTGACCAAGGAAGGGGTTTAGATCACCCAGCTGAGGTTTTGGTGATTCAAGTCCCAGTTGTCCAACGTCCCTGAAACCACATCTGCCTGCGAGCTCTCACTGCAGGTGGGGCTGCAGGGCTGCCGTTGGATTTGCTGCTTCCGTATTTTGTGATCACAGACTCCCAAAATTGTTTGGGTGGGAAGGGACCTTAAAACCCATCTCATTCCACCCCTGCCATGGGCAGGGACACCTTCCACTGTCCCAAGCTGCTCCAAGCCCTGTCCAGCCTGGCCTGGGACACTCCAGGGATTCCAGCCCCATTCCCGGTGGGATTGGTGACTGTGCTCTTCCCATGGCCCACTAATGCAGGAGTGCTGCTCCAGCTCTGGCTGTGCTGCTGCTCCTCTGCTTTCCTGGCCTGGCTGTTCAGAGGAACAAAAAGTGCTTCATTCACCCTCCTCTCCTCCTTCCCTCCCTCCTGACAGCAGATCAGAGCAGGGCTGAGCCCACAGGGCTCACATTCTGTTCCTTAGAAAGAGTAAATGAAAACTGGGTCAGGGCTTTGGCTCACGCTGCCCTCGTCTCCCTCCAGCCAGCATGTCCTAGGGGTTTGTGGTGTTGGATGAAATCACATCTGAATCCAATCTCCTTCATCAGCTCTGTTTTCAGGATGACAGGGAGGGGATGTGTTGGACTACATTTGATTTTATCGTTTTTGCCTAGTGTGGCTCTTCCACAAGCTCTGAGGACTTGCCCAAGCGTTTTTCACCTGCAGCATTCGGTGTTGCCTTCTAAGGGTGCCCTCAGCATCTCGTGGTCTCTGCACTGCCCAAGGGAGGCCCTGGGCAGGCTGTTCAAGAAGGAAAGCTGTTGGCTGGGTGGTACCACAGCTGTTTCACCACACCCCTGTGCCTGAATTTCTACCCCGATGCAGCTCTTTCAAGGCAAACTTTCCCTGCAAAGCGGCCCAGAGACAAGGCTGAAGGAGTCCTTGGTGTGTTGAGGGCATGGAAGGAGCCTGGAGGAACCCCTGTGGAGCATGGCAGGAACAAATCCATGCATCCCATGTCAGAAATCTGGGATATCTGAGTGTGGGGCCTGCCAAGGACGTGGCAGGGACCCTGCCCCAGTGTGGTGAGGGGGAGCTGCTGTCCGAGCTGGGATTTTCTGGGAGCAGCCGTGTCCATGCAGTTCCATAAATTTGGGTGAAATTCCACATGGCAGTGGATTTTACATGTTCAAAGTATGAGCCTGGAAAACTGTGGATGCTTCAGAGTTTAGTTGCAAACTGAATTGTGTTTGCTGTCTGCAGCAGGTTGAGGAGGGGGATTGTTCCCTGTGCTCAGGTGAGACCCCACCTGCAGAGCTGCCCCAGCCCTGTCCCAGCACAGGCAGGACCTGGAGCTGCTGGAGAGAGTCCAGAGGAGGCTCCAGAGTGATCAGAGGGATGGAGCAGCTCTGCTGGGAGGAGAGGCTGGGAGAGCTGGGATTGTTCACCTGGAGAGGAGAAGCTTTGGGGTGACCTCATTGTGGCCTTCCAGGACCTGAAGGGGCTACAGGAAAGTTGGAGAGAGACTTGGGACAAGGACCTGGAGTGCCAGGACAAGGCAGGTGGCATTAAACTGAGAGTGGGTTTAGATGGGATATTGGGATGGAATTCCTGGGTGTGAGGGTGGGCAGGCCCTGGCACAGGGTGCCCAGAGCAGCTGTGGCTGCCCCTGGATCCCTGGCAGTGTCCCAGGCCAGGTTGGACATTGGGGCTTGGAGCAGCCTGGGACAGTGGAAGGTGTCCCTGCCCATGGCGGGGGTGGCACTGGATGGGCTTTGAGGTCCCTTCCAGCCCAAACCACTCTGAGATTCCATGAATTCAAACAATTTAAAGTGGGAATTTGTCAGGGGTAGCAGAAGCTGTGGATTCTTGGAGCACAGCCCCGGGGAGGAGTTCACTCCCAGGCTGTCCAGGGCACTCAGTTATCAGCAAGACTGAGAAAAGGAAGGAGGGGCTCACCAGACTTCAGCACTGCTTGGAAGCACTGAATAAAATCAGTTTTGTGATCTGGGTGAAATGTTTAACTCAACATCTCACATTATAAGTGTGATTATAATAAAAATTTCACCTTATAAATGTGATTATAATCAACATTTCACATTGTAAAAGTCACTGCAGTAAAAGGACATTTTGATGAGCAGCCTTTGCTCTGGTGATGTCTCATAAGTGAAGCAGCAAGATCAGTGAATAAGCCCTATCTCTGCTTTACCTTTTCTCTTAATATCACAGTTGATGAGTTTTAAGTGCAGGCAGCTCAAATAGGAGAGGACAGGCCAGGGTTTGTCCCAGCAGTGGCAGCGGGGGACCCCAGTCCTCTCCCTGTCACCAGGAATGTGTTCCCCAAGTCTGCACTCAAGTCAGAATGCCTGGAGAAGAGGACAGTGTGACAGGACAGTAAAGAGAATTTCAGTGGCTGAAGAGCAGGGGTTTGAAAAGGCAAGGGAACAAGTTCCAGGCGTCACCCATCACAACGAAGGGGTTTGTCCTCAAGGTTGTTGAGATAATCCCATTTTTCCTCAGGGCCTCTGTAACCTCCCACCACTCTGCTTCCCACAGCCTTTCTGTTCCTCTCTCTTGTCACTCTGAAGCTTCCCCTGGTTTGAAAAGCAGCTCCAGCATTTCCTACCCTCGGTCCCCTCCCAGTGGCTCCGACACGGGGGGAGATTGACAGTGGCCTTTATCTGAAAGCAGAGTATGAATTTTAGTCAATAGAGAATGAGGGCTGCTCTCAGCTTTCACTTTGTTTTCTCAGGCCGGTTAATTGTGGGCAGGAATTGCTGTGCCTGCCTGGAGCTGCCTGTCAGTGCCTTCACTGGATTCCTGCGTGCGGGGAACCTTCGGGGTGCTGGGGATGCTCCCACACAGGAGGGACTGACTGAGCAGCCCTGCACCAGCAGGATTAGACATCAGTGCTTATATATTGGGTATAAATGTTATCATAGATATTCTTATGTATATTAACTTCCCTGTAAAAGTCAGGGCTGCTTTGTTTTTTTGGGAAATTGTGGCAGCATTAACAATTGATTTAAATGCCATGGATTTCTTTGAGGATGAAGATTCCATGGACCAAGCCTTACACCAGCTGAAAATGCTGAATTTGGGAGCCTGAAGGCAGAAATGCTGAAGCAGCATAAGTTATTGGTTTCCCTGTTTCCCTCCTGCTCACAGCTGGAATAAGTTCAGAGCGTGAATTGAACCCCAGCCTTTTCTCCTGCCTGATGAGATTCAGGTTTAACATCCCGGCCAGGTCTGGGCTTGCATTCATTCCAGGGATTTCATGAATTTCGCCATCTTCGCTGCAAAGCAGGGCTCAAAGCTGCAAAATTACTTTTCTGCAAAGTGAATGTTGTCACTTTGAGCTTCCTGATCGGGAAAAAAGATCCATTTCCACATCCCTTCTGAGCCTTTTGTAGGGAATTTGCCCATCTGGCCGTGGTTCTGTGCAGTCTCCTGGGTGTGAGCAGGCACAGAGTCTTCAGCACCACAGATTTGGGCTATAAATAAGCAAAGAGCAAGTTTTTTTCCTTTTTCCCCCCTGAATTCCTCCCATCCTTAGTTATTCTCTGCAGCAAATGCAATATTTCACCTGTTTCCAGGGCACTGGAAAGGTCAGTCCTTTGCACGAACCAGCACTGGAGTCGTGGCCTGGCTGTTCCAGGTTCCTTCTGGAATTCTGAACAACTATTTTACGCTTTGATTCCCCATCTTTAAAATGGGAATAAGGAGTCTTTTTCTGTGCCTTTTTATGCAGCAGGGAATATATTTGGCCACAGTGCTCTGCAAATCCAGCTCCCAGTGAATTGCCACTAATTCCAAGAAAAAAAGTCACGTGCTACCCTGAGCTGATGGTCATGGAATCTCAGAATATCCTGATGGTGAGTTTAAGAGATAAAGGAACAGCTTCATGAGGACCTTGAGTGTATTTTCATGAGTCTGAGCTTTGGGGTTTGTTCAAAATGAGGATTTTTTGAAGGACTCAGTAGGCAGTGCTGCACCAAAACCCATCACAGCCCTGGCTGTGCAGTGGTGGGAGCAGCTTGTGGGGGTATTTTGGCCTGTTTGCCATCTACTTTTGAACATTCATGCTGTTATCAAACTGATATTAAAGGAAGTCACAGAATCATTAAGGTTGAAAAAGACCTCCAGTGTTTAAGTGCAACCTGAACCGATGAACCACATCACAAAGTGCCACGCTTTTGAACAAGAAAAGTTTTAAATATGACAGAATAGGCTTGAGCTGCTCTTCAAGCAGCTGGGAAGCCTCAGCAGGGCAAGAAAGAAGGTAAAAAATCAACCCCCTGAAGATCACACTGGAGATTTTGTGACTGACGTGAGTTTGCAGGGTGCTGGCGTGGCTGGAGCCTGTGCTGGGCCCGTGCACAGCCCGCTGCTGCTTCAGGGGCTGCCCATTAATTATGCAATAACTCATCCTGGGCTAATTAAGCAGCTCAGTTTGTGAAAGAGGCATCGGGGAATTGGCTCCAAGGCGTTTGTTTGGAGAGCACAATGCGGTGTTTGGGTTTGGGCAGCCAATTGCTGTGATCCCACAGTGATCCCACAGTGATCCCACTGTGCCCTCGGAGCCGGAGCGGATCCAGGAGTGTGCCTGGAGCCAGCAGGGTGGGCACAGCGTACCTGGCACCACCTTCCTGAGAAAAAATCCCTTTCAGCTGAAGCACCTTGGAGAGGGAGAGGAAATACTTCTCTCCAAGGTGACACGGTGCCTGCTGGCCTGCACCTGCGCCGGGATTCCACCTTTCCATCTCTACTGGAAGGTGTCAGAGAGCTCCTGCCCATGGCAGGGGTTGGAACTGGATGAGCTTTAAGGTCCCTTCCATCCCAAACCACCCAGAGATTCTCTGACTCCGTGACCCTGCCCCCAGCCTGGTGAACGCGGCTGTTCCTGGTGGGAGCAGCTCCTCTCTTAAACAGCTTTAATAATCCTGAAACTTTGGCACTGAGCTGGGCTCAGGTTGCCTGGCTCCAGGTGCATCTTGAGGAGGCCAAGATGCCACAATTCAAACTTTTTTCATATAAAAACTGTCAAAGGGATGGAATTGGTCACAAGGGGTCTCAGTCTGACTCAGAGTCCTCATCTGAAAGGTACAAGAAGCTCTTGGAGGATGCGGAATTGCCAGCAGTCCCTGAGAGCTGGGCTGGTTTATCAAACCCCCTCTGATTGCTTGGGTCTGTTCATCTGGGGGTGTGAGGGGTGGCGGGGCAGGGGAAAGAGAGCCCCATGTGGGAGCAGCCAGGAGGAGGGGAAAGATGGAAGCAGAAAGGTGGGATCAGAGCAGAGACTCAGGGACAGGGAAACACAGCAGCCAGACAGGAGAGGCTGCTGGGGACCACTAAATCTAATTAAATCAGACCTTTTGTGGCTCAGAGGGGTACCAGCAGAGATTTTAACGCTGTCCTAACAGCTGCTGAGCACCCACAGCCCTGCTGCAGTGTTTGTTCCTCTCCCGGTGTCTCTGTGGGAGCAGCAGTGACGTGGCTGCTGTGTTGTCTCTCGCACGCGTCCCGTGGGCGTCCTGTGCAAATCACAGCTTGTTTACTTACCTTGCACGGAAACTTGGGGTGAAGTGTGCCCACAGAATGAATGAAAAGCTTAGCCAGCAGGAAGGTAAAATGGTCCTTTCCAGGGAAGACATCTGGGATGACTGGCAGTCCTCAGTGTGTACCTGCGCTGCGTCGGGAAAATATTTTGACAGTTCAAGCTGAAAGCAGATGCTGGAGTTTGGATTTTTTCTTTTTTTTTTTTTTTTTTTTGAAAGAACCATGGTGTGGAACACAGCTTTGATGCCTTAATGGAATCTAGAGAGCTCAATAATATGTTTCAGGTTTGGATAAAAGAGAGGGAAAATTGCTTCCAGCACTTTTATGCTCAAGAAAAACAAAGCCCAAATCTTCTCTCTGTGATGTCTGATCTGTAGTCGTTTAGCAGTGTGATATCTAAGTGCAGCTTTGGTAGAGCCTGCTGGGACTTCTCAGCTCAGGGAGGAGATCCAAAAGGGCTGGGACATGCTCTGAGTTACTTTGGATTAACCTTTCTTTAAAATAAAGAACACAAGCTGAAGTGGGGGCTGGGTGGATGGGTCGATTTTCCAGGATCCTCTGCCCGTGGCTCATTGGGACATGCAGGAAATCAAGCAAAGGTTGCAGGAGTCTGTGTGGGTGAAGAAGGAGCTCCTGACACGTAAAAAAACCATTCCAAGGGTAAAAGCAGAGCCAGATCACTCAGAGGGAATCCAGACACTCTCCAGGTGTGTGAGGGTGGGATTGGGAAAGCCAAAGCCCACCTGGAGCTGAACCTGGTGGAAGACGTGGAGGGCAACACCAAAACCTGCTGTGGGTCAGTCTGAGGTGGAGGAAGATGAAGGAAAGTGTGGGGCTGCTGCTGGATGGAGCTGGGCAGCTGGAGAGGGGCCAGGTCCCCAATGGCACCTTCAGCTTGGTCAGGCTGGTCCTGGAGAACCCTCAGGTCCCCAGGACCAGAAGGAAGGTCTGGAGCGAGGATGACTTGGAGAAGTTGTGTTGGCTCTGGAGTGAACAAGAGGTGCAGGAGGGCTGTGTTAGGGACCATAAATGAACTGGGCACACACAAACCCCTGGGCCCCCAGGGATGGCGAGGGAGCTGTCTCGTGGCATCCAGAGGCCACTCAAGTGTCTTGGAAAGCTCCTGGCAACTGGGAAAGGTTCCTGAGGACTGGAAGAGAGCAAATGTCACCCCTGTGTCCAAGAAGGGTGGGAAAGAATCGGAATTACAGCCAGTCAGCCTCAATTCCATCCGTAGGACAGGATGGAGCAACATCCTGGGAGCCATTTCCAGGTACCTGAAGGTCAAAAAGGCCACGAGGAAGAGCCCACATGGCTTTATGAGGGGAAGTCATACATGACCAAGGCTTCTGTGCTGAGCTGTCAGGCTCAGGGGTGGGGGACAGCAGGACACAGGTGTGGACATTGTCAGTGTCTCCTGTGACAGCCCCGCTGGGGAGGCACGGCCTGGAGAAGGGGAGGCTCAGGAGCTGGGCTCGGTTGGGATCGGGGCCACTGCTCCAGCCAGGCCAGTGGGTTCTGTATTCCCACAGGACAGGTGGATTTTTCCAGTGCTGGGCTTTCTGAGGGCAAACACATGGAATTGCACAGGGAATCAGCACAGGCCTCGCCTGGGCTCTGTCTCACCCGTGGCACTTCCCTGCTCAGCACAACGTGCGGCTTGGCTGAAGGCTGGAGCGAGTTCAGAGGAGGCCACAGAGTTAATAAGGGAATTAGAGCGTCTTCCCTATGGATACAGGCTGAGGGAATTGGGACTGTGCAGCCTGCGGAAGAGGAGGGTGTGTGGAGACCTCAGAGCACCTTCCAGGGTCTGGGGGGCTCCAGGGAAAGCAGAGAGGGACCCTGCATCAGGAACTGGAGGGACAGGACACGGGGAATGGGGTCAAACTGCAAGGGAGTAGGAGTAGATTGGATATTGGGAAGAAATCATTCCTTGTGAGGGTGGGGAGGGGCTGGGATGGAATTCCCAGAGAAGCTGTGGCTGCCCCTGGATCCCTGGCAGTGTCCAAGGCCAGGCTGGACGGGGCTTGGATCACGCTGGGACAGTGGGAGGTGTCCCTGCCATGGCAGGGGTGGGATGAGATGATCCTTGAGGTCCCTTCCCACCCAAACCATTCTGGGACTTTCAAGGTACCCAAGCTGTGACAACAAACCCTTCAGCCCAGCAGGGCTGTGCGTGGCCAGATGAGCGTTTACACGGAGCTGAGATTTCATCTTCAGCCCCCCCTTGCTGTAGCTGCTGCTAATTCCCTGTTCCCACAGACTCCCAGGAAGAGGCCCCAGGAACTCGGGCTGTGCATGGCACCTTGGTAATCCCATCTCCAGGAGTTCATCTGTTCCCTCTCATCCCTCCTCCTGTGCTGCTTCTCACCGATAGCTCTGTCGATTTTTGCCTCTTTTTTTAGCATTTCCCCCATCTCTTTATCTGCTTTTTACCGTACATCCTTATCCTTCTTGTGGAGACAGCCTCATCTGCAGGGGCCGTGCTGCAGACAGGGAGCAGCAGCTCTGGGGGGGTTAGTTATCTGCAGATTAGGGGGGGATGGAAGCAGCCAGCTCCAGCTTATCTGCTCTTGCTCCTTGTTAATTGTCACTGGAGAGGAAAGGGGTTTTATGTTTCCAGTGATGGAGAGCTGATAACTTTTTTAATTTTACAATCTCACTCGTTCCAGTCTCATGACTCACATTGGAAAGGAAAAAAAATTGTCTAAAAGATCATGAGATAGCAGCTGAACCGCTGCTTTCTTTGGGCCAGGCTTGTCCCCCTCATTCCCAGGACAGGATGAAGCCAAAGACACGAATTGTCCTGCCAGCCTGAGCACTGGCTGGGGGTCAGACACCCCTCGAGCTGGTTCCTTGCTGGCTCTTTCCCTCTGGTGTGGGTGGAGCTGTGTCAGCAGCCAGAGAATCCCAGAATCCCAGAGTGGTTTGGCTTGGAAGGGACCTTAAAAACCACCTTGTTTGGGCAGGGACACCTTCCACTGTCCCAGGCTGCTCCCAGCCCCATGTCCAGTCCGGCCTTGGGCACTGCCAGGGATCCAGGGGCAGCCACAGCTGCTCTGGGCACCCTGTGCCAGGGCCTCACCTCCCTCCCAGGGAAGGATTATCCCCAAATCTGATCCACTGCTCTCCTCTGTCAGTTCAGTCGCTGCTCTGGGGAGGTTTGGGGTGTGTTGTACTCACTCAGACTCTTTCTGTTCCTTTTTTGCTCCTCTTTTCCCTCAGCTTTGGAAGTGGACACGCTGCACCCCGGTCTTTTCTCCTCCTTTTGGCTGCTGGTAAAAATTCCTGTTGGAAGGAGCTAAGGAATTTCTTCCTCCTCTTGTAGCCGTTTGCACTTAGTTATTTTTATGAAGGAGGAATAATGATTTGCAGATGGCAGAGCAGAGCCCTGTAAGAATGTGCCTTTCCTTTGAATGTGTCTTTTTACCGTGGGCTGAAGCCAACAGATTTAAGAGTCAGAGTGAAATCACATGAGGCTGATCAGAGACTGCCAGATTTGGTCTGCCCAGCTCTGGATTTTTGATTTCTCCTTCACTTTGGTGGCTCTTGCCATGGAGAGTCTCAGGAAGTGCCCAGTGGTCCCTGGACCTGCCCTTCTCAGGGGTGTCAGTGGGTGCTGCCTGAGGGCACCCCCCAGTCATGTGAGTCATGGATTAACAGCTCAACCTCTGAGATCTGGGGCTCATTATTCTGGTTTTTAATCCTCTCATCATCCCAGTTCTCACCAGTCCTTGCACTCCTCGACTGAGTCACCGCTTGAGTTTTCAACGATGTTTTCTTCCCGTGTTTCCCTGGAGGTTTCCTGCTGGTTTATGGATTTGGTTTGATTTGATGGTGCAGATGAGCTCAGAAAGCTGTAATTGTCTGGCCAGCAGTGGCTGTGCCAGTGTGACTGTCACTGTGACTGTCTCTGTGGCTGTGGCTGTGCAGTTTGGGGCTGTTCCTGCAGGTTCTACCAGGGCTGGGACAGCCCTGAGCCTGCACTCGCAGCTCAGTCCCTGCGTTTATGGCAGGCAGAGTCTCTGCCGTGGCATCTGCTGAAACAGAATTGTGTAGAAATTAGCTGTTTAGTCTTAATTAACCTAATTAGTGCGGGGGGGAGCTGAGTGCTCCCCTGGGTGCAGCTCCAGCTGTGCCCATCCCTCTCCCTCCACAGCAGGCAGACCCTCAGGGACCAGGGGCACAACCAAGGCAAACCAGATGAGCTTAAAACTTGTTCCAACAAATCTCTGCTTTTGGAGGAATTTGACTCTCCTGCTCCCACCTGCCCTGCACAGGACAGGCCTCACATCCTCACTCACACTCTGGCTGTCTCCAGCCTGCAAAGACAAAAGCTTTTAATTTTTTTTTTTTAGATTAATCTGTTTATTCTGCTTAATAAGGACTTAACGACAGCTTGAGCTTCTCGCTGGTGACTGAATATTTAAGTCCTTATTCAGTGTCTGGTGAGGTTTGTAGGAATTTGGTATTGATTTTGATAGGCATTGCCTTAGGCCCGAAAAATGCTGCTTCCACCAGGCGCTCCCAGGGGTGAATCCAGAGACCCAGGAGGGTGGGGGTGCCAAACCTAAGCTCTTCCTAAGCAATCCCCTGTGTGGATGAGCTCTGTAATACCCATCTCACCTCTCTGGAAATCTCTCTCTGTGTCTGGCCCCACCGCTGGGCTCTCTGTGGGTCTGGGAGGGACCCAAGTGGAAGGAGAGGTTTGGGTGGGAAGAGACCTCAGAGCCCACCCAGTGCCACCCCTGCCATGGGCAGGGACACCTTCCACTGTCCCAGGCTGCTCCAAGCCCCAATGTCCAGCCTGGCCTTGGACACTGCCAGGGATCCAGGGGCAGCCACAGCTGCTCTGGGCACCCTGTGCCAGGGCCTGCCCACCCTCCCAGGGAACAATTCCTTCCCAGTATCCCATCCAATCCTGCCCTCTGGCTGTTCAAAATGCTTCTTTTCCAGAATAGGAAGGGAAAATGAGAAAAAGAACGGTTTTCAGCTTTCTTTTCCTTTCTCGGGGTGTGAAAACTCTGAGGTTTAGTTTTCATTTAGAAAATGCAGAAAAGGGGAAACACGACCAGTGTGAAAATGAAATACAACAATGGGGTTTGGGCAAAGCAAAGCACTTCTGAGAAAAACAGCAACTACAGTTTCATTGTCCTGAGTAATTGTTGCTGCCTTTTGGAGGGAGTTGAACACCCCTTAATTACGGATTGCAGATGATGTGGGCTGTGACCCCTGACAATGCAGAAATTAAAGGCTGCCTTTGAATCCCCCATTTGTTTAACAGCTGTTATTAGTTCATTTTAAGGGATTTTACAGGTCTGGGCCTAGTCCAAGTCCCTCTGCCACCGTCACACGATGCCATTGGCAGCACCAAGGATTGCCGTGCTTTGAGCAGCACGTGTGGGACCCAGCAAAGCCTGGTTTTAAGGCAGGTGGAGCGGAATCCTGGCTCTGTCCTGCATGTGTGGAGCTGGGAGAAGTTAAATCAGCTGGTGTGAGGCTGATTGCCACCATGGAGGGTTCACTGCTGCTGTGGTTGTGTGGGTCTGGTGAGCAGCCTCCACAGTTGAACCTGTGTGTGTGTCCTCCCAGTGCTCCCAGTAAATCCCAGCAGTGGGCAGACTGGACAAGCTCCAGCAGAGCAGTTCCTGTGCTTCTGTTCTGCTCTGGTGTCTTTATCTGGGGCTGGTGAGGATGAAAAGGAATTTCCAGGTTGTGTTTTCATGGAAAGGGAGCTGCTGGTGCCTGGTGGGTCAGCCCTGACTGGGCTGAGCCGTGTCCATGGGATTTCTGCTGGGACCTCGCTGAAGCCAGGCTGGGCTTGGACTCCTGGGCAGCACAAAGCCCAGGACAAGGCTGGGGTTTAGGCAGCACAGCACCCCAAACACCCTCCTGGAATCCTGGAGTGCTTTGGGTTTGAAGGACCTTAAAGCCCACCCAGTGCCACCCCTGCCATGAGCAGGGACACCTTCCACTGTCCCAGGCTGCTCCCAGCCCCAATGTCCAGCCTGGCCTTGGGCACTGCCAGGGATCCAGGGGCAGCCACAGCTGCTCTGGGCACCCTGTGCCAGGGCCTGCCCACCCTCCCAGGGAACAATTCCTTCCCAGTATCCCATCCATCCCTGCCCTCTGGCAGTTCAAAGTACAGACAGAAGTTTTTTCCCCCGGTTTTTCCGGAGCACGGGGAGTGTGGGTCCCTGGGAAGCTGAGTCACGGCTCTGTGCTGGAGACATCTGTCTCAGCCGTAATTAGAGGAGATGAAACCCATCAGTGACAAGCTCTGTCCCAGCAGTTGGAGCTCAGATTCTCATTTCATGCTGCAGAAGGATGAGTAATTCTAAATAGCTCTGCAGACGTTTAAAAGCACCCAAACCATGACAGACAGCAGAGAGCAAATGAGAACAAGGTGAGTTATTAAATGCCTGCTGAGCACACACAAAGCCCCATTATCACTGAACACTCGTACAGGGGCTGTGTGCGTTGTACCTGCTCTGTGCTCCCCGGGGTGGGGCAGCTCGGGGGACACCACACCTGAGCCTTTGCTTTCCAGCAGCTCCCTGGGCTCTGAGCTGGGCTGGAAACAGAAACTCAGCCGCTCTGTCCTGGTGCTTTCAGCAAGAAACTCCTCATTAAAAACACAGGGGAACCGTTGGGTGGTGGAAGGAGTCTGCACCCTCAGACAGAAGGCTTGGAACACCCCGAAATTTCAGGGGGGAGCAGGAGAACCCCAGCCTGTCCCTGTCTGAGCTGCCCAGGGCAGTGAGGAAGATGTGAGCTCCGGGCAGGATTTGTCCCTGCTCCAGCAGGATGTGGGTAACTGTGCTTGGCAGAGCTCCCTTCCAGGGGAGATCAGTGAGCAGCTTCCAGTTAAACCAGTGAGGAGCTGAGAGGCGTTTCCAGCTCCAGGGCCTCGGAGGAGCAGCTCCTTTTGCACCTGAATGCAGCTTTTTAATTAAACAAAAACTTCTGCCAGCGTTTTGTGCCGGGAGTGCCAGCCCTGGTGGGGGGTGCTGATGGCATTGGCACTGCCAGGTTCAGGGGCTGGGATGGTGCCCAGGGCTTTTGGAGGGGATGGAAGTGTTTCCATCCCTTCAGGGACGTGGCTCACACTTTGGAAGTGTAATTTGGAGTGGAGCCAGAACGTGGCCCAGGTCTCATTTTAAAGGGAATTTGGTTGAAGGCTTTTCATTGCTTTAAGTCCTGCAGTGACTTTAAGGCTGCCTGGTGGCTCACAGGGAAAATAAAATCAAACAAATAAAATAAAATAACCTTAACGTTCTGTCCTGACTTGCAAAATGTGAGCAGTGCTGGAGAAGTTCTTCTCCTGTGTGACTTTGTGGGAGCAGAGGGATGCAGCAAAGCCACCCCTGAGGCTGCAGCAAAGAGCACTTTCTCCAGCAGAAAAATGTAGGGATAAATCTGGGAGCAATCAAAGTGGGATCTTCTGATTTTCTGCTTTGTTCCCATCTCTTCTGGTTTTGTGTGTTCACAGGAAATTTCTATATTTGTCATTTTACGCTCGTGCCAAGCCCAGGGATGCTGATGAATTAGGGACTAATAACAATTAGTGTTGAAATCTAAACAAATGAGCAAGGAATGAGTCACAATTGTGGTGTGACCTGAGGACACAGCACTGCTCATTGTCCCTTTTCCTCTGCCTTGTTCACTTTCTACATTCTGCTTTCCAAAACTCATCATTCCTATTTGGGTTTGCAAATGCATTTCAGAAAAAAGCCTGAGAAGTTTCCAAAACTGCAGTTCAGAAATGTAGAGTTGATGAGGATGTTTGGTTGCACTAAATCTGAAATTTTGCTCCATTTTATTTTTATTATCAATTATTTAGAGTTTTGAACTTCATGCAAACCCAGACATGCAGACACGCTCCATTCCAATGAGCTCTAAATGAGGTTCCATCCATTCTATTGAAATGCTCCATTTCCTTCCTGGCAGAATTTCACTGGAATCACCACATTCCAGATTTTTAAAGATAAAGTTTTTAGATGCTTTTGACTCATCTCTGTTTTTCAGACAGACTGAATTCACAGCAAATCCCTGTCAGAGAAAAGTGTGAGACCAGAGCAGAGATGTTCATGTCCTTTGTTTTCAGGGTGCAGTGGAGTCTCACAAACTAAATGACAGGATAATCCTGGAATATCCTGAGTGGGGAGGAACCCCCAGGGATCATTGATCCAGCCCTGGCCCTGCACAGACCCCCAACAACCCCACCCTGGGCATCCCTGGCAGCGCTGTCCAAACGCTCCTGGAGCTCTGGCAGCCTCGGGGCCGTGCCCATTCCCTGGGGAGCCTGGGCAGTGCCCAGCACCCTCTGGGGGAAGAACTTTTCCCAAAATCCAGCTTGACCCTGCCCTGACCCGGCCCCAGCCCTTCCCTGGGCTCTGAGCACACGTGGCTGTAAATCTGTGCCTGAGGACGTGTCCTGTGCCGCTCTGGGGTTTGGAGCCTCTGTCATGAATCAAACAGAAGGAGCTGCTTCAGCAGGGAAGTTATTAGTGCTGGGCGCCCTTGAATGGCAAGGCTCAGATTTGGAGGGAAAAGCTGAAATGAGACATTTTCCATTTTATGATTTTGTCTGTGGAGAGAGTCCTTTTAATCTCAGTTTAATGAAAGTCGGCTCAAGATGTGTGGGTGACTGGGAGTGCTGGGGAGAGACAGGAGCAAAGCTTGAGGGGGGCTCAGAGCAAGAAGAAATTCTGCTTGAGATGAGGCAGAATTTGGAAGGGGCTGGGTGACCACCATCCTCCTGTTTGGAAGGACCTGGTGCTTCATTTTTCATTTCTTTATTCATTGGGGAATTCCAAGCCATTTACAGTGGAATGACTTCCATAGATGAGATGAGAGACGTGGCAGAATGAGTTCATCTGGTGACAGGGACATCAGGAGCTCCCACCTTTCCCAGCCTCTCAGACCAAAATAAGGGCACAGCCTGGCCCTGTTTGCTGTATGGGGGATCCTTCAGCCTCCTGCCCTTGTCCTTCTCCCAGTGCCTGTTCCCACAGCCTTTCTCCTGATGCAGAGCTGGGAGAGGCTGGGGGTGTGCAGAGCACCCATCTCACCAGGGCAGGAGGCTCCTCTGGGCCTTCATCTTGTCCTTCAGCAGTGCCTCACAAAGTCCTTCAGAGAGCCCCACCCAGCCTTGTCCTGCCCCATGGTGCCTTCCAAAAGACTGAAAGGTGCAGCTGAGAGAGGGGACAGGAATGTCTCCTCACGGGGAGAAATCTCTAGAAAGGTTTGCGCCAGGAACGTGGCCCGGTGAGAGGGCGACATCACACTGAGCTTTAGGCTCGCTGCTTCCTGGGGACATCACATCTGCTGGCAAAGCCACTCTGTCCCCTCAGGGTGGGACAGTCAGCCGGGGCTGGTGTCCCTGGGAAGGCTGTCCCGTGTCCCTGCAGTGCCCTGCTGGGTTTGTGTCCTGCTCCAGAGCCCAGCGCTTGCTGCCTCTGGGGCTTGGTGTCACCAAGGTCCTGCACATGGGCTGGGGGGTCCTTCTGTGAATGGCTTCACTGGGGAGGCAGAGCCTGCCCAGACACCCAGGAGCTGCCAGGGGGCTGTGCCAGGGGGCTGTGCCAGGGGTGGGGTACCAGGGGTGCTGTAATGCTGTGCCAGGGGGCTGTGCCAGGGGGCTGTGCCAGGGATGGGGTACCAGGGGTGCTGTAATGCTGTGCCAGGGGTGCTGTGCCAGGGATGGGGTACCAGGGGTGCTGTGCAGCTCCACCCACACCACGTGGGCTCCTGCTTGTCCATTTTTCCCTATTTGTTCCTTCTCTGGAAGCTCTCACTCTCCATCCTCTTCCCGTGGCTCTCACTGCCCACACCTCAGCTGCTCCCCAGGAGCTGCTTGGGCACAGAGAGCTGCTGATGTGGGAGAATCCAGAATCCCAGACTGGTTTGGGTTGGGAAGGACCTTAAAAACCCCCTCATCCCACCCCCTGCCATGGCAGGGACACCTTCCACTGTCCCAGGCTGCTCCAAGCCCCGTCCAGCCTGGCCTGGATTCCCTGGGTGAGGAATCCATGATAAGAAATCCATGCTTTTCCCTGCACTCTCTGCTCTCTGGCTCTAACTGAAGGAAGGGAGAGCAATTCTCCTCCTCAGCAGCCTGACTCCCTTCCCTGCCTGCTCCCCAGCCCTCCCCAGTCCTGGAGCTGCAGGGAGGGCAAGGGCTGAGGAAATGCCTTTCCCCCAGGACACTGAGCTCAGGGCTGGATGTGTAACGGGCTGTGAGAAAGATCTTCCTGGAAATGTCTGATTAGACAATAACCATTTTCCTGTTCTTGGTGGGTTTTGAGGCTCTTTTCCAGGGAGTGGCAATGGATCCCTTCTGTTGGAATCAAATCTCTGTGTGTGTGATCTCCTGGGAATGGACACAGAGAAAGAAATGGAAACAGCCACTGTTGTTATCAACAGGCTCCCTTGGGAAGAAGAGTTCCACAGGAGCTCCTTTATGGCCCTGTGGCAGCACTTTGGGTCACAGTCTGACTGCACTGTGGGGCTGTGGAGCTTCCACTGCTCCTGTCCCTAACTGGGAGATCAAGGACAGGAGGAGGCAGGGAGAAGATAAGGCCTGGGCTGCTGTTATTGAAATGTAACCTCGAAATTACCCAGTGCTGGCGGAGATGTAGTGCTGCTAACCAGGCTGGCAGGGCCTTCTCAGGGAGTCAGGGCATCGCTATTCTGCAGAGGGATGTTTATCTATTATTTTTATTTATTTATTATGTTTGTTTGTTTATTTATTTATTTATTTATTTATTTATTGAGGGAAACATTAATTAGTGATTTTTAAAAAGGGTTGTGTTACGGAAATAGAAACAAATGGATGTTGGGTGACCTTAAATAATGACTGTACAGTTGTGGACTTAGAACTGAATTCTTAAAATGTATTTGATATTTAGGGAGACTTCCACACAGGACAGGATGAGGGAAAGCCCAGCAGTATCCAAGGAGTAAACAGAGTCCTGCCAGATAAATGCAGGGAAGTTTTCCTGTCTGGTTTTCCCACAGTCTCTGTTCTGCACGTTTCACACAAAATAAATAATATCAGGTCCTAAACTTTGTGAATAAATCAATGAGCTGAGTCTGTGACCCCTGCAGAGGTGGTTTGGTTTGCTTTGATCCAAGCCTCGGGATGCAGCTCGTGCAGAAATGACTGTTTGCACCAATATCCAGCACAGTTTAATTCACCCCAGGGATCTGACTGCTCGGGAAAACAGGGCTTTTATTGCCTGTCAGAATTCCTTAAGGTTTATCCCTCCACACTTGGCAGTGTGCCTGTGCCGCTCAGCTCTCCTGATTCAGCTCCTCTGGTAGAACTTTATTGGAAGTCTTTGATCAGTAAAAGTAGAGACTGAGCTTTAAAAGCCTCCAGTTTGTCACCAGCCTTTGTTCTGAGAGACCCCGAGCACAGTTCAGGTCCTCGTGTGCTGCTTGCTACGTGACCAGAAGGAATTTGTCTCCTGATCCATCTCAGCATCACACAAAGGATGATCCCACCTCCTCCATGCTCTAAGGAGCCTGCAAAACTCCTCAGGCCGGGTTTTCACTCCGGTACCTGTGGCACCGACTGTCCAGGGGTAATTTTACAGTGTCTGGGACGAGGGGAATTAAAAAGAGTTCTGAAATGGGGCACAGTAATCTGACCTGGAGGGGTTTCTGAAGGGATCTTCTCCACTGGAATGATGCACAGGACATGGAGATGGAGATTAGAACATCTGGAAAACACTGCAGCAGACACTGACGTTTAAAATGTCCCTAAAATAAAAATTCCTGCTGTTCCAGTACCTTGAGCAGGCCCCAGCTGGGGTGGGACTGGCAGTGCAGCAGGAGCCACCCCCGTGCTGTGACAGCTCTGTCCTGACTGTGCCTCAGCACACCAGGGGCTGTAACAGGAGGGGACAGAGTTAAAGAGCACAGAAAGAGCTTGTCAGGGTGCTCGGGGGAAGAACCAAGGCAGGATTTCACACCTTCCCTCCCCAGAGCCAGTGGTGTCCTCACTGGGACTTCCACACATCTCTGCACAGGATTTGTAGGATAATTCAGGCTGGAAGCGGGGTCTGGAGGGTCCCTGTTGGGGTGCACGATGTGCTGGAAGAGAGACAGGCCCTGAGAGCCAGAGACAGAGCCTCTTTCCTGGACCCAGAGGTGACCCTGGGAGTGCATCCAGGTCACCGGGGATGGGCTGAGAGAGGATTGTGGGTTTGTGGGCAGTGCTGGGCCTATGAGATGTGATAATTGTAGTTTGTGACCTTATAGGGCATTGTTTACCTGTTACCATAACAGGCAATGTCTGTGCACTACCCCAGGTGATTGGGGGACACTGAGGTGAGCATCTTTCCTGTTTCTATGATGTGATATCCTGTTGGGTGCTGGTATTTAGGGGAATTCGGAGTGCGCAATAAACGCTTTGCACTTTTTCCACCGTGTGTGGGAGTCCATGCCCTTGTGTGACTACTGCAGGTCCCCTTCAGCTCAAAGCTGGCCAAGCTCCAGCGGCGGATGAGCTTTCCCAGGATCAGCTCAGCCAGCCCTTCCCTGCCACGTGTGGGGACACAGGGGCAGGACTGGGCCCCGCTGGTGGCTGTGGCTGTGCAGGGCAAGGGTGGCTCTGCTGTCACCTCACATCTCCTCGTGGAGCTGGGACTGAAGGTGCTCCTGTCCCCGGGGGTTGGGTCATCCCAAACAGGGCAATTTCAAGTAAGTTCTGCCTGCCCTGGCTGGGGCGGGGTTTTGCTCAGGGAGGGCCCGTGAGGCTGCTCTGCCACAAAACCTGAGTGTTCTCTGAAGGTCTGCGATTCTTTCATTGTGATAAATAATGCAAACACATCAATTCACTGCGGATCAAGAAGGGGATGCATTGACCAAGATCCATTTGCATTTTCATGCCACCAACACAGGGTCCCTTACAGTGGGGAATGTCACACCTGGCTGTGCCGGGGTATCCACCACAGCCCTCCCCAAATCCCCAAATCCCCAAATCCCTGCTGGGCTCAGCACAAAGCTGTTGCTGCTCTGCTTAGACAGGGAGGCTGAGCCCTGGGGAGGGCACTGGAAGCTGTGCTGGCTCTGGGAAGGGCACTGGAAGCTGTGCTGGCTCTGGGAAGGGCACTGGGAGCTGTGTTGACTCTGGGGAGGGCACTGGGAGCTGTGCTGGCTCTGGGAGGGCACTGGGAGCTGTGCTGGCTCTGAGGAGGACACTGGGAGCTGTGCTGGCTCTGGGAAGGGCACTGGGAGCTGTTCTGGCTCTGGGAAGGGCACTGGAAGCTGTGCTGGCTCTGGAAGGGCACTGGAAGCTGTGCTGGCTCTGGGAAGGGCACTGGGAGCTGTGTTGACTCTGGGGAGGGCACTGGGAGCTGTGCTGGCTCTGGGAGGGCACTGGGAGCTGTGCTGGCTCTGAGGAGGACACTGGGAGCTGTGCTGGCTCTGGGAAGGGCACTGGGAGCTGTTCTGGCTCTGGGAAGGGCACTGGGAAGGGCACTGGGAGCTGTGCTGGCCCTGGGAAGGGCACTGGGAGCTGTGCTGGTTCTGGGAAGGGCACTGGGAGCTGTTCTGGCTCTGGGAGGGCACTGGGAGCTGTGCTGGTTCTGGGAAGGGCACTGGGAGCTGTTCTGGCTCTGGGAGGGCACTGGGAGCTGTGCTGGCTCTGGGAAGGGCACTGGGAGCTGTGCTGGCTCTGGGAGGGCACTGGGAGCTGTGCTGCTGGGCCCAGGGAGGGCAGGAATTAACATCCAAACAAGGCTTAAATCCAGATTAGATGGAGAGTTAATACCATTAATAATAAATGAGGACTCAGCTCTGGTTTTAATCAGTTCTGTGCAGAACGGGAGATAAAAAATCATTTTGCATCAGATGCATTTCTGCTTCCAGCCCTTCCAGGTCTGTCTCGGTGCTCTGGGCTGTTCCCTGGCTGTGCTGGTGGAAAGGTTGCATTTCTGGCTGCTGCAAGAAGTTCAGGGGCTCAGGAATCAGTGGCCACTCACCCAAAGTTTGCCTGCATCAAGGAAATGCTGTGGGCTTTGTCAAACCAACATCTCACAGTGAGCACAAGCCCTGGCCACTGGCTCTGGGAACATCTAGAGGTGAAAGGGAGAGTCCAGGTGGCCACCGAGGTCTTGGAGTGTCCCATGGACAGATCAGCTGTCGTCACCCTGAGCGCTGCCCCCAAACACAGGGCTTCAAAATTTCCCCTCAGAACTCCAGCTCAGAGGCTGCTCTGTCCTGATGGGAGATGTTTCAGGGGTTGGCCACACTCGAAGGAGCTGCTGGTGCCACCAGGATGGGAGGGGCAGCAGCTGGGAGGTCATTAACCTGAGGGAGCCTCTGCACAGGGCTTTTCCTGGGATTTACGGGAATTTTACATCCTTTTTCGGAGCTCTGTGACAGTCACTTATCAGGGAGTTTGCTGACGGGACTTTCAGAGCCACAGACATTGCTCAGGCTTTCAACTCCCATACTCTGAACTCCGCTGCTTGGAGTTGCACAGTGCTCATTATTCCCGAGGACGTGATGGCTCCGCCCGAGAGGGGATTTTAACTCTGCCAGGGAAAGCAAGCAGATGGTGCAGAGAGCGGCAAAAACGTGGCAGAGCTCCTGGTCCCCAACCATCTGGTGTGGAGCTTGGCTGGATGTTTCCAGCCCGCAGCTGGGCAGCGGCAGAACAGCGCAGGGATACGGCTCTGTCCGGGGCAGTGGGCACATCCTGGTGCCCCTCTCTAATGAGGGGTCCCTGATCCCGCTGGCCCTGCCTGGGCAGCCCTGCAGGGACAGCTGGTGGCAGTGCAGTGTCCCGGGGCTTGGCAGGACACAGGAGCACGTTTGGTGCTGGCTCCCTCTGACTCTCCTGGGCATCAGCTCTGGGCATTCCCTCCTGTGTGACTCACGCTCAGCTGGAACGCAGCAATGGGAATCACAGTGCCCAACTCCGGGGGCCCCGTCACAGCAAGGACCCAGAGCTGCTGGAGGAGTCCAGAGGAGGCTCCAGGATGAGCGGAGGGATGGAGCAGCTCTGCTGGGAGGAAAGGCTGGGAGAGCTGGGAATGTTCAGCCTGGGGAGGAGAAGGCTCTGGGATGACCTTGTTGCAGCCTTCCAGTGCCTAAAGGGGCTCCAGGAGAGCTGGAGAGGGACTGGGGACAAGGGCTGGAGGGACAGGACACAGGGAATGGCTTCCCAGTGCCAGAGGGCAGGGATGGATGGGATATTGGGAAGGAATTGTTCCCTGGGAGGGTGGGGAGGCCCTGGCACAGGGTGCCCAGAGCAGCTGTGGCTGCCCCTGGATCCCTGGCAGTGTCCAAGGCCAGGCTGGACATTGGGGCTGGGAGCAGCCTGGGACAGTGGAAGGTGTCCCTGCCATGGCAGGGGGTGGAATGAGCTTAGGAAACATGATGAGTGTGGCTTTGAGCACTGACAAGGAGTAAACACCTCGTGTGTGTCCCTGGGTGTCCCTGGGTGTCCCTGGGTGTCCCTGGGTGTCTCTGGGTGTTCCTGTGTGTCCCTGGGTGTCTCTGGGTGTCCCCGGGTGTTCCTGGGTGTCCCTGGGTGTGTTCCTGTGTGTCCCTGGGTGTTCCTGGATGTCCCTGGGTGTTCCTGTGTGTCCCTGGGTGTCTCTGGGTGTCCCTGGGTGTTCCTGTGTGTCCCTGCTCGCAGTCACATCACCCAATCCCCACACCCAGACCCTGCCTCTGTCCCTCCCTCTGCATTTTCCTGCTCTAAACTCCGGAGCTGTTCTGGAGCAGTGTTCCAGCGGGATGGGCAGAGTCACAGCCAACCCAATCCATGCAGGAACATCCATGGAGGAGCCTGGCTCCCTCAGCACCTTCCCCATCAGGAGTGATGGGAATATCTGCAGTTACAGATCACAGAGCAGTGGGCATGAGCTGCAGTTCCAAGGGCTGGCAGCAGCTCCGTGCAGCCGGGTGCTGGCGGCTCAGGAGCTGCTCCATCACTCAGCTGCCTCTCTGTGCATCAATAATTCTGTTTCAGAGCCACCTCTCATGGTTCCAATGCTCCCTGGCACCTTCCCCCTCCTCCTGCCACTCCCCACATGGAATCCTTTTAGGCTGAAGAACCGGCTGTGGATCATTTCCTCCAAAGGCTTTTTGTGCATGAAAAATAGATCAAAATCCCGCAGAGCTATTTATGCTGGTTTATTTTTACAGCTCTGACAGAAATGGTAATAGGAAAATGAGATCAAGATGCTTTTGGTACATTACTGGCAATAAAATAATAAAAAAAGAGCGACCTCCAAGCAGATCAGGGTCAGATCCTGCAGGTAATTTCTGTGCTGGGAGTGCACAAAGCCCAGCGTGTTCGGCTCCTTCTGCAGGGCCTCCAGGTATTGTTGATGCTGGTTTTGAGGCACTTGTCTTTTATGAGTCTGTAATAATCTTTGCATTATGCTATTACAACATAATCAGGTCCTTGTCACGCTGCCAAGCTGAGCAGATAACATCAGAGCACTGAGGAGTTTCAGCTCTAAACTCATTAGGAGAGACCCAGATTTGTTCCACGATGGTTCCAAAGCTCTCCGGAGCTCCGTGCTCTGCAGGGATGTGCTCTCAGCCAGGTGGGGGCTCAGGAGGCAGATCTGGGCTCCAGCTCCAGCAAAGCCCGGGAGTTCAGCTGGGAGAGCATCTCTCCAAGATGGGATTTAAAAATACTCTGCTCCTCTTTTTTTAAAAAATTAACTTCTGGGAGCACAGAATGACAAAGCTGCAGCGGCTGTGGGTGCTGTGGTTTCACGTTGCAGATACTCAGTTATCACTCCCGACGCACTGGGAGGTGGAATGCTGCTTCCCAGCAGTTTTCCCAAGCCAAGGGGATGTGGACATTCATCGTTCCAGAGGATCCTCCCTGTGCTGTGCTTTGGGATGGGAGTCTCTGAGATGCAGCTTCCCACCCAGCCCCTCCTTACGGCTCTTACCAGGTGATAAGGTCAGATCAGTCCCTTCTGCAGCCAGGAGCGAGGCGCTGTTCAGAGCAGGATGGGTTGCATTTGTCGGAGTATCACAGTGGAAATTTGTCGTTGGAAAAGCCTCCAGTCGGAGGAAATTCCATGGCAGTGTGAGGGAATGTTCTCCTGGAGAATCCCTGCTCTGCGTGCCTGGGGATCTCGCTGTATTCTGACCTCTCAATGTGTCAAATTTAAACTGTTTATGTTGCCTGAGGATGAAAAGTGGTTATTACCCGTTTTTGCTGCAGGTTAGGGGCTGTGGAGTGCATCTGATTCCACTTTCCTTTGGCATTTTTAGATGCCATTACAAAAGGAATTAATTTAGGAAAAGTTGGACATTTGGACACTGGACAATTGGGACATTTCTGTTATTGGTCTGGCACAAAACAGACAGGAACCTGTCCAAAGTGTATCATCCATGAGGATAAAACAGGCGAAAAGGAGAAGCAAAGAAGAAAATAATTAAGTTTTTAAAATGTGTTCTAACCCTCTTGTCCCACTTCCATTCTCTGCTGGAATGGATGTGGGCTGGGATGGGCAGGTCCATTCAAAAATCCCACTTTAGGGAGATGGCACATCTGGATGGATACTGGGCCTGATCTGGCTGCTTCTGATCCTCCCAAAAGGTTTTCTGTGGCCTCAGGATGGAGGAAAGAAATCTACAGGTGCAGCAGTGAAATTCCTTTTCCTGTTCCAGCTGCAGACGTGGAGTCTCCTTCACTTCTCCCTGCAGGTCTCCAGGACAATTCTCAGCTGTTCAGGATGGAGCTGTGCAGGGATTTCCAGCAGGATGCTCTGGGGGCCCATCCAGGGCTGCTGCCTCTGCCAGGGATGTGCCAGAGGGTTTTTGTTCCTTCTCCATGCCCTGGCTCTGGATGTGGGGCTGGATGTGACCTTTGCTGAGCCTCAGAGGTGGCACAGCCACTGCTTTGGATCAGTGCCACAGCCCCAGGCCTGATGTGATCTGTGAAAATCCAGATTTTCCTCTTCCCGGAGTGCTCGTGTCCACCTGCAGAGATGAAGAATTCCACAGAGCTCCGGAAGGCAGCTGATTTCCCTCCCTGTGTTCCCCTCTGTGTGAGGTTTCTCGGCTCCCGTCCATGTGATTCGTGCTGAAGCTCCTGCTGGGGTGGTGGCGGGGGACAGTGGCACCCGCAGAGCCTGCAGGAGCACTCCAGTGATGATTTAGGGTCCAGCTCCCATCTCTGCAGAAATAAACCCGTGAGAAACGTCAGATACCAGCCAGCCTGCGGCTGAGGGCTGTGGAATGAATGGGATTGTCACCCGTAAAGGGCCACAGCTGATGATGGGGAGGTGTTCATCTCCCCAACCCGGGACTGAGCCGGCTGGGATGGGGCTGTCCCACCGCTCCATTCCACGAGCCTGGTGCCAGGGAAACAAGGGAAACAAAGGCTCTGCAGGGAGCACAGAGGGCTTCGGGAGCAACTTCTTCATCCCATTGCTGGCAGCACGAGCCTGGCCCTGGGGACCTCCTGCCCCGGTGTCCTGGGGGGACTGGGATGGGGCACAGGCCAGGGCAGCAGGAAGGATGGGAACGCTGGGAATGTGGCTCTGCGTGCTGTCTGTTCCCACCAAAGCAGGAACCTGGAGAGATGAAGTCGCTCAGAACTTTACAGGAGAAAGGATTCTTTCGTTGCCTTCTCTGCTGTTTCTCAGTTGGATTATTTAGCCCTTTGTCCTGGTACATTCAGAACTCTTTCAGCTGCTGCAGTAATTGTGTTTCCCCCTTAACTTTGGAAGTCACTTTTCAAAGGAGGGAGGGAATAGATAAGGCAAAGCTGGTAAATGGGAAATCTGTGGCTAATTAAGGCAGGGGCTTGCTAATCACCTGAGAAATGAAGTTATCAGCTGAAAAGCCTGGAGTGGGTGGAACCAAAGTTAGGGAAGGCTTTCCCCCCATTTCCTTCTGTCACAGTGCATTGGGAGATTCAAAGTTGCCCTTGCAGACACGTCCTGACACCGTCAGATGTTGTCTCTTTGCATCAACCGCAGAGCTCGAGCTGGTCCAGGATAGATTTCACTCTGAATTGTTAAAATTCGGCCAAGCCGCGAGCAAGTAAAGGCAGGATTTCACGGGAGCTGTCAGTGCTCACCGTGGGTGTCACACCACGGCCAGGACCCAGGGTGGGCACTGTCCCCTCTGTTCTCTGGGCACCCTGTGCCAGGGCCTGCCCACCCTCCCAGGGAACAATTCCTTCCCAATATGGAATTGGATGGATGGGAATCCATCCCTGCCCTCTGGCAGTGGGAAGCCATTCCCTGTGTCCTGTCCCTCCAGCCCTTGTCCCCAGTCCCTCTCCAGCTCTCCCGGAGCTCCTTTAGGCACTGGAAGGGGCTCTGAGCTCTCCCTGGAGCCTTCTCCTCTCCAGGTGAGCACCCCCAGCTCTCTCAGAGCACTGGGAAAGCAGCTTTCCCTCTGCAGCTGAGGCCTGGGGTGTGCTGGCAGAGGAGATGCTGGTGCTGCTGGGAGCTCCCCGTGCCCAGGGAGGCACCTGGGCTTCCCCTGGGGCTCCGCTGCCCCTCGGTGTCACCGCCGAGCCCTGTCCCAGCCCGGGCTGGCCCTGGGCAGGCTCCGAGGTTCCTCCTGTCTCACAAATGCTCTCACACACCCACAGCACCTGGGTGCTTCCAAAGGGGGGTTGGGAAGCAGAGCTGGCTCATGCCATCCCTGGAGCACATCCTGTCCCACGGAGATCCTGTCATAACCAACGTGTGCCTCCCACAGGGAATGAGGAAGTTGGAGAAGGCCCCTGAGTCCAACCATTCCCCAGCACTGCCGAGGCCACCACTAAGCCTGTCCCCAAATGCCACATCCATGTGGTCTTTGAACACTTCCAAGGACACTGACTTCAGGGGTGGTGATTCCACCACTTTCAACGATTGACAACCCTTTCGGGGAAGAAGTTTTCCCAATATCCACCCTAAGCCTCCCCTGGCACAAGCTGAAGCCCTTCCTTCTTCTCCTGTCCTTTGTCACCTGGGAGAAGAGACCAACCCCTGCCTGTCCTGAAACTCCTTTCAGGTAGAAAACAAGAAGGTCCCCCTGAGCCTCCTTCCCTCACGTGCCAAAGCTCCTAGAAAATGGATTTAGCAGTGCAGTGTCAGCTGTGCTGGGACATCTCACTCCTCGAGACAAGCCACTGCTTTTCCATGTGAATCCTTAGGACAGTCACGTTTTCCTTGGAAAAGAATTACAAGTTATCCCCCAGCAGCTTTCTGCAAAACACATCAAAGGTCTCTGGCTGATGGATTTGGTTTCTGTTTGTTTCTCTGGGGTTCCTTCACTGGAGTTTGCTGTTAACTGGTTGTTTATAAATCCCAGCATTTTCCTGGGTTTGATTCCTCCTGTGTGTGGATCGATGGAGATGTTATTGAGTCACCCTCATTTTCTGAGGGGAATGGGTCTATTTTTAGTTCTGTATCACTTCACGGGTGAATGAGTGGCAATTTAATTGTTGTGTGGGAATGGGAATGTCAGAGAACAGGGAAACCTGGAGACCTGCTCATCAGATTTAACCTGCTGAGTTACTGTACCCTGAGCCTCTGTACCTACTGACCCTGTCCCTCTCTTTGTGTGAGAGGGACAATTTCCAAGGGATGGAGGGACAGGACACAGGGAATGGCTTCCCAGTGCCAGAGGGCAGGGATGGATGGGATATTGGGAAGGAATTGTTCCCTGGGAGGGTGGGCAGGCCCTGGCACAGGGTGCCCAGAGCAGCTGTGGCTGCCCCTGGATCCCTGGCAGTGCCCAAGGCCAGGCTGGACATTGGGGCTGGGAGCAGCCTGGGACAGTGGAAGGTGTCCCTGCCATGGCAGGGGGGGCACTGGATGGGCTTTAAGGTCTCTTCCAACCCAAACCATTCTGGGATTCTGGGATTCCTTAAAAAATCCAATAGGATTCTTCAGGAGGAAGGTACTCTGTGTGTCAAAGGGCTTTGCTGGGATCAGTGGCTGCTCCAAGGTTCCTAAAGAGCCTCCTGCCCTCAGGGCTGGGTGCCAGGGGCTGAAGTCAGGGTTGGGACATCGGGGCAGGTGCCTCCCCTCGTGCTGGGAGGATTGGGATCCACTGGGCTCTTCTGGCTGTGGAATTCTGAAGGAATTCTGTGTCCTTGAGCCGTGGTCAGTGCAGGGCTGGGGCCTCACTCTGAGCTCGTGGGGCAGGCACAGCTCCACAGCCTTGGGGGATTCACTTGGCTCGCCAGCTCCCTGTGCCCCTCTGCGCCTGCAGTTTGGGTGCAGGGGGGCAGAAATGCCTCGTGGGGCCACATGGGAAGAAGCAACTCCTTCCTGGGGCAGTGATCCTGTGAGATTTGGCCATCCCTGGGCCATAGCTCTCCTTGCTCCTGTTGTTCCCAGCAGAAATGCTTATAAATACCTTATAAAACCAGGGATTTTTCAGTTTATAGGGCCAGTTCAGGCTCTGTTTAGGAGGTGATGTATGGTCTTCCCTTGGATAACTCCTGAGTTAGGTTTGTGTGGCTCCCTCTGGACCAGGCTGTGGATGTGTGCCCAGGCAGTGCCCTTGGCTCAGTCTCTGCCCCCACAGGTTATTGCAGTGTGGGGATTTCCAGGTGGTTTGTACAGATATTCCTGAAATTTAAGGAAGCTGCCATGAATTGTTTCACTGAAGCACAGGAGGACAGCAGTGCAATGGGGTGACTGGGGGCAGGCTGCTGGAAAATCACATTGATTATGGTTTTAATAGTTTTAAAATAATTATTCTGATTTTAAATCAGGACGAAACCTAACAAATCCCCAAAAGTACACAACCAGGAGATGCTGGGGATCACTCTGGACTGGAGGATTTATTCAGTGCAGTGTTTGAATCCAGCAGCTTTGGGAGCACCCAGGGGCAGAGCTCATTCCCCTATTTCACCAAGGTGTTGAGAAATTAAAGAACTGAGCAGAAATTAAAGAAACACAGGCAGTTTCTGCCTTGGGAATGTTCCTTTAAAAATATATTTTTTTCCTTTGGGGCTGCCTAGTTCAGGTCTGATTCGCTTTGCCTGTTGCAAAACTTGAGTGGCCCTTGTTGACTTGGGGTGGGAGGAGGATGGGAGGGACAGGGAGGGGCAGGCAGGTCCCTCTCCCAGAGACCAGCTCTGAATCCCCTCTGGGGGCATGAAATTGTCTTTAAAGTGTTCTGAAAGGTCAAGCCACAGAGCAGGAGCAAAATGGGCTTTTCCTGCATGTTTATGCAGCAGCTGATACAACAGGGCTCAGGTTTTTGGTGGGGCAGGGATCCAGGGGGGAACAGCACGAGGAGTCCCGAGGGAAGGTGTCCCGAGGGAAGGTGTCCCGAGGGAAGGTGTCCCCTCTGCTGCCACCCGGGCTAAAGCCACCCCCGGGAGGTGACGCCGGGTGCTGCTCCGGGCAGGAGGCTCCTGGTGCTGCTGGAAGAGGGAACTGAGCAGGGTCCGTGGAAATCAGGGACCGCAGATGGGAGGAAAGGTGGTGAGCCTGGAAGGGATCCCAGACACGCTGGGTGTTGCAGTAACTGTGCCAAGTGATAATGCAGAGCAGCCTGCAAAACAGGCAAAACTGGGATTATTAGGCCTCCTTGGAGTATGGGCTTGGAATGATTGCCCAGGGCCTGCAGTCCTGTCTGGAAGGTAAATAACTTCTTGCTGCTGACAAACAGGCGGGGAAGAATCCAGGTGAGGCAAGTGTTCCTGCAAATCCCCTGGGTGTGAGATGAAAAGAGGATCTTACAAGATTTTATTAACTTGTTAACTGGGATTTAAGGGAATCTGAAGCAGCACGTGAAAGAACAATAATGAACAAATGTTTTCAAGTGGGAGAAATCTGTCCCTGCCATATGTTTCACTGACTCATCCCTTCTGCAGGAGGGGATCTTGGAATTGTTTGAACTATTCCAGTCACTAATGCTTTGTATTTGGGAGGAAACGCAGATCCTACACCGGGTGAGGAATTGACCTGATCCCTCTAAAGCTTTGGGCACAGGCTTTGCTCTGGGCACAGGTTAATCCAAGAGTTGCTTGAAAGGGGCATAAAGATCATCTCAAACCCCCACAAACTCTCTCAGTGTTGGGCAGAGGCCGCACGTGGCCCTGGGGTTGCGCTGCAGTTTGAGATGTGACGCTCTGCTCGCCGGGACATCGCGGAGCCCTCAAAGCTTCCTTCTCCCACTGCCCACGTGGGTTGTGCCCGTGCTGAGGGAGCTGTGGCTGTGTTGCAGGTGTGGCTGTGCGGGGGCAGCATGGAGGTGCTGCCCTGCTCCAGGGTGGCCCACATCGAGCGCAAGAAGAAGCCCTACAACAACAACATCGGCTTCTACACCAAGCGCAACGCGCTGCGCGTGGCCGAGGTCTGGATGGACGACTACAAGTGGCACGTCTACATCGCCTGGAACCTGCCCCTGGAGGTACAGCCCGGCCTCGTGGTCACTGCCTGCTTAAAACCTGAATTATGGAGCATTTAGTGTCCCTAAGCACAGCCTTACCCCCCCGGGGCTCAGCCCCAGCAGAGCTGCCTCGGCTTTGAGGGAGAGGCTCCAAAACCTGCAGGCTTTGGGGGGATTCCTGCTGTTCCCACAGCCTTTTTAGTGTGGTTCTAAGAATTAAACCTGGCTTGGGGTGTTTGTGTCCCCACTGAGTGTTTGCCCAGCGTGAGGGGACATCCTGACACTGCTCTGCAGGTGGAGTCTGCCTGGGAGATTATTGATGTCAGCATCGTCAGGGCCTCGGGTTTATTCCGTGTCACTCCAGCCCAGCTCAGGGTCCCAGCTCATGGACACCGATCCTGCCCAGAGCTCCCCAGGGATGTGTGGCCCAGGGGCTGGGGCTGTTTGTTTTCCCAGTGCTGGGAAGTTTAAAGGTAAAGGATTGGAGGTCGGTGGCTCACAGAAGGGGATCCCCTTCCTTTTAAATCTTCTCCTTAAAGAGCTTTGCTGGATCCTTTTATTTCTGCCCAGAAATGGTCAGGTTTTCTTGGATCTGACACAATAATTTTGGTGTAAATCCTGCCACGTCACAGCTTGGTGAGTCTGGAAACCCATGAGGTGCCACCAGCAGCTCCAGGTGAGCGTGTCCAGGGATGGGGATCGCTCCCTACACTTCTGGGAAAGCTCCACAGGCTGCAGGAGGAATTTCTGCAGCTCCGAAGCTGCTCCTGTTGGGCTCTGCCCTCTCTGCAGGTCTCTAATCCTGGAAGCCAAGAGCATCTCCTGGCTCCCAACGCTGCCTGGAGCAGCCCTGGCAGGATCAATGTCCCATTCCTGCCCCCGGCACTGCTGGGGAGGAGCGGGGAGCTGGGGACGGGGAGGCAGCGATGCTCCGGGGTTGTGGGGGGGATGAGCATTTGAACGAGCACTGGGGGCTGCCCAGTTTCACTGAGAGGTCAAACTGGTGCCACACGTGTCCAGCCCCACTGGGAGCTGAATTATTTCCAGCCACCCCTTGGTGCTAAAAATGAACACAAACTCTTCCTGCTTGGCAAAGGCCCAAAGAGCTGCTGAGTCCTGGTGCTGCTGCGGGAGCACCCCCGGCTGGTGTCTGCTCCAGGCCTCTGGAAAAACAGGAAAACACGAAAACCTGAGCTGCTGCTGCAGCTGTCTGAGCACAGGTTCCATCTGGGGACAGCTGCTGGCATTTGGAGCCGTGGAGTCCCAGCTTTGTGCTGCACTGGGAGCAGCCTGGGGAGGGCCAGGAGCTGCAGGTTCGTGCTCCTGGGGTGGGGGGATCCAGGGCCAGGAGGTACAAAAATGCCAGGAAAGAGGAATAGGGATGGAAGGAAAAGCTGTTCTCCCAGGGAGCTGCAGGAGGGCTCTGCCTGTGACAGGCACCGCTCCAGGGGCCGGGAGAGGAGGAGCTGCCTCCAGGACTGAGGGGATTTGGGTCTCTCTTAAAAAGAGGCTTCAAGATCCAAATGCTCATGGGCAGGGATCCGAAATCCTGATCCTTGGGCTGGTTCCTTGTTAGAGGTGAGGCACCACGCTGCTGCTCAAGAACAGCTTTGGAGCATTGCAGAAAGGATTCAAATCCATCCTGTAGAGCTTGGGAAAGGCAGCGTCCCATGGATCAGCTCTGGGGCTGGGAACAGGCCTGGGTGACCCAAAATCAACTCGAGATTTTTATCCAGGTCTTCCCAATAGGTCTGGGTCCCCAAAATCCATTTGAGATTTTTATACAGGTCTTTTCCCAATCAAATCAAGATTTAATTTGAGGGAAGCCTGGTTGGATGGGGGGTGTTTTATGGATTGATTATTTTGGGATGCCAAGGCAAAGGCCTGCCCTCACTGTTCCAGGTGCTGCCTGACTGGGCTGGGCCCCACCTCGCCCACTCATATCCCAGCCTGTCTCCACTGAATCATCTTTATTTTTACCTCCCAGCCACCAGTGGCACATCGAAACGGTGTCTCTCCTAAAGCAGAGTGAATAATTCATTAGGAGATCATTACAAGCGTTGTAATGGAAAATTGCTTCCCCAGTTGTGTTTAATGATCGCTGGGAAAGACAAGAGCAGGAGCTACACCGGGGTGGAAGAGGAAAAGGGGCTGCTGTGTGCCTGCTGGGGCTGCCCTGTGGAATAAAGGGGGGCAGCTCTCCAGCCCTGCCCCCAGCTCTGCAGGATTATTCCCCAGGGACAGCTCTGTGTGCCTTAGCTCTGCAGGAGCAGTGGGGTTCTTGCCGTGTCTCCAGGGAGACCATTCCACCCCGGAACTGCCCAGATTGCCAAGAGGTTTTTCTGAGGTTCAGCCTCAGCTTCTCTTCTCATGCAATTTTTATCCTTTATTCTCAGCTGTCTGCCTCTGCTGTATTTGAATCTTAAACCTTCCTCTCTTTTCTTCATTCTTTTCCCATTTATTTTACACCTTTTACCCCTCCCTTCCTCTGGGTTGTGTCTCAGTGGGGTCAGTGGGCTCAGGGAGGGGTTTTGGTGCTCAGTGCCCAGCCAGGGTTTGCATTTCCATCTTTGAAACCCTGATCTCCACTTGCTGCTCAGCTCTCCTGGAAGTCCTGTGCCTCAGAACCCAAACGGGAGGAGAAATCTTTTAAAAGTACCTTGTTTAAAAATCTCAGATGGATCCAAACCCAGGGGAATCGGTAGAAGACTCCCCAGAGTTTCACTGCACTTCCCAAATTTCCTCCAAACCTTTTCTTCTCCGTTTGGCTCCTCTCTTGTAAATTATCCCCCAGGACCAAAGCCTGTCCAGCACCAGCCTGTGGCCATTGCAAGGGTGCCCTCAAAACCCAGCAGAGAAGTTGGTGTCCCCTTCTTGCTGTGGCTCTGGGACCCACAGCTTCCTCCTGATGGTTTCAGCCCTGGACACACATCCCAGAATCCCTGGAGTTACTCAGCCACTGGCAGTTCCCAGGCAGTTTGGGAAGGATCTCAAAGCTCAGGGAAATACTCTCATTTTTACCTTTTTTTGGAAGTGTGACCGTTCAGTGCTGTCCTGTTGTTGTTTTTCAGAACCCAGGGATTGACATTGGGGATGTTTCCGAGAGAAAAGCCTTGAGGAAGAGCCTGAAGTGCAAAAACTTCCAGTGGTACCTGGACCACGTTTATCCCGAAATGAGGAGATACAACAACACCATCGCTTATGGAGAGGTAATTCAGTCCCTCAGCTCAGCCTGGGAATGGTTGCAGTCCCTGATGAGAAACAGCCCCAAAGGAGAGGAGTGTAAATCAAAACTGACTTTCTGTGTGTAATTACCCCAATTTGTATAAATCTGCTCCCAGTTTCTTCTAAAAACCAGTCTGGGGATTTATTGTTGATCTTGGAGACTGTGTAAAGTAAAATATTTTCATCCATCATTTAGTAAATTGACAGAAATGATCCCCATTTCCCATTGACTCCATGGATTAAGGAGCTGTATTTGTATTTTTAATGCACAGGCATCTTCTAAAACCCTCTGACTTCAGCTCAGCCTAATGCCTGGCAAGGTCTCTGGAGGATTCGGTGCCTTGTCACAACAGCTTAAGGACAAGATAAAATAAGCGAACTTAATTCAATCTCTGCTGGCTTTGAAACCATTCTGGGAATATAGAAGGAGCCGTTTATGGGAACTAATAACAAATACTCTGCTGCAATGGAACTGATGGAGGAGTGGCACCAGGAGAAGGCTCCTCGAAGCCTGGGCACCCCAGTGGGTTATTCATTTTAGGAGAGATCTGTTATCAAAGTTACTGAAGGTCTTCAAGCTAAAACCTCCCCAAAAAGTTCTGTTTTCATAGAAAAATGAAATTTCAGAATGGTTTGGGTTGGAAAAAAGCCCAGCTGGAATGAGGATGTGATGATTCCAAGGGGATCCTTGTTCCAGCTGGGCTTTTTTCCCTGCCTCGTTGAGCATTTTGAGATTTCACTGAGATCTGAGGGGTTCTGCATCGATTTCAGGCTCCTCGCAGCCCAAACCTGGGTTTGTCACCACCCCCCATGGCCAAACACAAAGCCAGCTGTGCCAGGGGCGCTGCTCCTTGGAACGGGGTTATTACCCAAAACCAGTCGTCGTTAACCTGGATTTAAAGAAAACTGACAGAGCTCTAAACCTTTCTCTGCCTGGTTGTTCCTGTGATACAGCAGGGAGGGCTGCAGAGGGTGGAGAGGGCTGTGCAGCAGTTTCCTGCTTATCTCTGATAAGAGAGGGCCTTAACTCTGCCCTTTTTGTGCCATAATTCTGCTTTTTTTGTGCCTTAATTCTGCCCCTTTTGTGCCATAACTCTGCCCTTTTTCTGTCATAACTCTGCCCTTTTTGGGCCTTAACTGTGTCCTTTTTTTGTGCCATAACTCTGCCCTTTCTGTGCCTTAACCCTGCCCCTTTTGTGCCATAACTGCCCATTTTTGTGCCTTAATTCTGCTCTTTTTGTGCCTTAATTCTGCCCCTTTTGTGCTAGAACTCTTCCTTTTTTGTGCCATAACCCTCCCCTTTTTGGGCCATAATTCTGCCCCTTTTTTGTGCCGTAATTCTGGGGGTTTTGTGCCTTAATTCTGCCCTTTTTGGGCCATAACTCTGCCCTTTTCAGGCCATAACTCTGCCCTTTTTGTGCCATAACCCTCCCCTTTTTGGGCCATAATTCTGCCCCTTTTTTGTGCCGTAATTCTGGGGGTTTTGTGCCTTAATTCTGCCCCTTTTTGGTCCATAACTCTGCCCTTTTTCTGCCATAACTCTGCCCTTTTTGTGCCATAACTCTGCCCTTTTCGGGCCATAACTCTGCCCTTTTTCTGTCATAACTCTGCCCTTTTTGGTCCATAACTCTGCCCTTTTTCTGCCATAACTCTGCCCTTTTTGGGCCATAACTCTGCCCTTTTTGTGCCATAATTCTGCCTGTTTTGGGCCATAACTCTGCCCCTTTTCAGGCCATAACTCTGCCCTTTTTCGTGTCATAACTCTGCCCTTTTTGGGCCATAATTCTGCCCCTTTTTGGGCCTTAACTCTGCCCTTTTTCTGCCATAACTCTGCCCTTTTTGGGCCATAACTCTGCCCTTTTTGGGCCATAACTCTGCCCTTTTTGGGCCATAATTCTGCCCCTTTTGGGCCATAACTCTGCCCTTTTTGTGCCATAACTCTGCCCCTTTTGTGCCATAACTCTGCCCTTTTTGTGCCTTAACTCTGCCCTTTTTGTGCCTTAACTCTGCCCTTTTCGGGCCATAACTCTGCCCCTTTTGTGCCTTAACTCTGCCCGTTTTGGGCCATAACTCTGCCCTTTTTGTGCCTTAACTCTGCCCTTTTTCGCTCCCAGCTCCGGAACAACAAGGCCAAGGACGTGTGCCTGGACCAGGGCCCGCAGGAGAACCACACAGCGATCCTGTACCCGTGCCACGGCTGGGGCCCGCAGGTGAGGCTGGCACTGCCACGGCTGGGTGGCCCCGCAGGGGACGGGGTGGGGCGGTGCAGCCGGGCTGTGGCCTTCCCTCCCGGTGTTAAACACACCCCAGATACACAGGGAGTTCTCCCAGCTGCTCCTCCAGTGTTTTCTGGATTGCCATAATCCCGCCAGCGCTGCATGGAAAAGCCTTGTGGGAAAAAAAAAATGGAAATCTTTGTAATTTGAAAGTGTTGAAAAGTCGAAATTCTTGCAATTTGAAACAAAAAAAAAAAAGAAATTTGTAATTTAAAATAAAACCTTCCAGACAAAGGTAAATAACAATAATCATGGACACAACCTGAGCATTTCTTTCCCAAGGCCAGGGTGGATGGGAGTTGGAGCACCTGGGATAGTGGAAGGTTGGAATAAAATGATTTTCAAGGTCCTTTCCAACCCAACCCATTGTGGGATTCTTTCTCTTCCGCCCAGCAGAATAAACCCAGACCAATGGGGTAAAGAAAACAATTAGTGCTGAGGTAATGAGCCATTTCACTTGGCTGGGAATTGTTTTCCAGCACTCCTTTTGCCTCTCCAAAAGTTTTGGAGCATCTGGGGCCCGGCAGGCTCAAGGAGGTTCATTTTCAGCTAAAAAAATGTACAGTTCAAGGGATGGAAAAGCATAAAAATCCTGTTCTCACTCCACAGTCACCCTGGAGTAAGTGATCCCAGAGTTCATCTGAGCCTGAACTGGGAACTCGAGGAGCTGGGAACCAGCTGTGAGGTGGAGAAATTCCCGCTTTGGGTTATCCTTGCCTTAAGCAAAGCTCAGTCCCTGGGGCTGATGGAGTCCCTGCTAAACAGAACCCGCTCTTGCTCAAACAAACCCCATTTTTCTCTTAAATGGCACACACTGCCTTCTGCACTCTGTGGCTGGGAACTTGGGCCTCTAAGTGCATTATTGTGTGAGAAACTGGATTGGGCTGACACTGGCTGCTGGCCTTTGGGATGGATGGCTGAGAACAGGTTATTTATTTTTCCCTCAGTGTTATTGGGGTTAAACTTAACGATGTTTTCTTTCCCTGCCTGAAGTTCTGAAGTCAAATTTTCCTGTCTGCCTGGAGCTTGCCCATTTCATCCTTCCTGGTCTTCCCTCTGCACGTTGTCCCTTCCCTCTTCAGCTGAGAGCCAGTTCTTGGCAGTTCCTTTGTTTCGTGATACATCCAATTAGTGAAACTCCTGGAAAATGCTGTTTTAAGCTGCTATCAGTGAGTGCAGAAGCTTGGAAATGGCCTCTGTGGCACCATGAAGGAAATTGGACTTTCCCTACATCTGTTTAATTAATGGGCTGCAGGTTGTAATTTATGGCTGGGAATGGGATTAGAAGTAATGCAAACTCTGGTTTGTATATATATATTTCATTTTTATTTATCTGTGTGTACATGAAACCCCACTAGGAGTCGTTGGGCTCCTTTGGAGTTACATCCCAAAGCACACACGTGTGCCCTGAAATCCCTCCTTCCCTCCTTGATCCTGGGGCCCATCCCAGACGTTTTGGCATCCCAGACATTCCTTGTTTCACAATGAAGAAATGGTTTCACTGCCAGCCTTGGCAGAAAGGAGGGAGGGGCAGCTGTGGGCTCGCTGCTGGCACCGTCACATCACGAGGACAGCGGGGTTGTGGCTCCCGTTTCCTGCCATGCCAGGCCTGGTGGGATTTTCCTGGAAGCCCTCCCTGTTCCTAAACCCAATCCCACACCATCCCTCAGCCTGTGGGTGAGCAGCCCAGCTGGGAGAGAGGGGGATGTTGTATCTGCCAGGGGGGATTTGTGCCGTTCAGGGCAGGCCAGTTTGTGTCCCATCCCCAATTTCTGCTCTCTCCTGTGGCTGCCCCTGGATTTAAGCTCAGCCTGGATGCAGCTCAGGGTGGTGGCTCTGAATGCAGACGAGATCTCGGCTTTACTCACTCATCCCTCAGTGAGGAAAATTTTGGGGGTTTTTCCTCTCATTTTCCCTTCAGCTTTCCGTCCTCTTTCCTTCATTCACTTCCAGGTCAAGTCATGATGAGATTCCATCATCATCCCTTTATCCTGTAATTATATTGAGGCTGCTGATGGATTTTTTTCCTGCTTGACGGCTTCATCGTGGAGGCAATCCCTCCTGGAAGCACCTTGCAGTAATGATGTATGGCACTAATAACGCAGCAATAGCTCACTGCGGTGACACAGCCGTGCTGATATATTAAGGTGATAGAAGGCACTATAATACCATAAAACTTAAGATAATGTTCACCCAGCAGAGCATTTCATTTAATTATAGGATAAAATATGTTTTGCCCATTTAAGCAGCAGAAGTTGAGGACAAAGCCATCAATACTGAGCTCATGGGGGACACGGCAGGAGCAGGGGTGACCAAACAGCACCCTTTAATCAGATTAAATTGTGGTAAAAGGCAAATCCTGAGCATTTTACTGATGGCTGTTAATTGATGGTCTGCTCCGAGCAGAAGGGAAGCTAAACAACCCTAAATTATTTTCCAATCGAGTCAATGAAGGTCATCAAGGCTTTTATTTCCCAGGTGCTAAGATGTCTAATTAACTTTCTCCCATCCCTGAGATGCAGCCAGGCAGAAATTGCAATCACAGGAGATGGATTGGAGGTGCTGCTTTGGCAGAGGGATGAGCCCCAGCCCTGGGGCAGCTGAGGGAGCTGGGAAAGGGGCTCAGCCTGGAGAAAAGGAGGCTCAGGGGGGACCTTGTGGCTCTGCACAACTCCCTGACAGGAGGGGGCAGCCGGGGGGGGTCGGGCTCTGCTCCCAGGGAACAGGGACAGGAGGAGAGGGAACGGCCTCAGGCTGGGCCAGGGGAGGCTCCGGGTGGACATCAGCAGGAATTTCCCCATGGAAAGGGTGGTCAGGCCTTGGCAGGGGCTGCCCAGGGAGGTTTGGAGTGCCCATCCCTGGAGGTGCCCAAGGAAGGGCTGGAGGTGGCACTGAGTGCTCTGGGCTGGGGACAAGGTGGGGATTGGGCACAGCTTGGACTGATGGCCTGGGAGGGATTTTCCAGCCCCAGTGATGCTGGGATTCCCCCCAGGGACACCTGAAGGTGGGAACGTGGCCAGGCTCCTGGAGGGGATTTACTGGAAGGATGTTCCCAGGGGCTGAGGGTGTCAGTCAGTGCCTCTGCCTGGGGATGTGGCTTTGGGCCACTTGAACCCATGGAGGGGCTAAAGACCTCATCAGTTTTAGCCACTTTGAAATGCTTGACTTGGGAATAGTTTTAAACTGTTTTCCTCTGGTCCTTTCTCTTGGTCTTTGCCTTGTTTCTTGTCCTGTCCCAGGCTGGGCTGGGACCCCTGGCTCGCTCTGGAGAGGAGCAAAACAACAAAAGAAGAATTAAGGCTTGGAGCACCTCTCCTGTGGGGAAAGGCTGGGAGAGCTGGGGGTGTTCACCTGGAGAGGAGAAGGCTACAGGGAGAGCTCAGAGCCCCTTCCAGGGCCTAAAGGGGCTCCAGGAGAGCTGGAGAGGGACTGGGGACAAGGGATGGAGGGACAGGGCACAGGGAATGGCTTCCCACTGCCAGAGGGCAGGGATGGATGGGATATTGGGAAGGAATTGTTCCCTGGGAGGGTGGGCAGGCCCTGGCACAGGGTGCCCAGAGCAGCTGTGGCTGCCCCTGGATCCCTGGCAGTGTCCAAGGCCAGGCTGGATGGGGCTTGGAACACCCTGGGATAGGGGAAGACGGTGGAAAGAGATGATCCTTAAAGCCCCTTTTCCTCCCAAACCACTCAGTGATTCTGTGATTCTCTGAAGACATCCCAAAAGCAGAAAATTCCATTAACGTAGGAGCAGGGTGGGACTTGCACTCACAAGTCAGAAGGGAATTTTGGGAATAACCCCCCTCAGGGTTGGCTTGCAGGCTGCAGCGGGGGTTGCTGAGGCCCTGCTGAGTTTGGGGGGTGGCTCAGGCCCTGTGCTGGCCCAGCCCGTGCTGGGGCTCCCTTTCCCTGCTGTTCCCAGAGCAGATATCCCATCTGCCAGCTGCACTCCCTGCCTCGTGCATCCCATCCCTGTTTGTTTTCCAGCTCATCCCCCGCCCCTCTCCCTGCCCGGGAAGGGTTGGATTCGTGCTCTATTTACTTTTCCCAGCACATTAGGCAATAACGTGGCAGAGCAGAGATGCCGGTGCCCCCTGGGCACGGGGCCAGCTGGCTGGGGACAGGCTGCCAAAAGCCATCCAGAAGGGAAGAGCCTGGCACGCTCCTTCCCAATGGGTCGGGAACATCTCGGAGACAGGAGATGGCAGGGGACTGGCACTGCCCACTGGGGACACCCGGCACATTTCTGCCTTTGTCCTGGGCAGCGTTTGTCTGTCTGTGTTTTGTCTGTGCCTTTGTGCACCTTTTCCTTCCTGCAAGGCTGGAAGCGTCATCAGAGAATCCTGGAATGGTCTGGATTGGAGGGACCTTAAAAACCATCCCATTCCACTCCTGCCATGGCAGGGACACCTTCCACTGTCCCAGGCTGCTCCCAGCCCCAATGTCCAGCCTGGCCTTGGGCACTGCCAGGGATCCAGGGGCAGCCACAGCTGCTCTGGGCACCCTGTGCCAGGGCCCCCCCACTCTCCCAGGGAACAATTCCTTCCCAATATCCCATCTAAACCTATTTTCTGTAAGTTTGACCCCATTCCCTGTGTCCTGTCCCTCCAGTTCCTGATGCAGGCTCCCTCTCTGCCTTCCCTGGAGCCCCTCCAGACCCTGGGAGGGGCTGTGAGGTCTCCACACAACCTCCTCTTCTCCGGGCTGAGCAATCCCAGCTTTCCCAGCCTGTCTCCACAGGGGAGATGCTCCAATCCCTGAACTTCAAGGCCATCCTCTGACCCTGCTCCAACAGCTCCATGTCCTTCCTGTGCTGGGGGCACCAGAATGCTCTGAATTCAGTGCTCAGACACCAGTCCAGATGAGCTGCATGGTTCAAATCCCTCGGCCTGGCTGAGAGCACCGTGTGGCTCCAGGCCTGGCTTATTGAAGCATCCAGAGGAGGCCACGAGGACGGGGAAGGGCCTTGAGGAGAAGCTGTGTGAGGAGAGGCTGAGGGCACCTGGTCAGTTCAGCTGGAGCAGAGGAGACTGAGGAGAGACTGATCCCAGTTCCAACTTCCTGGCGAGAGGAACAGGAGGGGCAGCTCCGATCTCTGCTCTGGGGACAGGGACAGGGCCCAGGGAACGGCTGGAGCTGTGCCAGGGCAGGGTCAGGCTGGATTTTGGGAAAGGTTCTTCCCCCAGAGGGTGCTGGGCACTGCCCAGGCTCCCCAGGGAATGGGCACGGCCCCGAGGCTGCCAGAGCTCCAGGAGCGTTTGGACAGCGCTGCCAGGGATGCCCAGGGTGGGGTTGTTGGGGGGTCTGTGCAGGGCCAGGGGTTGGGATGATCCCTGTGGGTCCCTTCAAACCCAGGATATTCCAGGATTCTGTGGCTGTCTTGCAAAGGGCTCTGAGGACAGAAGGGCACATCCTGCCCAGGGGGGATGAGATGGGGCAGCTTTGCCCCCAGAGCAGCTGTGGCTGCCCCTGGATCCCTGGCAGTGCCCAAGGCCAGGCTGGACACTGGGGCTGGGAGCAGCCTGGGACAGTGGGAGGTGTCCCTGCCCATGGCAGGGGTGGCACTGAATGGGCTTTAAGGTCCCTTCCAACCCAACCCATTCCATGATTCTGTGGTCAAGGTTTGGGCTGCTCCTGACCTCTGCTGTGGTGAACACCCGGCAGATGAACATCAGGGAGATGTGAGCAGCTCAGGGCCTGTTCTGATACACAACATTTTCACTCCAAGTGTGACTCCAGCAGCACCTGGGAGCAGAGCCAGGCCCACCCCAAGGGAGCCGGGCAGTGTGGCTGGATCTGGGGTTGTGAGCTGGAGTCCGACCCTGTTACATTGTTTTAACTTGATTTCCAGTGTTTAATTATTCCAGCCCAGATAACCCAAACTCCCAGTGGGATTTACAGCCACTTCCCTGGCATCTGGGTCACAGATATGCTCAGTTAATTAACGTGCTGAATCCTCCTTATTTGTCTGCTGGATAATGGCCTGATTCATAATTTAAATAAGCAGCTGTGGAGATCTTTCCCTTGAACTATAAAAGGCAGGACACTGGTGTCCCTTCCTCCTCACTCCGGAATTTAAATGTGTTTAGGGAAATACTGTGGTGGCATTCCTTGAAATGGAGGAGTCCCTTGTGTGCCCGGTGTCCCCAGGGGCATCATCCCTGCCCGGTGCTCCCATCCTGCATCCCCTGGGCAGCCCAGGCAGCCCTGGGAGCTCTGGGCAGTTGGATCCCGTGGCAATGGCCGGAGGTAGCTGCAGTCCTGAACCGTGGGGCACATCCAGGCTCCCATCCCAGTTCTGGTCCCTCTGGCCGGTGCTGGTGCCCGGTTGGAGCCCTGAGGGCTGTGCCAGGCACCCAGAGGCACTGGTCCAGCCAAGGCTGGCTCACCCAGCATGGCAGGAGCCGGGCCAGCAGCACCAGCCAGGCCAGCTGGCTCCAGCTGGAATCCAGGGAAAACCATCCACTGCCCCATCCCGCAGCATTCCAGGAGGCTGGAGGAGTCTGCTCCAGGAGGGTTTAAGGCTTGGAATTATTCCTTCCCCTTCCTGGGTCTCAGTTCCTCACCTGCATCTGAAAAGAAAAACCCCAAACAGGGATAAAAGGCTGGGGAAAGTTGGGATTTATTCCCTCCAGCTCCGCTTTCCCCGTGCATCCCCACAGAATTTTCCAGGGGCTCTGCGCCGTCGCCCTTTCCTCTGTCCCTCTGTCCGGGTGCTCTGAGGGTGCTGACGGTGTCCCCGCTGTCCCCTGTCCCCAGCTGGCTCGCTACACCAGGGAGGGGTTCCTGCACCTGGGGGCCCTGGGCACCACCACGCTGCTGCCCGACACGCGCTGCCTGGTGGACAACGGCAAGAGCCGCTTCCCGCAGCTGCTGGACTGCGACAAGGTCAAGAGCAGCCTCCACAAGCGCTGGAATTTCATCCAGGTGGGTCCCGGGCTGCCCTCGGGCTGCTGCTCTGCTTCCCAAACCCGGCTGGGACACAGCCAGTGGGGTGGGGTGGGGTGGGGTGGGATGGGATGGGATGGGATGGGATGGGATGGGATGGGATGGGACACAGCCAGTGGGATGGGATGGGATGGGATGGGATGGGATGGGATGGGATGGGATGGGACACAGCCAGTGGGATGGGATGGGATGGGATGGGATGGGATGGGATGGGATGGGATGGGATGGGATGGGATGGGATGGGACACAGCCAGTGGGATGGGGTGGGATGGGATGGGATGGGATGGGATGGGATGGGATGGGATGGGATGGGACACAGCCAATGGGATGGGATGGGATGGGATGGGGATGGATGGGATGTCAATGGATGGGATGGGATGGGATGGGATGGGATGGGATGGGATGAGACACAGCCAGTGGGATGGGATGGGATGGGATGGGATGGGATGGGATGGGATGGGATGGGATGGGATGGGATGGGATGGGACACAGCCAGTGGGGTGGGGTGGGATGGGGTGGGATGGGATGGGACACAGCCAGTGGGGTGGGATGGGATGGGATGGGATGGGATGGGATGGGATGGGATGGGATGGGACGCAGCCAATGGGATGGGATGGGATGGGATGGGATGGGATGGGATGGGATGGGATGGCGGGAGATGGGATGGGATGGGATGGGATGGGATGGGATGGGATGGGATGGGATGGGACGCAGCCAATGGGATGGGATGGGATGGGATGGGATGGGATGGGATGGGATGGGATGGGATGGGACACAGCCAATGGGATGGGGTTGGACAAAAGGGAAACGGTGCCGTGGAACAGCAAGTTCCAGCTCCTGGGGCAGAGGGAAAAGGTTAAGAGGGATCAGGGCAGCGTTTCAGGACAATTTCTAGTCTAAGTTTTCCTGTCTGGTAGCAGAAAGGTGGACCTGGTTGTGTCTGGTCGGCCAATGACTTCCAGGTTCCTTTGTTTCTTGTGGATAAAGAGTGAAATCCATTGAAACACATTTGCCCCAGAGCAGAGTGTAAATAGTGCAGCTTTCACAGAAGTGTCCCACCCTCCCAGCAGCTGAGGGCTTTAAAGGGTGCAGGTGTCCCTTGGGTGCTGCCAGGGCCAATGGCCGCTCACTCCATTGATTTGGGAATTATTTGATTGTTTGAACTGCGTCCCCACCCAGCTGAGTGCCCCTTCCAGCAGTGCCCAGGGCTGCCCTCCTGCTCCTGGTTTGCTTCATAGGCCGTTCACGTCTTCATTTTTCCATCTTTTCCCCATCTCCTTTCCCTGCAGAACGGGGCCATCCTGAACAAGGGCACGGGCCGCTGCCTGGAGGTGGAGAACAGGGGCATGGCTGGCATTGACCTGATCCTTCGCAGCTGCACGGGGCAGAGGTGGACAATTAAAAACTTCATCAAGTAGAGGCTGAAAGGGTCAGGGGAGTCTGACCTGAGCCACGGCTGCCTGGGACTGATCCGGCTGGATTCCTTTGGAAAGGATGGAATATCAACCAGAGCTTTACTTGTGTTCCTGGGAGAGGACCTGGGGGAGATGGGCGTTCGTGGCTTTATTTTTATCGTATCTGAGTCTCCCCCAGCTGCTCAGAGTGGCTCAGAACTGCTGTTCCCTCTGGCCAGCACTCCCAGAGGGGCCTCATTCCCTGCTGGAGCGGCTGTAAAGCTGTGAGCATTTACTGACAGGGAATTGCTGCTTTCCCACCCAACTCGCAGCTCTCCCGAAGGGCTGGGGAGGTTTGCACCACGACCCTGGACAGACTTGCCTGGCAAGTGTGGAAACTGAGGAGCTTGGGAGAGGAAAAGGTTCCCAAGCCCCAAAAGAGCCGAGTTTGGAAGATTTGGTGTTTTGCTGGGTCCTCGCTCTCTTTTCCCTTCCCTGCCCCTACATCCAGCAGCCCTTTCCCTGAGTTTTGGAGAAGCAAAACACACCCCAGTAGCTCCCAGGGACATTTCCAACCCTTAATCACAGCAGTTATCCAACAAAACGCAGTGGAATAAACCCCTGATCTCCCCTTGCCCCCTCTCCATCCCCCACACGCTGCTGTTGGCCAGGCCAGCACCGCCCTCCATGGAGACTCCAAAGGGCTTCCCCTGGGAATGGCCTGGGATGTCTGCCTGCCCTGCTGGGTGACAGCAGGAATGTTCTCCTGACCCTTGAGCACCCGTGTCCTGCCTGGTCACTCCTGGCCAAGGTCCCCCCAAGGCGTCCCTGCAGTGACAAGCTTGTCGCCCTTCCTGAGCCGTGGGAGGGACAGGGAGGGAGGCCAAGGCACCAATAAATGGCAGCTTGGCTGAAACCCTTGGCCCTGAAGTCCCTTCAGGCTTGGTACTCTGGTGGAGGGATGTCTCCTGATTTATTTTTGGCTCTCAGTAATCCTGGCTACCAAATCTTGGCTACCAAACGCACCTGGGAGACCTCTGCTCCAGGATCCTGAGGTGTGGCTGCCTGGAGAAGGGAAACACGGTCCTGCAGAATTGCTGTACGTGGATGGACACAGGCTCTGCTCAGCAGGGAGGAGAAACCAGCCCATCTCCTGTCCTTCTCCCAGAATAATCCTCTTCGTGGCTGCCCTCTGGCTAGGGTGCACTAAAATAGATTAATATATGAGATGTATGTGTAAATATGTTTCCCAAGCCGGGATGTGCACAGAGTCCTTTGCTGCAGAGCACTCATGCCTGTCTTCCATTTGCATCAGGATGAAGCTCCCTGGATGTTTAACGAGCTGAATTTCCAATGCCGTGCAGCAGGTTTATAACTGATGTTTTAGTAATTTATTGAACAGAAGCAGATCTATCTCATTGTTCCTTCTACAGCAACGAGCATCACCTAGGACTGATCATTCATTTAGGCTTTACAAGGCTCCCTCAACCACTGGGGCCGTCTCTGGTTTTTCCCTGCCTTCCTTAATGAAGTAAAACCTCTTAGTTGTCCTGACTTGCAGAGTAGAGAGTCAATGTAGAATTTTGCTCTCTTTTTCGCTGTTGCATCATCTCTCGTGTAATAAATTTGAGCACTTCCAAACCCGAAACGACCACAAGTCTGTGGGTGCATGAGCCAGCTCCCCCCGCCTTTGTTGCTGCCTTCTAAGAGAAGCAATTTCCTGGCAACTCCAGGAAACCCTGAGGGATCTGAGACCCCCCAGCTCTGGCCCACCTGGTCAAACGCCCTTAAACTGAGCAGCTGTCGGAGGGGAGAGCCTGCGTGGGTCAGGAGAAGCAGCCCAGCAGCCCTGGGATGTTGGCTGTGCTGTGCCCAGCCCAGCTCGAGCCCTGCCAGTGCCCAGGGTGGCAGCAGATGGCCTTTGTCACATGTCACCGTGCTGGGGCGAGGTGCCCCAGCCCCCAGCGCTCCGTCTGCTCCCGCAGCAGGGCTGCGATGTGTGGCTGGTCCCCGGCTCCAGCGGAGCCCCGGGCAGGAGGGCCCGGCTCTGTCAGTCCCTGCCTGTCCCTCGGTCCCTCTGGGATGGCCGCGTGTCCTGGCACAGGCGCTGGGCCGGTGATGTCCCCGTGCCAGGTGGCACAGGAGAGTCGGGGGTGAGGATCCTGCTGCTGCTGAGCTCTGGGATCCTTTGGAGTGTTCAGGTTCAGAGCTGCCTTTCCTTCGTGCTCCAGAAGGAAAAGCAACCCCTGGCTCAGCACAAGGGAAGGGACGGTGGAGATGAACCCTGGGCTCGAGGAGTGGGGCAGAGCCCCCGGGGAGGTGTTGGCCCCTTCTCCCTGCTCCAGCTGCAGCTTCCAAACCGCTGGAAAGAGCAAAAAGGAGCAGAACCAGGAGCAAAATCAGGCTGAAAAGTGGGAATTTCCTCTGCTGTTCTGTCCTGACACCGTTTGTGACTGCAAGGTGACGCTGGGGCCCGCAACCTGACCCCGGAGAAATCTGTCTGAGATCTGGGTCTCATTGTTGCATCTCGCTTATCTCTGATCATCTGTTAATTGCTTTAAGAAGTGATCTCCAAGTGGTTCTTATTAAATATCTGATTTGAGCCGTGCCTCTTGAGTGATTTTCAAAAGATTCTCGCTGCTGAGATGCAGAGGCAGTCATTCCTCTCCGTTGCTCATTTAATAGGAGAGTGCTGCGGTTTTAATGAAACTTTCGTCTTTAAAAGAAATGGAAATGAAGGAGAGATCAAGAGAGATGGTGGGCACAGATTAACTCCCATTCCATCCATCCCTGCTGCTGCCACTCACCAGGGTAACAGTCACACCCTACGGGCTGGAAAGAGATGGAATGTGGCCAATAAATCACCATTTGCATTCCCGAGCCCGGGCCAGGTGCCCCTAAATGTCCCCCAATGTCACCTGGAGCTCGGGGCACTCCTTGAACCCCCCTCCTTCCATCCCTGTTCCCCTGACCAGCGGCTCGGCGCTGTCCCGGCTGGGGGGAAGGGTCTCCGTGGGGGCACCGTGTAACCAAAGGGAGCAGCAGCTCTGCCCCACCCCGAGCTGGGGCACAGCAGCTGAGGGCACCCAGGGCAGTCTCACCTGGGCAGGGGGCACATCCAGCCCTGGCTGGGTTTGCAGCCACAGGGCTCCTGGAGGATGGCACAGGATGGAAACCTGAGCCCGGTGGGGAGCATTTCACACCCTCAGGGCTTTCCCGGGGGCAAGGTCCATCTTGGAAAATGGCTCAATCCAAGGGGCCTCAGAGCAGATGGAATCATGGAATCCCAGAATGATTTGGGTTAGAAGGGACCTTAAAGCCCATCCAGTGCCCCCCCTGCCATGGGCAGGGACACCTTCCACTGTCCCAGGCTGCTCCCAGCCCCAATGTCCAGCCTGGCCTTGGGCACTGCCAGGGATCCAGGGGCAGCCACAGCTTCTCTGGGCACCCTGTGCCAGGGCCTGCCCACCCTCCCAGGGAACAATTCCTTCCCAATATCCCATCTATCCCTGCCCTCTGGCAGTGGGAAGCCATTCCCTGAGTCCTGTCCCTCCATCCCTTCTCCAAAGTCTCTCTCCATCTTTCCTGTAGCCCCTTCGTGTCCTGGAAGGCCACAATGAGGTCACCCCAAAGCTTCTCCTCTCCAGGTGAACAATCCCAGCTCTCCCAGCCTTTCCTCCCAGCAGAGCTGCTCCATCCCTCTGATCACCCTGGAGCCTCCTCTGAACTCTCTCCAGCAGCTCCAGGTCCTGCCTGTGCTGGGACAGGGCTGGGGCAGCTCTGCAGGTGGGGTCTCACCTGAGCACAGGGGCCCAGGGGCACAATCCCAACCCCTCTCCTGCTGCCCATGCTGGGATCAGCCCAGGACTGGGGGGTTCAGGGCTGGGACATGTCCAGTGTCACCCACAGCTCCCCCAGGGCCTTCTCCCAGGGCTGCTCCAGGTGCTCATCCCAGCCTGGATTCATCCTGGGGGTCACCCTAACTTGAACTTGGCCTTGTTAAACCTCCTGAGATTCCCAAGAGCCACTTCTGGAGCTGTCCAAGTCCCTCTGGATGGCCTCGTCCTCCATGGGTGTCACTGCACCCTCAGCTTGGTGACACCTGCTGAGGGTGCCCTCGATCCCTTCGTGTGTCATTGATGAAGATATTTAAACACCACTGGCCCCAAAACTGACCCTGAGGACACCACTGGTCACCGACGTCCAGTGAGACTCTGAGCCATCGACCATGACCCTCTGGAGGCACCAGAGACTCTTCCTCTGAGGAGCTTTGTGGTGCCGGGGCAGAGGGCAAAACTTGCAGAAGGTTCTTTCTAAGCCCTCAAACGAAGCTGAGCTCTCATTTCAAAGCTGAAAGTTGAACTCCTACACTCCCAGTGGCAAAGCCTCTGCTCAGGCATGGAGCAGTTTGGGCACTGATCCACTGCTGATGGCCACAGAGCTGGGCACTCTGGGGTGGGATGGGGCACCGGGACCTCTGCAGCTCCTCCTCACAGATGGAAGCCATCCTTGCTTGGGCTGGGCTGGGAAAAGCATCTGTGGCCATTGGGAGTCTCAGCTGGATTGCCAAGGACACTGGGGTGAAGGACCAAGGCCTCTCCCCTGTCACTGCCAAACTTGAATGGTCCTTTAAACACCAGAAAGACTTTGGGCCACTTTAGGGACAGCAATAAACCCTTCCAGCTGAGAAAGGAGAGGGGCTGGGCTCATTTTACTGCAAGGCCGAGATCTTGTGGGGCAGCTGATCCTGAGTGTCGGGGGCAGGAGGTTCCTGGAATCACTGTTCTTATCAATCAGAAACTGCCCCAAATTAATGATGGCTCGAAGTCTCCCTGCCTGCAGCAGCCACACAGGCCCTGGAGCCAGGGAAGCTCCTCAGCTCTCTCAGGAGTTCAGGGGAGTTGGCACTGCTGGGTTGGGAATCTCGGCTGTGCCTTTGGACAGCAACACAACCAAATAAAAAAATAACAGAAATGAGGAGCTTCAGAGCCCAGCAATCTCCAGTTATCCAGGAAATCCTGTCAGGAGCAGGAGAGTTCAGTGTCACATCCCTGAGGACGAGTGTAACAAACACTGTCTGCCTCAGCTGGGGCCATCCCAGCTCCTCCCCCCAGGAAGGGCTCAGGTGGGGATTTATGGCAGGAAAAAGGGTCAGTTCCCATTTCCTGCTGGTTCAGGTGACTCCTGCAAACCCCAGCCAGGAATTCGGCCCAGGTGCTTTGGATCCCATTGAGCTGAGCTTGGCTGTGCTCAGGGCAGGGAGAAGGAACAGCCTGGGGAGTGGCTCCAGGGGCTCCTACAGTGCCAAATACTCCTTTTGAAGCTGTTCAGGACTCACAGCCTGGAGCAGCCACCCTGATCCTCTGTGTCGGGAGTTGTTCCTCTGACAGCAGGCAAAGAACGGGGACAGAGATGGGATAACCCTGGGAGCTTTCCAGAGGAGGAATTCTTATTTCAGTCCCATCTCGTGGCTCGGAGTTGTGGGGGGTCACAGCTCTCCAAATGTCTTTGCTGGCTGTTATAATCCCAGGTTTTATTGTGATGGGCAAGAACCCAGGCAGGAATTAATTTCTGATTGTGCTCTTGGAAATCTGGAAGGGAAATAATCCAGAGGGGCACAAGGGGCTGAGCTGAGCTGCACAACCACAGCCAGCACCAAGCCAGGGGCAGCAACTGGAATTTTGAGAGTGGAACAGCCACCACAGGGATCTTTCCAGCCTCCTGAGCTCCCACCAGGAGCTGGGCTGTTTCCTGCAGGGTTCCCCACCATGGAAAAAGTGCCTGAAGCCTCATCCTTGGAAAACGGGCCCAGGAATGCAGCTCTGGGTGGCAGATGGAGCCCAGGGATCCTTGGCAGTGCAGGAGCTTCCTACGGCTGCGGAGATGCTGAGCTGGGAGAGCTGTGGTGGGCACGGCCTTGGCTGGCTCTGGAGCCACCCAGCTGCTCCCGGCCACCCCCCATGGCATGGCAGGGGGAGAAAATTACATGGAAAGCTCCTGGGGCGGGAGAAGGGCAGGGAGGTCACTCCCCAGGCACCATCGTGGGCAGGATACTGATTTGGGGAACAGTGATTTGATTTACTGCAATTAAAAATGGAGTGGGTGGTGAGAGACAAACTGAAACCCCAATAACCCTGTTTTCCAGGCTCAGCCTCACTCTGGCATTCCCAGCTCTGTCATTCCAGGCAGTGCAGGTGGATGGGATGGGGGTTGGTCCATCACACTTTGCCTGTGGATCCTTCCTCACACTTTCCCCCTGTGCCATCCTGAGGTCCCTCCCGTGGGATAAATTCCTTCAGGAGCTGGTCCAGCGTGGATCCCCCATGGGCCACAGCTCCTGAAAGAAAACCTGCTCCGGGGGGGGGGTCTCCAGGGGCTGCAGGGGCCCAGCTGCTCCATGGAATCTCAGGGGAATCTCTGCCCCTGGAGCAGCTCCTCATCTCTGCTGGGCTGGTTCTCAGCCTTGTCCCTCCCTCCTCTCTCCCACAGCAGCTGCACAGCGATTTTTACCCTTCCTCCGATGTGTTATCCCAGAGGAGGCAGCAGCTCCAGCGCTGGCCTTGGCCCCGGCACGGCTGGTCTGGAGCCAGCTGGACCCCAAACTCCCACTGGGACCCCACAGGGAGGAGGGCACGGACAGGACAGCTCAGACTGGGGAGAGAGGGATGGATCACTGTGCAAAGGAGGGATTGTTATGGAAAGGAGGGATCACTGGAAAGGAGGGATCGCTGTGGAAAGGAGGGCTCCTTCTGCCATTTCTTGCAGCAGCTCGGAGCCTCTGCGGATGCTTCCCCTCGGAGGGGTCTCTTGGGCAGAGCTGTCTCCTCTCTGGCAGCCTGGGAGGGGATGGGACAGCTCCAGCCGGGGCTCTGCCCTCCCCGGCTCCCTCTGTCCCGCTCCTGTCCCCTCCCCGCCCCCGGGCTGTGCTGGGAGTGCAGAGGCAGCGCCGGAGCCGTGGCTGCCCCGGTGTCACCCCATGCTCAGCTTTGCCCCTTGACCAGAGTCAGCTCCCCTGGACCTTCACTCCCTTCATGTTTCCACTTTGGTGCTATTTTTGTTCCACTTTCCCTTTGTCTTCAGTGCTGTCTTGTCTCACTTTTGTGTCTTGGGCTGCCTCGAGTCCCCTCTTTGTTCCCTGCAGGAGTTTGCTCCCTCCCTGTACCCTCTCGCTCCTTTATTCTCTGTGTGTTTTCCTTTGTTTGCTCCTTTTCCTTTGTTATTACTTTTGATTGCTTATTTCCACTTCGGTTTTTTTTTTCCACTCTTTCTGGTTCTTTCCTGTTTCATCTCTCTTCTTTTTTTCCCTCTTGCTTTGTTTTCCCCTTATTCTTGTTCTCTCTCCTCATGGTTTTGTTCTTTGTGTGTGTTTGGATTCCTCACCTCCCGCTTTCCTCCCCACGTTCTCATTTCAGGTGGGAAACCAGCCTGTGTTTCTTTCCTTAAACTTTAATCAGAGTGCCTAAAATCCAAATCCTTTTTTTTTTCCTTTTTATTGCAAATAAGGAGACATCAGCACAGCTGGTGCCCATCCTGCTGCACAGGCTGGAAGGTGGGGATGCCATGGATTTTCCAGACTCCAAGACCTCCCTGCCATGGGAAGGTGCAGACCATGGGTGGATCCTGGTTTCAAGCAGCAGAAATCCCTGGTGCTTGGGGACACATCCCTCTGAGGTGGTGGGATGAGCCTGTGAGGGTCTGGATCACCCATGGACATCCAGAGGGGGAAAGGGATGAGATGGGACAAAGTGGATCTCAGGAACCTGGATTTGCTACAGGCTGGGATTGTCTTTTTTTTTTCTAATAAGGATAAAACCCCCCAAAATCCTCTACTGGTCTTTATGCTGAATGAGAGGAGCAGAAGAAATGCCTGCCCAGGTGCCCTGTGGTGGTGGGACTTCCAGGGGAAACACCAGGAGACGTGGGGCAGGAAAAGGGGAATCAAGAAAGGGAAATGAAGGGATGAGGGCCAGATTTGGTGAGATGAGCACTGGGCTCATCCTTGGGCTGCTCCCTCTTGGGATGGGTCTGGCTTTGGCCAGAGGACGGTGCCTGACCCAGCACAGGAACTGGGCAGGGCCAGCCCTGCCACAGCCACCAGCAGCACCTGGGGCTGGGTTGGAGGTGCTGGGCAGAGGCTCTGTCCCCCAGGCTGGCCAAACACAGCCCCTTCCTGGGGGATTTTCATCCCATCTGGTCCTGAGCTGCTTCCTCAGGCACCCCTGTCCTCCCTGGCAGAAATGGGCTTTGTGTGTCCAGGCTGAATTTTCCTGCTGGAATGGCAAACCCGAGCCTTTCTCCCTTCCCAGCCCTGACAGGGAGGCTGCGTGGCTTCTTTCCTTCTGTTCTTATTTCCTGTGTCAGGTTTCTTCTGATTCAGAAAAGATCAAGCCGCAGTTCTTCCGTGTTTCCCAGTCCCAAACCCGCAGAACCCTCTGGTCATCGTGGATCCCACAATCCCGGAATGGTTTGGGCTGGAAGGGGCCTCAAAGCTCATCCCATTCCACCCCTGCCATGGGCAGGGACACCTTCCCCTGTCCCAGGCTGCTCCAGCCTGGCCTTGGACACTTCCAGGGATCCAGGGGAAGACACAGCTTCTCTGGAAAATCCATTCCAGCCTCTCCCCACCCTCACAGGGAGGGATTCCTTCCCAGCACCTATGAAATAAATCCACGACCCCCGGAGCCAGGAATCCTCCACGCTGGGTGCAGAGAGGCTTCACCCATCCCAAATCCCGGCTGGGAAGCGCTGCAAGGGCCCATCCAGCTGCTGAGTGTGTGACCCAGCGGCCTGACGAGAGCCTGGCCTGGCTATAAATCATAAATGCCATTAATTACCGCAGCCCCCGCAGCCAGGCCGCGCTCTCCCGTTCGCTTCCCCGCCCGGGTAATTTCCTTGGCCTCCTGTGTTTAAGCGGAGCAGCTCCTGCTGAGCGGCTTTGTTGCGGCTGATAGCGAGATAATTGCACCGCCATCAGTGGTTAAACTGTTTCAATAGCGCCAGGCCCTCTCCTCAGGCCTTTGATGGATATCTCGCAGCTCCAGAGATCGCAGATTACTCAGCGGCTGTCCCCGGGCTGCTGGGGGCAGCGATCGCTGAGAGCAGCGGCCCGGGCAGGGCGGGATTTCCCTGAGGGGCACATCCCAAAGGCCGGGCAGCGGGCCGGGGCCGGGTGCGGAGCTGGCTGAGGGGCTGGCTGAGGGGCCGGGTGTGGGGCTGGCTGAGGGGCCGGGTGCGGGACCGGGTGTGGGGCTGGCTGAGGGGCCGGGTGCGGGGCCGGGTGCGGGGCTGGCTGCGGGGCTGGCTGAGGGGCCGGCTGCGGTGCTGGCCGCTCTCCAGCCCTGCCACGGGGCGCCTCGGGGCCGGGGATGTGGCCTCAAACCTCCTCCCAGCCGTCGCTGATCCGTGCTAGCACCAATTTCCTTCTGCAGGGGTGCGACGGTGGCAGGCAGAGAAGAGGGGGATTCTCCCCTCAGTCTGGCAGGAATCGTGGAACAGTGGGATTTGCAGGGTGAGGAGGGGAAAACGCTGCTTAAAGTGTCGCTCAGTATTTGGCGGCCTACAGAATGAAGGGCCCATAGTGCTCCGAACCTCCCTGGGAAGAGGCAGGAGGTAAAACCTGTTTATTACCCAAGCCTTTAAACCTTAAAACATTGGGATTAACCAGCTGCTTTTCCTGTTTTAAGGAAGGATTTCCCCCACCCCACAAGTTTGTGTGGGAAATTATGGAAAGTAATCAACTCCCCCGTTTCTCTGTGGTTTTGCTGTTGAACTGCACTGGGACACATCCAGTCACAAATGCTGCTCCTGGTCCTGGAGGGGACCCAGCCATGCCCAGGGCCCTGGAGCCCAAAACTCCTCCTGCTCCCATCCTGTGCAAGAGGGATGAAGTTTTTCATGGAATCACAGAATATCCTGGAAGGGACTCCCAGGGATCACCCAGCCCAGCTCCTGGCCCTGCACAGACCCCCCAACAACCACACCCTGGGCATCCCTGGGAGCTCTGGCAGCCTCGGGGGCCGTGCCCATTCCCTGGGGAGCCTGGTCCTTGGATAAGTGGGACCTTAACCTGTGTAACTGCATCCTAGAATGTCTCACTCAAAGCCTGGACTCGTGTGAGACTCTGAACAGCACGGGAAAGGTGGGATTGCTTTCCAGAGGGTTTTATTTCCATGGCTGTGATGTGGTGGGAGCACCCGCGGTTCTGTTGGGTTTGGTTTAATTATTGTTATTTGTGTGTAAACACACCGAGAGCTTGTTGGAGCCACTGGGCTGGAAAACTGCCTGGGAGGCTGCTGCTCCTCTCCGCAGCATTTAAACCTTTCCTGACTGTTATTTCCCAGCCTCCTGCCTGCCTCGGCTCCGGGTGTTCGTCAGGACAGACCCCACGTGCCCCGAGTCGGGTGGGTGTTCCCGGGCTGGGAGTGATGGAGCTGCAGCTCCTGAGGGAGGGATGGGGATTGGGAAGGCAGTTTGGGAATGGTCCTGGAGCTGGGCAGAGCCAGGAAATGATGGAGCTGCAGCTCCTGAGGGGAGGGATGGGGATTGGGAAGGGTGTTTGGGAATGGTCCTGGAGCTGGGCAGTGCTGGTCCTGCTCCAAGGAGATGCCTGTGTGCAATGTGCCCACCTCTGTCCCTTCCCATCCTGAAGCCCCTGGAGAGCCAGGGAGGAGTCTGGGAGCTTTCTCCCCTGCTGGATTTGGGGTTTTCCCCTTGCTCTGGATCCCCTTGAGCCACAGGGATCTCTCAATCTCTGCTGTGCTTCATATTCCCACTACAGCCCTCACTTCTGCCACGCTCTCACCTGGGAGGTGGCACAGGGCGCTGCTGTCACCACAAAGGCACTACCTGTCCCCTCAGCAGCGAGGCTCCCGAGGGTCCCATCCATGCCCACTGCCCTGCGTGCCCCAGAGTTGTTCCCTTCCCAGGTGGCCCCGGGTGGGTGCTGGTGCCCCTTGGCCAGGGACTCTGCTGCCGCCCAAGGGGGGCCCTTCCCCCATGTCCCAGGACAGAGCACTCCCATCTCGGTTGGAGGGAAACACTGAGGTGCTGGCAGGTAGAAAATAAATCAGTTTCAAATCATAAAACCTCCCCGAAACCAGTCAGAAACCCCAAGTGCAGGAGTGGCCTGGAAGAGGATGGGTGACCTTGCTGGGGACATCACCAGAGCAGAGGAAGCAGGAGGGCAGTGGGGGTGCCCCATGGTGGGGTGGTCACCCATGGTGGGAGGCTGACCTATGCCCAGTGCCCTGGGAGAGCTCAGGAGGGCAGGGAAATCAGGAAAGGTGTGAGTGTGGTGGGTTTGGTGCCCTGGGTGGCACTGGCAGGACGTGTCCCCTGGTCCCCACATCCCTGTCCCTGGGGCGATGCTCTCCAGAGCGGGATCTGAACCCCACAGGGTGAACCATTTCCTGCACGCAGGGTGCAGCTCTGGGCTGGGATTTGGGATTCAGGGCTCTCTGCCTTCCTTGAAGCCCCTCATTGAAGGATGGGGGGCACCGGGGGCCTGCCCAGGCTGGGCTGTGCTGGCCAGGGATGAGGCATGGGAAAGGGAAAGGGAAAGGGAAAGGGAAAGGGAAAGGGAAAGGGAAAGGGAAAGGAAAGCTGCTCCTCCAGTGCCACCTTGTGCCTGAAAACCGAACAGCCCTGTTTCGTTTTGGCTCTGCAGGGCTGTCACAGGGGGATGGCAAAGTCCAGGACATCCCTGTGGGGCTGGCAAATCCCAAATGGGGCCAAAAAAGGCTTTTGGATAAAGCTGTGAAAGGCTCCTCCCAGACGAGCCCCTGCTGAGAACTTTAGGTGAAGCTTTAACCAGCCAGGCTGAGCCCAGCCTTACCTGAAGGTTTAAAAAGGCTTCATATTCACCCAGCTGGAGAGGGCACAAAGGTGGAGGCTGTGCCCAGGCACCCTCAGGGTGCAGCTCCTGCACCCTGTGCCAGGGCCTCACCACCCTCACAGGGAACAATTCCTTCCCAATATCTAATTTAAATCTCTCCTCTTCGAGTTTAAATCTGCTCTCCTCTGTCCTGTCAGTACCTGCCTGTGTAAAAAGTCCCTTCCCCTCCTTTTTATGAACCCCCTTTAGGCTCTGGAAGGGGCTCTGAGGTCTTCCTGGAGCCTTCTCCTCTCCAGGTGAGCACCCCCAGCTCTCCCAGACTGGGAGCATCCTCACAGCTCCCTCAGGACTTGCTCCAAGAGCTCCATGTCCTGTCTGTCAAAGTGGAGAATTCCAGGGAAGGAGGAAAGCCTGATCTCTTGAAAGCCCAGCGGTGGGACACGAGGGAGAGGGGAGGACAAGAGCCAGGGCTGGAAGTGTCTGGAGAAAACAGGGAGCTGGGGCAGCCAGAGCTGACCCAGTGCTGTGCACGCAACAAAAGCAGCAGCACTGGGAATTCCTGGGTCTTGAGAGGCTTGGACTTTTCCAACACAGAACTCCTGTGAGCTTCCTAAAACTCCACCTGAACTACTTGGCAACCCTTTATTAGAAGCATCTCTGCACACCACAAGTGACAGGGAGGGCTTCAAAAGGGGGAAAGGGAACCCAGGAGGAGGAACAAGAAGGGAAGAATCACAAATCTGCCCTTTGGAAAGAGCACCTGGGACAAAAGGCCTGGAATTCTCAAACCAGCTACCCCTGGAGTGCCCAGAGGGATGATCCTGTCCTGTGGCTCAGGGACAAGCCCCAGGAAAGGCTGGCTTTCCCCTGCAGCTTCTGCTGGGTGGGGGACAGGCTGAAGGATGGGGTGTCTTGGGGTGGGCTCTGCCTGCTCCCAAGGAAAGCCCAGATCCCCGGGAGCAGCGTGGTCCCAAAGCCTCTGGAGAGGCACTGCAGGCAATCCATGGTGTGCTAATTATCCAACCCTTGGGAATGAGGGAGAGGGAGACGGGAGAGAGGCTGGGGTGTGCAGGATTGGAGCTTCACTATAAAAGCCTTGACAGGGCGGGGAGGGGGCTTGGAGCTTCTCAGAGGAGACAGGGACTTGCAGGGGGGCTTTGCCTTCAGCAGCACCTCCCAGTGCTGGGACCTCCCTGGGGCCAGGGTGGGCAATTCCAGGGGCACAGGAACTGAAACCCCCAACCTGAGCTGTCCTGGGCTCCTGGAGGTGCTGAGCAGGAGCATCCACTGGGAAAAAACCCTTTAAATCACATTGGAATTTCTTCATGGTGAGAAAGCCCTTGTAGATCAGAGAATCCTGGAATATCCTGAGCTGGAAGGGACCCCCTGCACCCAGCCCAGCCCCTGGCCCTGCACAGACACCCCAACAACCCCACCCTGGGCATCCCTGGCAGCGCTGTCCAAACGCTCCTGGAGCTCTGGCAGCCTCGGGGCCGTGCCCATTCCCTGGGGAGCCTGGGCAGTGCCCAGCACCCTCTGGGGGAAGAACCTTTCCCTGAGCAGCCCCTTCCAATGCCTGACCACCCTTTCCAGGAGGAAATTCCTCCTGGTGTCCAGCCTGCCCTCTGGGGTGCCTGTGGTGAGCTCCTGCCTTCTCTGCGGTTTCAGTCCTGATCTCACCCAGCACACTCCAGCCTCCGGAGCTGGGAGCTGCAGGAGGAGGGGTGGAACAGCCCCCACTCACTGACAGCTCAGGTCTTCCTCACTGGAATTTTTTCCTACTGGAAAAAGCCTAAAGTTAAATGTCCAGGAGAGCCAGATTCATGGGACTGGAGGGTCCAACACCAACAAGGACAAGGAACTCCAGCTGTGCACAACTGTCGCTGTTTTCCCCACAGACGAGTAGAGAAACGACACGAAGTCCAGGCAAGGATCAATGAAAGAAGAGGTTTTAATGAATTTTCGGAAGACTTTTATATGTTAGTTCGCAAAGTGTATTAAGTGGCATAAGGTAATTGGCTTTCGCCCTCCACCCCCTGAGGGGATTGGTCAAGTTCTAAGACACACAGCTCTGAGTATGTTTTCCAGTTAGAACCATAACAATTCTACCAAAACAATCCGTACCTGCAAGAAGTTTACAAAACGGTAACACTGTTTTGTCTTGCTTGCATGGGAAAGAAAGAATTCTCACAAAATGCTGCAGAGAGCTGAAGAAATTCTCTGCCAGAGTTTTTCAGCATCCATACACAACCACCAGCCCTGCTCCTCTGGGGAGGCTCCTGCAAGGAAACACCGTCAGATTCCAGTTCCCAGGGGCTTCATGGTAGCCTCCAAGGATGGCACAGCTGGCCTGGCACCCCTGCAGCTGTCAGGGTTGTGTATTTGTGCTGGAAAACCGGGAGTCATCCACTGGATCCCTTGGAACCTGCAGGGTGTTTGCAGCTTTCCAAGGGCAGGGGCAGCTGCTCCCAGCTGGGAATTTCTTCTCTCCTGGTTTTTCTGAGTCTAAAGTTCCTTTAGAGGAGCCGTTCATTCAGCCGGGACCTCTCCTGCCCTTCCCAAATAAACCTGGTTTCACTTTCCACCACGAGAGGTCCCCAGGATCCTGAGGAAAAAAAATCCAGTGGAAAATGCGTGCAGGAGCAAGGCTGGAAGCACCGGTGAGGGAAGGTCTCGCCCTCTCCCAGAGGAGATTTCCAGCACATCCCTGGCTGCTCGGGTTTGAATCCTTGGGGTGAGATCCCCAACTTTCCCAGCAGGTGTGGGAAAGCTGAGGTGCTCCCAGCACGGTCTGGGAACTCTTCCAGGGAGGAGCCAAACCAGGGGGAAACCAGGTTTTTCAGGAATGGGATGCACCGAGGCAGCTGTGGGGAGGTTGTTCCTGCTCAGGGGTCGGGGTGCCTCCAGGGGCTGGGATCAAATGTCCAAATTTCAGCTTTTTCCCCTTTCCCAGCCAAAGGGGGCTCAGTCTGTGCCCACAACCCCCTCAGGAGGATGAACACATTCCTGATAACACATTCCTGCTAACACAGAATCCTGGAATGGTGTGGGCTGGAAGGGATCTCAAAGCCCACCCAGTGCCACCCCTGCCATGGGCAGGGACACCTTCCACTGTCCCAGGCTGCTCCCAGCCCCAATGTCCAGCCTGGCCTTGGGCACTGCCAGGGATCCAGGGGCAGCCACAGCTGCTCTGGGCACCCTGTGCCAGGGCCTCCCCACCCTCCCAGGGAACAATTCCTTCCCAATATCCCATCCATCCCTGCCCTCTGGCACTGGGAAGCCATTCCCTGTGTCCTGTCCCTCCAGCCCTTGTCCCCAGTCCCTCTCCAGCTCTCCTGGAGCCCCTTTAGGCCCTGGAAGGGGCTCTGAGGTCTCTCCAAAGCCTTCTCATCTCCATCCTGAGCACCCCCAGCTCTCCCAGCCTGGCTCCAGAGCAGAGAGTTCCAGCTCCTGGAGCATCTTCGTGGTCTCCTCTGGATTCATTCCAACAGACCCATGTCTTTCTGTGCTGGGGGCAGTTGTTGCTTTCTTTCCTCCAGAAACTGAAGAAATTTTTCCTCACATCCAACCCCAACCTGCCCTGATGCAAATGGCCTTTGAGGGAGTCCCTCTGTGCCAAGGATGGGTCACCTTGTCCTTCCCTTGGCATCTCCACATTCCCCTGGCTCCCAAAGATACTGGCTTGTGAGTCTGAGGCAGAAACTGGGGATTTTTGCTGATCTTTGAGTTTGGGAACCCTTCAGAGAGGGTTTGCAGCAGTGAAAGTAGTTCCAGACCTTTCCAATCAATACTCCAGCAGTTGGAAGAATTGCTTTAAAGGGCCTCGAGGGACAGAGCTTAGTCCGTGCAAACACTGGTATTGTCCTGAACTGATCCTCATTAATCCACCCGGACACCTCGGAGCTCGGAAGGTGCTTTGTGCCGAGGCACTGGGGGCAGCACTGGCATCTGAACCTCCCCATGAGGCTGTGAGGTGGCCGGGAGTGCACTGCAGTATTTCCTTCCCCCTTTTCCTCCCCTCTTCCCCTTCTCAGGGCTTTTCCTTGGCTCCACGGGTCCCTGATTCCCATGCCCCGGGCACCATCACCTGCCCTCTTCTCTCTCAGTGTCTGCCACAGCAAGCCCAGACCGAGCCCATGCTCCAGCTGGGAATTCAGGTCTCGAGGGCTGGAGGAGGTGCTGGCACCCCTGGGCACGGTGATTCCATGGACACGGATGCCATCACTAGCAGGAAATGCTGCCCTCAGCTCCCGAGGTGTGGGAGGCCCTTTGAGTGAGGGGTTTTCATCTTCAGACCCTTCAGATCTCTGCCAATCCCCGATGGATTCTCAGTGGAGCTGAGCCTGTGGGAAGCCAGCAAAGGTCCTGGGTGCAGGGAGGGGTGACAGCCTGAGCACAGGGAGGGGACAGAGAGAGAGCTGGATTTAGGGGGTGGTTGTTTAAGAAGAGCCCAGATGTGGGCTGGATTCCTGGAGGAAAGAACACTGACTCCAGGGAGCCCTTCCCGTGCTGAAAGGGACTCCAGGAGAGCCGGAGAGGGACTTGGGACAAGGGATGGATGCCAGGACAAGAGGGAATGGCTTCAAATTTACAGAGTGTGGGTTAGGTGGGATATTGGGAAGGAATTGTTCCCTGGGAGGGTGGGGAGGCCCTGGCACAGGGTGCCCAGAGCAGCTGTGGCTGCCCCTGGATCCCTGGCAGTGTCCAAGGCCAGGCTGGACAGAGCTTGGAGCAGCCTGGGACAGTGGAAGGTGTCCCTGCCATGGAGGGGGTGGGATGGGATTATCCTTAAGGTCCCTTCCACCCCAAAGCATTCCATGATTCCATGACAGCCGCTTCTGAGGGAAGCTGGCAGGGGATGAGGCCCTGCTGGGGCAGAGCCTTTTCCCATGGACAAGGCCTGTCCAGCTCCATGGGATTTCTCCCAGCCCTGGCCTCCTGCAGGGCTTTGAGCTCTTCCATGGAGGGCAGCACTGCATGACCCAGGAAAGCTGAGATTATCCTGCATCCTGCATCAACAGCCTGTTATGATCCCAGGGGCCCAGAAGGGATCCCAGGGGCCCAGAAGGAATCCCAGGACCTGGCTGTTTGGAGGACAAGGTGGAAATAAAGGGCACAAAAGGGATGGTTTTTCCCAAAAGTGCCACCTCTCTGTGCTGCAGTCAGAGAAGAGCACAGCTACAGCAGGAACTGTGTGTTCTGGGATGTCCCAGGGCCTCTGGGGGTGCCCCCATCCCTTTTTTCAGTGCTCCTGCTCACTTCAGACATCCTGGGGCTTTTTTCTCGCCGTGCCTTGGCCATTTTCCAGAGCAGCAAAGGACGCAGGCAGTGATGGTTTGTGAGAGCCGCTCCGAGGGCTGTGATAAAGCTGGGAGCGCTGCGCTGCTGCTGCTGTGATCCCAGCCCACACGAAGGGCTGTTCTCCCTGCCCAGCCTGGAACTGAAATCACTCAGCCGTGGCATGTAAAGGCCTGCCTTTGATAGCCCTGCCCAGAAAGGTTCCTGCTTTGCACACAGATTATTGTCAGAGGTGCAGGGGGAGTGCAGTGAACCTGCACAGCCACAGCTCCACGCAGGGGGGGGGGCGGAAATCTCCTCTTGCCACTAGATGTCATAAACTGCTTTTATTCCTCATTTTCAGAACCTGCTTTCCATGCTTTCAGCTGCTCCATCACTTGATGAAGGCAGTCACGTTGATAATCCCTGAATAAACTCCGCTTTTTTGGATTTTGGGCATTTTTTTCCCCTCTAAGTCATGCTTAGCTTCACGCTTTTTTTGCCACCTCACACACACGTGCCAGCACATTCTTGCTGCCACGCTGCAAATGCCATGCTGTGGCACATCGGCTGCGAGCTCAGAGCTCTTTTGGGCTTTGATTTGCATTTTTAACTTTCAGCTGCTCCAGCATCTTCCCTGAAAGTGGTGGTGACATTCCTGTTCTGTTGCTGAGCAGAACAAATGGTGAGGTTTAGCCTTCCTCAGTTAAGTCCAGCTCAGAGCTCGTTGTGTGTCCGCTCTGTGCTGGGGCTGGGAAGGTGAAACCAAACCCAGCCCAGCCCTCCCAGAAGAGGCTGCATTTTGTCCAGAGGTGGTGAATCCTACAGCGGCACTGGGCAGTGACCCAACAAACCCCTCTGCTCTGGGAATGTTCACCTGGAGAAGAGAAAGCTCTGGGGGGAGCTCAGAGCCCCTTCCAGGGCCTAAAGGGGCTCCAGGAGAGCTGGAGAGGGACTGGGGACAAGGGGTGGAGAGACAGGACACAGGGAATGGCTTCCCAGTGCCAGAGGGCAGGGATGGATGGGATATTGGGAAGGAATTGTTCCCTGGGAGGGTGGGCAGGCCCTGGCACAGGGTGCCCAGAGCAGCTGTGGCTGCCCCTGGATCCCTGGCAGTGCCCAAGGCCAGGCTGGACATTGGGGCTTGGAGCAGCCTGGGACAGTGGGAGATGTCCCTGTCCATGGCAGGGGTGGCACTGGGTGGGCTTTAAGGTCCCTCCAATCCAAAGCATTCCAGGATTCTCTAAGTGTCCCAGCTTTTCCAGAGCTGGAGGAGCTGTGCTGACCAAGTAGGGCAAACCATGGATTCCTACACTTCACCCTGGTTTGATTTGAGGACAAACCCCTGCTCTGAGCTGTGCAGCCCTGTCAGGCCTAAGGGACAGACAAGACTCCACCTGGGTGGTGCCGGACCCCCAGATTGTCTCCAGGAGATCTCCAGATCCCTGATGGAAAAGCACATATTTGTGCGTGAGCTGCGTTCGCTTTGGGAGGTGCTGGCCTTGCACACCTGGGAGAGATCAGACATTCCTGAAGACCCAATTACAGATCCAACACAAACCCTGAGCTAAAAAAATAAGGGCTAGAAAACCTCCTCCTGCTCTTTCATCTGTGGTGCTTCCTCAGAGCTGTTCTGTTTCCCTAAGGAAAAAGAGCTGGGGAATATAACAGGAGGGAAAGAAAAGGCAAATGAAGTCGTGCTGCTTGTTCAGAGCAAACAGGCTGCAAGGATCTGAAATGCAGCCTTTGTTCTTCCAAAATATCCATCTTGCAGCCCAGAGCACTGGGAAGCTTTGGGAATGTCTGACAGCCCGAGCAGGTTTCTCTTCACCCCACACGGTTTCAGGGAGAGTCTGGGGATGAGGGCTCTCCAGGCTTCCTGCTGTTCCCAGACGTTGTTTCAGGTGGGGAGAGCACAGGAAGTGCTGGATCACACTGACATTGCCTCATAAATCATGGAATCAGTGGGGCTGGAAAAGACCTCAGACTCCCCCAAGTCCAAGTGTGAACCCAGCACTGCCAAGGCCACCTCTGGTCCCTGTCCCCAGCGTGTTCCTGGCCGCAGTCTGAGGGATCTGAGTCCTGCAGCAGCTCCAGGACTTTCCCTGGGCTCTCCCCAATCCCAGGGCTGGTTTGGGGCAGGGCTCTGGGGACAGCCTGGCCCCACACGTGAGATTTTAGCTTTGGAGTGCTAACAAAGAGGAAGTGTCATTTTAGGGAGTCAGTTCTGAAGCGGATGGAGATGAACAAATGGAGGAGCTGAAGGCTGCTCTGGATGTTGCTCCAATGTTTCTGTGGGTGGATGTGGAAAGGAGGGAAGGAAATGTCTCCACTAAACCCCAGAGGGACCTTCAGGAGATGTGGGGCAGGGCTGGTGGTTTGACCTGGCTGCTCAGTTCTCTAACAACCTCACTCTGGGAGCCAGCCGAAGGAGGCAGGACTTGTTCTCATGGGCGGGATGGATTTCTGGGAGTTCATTTCCAAAGATAAACACAATTATCAGAACTGCTCATTACCCATGAATTATCTCCATGGAGCGTGGTTCCCCGGGATGGAAGATCTGCTCTGTCAGAAGTTTAAGAAATATCAAAATAAACCAAGCAAGCCCACAAACTCCAAGAACAACAAGGGAAGCAAACCTGCCATAATTAGGTCCCAAAGGATGCTGATTCCCAGCTCGATGGAGAAATTAAGTCAATACAATGGAATGGTTAAATATTGACTGAGCTCTAATATTTAATCAAGGAGGATTCATACTGCTCCTCTTTCAAAAGAGCTTGAGCTGCTTGTTTTATTGGCTTTTTAATCAATGCTTTAATTATATCAGTGTTCTAATTTCATAATAAGCTTACATTAATTAAGGCAGCTCTTCTATATGCAGAGAGTAATGGGAAAACCAAGCCAAATAAGAGGAATGTGCTGTTCTCCTGCTCCAGAAGAGACGGAGACTGTGCTCTTTACACTCATTTACTCCTGAAAAGGGAAATGGCACCAGGAATTTGTGGGACTCAGAGTGACCAGGAGTTCTTTATCCATGCTTAGGTCAGCTCTGTCTCTCATCCAGTGAAAGATTTGTGGAAATAAGAACTTGGCTCAACATGGTTTGTACGGGGTTGTGCATCAGATTTCTGGGGGAAAGAAGTGTTTGGGTATAATGGAAGATAAATGGGGATCCCTCCCAAAACGGGCCTCGGAATCTTGTGGTGGATGGCAGCTCTAGCAGAGGGACGAGGGTGAGTGGAGAGGACTGAGCTGTTTGTTAAACAGGGAAGTTTCTCCTGGTGCTTGGGACACTCAGACCCACACAGGTGGGCAGAACCATTAAGTTTTCCCAGCATTTTTTCCTTCAGACGGGGAGAAGTGGATGGGTGCAGTTTGGATGCTTCACCTGGGCCTGTTGTCCTGGATCAGCGGAGTGTGGGGCACTGCCTGGATGAGCAGCTCATTAAACTGCTCATTAGCACTGCTGATTAACACTGCCCCTTAGCACTGCTGATTAACTGCCCTGTCTCACTGCCACTGTCAGAAAGCAGTGGCTCCTCCAGGGAAACCATGGTTAGGATCAAAACCTGGAAGGGAAGACGTTTAGTGCTGTGGTTGGAATAAATCCGGGAATGTCTCTGTTCTTTGCCCACCCCACCCAGTGGCACTGGGGACACCTCAGGCCCTGTGGTGGCCTGCGAGGTGCTCCTGGCTGGAGGCTTCTCCTTCAGCCTCATTCCTGCTGCAAATGCCACTGGAAAAGCAATTCCTCATCCTGTTTTCCCAGCGGCAGCAGGCAGGCAGGCAGTCTCCTCCTGCTGAGCAGCGGCTCGGGAAGGCAGCGGAGAGCTCCTGGTTTGGATTAGGACAGAGCGGGAGCAGCCAGCCCTGCTCCTGAGCCTGCCTCAGCATGCCAGGGAAGGAGCGACTCCCGGGGATACAGAGAGCAGCACTGTCTGAGCCAGAGGCACTAAAACCTTGTGGTGAGATCATGTCTTGGACCCAGCTGTGTTTGGAATGCCAGGAGGGTGCTGTTATCCCAGGATTTCTTTGCCGTGCAACCAGACCTTTGCAAAGCTGGGCCGTTTCAATACAAAGGATTTTCCTCAATGAGGCCGCAGTGGCTGGAAGGGCTCCTCTGTCCCCGGGGTCACAGGGGCTTTAACAATGCATTATTTCACACTTAGACATGATGCAGGCAGAAGGGGATTTGTGTAGCCAGTGAGATAAGGTGTCCCAAAAGCATTAAAAAATGTCTGTGGCTGTATAAATAAGTTAGTGCGAACTGGGATGTGTTGAACAGGCAGCTTTTTGGAGCTGCCCTCAGCTGACGTTGCCACATCTGGTGATTGTCATCTTCTATCAGCGTGAGGAGGCTGTGAGCTGTAAAGGGAGACTTTGCCTTGTGAGGATGCTTCATTGATTTTTATTAACACTGGGTCTTAGCTGATTCCTGCTGCTGGAAGCTCAGCTCAGCCGGGGGCATTCTCCAACAATTCCATCATGAACCTTCCCAGCCAGACCCGGTGAAAGGGGTGAGAGTACAAACAGCACTGAGCTCCCTCTGCAAGCGTGTGAAGGATGTCTCCATCAGTTATTGTGAGGGCACCAGGATGTCACTGTCCCCTAAGCTAAGTTTAACAAGAATTAAATGTTAATACTCCTTTGGAAGGGTGGCACTGGTGGAACTGCAGCAATAACAAACCCAGTGAAGGGATTTCTGCTACCCCTGGTGTGGGGTTCCTCCCTCAGCACTCACCACTGGCACGGGCTGCAGGGACAGCGGGACCTGCTGGGGCCCTTCAGAGCTGCCCCCACTGGGACATGTCCCCAGGATGTCACAGGGGCCAGAGCACAGCCAGCCCCACCAAGCAAAACCCATTCTGCCTGGACAGGGCCCTCAGGGGCTCCCTTGAACCCTGGTCAAAATTAAACTGGGGAGCATGACCCATTGTACGAGTTTGAAAACAAACCAGTGAGAGATTCCAAGTCAGAGCTACAATTTAATAGGAAAATTAAAATAAATGCAGTGGTACAGAAACACTGCCAGAGTCAGGGTACAACCCAGCACCCTGTCGGGCGGGGTGGTGGCAGCAGTCCCATTAAGGGTGGCTGCAGTCCTCTTTGAAGATATGGTTCTGTCGAAGCAGTGATCTTGTAGAAGGGTCTGGTCTTCACCTGAAGGTCCAGTGGGACCTTCACCTCTTGTCCTCTGGGAATCCGGTAGGTCAGGGCTGACTGTGATGTTCCAAACCTCAGATTATATCCAGGGAGGAATGCTTGGTTCCTCCCCCTGGGTGGAGCATCTCAGAATGGGATGATGTAATTTTATGAGCCATGCAGTGAGGCTGGATGGCTCAGTAACAGAAGATTTCCCTCCGGAGGGAGTTATCAGAGGTGTGTCATGGAAGAGACAAAGAGCCCTGCCCCAGCTGGTTTTAACAGCTGGTGATAGAATACACACCTTTGGTTACACCTTACATGGTAACCTGAGACACCCATGGGTGCTGTGCTCGTGGAATCCCCTCCTGTGAGATTGCCTTCAGAAACCACGGCAAAATCTCTGTCCTTGTGGGGATCTTCTTCACTTCCTTCCTCCTCCTGCCCTCAGCACTCCCTGCTCCAGCCCCTTGTCTCTGCTGACATCCTGGCAGCTCCTCTTGTGGAGGGGCCAGCAGAGCCCAAGGAGCGGGACAAAGCCTGGGGAAGGGCCCAGCCCTGCCACAGCTGCAGGACAAGGAGGAGTTTGGCTCCTCAGGACACGCAGGGCCCGGCCAGGCTCGTCTGCTCCACATGTGCACAGCTCTTGGGAAGGACAAATGACCTCAACTGCCCCAAGGCAGGAGCACGGAGCAGTGGGGGAGCCTTGGATAAACAAGCAGTGGAACCAGAGCCCAGCAGAGCATCAGCTCTGGGGCAAAATGCCCCCAACTCTGGGGCAGCCAAGCAGCTGGGAGCTTCTGCCCCATTCCCAGCTACTCAACAGCAGCATCGAGTGGAAATTATTGACAAAACTACAGACAAAACTATCCCAGAACTATAGACAGAACTATAGACAAAACTATCCCAGAACTATCCACAGAACTATCCCAGAACTACAGAAAAACTGTAGACAAAACTATCCACAGAACCATCCATAGCACCATCCCAGAACTATCTTAGAACTATCCCAGAAGTATCCCAGAACTATCCCCATAACTATCCCATAACTATCCCCAGAACTGTCTGCAGAGTCCAGTTCCCAGAGGGAGGGCAGTCTCCAGGAAAGGGAGGGCAGGCAGTGTGCGGGGGGGAAATGGGAGTCTCTGTTCCAGGCTCCTGGCACAGGGCGTGGCTGAAGGTGGTGGTGAAGTTGTCCATCGGGCTGGTGGTGATGGCACAGCCTCGGCTCAGTCCAGGACAACCCAGTCGATGTGCTCCTCTAAAAGCCGTCTCAGGTCATCGAAATCGCTGTCCCCTTCTTCTTCGTCCTCTGAGCTGCTGTTGGAGCTCTCCCCAGAGCTGCTGTTGGAGCTCTCCCCAGAGCTGCTGGGGCTCTCCCCAGAGCTGCTGGAGCTCTCTCCAGAGCTGCTCGAGCTCTCCCAATCTCTGCTGCTCCTCCTTCCCACGAGGCAATACCACAGCCCCAGGACAAGGGGCAGCACCCCAGCAGCAGCCCAGAACATCTCCTGGTGCATGGCAGTCCAGAGCATGGCTCCCCAGGTCCCGAATCTCTGCTCCAGGGCCTTCTGCTCCAGCTCCTGCAGCAGCCGAGCCATCTCCTGGTTCAGGAATTCCTCCCGCTGCTGCATCCGCTCGCGGGTGGCCTCGTCCAGCCCATCCCCGACTGGCTGTGGGTACTGGAGGAGGCTTTGCACACACCAGAACAGGAGAATTGTGAACATGGCCTGTGGGATGAGCAACAGAGGGGTTGGGTGGGGCTGGGATGGAGGGAGCCGCGGGGATGTGGGGCAGGAATCGGAGGGCGCAGGCAGCTGGCAGGGGGCAAGGCCTGTCCCACTGCCCCAGAGCAGCCACGGCCCCTGACCCAGGGGTTCCCACGAGGGGCCGGGCCTGGGAGCAGGGGGAGAAGGCAGGTGCGCACTCACTGCTCGCCCAGGCTGCACAGCGACAGCGGGACCTGCTGGGGCCCTTGGAGCAGCCCCATTGTGACACGTCCCCCGGGTCATCACAGGGGCCAGGGCACATCACAGGCTGCTGTGTCAGAGGACCTGGATTCCAAAGATCCATTTCCCAGGGGTGATGGGCACCTGGGGGTGGTGGTTTCCCGGTGGGCAACTCCCAGTGATAACAGAGCAATGTCCCTGAGTGCCCGGCGTGTCCAGGTGTGCGGGGCCAAGGTCCTGGGCGGGGTCTGGGATGAGTGGAATCGTCACTGATTCCCTGGTGAACACTCGGAGTCTCCTCTCTGGACACACGGACACACACCAGAGGTGCCTCTTGCTTGGTCCTGCCCAGCCAGAGCTTCCACAGCCCCTCTGGAGTGCCTGGCATGGCCTGGGAACGCAGAGGGAATGCAGAGGGAAAATCATCTCTGTAGCCATGGTGGTGTCCAGCAGCTGCCGTGCCAGGGAGGGCACTGAGAGGGGCCACTGGAGCTCCTGTCAGAGGCTGCTGGCAGGGATTTCCCTGCCTCTCCTGGGCCCCACACACTCCCTGGTTTTGCCCATGGTATGGGGCCAGGTGGATGCACCATCCCCCAACAGATCCAGCTGCTCAAGGGTCGATCCCTGGTGCTGGAAGCCCAAACCTTCAGCACCATCTGCACAGCCAGGCATTCACCTGGTGGGTTCACCTGCCCCTTCCCAAACCCCGACCCCTTTGTCTGGGAGGTGACAGGAGAACAGGAGCTGTGCTGATGCCTTAGGTTTTAACTTTCATGTTTCTCAAATCCTGCACTGCCTGGTGTGTAACTCTGAAGTTGCGTGTGGCCCTGTCAGCTGCTGCTCTCTCATGCTGGTCAGACATAACAAACCTCTCTAGGTTTGCTCTCCAAGGACACCCGGATTCTCCCAGGCCCAAAATGGGTAAACTAAAAGTGTCTGAAGAGGAGGGGCAAACTTGGGGTAATTACATCATTAAATGAAGTTATAACTGGAGAATTAACCCTGATATGCAAATGGACCAAACTCATAAAAGGGTGAAGAACCCGTGACCCAGGGTCCATCTTGGGAGGAGCCTTTGGCCGCCCAGGGTGTACCTCTGAAGGCCCTTCAATAAATACCTCCTTTCATTCTCTGATTCTTGTCTAGCCTCTGTTTTTAGGTGGCCTCTCAAGACACCAGTGGCTCCTTGGGCCTTCCAGCATCTCTCCCTTCGGGTAGATCTCATTTGCCCTGTCCCAGCAGCAGCAGCCCCTGTGTCACACAGCGGGAGGGGACAGTGACCTCTGGGGCTCAGCAAGCCTCACATCCTCCCGGTGCCGTCCCACATGGGAGCTCCTGCTGGGCACCAGATTCTCTGGAGAGATCACCTGGATGGCAACCAGGAGCTCTGAGGAGACAATCCCCAAGTGCTGGTCCCTGAGGGGCGTTTCTGGTTCTGGCAGGGGGAGGTGCCTCAGCTTTGCCTTTGGCCTTTGCTGCTGCTCCTCTCAGAGGTTCTGCTGTAGTTCAGCAAGGCTCTTAAAGGAGATGGTGTTTAACTGGAGGTTCCTTCCCATTTCCTGACCACCTGAAATGGTTTTATCTTCTCCAGCTTCTCCATAAAGGAGTCTTTATTCATGGACGCTGACTCTGATCCGTTTGAAAATGCTGCAATAATTGCAATTATGAACTGAACTGCAGCTTCCTGCCCGACATACCCTGAATGCTTTAAGCCATTTACCACGGCAGCACTGAAACTGCTTTCCAAAAAATGCCAATACTCCGGAGCACCCCTGCTGTACCACATCTTTCTCTGAGCTCGTTACTGAGACCAGCACAAGCAAATCCATGTGCTCAACATTTTTTCAGTTTTATCCCAGTCTCGTCCCTCTCATTTCTTCCCTTCTGCCCTCTGAACTGATGCTTGGATTTTCTCCTTGCAGGGGACAATAATTCTAAAACATGTGCAAGGTTAATTTCTCCAAGAGGGAGTGAACGTTGTGATCACTCTCCAAGTGAATAGGACAGGAGTTAACTGATTTTAAAAATCCTCTCTGAAATGGAGTATAAGAGATAATAAATATTCCAAGCAGCATGTTGTAGATCTTCAGGATTAAAGTGTGGGTTATGCACTTTCAAACAGATTTAATTTTGGCAGGTCTGCGTTGACAGGTCCTGAGCTGGAGCCTGTTCCCAGTACTTGGAGATTTCTTTTACCATAAGAAGCAATTCCCATTTTCAGTATTTTCAGGCTTTTAAGGTTCTCTCTGGTTCAAAGTGAGAGAAGACACTAAAATTGGCACCAGCACAGTGGGAGCTCACACAATGTGGTAGGAAACAGCATCCCCTCTCCCTCAGATCCCAGAGCTTTGGTCACTGGGTTCTTCACGCGTCTTCCTGGATCCGTCTGTTCGCAGCATCGCCAGCTCCTGCTTGTGCTCAGAAAGGCTCCCTTGGAAATGGTGAGAAAAAATGCTGGATCCTGGGGTCTGTGATAATGCTGGGTCCTGGTATCCTGATAATGAAGTGTCTTGGGGGTGTGACTGCCATTCCTGACCATTTAACTTGGAAACCAGCTGTCCCTGCCCAGAGCAAGGCTTGGTTTCAGCCCAAGGTCAGCAGACCCATCCCGAGCGAGGCAGGAGAAACCCCCAGGTTTTCCAGGCACCTCCCACGTGCAGGATGCTCAGAGCTGCTCCCATCCCTGCTGCTCCCCAGGCACAGACTGTGACAGGGACACGGTGCCAGCCCAGGGGGCTCCGGATGATAACTCAGATTTAGAGCTGAGGCTCTGTCCCCTCGGACAGGGAGGGACAAGATGAAGAAATCTCTTCTTAATGAGAGCCGGGGTGCCTGGAGAATTCACCGCTCACAGTGTGGCTGGGAACTTCATGGCAAGGGCTCGTGGAGGCCTCAGGGCACTGCCAGGAACCTGAGGAAGCATTTCTGTGCCAAAAGGGTGGTCAGACACTGGGACAGGCTGGTCACCTGATCTGCTCAGAGAGGTGCTCGATGCCCCAACGCTTACAAAGTCAATGTTTAAGGAGAGTTTGGAAATTGCCCTTGAAAATCAGCTTTAATTTTTGATCAGCCCTGAAGTGGTCACAGCTGGACTAAATGATCATTGCAGGTCACTTCAGCTGAAATCAACTGAACTATTCTGTCCTGTCCTGTTCTGTTCTGTTCCATCTCAAGCTGGAGAAGCACTTGGAGAAGCTGAGTGTGATGAAGATGAGCAGCAGGAACTGGAATGTGACAACAAGGAACTGTGTCCTTCCCCAAGAGCAATCTGAGGTTGATGAGCTCCTTGTTCATTCTCCATCTGAAACCACCTCTCTGGAAGTTTAATTTCAATGATCTGCAGATGCCAGAGGTGCTGGTGCCGGCCTGCAAGCTCCGTAGCTCCATGTGTGGGACATGCCAGGCCAGGGATGAGCTCCCCAAAGGCCAGAGGGAAGGATGCTCTTGCTATTCCATCCACATTTCTCACTGAACATGCAGATGAGATTAATTTCTGTTTAATCAGCCTCTGCAAACAGCAATCACTTGAGAGCTTTCCTGCCTCACATGCAGTGATTACTCTTCTTACACCAGCACTGCTCGTACCAGGCTGGGGGCTCTCAGCCCCTCCAGGTGACATCTTTCATTCACTTCAGGACGTTCTGGAGCTTTGCTGTGAAACACTCCGTGAGCTGGAACTTGTTCGATCTGGAAGTGGCTCAGTGGCATCATGTTCTCCTTGGGGCTGAGGTGCCTCTGGGATCTCTGCTTTGCCCCTGGAGCAGGGCCAGGAGAGGAGACATCGCTGGAGCCTTGTCCATGTCACCCCTCACTACGGGGGGTGACCCCGGTGCTGGGTGTTTGCAGCACCCCCAGCTCTGGGTGTTTGTGGTGTTTGTGCTCTTGCCCTACAATCTGTGTGTGTGAAACTCAGCTGCTGCTGTCCCAGCTGTGATGGCAGGACACAGGGAATGGCTTCCCAGTGCCAGAGGTGGGGATGGATGGGATATTGGGAAGGAATTGTTCCCTGGGAAGGTGGGCAGGCCCTGGCACAGGGTGCCCAGAGCAGCTGTGGCTGCCCCTGGATCCCTGGCAGTGCCCAAGGCCAGGCTGGACATTGGGGCTGGGAGCAGCCTGGGACAGTGGAAGGTGTCCCTGCCATGGCAGGGGTGGCACTGGGTGGGATTTAGGTCCCTTCCAATCCAAACCATTTTGGGACTCTACAGTCCTTGATGTCTCAAAACCAACCATGGGGGGCCCATTCCTGCACCTGCTGGGGATCTGCCCAAAGTCTCCAGTGCAGAGGGAGCTCCCTGGCAGGTCCAGCTCAATGACTGCAGAAGGACAGAGGCTGAGAACTGATGGGCTGGAGGCAGAGACCTGAATTTGTTGTGAAACTCCTGACACAGAGAAAGAAGAGCTGGAGCTTTGGCACAACTGCAGCTGCACAACATCAGCTCCCCAAGCTTCGTCCCTTTGTGTTTGTAATTTTAGCTCAGACCCAGAGGCATTTCCCCACCAACAAAGGGATGAAGTTTTCCTTGTCCTGTGGCTCGGGGACACTGCTCCTTCAATAGTTCTGCAGCCCGGAGCAGTCTGAGGGTGCTGAAAATTGGCTTTCCTGGACCACCAGCATCCTGCCCCAGGTTGTGGGCCATGTGCTGGCACTTGCATTTGATTCCTGCCAGCAGTAGCACTCCTGTGATTATCTCAGCTCTCTGTCACCGCCTGGGCAGTTATTTCTGACAGCTTGTTCCAAAGCAGGTCATTATGGGCAAGGGGAAATTTACGCAGTAATTAGGGTTAAAAGAGATTTATTGCAGTGTGCCGGGCGTGGCACTTGGCATCCTCAGCCTGATACTGCCACTTCCAGTGGATTTATCACCTTCCCTTTTCGGGAGGTGAAAGTGGAGCAGGGCCTTTCTGCCCAGGAACGGTATCAGAGTGAAATAAAACGTCTTCCAGCCATCCCTTACTGTCTGTGCCCAAATCCCTGTAGCCCTGGCAGTTCCTTCATTCTGTCTCCTCTTTTCTTCCCCCTTCTCCCCTCCAAATTTCCCCAAGCCTTAGCAGCTGGCTGAAAGCTGGAATGAAATCATCCCAGCTCCTACACAGCCAGCCTCGTGTCTGAGGGAACAGCAAGGATGGAAATTTCTGCTTCAGAAAGCTGCAAAAAAGTAAAGTCAGGGGGCTGATGTGCAGCATTCAGCAAGCCTGGTGCTACAGCAGAGATCAACATCTGCTGTAATTACTTTCTTTAGAACTTCACAATTGTCCTGATAATTTTGGTAGGAGGAAGAACAAATGGGAAAAGATCCGGAAGATACTCTTGGTGAATTTTTTAATTAAAATGTTTTTGATTTGTTGAGGAACTCTGAAAGAAGCAATTAAAACAAGATGATATTGGTCTATACTTACACGGGAGAGCCTTGCCAGGATTAACTGGCTCGTCCCAAATAAATTACTGCTCTGGATTTGCATTAGCAAACACTTCCTATAGATGGTAATCAGGAAAGAGCGAGAGGAGCGGGTGAGATCACAGCAACAAAGGCAGCTGCCGGGGCACAGAGTCCTGGACGGGTTTGGGGTGGAAGGGACCTTAAAACTCATCCCATTCTACCCCCTGCCGTGGGCAGGGACACCTTCCACCATCCCAGCTGGCTCCCAGCCCCGTCCAGCCTGGCCTTGGGCACTGCCAGGGATCCAGGGGCAGCCACAGCTGCTCTGGGCACCCTGTGCCAGGGCCTGCCCAGGGAACAATTCCTTCCCAATATCCCATCCAGCCCTGCCCTCTGGCAGTGGGAAGCCATTCCCTGTGTCCTGTCCCCCCATGCCTTTCCAAAGTCTCTCTCCACGTTTCCTGTCAGCTCCTTCAGGCACTGCAAGGCCACAATGAGGTCACCCCAAAGCTTCTCCTCTCCAGGTGAACAATCCCAGCTCTCCCAGCCTCTCCTCCCAGCAGAGCTGCTCCATCCCTCTGCTCACCCTGGAGCCTCCTCTGGACTCTCTCCAGCAGCTCCAGGTCCTCCCTGTGCTGGGACAGGGCTGGGGCAGCTCTGCAGGTGGGGTCTCACCTGAGCACAGGGCCCAGGGGCACAATCCCAACCCCTCTCCTGCTGCCCAGGCTGGGATCAGCCCAGGACTGGGGGGGTCTCTGGGTCTGCCTGGACCTGCCTGGGGGAAGGTGTGGGGTCACACCAAGACCCTGCTGCAGGTTTGGGCTTGGGGAGTCCTGCCACAGCCAGAGGTTTCAGGTGGGGCCGTGCCTGAATTTCACTCAGGGTAAGGGAAGGTTTCTTTCTTTTCCTCAGGACTTGGATTTCAATAATTAAATCCCAAGCCTTGGCCAGACTCCATTTAAACAAAGCAAGGAGCCAGGGTGTGAAGTGCTGTGCTGTGTGATGACCTAATCCAAATCCCACAAAGTCTGGGAATGCTTCCACTGACCCCCTGGGAGCTGGATTAGACCCACGCCATCGCTCCTGCCCAGTGCCAGTGCCTGCTCCCACAGCAGCAGCAGCCCCTGATGGGGCACAGCTGAAGGATGGGGGCTTTTGGGTGGTGTTTTTGTCTTCATTTCTCCAGTAATGGAGAGCATTAGATGAACCATTCAATCCTCCATTAATGGAGAGTGTTAAAACAACAAGGGAGCCAAGCAGGCTTTGGTGGAGCTGGGACAAGGGCTGTGTTTGTGGGATGGTTCTGGAGGGATTCAGCACTTTGCTCTCAGGCCAGATGTGGGCTGTTTTCCTCTCTTAAAGCTGCTTTTCTCCTGCAGGCAGGGCTGATTCCCTGCTGGTATCACGCTGAGCTGTGCTCACCTCTCTGAGAGCTGGGGGCAGAGGATCTGTGGTAGCAGCAAATTTCAGTTTCTGGGCAGCTCTGGTGGCTGAAAGTCAAGGTACGAACCTGGCTTTTCGCTGGGGACACTGAACACGCTGGCCTGCGTAGAACAGCTTTCAAAGGACAACTGTGGGGTGCAGGTTCCTCCTTCCAGCCAGGAATTCCTTCAGTTACTCATTCTTCCTATGGTAAATATACAGGAATTCCTCGAGTACATTTGATGCATTCCTGTGATAAATCCAGGCTCATTCCTGAGCCATTCCTTGGAACGCTCTCCCGTTACATGAGAGGTCACTGACAGTGTGCAGCGCTTTCTTTTGTACTTTACCAACCTGGTAAACATGGATTTCCTGCTTGCTGCCCAGTGCCAATCCCCTCCTGGATTGCAGGGATTGCACGGAATTGCTCAGACCCAGCCTGTCACAGGATCCCAGAGTGGCTGGGGCTGGAAGGACCTTAAAGCTCATCTTATTCCAGGGGCAGGGACACCTTCCCCTATCCCAGGCTGCTCCAAGCCCCGTCCAGCCTTGTCCTGCCGGTGTCACTTGGACCCACGTGGGGGAAGCAGATTTGCCAGCATCAACTCTTCCCTTTTCAAACTGAATTTAGGCCCCAGTGCCAGGAGTTGTGGTGTCAGTCATTACCTCACTGTCCCCGTCTCCAGCAGGACAGGCTGGGCTGGCACCTGCGGAGAAAGGGCTCCCAGGGGGCCAAGAGGTCTGGGTTTGTTAAGGACCACAGGGCTCTCCAGGTAATCCTCACGGGGCAGCTCTCAGGCCTTGGCAGCACCAGAGTCAGGATTAAAGCTGTGCTCAACATCCTCCTCCCAGCAGCAACGCTGCCCCAAGCCCACCCGAGCTCAGGGATCAGCTTCTGGCTCTCTGGAGGGATAAAAAAGGGCTTTTTGAGCAAGTGCTGACCTTTCTCTCCGAGATCTGACCAGTTGTGGCTTTGCCTTCCAGAGGAGAAGTTCAATCCCTCCCTCTGGCTTCCTGTGCATCTGGAATTGCTGATCCCATTTCTCCAGCCAGGGGCTCTGTCTGTAGTAACAGGCTTTTAAATATGTAAATCTATTTTCAAAGCAAAATAACCCCCTCAATGTTCATGTATCTCTCAGAAGGAATAAAGGGTCCCTGTCCTAATATTTTATGCAAATCTTGCTTTTGCTCTTGTGCTCGGGCATGAATAAATATCAGTGCTTCAAAAGAGGAAAAAAAGCTTCATCAAAAGAAAAAACCTTTATTTCTATTGCATAAATAATGGTAAAATTAAAATATTTTTATACAGATTATATATTTACAGTAGAGTTTGGTTAGAGGGAACAGCTGATACATATGGCATTCAGTTTTCCTTTATACACTCCTTTATACACTCGGATAACTTGCAATAACATAGGATTTATTTCAGGTGCATGCCCAGTTAATTTATATTAATATTTACAATATTTTGTACAAAGGTTTTTTGTTGGTTTTTTTTTTTTTTTACTATTATGCTGCTGACTTTGTGAATTTCTGTCTTTAATTAAAAAGCCATGTCTTCCGTTAACGAGCCAAAAATACCCGGTGAGTTCACAAATGAACAGTAAATGGCTGGGAAACATGAAATGGTGACAAAAAGGAGACACAGGGATTAGTGGAGAACTTCCTAGAGATGAATCAGGAGGTGTTGATTCCTTGGATCCTGCTCTGGATTAAATGGCAACAGGCTGGATCCTGGGCTTATTCCACTCGAAGCCAATGAACTCTGATGAGTTATTTGTGACTGACCCTGGAGCTCTGCTCTCCCTTCCTGCCCCAGCCCAGATAAATCCGAGGAACAGGAGCTGCTGTGGGGGCTGAAAGAGCTTTGGCTGCTCTGGGAGAGATGCTCAGGGCTGTGACCGCATCCTGGGGCTGCTGCGCTGGGGATGGAGGCAGGAATGTGAGGATCCATGTCCAAACCATCACCTGCACCCTTGGAGCTGCCCCCAGGAGGGACGGGACGTGCCCAAGTGCTGGTGGCACCAGAGGGGGCTCCTGGAGCCACCCCAGAGCTTCCCGAGGTCTCCTGGGTGGCTGATGGAGACACGGGACCAGCTGAGAAAGGGAACTGGAACACGGATCTCACCTGAAGGGGTAAATCCAGCTGCTGCTTTGGGATGCTGGCAAAGACAGGCCAGGAACAGCTGGGGAAAAGAACTGGGTGGGAAGTGGCAATTTCACTTAGCAATGGTTTTTAAGGCTATGAAGTATTTTGGTCTGTTTTGACGGAAATTAAAAAAACCCCATGGTACTTTCATCATCCGATTGTCAAGCACTGAGCTCTAGATCCAGAGGATTTCTTTTTTCTCTTTTCTCCCTCTTCTGGGCCTGCAATTATTTCATAGTGAAGATGCCAAATTACAGCAGCTTTGCAGGCTTTTGCCACTGGAAAGGTGTAAGGGGAGCACACTTCCAATTAAAATGGTGTTAGATCTGCTGCCCATCTTGCTCTTGGTAAAGCTTCTGCACTTCCTAGAGCTGCCTAAAATGTCCTTCTTGGACTGGAGAAACACAGACCCAGTCCTGATAACAGCCAACAACACAAAGAGATGGAAATGTGCTGAAACTTTCCCTCTTCTGCATTAAATTCCTGGGAAAGGAACAGGTTTTAAGTGATGCCAGGGAAATGTAATTGCACTGTCAGAGCACAGGAGGGTAAAATAATAGATTGAAACCCAGCAAGTTCTGTACATCTTCATCAGTGGAATGGAAGCGTGATTCAGAGCCAAGAAAAAAAGACACTTCATCAGATTCTCATTTTAGAAGGATTGGTTTTTCTTCTTTCAAACGCTCATCCATAAAGCAGGAACTAAATCATGGATTACAGGGGTGGGTAAAATGAGGGACTTCATTCTCAGAGATTTTAATGTAATTCCTCCCACCGCTTGTCCCCTCGCTGATCCGGGGCTGACGGGGGCTGTGCTCCTGTCACCTCGGGGTGGTGACAGCCCTGGCAGCTCCCAGCACGTGCAGGGGACGAGTTTTCCATGGGAAAAGCTGAGAGTCCCCTTGTCCCGGGGCCCTGGCCAGGAACGGAGCCCCTCCCAGTCACCTGGAGCCCCTCCCAGTGCCGGGGGTGGCCCGGGAGATGTTTCGCTCTCTGCACCCGGCAGGAGGATGCGGAGTGGGGCTTTGGGACAAAATATTCCGACGCTTTCCATGGAAAAAAGGACCAGTGGGTACTTGGCTCACCCAAACAGATTCCAGCCATCCAGAGTGGCATCCTTGGGAATGTTTTCTGCCTTGGCTTCTTGCTGCCTACCTTAGTTCTGGATTTAAAACCCCTCTTTGCTCGGCCCCAGCTCAAAAAGATGGGTTCCTATGGGCATCTCTTTTTTACAAAGCTGCTGGAATTAAAGCAGCCAGCACCCAGCCCTTCCAGTACACGCCCAACAGGTGAAACCTCTGGATAACCAGGATGGAATCTCTCAAATTACCTGGATTACACCCAGATATTCAGCTCTGGCTCACCGGGGAGCAGGGACAGGAGCTGGGGGTGCTCCTCCCTCCCACCCTCCTGCTCACCCTGCACCTGGGGTCTGTGATCGCTGTCCCAGGTGCTGACGGTGACTGGGGGATCTGGGGGTGCCCATCGAGCAGGAAGGGAATTATTTTGTGAACTCTCTTTAATTCCAGCATGAGAACACTGTCCTAACAAAGCCAAGCCTTCCTAGTTTAGATCTTTCAATTATGTTGACGTTACTTCTGGTCAGGAATTCCTTCTCAGTGGTGCACTCCTGGAGGGGCCTGGCTCCCGTGGGTGGCACAGGAGGTGACACCTCCCAGGTGTCACTGGCTGCCAGCAGGATCTGCCTCTCCAGGGCCACCAGCACCACCACCATGGAATGTCCTGAGTGGGAAGGGACCCACAGGGACCTCAAGTCCAGCTCCTGGCCCCGCACAGGACAAAGCCACTGCACCCGTCCTGCCTGGGCACTCCCAGCTGTGCTTTCCTCAAGGCTGCCTGTAAGGAATGGCTTTGGCTCTGGCAGGTGAGCACTGTTCCTGCAGCAGCTTTTGCTGGAATTCTCTTCCCCACGGCCTCCAAATTATTTCAGCATTGATGAGCCTGCTGTTCCTTCTGCTGGCTTCTCCAGGAGCAGGGAATCAGGATCCCTGGTAGAGCCAGTGGCTGAAGCCAAGGTCAGTGGTGATCAGGGGCACAGCCTTGCAGGAGCAGGAACCCAAATCCTTCCCACCAGAGCTCGAACCCCACACTGAGAACCTTTCCAAAGTGTCCTCGGCAAGCCCAGGACAGGCAGTGCTCAGGCTGAGTGGATCTCACTCCCTCCTGGATGACACCAAAGCCTCTCTCAGGCTGAAATCATCACGTCCCTCCTGAAGCCTTCCCTGCACGTCAGTCCCCTTAATTGCACACAGTTTTTTGTGGCCAAGCCAACAGAGTTGCTCACGAATTCCTAATAATTTCCTAATCCATGAGCAAAGCCCCTGTCCCACTGCTGGGAGCTGTTTGCCCATCCCTGGAAGTCTGGGATCGTGTGTGCTCCGCCACGGTGGCACCCATGTCACGAACAGCCGGGGTTGCCATGGCAATCTCCTGTTCCTCCAGAGCTGCAGGGCTGAAAAGACACTTCAATCCTCCTGGAACTGGCAAGAGCAGAAGTTTAGAGCTTTTTCTGACAGCTCTACTGCAGTCTGGGTATTTTTTAAAGTATGTTAATTAGCACTTAAATAGGGTTTTTTTCCTTAAAGTATGGGATGTGGGGTTTTTATTTTTATGTCTTTGATTCTTCTGCTTTCTCCCCCCTCAGCTTTTGCCATCAGGTTCCAATCAGAATTTTACTGCTCTATTTTTACCTCCTGTCTGTAAAAGCAGCAAAAAGCCCTATTTTCCCCCTCTTGTGTAGAAGGGAAAAAAAAAAAGGAGATAAATGGATGTTACATAAATGGAGCCAGGGAGGGAGGTAGGAGACATCCAGTGCTGCTGGATGGGAAGGATGGGAAGGTTGTGGGGAGAGAAAGGATGGAATCGCTTGGCCTGATCCATCCTGCATTGCCAGGAGTCACTGAGTAAAGAAGGGATCTCTTCACAACACCTGGAGAGGGAGGAAGGCTGCTCTAGGAAGGGCAAGGAGACCTCTGGCAAGACATGACCCTGATTCATCATGAGAAAACGAGGTTCCCTACAGAAAAATCACACCCCAAAGCCCCCAGAATCCTGTACCCAGTAAAATCAGTGGGGAGTTGTGCAATGAACTCTACTGACACCAGGCTATGGCTTTTACCAATATATTAATTACAGGTTTGGTTTTACAGATGGAGCTGCGAGGGGAAGGGCTGGGCTGGAGAATGGCTCGATTTACAAGGGTTATGGAGCATGCATGGGGGAATTGTGGAGCCTTCCAGAAAGCTTCACGGAATGCAGACAATCTTCGTCCGTGAGGTGGCTGCAGGGCCTGGAGCCTGCTGGGGGTTTGTGGCACATGGGTGAGGGAATGTGGGGAAATGCCCGCTTTGGGGTTGTGGGTTTGGGGTTGTGGGTTTGGGCTCAGCAGAGGCACTGCTCTGCCCCGTGCTCCCCCCATCCCTCCCCTCCACCTCCATCTGCCTGCGCTCACTCCAGCACAATCCCAGGGACAAAATGAGTATTCCTCGGTGGCAAGGAACATTTAGATTTTTTTCCCACTGCTGCCACCTTTTCACAGACCCCTGAGACTGAAAAGTGGGGATGAGTTTCCTTAAAATGATCTCCAAGCTCATTATCTGCAATGTCCAGCACAGAAAATGTGCCTGGGCTCCCCAGCACCGAGAATCCCCCACCAGAATATCCCACAGATATTCTGCTGCTGCCCTATAGCAAATGGACATCTCTCCATCTTCTGGGAGACTGAATCTTTTTTTTTATGGAATATTCTGCAGTTCACCTCTATTGGTCACAGCAGAACAGAAATGCAGGAGTTGTGTGTTTGGGAAAGGCAGAAAAAACCAACTCAGCTGCTGTGGAAAGGGTGTTGTCTTTGGGATGGAGGGGACACCAGGAAAATGGCAGGAAAAGGTGGAGGTGGGAGACTGAGACACCTAAAAGTGACTTGAGTTTAAAGGGGTGGTGGGAGACAGGACAATGAGCAGCAGATTTTTAAATTAGGCTGCTAAAAATACAGGTAAATGTTGTCACTCCGACTGGTAGAAAAGAAAGCCCTGGAATGAGTGTTCGGGATGGATCCAGTGTCAGTCAATGGCTGCAGCGTGGGATGAGGGAAGCTGGGGGGGTGCAGCCCCTTGGGGAGCCATCCTGCCCCTCCTGTGGCACAGGGAACAGGGAACAGTCGCCTCCACGTCCAGGAGCAAGATCTCGGTGTTCCTTGGTGTGTCTGGGGCTCTCCCAGCACAGTCGCCCCACTCCAACACCCGAGTGCCTCCATGGAGATCCCTTGGAGCACTCCATGATCACCAGCTGGGAAACCCCTCCCAGGAGGGCAGGAGATCACCTCTGTCCTGGTGTGGCACCCAGGGGCACAGTTCATCCAGAGGGAAAGGCATGGATTTGTGTCAAGTTTCAAAGGAAAAACACCTTCCCAAGTAATCCTGGCTCCTTGCGCTTCCCGTGTGGTGTCCCTGCTCTGCACCATTCCGTCTTCTCCTTGCTGCTCCTTAAAATGTACTCCAAGAAAAACGCCCAACGCTCCCCGGATCTGGAAGTCTGACACACTTCAAACACACGGGGGTGGGCTCAGGTTTGGTTCCTTCTTCTCCTGCTGCGCTCGGCTTTTCCGCTGGCCCCCGTTGGAGCCTGCCCATGGGATGGGGGTGGTGGGATGGATCCTGGGAGGGAATGGAGAAGTTGGCTGGTCAAATCCACACTTCACCATGTGGGTGAAAATAAAACCTCCCCCACAGGACGATGTCTGCCACGAAGGTTTCGCTGCAGATCATAACCAGGCCACATGAAACGGAATAAATTAAAATTGTGCAGGCAAGGAGAGGAGAGGCAAGCTCAGAAAGAGCTTCCCTCAGGATTTTCACCTGGGAAAAAATTCTTGAATATAGAAGAATATAGAAGAAAGGTAAAACTGCTGGAGAGCAAACGTTGAATATGCAGAGAGGCCCAAGGAGAGGGAGGTTTAGCTGGCGCTGGTGGTGGCAGAGTCCCTTGGAAGACTTTGCACAAGTTCAGCAATGCCCAGGTGGGAAAGCGGGGGGTGCTCCTCAAGCCCTGATTCACAGTCGGAAAAAAATGGCCAACAGACTCCTGCTACCCCAGAGTCTCGTGTCAAAGGTGGAGCTGATGAAGCAAAAAATAGACATTTTGTATGGTGCTGGCAAATTCTCCCCTTTTTTCCTCAGAAAATACTGTACAAGGATGCTCTAGCTCCCCTCTAATGCCGTAAACTCCATGGCATGGTCATAAGGGAAAAGGAAAGTGAAGCTGGAACGCGTGGAACAGAAGGAATGGGACTTGCTTGTGGCAATGCTACGATCAACTTCCTGGGAATGTGGGCCCGGCGGGAGCTCCGTGGGATAGTCAGTGGGCCCTGGGATAAGGACAAGTCACGAGGCTGGGCCTCCTTCAGACCGCAGAGCGCCGGATCCCAGTCTCCTCCGCGTTGCCATTGCTGTTTCGAAGCAATAATTCGGGACTCCTGGATATGGGATTATTGCATTAGGAAACAAAACCTTTAAAGCATTAGAACAGCCCTTTGATGTCCCTGCCAAAAGGATGTGGTTGGTTCACAGGACACGCTGCTGGCTCAGGCTCCTGCTGCAGGCGCCGGCTGTGCCCGCGTGTCGGTGCCGTGGGATCGGGGCGGGAGCTCTCCCGGGGTGCGCATGCATGGCCGCCATCCCGCTGCCAGGACTATTCCGTGCCGTGCCAGCACTACTCCATGCCGCTGCGCAGGATCTGGTTGGCCGCGATCAGCATCACGCTGATGATGAAGGCCATGGCGAAGGCGCAGATGAGGCTCTTGCGCACGCACGTCTGGCGGTTCTGCTTCTGGGCGTGCACTGCGGGGACAAGAGGGCGGTCAGACAGCGCAGGGCTTGTGCTCCCACCTGGAGCAGCTCAGGAGTGCTCCTGGGCTCTCATTAGAACTCTCCTGTCCTCACTCTAACCCTGCTGGGACATTCCCAAACAACCCACCCAACCTTCCAGGGCTTCCAAACCAGCCCATCCCAATCCTTCCTAATACTGCAGGAACTCCTCTCCCTCACTGTGGCTTTAAATCCCTTTAAATGCTCACAGGGATATTTGGGTTTAGCTGTGTATTTCTTTTAAGCTCTTTGTGAAGTTGGAATCATAGAGTGGGTTGGGTTGGGTTGGGTTGGGTTGGGTTGGGTTGGGTTGGAAGTGACCTCAAAGCTCATCTTTGTCCCATGGGCAGGGACACCTTCCACTATCCCAGGGTGCTCCAAGCCCCAATGTCCAGCCTGGCCTTGGGCACTCCCAGGGATCCAGGGGCAGCCACAGCTTCTCTGGGCACCCTGTGCCGGGGCCTCCCCACCCTCCCAGGGAACATTTTCTTCCTGCTCTCAGACCTAAACCTCCCCTCTTTCAGTTTGAACTTGGCTGTCTCTAAAGTTCTTTAATAGCGATTATCGACCTTGTGTGAATCCCTCTGACTCATCCTGGTCAGCTGGGAATGAGTGGAAAATCAAGAAGTGCTCCCTGATGACACTCAGGCCCCCCCCGTGACAATTCCCAGGAGTATCCATGGTACGAGTCACTTTTCCAAACTCTTTTAGGTTTTCTGTGCTTAAGCCAAATCAGATTTATTAAGAACCTTTCCAAGTGAATGCTTGCAGAATAATTGTCAAACGAGGTGAGAGCAGCAATTAAAAACCAGACAGAGTTGGGATTTTTAGCAGTTGTTTTATTTAATTTTACTTTTTGCTAAGCTCATCAGTGAGGATTCGTGCTGTGACTTAACAAAGCCAGTTCATGACTCTCTCCTGGCCTCCCCACATCTGAATGTCAGAGCCCTGTGTGGTGTTGGGGCACTGTGGAGATTTGTTTGCAAAGGCCTTGAAGGTTCCCCCAGGCAATCCTAGGATGGTTATGGCTGGAAAAGCCCAAGTGTAACCCCAGCACCACCACCATGGTCACCACTAAACCTTGTCCTAATTGCCACATCCACACTTTTTTGGACACTTCCAGGGATGGGGGCTCCACCACTGCTGGACAACCCTTTCAATGAAGAAATTTTTCCTAATTTCCAATCTAAACCTCCCCTGGCCCAGCCTGAGGCCGTTCCCTCTCCTCCTGTCCCTGTTCCCTGGCAGCAGAGCCCGACCCCCCCGGCTGCCCCCTCCTGTCAGGGAGTTGTGCAGAGCCACAAGGTCCCCCCTGAGCCTCCTTTTCTCCAGGCTGAGCCCCTTTCCCAGCTCCCTCAGCCGCTCCTGGGGCTGCAGCCCCTTCCCAGCTCCGTTCCCTGCCCTGGACACGCTCCAGCCCCTCAGGGTCTGTGTTGTCCTGAGGGGCCCAGGACTGACCCCAGGACTGGAGGTGTGACCTCAGCAGTGCCAGCACAGGGGACAATCCCTGCCCTGGTCCTGGCACAGCCCAGGTGCCATTAGCCTTTTTGGCCACCTGGGCACCCCTGGGCTCGTGTCCAGCCATTGGCACCAGCACCCCCAGGGCCTTTTCCAGCTTTCCAGCCCCTCTGGCCCAGCCTGGAGCGTTCCATGGGGCTGTTGTGACCCAAGTGCAGGACCCAGCACTTGGCCTTGTTGACCCTCCTCCAACTGGCCTGTCCAGGGCAGCCAGGGAAAGCCAGGAAATCATCACACACAGGATGGACAGCTCTGCCCAGCTGCTCTGGGCCTTGCTTTGCTCTTTGGGCTTGGTGTGCCCTGAGAAGGGATGTTCCCATCACCTTTTCCTCATGGATGGGCTTGTGAGGACAGGAGACTTTCATGTGGTTGATGGCAACCACAAAACAAACCTAAACCAGGGACAGGCTCCAGGTGCCCCTGTTTGGAAAGAGGCAGGAGAATATTTTTAGAATACATGGAAAAACCCCTTGTTGTGATCCAGTCTTGATCCTCATCGCACAGAGAGCCCTGGATGCTGGTTTTGAATTTGTTTTCTCCCCCATCAGCTCCTCTGGCTGGTGTTCAGCAGTGCCGGTGCCCTAATCCCAGCTCCCAGTGGTCCCAGCACAGTGCCAGAGGCATGGAACCCTCCTTAGGGAGGGTTGGAGTCATCCTGCCCCGGGCAGGGAAGCTGAGTGGGGGCCTTGCTGTGTTCTGGGCAGGGAATGAAATCCCCTGCCAGCAGCTCTCCCAAATTCCTCACTCTCTGCTTGCACTGCTCTGCCCCTGGACTCCTTCCCTGGCTTTTATAAACCACACAGGACCAATGCTGTGGCTCCCTGGCTTTGTGCACAGTGCCCTGGTGCTTTGAAAAGCTCCTTCCTGCCCAGCTGTAGTTATTTCTTGATGTACTTTTCTATTATTTCTGCACTTCAAAAGCACTCCCAGGCAGCAGAGAAACCACTGGCACCACCAGCACTGCTGTCAGGGTGGGGCTGGTGATGGGAGCAGCAGCCCAAGGCTGGGCAAGGGTTATTGGGATGACAAACTCACCTCTTCAGAGGAAAAGAGTAAAACATGCTCGGTGTTTGTGCAGAAATGTTCCTGAATGGAACAACTTCTCGAGGGTTCTGTTACAGAACAGAGCCTGAAGGCAGCAGGATGCAGGGAAGTCCCGGTTACTGCTCTCTACCCACCAAACAGCCAAGTTACCTACAGACAACCCCAGGGGAAAGGGGAATGTCTGTGGAGGGCCAGCCAGACCCTCTTGATGCTGGCTGGGAATTACTCCAGCAAGGAGATGGGTGTCAGTGTTCCCCTGCTCCTTTGAAATCCACAGGGAGGCAGAGGAGCTGGAATTCCTGATTCCCTGATTCCTGGAATTCTTCCCTACATGTTGCCCTCTTGAAAATGAAGTTCCATTTAACCCCCCCCCTGCTTACTGGGGAGGGTTTGCCCTCAGTTCTCTCCTTTCCCTAAATCCATAATCTTTGAGCAGGGAATCTGTGCCTGTCCTGCTGGTTCCCATAGCTGGCATTGTCCCACGGCTGGATGCCAACATTTGGGTGCCCGTGGGAGTTTTTGACACCCATGGGACAGGCCAGGGGTTGGATGTGGAGCTGGTTCCTTGGACATGGGCAGAGCCTGAGGCTCCTCTGGAGGAATCCTCAACCCTTCTTAGGGGGAAGAGCAACCCGGAGGTTTCCAACATCCATCAGACCTCATGAGGCAAAGGCCAATCAAGGCCGGGCCATTCTTCATCTTCTCACCTCTCTCAGGACAGGCTGGTGAGGAGAACTCCCTCACTGGCACAGCCCACTGCCCCTGCAGCTTCTCCAGCAGGAGCTGGGGTTAATGGGGCCAGGCTGCTCCCAGGTCACGATGCCCACGGTGGGTTTGGGAAGTGCTCTGAGCACGGGGAGCCCTCTCTCCTGCAGGAGAGCAGCTCCTCACAAGGACAGCAGCAGTGTATTTATAGGGCCCTGTCCCAGCCCTGCCACAGGTGAGGGATGGTGGCTTGCTCTGGCTGCCACCAGAGTTATTTTTGGTTTGACAGGTCAGTTTGTCATTGCCAAGCCGAGCTGAGCGGGGCAGGGAGGGCAGGGAGGAGCTGCTGCTGCATCCCGTGGATTTGAGGGTCAGGGATGAGGGTGGAGCCCCCCTGGCAGGCAGCACCAGGCCCTGTGACCACTGACACTGCTTTGCCACCAGCTCTGTGTCCGAGTGTTGGATGAAGGGAGCTGCCAGGAAAAGGCTGCTGGGCTGTAAATCTTTGGGAGCACAATGCAGCTGCAAATTGTCCTTTCCCCGTGTGCCATGAAATCACAGAGCCTCCACTGTCCTGCCCTGAGCTCTGATAAAAACAGAGATAAAGCCGAGGACAGAACTGTGCCCTGCCCTGGCTGTGTCCTTCCCCTGGATGTGGCATCCTGCAAACGGCTTCGGTGTTCAGAGGGGGCTGAGGAAATCCTGGAGTTGGCCCTGACTATAACACAAATATTATATTTGGGGTAAAGGGTGTGGTGAGAGGTGCAAGGCCTGTCACCCACACTGATTTGGAGAATATTTCATGGTCACAAACTTACTATCACAAGAAACCATAATGGAATAATTGTGAGCATGATAGAAATGTCATGGATTTGTACTGGTGGTGATACTACCTGTAAAATACCCTTCAGCATCTGAGCCAGCTCACCCAGGTGTGGGGAAGGGGATGTCCAGGTGTGGAAAATGGGGATGTCCAGGTGTGGAAAAGGGGAAAGTCCAGGTGTGGAGAAGGGGAAAGTCCAGATGTGGAGAAGGAGGATGTCCAGGTGTGGAAAATGGGCATGTCCAGATGTGGAAAAGGGGAAAGTCCAGATGTGGAGAAGGAGGATGTCCAGGTGTGGAAAATGGGGATGTCCAGGTGTGGAAAAGGGGAAAGTCCAGGTGTGGAGAAGGGGAAAGTCCAGATGTGGAGAAGGAGGATGTCCAGGTGTGGAAAATGGGGATGTCCAGATGTGGAAAAGGGGAAAGTCCAGATGTGGAGAAGGAGGATGTCCAGGTGTGGAAAATGGGCATGTCCAGATGTGGAAAATGGAGATGTCCAGGTGTGGAGAAGGAGGATGTCCAGATGTGGAAAATGGGCATGTCCAGATGTGGAGAAGGGGATGTCCAGGTGTGGAGAAGGAGGATGTCCAGGTGTGGAAAATGGGCATGTCCAGATGTGGAGAAGGGGATGTCCAGGTGTGGAGAAGGGGAAAGTCCAGGTGTGGAGAAGGAGGATGTCCAGGTGTGGAAAATGGAGATGTCCAGGTGTGGAGAAGGGGACGTCCAGGTGTGGAAAATGGGGATGTCCGATGTGGAAAATGGAGATGTCCAGGTGCGGACAAGGGGGATATCCAGGGGGGAGAACAGGGATGTCCAGGTGTGGAGAAGGGATGTCCAGGTGTGGACAAGGTGGTCTCTGCCCACAGGAGGGGAAGGGTTTGGGGCTGGTCTGTGGTCCAAAAACACACCCAGAGGTGACACTGACTGGAGACCCCCATTTCACTATGGTGCTCCTGGAAGTCTCTGCTGGGTCTGCTCCCTTGGGAGGTTCCCAAATCTCAGTGGAAGCCACAGGGGCTCATCTTGGCTTCATTCCTCCCCAGAATTACAGGCCCTTCAGTGGGGTGGATGATACATTAAACACAGATGGGAGTTGAAAGAGATGCTTGAATTGCTGTTTGAGGAGTTGAACTGAGTTCTTTTAGGGTGCAATTCATCTCATCCCAAGGTAGCACCTAAATTAAACTCAAGGAATTCTACCCAAAAAGCATCTCCTTCACTGCACTAATTAGAAGTGAGTGAGTGACCCTCAGGGAGATGCCCCAGGACAGCTGACAGCTGTCCCTTAGTGCCACAATCCCTGGCATTTCTGGGTAATTCCTGCTTTTGGTAATTCCTGCATTTGGTAATTCCTGCTTTTGAGTCCTGTAGGGATCCTGGTGTTTGAGAACTGGGAACTCAGAGAGCACCAGTGGTCATTCCTGGCCAGCCAGGAGAGCTGCAGGGACACAGCCTGTTCTTTCCTGGCAGAAATGCTCCTGCCAGAGCTGCCACAGACCACAGCTCTCCCGTTCCACGGGGACCTGCAGCAAAACTTTGCCTCGTTGTTGACAGTTCAGCTGATCTTTATTCCCTGCTGGATTTGTGTGTGTGTTCCCAACACCTAAAAAGGGTCTGTTTTGCTTCTAGGTTCTGCCTGGCACCAGCAATGCCAAAACATCCCACGAGAAAAGCTGTGCCTGCTGCACTTTTGGAAACTGGAGCTTCCAAAATGAGATGCTGAGCATTTGGGACGCGGGTTGGTTTTTTCTGAGACGGTTCACAAGCTCCCAAGAGCCGGCAGCAGTGACAGCTGGCTCCTGTCCCCCAGGGATCAGCAGGTCAGCGGGCACCAGCAGCTCCAGTCAAGGAAGAAACGTCTCCTCCTCCCTGCTGCTCTCCAGGAGGAACACAAAAATTGTTGCTTGGCCTGATTCAGAGAGTGCTGCTGCTGCTGCCTCCCTCCTGCAGGCTTTTTAAAATTCAGCTGTGCTCGTCTCCAGCGTCTCTGCAGTGTTTAACAGAGGGTGAGGGTGCTGGGGGAGCTGCTGCAGCCGTTCATTAGCCAGGCTAAGGACTGGCCTGCATCTGCATCCTCTGCTTTGTTTGTGGCTCTGCCTGGTGCCCTTTCAGAGCTGTTTGACCCCGCAGAGGTCAGAATTCCCCACGTGGTCTGTGTGAAGTGGGATTTCTGGGGTGGGAAGCACAGTGGCTCCACCAGGGTGATGTGCTCAAACTCTGAGCTTCTCTGTTCCATTTTCCTTGGGTTCTTCTGCACTTGAGAGGATTTCATGGAATCGTGGAACAGTCTGGGTTGGAAGGGAACTTGAAAACCATCTCATTCCATGGGCAGGGACACCTTCCACTGTCCCAGGCTGCTCCAAGCCCCGTCCAACCTGGCCTTGGACACTGCCAGAGATCCAGGGGCAGCCACAGCTTGGACAACAAAGACCTGTTTGGTTGTTCCAAGCAGCAGAACTTTGGAGCAGCATGAGTTCCTCTGGCCAAGGAAATGAAAATGCTCCTTCTGAGGTGGCTTAAAATGGGGAATGTCCTTGCCAGTGTCAGCTCTGTCCAAGCACAAAATCCACTGCAGATCCCAGTTCCTGATCCCAGTTCCTGATCCCTTGTGGCTCTGCTGAGGGAAGGAAATGTTTCCCCTTCCCTGGCTGCCTCCGAGCACTGCTCAGCCCTTGAGTTTGCAGAGCCCCTCACGTGTTGAGAGGAGCTGTCCTGGCTGAGGCAGGTCCTGGCAGCTGAGAACAAAAGGTGCCCAGGGCAGCAGGGCACGGAGGCAGCACCTCTGCTCCCTGCTGGTGTCACAGTGCAGGGCAGGACTCGTCCCAGCTGCTCCCTGGGAGCCTTTTTGGGTTTTGAACAGAAAACTGGAGGAGCCCAACACAGCTTGGTAGGACCTGCCAGTGCCAAGAAAGTCTTTCCATGGTGGGATGAGGGAAATAAAGGCGTTTCTGTAGGGAAATTCAGCCTGGCTTAGACACTCAGCACTTCCCTCTGCCTGCATCCCACCAGGGAGAGGGGAAAGCCCCCACTACTTCACCCTTGTGCCTGGAACAGGACTGGCTTTGCTGAGAGGTAGAAGAAGGCTGAGGGCAGCTCTTGAGCTCTCTGTGTGTCCTTGCTCCTCACTCCAAAATACCTCCCTGCCAGCTCCATGCACCCCTATCCCGGATCAGGGCGAGTTTTACAGACACGGGAAGAGGAAATTGTACAGAAACCCCGGGACTTTCTCTCTCACCTTCAAACTCAGTCTGGCAGTTGCCAGAGTTCTCGTTCAAGCTCTCCTCCTCGTTGATGATGATGTTCTCGATGTCCTTCATGGTGAGGTGGTCGCGGAAGGCGTGGTACAGGATGTGCTTCAGCTCCTCCAGCGTTATTCTCTGCATGTCAAACTGAGGGAGAGAGCCCAGTTACACCCGGGGGATGGGGCCCAGGCATGAGGGCAAGGCCACAATCCCCAGCCTGTGTTCTGTCAGCCTCATTTCAACACCTCAGAGTGGGTTTTGCTCTTTGGGGTTGGCTTCACTCCAACAGGGAATGCTGTAAATGTTGCCCCTGCCAGCTCCCTTGGTGCTGGTGGAGCAGCAGAGGAGCCCAGCCCTGTGCCAGGGATGGCCTCCCAGGCTGGAGAGGCAGCAATCCAGTCCATCCCAACACAGAGAAAACCACAAGGGATTCCCCAGGTGGCTCTTACACCTTCCATGAGCCACAACCCTGTTTGTGCCCCCTTTTTTGCCTTCCTAACCCCCAGTTGTGCCTGGGTGGGAGGAACAAGCAGAGGACACTTCCCTCTGAGCTCACTTCTGTTGTGGATCCAGTAGAAAACGCTGTTCTTACACCAACCAAGTGCTAAACCCACAATTCCTGCTGAACACAAACATTTTGCCCCAGAAGGACGCTGCACACGTGCAGTTTGTGGTATTAATTAATCCCTGCTAATGGTGCAGCAGAGAGGACACTCACCCTGGCTGCTGTGCAGGGCCAGGGGAGCAGAGGAGCCTCTCTGAGTTTAGTAAAGAAGGATTGAAATGTTCCAAGTCATGATGAGTGTTTCTGTGTGCTGCAGGTGCTCCTCCTCTGTGCAGCCCCTCGAACTGAGGCCTCACAGCCCCAAAAGGGTTTGTGCACAGCACTCAGGGCTCTCCAGGGCTCCTCCACCCCATCTGAGCCACCCACCCACCCACCCTCAGGACACCCGGAAAGGCCAAACCCCTCCAGCTCAACACCCCAGTGGAGGAAGGGCGATGCCAACTCACAGCTTCTTCTGCCCCGGGAGAGTGGGGCTGCAGCAGGAAATTCCCATTCCTTCCCCAGCCTGAGGAGAGCAGGACACACCAGGCAGGACAGGGCACAGGGAATGGCTTCCCACTGCCAGAGGGCAGGGATGGATGGGATATTGGGAAGGAATTGTTCCCTGGGAGGGTGGGCAGGCCCTGGAACAGGGTGCCCAGAGCAGCTGTGGCTGCCCCTGGATCCCTGGCAGTGCCCAAGGCCAGGCTGGACATTGGGGCTGGGAGCAGCCTGGGATAGTGGAAGGTGTCCCTGCCATGGCAGGGGTGGCACTGGGTGGGCTTTAAGGTCCCTCCCACCCCAAGCCTTTCTGTGATTCTGATTCTCTGAAGGCAGAAAACCAAACCCACGAACTGCAGCAAACCCCACACTTGTACTGGCCTCGGAGAATTGTTCCTGAGCCAGGAACGGGAAAAGAATTCCAGCAGAGGTGGAACATCAGCCCTGATGAGGTGGAATGGGATCAGCACGTGCTGAGGGGCTGCTCCTGCAGGTAGGAAGTGACCACGGGGATGGAACTGTGGGTTTGCCACATGGATGGAGTCAGGAAGGTGCTGGGGCTCAGTTCCAGGTTGGAGTTTCCCGGGATGAAGACTCCAAAGGAATGCAGGATGGGGTGCTGAGTGGGAAATCCTTGGATCTACGTCCATGCAATCAGCACTGCAGGAAGCCACCCAGGAGGGCTGGGAACCCTGGACAGCTTCACTGCCCCCTGCACACCTCCAGCAACACCCCCAGCGCGCTGCGAAGCAACCAGAGGAATTATGCCGAATTTCCACACCTTCAGTTGCCAGGAGAAACGCTTTTTGTCATGGAACAGGATGTGAAGAGCACAGCTGCTCCCTTTTCAACACTAAAGACAGCAGAGCAGGGCTGGTGAGATTTGTTCATGCACAACAAAGCGGGGTGGAAATTGGTGATTAAATCCCAGGGGGATTTGCAGCCCAGCTTTGAACGGGGCACCAAGGAGCCACCACTGACAATGGGGCACTCGCTATTTTTAGCTGAGTCCCAGAGGAACAAGGATGGCAGAAACACCAAACCCGTCAGTCCCGCCATTCACAGAAACGCTTTTCAGCTGGACAGACCCAGGAACTTGGTCTTTGGTCCCTGCTCTCCACTTCCCAGCACATTTCCTGCAGCAGGGTTGGGATTGGTGCAGGAAAGGAGTGAAGGGAATTGGAGGAATCGGTGATTCTGTGGATGCTGGATAAAACCAGGTGGGTGTGTGCAGATCTGCCGCACACAGGATATGTGGGGATATTGAAGGGCCCAGATGAAGCAAAGGGCACTCAGTTTTCTTCGTTAACCCCTTGCAGGATCAATGATTTTGCGTCTGTGCAATGAGCAGTGGTCAGGGAAAAAAACCTCAGGCTGAGCAGCTCCAAGGTGATGGGAATCCCAGGATGGGCTGGGTTGGAAGGACCTTAAAGCCCATCCAGTGCCACCCCTGCCATGGCAGGGACACCTTCCACTGTCCCAGGCTGCTCCAAGCCCCAATGTCCAGCCTGGCCTTGGACACTGCCAGGGATCCAGGGGCAGCCACAGCTGCTCTGGGCACCCTGTGCCAGGGCCTGCCCACCCTCCCAGGGAACAATTCCTTCCCAATATCCCATCCATCCCTGCCCTCTGGCAGTGGGAAGCCATTCCCTGTGTCCTGTCCCTCCAGTTCCTGATGCAGGCTCCCTCTCTGCCTTCCCTGTAGCCCCTCCAGACCCTGGAGGGGCTCTGAGGTCTCCACACAACCTCCTCTTCCCCGGGCTGCACAGCCCCAGCTCCCTCAAGCCTCTCCAAGCCTTTGCTGCTCTCCCTCTCCCAGCATTGCCACTAAAGAGTTTTAGCAGAGCCTTCTGTGCTGCTGCCTCTGCTCCAAGCTGGGGCACAAACTCAACTGTGGGATCAGCTCATCTTCAAATGGTGCTGGCAGTAATGACCTGAGGGGTTTGGGGTCTTCCTGTACCAGTTAAAATCTGTCTGGAGGGAAGGAATTGTTCTCTTGACAAATGCTCAGCTGCTGCTGCATCTCCAGCTCTGGCTTTTAAATGTTATGCTAATAGAGAGAGAAATGATCTTTTTTCATTGTTTTGTTGTCCTTTGTGTCTTTTAGGAAGTGGAACAACCTCAGATGGGATTCCAAATGGCCCTCATTGGCTCATAGGAGTTGGACTCAATGATCTTTGCGGGTCCCTTCCGACTCGCTCAGAACATTCTGTGAATCTGTGAATTTATGCAGTGATTTTTGGTCTCTTGGCAGGAGCGTGGTCCTTGCTCCTGCTTTGCTCCTTGCAGGACACCCGTCCTCCCCGAGCTCTGTGTCACCCTGGCAGCGTGTCCAGGATGGCTCCAGCCCGGGGCAGGCAGGGACAGGCTCTGCTTGGGCTCCCAAGTAATTCCTATTATCCCTGCTCTCCAAGCTGGCAATTTCCCTGATTCACTTTTCAATTACTCCGGGTTTTATTGTGCTAATGACAGCAACCAGGGAGCAACTCTTAACTTTTATTGACTCCGCAGAGAGGAAAACAGGGACTGTGGCAAGCTGGAAACTTTCTATAGGATTTATAATTAGGAGAAATCAATGGAGCTGCTCATGAGCCTTGGAGTAATTCGCTGTAAGCAGTGGAACACAAACTGTGCTGAGGCTCCGACTCCGGGTGCTGCTGTGAGTGGGAGCTGTAGAGAGCACCAGGAACTGGGCACTGCAGTTCCTCAGGGACCCCTGCAGCTGGAGGATGTTATCCCATGAGGCATCTGGAAGGGAAAGTGGACCTGATCCAATCCAGTCCTTCTTGACTTAAAATTCCTGCAGGGAATGAATCCCTGCCAGTTCCTTGAGTCTCCCTAATACAAGTTTCCCAAATTTGTGTCTGCCTTGCCTGCAGAGCCCCATTCCCAGATACTTCTGTCCCCTACCCGGCCTGGGCTCCTCTGCTCCATGCAGGAACGGCCCAGTGGGAAGGGCTTGTTCCTTGAAGGAGTTAAAAGCTGGAATAGCACTTCTGATAATTTCATTCCATTTCATATCAGCTCTGCTTTAAACAAAAGAGTGGGAGGCTCCTCCCTGCAATCCCAGGGTGGCCTTGCTGCCCTGCAGGTGGGTGAGGCCGGGGGACCCTGCAGTGATGGGAGCAGGGCCACTCTGGGGACCCACAAGGTCTTTTAAAGCCACTTTGCTCAACAAGAGGTGGGACAGGCTGCTCTGGCAGGGAGGGTTTAGCTGGGAGAGCTCTTAGACCCAGGTTTCCCACAAAAACCACCTGGAAAGGTCAGCTGGGGCTGTTGAGGGCTCCAGGTGGAAGAGGATTTAGCCTCATGTTCTGAAAATTAATTCTGCAACCCCAAAAGCTTCAAAGAATCAGAGAATCATTTAGGCTGGAGAATATCCTTGAGTCCAACCTCAGGCCTGACCCCAATCCCAGCACTAACCCTGTCCCACAGCACCACATCTGCATTGACCCCAATCCCAGCACTAACCCATCCCACAGCACCACATCTGCACTGACCCCAATCCCAGCACTAACCCTGGCCCACAGCACCACGTCCCTGTTTCATTGATTTCTTGTTTGGGGCAGCCCCTGACAATCTCTGAGTAACAAACAAGGCCTTTGTTTTGCCCTCAGACCTTTTGCATGCCCTGAACACCCCCAGGGCAGATGCAGAGGGACTCTGCCCACGCTGCCACAACAGGGGTGTGACCCTAAAAGTGGCCGGCGTCTGCAGAGCAGCTGGGCTTTGTGCACATGTATGGATATATTTGTATGGAGAAATGTATGGCCTTATTGTGTATTATTACTATTATTGTCTTTATTGTCATTGTTATTATTACCACTATTATTATTGTTGTTGTTATTACACTATATTATTATTATTTACATTATTATTATTGTTGTTGTTGTTGTTGTTACTCAGAGGGATGGAGCACCTCTCCTGGGAGGAAAGGCTGGGAGAATTGGGATTATTCAGCCTGAAGAAGAGAAGGTTTGGGGTGACCTCATCGTGGCCTTCCAGGACCTGAAGGAGCCAACAAGGAAGATGGAGAGACACTTGGGACAAGGGATGGAGGAACAGGACACAGGGAATGGCTTCCCACTGCCAGAGGGCAGGGATGGATGGGATATGGGAAGGAATTGTTCCCTGGGAGGGTGGGGAGGCCCTGGCACAGGGTGCCCAGAGCAGCTGTGGCTGCCCCTGGATCCCTGGCAGTGTCCAAGGCCAGGCTGGACATTGGGGCTTGGAGCAGCCTGGGACAGTGGAAGGTGTCCCTGTGTGTCCCTTCACACACCCCACAGCCCACACGGGATCTTCAAGGAATATCCCTGGGATTCCCCTGGCTCTGCCAGAGGCACCGGTGTCTGTGGGTTACAAACTGCTCTGGGCAGAGCTCCAAACACCCTCCTCTGCCCCCAGGGACAGGAGGGGATTTTGTGGCTGTCCTGTGCAGGGCCAGGAGTTGAACTCGATGATCCTTCGGGGTCCCTTCCCACTCGGGATATTCCATAATACTCAGTGTGGATTTAGAGCATCCCTTACAGCTGCTGGCTCCGTGACTCCTGGGACGGGGCTGGTGTGGCCTCCACGTGTCTGACAGGAACCCGTGGGGACACATTTGGCTCTGGGGACGGGAAATGCTGCTGGGGCTGGGCTGCAAAGAAACCCTTTTCCATCTAAAAATTAACCTGGAGATGTAATTCCCTGCTGGAGATGAAATTTCCTCTGCTGGTCTCACCCCCTGGTGAGGCTGGTCCCATCCTTTCCCAGACCCAGACTAACTCTGGAGCAATGATTTAAGCAGGGGACTGGGTCTTTGGCTGTGCCTCTCCACTTCCCAGCTGGGACCTAATGGTTCCTAAACTGGGCTAAGAGAAATATGGCCCCTGACAGGCCCCACCTCCACAGCAAACACAGCAGGGATATCAATCCTGGCCCCACTCAATTAACTTGGAATAGTTTAGTGAACCACGGAGAAGTGGTGGTTTGGTTTATTTTTCAATTAGAGACTGCTCTGAGGCTGCAGCACAAATTAACCGGCCCCAACAATTGCTGCGGCCTGGGTTCAGCACCGCCAGGCCTCGCTCCGGGGCTGATCCTGACCAAAGGGAATCCCTAACGAGGGCTGCACCATCCTGACCTTCCATGCCAGGCCTGGGGGAGCCCCCGGGGAAGCAAACCCCTCACATTTAACTGGGGCTAAAGCTGGGAATTCCCATTTGGCACCGACCATCTTCTGCCTCCCCCACAGACCTGGAGTTCTCCTGGATCCCTGGCCCCAGGTAAATCCAGCAGCGGGCTGAGGTAAAACCTGCAGACCTGGAGTTCTCCTGGATCCCTGGCCCCAGGTAAATCCAGCAGCGGGCCGAGGTAAAACCTGCTCTGTGGGGATGTCTGTGCGTCCCACCGCAGGCCCGGGGTTCCAGGCTGACCTGTTCCCCCTTTGCTCGGCCAACGGGAGCACAACGAGGGGGTTTGGGGCAGGTCACTGTGCGGGCTGTGCCAAAACCCCCGATACTCCAAGGGAAAAAATCCTTCAGTCTTTGCCGCACAAGATGCTCCTCCATCAGGGGACAGCAGGGGCTCTGCGCTCCAGGGGGACCCTCAGGGGCAGCTGTGTCTGGGAATGCTGGAATTCCTGATCCAGGCAGCAGCGAGGATGTGAGGGCAGCTCTCTGTGTGCCAGGTGGGGCTCTGCCACGCCAGGTGCCCGGGCACAGCTGCACGGGCAGCAGCGGTGACAGCAATGACAAACCTGGCAGCACAGGGGGATTACGGAGCGAGGGGAAGCCAAGGCCTTGCAAAAATAACCTCCCCTGTCTGCTTCACCAAGCAGATTGAGCCCGACCCTTGGCCTCTTCCCCATTTTTCACAGGCTGCTGCAGGATCTCTACCCGGAGAAATGATCTTTAAGCTGCTCCTGAGTGGGATGAGGCAGCACAAACCCGAGTGAGGTGAATGAGCGGGCCCTGCTGCTGCTGCTGCTGCTGCTGTCTCCTGAAAGCCCTCAGCCAAAGGAAACCCATTTTTTTACTTAACAGCTACAAATATTTTGAGAACACCAGGAGAAGTGGATTAGAAGGTGAGACCTGCTCAAAGGACACAATCATTAACAAAGGCCTTACAAGGCAGACCCAGAGCTGCTGTGGGGGACTTGAGGCTTCCTTGGCACTGCTGACGGTGGTGAACAAAAAGCAATGACAATGAGGCAGCAAAGAGAGCTTCTAACTCTGCTGTACAGCACCAGACAGAGCCAAGACAGACTCGTGGAATCTCAGAATGGGTTGGGATGGACCTCAAAGCTCATCCCTGCCATGGGAAACCTTCCACTGTCCCACATTGCTCCCAGCCCAGCCTGTCCCTGGACACTTCCAGGGATCCAGAGGCAGCCACAGCTTCTCTGGGCAACCTCCAGGGCCTCCCCACCCTGTAAAGCAAAAGGGAAAAGAGAAAAAACCCCAAAGTTTTTATTCTCTACTTCCCTCAGCAAGTGATGTTCAGCCACTTCCCAGGAAGGACTCCAGCCCCTGCAGTGGCTGCCTCAAAGGCAAACATTGGAAATAAGAAATTCCCCCTCTCCTCCCCCTTTTCCTAGTTTTTACATCTGAGCTGACATCTCATGGTCTGGAATATCCCAGGACCTCAGGACTGGCACCTTCTCATTTGCAAGACATGAAATATTAAAAAGACAATTTTTTTTCTTCACAGTGAGAAATTCACCTAAAGCAGGAGAAATTCATCTGTGCAGGGAAAGGTCATGATTTGTCAAACTGGCACTTTCTAAGGAGAAGGAAGAAATAACAAATTTGAAATGCCAGAAGCTCCTGACGTTGCTAACGGGGCCCGGGAGCTGACAGAGAGGAGATGGAAGTGCCACCACCAGGGTGGCCCAGTGCTCCCAGCCCCAGCAGCTGCACAGCCAAGGCACACAAACAACACATTTGGGGTTATTTTTCCAACTTCCCCCCAGGCTGTAGAAACCAGGGTTTCTCTAAAGCCCGTCCCATCTGCCCCCAAAGCCCCTGACTCCCACGATCACGCTGAGGTGACAATGGAGCTCCCCTGGTGCCTGTCATGGATCTCTCCTGACAAGTCAAGAGCCCTGAGGGAAGTCAGTGAATCTCAAATTCAGCTGGAGACAGAAATACAGAGGAAAACCCCTCCCCTGCTGCAGTTCATTCTAGCAGTTCCAGAGCAGAGGATGTGAAAAATTGGTGCTGGTGCACCAAGGCTCAGAGGATGGGAAGGAAGGACAGAAATGATTTGAGTATTTTGAATTTGTTCCTCTCTGTCACCTTGTGCTGGGATGTGGATTTGTCTTTTCTTATATTTGCATGTTGTAATTATTTTTGTATCACCTTTTGCTCTCCACACAGCAACCACTGTTTGAAACCATGATTAATTCAGCTGAAAACCACATCAAAACTAAAGCCTGGGGTATCTGCTCGGTTACTCCAGTGCTGGGAGCCCATGATTTTTTTCCTTGCCATGGTACAAACAAGGTGATCCCTTCTGAAGTCCCCTCCAGCAATCCACTTGGCATTTGTGAGCTCCTGGCAGCTACCAATAACTGAGAGAGAGCAGGAAATACAGATCAGCTGTCAGAGCTGAAAAATAAACTTCAGCAAAGTGATTTTAATGCCTGACTCAGTCTGCACCGAGGAGGGAGCACTGGCACCTCCACACTGGGATAAACGAGCGGCTTTTGCTGCAGGAGAGCTCAGGAGACACAGGGGAAGCAGGAGCAGAGAAGGCAGGAGCAGAGCTGGCCCCCAGCACGGAGCCCAGCACAGGAGATCCCCCAGCAGAGTGCAGGTGAGATGTGGGAAGAGCTCACCTGAGAAACTCCTCCTGGGGACAAGCAGGGATGCTGCAGATTGGGAGCAGATTTAGGAGCTCTGCATGGAACACCCTGATTGTTTGGAGCCCACTGGGAATGAAGTGGGAACCCTCCCAGCACCAGCCCCTCCATCCCATCATCTACACCAGGACATGGCACAGGTGAACCCGAGTGGTGCCTCAGAACAGAGGACACAGCAGATGGAGCAGGTCCCGTGAATTTTCCTTCCCTGCCTCGTCTGAACTGCCCAGGCATCAGATTTTGCTGTGCTGTATCACAGTAAATAAATGCCTTTGGATTATCTTTTATCTTTTATTAGAGGCTTTGGATTATCTTTTATCTTGGGGTATCTTTTATGGCAGATCTGACCATGAGTCTCTGGGGAGCTGAATGTAGAATCACTGAATATCCTGGCAGGGACCTCCAGGGATCACCCAGTGCAGCCCCTGGCCCTGCACAGACACCCCAACAACCCCACCCTGGGCATCCCTGGCAGCGCTGTCCAAACGCTCCTGGAGCTCTGGCAGCCTCGGGGCTGTGCCCATTCCCTGGGGAGCCTGGGCAGTGCCCGGCACCCTCTGGGGAAGAACCTTTCCCTGCTGTCCGGCCTGAGCCTGCCCTGGCAGCTGGGGACTGTCACCAAGCCAGGAGGGCTCAGCCACGTCCCAGCCCTGAGCTCCCACCTGGGAACAGCCACGTCACGGGAGAGAGCTCTGCCCCAGGCCTGTGACATCAGGCTGCTAACTGCACTTCAGTTCTGCATCAATTAGAGAAATATTTAGCTCAGTGACACTTGAGGGCTCTTGTCCCACTAAAATAAGCTGAATAAACTGTCACATGGCAGCTCAGCTCCCCCACCCCGTGCCTCGCTGGAGCGGGGCTTGGAGAGCCCAGGGGCAGCTCCTGGGGGGCAAATCAAGGCTGGGCTTCCAAACAGAGCCCAACAGGCTGGGGATGGAGCAGCTCTGCTGGGATGAGAGCCTGGGAGAGCTGGGACTGTTCACCTGGAGAGGAGAAGCTCCAGGGGGACCTCACTGTGGCCTTGCAGGGCCTGAAGGAGCTGACAGAAAAGATGGAGAAAGACTGGGGACAAGGGATGGAGGGACAGGACACAGGGAATGGCTTCCCACTGCCAGAGGGCAGGGATGGATGGGATACTGGGAGGAATCCTTCCCTGGGAGGGTGGGGAGGCCCTGGCACAGGGTGCCCAGAGCAGCTGTGGCTGCCCCTGGATCCCTGGCAGTGTCCAAGGCCAGGCTGGACACTGGGGCTTGGAGCAGCCTGGGACAGTGGAAGGTGTCCCTGCCCATGGCAGGGGTGGGATGAGTTGAATTTTAAGGTCACTCCCACCCCAACCTATCCTGGCACTCTGATTCTGGATATGGAAAATGAGCTTTATGCCACACTAAAGTCTTCCTCCCTCACTGATTCCTCCCAACACCAGACCATTCCCCTGGCAATAATTCCCTATTTCTCTTCATCCCACTGGGCCAAGTGGGATGCTTTGCTGAAGCCTTGCTGAAGCCTCCCCTGCTCTGCAGGTACCAATCCCAATTTTCTCACCAAATTATGAAATGTGTTAATGAAATCCAACCTTGGAGCCCTCAGCTTCTGCCCCAGCTCTGGAGAAGGACATGAACCTTCCACAGCTTGAGCAGGGATATTTTTCAAACAGAAAATATCACTGATCCATGAAAACTCTGAGCCCTGAGTTCATTAAAACTTCATTAATTGGAGGCCTAACAGTGAGAGGGAAGGACCTGGCAGCCTGACTTGAGCTGACTGCAGACACTCGCCCTGGCAGGGAGCAGGAGAAATGGCATTTATTGATGTGGCCAATTTCACCCCTGGGAGAAACACCTGCTGTGAGGGACACCAGAACCAGCACCAGCTTGGGGGTGGCCTTTTGCCTGGAGGGGATCTTGATTTCATCAGTCCCTGAGTCCAGTTTTGGTTTCAGCAGTCCCCAAGTCCAGTTTTAGTTTCAGCAGTCCCTGAGTGTAGTTTCTTTGCAAATGTTACCTAACGTTTGTTATTTGCCCAAGAGCCCTGGCTCAACAGCAGCATTTCCATCCCATCCCATCTGCTGGAGAAATTCTTTCTTTGGCAAAATAAAAATGCACCGATTTTGCAGAGGAAAAAGCTGAGAGCAGAGGCTGGAATCAAGGCTGGGACGCTCAGCAGAAGGAGCAGGCTGCAAAGCCAGGCTGTCCTCTGCCTTTCCTTCAGCCCTGACCTGGGAACACCTTCAGAGCTCCATTTGCATAGGACACAGTGTCTGCTCCAGCCCAAATGGGACTCTGATCCCTGGGTATTTGGGATCTTAGCACATCCACCCTGCTGTGCGAGGGGAGGGGCTGAGCTTGTCCAAGGATTCATCTTGAACTTTGCTCGTTTGTCTGAACAAATGCAAATCTTGCTTTGTTCCTTCCCTCCACAATGACCCCGTGGCTTTGGGGTCAGGCCTGATGGATCCCCCCAGCTGGAAGCCGCTTTGGATCCCCATGTCCTGCATCTCCCACTGCAAATCCACGTTCAGGAAGGGGAATTTTTAAAGCAGGAACGTGAGGAGTCGCTGGGGGCTTCATCTCCCTGTAAATCAGTGCCAGGCATGTCCCTGTCCCTGCCCCTGCCCCTGCCCCTGTCCCTGTCCCTGCCCCTGTCCCTGTCCCTGCCCCTGCCCCTGTCCCTGTCCCTGCCCCTGCCCCTGCCCCTGTCCCTGCTGCTGTTTATCTGCACTGCAGGGACAACCACCAGGAGCAGCTCCCCAGCACAGCCCTCCCAGAGCCACCTGAGGGGGACAGTCCCACTGCTGCTGGCCAATGACAAATGCAGGGACAAGGACACCAAGGACCCCAGCAGGCTGAGGCAAAAGGCACCTGGAGGTTGGATACGGAGCCACCAACCAGCCCAGGACCTGCCAGGGCAAAGCTCTCCTTTGCTGAGTTTAAATCCTCCCCGAGCCCTGGGAGCTGCTCTGCTGAGGCCAAACCCTGCTCGTGACACTCCAGCAGTTTTTTGGAAGAACACAGAAGCTCCCTCCTCCAAAATCCTGTGTTTTCCTGGTGGGAAACAGACCCCTGAGGTTCTGCATGCCCGTGACTGCTGTCAGGAATGACCAGCACCACAGGGCTGGGTGACTTTCTGGTGCCAGGGTCACACACAGCCCGGTGGCAGCAGAGCTGTGGCACTGGTGCCGCCTGTGCCAGCTCTGCAGCCTTTGCAGGAGAATCTCGTGGTGACACATGTCAGGTTTTCTGTTTTCCCTTCTCACAACGAGCTGGCTCTCCCTGCAGGGAATCTGTGCTCCCTGGCCAGCTGTTCCAGCTGATCAGCTCCTGTCATCTCTGACACTTTTCCTGGAGCGCTTCATCCCGGTTTGAAATCCCTCAGGAGAGAGAAATCCACATCTGCTGCGGGTTCTGACTGGCTCCTTTCCTGCCCCTTTCCTGTCCTGTTTGGCACAGCCGCACTGAGGGGAAGCTGTGCTTTGCTGCCCTTGGAGTGTCCCCCCCACCTGCTTTGTCATTTCTCGGGCTCCCTCAGTCTTTGCTGCCCTAAAGAATCATCTCACAGCAGCTGATTTCACCCAGAGTGGGTAAGGAAAAGCAAAAAAAGCAAAAAGAAAGGAACAATCTAAAATGCACCCAGAGCTGCTGCTCTTTGGTAACTCAGAATTGTTGAATCCAAGAATGGTTTGGGTTGGAAGAGACCTCAAAATCATCTCCTTCCACCCCCTAGCCACGGGCAGGGACACCTTCCACTGTCCCAGGCTGCTCCAAGCCCCAATGTCCAGCCTGGCCTTGGGCACTGCCAGGGATCCAGGGGCAGCCACAGCTGCTCTGGGCACCCTGTGCCAGGGCCTGCCCACCCTCCCTGGGAACAATTCCTTCCCAATATCCCATCCATCCCTGCCCTCTGGCACTGGGAACCCATTCCCTGTGTCCTGTCCCTCCAGCCCTTGTCCCCAGTCCCTCTCCAGCTCTCCTGGAGCCTCTTTAGGCCCTGGAAGGGGCTCTGAGGTTGCTCCAAGCCTGGTTTTTCATCATCTCTGTGGCTCCTTTGTAACCTGCCCCTGTTTACTGTGGATTAATTTTGCTGTCAGTGCTGGAGGCTGAAATATCTGCTCTCTACCTGAGTGTGTCAAGTGCACCTGGATTTTATCAGAGAGATAAGGTGAGCAGACTCTGTCATATCTGCCTGGAGCTCAGGCATCAAAACAGGTCCATTTTTCACTGATTTGGTTTTCCCAGTAAAGGGAAATGTGGATTCTTCAGGGTTTGGGTTTTTTTTTTTAAATTCCACTTGTGTTTTTTCTTTTTGCCATCGTGGATTGAATAAAATTTACATTTAGGCAACAAAAGTTCACGACAGACTCCGCCACCTTCTGTATTAAACCTTTTCTTTCCCTCTGCACGCTCTGCTTGGAGAAGTTTGATGTTGTTGTTGATTCTCCAAGGGAAAAGCTGGAAAGAGCCCCCAGAACTGCTCTGGGTGTGTGTGTGTGTGCACATCCATATCGATCAGAACTGATGTAATTAAAAGGAAGGCTTTGTAAAATATAATTTGAAGCAGTTTGCAGCATTCATGCATAATTTTCAAATTATTTGGGAAGGGAGAAGTTATCGGAGTTGACAGGGCAATGTTATATGCAGTGAGAAGGAATAAAACTCAGTCTTCAATTTATATATTCTGTCAATTAATAAGGGAATGGATATAAATGAGGTGCTCAGGATCTGGGAGAACAAAGGGGAATCTGCTTCTCTCAGAGCCTAAAGAGCCAAAGCAACACACGCTGGAAAAGATGGGAAAAAACATCCTGGGAACAGGTGTTACTGTTAGCTGGTCTTCAGAGGCGCTAATGAAAACTCCCTAAAATTAACAGGATCACAGGGAATCCTGAGGATGTGACAAAATTCTGGGATATGGCTGTGTAAATTTGACATGCCTCCATCAAGGCAGTGTTATCATTCCTCGCCTCAGCCCTGCAAACAGCTCCCATAAATTTCCCTGAGCTAATTGCTCTTTAATAGTTTGTTGTGTGAGCACTCGCTAATTACAAGTCAGGCAGCGTTGTGAAAACACATCTGAAATATTCCTACAGGTGAGAAATGGGTTTGGGGAAGAAAGGAATTTTTAGCAGAGTGTGGTTTGTGAGTCTTGGGTGATCTGAAGTCCTGCTTCAAACACCAGCACCGAGTCAGAGCATTGTTGTCATTAGACATAAATAATTCATCAGTGAGGTGAGCCAGGTAGCTCTGGCCTTTCTCTGGGTGCTGCATTTTAAATTAAAAGTAACCCAACTCTTTATGCTGGTTTTTGTTTCTTAATTCCTGCAGGTTTCCCTCAGACTCCGCCATTCGGGCCCAGTGCGGGAGACAGAGGTTGTGATCCCAGACTGGAGCCTTCCCACAGATTTGGGGGGCAAGAGGAGCTGCAAAATGGGGCTGGGAGGGTGGCACAGAGACATGTGGAACGGCTGAGACCCCTCAAGCAAAAAAACCCTGAGGGGCTGGAGCATGTCCAGGGCAGGGAACAGAGCTGGGAAGGGGCTGCAGCCCCAGGAGCGGCTGAGGAAGCTGGGAAAGGGGCTCAGCCTGGAGAAAAGGAGGCTCAGGGGGGACCTTGTGGCTCTGCACAACTCCCTGACAGGAGGGGGCAGCCGGGGGGGGTCGGGCTCTGCTCCCAGGGAACAGGGACAGGAGGAGAGGGAACGGCCTCAGGCTGGGCCAGGGGAGGCTCAGGGTGGACATCAGCAGGAATTTCCCCATGGAAAGGGTGCTCAGGCCTTGGCAGGGGCTGCCCAGGGAGGTTTGGAGTGCCCATCCCTGGAGGTGCCCAAGGAAGGCCTGGAGTGGCACTCAGTGCTCTGGGCTGGGGACAAGGTGGGGATTGGGCACAGGCTGGGACTGGATGATCCTGGAGGGCTTTCCCAGCCCCAGTGACCCTGGGATTCTGTGTGGCCCATGTGCAGCAGTGCCAGGGCTGGTGCGGAGGTTCCTGAGGACACACGACAGCAATCGCAGCAAACCCAAAGGGCAGGAATTCCCTCCCACCCTGGTATCCCATTTCTGCTCCTAACTTCAGCCATGGCAGACACTCCCAGACCAGTGGAATGGGATAAATTCCCGGGAAGATGCAGACTTTGCTAATTACAGAAAGGAAATGCAGAAGCAATCCCCAGACATCATTAGTCCTGATTGTAATTTATGCAATAAAAATAAAAAGTGACGGCTTAAATTGGAGTGTTCTGTTGCCCCTGGGAGGATCAATTGGAGTTTTTATCCCACATTTAGATCCTAATGCTGCAATCCATCACTCCAGGGCCATCCCGAGGCAATGGTGGGGTTTAGAGGTGGATGAGAAGCAAATTCCTGATGAAGTGTTGAATACTGAAAGAGGAATTATTGAATGATGAAAGAGGAAACATTGAATATTGGAAGAGGAAATACTGAATGATGAAAAAGGAAATATTGAATGATGGAAGAGGAAATACTGAATATCGGAAGAGGAGATATTGAATATTGGAAGAGGAGATATTGAATGCTGAAGAGGAAATACTGAATGATGAAGAGGAAATATTGAATGCTGGAAGAGGAAATAAGGAATGCTGGAAGATGAAGGAGATGCAGTGTTGGCTTTCAGAGAGCACCAGAGCTCATTTTCTCCACTGCTGGTGGTGGAACTGTGGGGCCTGGGCTGCTGAAGTTCAAGATCAGGGTCTATCACAGCTGGTATTTGAGTATCTCATGGAAAGGAAAAAGAGCGTCATGTTTGCTTTTAGTGTTCCCTCAACTCCATCTCTTTCTTTGGGAAGAAGCTTTGCTCCTGGTGGATGTGATAATCCATGGATGGACACGTGCATGGCAGGTTCAAAGTCGATGTCAGGAGAAGAATCCCACCTTCATTGCAGGAGGGAAGAAGAGAGACCTTGAGTGAAGAATTTGCCGAGTTATTTTGGGGAGTTCTGTGAACTTCCAGCACATCCAACTTGTGCTGTCAGGAAATTTCACACCTTGCAGGAGAAATCCTCTCCTGTGGCTTGCTCTGAAACTGTCTCCTGCTTCATTTGTACCCTCCCCAGCTCCAGTCATCACCTTCCCAAATTGTGACATATAAAAGATAACCCAGTTATCTTTTCCTCCACCTAAGTTTTTTCTTCTTATCCACTTAAGTTTCTTCTTTTTAGCCACCAAAGTTCCCTCTTGAGGAAGCACCACCTGGAATTCATGAAGGTTTCCTCCTCGTTAACTTCTCCCATCCCACCATCTCCCTCCCAAGACATGGTGGAGCAGATCCCAGTGACATCCAAGAAGTGAACACACACCACGAGCTGGTTTTTTCCCCTATTCCTTTCTCAACCTTTCCCAGTTTTCCACTTGCTCTTTGACTGCTGAGACCTGAGCTGACATTCCCATGGATCTATTAAAAGTAACTTCAGGATCTCATTCCCGAGTGGTCCAGCCCTCCCCGAGCTCCAGGGGTGCCCAGTAAGGAAAAGGCTGGATGTCACTCCGTGTTTATTTTGCCATGGAAGGAGGGCACCAGGGATGAGCATCAAGAACAGCATCTTTGTTCCAGAGCCCATGGAGCACCCAGGGATTTTCCACATGCTTCTGCCTGTGCCTGTCTTCCACAAGTGAGGAGAACACAGACACTGGAACCAGCCTGGCCACCACCAGATGGAGAAATCAGCCACCTTCACCCTGGAGACAGCTGTTCACTGGCTCACAGCTCCCACTGCAGAGCAAAGCTGCAGGAAAACCCCTGAGATGGCAGGAAAGGAGCAGAGTCCCCTTTCTGGCCCAGCTGTGTCCAGCAGCCGGGTGAAACTGGAGCCCCAGTGGGAATGGCCCTGCTGATGTCCTGCCCCCTTTCTTGGTGCGGTGCTTCCCTTCCCTCAGAGCTCGCTCCTACAGCTGGAACTTTAATTCTGCAGGCTTTTTAAGCTGGAAAAGCATCAGTGTCTGTTGGGGTGCACGATGTGCTGGAAGAGAGAGAGGCCCTGAGGGCCGCAGAGAGAGCCTCTTTCCTGGACCCAGAGGTGACCCTGGGAGTGCATCCAGGGCACCGGGGATGGGCTGAGAGAGGATTGTGGGTTTGTGGGCAGTGCTGGGCCTATGAGATGTGATAATTGTAGTTTGTGACCTTATAGGGCATTGTTTACCTGTTACCATAACAGGCAATGTCTGTGCACTACCCCAGGTGATTGGGGGACACTGAGGTGAACATCTTTCCTGTTTATATGATGTGATATCCTGTTGGGTGCTGGTATTTAGGGAATATTCCCTGTGCAATAAAGGCTTTGCACTTTCCATCTTGTGTGCGGAGTCGTGCCCTTGTGTGAATAATGCAGGTGTCCTCCACGCTCTCCTATCTAACCCAGGCAGGTGTTTATTAATACCCAGCACAGGGATTCACCGCTTCAGGAAAAGCTGCTGTTCCAGTGTATCCAAGGAATCTGTCCAGCAGCACAATGGGAACAGCTACAGCACGAGGAAGCAATTTTAACTATAATCCAGGAGTCAGGATTCCCACCCTCTCTGTGCACCAGTGCCTAGGGATGTGTGTCCATAAAATCCCATGGTGAGGAGAAAGCTCTGCTGCGGGATCACCACTGGTTTGGGAGGAGCTGGGATGGCTCCAGCCTCGGCTCCTTGCCAGACTGACTGATCCCTCAGCCTGCCTCGGCCGGTACCTGCTGCTCCTGGGGGTGCCAAATCTGCTTTTGGATCTCAACCTGCCTGTTGGGATATTGAGGAGAAGCTCCAGAAGCCCTGTGCTGGCCCTGGAGAAGGAAAGGCTGCTCCTCAAGGAGCCCTTCTCAGTTTGTAGCTGTTTCATACTGGGGGGCACAGGCTGGAACAACGGGAGTTTTAAGGTCCCTTCCAACCCAAACCATTCAAGGATTCCATGATTCCTTAATTCTGGGATTCCATGATTCTATGATGTAATGATTCTATGATTTTAAAATTCTGTGACTCCATGATTCCATGTTTCTGTGATTTCATAATTCTGTAATTCCACCATTCCATGTTTCTATGATTTCATGATTCCATGTTTCTATGATTTCATAATTCCGTAATTCTGTGATTCCATTATTCCGTGATTCTGTGATTCCATGGTTCCATGATTCTATGACTTCATGATTCCATGATTCTGTGATTCCACAATTCTATGATTTCATGATTCCATGAGTCTATGAGTCTGTTGTTTCATGATTCCACAATTCCATGATTCCGTGATTTCATTATTCTATGATTCCATGATTCCGTGATTTCATGAGCTACATTTTACACTTCTCTTGAATCCAGGAGCTGTTGAGCCAAGTGGTTCTTTACATTTTGGAGAACTGTGCCATTTTCCTGCACTTTAAGGGCTGGTGGGAATTACACTGTCAACCAGGAAAACCTGACACCACCTGACTTCTTTGTCTCCTTATCCATGGAAATTTGGGTCATTCGAATGGATAACACAGCTCATTGACATGAACTCATCCCCTTATTTTATACAAACCCCTGAACCACCCCTTGGGTCCCAAAGCCTCGAAGTTCACAGGATTCCATGACAATCCCACTTTCCAGACGTGTTATTTAATACTTTGGACTGCACACCCAATTTCCCACTGGAAATAAAAGGGAAAAACCAACTTGTTTATCAAAGTTTTGTTTTGGCAGAGTTTTATCTGCAACTGCTCCCCACGAGCTTCAAATTCAGCGTGGGAGGGCTGAGATTCCCAAACATCCCACAGCAGGCTGGGAGCACAGCTGCAGCTGAGCTCCAGATGTGCTCCTGCTGAGCCTGACTGGCTGCAAGCACAGGAGAACAAAGAGGGCTGGATTGGGAAGGGATTTTTTTGTTGGGTGTTATGAAAGTGGAAAATGGATATTATGAATGTAAAAGGCAAACATAAAATCATGGAATCAGGAGTGAATGCTGAGTTAATAAGGTGAGTTTGCATTTTCAGTGTGTGAGCAAGGAAATAATGGATTGGGTTTAGGAGGGGGGTTGTTGTTATGCCTTTTATTACTGAGGCTGCTTCCCTGCCTGGAAATCCTTCTGAGAACTCCTGACTTCATCCCCAGCTCCACAGGCACACGAAAACAAAGGAAAGATTGAGGAAATGTCAGCCAAGCAGTAGGAAAAAGCACCCAAACAGTAAAACAAAGCAGCTGAGTGCTTTCCAAGGAGGCTGGAGCAGTATGGAGCAGTATGGAGCAGGATGGAGCAGGATGGAGCAGGATGGAACAGGATGGAGCAGGTCTTCCCATGTGGGAAGCCATGGCCAAGGCTCGGGTAGGAATTAAACACAAATCCAGGTGTCTGCATTGTTTGGGTTATCCGGAGTTGTTGCACACACATCCCAGCAATGCTCTGGGCTCCAAAGCCTGGCTTTAAGCAGAATCCAAGGCACAATGGTCACCCCCAAGGGCAAAAGGAGAGGGGCACAAAATCAAATCTGAAAACACAGAACATTTCTTTTCCCCCAGCAACCAAAGTTTCCTGGTAAAATAACAGACTGGAAAAGAATAAATGCTCTCTGCGTGCTCCACTGGGAATGAGGCAAGGTGGCAAATCCATGCTCTGGTTTCTTAGGGTGGTTATCAGGAAAGGTTCTTCCCCAGAAGGTGCTGGGCACTGCCCAGGCTCCCCAGGGAATGGGCACGGCCCCGAGGCTGCCAGAGCTCCAGGAGCGTTTGGACAAGGTGGAATCGCTGGGGTGTCTGGGCAGGGCCAGGGGTTGGACTGGATGGTCCCTGTGGTCCCTTCCCACTCAGGATATTCCAGGATTCTCCTGGGAGATGGAGAGTGCTGGCTCTGTGCCTCTGGTCCAGCAGAGGTTTGGCCCAGGAACCACCGGAGCGGGGAAGCAGCAGAAGCTCCTGGGTCTGGGGTGTGCAGAGTCAGCAGTGCCCAGCAGCTGCTCCTTTGCACCTTATCCCTCCTGATGGTTCCCAGTGATGGCTTTCAGCACCCCCTGCTGCTCCCTGCCCTTAGACAGAGAAAAACTCACTTTTCAACAGGATCCAACCTCTACTCCCAGTGTAAGGGAGCTCTGCTGGATGGAGTTATTAATAAAAGAAATGTAAACACACCCAATATTTGCAATAATTCTCCATTACCCACTCCACAGGCAGCTTGGAACAATGCACGTGGAGCAGGTGCCCCGTTGCTCTCTGTTCTTGTCAGCACCGATTTTATGAGGAAGAGATTTTGCTGTGAAATGTTTCAGGGCTGACAAACAGATGGGGAAGGAAGCTGCACACGGGCAGCACTAAATCCACCCTGTCTGTGCTGAAAGCTCTTGAGGCAAGGAGGAGTGATAAGCACGGGGACATTTTGGGACAGCAACAGCTCAAAGGAAGGAATGCAGCAGGCTGGCAAATCAGGCAGGGGTGAGGAGCTGGGGAAAAACCCCAGGTTTTCCTGGGATTGAGTAAACCCAGTGGTCCCGAACTTTGGGAAATGTCTTTCCCTGTGGGAAGAAGCTTGCTTGTGATGCTGCCACAGTGGGGACAACATGGGTTATGTGCCAGAGAATTCCAGCTCCATGGTTGGGATCTTTGGGATTAAACCTGCCCGGCCTTCCCACACTGGAGAGGTGAGGAACTGGTGTAAATACAGAGGAAATCTTCCCTCTGGCACACCCAACACAGCTCTTCAGGCACTCCTGAGGGGGACCAACAGAGGCTTTTTGAGCCATGGCCCTTCAGGGAGGCTGTGACAGGAGGCTCTGAGCCATCCCAGAGCAGGTGACCTCCCTCCTGAGCCATCTCCATGCCAAGGCCATCCCTCCCATTTCATCCCTGCCACCTTTCCTGCCCCAGGGGGTTGGCAGCAGTAACCCCACACCCCTCAGCATCACCAGCCTCAGCTCTTGTGGGGTCTGTTTCCAAGGAACACTGAAAACTGGAGCATCCATTAAACCTGGGAATCGCTGTAATTTAATTAAAATTTTATGTTGTTGATCCAATCGTATCCTAAAAACAACTGCAAGCTCTGCCTGTGTGAGCAGATCAGTTCCTGGGATTTCAGGAGTCCTGCTCCCCTGATAACTCATCACACACGAGGCCGAGGGGATGTGAAATTCCTGCTTCCTGCATAACAATGGAATGTGCAGCACTTGGATTTATTCCCCAAGGAGCCAGAGGAGAAAGGGAATGAGGGAAACTGGAGAAAGCAGAGCAGTTGCAATGGATGTGCCCAGGTACAGGCTCTGCCGCTGACAGGAGAGGCTGCTTCAAATGGAGCCCCAAGTCTGTTCTGCCTGGAAAAAAGGGGAATTTCTGTCCATCATGTCCCATATCCAAGGGAGAGTTTGAATCCCGGAGCCACGGGGGCTGCAAACCCCAGCGCCGGCAAATCTCTGTGCCTCTGCTGAGGGGAAGACATGAAAAGATTGCTAATTAAAGCCATTAACTGACTGACTTCCCCCCGGAGCTGCGTGGAAACAACTTCCCAAAGCGCAGGCTGCTGCCCCCTCGGTGCTGTGGCTCAGCAATTCCAGCAGGGAATTCCAGCAGATCCCTCTCCCCTGACAGCTGGGTTCTGCTCCGTGCCGGGTGTCTGGCAGAGGGAATTCTGGTGGAGGGATCCACTCCCTGATCCAGCCTTTTGTCACCTCCCAGGTGCCCCTGGGATGCTCTGCCTGCTCCGCTGTGGCCCTGTCCCCTCTTCAGGTGGGGCCTGCCCTCAAGCAGGGGCTGGTCCCCATCCCTGCAGAGTGAAAATCCGATTTTCCGGGAAATATTTCCATCCCAGGTACCTTCCCCTGCTCTAAAGAGAACAGAGACTTATGAATCACTGGGTTCATCATGTTGAAAGAATGTGACTTCTTATTGTCAGTGATATTTGCAGTGTTTAACGTTTGAACATGTCTTGTTCATGCTAAAAGGGAATGGGGCTTCATCATCCCCCGCCCACGGTGACCTGCAGATTGAGAGGGAATATTGCTGCCTCCTCAAAGTCACTCAGCTGGCACTGTGCCCACAAGATTCTCCAGTTTGGTAAAACTGGCTAAAAACAATTGGCTAAAAGCACCTTGACACCATCCCCTCCCGTCCTGTGCAAGCAGGGAGTGTTTTCAGTCAATGTCTAAATTAAGGTTTCATTTGTTGTTACGATCCAGCAGTTCAGGAGCTCCTGAAATCCCATTCCACATCTCCAATATCGAGGCTTTCCTCTCCAGATTCCCATTTCAGCGAAAGGTTCAAACAGATGGATTTATGTTGTGGATTGTTTATGGATTTATTTATTTATTTATGGGTTGTGTTTTATGTTGTCCCCTATTTATTGTATCTCCTTTTTGCCCTTTACGTTGGCTTTAGGTTGGACTTGGTGATCCCAAAGGTCTTTTCCAACCGTAATGATTCTCCAATTATGAACAAGAAATGTTTCCATCCCTGCAGCGAGCTGAGACTTTGACCTCTGCAGGCGTTCAGGTGCAACATCAGTGATCAAAGTCCTCCTCATCAGGGATTTTATCTATTCCCAGCCACAGAAAAGCCTTCTCCATGGAATTCCAGATCTCAATTTCTGGGCAAATCATTATTTGGGATGTGGTGGCTGCACCTGCTTGGGGTTTGTGTTTAAAGAGAGGGCCAGGTTTGACATGAGCTCTCTGCACATCCAGTGAGGCCACAGCAGGAGCTGCTCACCCTCCAGGGCCGTCCTGCTTCCCAGAGTCAGGGAATCAGGGAATAACAGAATCACAGAATCATGGAATTTGTACATCTCAGTGAAGCTGCGGCTGCCCCTGGATCCCTGGCAGTGTCCAAGGCCAGGCTGATGGGGCTTGGAGCAGCCTGGGATAGAAGAGGCTGGAACAAGGTGGGCTTTAAGATCCCTTTCCACCCCAGACCATTCCATGGTTCCTGTGACCTCCTCCTGCCTCCCCTTGTAAGTGAAGGACTCAAGGAAACCTCCAAGGCCTGACCTGATGAAGCTGCCCCGGTGTCTGGTCCGGAGCTGTCACCAGCCCCACGGTGTCCCTGCAGGAGTGGCAACCACCAGCTGTCCCCGAGGTGCAGAGCCCCGATGGGGACAGGTGCCCAGCCAGGACAGGAGGGTCCCTGTTGGGGTGCACGATGTGCTGGAAGAGAGACAGGCCCTGAGGGCCAGAGACAGAGCCTCTTTCTTGGACCCAGAGGTGACCCTGGGAGTGCATCCAGGTCACCGGGGATGGGCTGAGAGAGGATTGTGGGTTTGTGGGCAGTGCTGGGCCTATGAGATGTGATAATTGTAGTTTGTGACCTTATAGGGCATTGTTTACCTGTTACCATAATAGGCAATGTCTGTGCACTACCCCAGGTGATTGGGGGACACTGAGGTGAACATCTTTCCTGTTTATATGATGTGATATCCTGTTGGGTGCTGGTATTTAGGGAATATTCACTGCGCAATAAAGGCTTTGCACTCTCCATCTTGTGTGCAGAGTCATGCCCTTGTGTGATTACTGCATGTCCCCACCCCCTGTGGGACCAGAGACGCCCCGGCCGTGGCAGGGAGGGCACAGAGGGTGAGGGGACACAGAGGGTGAGGGGACACAGAGGGTGAGGGGGCACTGCAGCCCCCCCAGCAGCACTGCCACCCCCCAAACAATGACACCAGAGTGACAAAAGGCCACTTAAAGGCTCACCTGGGACCTCACCACCCACTCAGCCTCCTCCCAACCACTCCGGGGGGCTCTGCAGGCAGCTGGGAGCCAGGGGAGCCTCTGCTGCCTGCGAAGGGAGGCTCCTGCCTTGGGAGAGCAGGACCCGAGCTCTGCCCGAGGGCAGTGCCCGCCAGGCAGGACCCGGAGCCGGGGAGAGGCTCCAAGGCCGGGACTGAGCTGTGCAGGTGCTCAGTGGGCTGAGGGCAGGTTTGACTACAGGAGCGATTTCCATGTCCATCAAACAGCACAGGGCTGGCGGCTCTGAGAGCAGCCGGAGGCAGGCGGGGATAATGCAAATCGCCCTGGAGGGTTTAAGGCCTCTAACAAGGTCTGCAGTGACCTTGGTGAGCAAGGACTGGGATGGTTCTGGTGTTGTGGGAAAGACACTTTCAGGGAAGGAAAGTTCAGAGCTTTTCCAGTCCCACATTCAGAAGAGAAGAATAAATATGATAAAGTTACTGTAATAAAAACAATAAAGTTACCACATTCCCCACAACTTTCTGAGGTGCAATAAACTCCACACCACAGAAGTTGTCAGCTCCTGTTGCAATTAAATTTTTAATATCATCCACAATTCTCCTGTGTCCCTGGATGCAGGAGTGTGACAGAACACTTCCAGGGTGTTTCCTCCTGCAGATTCCAGGCCTTGTCTCCTATAAATCCCACTTTTCCTGCCTTGTTTTCCCATCTGCTCTGGGGCAGGGGCAGCAGCGGTGTCCAAGCAGGGGCACTGTGTGGGGGCTGACAACTGGAGTCAGCACTGATCATCCAACACCCGGAAAAGAGCCGGGCTGGAAGCGGAGGGAGGATTGGAATCGTTCCTGGTGCATTTTAATGGCCTTTAATCAGCCACTGCACGCTGATTGCCGCAAACATGGGGAGCCTGTTTCCTCCAGCGAGCACGGCTGGGATGGATTCGGGCTTTAACTGCCCTAATTGAATTCCTGCTCAGCAATCAGCGCTCAGCTGGCTCCAGAGCCATCCAGGTGGGGAGAGGAGAGAATTCCTCAGGGCTGGGGGCTCTCCCAGCCCTATGTCTGCTCCTTCTCCCATTGCTCCTTCCCTGACCCTGCCCTGGCAGAGCCCTGCTGGCCCCATGGAAAAAGAACAAAATTCCTCCCTGGGAGGGTGGGGAGGCCCTGGCACAGGGTGCCCAGAGCAGCTGTGGCTGCCCCTGGATCCCTGGCAGTGCCCAAGGCCAGGCTGGACGGGGCTTGGAGCAGCCTGGGACAGTGAAAGGTGTCCCTGCCCACGGCAGGGGTGGCACTGGATGGGCTTTAAGGTGCCTCCAACCCAACCCATCCTGGGATTCTGTGAATAATGAACACCCTCAGAGAGGGAGGGGTGGTTGGCAAAGCAGCTCCAGGCTGCCAGAGGAGTGTTCATTCTTCAGGATATGGACCATGAGCATCTGTAACCCAGGGAGATCTGGAGGACATTTGGAGAGAGAATAAGTCACCACTGCCAGAGAAAAAAGGCACTCAGAAAGTGCTACTGTGAGCCCCAGGATCCTGGGGTGGGTTGGGTTGGGAGGGACCTTAAAGCCCATCCAGTGCCACCCCTGCCATGGCAGGGACACCTCCCACTGTCCCAGGCTGCTCCAAGCCCCAGTGTCCAGCCTGGCCTTGGGCACTGCCAGGGATCCAGGGGCAGCCACAGCTGCTCTGGGCACCCTGTGCCAGGGCCTCCCCACCCTCCCAGGGAACAATTCCTTCCCAATATCCCATCCATCCCTGCCCTCTGGCACTGGGAAGCCACAGCAGTGGGTGCTGCTATGGAAGTACCTTTACAATTCGGGTTTGCAGGTCCCTGTCACCCTCAGGGACACTGCCCCAGGTCAGGTCACTTCAGTGCCAGCCAGGCTGTGAGTGAAAACCCCACAGCCACACTGGACAAACTGCTCTGAGGTCAAGAAATGCAAAACCCCACATCAAACACCTCAAAGTGATTTTCCTTTGGCCAAGTCCTCCATTTTCTGTTCCAAATGACACGAGAGAAACCCCGTTTGATTTGCTGGCTGAGAAACAGGCCCCAGGTAAATGAGGGCGTTGTGTCACTGCTGAGTGAAACGCATTTCAAAACACGTTGATGGAAACCAGGCACGTATTCAGGAAAACGGGGCAGGAATTCTGGGACTAACAGCAATTTCAAAGCCTTTGATCAAAGTCCCACTTGGGTAAAAACTGAGGGCAATTTGAAGGCACTTGAATTCACGAAAATGTGTTGGTTATTCCCAACCATCAGTGTAAATATTCTCGGAGGTGTCCCACACCTACCCGAAATGAAAACCCCAATTCAGCACAGGAGGAAGGAGCGCAGCACAGACAGACCTGGCTCAGCTCTTCCCTTCCTCCCCAAGATCCCGATCCTGGAGGATTTATGCCGGCATTTCCCTGCCTGTGCCAGCTCCAGCATGAATCAAGGCATGAACCAAAGCACAAACCTCAAATCTAAATCTAAATCTTCCCAGCAAGCTGAGATCACACCCAAAGCTTTGCCTCGGGGTACCAGGACACCTCCCCTGCCAGCCCAAAAGTGGGTTTGGAGCACTTCTGGAGCAGTTTTGGAGCAGTTTTGGAGCAGTTTTGGAGCAGTTTTGGGCCAGTTCAGCCCTGTCCCACACCAGTGTGCTGTTCCTACCCAGCTCTGTTCTGAGCCACGTGCAGCCCTGATCTGGTGGGGTTTTTCCCCAAATCAAGCACTTAAACGGAGCCCTGTGTTCCACAGGAAGTGGAGGAAAGCTCCGGAGGGGCTGAAGGTGACACAGCCTCAGCTGGCTCGGGCACAGCAGGACAGAGGGAAGGCTTCTCTCCTCTTCCTCCATCCTCACAGGGCTTTGTTCTCCTTCTCTTCAAGTTCACAAAACAACAATCCTGGCAAGAGGGGTTATTTTCCACTCCTATTCTGAGCTGAACCAGCAGTTCCTGGAAGGTTTCGTCCTCATTTGATTCTGGAATGATAATAGATTCCACTTCTGCCCTGAAACCGCCCTTGGAATTGGAGCACTTCAGAGTGGCAGTAGGAACAAGAGATGCAGTTTGGAATATCCACACAGGGGGTTCTGGGCACGAGTTCAGCAGAGCTTTCCTGCCTGTGTTAAAAATGTGGCATCGAAAAATGCCAGGATGGGGCTGACGTAGGAAAAAGAAGCCAGCATTGGGGAATGGATAAATTTAACCTAAATCCCAGAATCATGGAACAGCTTGGGTTGGAAGGGACCTTAAAGCCCATCCAGTGCCACCCCTGCCATGGGCAGGGACACCTCCCACTGTCCCAGGCTGCTCCAAGCCCCGTCCAGCCTGGCCTGGGACACTGCCAGGGATCCAGGGGCAGCCACAGCTGCTCTGGGCACCCTGTGCCAGGGCCTCCCCACCCTCCCAGGGAAGGATTATTCCCAATATCCCATCTATCCCTGCCCTCTGATACTTTAATCTTGGATAATGTTGTGAAAACACGCACCCACACACGACTGGCCATAAAATAAATATTTACATTGCCTCAATTGTTTCTTATACAAAGGACACAGTGCTGGGAGCCGAGGTTCAGGGGTTTATCCTCACACGGGATCACAGTCCCTGAAATCCCTGGAATCTGGCACTTCCCCCCAGCCTGGCTGCCTCCCTGCCAGCTCTGCTCAGGCTCTGCTCAGGCTCTGCTCCTCTCCAGTGCCTCTCTTTGTTTCGTTTGAGGGGATCGGAGCTGCAGGGGTGCAGGGGGAGCTGCTGGAGTGGCAGGGATGGCTTTGATAACCATCCCCCGAGCAGGGCACTCCCGGGGGAACATCGGATCCAAGCCCAGCAGGAGCAGGAGATGAAAAACATGCAAATCATTGTCAGGGGATGATTCCCCCATCCCTTCCCCGGGGAAGGCAACAGCCTCCCACTGCCCGCTCCAAACACTTCCAGGAGCTCCACCTTGCTGGTCTATCCTGAGGGTTGGCTCTGCTCGGAGTAGGAAATTTGGACACTAAAATCCATCTCTGGAGCGAACTGCAGCGTTATTGTGGCTCATTGTGAGCAGAGATCTTCCCCTTAATCTGCTTATTTACACTCAAAAATAATAAAACTGATAAAAATCAGTTCAGAACGCTTCCCCCCGAGCTCACACGGATACCGGATCCTTCCACAGCTCCCTCAGGCTGCTCTGGGCTCCTGCTGTGTCTCCATTCTTTTAGCTGAGTAAATGTATTGGATCACAGAATTATTCATTCTAATGACCACCTTATAGAGTTGTGTATGGAACAGCAGGAAGAACAGAACAAATATCTCTGTGCACCGCCTCAGCACTGCCAGCTCGCGAGGCTGCAGCCACCTCAGAGCGCGGATTCCTGTCTTTGTCAGCACAAAAACAAACCCAAACCTCCTCAGATGGGGAAATGATGGTGCAGGAAACACCCAGGCAAAGAAACAGGTTCTCAGTGAAGTGGTAAATTTGTTTAGAGAAAAATCCTTACGGAATTTCTCTTGAAGATCAGCATCGTTCCGTTCACTGGGTAAAACTGTGCTGGGGATCTGCTGGAAGATTGTCCTGATGAATTCAGAGCCTGGGAAGCTCTGCCTGGCTCAGGTGGCACCGGTGCAGGGATGTGAGATGGTCCCAGCACCACGAACACCCTCAGTTCCTGCACATCACCCAAGAGCCCAGAAATTACTGACAAAAACCCCAAACTGAAGTAAAAACCTCCAAACTGAAGCACAGCAGCCCCACTGGCAGCACTGGTGGCACAGGTGCCCAGAGAAATTGGGGCAAGGTCCCAAGGGAAGGGGAGGGAGGTGGCCCAGCCCTGTCCCAGCTCCTGCCACGGGCAGAGTGGCCTGGGGGACAGGGCAGGATGGAGCTGCCCCTGCAGGACACCCAGGGCACGTCCACCTCCTCAGCAGGGACGGCCAGGACACATCTCCACGCCGGTGGCCACAGGAACGTCCCCACACTGACGGCAGCTCAGCACAGCCGTGAGGGCCAGCAGTGCGGGACAGCCGTGCCCTGTGCTGGGGGCACACACAGGTGGTGGCTGCATGAGGGTGGCAGGGCAGAGGGGACACCTCTCTCCTCCATGGGCAGTGCCAAGCTGCTCCTGGTGCCCCTGCAGGAGGGGAACCCCTGCCCCAGGAGCTGCTGGTGCCCCTGGCATGAGCTGCTCCAGGGCTGGGCTCAGGGGAGGCCTGGGGAGCGTCACAAACACCCCGGGGGCACTCAGGGCCTGCAGCTCCCGGGGGATCTTTTAGAGTCCCAGAAGGGTTTGGGTTGGAAGGGACCTTCAAACCCCTCCCATTCAACCCCAACACCTCCCACTGTCCCAGGCTGCTCCCAGCCCCAATGTCCAGCCTGGTCTGGGGCACTGCCAGGGATCCAGGGGCAGCCACAGCTGCTCTGGGCACCCTGTGCCAGGGCTTTTGGTGCGAGGTTCCAGCAGACTTCACTGGGAATCTGGAATACACACTGGGACAATCTGAGTTACCCTCTGAGCTGTAGGAACTGCCAGGCAGTCAGGGCCTGCAGGCCTTTCCTCACCTGCTCAGCCTAAGGAACCCCAGCCCTCCCCACTCCCAGCACCGGGATCTCTGCAGCTTCCTCCTTTGCGTTTTTCCAAAGGTCTTTTTTTTCCCTTTTTTTCCCCAAGCAGGTAATTTATTTCTTTGGATTTTCTTTCACAGAAAAGGTCATTTTCTCCCCAACATGTTTGTTTGTTGCAAACAGTTGCCAGCACCTCGGGGTTTCTGCTTGTTTATAAGCAATGGAGTGTCTATTTTCCTGGTTTTCCTTCTTTTTCAAGCCTTAGTTCAGTTTTCCCAATATTTTTACTCCACTGAATTCCAGGCTTTGGAGGCAGAGCAAGATTTCCATCTCACGGTGGGGGTTCTTTAGGAAAAAAAAAGAAATAAAAAAGGCCAAGTCTGTTTTAAACAATTCCCAAAGTCTGATCTCCACGAAAATCAGACTTTCCTTTGAGTCAATGAAGATTTCTCTCAACAAAATTCCAGCAGTGCAGTGAGAGATGATTTTGTTACAGGAATGGGAAATATCCAGGGAAGCCAAAGGCTCCAGGATTGGAACTCCTTCCATGTCCTTTTCTCTGTGCAGAGAGGAGGGAGGGAGGGAGGGATGGAGGGATGGATGGATGGATGGATGGATGGGGGATGGATGGAGGGATGGATGGAGGGATGGATGGATGGATGGATGGATGGAGGGATGGATGGATGGATGGAGGGAGGGATGGATGGATGGATGGGGAGGGAGGGAGGGATGGATGGATGGATGGATGGATGGAGGATGGATGGAGGGATGGATGGATGGAGGATGGATGGAGGGATGGATGGATGGAGGATGGATGGATGGATAGGGGATGGATGGAGGGATGGATGGATGGATGGATGGATGATGGATGGATGGAGGGATGGATGGATGGATGGATGGATGGAGGGAGGGATGGATGGATGGATGGATGGATGGATGGAGGGATGGATGGATGGATGGATGGATGGATGGAGGGATGGATGGAGGGATGGATGGAGGGAGGGATGGATGGAGGGATGGATGGAGGGATGGATGGATGGATGGACAGAGGAGGGATGGATGGAGGGATGGATGGATGGAGGGATGGATGGATGGAGGGATGGATGGATGGAGGGATCGATGGATGGAGGGAGGGATGGAGGGAGGGATGGAGGGAGATGGATGATCCTGAGATCTGCTGGATTGGGATTTAAGGCCAGGTGGAGGCTCCTCTCTGGCAGAAACTCCTTCCTGATGCTGGAGTGAGGGGATTTGAGATTTGCCCCTGCCTGAAACTCGTCACCTCTGCTCTGTCACCCGAAGAGGCCTTTCCAAAGGAAAAATGATCCCCATCCCAACAAAACCAGCACTGGAGGTGGATCCTAGTCCTCAGGGGTGCTGGGCAATCTGATCCCTTCAGGAAGGAGTCCACAAGAAGCCGGGAAGCCTCTCCCAGCCCTGTGCCATGCACCCCTCAGGTGATGCTCCCACACATCCACCTTTCCTACAGGCTGCTCCTGACAATTCCGAGCGAATCCCTGAGAAATCCATGGCACAATTCCTATTTCACACATCAGCCAGGAGAAAAAAACCTCCCAAAAACCCCTGGAGCTGCAGACTGATGCGGTATTCACGCAAGGGCATGACCCTGCACACAAGATGGAAAGTGCAAAGCGTGAATATTCCCTAAATACCAGCACCCAACAGGATATCACATCATAGAAACAGGAAAGATGTTCACCTCAGTGTCCCCCAATCACCTGGGGTAGTGCACAGACATTGCCTGTTATGGTAACAGGTAAACAATGCCCTATAAGGTCACAAACTACAATTATCACATCTCATAGGCCCAGCACTGCCCACAAACCCACAATCCTCTCTCAGCCCATCCCCGGTGACCTGGATGCACTCCCAGGGTCACCTCTGGGTCCAAGAAAGAGGCTCTCTCTGCGGCCCTCAGGGCCTGTCTCTCTTCCAGCACATCGTGCACCCCAACAGACTGAGTTCACAAATAAACTTGGCATGGAAAAAAGAACCTCTGGACCATGGGAGCTGCTGCAGGGAGTGTCCCTGAGTGCTGCGGAGGGTGCACAAAGCCCAGCCACGCCTTCCAGGGCCACCAGATCCCGAATCCAGCAGGCAGGAATCCTCTGGATATCGACTGCCTGCCTTAAACAGGCTCATGAACCAAAGCTGCAGAGCGTTTCTGAGGGCTAAAGGTGCTGCTTAAAGCTCAAAACCACAGCTGGGCAGTAAAATCCTGCTCTTCTCTCACCCTGCTGCTTCCAAAACTTTGCCATCCTCAGTGTCTCCAGTCCTGAGCCGCGAACTTGGCCCAGGAGATCTGAGAGGGAGGATTTTGGTACAGGGAAAACATGGGGGTGGAAAGGAGGTCCTTTCACAGGCAGAGAAACGTGAAGCCTCCCAGGATTCATCCTCTGCAAAGGGCTCCAGGGCTGGGACAGGGACAGCTGTGCCAGCACGGCCCAGGGCAGGAGCCCCTGCAGTGCTCACAGCTGCCCCAGCTGTGGCAGCACATCTGGCCGCAGGCCTGGGGGCAGGGAGCAGGGGCTGGCCGTGGATCCGTCCCTGCCCGTGCTCAGCTCTCCCTGTGCTGCCACAAATCCACGGAGAGCAGCACGGGAATGTCCTGGCAGCAAAGGGAGCTTTAGGGAGGCAGCAGAACCAATCCCCTTCCGCTGATAACGGCACTGATAGAGCTGGAACTTGAACCAAAAAGGCCTTGAGAGCCTTGGTGGGGCCCAGGAGGGGACATTCAGCTGTCCCCAGGGCACACAGCTCCACCTGAGCCACTTTCCTCCACATTTTTATACCCAATGCAGTAAAATTGGCACTTCTGAAGCACAGTTCATCCCTTCCTGAGGCTGGGGCCCAAGGCACATCCCTTGAATCACACCCTGGAAGTGGCTGTTTCCCTCTGATGGCTCCAAGGGACACTCTGGGAGTGTCCCAGGTTATTCGGGATGAGCTGAAGGACACTGAGCAGTGTCCCAGGTTATTTGGGATGAGCTAAAGGACACTGAACAGTGTCCCAGGTTATTTGGGATGGGTTTCACACGAGCCACCCGCATCCTCCCATGGAAAATCTCACCTTTTAAATGTGGATATGAGGAAACCATGACCTAAACGGCAGCTGTGGGAGGAGATACTTAATTCCTGAAATTAGGATAGGGCCAGGATGCTGGGGTTAAGGGGCACTGGGGAGCACAGTGACCCATCTGAGTGTCCCAGGACGGGTGTCTGCCTTGGCTCCCAGCTCAAATCCCAGTGGTTTTTCAGGATAATCAGTGCCAAGGTTTCCAACCTCTCCCTTACTTTGGTTGTATCCAGCTGGGAAAACCCAAGCAATGGTTGATATTTTAAATGTACGGATTTTTTTTTACTGTGGAAATCACTTCAAGGTATCTGAGGTTCATCAATCAAAAGGTGCTGCTGACAATGAGGCAGTGCTGTGGGGGGGTTTGTCTGGTGGAAGAGGATTTGGGGGGATGTGCCTGGTGCAATGGTCCAGCCCCAATTCCCCATCTTTGGCCCCATCCACAAACTTTCAGCTGCATTCCCTGATTTAAACTCCAAAGCAACCAGCAAGAGGGAGGGCACTGAATCTGTGAATCACAGAATCACGGAATGGTTTGGGTTGGAAAGGAACTTTAAAGCCCATCCAGTGCCACCCCTGCCATGGCAGGGACACCTTCCACTGTCCCAGGCTGCTCCAAGCCCCAATGTCCAGTCTGGCCTTGGGCACTGCCAGGGATCCAGGGGCAGCCACAGCTGCTCTGGGCACCCTGTGCCAGGGCCTCCCCACCCTCCCAGGGAACAATTCCTTCCCAATATCCCATCTCTCTTCCTCCCCAGCAGTCGATCTGAGAAGGTTCTTTGAAGAGCTGACACAGCAGCTCCTGAAATCCAGGAATCGAAATTTTTGCAGCAGAGCAGCTCAGCACCAGCAAAAAATGCTGCTGCAAGATGTAAAATGTCCCATCCTGTGGTTTAACAACACCCTGCACCTGCCCTGAGGGGCTGCACTGCCTCCGGAGGAGGAGGAGGGGAGGGAGGAAGGTCTGACCCCAGCGGGGCACCTGGATCTGTTCCCACACCAAATCGGACACAGACACCAACCATTCCTCTGCAGCAAGGCTCGTTTGCCATCATCAGATTAATTCCTCTGCAGGGACGAGAGGAGAAACTCACACACAGGAAGCAACTGCATCAGGTTCATCTCTGAACTCCATAAAGAAAAATCCCTCTCCAGGCAAAATTGTCTTTGGAGACAGCTCCAATACAGCCCCTCATTCCCTTCTCCCTCATTCCCTGCTCCCTCACTCCCTTCTCCCTCATTCCCTTCTCCCTCATTCCCTTCTCCCTCATTCCCTGCTCCCTCACTCCCTTCTCCCTCATTCCCTTCTCCCTCATTCCCTTCTCCCTCACTCCCTGCTCCCTCACTCCCTGCTCCCTCCCAGCCCCTCCTGCCCTGCCCTGTGCCACCACCGTTCCCACACATTTTCCCCTTCATTTCCCTCTATTAAGGCACTAATTGATTGACCAGATCAGGAGAGCGCAGATCGGTCCCCTGGGACTCTGCTGCATTCCCAGTGACAACTGCAAACGGGATTAGGGATGGGCAGAGAATGAACCTCAGGGGCTGGGATGGGGAAACGTCCCTGTCCCATCCCAGATACATCCCTCTGCACTCCCCTGCTCCCAGCCAGCTCTGACACCCCTTCCCCTCCCTAAATCCCCTCCCAAGCCAGCCCCAAATGCAGCCCCCCACAGCTGGATGTGGTCCCTCCTCCATTTTCCAGGGAACAAGGCGTCCCTTGGTGCCTGAGCTGAGGGTGCAGCTCAGGAGCTCGGTGTCCCCGCTGTCCCTGCTGTCCCTGGCCCATCCCTGCACATCCCTCCCTCCTTGCTCAGCGGTGCTGTGGGATTTTTGGCCATTCCTACTCACCCCTCAAAGATCATAAACCCCAGGATATCCCTCCCCCTAGCAAAAGTCTGTGGGAGCCTGGAGGAAGGAAAGGGCTCCCCCGATCCCACAAAAGACGAGCAGCAGCCGAGCTGTTCCCTGTGCAGGACCTGCCTCCCCAAATCTCTCCAGTGGACAAATGAGAGCTCTGAGCAGCATCTCCCCGTTGGAATTCTGCTCCTCCCGCTCCTGCAAAGCAGCTTTATTAATCCCAGAACACCCAGGCTGCTCCTGAACCCAGGGATTCGTGCTGGGCGATCGCTGATGGGATGAGCAGGCGCCGTGGCTGAGGGGATGATCCGGCACCGTCCCCTCATGCAAGACAAAGCTCCCAGACATCCTGAAATTCCCTGCAGCCTCCATGTGCACACAGCAAAGGGAGAAGGGGGGGAAATTAATCAGGCTCTGGCTCTCATCTGGTCACCATACAAAGCATTGACTTTCCCAAATCATCTCATCAGTGCTGTGGGCACAGAATTCTTTCTGCACCTGCTGCAGATGCAGCCGTGTTGTTCAACCATTCCCCCTTGTCCTGCCTTCCCAAAGCATTCCAGCCACCCCAGAGAGGTTCACTTCATTAAAAACCTCCCATCCAGGGCTGTCATTCCCTCTAGGCCTGGAGATCCTCCACTCTACATCCTGTAGGAAGTGTTGAACACTGGAACCTGGAGGTCTTTGCCCTCAGAAACAAGCCTGGCAAAGATATCCCAGCACGGCGAGGGCTGGAGGGAAACTGCCTGGGTGGGAGAGGGGAAGGCACTTCCTGGATGCCCACATGGATCCTCTCTCCCGTGGGACTGATTTAAGAAGCTTTGGGGTGAGGTTTCAGGGTGGCACTGCCCAGCCAGGTGTCCCTTTTGTCCCACCCTTGTCCCCCAGCTCTGGGCACGGCCACAGCCTTGTGGGCACCGTTCCCTCCTTAAAGCCCTTCCTTGGGAACGGCTGCAGGGATGAAGGGCTCTGTCAGCAACCCAGGCTCATCCCCTGCCACTCGTTCCCAGAACATGTGGAAACTGCACATCAAGGGGAAGTGGGACACACGGCCAAGCCCTGGTTCCCAGGAAGGCCTGGTTTCCCATCAGGAATCCCACTGCAGGTAACACAGAGGCAGAAACGCTCGGGAATGAGGTGACTGATGCCCTGCAGGTGGGTTGGGTAAAGCCAGGGAGCAATGGGCAAAGGGAACCTGTTCCCTGAATGACACCTTGGGATCTTCTCCTTGCTTTTTCTTCGGGAAAAAGCAGCAAAGGTGTTGCACTCCTACCCAGAGGAAAAGCAACCAGAGCTCTTCAGGGGCTCAGAAATCCAGGGAAGTGCTGAGTAAAGAGGGGGTAAAGCCCATAACCGTTGTTTTCCAAGGCCATGGAGCACCTGTGGAATCCAGCCAGAGCTCTGCTGCCTGCAGGAGCCCCGGGGCTGTCCCTGCCCAGCCAGGGCTCCCACCCGGAGCCTCTGCTCCCTTCTCCCTGTCCCACCACAGCCAGGAGGGCACCAGGGATACGCCCCTGTGGAAGCTGATCCCCAGAATCCTGCAGCTCTAAATCCAGGCACAGTCCTGCCTCCCTGCCCCATCCCAGGCATTTGCAGAGGTGGGAGGGTCACTAAAAGCAGTGGGTTACGCTGAGCAGAGCTTTCGGGAAGGCTCCAGACTTCTCTGCTTCCCAGCCAAGAGCTCAGCTCACAGATTTGATTTTCCCACTGGGACTTTTGCTTCTTGAGCAGCTCCTGAGGGGCTGGAATTCTGGAAGGCACAGTGGGATGGGATGGGGCTCCCTCCTCTCCCTCCTGGGCTGGGATGAGGCTCCCAAGGCACAGTGGAGGCAATAAAACATCCCTGACTCCCAGTCCTGCCCCTCCTGGTGTCGTTTACTCCCCCCAGGTACCTCACAAACCACGGGGGCTTCACCAGCACCAAACTCTTGCTTTGACAGCCAAATCCTGGAATCCAGAGCAGAATTTCCAGGGTTATTCCTGCCCCTGCCAGGAGGCCAGGAACAAGTTTTAAAAGCCTTTTAAAATTCTCTTCCAGAGCTCCACCCAGTTCAGTCTGGACGGGGCTGGAGGGTTGTAAAAGAAGGCAGAAATTCTCATTTCCAGGTTTGGCTCTTTGGATTCATTAAACTTGGGAACAGCCAAAGTTTCTTAGCAGGCAAAGGCTGTGGGATGGGCAGTGAGAGGAGCTGGAATCCCACAGGAAGCCACACGTTTGATCCGTTGGCAGCAAACCTGCAGCTCTGTGTTTTGGGGCGTTTTTAATCCTGCCATAACAGCCTGGGCTGCTTTTCCTGGAAGCTCCAACACTGTCTAAAGTCGCACTGCAGGGCAGACAAAAAGCAGCTCCCAGTGCTGGATCCATCTCCTTGCAGTGCCTGGGGCCAGCAGCACCAAAACACCCCAGGGCAGCACTGGGGCAAAACTTTCTCTGTTTTTTTCACATGGTTATCCTGAGCTCATCCCTGAATTCAGCAGAAATCCCAGTGGGACATGACCTGCCCGGCACACTCCCTCTGTGTGGAGCATCCCCTGCCACAGCCAAGGGACACTGAGCAGGGACACATTTCTGGGGGCAGCCGGGCGGCTTCGAGGTTCCCAACTCAAAAGACCCCTGGAGAAAAATGCTTTTCTCTCCCAAAAGTGAATTCCAGACTCCCGGAGGTGTTGCACGAGCCTCAGGGTGCTTTGCTGTGTCCAGCTGCATTCACCCACAGGAGCACAGGGCTCGGCTGGACACAACTTCCTCCTGCAGCGTGCTATGTTCTCCCACAGCCCGCGGCACGAGGGACCTCAACACCCTTTCCACAGCCATTCCCACTCGGTAAAACATCCTGTGCTCCTCAACAAATCCACTCTGGAAGCTGCTGAGAGCTGGCTGAAGTTGCAATTAAAGCAATGCTCACTCACCTGCCAGAATATGCTGTCTATTGTGTTCCCCAGGAAGCCGTCCCTGCCCTCCGACGACACCAGCTTAGGTCCCAGAATGGTCATAAATTCATCGAAGTCCACCTGGCCATCCCCTGCAAGGACAGGAAAACATCAGAGACTCAAAGATCAGAGAGAAGGTTGGGTTGGAAGGGACTTTTAGGGGCCATATAGTGCCAGCCCCTGATGTGAACAGGGACACCTTCCACTGTCCCAGGCTGCTCCAAGCCCCATGTCCAGCCTGGCCTTGGGCACTGCCAGGGATCCAGGGGCAGCCACAGCTGCTCTGGGCACCCTGTGCCAGGGCCTGCCCACCCTGACTATTATCAATTAATAATTAACCCCTGAGAGCCCAACGTGCCCCTCTGGGCCTGCTGCATATCAGGGACCACCCCCCCATGCCCTGGGGCACCCCCACAGCAACTTCCCGGTGCCCACGGACACAAACCCTTTCCTGTGCCAGTGAACGGCCCCTGCTGTGTCCCGCCTGCCCCCAAGGACACAGCCAGGCCATGCCCTGAGGGGAACAGCTCATTCCCCCGGCCCAGAGAGTCCAGAGGCGCTTCCCAAAAAGCCATTCTGGCAGGGCGACAGGAGCCAGCAGCACGGCCAGGGCTCTCCCTCGGGTCTCTGCACAAGTTTTACAGGGCCAGCCCCGGCCTCCAGAGGGAAGGAGTGCAGGCAGAGCAGGGCCAGAACTATTGCACATCCTGCAGGCAGAGCAGGGCCAGGCCATTGCACATCCTGCAGGCGTTTCATCCCAGCTTCCCGGCAGCATCCGTCTGTGTGCCCGGCATGCAGAGCAGGCAGTGCAGGCACAGGTGACACCTCCTGCCACCAACGAGCTGAGCTGGTGCCGTGCTGAGTGCGGCTCCTGCTCCAAACGAGGCACGGGGCTGTTTGGAGTGAGTTTTGTATCAAATGTCACTTTTCCCTCGACACAAAAAGGGATATTCGTGCCTGCTGAAGGATCTTAAAAATCCTCGTCTGTCTGAGCAGTTCAGTTCCCAGCTCCCCTGAGAATGCTTAACCTAATCTTGTGGAAAATCTCCTTCATTGATCAGGCCATGGACATCTCCTCCTCCACGTTATTAAACTGATAGGGGTGGAGAACTCAGCCCTGCTTCGAGCCTGGCATCCGAATCAGCACCTGCAGGATTTGGGGTTGTGTTTTACCCCGACTCAGCTGGAAGTGACCGCACCCACCCCTCCCCGGAGCTGCTGCTGTTATAGACCAGGTGTGAGAAGCGCCTCGGACCATGGGCCCTCAGCAGGTCAATGCCAGGGCCGCGATTAAAATGCCAGTGGTGCCTGCAGCAGCGCCGTGTGCCAGCCGTGCCACGTGCGGCGCACCCCGCTGCTGTCTGTCCTCCCCATCACACCCCTGCGCTCCATCCCAGCAGATGTGCGGCCGATTGCCACCTCCCGTGTCCTTATCTCCGCACGAACGCCGCCGTGTCAAAACCAGCGCGGCCTAAGCACAAAACCAGCGCGGCCTGAGCACAAAACCAGCGCGGCCTAAGCACAAAACCAGCGCGGCCTGAGCACAAAACCAGCGCGGCCCGAGCACAAAATCAGCGCGGCCTGAGCACAAAACCAGCGCGGCCCGAGCACAAAATCAGCGCAGCCCGAGCACAAAATCAGTGTGGCCCAAGCACAGAATCAGCGTGGCCCGAGCACAAAATCAGCACGGCTCAAGCACAGAATCAGCACGGCCCAAGCAGAGAATCAGCACAGCTCAAGCACAAAATCAGCACGGCCCGAGCACAGAACCAGCACGGCCCGAGCACAGAATCAGCGCGGCCCAAGCACAAAACCAGCGCGGCCCGAGCACAAAACCAGCGCGGCCCAAGCACAGAATCAGCGCGGCCCGAGCACAAAACCAGCGTGGCCCGAGCACAAAACCAGCGCGGCCCAAGCACAGAATCAGCGCGGCCCGAGCACAAAACCAGCGCGGCCCAAGCACAGAATCAGCGCGGCCCGAGCACAAATTCAGCGTGGCCCAAGCACTCCCTGGACAGAATTGGGATCTCCAGGAGATCTGGGATTTCTGGGAGGGACTATCCTGGGGTGAGGCTCTAAAAGGGAACCCAGCAGGGATCCGCGGTGTCTCTGATGCGGTAAAACGCACCCAGACCCCGTCCCGCTGCCAAAGCCGCTCCCGGCTCCGGGGCTCTGCAGGACCGAGCTCGTTTCTGGGAGAGCTTATTGAGGAACGGGGTGGAGCACCCCATCGCTTGGGGAGCCATTCCCCGAAACATTTCTGGGCTGTGGAAAACGCGTTCCCCCTGCTGCCCCTCGGGAAGCGTCCGGCGGGGCTGGGTCGGTGCCGGGGTTGGATGCTCGGGAAGGTACCGCAAGGTGACAGCGGCTCCGGGTGATTTACACCGCGGCACAGCGCTCCATGGCTCCGACAGCAGCTAATCCACGCGCTGGGATGCAAATCGGGACGCTTTGGGATGCTAATTTCTTTAAATTAGCCAGTTTAGCAAGAAAACAATTTGCATTTTAAAGAGATGCTGGTACCTGCCCCCGCATACATTTGGCCTGTGCCTGTGTGACCCCGAGCGCGGAGTTTTTCAGTTCGGGTCCTCTCCAATGTCACTCCACCCTCAGAGGACAGGCAGGACTCGGTCCTACACGTGATTCCAGGCAAGGGGTGCCAGGACTGGCTCTGTCTGACTTTGTACAGACTTCGGGCAGCCCCTTGCTCGTGACTTCCCTGTGCCTGTGCCAGGGATCATCACCAACTTCACAGGCTTTAATTATCGGCTTAATGAGAGCATTTTCCATAACCTCCGAAGAAAGATGCCATGAAAAAATGCATTATTGCCTGCTTTTTCAATTAAAACTCCTAACTAGCAAGGCAGGCCGACCCCACTTTTGCCTGGTAGAAATATCCCTTTAACGTTCATTTGGAGCTGCAGAAAACAAAGCTTCCCTGTCATCAGCACCTCGGGAGACTGCAGCAGCATTTCATCAACAGACAGAAATCACGGCTTTGTCTGAAAATTCCTTTTGACAGCCACGAGAGAAATGTCATAAAAACCAACTCCAGAAACTGCACGGGGCTGCTGTGCACGGCCAGGGCATCACCGAGGGCCAGGATCCACATCCCATGCTGGGAGCACAGCGGGAAATTTGGGTTTGACACAGGCAGGAGCCGCCTTCCTCGCCCTCCTGCTCCTCCCCACGGCCACGCCGGGAGCTGCCCTGGGATGCTCTTGGCGAGCATCTGCTCGGGACCCAGCCCTGGAACCAAATCCAGCACCCATCTCGCACAGGGGGACGGGGAGGGATCAGGGTCCCCCTGTGTGAGATGGGTGCTGTTCTCATCCTCCCTTCCTCTGCCTCCGAGCTCCCTCTGAGGACTGAGCACAACTCATCCCGCGGGAGGAGAACCCCGGCAAGGCCGGAGGGGCACAGGCAGGAACAGCTCCAGCTGGGATGGAGTGGGATGTGCTCCTGCCCCGCGACAGCCCCGGCTCCCCGCTCTCCCTGCCCCCAGGCACAAACACAGATTTATAAACCCCAATCGAGCCGAGGTCCCCGACTGAGGAAGGGAAAGGGTTCCGTGGGGCCCGGGCAGCGATGGGTTAATGGCTGCACCTGAGGATTCCAGAGCTCTTTTCCAGCTTGATGATTCCATGGTTCCAAGGCACTCTCACATTCCCGGAGCTTATTTACAAACTGGGAGGGCAGGGAAACCCAGGGACACGGTGGGGTGGGGTCTGCTGGGCCAGGGAAACCTTGGGAATGGAGGTGAGGGGCTGCTGGGCCAGGGCAGGCTGGCAGGTGGCGAAGGGGGTGAGGACAGAGGGGTTCCAGGCAGGATTCCACCCCATCCCTGAGTTCCCCTCGTCAGCCAGGGGATGGGTCACTGCCTGTGTGGGTGATCTTAGCTAGACACCAGAGCTGAGCTTAAGCACTGGTTTAAACCCACCTAAAGCACTCCTCGGTTTCCTCCCAGCGGTGCCCTCACACTTTCCTCCCCCGTCAGCTCCGTGTTAATCCCGGCATTAATGTCACCGAGTCACCGACGCTGTGGCTGAGCCTCATGACTCAAGCAATGACTCAGAACCTCTCTGGCCACCCCAGCAGAGCCAAATCAGACCAGCTCATCCCCCCAGGCCCTCAGCTGGTACCCACAGGTGTGCTCCCGGCAGGGCTCTCCGTCCTGGCAGGAACCAGGGAGCTGTGGCAGTAAAAAGGAACGGCAGTGGTGGGAGCCCGGCTCATTGTCCCGTCGTGGGAAGAGGATGCTGAAGGCACCAGGGAACATCTCTGGGTTCTCTGGGAACCTTCCCAGTGCCCACAGACCCCGTGTGGCCAGCAGAGACCTGCCCAAGCTCCCCCTCACTGCTCGCTTGCGGGGTGCAGAGAGACCTTGGGACAATCCCAGCTTGAGGAGCCCCAGCATTAATGTTTGCTGTGCTGTGAGCTCAGTCTGGCTGCTCCCAGAGCTCCACAGAGCTCCAGCAGGGAATCCTGAGATGCTGCTGGCCCCTTATGCCAAGTGTGCGGATGGGAGGGGTTGGAAGTGGATCATCTTTAAGGTCCCTTCCACCCCAAACCATTCTTTGATTCCAAGTGATTCCAAAGATGATGGAGCTGCGGTGAAGAGCAGCGTGGAGCTGGGAATCCAAGGGCTTTTCCAGCTCTTCCAGACCCTGCAGCCCAGGCAGATTGGCTTTGGACCTCTCTGACTCAAGGAAGGGCTGTCTGCACCTCTGCAAAACGTCCACTGGGCCTCCTAAATAAAGCGGTGGGATCACGGAATCACGGAATCCCTGAGGTTCGACCTGACCTCCAGGATCATCGAGTCCAGCCTTCCCCAGAACTGCCAAGGCCACCACTGACCCCTGTCCCCAAGTGCCACATCCACACGGCTTTTGAACACTTCCAGGGATGCCTGACCACCCTTTCCATGGAGAAACGTTCCCAGTATCCACCCTGAGCCTCCCCTGGCCCAGCCTGAGGCCGTTCCCTCTCCTCCTGTCCCTGTTCCCTGGGAGCAGAGCCTGACCCCCGCCGGCTGCCCCCTCCTGTCAGGGACTCATGGAGAGGAGAGGGGATGTAGAAAAAAGAAAATCATGAATGACTTAACATGAATGACTTAACCTGTGGAGGGGACTGGAGAAGCAGCACTGCCCACAGGGAGCAGACCTGGGGCTGGACACCATTTCAGGGCAGATGAACGAGCCTCCAGCCCTTTGGAAAGGGGATTTACTCTCCTCAGCTGCTTCCCTTCAGCACCAATCCTCATCCAGGTTCTGATCCCACATCCCCAGCACCGAGAGGTTCCAGGTGCCATCAGCTGCTCTTGCTGTTTCTGCACTGGTTTGTAAGAGCTGAGCACAGAAATTCCCACTCTCTCCCTAAGCTTTGAGCTCCAGACAAAGGAATTCATCTTCCCTCAGCCTTTCACTGCGGGGAGAAGGGAAAGTTGGATCTGCTGGAGGGTGTGCAGCAGGAAACACAGAGCCAGAGCTGTGCAGTCACCAGCCCCAAACACCCCCACCCCACCCAAACCACCCCTGAGCCCCATCCCACCTTCCCCCGTCCTGATCCCACAGGATCCACCCTCAGAAGTGTGGCCAGGCTGGAAATGCCAGGCAGGGAGAGCAGGACTCCGAATCCCCGAATCCCAGGTAGCAGCAGCCTGGGCCGGGCTCCTGGAAGCTCCTGCCTGAGCTCCCGTGCCTTGAAGGAACGAGGGAATGCTCGGAGGAGCAGGGGGTGACCCCATCCCGCCCCCATCCCATGGGACAGCCCCACCCCAGCCCTCAGGACACCCCTGCCTCTCCAAAGGCTCCTGGCAGAGCGGCACCCTCGGAGGGAGAATAAAACACTCACTGAGATGGAGAAAGGCAGAGCTGGAGAGGGGAAGTGGAGGGGGAAAACATGCCTGGGAATGAGAGGGGGAAAGGGAAATGAGAGGGGGAAAAGGGAAACAGGAGGAGGGAAACATTCCTGGAAATGAGAGGGGGAAAATGGAAATGAGAGGGGGGAAAATGAAATGAGAGGGGGAAAAGATGCCTGGAAATGAGAGGGGGAAAGGGAAATGAGAGGGGGGAAAGGAAAATGAGAGGGGGAAAACGGAAATGAGAGAAGGGAAACATTCCAGGAAATGAGAGGGGGAAAATGGAAATGAGAGGGGGGGAAAGATGCCTGGAAATGAGAGGGGGAAAGGGAAATGAGAGGAGGGAAAGGGAAATGAGAGGAGGGAAACATTCCCGGATGGCATCACCTCCAGCCCCGGGCAGAAGGGACTCAGCGCGGGTTTCCCGAGCCCTGTGCACCACACTGGCTGGATAAGGTGCCCTGACTGCTCCCTGAAGGAGCCTTTTCCCGGCCGTGCTCGGGACAATCAGGTTCCCTGCCGCGGCCCGGGGCTGGAGCCGGGCTGAGGGTGTGCGGCGCGCAGCCTGATCAGCACTGGCGCTCCTGCTGCCGGAGTGTGACCTCCAGCGAGCAGCGAGGTGAGATATTTAAAGTTAATGAGCTGGGTTTGCAGCTCGCGGCCCGGAGCGCACACCTCCTGTTTATTTTTATTCTCCGGCAGCTCCCGCAGTGCCCGGCTGGCCCGGGCTGTGTCATTGCCGTGCCCGGCGCGCCCGGGCAGGGCTCGGGCAGTCTGGGCGAGGCTGTGCCCGGGGATGAGGCACAGGATGAGCAGGAACAGCTCCGGCCACAGGACATTTCCCAGACGAGGCTTTCGGTTTCAAAGACTGGGAGGTCAGAGCCTCTCCCCAGCCTGACCCTTTGCCCAGCACGAGGCACAGAATTTCTCCCTAATTACAGCCTCGGTCCAGAACTGCAGGGAAAGTCTGGCCTGAAACTCTGGCCCTGGAAAACAGTTTTAGTTATAGACAGCTCCAGGGACTTCTGGCAGGAGAGGAACAACTGCCCCCCCAGCACAGGGAGGACGTGGATCTGTAGGATGAATCCAGAGGAGACCACGGAGCTGCTCCAGGGCTGGAGCCAGGCTGGGAGAGCTGGGGGTGCTCACCTGGAGAGGAGAAGGCTTTAGGAGAGCCTCAGAGCCCCTTCCAGGGCCTAAAGGGGCTCCAGGAGAGCTGGAGAGGGACTGGGGACAAGGGCTGGAGGGACAGGACACAGGGAATGGCTTCCCAGAGCCAGAGGGCAGGGATGGATGGGATATGGGGAAGGAATTGTTCCCTGGGAGGGTGGGCAGGCCCTGGCACAGGGTGCCCAGAGCAGCTGTGGCTGCCCCTGGATCCCTGGCAGTGCCCAAGGCCAGGCTGGACACTGGGGCTTGGAGCAGCCTGGGATGGTGGAAGGTGTCCCTGGCCATGGAATGAGAGGAGCTCTAAGATCCTGTCCAACCCAAACCATTCCATGATTCCATGAAAAGCTTCACTGGGTCTGGGGAAAGGATCAAACATCTCCACTGGAGCCCCCTCTGTCCCTTCAGTCCCTCCACTGCTGCAGCTTTCGGAGCAGTTGTGTGGATCCGGCTGCTCTGGTTCCATGACAACCGCACAGAAAGGATCCATGGATTGTACAGACACACATCCCGGGAGGAGGGGATGTCCCTGGGGTCTGCGAGGCTCAAGCAGAGCCCAGAAGGGTGGAGCAGGGGGCGTTTGAGCAGAGGAGCTGCAGAGTTCCTCACTCCGGCACACTTTGGCTTGTCCTGCAGGGAGGGAACAGCTCCAGAGCACTGGTTTGCTTCCCATCTGTAAGGGACAGTCTGAAGACCCTTCCCCGAGGACCCTTCATCTGCTTCACGATCATCTGCCGAAAGCGAGACGCTGAGCCTGGGCCTGGCCGAGGTGGAAAGCTAGCCAAACACAGCTGTGTTGGTCCTGCTGCCATCACAATAGGAACAGCACGGGACATGTCGGAGCCGGTGTACGTGCCTGAGTACAGTGGGCAAGGAGACGCGTCGACCCTGCTGTTACCAGACCAAGGACCATGCTGTTACCTGTTCTGTGCCGTTAACCCGAAACAATGGGACTTGGCCCCCCACTTCTCGGCTAGCTGCCCCTCGCTTCGAAAAGGCTTGCCTCACCTGTTGGCCGGCTGCCACTCGCTTCCAAAAAGACTATTAAAGGACTCTCTGAGAAGACCCCAGTTGGCATCCCCCCACGGAAGACGACGGATCAAGAGGACTCCGTCTGGCCGTTGGTAGCTATAACCCCCCCTTTCTCTCCCTCTGTCCTTTGTTTCCTTACATCTCTCTCCCTCTCTATCGCAATTACACCGCGTTGGTACGCAATAAAATACACTGCGCTGATTGAAATTTACACTTCTCCCCGTTGGTGTTTCTTTTGCACTCTGAGATTCGGGTAACGAACCATCACGACCCCCGCTCGTCTCGAGCGGATCGTGACACCATCAATGATAAATCCATGAACTCCCAGTGTCTGACCAGGAGAGAGGGACTGGGGAGGACAGGGAATCTGCTGGGACGTGTCCCTGCTCCAGCACAAGCTCTCGAACAAGGAGGAAAAGCCCAAGGAAAACAGGGACTGCGGTGAGAAAGAAACCCCCATCAGACCCCTGCCGGCTGCACAGCGGCCCCAGGGAGCAGCCCTGGCACCACATGTCCCCGGGGCAGGGTCCTTCAGGGGCTGCTGAGGGGGATGTGCCGCCAGTGCGGCCACCCCGGGTCCCCACCGCCCCCAACCCTCCCCGACATCCCCTCCTTGGGCACCCAAACCCCTCTGGCAGGTCTGGGCAGGACTCGGCTCCCTCCCCAGCTGCGCGCAGCTGCTCCCCCTGTCCCACGGGCCCAGAGCAGCGGGGTCACCGTGGGCTCCCGGGGCTTCCATCCGCGCTGCTCCCTGGCCCTGCGAAGGGCAGAGAGCTCCGGGTGCAGCTCAGACACCTTTGGGACCAGCGGCAGCCCATCGGAGCAGGGCTCTGGGGGCTCCCTGTGGCACACACCTCCTGGGAGGCCAAAATGATCCCAGCGTTTCAGGAAGAAATAAAATTCAGCAAGGCTGCACACAAAGCCCAGGGCACGGGGTGCAGCCCAGCCCAGCACGGACAGGCTCCAGAGCGGGAGCTGCAGTCCGGGGCTCCCTTCTGTGCTGCACTCAGCCAGCCCAGCGCTCCGGCAAAGGCAGGATTGGATGTCATTTGATAGAATTTGATATAATTTGATGTAATTTGATGAACCCCTCACTGCTCCCGAGCTGCAGAGCTGACAGGCTGCAGCGGCAGCTGTAATTACTCCTCATCTCTGCAGCGAGAACACGGAGCAGGATGAAATGTGCTAATCCTCATTGTCCAAATGAGAGCAGACACGGAGAGAGCGGCCCCTAGAAATCCAGACAAGGCTCATCAAATCCATCCCGCTGCCCGAGATTCCCAGCTCAGCAACGCATTTTACAGGACAGCCAGGCCGGAATGTGCATGGATCATTTCTCACACTGAAAAATCACTTTGAGCACCAAGAACAAACCCAAAATCCATCCCAACCCATCTGCCCCATCCCTGGCAGTGCCCAAGGCTGCGTTGGACGGGGCTTGGAGCACCCTGGGATAGTGGAAGGTGTCCCTGCCCATGGCAGGGGTGGAGTGAGATGATTTTTACGATTCTTTCCAACCCAAACCTGAGATTCTGGGATTCTCTGATTCCTACGAACTCTGACTTTAACCCAGAAATGGTTCCTGGTCCCCTCCCCAGCAGCCTGGGCTGTTTTATACTGAAACACATTTTTATATTGAGATATAAAATGAAATATTTTATCCAGCTCTTTTCAGATAGAAACACAAGGAAACATCCACGGCAGCAAAAATCCTCAGGAAAACCCAAAGAAGAAAAGTGGGAGAGACAAAAGGAGAGGAAATGTTTCCAGCTTGGGAATGTCACCATTGTCCCACAGAGCAGCTCAAGCTGAGCTTGTGGGTGGAAGCAAACTTTTCATTGATCAAAGGTTGGACAGGATGATCCTGAAGGTCTTTTCCATTCTTAATGATCCTGGGATTTTTCCAACCTTAATGATCCTGGGATTTGTCCAACCCTAATGATCCTGTGATCCTGTGACTTTTCCAACCCTAATGATCCTGTGATCCTGGGATTTGTCCGTGCTTACGAACAAGGAATTTGCCTTCCGCCAGCGCCAGGGGAGAGCCGAATATTTCATTTTTAAAGGAGAGATTTGCTCTGCCTCCAGATGTCCCAGCCCATGTCCTGCCACCGTTGCCATCCCTGTCCCCAGCTCTGGTGTCCCTTCCCTCACCAGGAGGAAAGCAGTGTCCCTGGGGGATCCTGGACAGCAGGACAGCGGCCTGGAGGGGTGGCCTGGAGGGACACAGTGACCTGTGACACCACCCAGCCATGGCACTGACACTTCTTCCCTTTCCAGAGAGAACCTGGGACATTCTGGGATGTGTCACCTGGAGTGTCCTTGTGAGCAGTGAAAAACAGGAATCTCCGTTGGAAGTTCTGGAAGAGTCGTGGAATCACCGAGGTTGGAAAAGACCCCCAAGATCGCCAACCTTGGACCGAGCAGCCCCACGGCCACCAAACCACAGCCCCAGGTGCCACTTCTGCCTGGGTCTGAACATCCAGAACGGTCACAGGCTGTGCCAGATGGGGTTTAGGTTGGATTTTGGGAATATTTCTCCATGGAAAGGCTGGTCAGGCATTGGAACTGCCCAGGGCAGGGGTGGAGTCCCCAGCCCTGGAGGGGTTTAACAGCCCTGTGGATGTGGCACTTGGGGACATGGGGCAGTGGTGGCCTTGGCAGTGCTGGGGGTGGTTGGACCCAATGATCTCAGAGATCTTTCCCAACCTCAACAATTCCATGACTGTTCCAGAATTCAAAGCTGAGATTCCCCCCTGTTTTGCATCGCTCCCAAGGATGTCACCGCTCCAGGTGACACATCCCAGAATGTCCCACAGGCACCAGGCACATCCCTGGTCAAACCAGCTCGACTTCTGCTTCATCAAAATATTCCGTTCTCATTCCAATAAATAATTTGACATCCAGGGGTGGTTTTTCCCCCTCTTGTGGTAGCCCGGGGTTATTTTTCCAGCTGCTCCTCTAATTACTGCACCAAGTGCTCGTTTAATTCCTCAGATAAAAATCCCAATGAAACCATTTGTGACACTCCAGTCACACATTCATCTCTTTTATGCCAAATGCTGCTTAAAGAGGAGGGATCCCAGATAAGGCCCCACATTCCATGTGCCAATTCCTGTTTTTATCAGCATTGCTGCCAGTTGGAAGAATTTACAAATAATTCCTTTTTCCAGCACAGAAATGTATAAAATATTTCCCTTTCCCTGTGCTGGCAGAACATTCCAGGTCATTCCCCAGACTGCAGGGAGAAGCCAAGGCCCCTCCCACAGTTTGTGTCCATGAAATGCAGAATTCTGGCTAAAAATTAAGGAAAACCATGGGATAAAGGTCAGATTTGATCTCTGGAAGTATTTCCAGACCAAAATATTGGCTCCCTACAATGGGAAGTGCCCAGGTCCACCACCAACCCCTGTGGGAACAGTCCCACACTTCCAGCAGGATGCAAACAAAGCTTTGGGATAACGGGAATCTCGGAACCCCCAGCCCTCAGCTCCCTTCCTAAAGAGAAACATTTCTGCCCAGCAAATCCCTTTTCCTTCTGTCCTTTCCTGGCACTTCCCATCCCAGCAGTGCCGCAGCATCTCCTGCAGGTCACAAAAGAGGGGTCCTGAGGATTTTTTAGGATTTCTCCGGAGACCTTGAAACATTCCAAGGAGATTCCCATTTTTCTCCATAATTGAGGGGGTTTATGCCAACTGTACAGCCTTCCCCTGTGGCAGCTGGGTGAAGCACACCTGGCAGATTCCCGGAATCATGGAATTCCTGGGGCTGGGAGGAACCCACAGGGATCAGGGAATCCAACTCCTGCCCTGCACAGACACCCCAACACCCCCAGCCCAGCCTGGGAGCGCTGTCCAAGCTCCCAGCAAAGCCTTGGAAGGCCAGCTGGAGAAGGGATTTGTAGGGATGCAGAGGATCCCCAGCCCTGCTGCTCTCCTGCCTCCGGGGAGGAGAATGGGATATTCCCAGGAAATCAGGGAATGCAGAGGGGGGTGAGGGCAGAGCCACTCCCTGCACTCCTGGGCACCCTGGCAGTGCCAGGCTGGTGGCGTGGTGGCATGTCCCTCACTGGCACGTCCCTGTGCAGGGGGGAGCCGGCCTGTCCCCTCAGCAGCCATGGTGGCACCAGAGGTGACCCCTGTGAAGGGCTCCTGGCCCCAGTCCCAGCTGTGCCAGGGCCATTTTCGCTCAGGTTCCAGCAGCGATCTCTCCCTAACCCCACTTTCCCTTCCGAGGTGATGAATGATGGAACATCCCTTCCTTCCCACTCCGGTGGGAGCTCTGAGAGCGTCACTGAGCAGCTGCACACAGCGGTCTGGGAGCAGCTGTCCCTGTGCCACTCCCTGTGCCACTCCCTGTATCACTCCCTGTGCCACTCCCTGTGCCATTCCCTGTGCCACTCCCTGTGCCATCCCCTGTGCCATTCCCTGTGCCACTCCCTGTATCACTCCCTGTGCAACTCCCTGTGCCATTCCCTGTGCCACTCCCTGTGCCATCCCCTGTGCCATTCCCTGTGCCACTCCCTGTGCCATCCCCTGTGCCACTCCCTGTGCCATTCCCTGCCCCATTCCCTGTGCCACTCCCTGTGCCACTCCCTGTGTCATTCATTCCCTGTGCCACTCCCTGTGTCACTCCCTGTCCCATCCCCTGTGCCATTCCCTGCCCCACTCCCTGTGCCACTCCCTGTGCCATTCCCAGTGCCATCCCCTGTGCCATTCCCTGCCCCATTCCCTGTGCCATTCCCTGTGTCACTCCCTGTGCCATTCCCAGTGCCACTCCCTGCCCCATCCCCTGTGCCATTCCCTGTGCCACTCCCTGTGCCATTCCCTGCCCCATTCCCAGTGCCACTCCCTGCCCCATTCCCAGTGCCAATCCCTGTCCCATTCCCTGTGCCACTCCCTGTCCCATTCCCAGTGCCACTCCCTGCCCCATTCCCAGTGCCAATCCCTGTCCCATCCCCTGTGTCACTCCCTGTGCCACTCGCAGGCTCGCTGGCAGGAGGTGACACCAGGTGTGAACTGCTCCTGTCAGGTCACTCCATGCTCAGCCCCAGCACGCGCTGCTGCTCTGAAACGCCCCGTCCATCCTGGCCCTCCTGCTCCCTCCATCCCCATCCCTCCCGAAATCAGGGGAAACCAGCCCAGCCCAGCCCAGCTGCAGCCGCTGCATTCAGCCGGCCCTCAGTGCAGTCAGCCCCTCTGCCACGCTGGAATTCGCTGATGGAAACTGGATGCTGGGGCTGCTCAGGCTGGCTCACGTTGACTCCCCGGCCCTGCCAACTTTCTTACCTCATTTGCAGGCCCTGGCAGCAGCTTTTTGGGACGGAGGGAATGGGTGTCTGGCTGCTCCACCTGCCATCACCTCATAACTCACGGCACGTGCCAGAGATGTGCAGAGCACTTCACCCCCCGCTCCCCTGGCTCTCCTGGCTGCTGCAGACTCCTCCTCGAGTGTGACCTTTCATCTGTCCGAGCTTCCAGCCCATCTAATGCCGAGCAAAAACCTGGAAGTGCTCAGCAACCCTTCCCAGGAATGCATGGGAAGAGGGTCGGGCTGTTCCTGGGAGCACTGGGCACAACCAGCATCCCTGCCCTGCTCCTGAAAGATGCTCATTCCCAGTGGAGAGGAAGGAGGAGGCTGCTGCTGGTTCTCACTCCGTATTTCGAGTTAAATCCCAGGAAAAGGTGAAGAATCCATTGGAGAAAAAGTAGCCATAATAACATTAATTCAAGCTGTAGAGCACTAATTCAATTTGCAGGCAAGGTAAATCCTTCACGGAACATTCCCCTCTTTGCTCAGGGCCTCAGGAATTTCCCATTCCCTGACTTTTTTTAAATCCATGGCCCATTTGACCTTCCCACGGCACAGCCCCCAAACCCCTGCTCCAACGCTGCACCAGTACAGCCAGTTTGGAGCTGGTGGGACTGTGGAGCTGGAGGATCAGCTCCCATCCCTGCAGAAAGCACTCGGAGCTCCCTGGGAAGGGAGGAATTCAGCAGGAATTTACCACTGCCATGTGCAGCCCGTCCCTCCAGGTCTGACTCCGCTCCCCACTGCAGGTCCCTCAGAGCAGGAGTGTGCACAGAGCTGAGCCGGAGTCTGGCAGAGTCAGGGAAGGTCTGGAGATGAATCCGAGCTGGGAGCCAAGTCCCCAGCACTCTTTTTCCAAAAAAGCTCAGATTTTCGGGAAAAGACCCCAGGAACTGGCACCACACTAAGCCTGGCTTTGCCAAACCCGAGCCCAAGTCCCTCTCTGCCAGGAAAGAACAGCAGGGCAAGGGGCACACAAGAACTTTTGGACAAAACACTTTTAAAAGTGATGGATTCTTTTTTTCCCCTTTTTCTTTACGGAATGAGGTCATTCCCAGCACACATCTCCTCTCCCTGCCAGGTTTCCCAGCCCTTCCTCTGCCGGACACCCCCAGCAGGCTGCCAGCCCTGCCCTGCCCTGCCCTGGTGACAGTGTCCCTGCCTCTCCCAGGGACAGCGGGAATGCCCAGAGGGGCGGCAGTTTCACTGCCCCCTCTCCCCGGGCTCTGCTCTCCAGTGTCCCCAAGGATTCTGGCGGCTCCCTGGCTCTCCAAGGATCCCTCCAGCCCTCAGACCCTGCTCCGGCAGGATTTCCTCCCTGCCACAGCCCCGGGCCAAGGCTGGGTCTGCACCGCAGCTCCCTGCACACTCCTGGCAGCGGGGAGCTCTCCCCTCCTGCCCTGCCAAGGACATTTTAAGGGAATTAACTGCTCGTTGTGCTCAGCTCTGAGCGAGCTCTGCAGCCGCTGAAATCCCTCCCTGGCTCCAGCATCCTGCATTTCCCTCTCCCCACTGACGGGGGTTCTGTTGCTTTTATTCCCTCAGTAGTTGTTTGACGAGCGCTCCCAGCAGGACTTGGCTCGGGATGATTCCACCCCTCCAAACTTCTCCTTGCAGAGCCATCGACACCTCCTCGGAACAGCTCCCAGCACAGCGGCTCCGGCCTGCAGGGAGCAGCCAGGGACCGGGCAGGGGATGGGTGGGAATTCTGGAAGTGTCACCGGCCAGAGGCTGCCCGGGAATGCCGAGAGAAAGGCTCAAAGACCCTGGCAAAGATTATCTGTGCAGGGTGGGGTTGTTGGGGTGTCTGTGCAGGGCCAGGAGCTGGGCTGGATGATCCCTGGGGGTCCCTTCCAGCCAGGATATTCCAGTCAGGATGGTGGTGGCATCAAAGGAATTGCTTCCATCACCCTCAGCCTGGCTCAGCTTCTGACACCTGACGTTGGTTTGCTTTTCACCTGTGGAATGTCCCCCTCCAGCCTGGGACAGTCTCCACTCGGGGGAGCGGAGGCTTCTTGGAGTCTGCAGCTTCTCCCGAGGGGCAGCTCCGATCTCTGCTCCCTGGGACAGGGACAGCACCCAGGGAACGGCTGGAGCCCTGTCAGGGAGGGTCAGGCTGGACAGCAGGGGAAGGTTCTTCCCCAGAGGGTGCTGGGCACTGCCCAGGCTCCCCAGGGAATGGGCACGGCCCCGAGTCTGCCAGAGCTCCAGGAGCTGCCAGGGGTGCCCAGGGTGGGATTGTTGGGATCTGTGACTTCGTGAGAGCTGCTCTGTCTTCACCCAGCTGTATCCCACCAGGGATGCTCCATCCCCCTCCCATGCACTGCCTGATTCCCAGGATCACCCACAGCAGGCTCCCCTCTCACCTCGCCCGATCCTTTTGTGTGGGGAAAGCGAAGCTCCCCAGCTCCCTCTCCACCCTCCCCTTGGTGACCAGGAATTGTTTGATCCGGATCCACGGGCTGCCAAGCCTGGGAGAGCCCCAGTGGATCCCCCAGGAGAGAGCAGACCCCGGTGAGCACTCACCATCCATGTCCAGGCGCTGCATGATGATGGCCAGCTCCACCTCACTGGGCATGTAGCCCAGGGAGCGCATGGCCATGCCCAGCTCCTGCTTGGAGATGAAGCCATTCCCGTCCCGGTCCAGCACTCGGAAAGCCTCCCGGATCTCTGTGAAGGGAAGGGAGAAGGGAGCAGCTGTTATGGCGGAGGACTCCGTGCATGCTGAGCACAGCAGCAGCACCCGCTGCCTTTTCCAGCGTGGGCTGTGAGTATTTGATCATCCCGGGGCAGGGTGATCAGGGTGTGGTAAATCACACCCAGGAACCTCCGTGCAGCCCCGCAGCTCCTGTGCACACGGATATCCTGGGATCAGGGGCACAGAGCCATCAGGAAGGCTGGAAAAGCCCTCTAAGATCGAGTCCAACCCTTCCTCAGCACAGCCAAGGCCACCACTGCCTCACGTCCCCGAGTGCCACATCCACAGGGCTGTTAAACCCCTCCAGGGACGGGGGCTCCACCCTGTGCCACCCTTTCAGTGAAGAAATAATTCCCAATATCCAACCTGAACCTCTCCTGGCACAACTTGAGGCTGTTTCCTCCCATCCTGTTGCTGTCACCCTGGGCAATTTCTATCCCTTGCTCCTTCTCACAGCTCTTCTCTAATTTATAACATTTTTACAGCTCTAAACAGCCTCAGATCAATAAAAATACTGATGGAACATAAGGAATCACTTCCATCAATCGTCCTCAGCCTGGCTCAGCTTCTGACATCTGACTTTGGTTTGTTTTTTAACTTCTAACTGCTGCAGCCCGTGGCAGCCCCTCTCCACTCGTGAGGGGAGACACTGAGGGGCAGCTCCGGTCTCTGCTCTGGAGACAGGGACAGGACCCTGGGGACAGCTGGGGCTGGGCCAGGGCAGGGTCAGGCTGGATATCAGGAAAGGTTCTTCCCCCAGAGGGTGCTGGGCACTGCCCAGGCTCCCCAGGGAATGGGCACGGCCCCGAGGCTGCCAGAGCTCCAGGAGCGTTTGGACAGCGCTGCCAGGGATGCCCAGGGTGGGGTTGTTGGGGTGTCTGTGCTGGGCCAGGGGCTGGGCTGGATGATCCCTGGGGGTCCCTTCCAGTCAGGATATTCCAGGATTCTGTGATCCACCCCCTCAATGTCTCTGCTCACAGACCTCTCAACTCCCAGCCCCAAACTGCCCAGATCTGCCTGTTGCTAATGCCAGAGAAATTTCAACCTTCCAGCAGCTGGGAGCCTGTTTCACTCGAAAGGTTGGAGGTGAGGAGGGAAAAAGGTGCCAGTTCCTCCATTTTGGTGAAGCCCTGTGCTCGGACAGGGAATCAAGGGATGCTCCATCGCCTCCCTTCTGGGAATGGGGATATAGGGAACAGCCCAGGGCCCACTGCAGCTCTCAGAGGAGTTTCACCTTCATGTGAAGGCATTGCGCTGGAGAAGTGGGAGGGAAAACTCGGCAGGGTTTTTTGGGAAAAGAAACCCAAACTAATTAAAAAATTCTCCATTCTCCATCAGGAATTGGAGGATGGAAAATGTTTGGCCTGCCCGGAGTAGTTCAGGCTTTAAACCTCAGACAGGAAAATATTCCCAGTCCTCCATGGGCTGCCAGCATCACCTCCCTCCCATCCCCAGGGGTCAGGGGCCACCAGACCCCGCAGAGGGGCTGCAGGGAACCTTTGGATGTTCCTGGGACAAAGGCAGGAGCACCAGAGCCCACCAAGGAATGGTTCTGGTGGTCTTTGCTGGGCTTTATTTAAAGCTTTACCATTCAAAATCTGCTCCTAAACCACCTCACCCAGGTTCAGCCCCTTCCCATTCCCATGGGCTGCTTCCTGCCTGGGTAATTCCCTGGGCAGGGGCCAGGCCCCTCCCAGCACTGCTGCTGATGCTCCCAGCTGGGGTTATAACCCAGCCCCAGAGCCCAGCGGTGCAGAGAGGGAAGGGCCCGTTCACCCCAAGGAATCTCGGGCCACATCTCCAGTCCCCACACCCTGGGCTCAGGTTTGCAGCAGCCGGGACTTCCTGAAGCTGAACTCCTGTTGTGGGAATTCAGGTGGGAGGGAAAGGTGGGGAGGCTGCTCAGAGCATCGGCTCAGAATTCCAGGAGCCTTTGGAGCAGGAGTGAATCCCACCAGGCTCTGCCAGCTGCGGGGAAATCTCCTTTCATGTCCTGAGAGCTCAGTGCAGTAAATATTACACCCAAATCGGTTAAACGGGAAAACAAACTCCTGACAGCTGAAGGCAGAAGAATGAGATCCATCGCGGGGAGCTGGGAGAGGATTTCAGGGAGTCAAATGTGAGTCTGGAAAAGTTTATATGGGAGTGAGAGTGATCCAGATGGGAGGGATGAATGGCAGGGATAAACAGCAGGGATAAACGGCAGGGATGAATGGCAGGGATGAAGGACACCTGCCCAGGGCTCTGCTCTGGAATACCCAGCCCCAGCCCCAGCGAGGGCCCTCTCCAGGCACAGCCGCCCCAAAAGCTGCATTAACAGCACTCAGCCTGCGAGCCTTGAGCAGAGCACAACCCCACACACTTTTGGGGCTTTCTGTTCCCCTCGGAGACCTGAACTTCTGACCAAGCCTGGCACATCCTTCCCAAATCCTCTCCCAGCAGCGAACGGAGCCTTTTCCCCTCCCCACGCTATAAATACCACTTGTGCAGAGGTGGGTGGGAGCTATTTATAGGCTGAACGCGCTGTACAGGAGCGGTGTGACCTCGGGCAGTGCCTCCTCTTCCTCTCGCCACGGAACAGCTCCTCCTCATCCCCTTCTCTTCCCAGGGGTTATTCCCAGGCACCTGCAGGTGCTGCCCATCCTGAGCACCGCTCCCAAACCCCGCTCCAGGGCCCCGTGGCCCCTGGCTGCCCCTCACCTTCCCCTCCAGCTGTTCCATTTCATTACCCAAAGCTAAAAATACAGCAGCGCTTTCCCCAGATGACTTTCCCCACCAAGTCACCATGGCAACCGATGCTCCCGGCTCAGAGCTGCCAGGGGATGTGCTCCATGGAGTCAATCCCTCCACAGGCAGTGCCGGGGCTTGGGAGAAGCTTTGGGATCTTTCCCATTCCAGCGCCTCCACAGGGACGCTTTGCCCTGATCCCAAAAAGCGGAGGCCTGTTCTGTCTTTAAGGATCACAGCAGGGTGGGTGCTGAGGTGGTGCTGCCCCAGGAGCTGCCCTCTCCCCCTGCCCCGCCTGGATGGCAGCAGGGAAAACCAAGCTCGTGGATCACCCCTCTCTGGGGTCAGAAATCCCAATATTTACTCCTCTTTCCCTAAGCAGTGCCTTCATTCACTCCCAGCTGTGGGCAGCTGACACAGAACTGCCTTAGAGGGTAAAGGGAGAAGGGAAACCAGGGAAAGTCAGGAAGTTCATCCTGCCCCAGGGAATCACAGAATCCTGGAGGGGTTTGGGTTGGAAGGGACCTTAAAGCTCATCTCATTCCACAGTCCCAGGCTGCTCCAAGCCCCATCCAGCCTCGGCCACCCAATCACCCTGATAAAGCCTCTGTTAATGACCTCAAAGAGGCAGCAGCCACAACATGAATGGAATTCCCAAATGATCCACGGCTGGGAAGAACTGGAAGGGTGGAAAGTCCAGCGAGGAGGAAGGAACAAATCAGCCAAGGTTTGGGGGTGGAAGGGGCTGAGGCAACAGGACCAGAGCCGAGAGGTTTCCCAGGGAAGTTTCTCCTGACGTTTCTCCCTGCGTGTGAAGATTTCTGTCCCACAGGAGCCCAGAGCTCAGCGCTCCCTTCCCGGAGTTATTTGAGCATTCCAGAGCTGTGTAGGGAAAGGGGGGGGGGAGAGCTGTGTTTGCTTTTAATTCATTGCCTCTCTCTCCTGCCATTGAACACCTGCACTTTCCAGCTTCCCCATTACCGAGCACATGTCCAATCAATGCCCCTCTGCCGGGAGAAACGGGAGAAACAGGGAAAAGGAGGATTCTCATCACCTTTCTGAAGGGCACAAACAGCGCTGCCAGAGCTGGCCCTCACACCCAGCCCGGCAAGGGCTTCACTTCCCCTCTGCGTCCCCAAAACTCACCCCCTCCTGCTGCTCCTGCTCCAGCCCTTCCCTCCCCAGCACCTCTCCCTGCTCCTGGTGACCTCCTGTCTCCCTGTCGGGTTTAGTTCCAGGGATTTCCCACCGTTAATTTTGTTGTGTCTCCTGGAGGAAGAGGAATAACCATTCCCTAGGGAATTAATTCCATCACATCCCCTGGCCACCCTCGGGTGGTTTGGGGTGTAAATCTCTCCCCAAAAGTGTCACTACCCCGCACCCGGCCCGCCACTGCTGCACGGGGTTTTCATTAGTGAGATAAGAGCCGAGATAACACCGCCCCAAACCTCCCAGCTCATCTCAGTCCTCAACTGCACCTTTGGGCCCCCAAGTACGAAGGGAACGATCTGAAAGCTGCACACAGCTCGTCCTTGAGTGAACCAGGGAGCGAGGCTGGAACTACTACGGCTGAAAAAAATGGAAATTTCCAGCCCTCCATCTGCTATTCTCACTATTGGTTTTTTGGGTGGGTTTGGGTTTTTTTTTTTATTGCAGCAAATTGCAACCAAGTGTCAAAATAACCCCATTTTTATCTAATGGCAACGCCCCCCCAGCGTGTTCCAATGGAAAGTGTCAAAATATTTCGCTTGGTTATCGGGAGTCTCAGCAAGGCAGTTCAGCACCGCGGATGGAGCTCTCCCTGCGCCCCGGGGCCGTGTCCCCCGAGCTGCTGCATCCCCCAGAGCAGGCAGGGCCTGTGCTGAAATGGGGAATGAGCAGCAGGATTTCCCGTGGCTCCGGTGCTCCAGCAGCTCAGAGGGACACGGGGGTGGCAAAGGGACAAACAATCCAGCGCTGCTCAGCCTGGGAGAGCTCTGCCTCAGAACACAGGGCCGGGGCTGCTTTGTCCCCAGAGGGGGTGTGTGACAGGAATTTGGCAGATTTTTATTCATCTCTCCCTTTCCCCGAGAAAAAAAATGATTTGTGGAAAGGACGTTTTTGGTGGTTCTGCTCCCAGAGACACGGAGCACTTCCAGGTAACCTGCGGGAACCCCCATTCCCCTGGAAATGCACAGCAGAACGAGTGGCTGCTGCTCCCAGAAAGCTTTTTTGGGATTGGGAATCCCTGAGGGTGGGCTGGGGGGACAGCAGCACTGCGATCCTGCAGGTGTCAGAAGGATTTGGCAAAACAGCAGCTTCCACTCTTCCATCTGAACTTCCCTGCAGTGGAAATTCCTGCAGGAGACAAGCAGGGCTCACCCCCAGCGCCAGGGGAGGCGCGGGTGGGGCTGGAGGGGCTGTGCTGTGACCCCACCGGTGAATCAGGAGGAATAATCAGGTTCTCAGTGCCTGGGGAAGGGCCAGGCTGGGCCTGAGGGATGAGGGATGAGCTTGGAATGAAGGAAGTGAGGAGGGTGTTGGAGAGGAGCAAATGCCGGGAGAGAGGAGGGCAGGACTTGGCTCCCGAAATTGTAGAGTGGCTTGGGTTGGAAGGGACCTTAAAGCCCACCCAGTGCCACCCCTGCCATGGCAGGGACACCTTCCACTGTCCCAGGCTGCTCCAAGCCCCAGTGTCCAGCCTGGCCTTGGGCACTGCCAGGGATCCAGGGGCAGCCACAGCTGCTCTGGGCACCCTGTGCCAGGGCCTCCCCACCCTCCCAGGGAAGGGCTTTGATCTCCAACCGTGAGGGGGCAGGAGGAGGGAGGGGACACTCCAGGGACAGGGAAAAGCCATTTCGGGTGAAGAGCACCACCGGTGTAGGAACAAAGGGATGTGAGGGAATTTAACCTCAGCTGGAAGGAAGTTCCAGGGGTGAGCAGTGACTGCAGCACTGGGGAATGGGGCTCTGGCCGTTCTGGGCAGCTCTGGGGACCGAGCCACCTCCAGCAGCAGCATCCAGCTTCAGGAACCTCTTCCAGCCTGCTGAGAACATCTTTATCCCAAATATTTCAATCTTGATGTCCTATATCAAATATTTCAGTGCACACTGCAGCAGTTGGTATAAACCCATGGGGATTCCATGGTAATTCCTACAGGTGATTCCATATTAATTCCTACAGGTTATTTCATGTTCTTACAGGTGATTCCATGGTAATTCCTACAAATGTTTTCATGTTAATTCCTACAGTTGATTTCACGTTAATTCCTACAGATTATTTCCTGTTAATTCTTACAGATAATTCCATGTGAATTCCCACATGTGGGCTCATGTTCTGAGCTTCATCATCTCTGTCTCTGCTTGAAACCTTTCCTCAGATCCCCATCCTCCCCTCCTGCTGCATCCCTGGCTCCGTGGAGCTCTGCCAGGAGACTGCAGAGGGTTTTTTGGGCACCCGCCCCCAGCCCTGGCACAAACAGCGGCACCAGGCCGGGGGGGGCTGCCCAAGCCAACGTCCCAGCTCTGCTCCCTGGGTAAAATCAGCTTTTGTGCCACATCCACTGCAGATCCCGGTCACCCTGCAGGGATGGGTGTGGGGACAGCACCTCCTGTCCCTGTTCCAGAGGGGTTTTGGTCCCCTGGCACAAGCTGTAGGACCCTGAGGGACACTGGCTGAGGTTCCACCACGGAGACCCCTCCTTTGACTCATCCAACACAAAACCTCTGCAGGAGAGGAGAGGGGCTCCAAACACCCAGCCAAGCCCAGGGAATTCCACAGCACCGGCACGGGCTCCTCCTGGGCTTCCCTGCCTTGGACTATTGGCCATGGGAATGCCCCGGAGCAGCCCCAGAGCTGCCCCTGCCCCGGGTGGGCTCGGGGGCTTCCCCAGCTCTGCTCCCCAGGGTTGGGCTGGTCCCGAGGTGGGCGGCCAGAGCCAGGAATTCTGTGAGGCTTCCTGGAAGTTCCGCAACCCAGGATGTGCAAGGCTGGGTAAAAGTGCATCACCCAACCCCGATGGAAAAGGAAAAGGAAAAAAATGAAGAAAATGAGACAGAAAAAGAAAGAGAAAGACAGAGAGAAAAAGAAAAAGAAAGAAAGAAAAAGAAAAAGAAAAAGAAAAAGAAAAAGAAAAAGAAAAAGAAAAAGAAAAAGAAAAAGAAAAAGAAAGAGAAAGAGAAAGAGAAAAAGAAAAAGAAAAAAAAAGAAAAAGGGAAGGGAAGGGAAGGGAAGGGAAGGGAAGGGAAGGGAAGGGAAGGGAAGGGAAGGGAAGGGAAGGGAAGGGAAGGGAAGGGAAGGGAAGGGAAGGGAAGGGAAGGGAAGGGAAGGGAAGGGAAGGGAAGGGAAGGGAAGGGAAGGGAAGGGAAGGGAAGGGAAGGAAAGGAAAGGAAAGGAAAGGAAAGGAAAGGAAAGGAAAGGAAAGGAAAGGAAAGGAAAGGAAAGGAAAGGAAAGGAAAGGAACAAAAATAATGTGAAGAAAACATTAAAAAAGGGGAGAAAATAATAAAAAGAAAAAAGGAAAAAGAAGAAAGGGAAGAAGAGAAGAGAAAGCAAAAGGGGAAAAAGAAAAGGAGGAAAAGAAGAAGAAGAAAATGAAAAGAAGAAGAAAAGAAAAAGAAGAAGAAGCCAAAGCAGTGACTCCCAGCGCGGAAGGGGGACCGGCACTACAAGGCAGATACATTTCAGTCATGCTACGCCTTTTGTTTACACCTCCAGAACCCGCTGCTAAAAGGCTGAATGAGGGGGGAATAAATTTCCAGTGTTTTCCAAAGAAAGCTCCATCTCCCGTTCACAGCTCTCTCTATCAGCAAACAACCTTCTCCTCCCTCCTCCTTCCGCGGAGCAGCGCGGAGCCGAGCGCTTCCCTTTCCGAGCCTCCCCCGCTCCGGCTCCCGCTCATCCCCGATCGTCCCGCCCATCCCATCCCATCCCATCCCATCCCATCCCATCCCATCCCATCCCATCCCATCCCATCCCATCCCTGATCGTTCCCGCTCATCCCTCACATCCCGCTCATCCGTGACCATCACTGATCATCCCTCCCACCCCTGCCCATCCCGGCTGTCCCGGCAGCCACACGGGATTGTTTCACTCCACCACTATGGTTTTTAAGTGGCTCAGCCATAAACCTGGAATGTTTGGGATCTGTCTGGAGCTGCTGCCATGGTTTGTGGTCATCGAGCCTCCGTTCCTGAGCCCAAGTGAACATTGCTGGGCACACACAGGTAATGAGCTCCGGGCCCTGCCCTGGAGCAGCCAGGAGCGATCGGATTTGGGGTTGCTGGGCTCCCGTTGATGCTGAGGAGATCATGGCTGCCCATCCTTCCCTCTGCCCGATGGATGGAATTGGCATCCTGCCCTGATTTACTGCTGCAATGGGCTCTGTTCGTCTCCCACCAGAACCCCTCAATCTGTGCCCAGCAGGAAACAGAACCTCTCCCTGCACGGGCAGCTCCTTCCCTGGATTTCCACAGCCTTAACTGGACTTTGAGCACTCTCTGTTGGAAATCCACTGCCCAATATTCCCTTGCCCTTTGGAATAATGGCCTCGGAGCAGCCACGCAGGGACCATTTGTTACAAGTGCCTCAAACACCTGAGAGCTGAGTCTGGCAAAGGTGATGGGTTGGGATCCTCCTCCCATCCCAAACTCACCCTCCAGTCAGGACAGGCCGTGCCTGCAGCAAGTTTCCCTGGAGTTCCATTGCTTTCCCAATCCCTCTGCCTTTAATTAACTTCCCACTAAGCCCAGGTTAAGGCCTTACTCTGGTTTTCTCAGGACCAGAGAAGGACCTCGGACCCTGGAAGTGTCTGCTCAGGACTTGTTGAACCCACGGTGAAATATTCCTTCTTATTCCCCCAGTTCCTCCAGGTGGGTTGGGAGCAGCACCTCCAGCATCCCCCTCATCCCCTTCCTCTCAGATTTCACAGAATCCCAGAAAGGTTTGGGTTGGGAGGGACCCCAAAGCTCATCCAGTGCCACCCCTGCCATGGGCAGGGACACCTTCCACTGTCCCAGGCTGCTCCCAGCCCTGTCCAGCCTGGCCTTGGGCACTGCCAGGGATCCAGGGGCAGCCACCCCCTGTGACCCCTGGATTAATTCCCACTCCTTGTTTCTCCAATATCCCCATCCAAGGTGAGCACCTGCCCCTGGGAAGGACCACGCTGTGCCTCTGATTTCAGGCTTTTCATCCGAAATTCCCTGTTCCTGTGCATTCTCTGCTCCCCAAGTCCCAGAGTTTATTCCGTCCTGGAAAAGCTTTTCTCCATAAAGGCCTGAGTGATTCTGACACAGAAATGCTTCCCTGAGAGCACAGCTGGTGAGCAGGAGCCCCGCAAGCAAATCCCACTTTCCACATCCTCTCTGTCTCTGTCTCCCCACTGCTGTGAGCTCAGGAAAGGAGCCACAATCCCAGCTCCAGAGCAGGAAAGAGGCAGCACCGGCTCTGTTTGGAAAGGAAACTTTCTGGGAAGGACTCGGCAGTGCCAGAATTCCCCCTTGCTCCGAGCCCCGGGCACAAACCCTGCTCTTCGTGCACAGAACCCCAAACTCGAATGCAGAATTACACTCAGATTTCTGCCCTTGCTCTGCAGCAGTTTTGCCCTTGTTTCCCCTTTCCCTAAACTGGGCACCTCCTCATCTCCTGGGGCTGCCAATCTCTGCCATCTCCAGACTCCACTGGGCACTTCCACCTCCAAGGGATCTTTGTACATCCCCGAATCCCTGAGGAACCGGGAGCAGCCCGGCTGTAACTGAGGCTGCAACCTCAGTCCCCATCACCCAAACCTGCAGCCCCGAGGCTCCTGATTCCCCTGGAAATTCCCAAACAAGCTCGGGATTGCCATCAGATAAAGAGCAGATGGCACCAGGGGCTGGGAGCTCTCCCGGTGCCGATGGATGTGGGAGCAATCCCAGCCCCAGCAGAGGGAAGGGCTGGGAACTGCCCCAAGCACAGATCCCACAGTTCCACACTCCACTGGGTTTTGGGCAGCCCGGCTGCCTCTTCCTCGGCCTCCTGGCAGCTGGGATGGAGGAAAAAGGGTTAATTCCAAACATTCCAGCCCAAAAAAAGGTGAGGAAAACTCGGGAAAAGAAGAAGAGAAACGAGAAGGAAATGAGAAAGAAAAAGAAAGAGGGAAAAGAGGTAAAAAGAAAAAGAAGAAAAAACAAAAGCAAAAGCAAAAGCAAAAGTAAGAGAAAAAAGGTAAAAAGAAGAAAAAATAATTTAAAAAAGGAAAACAAAGAAAGAGAAAAAAGGTAAAAAGAAGAAAAAATTATTTAAAAAAGGAAAACAAAGAAAAAGAAAAAGTAAAAGAAAGAAAAAGGAAAACTAAAACAAAAAGGAAAAAAGGAAAAGGAAGGAAAAGGGAAATGAAAATGAAAAGAAAAAAGGAAAATAAAGGAAAAGGAAAAAATAAAAAGAAAGAAAAAGAAAAAGAAGGAAAAGAAAGAAAAAGAAAAAGAAAAAGAAAAAGAAAAAAAGAAAAAGAAAAAGAAGAAAAAGGGAAAAATAAAAAGAAAGGGAAAGAAAAATAAAAAAGGAAAAGGAAAAAGAAAAAAAAAGGAAAATAAAAAGAAAGGAAAAGAAAGGAAAAGGAAAACAGAAAGGAAAAAAAGAAAAGAAAGGAAGAAGAAAAAAGAAGAGGAGAAAAGGCAAAAAGTAAAACAAAAAAAAAAATAGAAAGGAAAGGAGAAGGAAAAGGAAAAAGAAAAGGAAAAGGAAAAGGAGGTTTTGGGCAGCCTGGCTGCCTCTTCCTCAGCCTTCCGGCAGCTGGGATCAGGCCACAATGGAGCGAAATTCCAAATATTCTGGCCAAAAGGAAGGGGAGGAAAGCTGGGCACTAATCCACCTTTGGGTTGTTTGCTTTCCTTGCCGTGGCTTTGCAGTGGAACAGAACTGAAGCTCATCCATCATTCCCGTTGGGAATGGCTTCCCGAAAAGGCTTCACCCCACTGAACTCCCAGTATTTCATGGCCCCGTTATTTAGTGTTTTAAACACTGAAATCATCCATTCCAAAGGAAATATTGCAGCATTCCCAAATGAAGCCCTTCCGTTATTTCTGGCTGAAAGGGCCGTTGTCAACAGGGAATGGAGTCAAATCCACATTTTGGGGATGGAAAAGGTTTCCATGGAAGAATTCCAATCAGCTTTGTAAAGTCTAAAGCAATTTGGGAAAGCTTTTCCCAAAGCATCACTGGAGTGTTTCCCTTTAGGGACAGGGAGCCCCAGAAACCCCCACAGCACCACTTCCAGCCCCTCTGGAAAACTGACACGGTTCCAGCAGCGTTGTCAGCAATTCCCAAGTGTTTCCCATTGCAAATCCCTCCAAAAACCGGCACTTTGCCCTGGAGCTGCCCCGTGAGCCCGTTCGCTCCGGCTGAGGGTCCCTCCGGACCAGCGGCAGCGAGGCTGGCACTGCAGCAAGGAGGGGAATGGAATTCCTGTGGGTTTCATCTCCAGGCAGGCTCTGGCCACAGCTCCTGGCACGTGGGACGGGCTCTGTTCTGCGTTCGCTGTCCCCAGCCCGCTGTCGCGCTGTCCTGCTGCTGTCCCAGGCCGTCACACCCCGAGAATCCCGGAATTAATAAGGCTGGAAAAGGTCTCCAGATCATCAAGTCCAACCATCAACCACCCCACGCTCGCCACGGGGAGCTCTGCCCAGAACCCCCCTCGAGCAGCTGGGAATGTGCTCCCGGGCAGGGCTGGAATGCTGGGAAAGCCAGAGAGCTGCTGCAGGGTCAGGGGGACACTGCCACAAATCCCCATCCTAAACCCAGCCCCAAACCCCAGCGGGGCTCCCTCAGCTCCCGCTCTGCTGGGCTGGGCTGGGGTGTGGCTGCAACTGGGACGAAAGGGGATTTACCAATAATTATTGCAAATTAACCTCAAAAACCTTCATGTGCAGCCACACGAGCCCTCTGCACTGGGATGTGATCGCTAAAGGCCACCCAGCCCCGGGGTTTTCCTGAGCCAAGCTGTGCCCAGCCTGATTTCCAACCAACGAAATCAGAGACAGCAGCTGGAAAGGCAGTGTCAAACATGCACCTCTGGAAACGTAAAGGGATAATCGGAAATGTAGAGGGTTAATTGGAAATGTAAAGGGATAATCAGAAATGTAAAGGGATAACTGGAAATGTAAAGGGTTAATTGGAAGTTGCTCACTGATGGGAACAAATTTCCTCTCATGATTTGGGAACTTCATCCCTGAAGGAGACTCAGTGGAACCTGCCGGGTCCCAGGGATATGGAGAGACCTGCAAGGACCCTCCTGATTGTGCAAATCCAGAGGGATTTCTGCTTCCAAAGTACTTAATAGCAGGTGTGGGAGAAGCTTTCCTGGGTTTCTTTTTCCTCTGTTTACCTGCTGCAGAAAACAGGGAAAATTGTTGTACTAGAAACCTTGAATCCTCCGAATGTTCCAGGAGAGTGACTGAAATATTTGCATTTCTCCCCTGTTTGAATGAAAGTGCAGTTCCTGCACATCAAAGGCCCATAAAAATAAAGCCTTCCTGAGAATAAATCTCTGTTCTCTCTCTGTGTGCTGTGTACCTGAAAGCAGTCCTTGAGAATTCCATTGGAGAATCGTGTTGGAGGTGAGCACAGACAATCCGGCTCGAAAGGGATTGCTCTCCTTGTGAGCTTTACTGACATTTTAAATAACCCTGAAGAACTCATTTCTTTTCATTTCCTACCTTTCACTAACATCTTTTTCTTTTTTTTCTCTCTTTTTTTTTTGTCCTACCCCAAAAGCAGGAGCTTGGCAGCTCCTCCTCTGGTGGAACGAAGACAAACATTGCTGGAATTAGGAAGAGAAATGAGATTTGGGCTCGTTGCTGGTGCTGACTGCCTGGACTGGGACACCAGAAACAACCTCGTTATTTTACTCCCTGCAGATGGTCAGATCCATCTGGGTGAGGCAGCAGTGGGCAGAATCGCCTTGGGGTGCTTCTGCAAGGTTTAACAGTCTCTGGAGCCACTGAGGAGTGTGGAATTTTAAATCCTCCCAGGTCCCGTTCCCAGATCCCGGGAGCAGCCCCCAAAGCCCCTCACTGTGCATCAAATACCAGGGAAGGGGAACCTGAAGGTTTCTGGCTCTGGTTCAAGATGATCCCAGCAGGTGCCCAGGTGGCCAAAAGCATCATGAGCTGTATCAGAAACAGCGTGGCCAGGGCAGGGACTGTCCCCCTTGTCCCCTGCGCTGGCCCTGCTGAGGCCCTCGAGGGCTGTGTCCAGTCCTGGCCCCTCAGGACAACACAGACCCTGAGGGGCTGGAGCGTGTGCAGGGAAGGGAACGGAGCTGGGAAGGGGCTGCAGCCCCAGGAGTGGCTGAGGGAGCTGGGAAAGGGGCTCAGCCTGGAGAAAAGGAGGCTCAGGGGGGACCTTGTGGCTCTGCACAACTCCCTGACAGGAGGGGGCAGCCGGGGGGGGTCGGGCTCTGCTGCCAGGGAACAGGGACAGGAGGAGAGGGAACGGCCTCAGGCTGGGCCAGGGGAGGCTCAGCTCTGGCTCCTCAGCACAGCAGGGACAGGGAGCTCCTGGAGCGGGGCCAGCGCCGGCTGTGAGGATGAGGAGGGCCTGGAGCATCCCCGTGCCCAGGAAAGGCTGAGGGAGCTGGGGCTGCTCAGCCTCGAGAGGAGCCCCAGCTGAGAGGGGCCCTCAGCCCTGGCTGTCCCTGGCTGCAGGGAGGGCTCAGGGCAGGGCCCGGGCTCTGCTCCGGGGCCCAGCAGTGGCACCAGAGCCACGGGCAGGGCCTGAGCCCAGCAATTGCCCTGCACAGGAGGCACAACTCCTGCCCTGGGCAGTGCCCAGCCCTGAACAGGCTGCCCAGGGAGGGGCTGGAGGCTCCCTCAGCGGGGATATTGCAGAGCCCTCTGGACACAATGCTGTGCCCTGTGCTCTGGGATGGCCCTGCCTGAGCAGGGAGGTGGCACCAGGGACCCTCTGGGGTCCCCTCCAGCCTGGCCCAGCCTGGGATTCCGGGATACTCAGGAGAAACAAAAACTACATCAGGATTCCCATGTCAGTGTCACAGATCACAGACTTTGGGATGGAGGTGAGGCCAGCAGAAGTGAGAGGCAGGGAACGCTCAGAGCACAGAGCCCTGCTCCTCCTTCACCACCGGGGCTGGAAACCAACCTGGCTCATCCCAGTGAAACCAGAGGCGGATTCCATCACATCTCCCATTCCCCCGTGCTGGTTCCCGTCCAGATGGATGCACTGAACACACGAGCTGCCTTCAGAGGCTCTTTGGTGCTTGAGAAGGAGGCAGCAAAGCTGCAGGCACAGCCAGGCTCTTCAGAGGGCTGCTTTAATTAACTGCTGTGATATCAGACCTGAGTGGCTCCTGACACACAATTACAGGGCATTGTCTGAGCTGGGGAAAGCCGTGTAACCCCTGCCTTTATCATCATCTCACTCCTGTTCACTCAATCCCTCCAAAACACATCCCGTGGTCACATTTCAGTGGCCACTTCTGTATCTGCTGGTCCTTGGAACAAATGAACATTTCTAAAAATACCAGAAAATCTCAGAACCTGAGCACACCACCAAGCACAGAGGCTGCAACTGAGTTTCAGAGCTGACATTAAAATTCTGATGAGCTGCTCTGAACTCTGGAGAACTCCAACTTAAGCTCTGCTTTGGAGGAGATAATTTATGCTGGGCCATCCATCTCTGTCTGGGAGGCAGAGCCACACCTGAGGTGGGGACAGCCTTTCCCGGAGTGCTGAGGTGACAGAAGCAGCCACAACTTCAGCCACAGTGACTTCAGGTGCTGGCTGCTGGAAAATCCCTGGGAAAGGTGCTGTGAGGATACAGCTGATGGCTGGAAAATCCTCCAGCAGGGGTTTGAGCCTCTTCTTGCTCGTCCTCCCAACAGATGCACCCCTGGAGTGCCCTTTCCCCGTGGGTTCCATCATTCTCTCCTCTCCTGCCCCACCAGGCAGTGGGATCCCTGTCCCCCAGGGACCTGGGGCCACCTCCTCCCACACCCCGGCTTTGAGTCATTCCTGATTTATTCCCTTTCTCTCACACCAGCCTCGTGCTGCCCGTTCCATGCCCTTCTCCATTTCCCTCGTTCCTTCTCTGCTGCGTCTCATGCACGGCACGAGAATCCCTGCCTGATTCCCAAATCCCTGCCTGATTCCCAACATGAGAATCCCTGCCTGATTCCCAAATCCCTGCCTGATTCCCAGCATGAGAATCCCTGCCTGATTCCCAAATCCCTGCCTGATTCCCAGCATGAGAATCCCTGCCTGATTCCTGAGTCCCTGCCTGATTCCCAATCCCTGCCTGATTCCCAAATCCCTGCCTGATTCCCAGCCCCAATCCCTGCCTGATTCCCAAATTCCTGCCTGATTCCCGAATCCCTGCCTGATTCCCAGCCCCAATCCCTGTCTGATTCCCGAATCCCTGTGTGATTCCCAGCCCCAATACCTGCCTGATTCCCAAATTCCTGCCTGATTCCTGAATCCCTGCCTGATTCCCAGCCCCAATCCCTGCCTGATTCCCGGCTGGCATTCAGAGCCTCCTTTGCCATTCCGGAGGCTCCTCCAGATCCAAAGGCATCAGGGATGCTGAGGGCTCATTAGTCCCAGACACGCCTCCCCCTTTCCCTGCTCCCCGCAATTCCGAGTGGGGATCAGGCTGAGCATTCAGCGCCTTAGCGAGGTGGGAGTGAAGCCCTGAGCCAGGCTGGGCCAGCCCGGCGGGGTCTCTGCGGGATGAGGAGCCGATTTTTGGGAAGGTGAAGCCCGGGCTGTCCCCGGGAGTCTCTGCCCAGCCCGGGGGGGTCCCTGGGGAATGAGGAGCCGATTTTTGGGAAGGTGAAGCCCGGGCTGTCCCCAGGAGTCTCTGCCCAGCCCGGGGGTCCCTGGGCACAGGAGATGCTGCTCTGCTCAGAGCACAGAGCTGCTCCCCGAGGCACGGGCTGGCCAGGTCCCGGGTGCTGTAAGCACAGAGCTCCTTTCATTCCGATAAACCTGGCTGGATATCCCAAACAGAAAGGGGTTATTAATAAACCAGCCCCGAGGCAGGCGTCAGCAGAGCCTCACGCTGGATGCAGAGTGATTTATACACAAAGCAAAATAGATCAGTCTCACGTTGCTGGAAAAGGACACCAGATGCCTTTGACGTCACCTAAATGATCTCTATTTTTAAAGTTACTCTTTCCCATTTGCTGCCAACTCAGAAAGTCCAATTTGCCAAGATAATCTATCGAGTGGGGATGAAGATTTCCAAAGTTGAAGTCTCGGTCTCTTAGCAACCGTAGTACTCTTTGTATTAAACTCAGCCCAGGCGTCTCCTGCACCTTCCCTGCACCTAATCAGCGAATTCCCATTAAAAACACAATATTGGAGAAACGTCACCTAGGATCCAGGATACAGCTAAACACACCCAGCCCATGTTCCCTCTGCTCAGGGAATATTTATAGCAGGGAGACATGGCAGGGAAGGATGTGGCATCTCTTATTCATGCAAGGGACTGGGTATAAATGAGGATGTAGGAGAAAAAAGGTGCAGCAAGAGCTGATAAGAAAAACAACAGAAAATCATGGGAAGAACTTCTTCCAGCTGGGTCTGGTTCAAGTGGTGGCCTTTGGGTGGTGGGCAGGGGTGAGAGAGAAGAAAAGCTCTCCTTCCTTGCCTGCTCTGCCTCCAGCCCAATGTTTGGAGCTGTTGGATGCCTCCCTTTCTCCAAGCCTGCCAGAGCTCTGGAAAGGGCTTCTGCCTCCCACATCCACATCTGCCTCTCCCAGCCCGGCACAAGCTCCGACTTCTGGGAAGCTTTCCTTGGGTAACACCTCAAGGTGCTCTGCAGAGAGCTGCTGGAGAAGGGCGTGGATCTGTTTGGGATGGAGAAGGGGTGACACAAAGCCACTTCTCTGTCCTGTGCCTGTGGAGCTCCTGTGCTGCCTCCCCAGCAATTCCGGCCTTTTTCCTTCACAAACGTAACAAAAACTTCAGAAAAAAATGGAAGCACGACTCCTGACTCACTGTTTCAGCACAGATGGCCTAAAGCTGGTTCCTTATCTCCCCAAAGATTGTTCCTTTTCTCCCTAAAGACATTTCCTTACCTCCTTGCATCCCTGCAGGGCTCTGCGACCAAGCCATGCCCTGTCCCCTGTCCCCAGGCTCAGCCTGGAGGTTTCCCTGGGCTGAGTCCCCGTCCTCCCTGAGCAGTGGGAGCAGGGCCCGGGCCGTGCTCTGCCTGTGAGGATCAGAGCTCGGGAGCACTTTGGGATTTTAGGCACTGTCCTCTGCCCAGGATCCCCATGGGTGTATCCCACAGCATGCACATGCATCACACTCATCCTGGTGGCTGCTGGTGGCCAAGAGTAAAGGCGAGGAGACATTTCCTGGTCCTGGAGCCATTGGAATTGGAACTCTGGACTGACAGGAGTGGGAGCAGCTCCGAGCTGGGCTGTGCCCTTCCTGCTGCCCTGCAGCCACCCCACAGCCCCAGCCCAGGGCAGGGGTGGCCAAAAACACATCCCAGTGCTCCCAGGTGTGACAGTCACAGGTGAGCCAGGCCTCCAGGTGACCCTCCTGGAGCAGCACTCAGCCCTGGGTGGGAGCAAGGTCCTGGGAAGCAGCCCTGGAGCGGGCACCAGGCGCTCCCACACCGAGCGAACAGCCCCAGCTCCCAGAGCTTTCACAAACGGAGCGGGACCTCTCTGTTCCTTATCTCCCGGCAGATAAGAGGAAAAGGAAATCAATTCCACCTCTCCTCTGCCCCAACTCTGATCCCAGCTCTCCAAGTACTGCCGAGCCTATTTCCAGAGCTCTCTCCAAAGCATCCCACAAATAATTCCATAATTTCCTGGGATTGTTGTTTATGGTGTGGAGATTGCTCTGCACTCATGGGCCCAGGGAAGAGAGGCCGAGCGCCTTTGGATTTGCAAGGCAGAGCAGCTTCCCCCTTTTCCACCAGCTGGATTATCCAGGGTGGTTTTATCCTGGCACGTGAAAAATGCTGGGGAAATGATCCCGAGCTGAGTGTGCAGCACCTGATTGCAGGGGCACTGGGAGCAGTCAGGGCGACAGGGAGCTGTGGCACTGCCAGGGACACACTGCAGTGTCCCAGCAGCAGGGTCAGTACAGCCCCAATACAGATATTCAATATATCAATGTATCAATGTATCAATATATCAATATATCACAATATATCAATATATCACCACAAAATCCATGTACAGCACAGACACAGCACGGACACAGCACCCTAAACCCCCTGCTCTGCCTGGAATGCAAAGTGGAACTGGTCCCACCTCAAAATCCCGTTGGATTTCCCCAGGCAATAAGGAAGTTGTTGGATAAAATGCCTCTGGGAGTATTTCTTGCAAGTAAGACTCGATTCAGATGGATAGGAGGAGATAGAATCAAGAAGCAAACCCAGCTGAGTGCTCTCGGCAGCTTTGCCATTAAATACGGAATGACATTCCAAGGAAACCCAGCCCTGGTCTGGATTTCCAGCACAAAGGAGGCAACTCCAGGAAGGGAAGGAATCCAGCACCGATCCCTGTCCCACACAACTGGTGCCCGCTGGGGCTTTCCAGGGGTGCACAGCTGCCCTCCTTGGGAGGAGGATCCTGCTCCAACACGTGAATTCAGGAGTTTGCTATGAAAACATCTCAGGAGAGAGGGGGAATTGTGTTCCTAAGGAAGCAGTGAGAAGGGAGCAAAGCTCCTAAGTCAGTTCAGGGGGAAATCCCAAAGTTTGTGTTACATTCCCACTCCTCTCCATGGAAGCAGCTTCTCCCTCAAAGCAGAAACCGCTGCTGGTCTGTCCCAAGCTGGGAAGCAGCTCCTGCTTCCAGAGGCTCCCACATCCCTCTGCAGCTGATCCCACTGTGCTGGACAAAGCTGCCTGTTATCCTGGAGACACCAAAACAACACCTCCAGAGCACTCAGGAAAAGCTGCTGCGAGTTCTGCAGCTTGCCAAGAGCTCCAGGGGATCCCACAGAGGCCAAGGAACAACGAGGAGCAGGGAAATCCCAGCTGTGCTCCTTCCATGGGCCGTGTCCCTGTGCCAGCTGCCCGTGGAGAGGGACTGCAGCCCAGCACGGGCACACCAGAGGATCCGCTCCAGGACCACCCCAGGCCATCCAGGAGGTGGAGGAGGGATAAAAGCAGCTCCTTGTTCCCCGTCTCCATCTGATTTTCTCTCCAAGGGTATTTAAGCAACAGCACAGAAGAGCAAAGAAAAAGGAAAAATCCCAAACAGCTCTGCCAGTTTCATGGAAACAGGGAATATCCTGAGCTGGAAGGGATCCACAAGGATCATCCAAGTCCAGCTCCTGGCCCTGCACAGACAGCCCAAGAATCCCAGCAGGAGTTTATTGCTGTAGCACATCAGCTGCTTCCCCTCCTCCATCCCTTTCCACCCGCTCCATCCCAAATCCCAGCAAGGGACTGGGAGTGCCCTCAAGGATCACACATTCCCTGTGCTTAGCTGAAGCTCACCTGGGACAGCATTCATGGAGTCAGGGACCATCCAGTGCCACCCCTGCCATGGGCAGGAACACCTCCACTGTCCCAGGCTGCTCCAAGCCCCAGTGTCCAGCCTGGCCTTGGGCACTGCCAGGGATCCAGGGGCAGCCACAGCTGCTCTGGGCACCCTGTGCCAGGGCCTCCCACCCTCCCAGGGAACAATTCCTTCCCAATATCCCATCCATCCCTGCCCTTGGGCACTGGGAAGTCGAGCTGGGTTCATCCCTTCCCAAGGAAGGGCACCAAGGGGACCTGGAATGCTCAGAGTGACCACGGGACAGCCGCAGGGCTCCAGCCCCGGAGCCATTCTGTGGCCTGGGAAGGGCAACACCAGGTCAGGGTAGAGCTGATCTTCCCACAAGGGCCCTTCTTCAGACAGTTCCAAGGCCTCCACAAACCTTCCCATTCCCTTTCAGCACCATGTTTACTCCTGTTTATCCTGCAGGAGGAGTTCCATGGATTACCCACGGCAGCAGTGCTGCTCCACTTTCTCCTCTCCCGAACACCTCCTCCAGCTCCATCTGACATTTGCAGCTCTGCTTGGGAGCCGACAGCAAACAACTGCTCCGTGTTCTCCTTCTCCACACCCTTCTCCCACTCCGGAGCCTCGGATTCGCCGCATCCTGGGCTGTGCTCAGGCTGGAAGCCTTTGCTGAGCTGTCACACAACTTCTCATCACCTGTCCCTCCAACGTGGCCCTTCCAGGCCCTGCTGGCCCCTCCATGGCCACCAGAAATGCTGAGCTGCCACCAAACCCTCACGAGAACCTCTGCCTGCTGCTGAGCCATTGGCAGGAGAAGAAAACAAAGAAACCTCCAGGCCCCCAAAGCAATCCCTGAAACATCCGAGGTGGAAATCCCACACTGCACACACCAGCGGTGTTGGAACGGGAGCTTCCCCAGCTCAGCAGGAGCAGGTCCCACGGGCCAGGAGCTGGGTCACATCCCCGTGTCCAGCCCCATCAGGGACAGCTTTAGTGGGATGGGCCGGGATCTCCATTCCATGGGAGCCACCATCAATCTCCAGTGACCTCATCATCCCAGTATCCCTGCTCCAGTGCTCATGGATCCCAGGGGGTGGGAAGGGCTCTGACCTCCCCTCCAGGGCCAGCCCAGGCCCAGGGGGGACATGGGCAACACCTGGAGTGCCAAAGCAGCCCCACAGCCTGGCCAGGAGCTCCATCCCAGCCATCCCCAGCGGGAACCATTCCCACCAAGCTCCCCTGGAGGTGGAAGCAGCAGCTCGGGCACCTCCAACACCTCCCCCTCGGGCACCCTCAGCTCTCAGGTCAGCTGGGAAGGGCTGGACCGGCCATTCCCAGAAGGGCCCCATCCCAGAAACACGGAGAGAAGCCAGAACTGGCAGGATCTGCCTCCTTCCCTCCTCACCCTCCCTGTTCTCATGGAAAAGCTGCAGCAACACTCACACCTAATCACAGAAACTGCACACGGGCCCAGCTGCGGGGCCAGGGCAGTCCTGTCCCTCTGGAGGCCCTCATTCCCTGGTTCTTGTCAGCTGTATCCCTTTGGAAATCCCTCATTCCCAGATTCCTGGCAGTTGTATCCCTTTGGAAATCCCTCATTCCCTGATTCCTGGCAGGTAATTCCTTTGGAAAGCCCTCATTCTCTGATTCCTGTCAGCTGCATCCCTTTGGAAAACCCTCATTCCCTGATTCCTGGCAGGTAATTCCTTTGGAAAGCCCTCATTCCCAGATTCCTGTCAGATGTATCCCTTCGGGAAGGCCTCATTCCCTGATTCCTGGCAGGTAATTCCTTTGGAAAGCCCTCATTGCCTGATTCCTGTCAGCTGCATCCCTTTGGAAAGCCCTCATTCCCAGATTCCTGGCAGCCCCGGGCCCGGAGCTCTCCCACAGCACACCAGGGCAGCCCTGTGTGAGTCCTTGCTCTGGGGTAAGATTTTGCTGCTCCTCTTGTCTAAAAATACCTTGGGAGAATTCGCTCCGGCCCAAATGTCTCCGCTTGAAAGGGTTTGGAACATCAAACATCTGCTGGGGATTCAGAGAGAGCTTGGCTTGGTTTGCTGCCCTTTCCCCAGCTTTGAAGGGCTCCAGAGCCCCGAGCTTGGCTTCACTAAAACCCCTGGTTTCACCAAAAACTGACATAAAAACGGTGCTAACACCTCCCGCCATCCCTTCCCCACTTCCTCCAGCACCTCCTGCATGGTCAGATTACAGCTTCCTGTTGGTTTTCCTGGGTTTTCCTGGGCTGAGCTCCCACTGGGAGCAGCTGGATGGGCACAGAGTCCTTGCCCTGAGGAGCGGTGGGAGGAGAAGGCAACTGGGACCAGTCTAAAGCCCATAGAGAGTTCTGGGCCTCCCTAAGCCCTGCATTGAAGGTTGAGCTCTTCCCAAGGCCTTGCACGTGGCACCCACACATGGGGGATGTTCCTGGGAAGCTGTGGCTGCCCCTGGATCCCTGGCAGTGCCCAAGGCCAGGCTGGACATTGGGGCTTGGAGCAGCCTGGGACAGTGGAAGGTGTCCCTGCCATGGCAGGGGTGGCACTGGATGGGATTTAAGGTCCCTCCCACCCCAAACCAGTCTGGGATTCTGTGATTCCCTAAAGCCTTCTGCCAAAGGGAGGAGGAGGCCCAGGTGACTCTCCAGGAACCAGGATTTGCTCTTTCCCAGCAGTTTGGAGATGAGCTGCGCTCGGTTTAGAAGCAAAGAAATATTTTACTTCCTCTCCTAGAGCTTGGATTCCCCTGGGAGCCCTCAGGTGCTCCCATCTCAGCCCTGTGGGGAGAAAGGCCTGACTTGTGCAGCTCAGCACAGCTGAAGGTGAGCACAGGGATCCAGGAGCCCAATTCTCCATCGCCAGGAGCAGATCCTGACTCCTCAGCTGGGCCAGATCCTCAGCTCCAGGCTGGGATTGGGAAGGACACAGATGCCAGAGTCAGGAGCTACAGCAGCAGCTTCTCCCAGCGGGCAGCACTGCTGGGGAGGGGTGCAGGGAAACAAACTCTGCCTGTGCTGGAAAACCGGGATAACACTGGACATGGGCAGGGCTTAGACAGTTCATGGATGTTCCCTGTGAGGCTGGACAGGGCTTGGAGCAGCCTGGGACAGCGGAAGGAGTCCCTGCCCATGGCAGGGGTGGCACTGGATGAGTTTTAAAGTCCTTCCACCCAAAGCATCCTGGAATTCTGTGATCTCTGTGACAAGTGCCCGTGTCCCACCCTGGGGTGTCCCAGAGCTCCTCAGGGCAGCCAGGGCCTGGTGGGACAGTTTTCCACCTGGGAATCCCGGACTCGGCTGGGCCAGAGCCAAGTGAACAAATCTGGTTCCGTTTGTGCCAGGCTGGGCCGTTTTAACATTGAACTCTGCTGGTTCACTTGGGCAAATCCAGCCCCTTGGGGAGGCTGTTGTTCCAGCCACGCTGCTCTGAGGAGGCTCCCACAGAACCACAGGGACCTCCTGGTGCCCGGGGGTGGCAGAGCCAGGAGCACAAAGTGCCCCACTTCTCACACTTCATTGGGAAGCTTTATAAATTAACTGGAGTACAAAGTCAGGCCTAATTGATGTTTGTATTGATTGAACTGCTCCAAGTCTTAATTTTGGTTATAAAACTTCCTTTAAAACAGAGCCATTTATAATTAAGACAGGATCCGTAATTAATGGAGTTTTATACTCATAAAACTGCCTCTCTCATCAGTCTAAATTAAACTCCACATGAAAGTTGGAGCAAATTAAATACAGTAGATGCCAAAACTACTTTCTCTGCACTCTTTGCTATTCTTATTAATGTCAAAACAGAAGTGATGTGAAGGTGTGGAAAAGCGTTGGAAATCCCTGTTTGGAGAGGAGACAGCAGAGGAGGGCACCATGGTCTGTGCCCACCCTGTGCAGGGTGAGCACAGAGACATCCCCACCACCCTCCACACGAGCCAGGAGCCACCTCCCACATCCCAGATGGAAAATTCATCTTTTCATATTAAAAAAATTAATTCCTCACCCCTCTTGCACCATTCTAACAAACACAAACCCGCCTGGAAAAATGTTTTGCTCCACCAGAGTCACACGAGGTCCCCACGCCCAAGGGGGGCTGGCAGGGGTTCTCTTCACGTGCCAGGGGTTATTTAAAACAAAAGTTCATTAAAACAAGGGTTAATTACAACAAGGGTAAATTAAAACAAGGGTGAGGCTGGGCCTGGCCGTGCTCCCAGATCCCTGTGAATGAAACTCCCCAGCTCTGGTAACCCTGGTTGACCAAATGACCCTTCCCAGCCTGGTCCATCGGAAATCTTTACAGCCATCAACCACAATATTTACACAGCCCAGACAATTCTGGGATCATGGCAGGAAAATAAATCACCGTGGACATATGTACAGAGCTAAAAGTTCCCCAATAAATCTGTTTGCCATGTCTGCCTCGTCCATATCTAAGTAATTAGCAATTCCCTGCTTTAAATGCTCCCATTTAATTGGGGTTGCTGTTTTTAGTGGAATAGCATTTCCTCTCCCCAAAAGGGCCACTACTATTTTTGGACCACGGGTTTTTTCTGGCTGCCACATTCTGCTCTCCCCACTCAAATTAAAAAAGTCACTGCAACCCTCACCAAGTATTTATGGCTTGAAGATTCCTACACACATCCCCGAGCTGACACCCAGAAAGCTCCTCACAGCTGTCCAGAGTTATCCAGGGTTATCCCACACAAATCCAAACTCCAGCAGGAGCCCAGGGTCCTCAACAGCTGCTCCAAGAGCTGCTCAGGCACTGGTTGTTCCCAGCATCATCCTTTGGGATGCCCACGGACAGCAGCAATCAGGGATTAGGGAGGGCTGCAGCAGCTCTCTGGGTGAGGGAGGCTGTGGCCAGTGCCGCACCAGGGTTTGTCCCTTCCCTGGGGATAGGGATGATTCCAGCTGCTCCTGCTCCCACCAAGGCCGCTGGAAGCCATCAGCCAAGGCAGAGCTGGGGCCAGTGGAGGTGGAGGAGGTGCCTCCCCCAAAGGGTGGGAGGGAAATGCCCAAGCAGCACCAAACCCCTCTGTTTGGTCTCTTTTACAGCCAAACCAGATGGGTCCGGGGCCCTCCTGCCTCAGAGCCTCTCTTTTCAGCCCATCCTCTTAATTTGTGCTGCTCTCATCCCATCGAAGCCTCGGGGGCCTCAGGAGCAGCACCTGGGAGAGGTGATGGGAATGCAGAGAGCTGATTATTAACGAAGCACATAAATTACCATGCTGGTAATTACCCAGACAAGCCTCTCTCTGTTGCACCTCTGGTTCCCAGCCCAGCCCAGGGCCAGCCCTCTCCCCCAGCCAGGCTCACCCAGGTGCATGACAAACGGGGACTGGGTCTGCGCCTCCAGGAGCTGAGATCTCAGCCAGCAGATAAAGGATGGCAGAACCAGCTGTGCTCCTGGGCAGCTGCATCCCAGAAATCCCCCCAGGAGGGGGTGTGACATCCAATCTTCCAGCACTCCGGGACTGAAACTCAGGAGGGTGAAACTTTCTCTAAGAGCTGATCCCTAAAAGGTTTCTATTAGAAAGAGAAATGGACTCTGAGGACATCACCAGTGATCCGATTCCTTCAGTGACAGCCCAGCTCCATCGATGGGAATTTTCCTGCCTCTATCACTGGGATCGGAATTTCACATCTGTAAAATCAGCACGTTTGCCTTGGGAGACAGCGAGTCCCTTCCCAAGCTCAGCTCTTCCCTTGGCTGAGCAAAGACACCAGCCCTGCTCCTCCTGAGGAACATTCCATGGGCATTCTCCACGCACGGGAAATCCAGGGATGCGCCGTGTTTGGCTTTAAACACTGCTGGGATGGAGACACAGGCGCTCTCACCGAGCCATCAGGAGAGCTTTTTATCTGCCAGGACTCCACGCTGTGATTCCAGCCCCGAATTTGTGGGTGGGAAGGTGAAATAATCACACAAAACACCTGAAACAGCAGCTTCAGGTCTGTTACTGCAGATAAACCTCAGCAGAGACATCCCCAGAGCACGAGCAGCCGGCATTTCCCCACAGCAAACCCACACAAGGCACACGAGGTGTCCCTCGGGCTCAGGTGGCACCAGGTGTCACCCAGCCAAGAGCCCTGGCCTGCTGCACTCTGACAGGAGACAATAAACTGAACCCTTCAGTCTGTTCAAACCTCCTCTCCAAAGCCCCAAGAGCTGCTGAGCAGCAGCTCCTGAAGTGTGAGCTGCTCGTCTGATCCCATCTCCTTCTGGCAGGCCTGAAGGGACCCCTCAGCCTCACTCCTGTTGGTGGCAGCTGCAGAAATCAAAGCCCATCTCCTGATCTGAGGAGGAGAAAAAGCAGATTGGAAACACCAGACCCAGTGCAGGACAGCAGGGAAAGCTGAGGAGAAGCCAGACCCCCCTCCAGAGCCATGTTTAACCAGACCCTTTATTTGCTTTGCTTCCATTTCCCCAGCTCACAGATTCCAGTCTTTTCTTGTGAAAAACGAGAGCCAGACAAAAGGGAGGATGGGGAATCCAGCAGAGGAAATCTGTGGAGAAACGAGCCTGGAAGGCCGCTGGAATGAGCCCTGAAGAAACCATCAGCTCCCTAAGCCCCTTCCCAGCATGGGGTGGGAAATGTCCCTCCTGCATCCCAGCCAACCCAAACCGTGGAGAATTTTCCTGCTGGGCTGGAATGGCCATTCCAGGGCGTTGCCAGAACCCGGGCTCTGCTTCTGGGACTCCTCAGTGCAGAAATTAAAGCATGTGGGAGCCGGGACAGGAGCCTGAGGGCACAGGGGTGGCTCAGGTGTGGCACAGGTGTGACCCCACTCCTGGGGCTCCTCTGCCAGGATGGGAGCGATGCCTCCTGCACATCCCTGCCCGAATCCTGGCCCTGCTCCTGTGCCCTTGGCTTGGCTGGAGAAGATCCATCCCAAGGCAATCTGTCTCCTGCAGAGCTTTCCCCAAACCGGGCCCAGCCTCTCCGAGACACCTCATCAGCTCCTGCCCCCGCCCCGTGTCCGGGCTGGAGGGAAACGCTTGGATTTGATCTTTCCGTGGAAGCTGGGACCTGGCCAGCCAAAATGTGCACGTGTGCCACACCTTCAGAGCAGAACTGAGTGAAAAAGCTCAGACTCAAAATGAAACACTTTGTTTTGGAATGGATGAGAATTTCCCCCCACCAGCTTCCGATTCACGGCAGAAAAATGCAAAGATTCAAATGTGCTGATGTGGGTCAGATTTAAATGGATCTCCTTTACTCTTTTTTATATTTTTTCATTTTTAAACTCCAATAAACTGAGAAACCCGAGCTGCACTGGGAGGCAGTGCCTGTCCTGGGCTGTTAACTCTCCCTGCAGTCCCTGAGGCACAGGTTTGTACAAGCAGGGACGTTGTTACTCCTGGTGCTTTAGAGAGGGAACCTCAGCCCAGCTCACTTCCACTTCCCCCAGGAGCAAAGCAGGACAGAGCATCCAACTCTCTATTTTCTCATTTTCCCTCCTGCAACACTGGAATCAAATTTACAAAGCAGTGACAAGCTCCATTTAGTGCTTGTGCTGGGCCTTTCACCCCTCAGAACGCTGGCAGGCACAGCTCCCCATTTCCAAGGCAGGAATTGCCGTGTCCCCCTCAGCACAATCCCCCCCGATGTCCAAACAGGAGGAATTGCTGAGGACAGAACTTCTCCGAGCCTTTTGTACCTCCGGGAAGCAGCAGCAATTCCAATGGGCTCCACAGCCCCGTCCTGCCCTCCCCACCCGGAGCTGCTCCACAGCCTCACGCTCTGGGTTAGACTGCGTGGAAAGGAGAGTAATGGGATTTGTGTTTCCTCGCAAATTAAACAGAAATTGCCCAAAAGAATAATCCTAAAATACAAAATACTGCCTCATCCCAGATGCTCCTAATAGGCTTGTGTTCTAATGGCTTATTTAGAGAGACTTTTGCTGAATGACAGCCTAATGATGCGCATTCAGGGCCACGAGACACAAACATCATTCACTACCAGAGCTTGGGGCTTTTCTTTCTTTTGTGGGTTTTTTTTCCCCCCCAGAATTGTTATCAAAATACAGGAAACATTTTCAGAAAGCCTCTGTGCTGTTCTGCACTACTAAAGACTGGAAATTCCAAATGCCAGCATTTCTGGGAGTTCTTTTTCTTGCTCTTACTTGGCTCGTGCTGCCTGCGACCCCTCAGCTGCAGGCAGGACACGGGCTGGGACTGAGCAGCTCCCTGCTTGTCCAACCCATCCCAATTCCAGCCAGGTTTGGATCCCAGCTGCTTTCCCCACTGGTGAGTGGTGGCAGGACTCTGCAGACCTGGGCACTGAGGTCCGTGATTTCCTGTCCTGTCACTTCGAGTGTTGCTTCATGTGATGCTCGCGTGGGTCCTGCTCTTGTCCCAGCACTGCCACCGTCCCTCCCTTTTGTCCCTCTCAGCCAGATCCAGGCCACAGGAGCCCTTCAGAGTGGGGGTGAACAGGAGACCATGGCAGACAGAGAGGTCCTGGCTCGGCTCATCCCCCAAACCCACCTGGTGCGAGGCCCAGGGTGCCCCAGAGAGCCCCTGGCCGAGCCCTCCCTGCCCAGCACCACCCAGCGAGGAGGGAGGGCAGGACTCGGGCTGAGCTCAGCCTGCCAAAGCCACGGCTCAGTTTTAACTCATTTCATTTGGAGAGTGAACAACCTTGAGCCAGGCTGGCACCAGCCCTGGGAGCTGCAGTGCTCTCACCCTGCAGTGGCTGTGCTGGCACCGGGGGCTCCCAGGGCGTTCCAAAACTGCATCTCCTGCCTGGGCCCGGGAGCTCTGCTGCTCTCCTTGAGCTCCCGAACATTCCCTGTGCCCCTGGACATTCCCTAAGCTCCCAGACATTCCGTGTGCTCCCAAACACTCCCTGAGCTCCCGGACATTCCCTGTGCCCCCAGACACTCCCTGTGCCCCCAGACACTCCCTGTGCCCCCGGACATTCCCTGTGCCCCCGGGCACTCCTGGCATCCAGGGTCGGAGCAGGAAGCACGGGGGGCTGAGCTCTGCTGTTCCTCCCCGCTGTTCCCAGAGCATCCCGGTCCCTCACAGCCCTGCCTGGGGCCCCCGCAGCCCTGCACAGCCCCAGGGCCTGGCAGCACCATGGTCCCCGGCAGAGGGGCACCCCATGGATGGGTGTCCAAGGGCTCCTACGGATCTGCTTCGATGTCACCAAAGCAGGGCTGGGAAAGCAGCGCTTCCTGCTGGGCTCCTGCTCCATCCCCAGGGCCCCTGGGCCCGTCTGGCTGGAGGCTGTGGCCACAGGCTCCAGGGACAGCTGGACACGGCCGCACGTGGACACAGCTGCACGCGGCTCCAGCTCCTTTGGCTCCGGGAACAGCAAATCCAAGGCTGGAGGCAGCTGCTCCTCTCACCTCCTCCCCAGCTCCGAACCCTCTGCCCATCCTGCCCCATCCCACTGGGGCACAGCCCCCCTGCTCCTCCCCTCCCCTCCTGCTCCCCCAGCTCTGACTTCCCGGGAATACCCAGTGCCGATCCTGAGGGAGCATCCCTGCACAATCCATTTAATAAACTCGCACTTGGCACCTCTTTCTCATCCGAGCTGGGGCTGTGGTGTCTCAGGACCCACGTCTGGGCAAAGGAAACTGGGAAACAGAGAATTCCAGCCAGAGGGAGAGGACAACCAGGTTCAATTCCCGGCATTGCTGTCATCCCTCAGCTGGCCTCACACGCTGCTCACTGTGCCAGGGCCCTGGCCTAGGCCTCAGCACAGCAAAGGCACTTTCTGGCACACAGGGACATGGGGACAGGACTGCAGTGTCCCTCGGCAGAGCCCTGCGGGTGATGGATATTCCCTGGAGCAGCAGGGCCGGGATCCGGGCGGCGCCACGGGCAGTGTCCCCACCCCAAAGCGGGAGCCACGACCTCGACATCAGGTGATGACTCCAAAGGCTCTGCTCGAGTGGCACCTGACAAAAGCCCTTCAAAGGCACCGGGTGAGACCCTCTCAGATCACCGGGTTTGTGTCCCCGTCACTGCTGCAGCAGCGCTGTGCCAGGACAGTGTCCTTGTGCCACCCCCATGGCACCCGCAGCGACCACAGGGACACGGGGAGCCCAGGCAAAGCCACTGCTCTGGGGAGCAGGAGCCACAGGGGAGGCTCTGGCAGCTCCCAGAGCTGTGCTGGCTTCTCTCCCTTCCCAAACCTCTCTGCTGCCCGGTAAACTGAGGCACAGAGGGATCGGCGACAGCCAAAACATCCCAGTGAAGCACTGTGAGCAGGGCTCTGTCCTGCTTCTCCGGTGTACGTCTGACTCCTAAACCTCCTTATTGAGGGGGAAAACCTATTTCTGCATGTTCCCCTGTGCAGACTCAGTGGGTTTTGCAGGGGTTTGTGCCCTGGAGAGGAGGCTGCTCTGGGAGCCGGGCGTGGATTCCGCTGGGCTGGGACTGGATTAAAGCTGATGTGCTGAAGGACACAGCAAACGTCACCTCCTGTCCCCACAGCCCCGGGGACACCTGGCACTGCACAGCCCCACCAGCCCAGCAGGCAGAGCACCAGGATCACCCCCAGACCCTGCAGGATTTTGGATCAATTAAAGGATGGATCTGCAAAGGCCCTGTCTGTGTGAGCAGAGCCCTGGCAGCCCCACGGGCCCCTCGTGCCCATCCTGCTCCTGGGCTCTGCACCCAGGGCTGCCCTGCTGGGATCCACTGGAGCCATCCCTGCCCCAGCTCCTCCCGTGGCAGCTTGTCCAGCCCTTTTCCCAGCGCTCCATGAGCTCCTGAGCCCAGCACTGAGAGAGGCTCCAGGAACTAAAATACACAGTGAACCATTTGCTCAGCACTCAGTGCCACCAAGGAATGCCTCAGGCAGCTGAAACCCAGGGAAAGGCCAGGTTTGTGCCTCTGTCTGTGCAGTTAAATGGGAAGAAATGGCTTTTCAGAGGGGTTTTCAGCTGGGGACCAACTGCCTGACTCCCCAGAGCTGCTGTGGCTTCTGCAGCACTGAGGTTTCTCCAGGGCCTCACTCCTGTGGCCTGGGAAGGAGCTGGATGGAACAATTCCCACCTGACCCGAAGGAGAAGCACCCTCATGGCCCTTTATGGGGTGGGGGGACGTCCAAAGTCTGTCCCTGTGGCACTGCCAGCCCTGCCCAGCCCTGCCCAGCCCCAAAAGCCTCGGGCAGGAATTGATGCCTCCCTTTGCCAGGGGAAGATGCTCTGGCCAGAGTGACCCCATCCCAAAGGATCCCTGGGGGCTGGGCCAGCAGGGAATGGTGTGTTTGGGACCTGTGTTTGGGACCTGCACAACACCAGCACCTCCCTGGATCCACAGCTCTTCCTGTCCTGGAAGATGGGGGACACAGAGGCATTTGGTCCCCTCTGCTTCCAGATCTGGGGAATCTCCAGGGAATCTCCAGGGAATCTCCAGGGAATCTCACGGCTCCAGGCTGCAGGGCCCTGTCCCAGGCAGAGCACCTCAGCAGAGCAATAGGATGAGACCCCTGCATCCATCCAGGAACACTTCCTGAAAGAGCAGGGACTTGCTAAACCCAGGTTTAATGCCAGGGATTGAAGAACTTGTAAAATTAATGATCCAGCCTAGCAGCTTGCATCAAAAATTAAAAATGCCTATTAAAAATTGGATAAACGTGTCACAGCCAGAGTTAAGTGCCTTTTAAAGCAGGTTTAGCTCCTGATGGGGATTTGCTCCATTCCTGTGGCCGGAGGGGACACAGGCAGCGAATTCCCAGCCATGGGAGCATCGGCCTGGCAGGATCCGTGGAATACCAGGGAGCACCAAAGCCTCAGCAGCACCTCTGGTGAGAGACACACCCACAGCAGACCTGGACGGAGCCGCGCCGAGGCCCAGTTTGGACCCCTCTCCCCAAACCCATCTTTTTCCAGCTCAAACAGGCTCCATCTCCACTCCAATAATCCAGGAGTCCTCCAGCCCTGCCCAAGGATATCTGAATATCCCCCCCAGTAGCTCCCTGTCTCGCCAGCCCCTTCCCAAAGCTGTGTCAGCATAGCTGGAGTTCAAACCATCCCTGGAGCTGCTGTCCAGATGGTGTCCCTGCCATTTTCATTTGCTGGCAGCCAACCCCATTTTCCTTGTGCTCTCTCGCTGCAAGGATTCTTTCCTTGGGGGTGCTGCTGATGCCTGTTCCTGCACTTTGGGGACAGGGAGCCCAGGTGACACATTCCCCCTTGGAAGGGGGTGTGGGACAGGGGGAGCAGAGCCCCTGGAGCCCTTCCCAAGGCTGGGTTTGTCCCCCTGGAAAATCAACCTGCCAAAGTCCTGGCTCCTGGTGCAGGGCTTGGGATGTGGAGGAGAATGGAAATCCTTCCTGCTCTGGAGCTTTCCCCCATCCAAAGCTTCCTGCCACTGCCCTGCTGAGGATCTCCAGTGCTGGAGAATCCCGGAGCTCCTCCCCCAGCCCCAGTGGTCCCAATGGCAGCGCAGCAGCTCAGACCCTCAGAACACGGAACTCCTCCCTGTGCTCCCACCCTTTGGGTGTCCAAGCACTGGCCTGCCTGGTTGGGGTGGGAAGTGATGTAATTCCAGGGAAAAGGAGCTTTCCTGGAGGCTGAGGGTGGAAGGTTGGTGATGCTGGGTGGGTGTCAGTGGCACACAGGACCCCGCTGCCACAGGGGAAGATTCCCAAAGGGAGCTCAGGAGAACGGAGCTGCGCTGGGCAGGGGCCTCCCCTCGGCCAGTGCCCCCAGGAATGCTGGCACCTGGAGACTCCTGCTGGGACAGAGCACAGGGAATGGCAGCCACAAACCTCTGCCTTGTGGATCCCTGCAGACCCAGGGACAGGGACTCACCCTAACCCTAACCCTGTACCCATCCAGCAACCGTCTGGAGCAAATGGGAACCTGCAACCCCATAATTCCTGCAGAATTCTCTGGGAGGGTGGGGAGGCCCTGGCACAGGGTGCCCAGAGCAGCTGTGGCTGCCCCTGGATCCCTGGCAGTGCCCAAGGCCAGGCTGGACATTGGGGCTGGGAGCAGCCTGGGACAGTGGAAGGTGTCCCTGCCCATGGCAGGGGTGGCACTGGATGGGCTTTGAGGTCCCTTCCACCCAAACGATTCCAGGATTCCTTGATCCTCAGAACGTTAACACTGCCCCGGATTTATCATTTCCTTAGGGAGGCTGCTCCATACCTGGAACTCCCGAGTCCCAAGGAAATCCACACTGGAATTCCAAGCTGTAGCTGGAAAATTGGCAGAAGGAGCTCAGCAGAAGTGGGAGACAGAGCTGCTCCTGTCCCCAGCAGCCTGGGCACGGCGCTGGCCCAGTTCGGTGTTCAGGGACACGAAACCCCATCACAGCTCAATATCAGACAGGAATAATTCCATTTCCAGCCACGGCCACTCACAGCAACAATGCCTGGGATAAACCTCCCTTGGAAAAGAGCTCTGGGAAATGGAAAATGAGCTTTACACAGTCCCATCTACTGCATTAATGCTCACAGGGCTTGCACTGGGCATGGACTTGGAGAGCCGTGCAGGGATCCATGTCCAGAGCATCTCCTATCCCAGGAGAATTTTCCTTCCCTTCCCTTCCCTTCCTTTCCCTTCCTTTCCCTTTCCCTTTCCTTTCCTTTCCTTTCCTTTTCGCCCCTTTTCCCAGTGTTTTTCCCTCTCCCCCGGAGCAGGGCAGGCTCAGCCTGTTGCTGCTCCATGACTCAGCCCATGACTAACGCCTGTCTCCCCTGGGTCTCCCTCTGGAGCACATTCCTGCTCCTGCTCCCCGGATCCCACCTGGAATGCTGAGGATAATCAGTCCCAGCCCGACAGGGCCCAGCTGGGGAGGCTGGGAGGACTCTCCCTGTCCTTTCCCTCCTGTGCTGTGCCCACCTGCAGGATCCCAGGGAAAACTCAGCCTCTGGAGAGGGATGGGAGCTGCGGCGCAGCAGCTCTGGCTCTCCAGCCAGGGACTCTTATCAAGCCTTCCTGATAACACCACGGAGAACCAGCTCTGGACCAGCCACAACCTCGTGGCTCACGGGGTTTTTGTTGAATAACGCCCCCAGAGGAGCCTGGCTGGTGACAGAGCCCTGCAGGACATGGCCCCTCCTTCCCAGGACTCCCAGCATCCAAGGATTATCCCCAGACATCACAGGAGAGTGACCAGCCCTGCCCTGAGCTGCTTTTCAGAGGCAGGGGTAGGATGGCACGGCCGTGTTTGTGATGTTGGGCCATTTCACCCGGGCTGTGTGACCCCAGAGTGTCCCCAGAGCATCCCCAGAGTGTCCCCAGAGTGTCCCCAGCCCCATGACTGCCACCCTGCCCCGCTCCTGGGGCTGCAGCCCCGCCACCATTGAGCCCCCTGGCCCTGCCTGCATTACTGACCGGCAGGAGACAGCTGTTAATCCCAGCTCCATCGGGAGCCCCACTTAGCCAGGACCCTTAAATTCCTTCAGGAGCTGTTCCCAGGGGACTCTGGAGCTGCTCAGGGATGGCTTCTACACCCAGGACAGGGAGAGCCAGGCAAGAGCTGGTGACAGGGGGAGGTGCTGGGAAGAAGAAGCAGAAACCAAGCACCTGCTGTGGTTTATAACCCATAAGGATGGAAAAGCCTCCTGGAGAGGGCAGTCCCCACATTCCTGCCCTGCATTCCCCTGCAGCCCAAGCTCCTGCAGCCCCTTTTCCTGGGCTGCTCTGCTCACAGCTCCAGTTCAGGCAGGCAAAACCCTGCCCTGGCACTGCCGCCCTGGAGCTCGACCGTAGGGACTGCAAGAAGCCCAAAAACCTCTCCCAGTCCAGAAAAAACCCTACAGACACCCCAGCCCCACCTGGGGCAGGAGCTCCGTGGGTGGGGCACCAGGTGCCAACACTGCCCTGCAGCAACGTCTCCTGCTGCTGATCCCAAAGGAGCCTGGCTCAGGTAGGGATTTACCAGGATGTCTGTCCGGACAAATGGTGCTGCTGTGGTTCACATTTGGGTTTCTCTGCCAGGCACTGCTTGCATCTCCCCAAGCCTGCTTCTCACGCATGTGCCTCCCTTCAGGTGAGATTTGTCACATTCCCACTCTGGAAATGTTTTTCCCTCCTGACAATACCCTTTAGATAGTGCCTGCGGAGGTGGATGACTCAAGCTCGACATGATTATTTCCATCCAGCATTTTTTATTAAAAATCCTCCTGACGGCTCCGAACGTGAGGACAGGAGCTGCTTTGAAAGGGACGTGGAAAGCTCCGAGTCTGCACAAACTGTGCCATGATTTTATGTCAACCAACAAGAGCCAGAAAATCTGTGTAAAGCAGCCCCTCCCAGCCTGAGTTCATCATTTCATGCCCAGAAACCTCCAAGCACACGGCAAGAACTTCCACCCGAGAGCTCTCCGTGCGTCCAGCCCCTCAGAGCCAGGTTATGGATGAGCTGCCACTTCCAGCTCCATCATTTACCCGGAGTTATGAAGTTAAGGATCTCCCAGTTTAGCTCTGGGCAAGTTAATTCCCTCTGTGACAGCTCCCAAACACCCTCACACTGCTCCAACCCCACAAATAGCAAACGCTGCTGCTGGGAACAGACACCCATCAGCAGAGTGACCTCTGCTCTCGCAGCCTCCCCCTGCTGCCAGCAGCGTGTCTGGAGGAGCAGCATGGAAAAAACCGGAGTGGAGTTAGGGACGACAGATGGATGCTGCAAGTGGGGAAAGTTTCGCAGGGAAAAACTTCCTCTGCTCTCCAGAGGCCTCGCCTGGAAAACTGGACACAGTTCTGGTGTCCCCCAGCGTGGGGAGGATGTGGAGCTGTTGGGGCAAGGCCAGAGGAGACAGTGAAGCTGATAAAGGGACCGGAGCACCTCCCCTATGGACATAGGCTGGGAAATTTGGGATTGTTCACCTGGAGAAGGCTCCAGGGAGACTTCAGAGCCTCTCCCAGGGCCTAAAGGGGCTCCAGGAGAGCTGGAGAGGGACCGGGGACAAGGGCTGGAGGGACAGGACACAGGGAATGGCTTCCCACTGCCAGGGGGCAGGGATGGATGGGATATTGGGAATAATCCTTCCCTGGGAGTGTGGGCAGGCCCTGGCACAGGGTGCCCAGAGCAGCTGTGGCTGCCCCTGGATCCCTGGCAGTGTCCAAGGCCAGGCTGGACATTGGGGCTTGGAGCAGCCTGGGACAGTGGAAGGTATCCCTGCCATGGCAGGGGTGGCACTGGATGAGATTTAAGGTCCTCTCCAACCCAAACCATTCTGGGATTCTCTGATTCTGAATATTCCTTTGGAAAATCACCACTCAGAGAAGAGGCAGAGCAGCACTTGGAGTGTTCACCCCAAGCCTGGGCTCCTTCCCCCTTACATTACTCAAAATCAGGACTCTTTCCCATTTCCTGATCTCCCCATTCTCCTCCAGCCCCCACCTGCAGCTGCAAATGGGGAGAACTCCTGGGAATTCCCTGTAGGATGAGCCGGGAGCAGGGTCGGGCTGCAGCACCGTCCCCCTGCAGCATCCCAGAATCCCTTCCCAAGTGAACAGTGCTGACACACACAGTGCCAGACACAGGGAAAAAAGAAATCTGCTGGAAAAAACCCAACAGATCGGGCACTTGTTGGAGCCTTGAGCGCAGAGGAACATTATAGAAAATTCCCAGTGACTCCTCCAGCTCCAAACCTATCATAATTTAATCTGTGTGACTGGAATTTCTCAATAGGCTGGAACTCCCTCAGGACCGAAATCTCATTGAAAAAGAAACCAAGGAGAATTTTGGCATCTCTTCCCCAGGCTGGAAGATGAAATGCAAATCTGTTATTGGCATCGAGCTCTCACAGCTTGATCCATCCACAGAGCTCCAACAGCCTGACATTAACTTCTCAAGGAAGAACATTTTGTTACTCATCCTCAGACAGTTTATGCTCAAAGGCAGAAAGACTAATTCTGTTTGGGGTTTGGGCAGTGAACCTTCCCCAATTACCAGCACAGCCAGGCACTGATCTGGTATCAGAGACAAAACACGGCGAGATGGAGACTGCTGACTTCATTTTAAATACAAATTCCAGAGGCCGAACGCTGCTGGCACATGGAAAAGCATCTCCAGCTTCTGCTGCTGCTCTGGCTTTCCAGACACGGATCAGTTCGGTGCCACTCCCGTGTTTGCAGGTGGAGAAAGCCAACCTGAGGTGGAGCTCGTCCGTGCCGGCTCCGAGCTGGGGCCCATCCTGGTGGCCCATCCTGGTGGCCCCGGCACAGAGCCCTGGCCAGGAGGGGTGTGGGGCAAAGGCTGCCAGGGAAGGAACGAACTTCATTCGAACACGGAGCCTTCGCTTAGCAGGCAGGGAGTAAATGGATGGTGAGGTAAAGAGCTCTGCCCAGCCTCCCGGGGAGCGAGGGGGCTCTGCGGGAGGAGATGAACGATCCCCCTGCGCTCCCGCTCCCGGCTCGGGGCTGAGCCACCGCACTTCGGTGGGACTTCAATCAGCAGCACCCGGCTGCTCCTGCTCCAAAGGCGGCTCCTCCACGCCTAATTGCCCTCATTTGCCGTTAATTAACGGCGACGATCCGCAGCTCTGGAGCGCCGGATTCTCCCGGGGCAGGCGGGGCTGGGCTCCAGCTCCTCCCGCAGCTCCCGCGGACACAGCGGAGCCCGAGAGCCCCGGGACCCGCATGGGACCGGGGACGGCAGGGGAAGGGTGGAACTGACACTGGATTTCCTCCCCTCACCAGGCACAGCCCGTTTCCCGTCCCACATCCAGCACAGCCCGTTTCCCATCCCTCACCCAGCACAGCCCATTTCCATACGAACACACCAGGGACGAGCATCCCCCGTGTCCTGCACGGCCCTGCCAGGGGGTCCAGCCCCGGGGCCACCTGAAGCAGCTCCTGCCAGGTCACTGCAAATCTCTCGGGCAAGCACAGCAGCCGTGCTTTAATCAGGGCAGGAATAACAGAAAATCCTGGTTTGTGCTCGGAATGAGCTGCAGGACCTCCTCCCTCCCCCTGTGTGCTCAGCAACCCCAACACCCCACACAGGGACAAGGCAGAGCTGTGCCTGGCCATACAACTGGCATCTCTGGGATGAGGAGAAGCTGAGCCAGCACCGTTCAGCTGAACTCAAACCTTCAAGCCAAGCTCCTGCACCCCAGGAGAAGAGCCCAGGATGTGACCTGGGTCTGAGCCAAGCTGCACCAAAAGCAATTTCTCACATCTCCCACCTGAGCTGTGTCCTCACGTCCTCATCGGGAAGAGGAGAACACTGTTTGTACCCAAGCTAAATTCAGGTAAAGCTCACAAGCACAAATCCAAAAGCTCAGAGTTGCAAAGGCTGGGAAATGAAGGTCTGATTTACCAAAGCACACGTGGAAAAGGGCAGGGTGGGCAGAAATGTTGGCCTCCTGTTTCTCCAAAATGCCTCCAGGCTGTCCTGGAAGGACCAGTTCCATCTTGCACCCTTGCCTTGATCCTTCCCTCAACAAATTCTCCATCAAGGCCGTGGATTCTGACCATGGCTTGTACCAAATGTCCACTGGGGAGCAAACCAAGAGCTCCAATTCATACCACAATGCACAAAGATGGGCTGTCAACGACATTAACTTTAATTATTTAACTCAGAAATGACCCTGGTGAGCCACAAATCCTCTCCAAAGGAGACCTCCCCCCCTGAAGCAGACTGGGAGCACCTGGCCGCACGTCCTGGGCCAGGGCAGAAGGGACTAACAACAACAGCTGCCAGGGGAAAATGATGGGATCCTCCAGGCAGCAGACAAGGACAACCTTGGCATGGCCTGTGCCAGACTGAGGCCGCTCTGTGCTCCCTGCCACTGATCTGGAAAATGGAATTTTAAAGTTCTTTCCAGCTTCTTAAGCCACCAGCTCCCTCCATGCATCTTGTACTGAGACACAGAGAGGAGCGTCCCTTTGGGAAGGCCTCAGAGCAAATGAGGCTTGGTGGGAAGAGCAGACTCAGCTCGGCAGGGTCCCAGGGAAGGCTTAAGGACATCTTTGGGACAGTATTAACCTAAATGTTCTCATTTTGCTCATAAAATGCAGGCTCAGTGTTTCAAAAAGCTGCGGAAGGACAAAAGCTGCGACTCAAATCACTCCACAGCTCCCAGCACAACTTCAGCCAGGGACCGTCTCTGTGTCCCCGATCTGCTGAGCCATCCCACTTCCCACCTGCCTTCCCAGCGGGAATCCCCCTGGTAAACGCATGGAACGCCCCAGAGAAGGTGCAGAGGAGCCGTCCCCATCCCCAAAGCCACGGAAGCGCGGGCAGCACTCACCATCCAGCTCCTCCACCGAGATGTTGGCCAGCTGCTCGCTGTCGCTGCCGGCCGAGAGCGAGCGGTTCAGGTAGTTGCCCTTGTACAACAAGCCAGCTGTCACATGGTGGAATGGCATCTTCTCCCTGCCACGGGAACGGGAAGAGAGAGGGGGATTGTCATTTTCTGCCTTTGTTTCACGGCAATGGAGCAAAGCCCGTCCCGGAGGAGGGGCTGGACAAGCCCCCAGGCTGCAGGCGGGTGTGGGAGGGGTGGGCTGAGCTCTGACCCAGCGTCTGAGGCAGAGGCTGAACGAGCGAACAGCAAAGCAGCTGCTGCTTTTGGGGGCTGGAGAGGAGTGAGGGGAGTCAGAGCAGTGGAGCCTCAGGAAAACAGGATTTCCCAGCAGTGAGGCTGCAGATTTCAGCCTTGGTAATAATTACAGAGAGCGCAGGGGTCTGCACTGACCTGCAGGCAAAAAGTCATAGGATCACAGCCTGGTTTGGGCTGGAGAGGACCTTAGAGATGATCCAGTGCTGCTGGATGGCCAGGGACACCTTCCCCTATCCCAGGGTGCTCCAAGCCCCAATGTCCAGCCTGGCCTGGGACACTGCCAGGGATCCAGGGGCAGCCCCAAGTGCTGCCCAGCAGCACAACCTTCAAAGGCTTGGAAGGGTCTGGACACCTCTGAGACCCCACTGTGGATGTGCAGCCCCCCCAGAGGGTTCAGCCACCCACCCTGAGTGAGGAGTTGGTCACTGCAGGGCCCCAGCTCCAGACTCCACTGAAAGGAGAATGTCCACGTTCGAGCAGGACCCGGCAAAGAACGTTCCCATCTCCCGAATCTGAGAGCTGAGGAGAAATCCTGCTCCGCGGGAGGCTGGAGCAGGGAGGTGTGTGCAAACCCCGCAGGTCCCAACCCCAGAGCTGAGGGAAGGGCAGCCAGTGCCCAGCCAGGAGTGGGAATTACTGTCAGCAGCACTCACGCGGTGATTTAGGAGACACAAGCGGGAGGCGAGTTTGCCAAAGTCAATTGAAATATTAAGAGGAAGATTTGTCATACCCTGGGCTGGATTCAATCAGCACAAGCCCAGCCCGGGCCTATTGTGCTTTGGGCTGCACATTTCCAGCAGAAATAAATCAGCAGAGTCCCCAGAGGCACCCAGAGCTGGCCGGGGACTGCCCGGGGCTGGAGGTGGCCAGGCCGGGCTGGGCAGTGCCCCTGGAAGCCGTCACGGACAGCGGTGTGCAGGACAAGGTCACATCGGGGGGCACAGCCCTGGGGAGCAGAGCCCGAGGGCAGCTCGCTGCCGCCAGGTTCTGTGCCCGGGAGGGAAGTGCCCCCACTCCAGCCTCGGTCACGGGGGTGAGCTGGCTCTGCCCCGCCGTGGGCTCCCAGCACGGTCCCTAAAGGAAACACACACACAGCACCCGTGGATTCCTGCGGGAGCAAAAGCCTCCCTGAGCTGGGGAGGGCTGTGACAGAGCCCCCAGGAGCAAACCAGCCTGGAGACACGGGCAAGCAGGGAGGGAGAGCCAGGAGGCTCCTCTTGCACTGCTCAGCACATTCCAGGAACTTCCCTGGCAGTAATTATGTAAATAAATCCTAATGGTAAGTTTAAGTATTTTTATTTGGGAGCAGGTTTGCTCCAGCAGCACGTCAGAAACCGTAAACAAGGGGTTCTGTTTCATTAAGCACATCTGTAATTTCCCAGCCCTTGCCAATTCACTCGGAGATGTTGCTCCCTCTGACACCTGCTCGGCACTAAAATGGGAATTTTACCTGGCCAAGGGACACTCAGAGGCAAAGCCAGCTCTGGTATCACTGGAGAGACACTTCCAGCCCTTTGCACCACCTCCATTTGTTTCCAGGCCCACCACAAACCATTCCTGTTTTCTCTGGATAATTCTCTGGACAACCCACGGTAATCACGGAGTGTCCCAAGCTGGAAGGGACCCACGAGGATCATCGAGTCCCACTCTTGGACAACCCCAAGAATCACTAAAAGCAATTACACTGATTTTTCAAACCACTTGAGAGGGGTTTCAGTCTCCCCCTGGGCCGAGCTTGCACTGCAGGCTCAGCGTTTGGTGAGCCCCTGGGGTGGGCTCTGACACCCTCCTGCCCCAGCCCTGAGCACAGGGAAAAATCCCCCTCCCTGAGCTCACCCGCAGAGGGAACAGCAGCAAACCACGGATTTAAAGCAGTCCTGAAATCACTTTCGGCCACCTTGGCTTCTACAACCATTAAAAAAATAACGATGCCTCTCCCCTGAGGGCCGAAGAGCTGAAAATCAGCTCCTGCCTGGATCCCGTGGTGTGTTTTAGTGCTGGAGGAGAGCCACGATGCCCCGGGGTGAGAAATCCTGGATTAAATCCTGCTGCCCAGGTGTATTGGGTTTTGTGAAGCTGTGATGTCGTTCAGCAGGAGCCCTGCAGAGCCTCGGGAGCCCAGCACCTCTCAGCTCCCACAAGGGATGCTCCACACGGGCCCAGCAGCACCTCCCGTGCTGGAGGCCCCCAGGGAGGGGCAGCTGTGCCTCAGGAGCACCCGGCACCCCCAGACAGGAACCTGCGGGCAAAACCACGCCTGAAAGGGGGGAAAAACAGCAAAAAGGGGGGGAAAGCAGCAAAAAGGGAGAAAAAACACCAAAAAGGGGGGGGAAGCAGCAAAAAGGGGGACAAACAGCAAAAAGGGGGGACAAACGGCAAAAAGGGAGGAAAGCAGCAAAAAGGGAGAAAAAAACAGCAAAAAGGGGAAAAAAACAGCAAAAAGGGAGGAAAAACAGCAAAAAGGGGGGACAAACAGCAAAAAGGGGGGAAAGCAGCAAAAAGGGGGGGGAAAACAGCAAAAAGGGGGGGGAAACAGCAAAAAGGGAGGAAAAACAGCAAAAAGGGGGGGAAAAGCAGCAAAAAGGGGGGAAAAACAGCAAAAAGGGGGAAAAGCAGCAAAAAGGGGGGAAAAACAGCAAAAAGGGAGGAAAAACAGCAAAAAGGGGGAAAAACAGCAAAAAGGGAGGAAAGCAGCAAAAAGGGGGGAAAACAGCAAAAAGGGAGGAAAAACACCAAAAAGGGGGGGGAAGCAGCAAAAAGGGGGGGGAAAGCAGCAAAAAGGGGGGACAAACAGCCAAAAGGGGGGACAAACAGCAAAAAGGGAGCAGCAAAAAGGGAGGAAAAACAGCAAAAAGGGGGGGAAAGCAGCAAAAAGGGGGAAAAGCAGCAAAAAGGGGGGAAAAACAGCAAAAGGGGGGAAAGCAGCAAAAAGGGGAGGGAAGCAGCAAAAAGGAGCCCAGGAGGGGCAGGCTGTGGAAGAGCTCCGAAAGCAGCAGGGTGGGAAAGCACTCAAGGCTGGAACCCATAAAAGCTTCATGGGAATACGCAGGTGCTCGATGCCTGTCTGGGATAAAAGGGCTGTGCTGGCACAGCCAGGCTGCTCCCGGCTGGAATTGCCATCCCTGGAAGTGTTCACGGCCGGGCTGGAGCAGCCCGGGCTGGTGGGAGGTGTCGCTGGCCAGGGCAGGGGTGGCACCGGGTGGGTCCTTCCCGGCCAGGCTGGTCTGGGATGGTGGGACGGGCTCATTTTGAACGCAGCCTCAACGCCCGTGTCAGAAGCACAGACACCTCCGGCTTCCCTGCGGCTGCTGCTTCCAGTGCCCGGGGAGACCCTGGAAAACCCAGAGCAGGAGTGGAGCGGTGCTGTCAGCTCCATCCATCCCCCCGTGCTGGCCCTGGCACTGGGTCAGCAGCAGCTGCTGGGGCTGGGGGCAGAGCCCGGACAGGGTTTGACCTCCTCAAATGTTCCATCTGAGCCCCTCCTGTGGGTGGGACTGGGGCTCCTGCCCCTTTTCCAGAGGTGTCCCACAGCCCCTGAGCAGGGAGCTGGGCTGGGAGCTTTGCTCTCCGCCACAGACACGTTTTCCACCGGGAAAATCACAAACCAAAAGCAGTTTGGGGATTTGGGAGCAGTGGAATCTCCTTGAATAACATCATGAAAATGTCATGAAAACATTGACACTGAACCAGAAGGGCCTCAAAGAACCCCTCACCGAGAGTGTGGCAATGTCCCCACGGTACCTCAAAGAACCCCTCACCACGGCCCCCTGGCAGGGTCCAGCCCCTGTGCCAGGCTCCCATCGGGTCCCACCCCAGTCCTGCACTGCCAGCCTCGCTCCTGCCTCTCAGCACAGCCACGTTTGTGGAATTTAGGAGATTTTTGTGAGTAAGGTTCCATCAGGATAAATAAAAATCTGTCTTCACACTGCTCACACGTCTGTGGTTCCCATCCCTCACCAGCCCCTGTGCTGCTCTTCCCAAAAAGGCTTTCAGAGCCCATGGAACCCCACACAACCATTGAACCCAAGGTTCGGCTCCAGTATCCATCTCTGAGATGGAATTGGGACCAATGTCTACTGATCCTGGACCTCCCTTGGTGGTCACCACTTCAGAAGAGGTTCCTTGTTCCCCTCTCTCCTGTGTGCAGCCCAAAGGACACCCGGGAGCCCATCCTGGGGAGCCCATCCTGGGGAGTCCATCCTGGTTTTCCACAAAGGATGCCCGGGAGTCCATCCTGAGGAGTCCTTCCCGGTTTTCCAGCCTCAGGCATGGAACACACAGCATCCCTCACACTGCCTGGGTGTCCCAGCTGCCCAGAACCCTGTGTTTGCCTTCCCCACGGGGCTGGAATTCCGTGGATCCCAGGGGCTGTGAGCCCCCTGGGCTGGCAGGATCCTGGACTGGATGCTGAGCCTCGTGGTGCCAAACAGAGCAGGCAGAAATGAGGAAAAGTGGGGTGAGGATAAAAGGGAGAGTTCCAGCTCTCCCACAGATGGGGCTGAGGGGAGGAATGGAAACCTCACCCCCATGGATGGCCAAGGACACAGGAGGGGACCACCAGCACAAGCTTTGTTCTCTCAGTCCTTTCCCGGGGCTGAAAGGAATTCAGGAATATCTTGAAAATCCAGGAAGCAACCAGATGGCCGGGAAACTGGAACAGGAGCTGGGAAGTCCCTGAGCCTTTTTTTTAAACCCTTTAAAAATTCATCGAACGAAGTGACGGTGTTAAAGTTGCTTCTCCCTGGGCACAGCAACATTTGAACATCCAGAGCAGAGAGGAGCAGAGACTCCAGAGGAAATGATCCCATTTTCCCCCAGGCTGAGCCGCTGCCGTTGTCCCTGGAGGGAGGCTGTGTGATCTGAGCTGCACCCAAAGGGGCCAGCAGAGCAAACAGAGCCCCGAGTGCCACCCGGGAGACCCGGGGTTATCTGATCCTCCGCGAGGCACCAGCCAGGGGTCACCCCCGCCTCCCAACGAGGCTCCGTTGCTATTTCTGCTCCTTTTCCACGGTGCTGCCCATGTCTCTCTCTCTCCAAGGAGGCTGGGACAGCTGAGGGTTGTGGTTAGGCCTGGCTTAACCTCTGGCAAGGGAGAGGCTGAGCTGGACTAAATCCCCATGGCTGCTCTGCAGCCAGCACAGTTCAGGGAAGACAAAATCCTTGTGCTGGGAAGAGTCACTTTGTCCCTTGTCACCTGCATTCCTGCTGCTAACAATAGCTTTAAAGATTTTTTTCTTTTTTAATTCACTTTGTGCACAAACTTGGCACCTCGAGCGCAATCTGAGCCCGAGCTCCCACAGGCAGAGGCTGCAGGGCCCCAGGAGGAGCTCTGGGGATGCAGAGCTCGGCAAGGTGTGAAGGTTGAAGCTGCAGCAATGAAGTGCACAGGTCTGGTTTAATCAGGCTCAGCTCAGGGGTGTGAGGAGAGCCAGGGCTCAGAGCCGGCTCAGGCTCGTTCTGTGCTACAAACCCAAGAGGAGCGGCCTTGGAAGGAGCCTTGGGATGGGGAAAAACAAAGGCTGGTGCTTTTAAAAGAAAGCCCTAAAATAGATCCTGCCAGGGAGGCCAGTCTTGGAGGGAGTCTGCGTTGGCTGCCTATTGATCCCGATCTCCATTGATCCCAGAGCCCCACACCCACGGGAAGGCACATTTGGGATATTTATAAACAGGAGGAGAGAGCAGAGGCTCCCTGCCGAGCCTGCAGAGCACCAAGCGCTCCGGGCAGCTTTGGGGAGCCAGATGTCCTCAGGCTGAGAGTGCAGGGAGCCCTAAAGCTCCTCTGAAAGCTTTCCTGGGACACAGGAGGGCTCCCACTTTCCTGGGTGCTTATCAGAAGTCACACCCAGCTTTCCCACACGTATTTTCAGCAAATGAATCCATCCAGACAAATCCCATCCCTTTTACAAGGATTTGTGGGCTGCAAACATGAGATGTGAACCCCCGCACGTGGGATCCACTGAACACCTGCTGGTGGGGACACGGGGAAAATTCAAACTGACCTGCAGGGACATTCCCAGTCCTGACCCTTCCTCTCCCCAGTGCCCTTGGCACACCTTCATGGCATTTGGGCTCTAACTGATTATTTGTTGGCATAACCCTAATTCAGTTCCTCTGATCCAGGCAGGAAATGCAGAGCTGGACACGCCGGGCTGGGGTACCAACAATAAAGCTCCCCACGGCGATCACTGGGTGAAAAGGACTTCATAAACAGATGGTTTGCAGCATTCAGAGATGTAACTGGGAAGGAAAAAAAAGTCCCCTGCAAGGCAGAAAACAAGATCTAAGTGACAGCCTCATGTAATGGATGGCGCCTCAGGAGCCACAAACTTCCAGGGTCAAGGACTACAAAGCACTTGGAGCTTCAGAGGGTTTTGTGCTGGGGTTTTTTTCCCACCTTCTGCAGTAAATTCGAAATGAAAAAGCAGAGGACGGGCGCTTGAAAAGACACCACGTCTCTAAACAACTGCTGCTGCTTTGAGCTCTGGCACAAAGGGAGAGCCGAGGGTGCCGGCTCAGGTATGGAATCCAGCATTTCTGCCTGGGAGCTGCACGTGTGAGAGCACGGAGGGACAGGGAATCAGAGCTGGTGTTTGTTGGGTTTGAGCCGTGGCTGGGGCTGATCCCAGCTCGAAGGGAGGACTGCAAGGACCTGATAACTCCGTGTGTGTCCCCGGGGCAGGAGCAGCACTCACAAGGGGATAAAGACCCTTTCCACTCCCAAACAGGCTTAACCTGCCAGATTGCAGAGCCAGCACAGCTCATTTCCTCTCACCACAGCTCCTCTCAGCTCCCAAACTCATCCTCACCCTCTGCAGCCAGAAATCCCCAGGTTTTTGCTGCCCTCTCCCACTTTCTGTCGCTGCTGCTGCCCCCAGTTGTGTTTAACCAAGATTAGTAAAACATTTCCATCTTCCGGGTTTGGAAAGCCTCTGCGTTGATGTTGGAAAGTAAAAAAAAAAAAAAAAAGCCAGCAACGCAACAAAAGTCTCCAATCTCTTCTCCCCTCTAATAATTCACCTGGAAACCTGAAAACATCAGTTTGGGAATGCAAGTTTCATCCCAGCCTCCCATTCCCTCATGTCATCTGAGCTGCTCTGCAGGACACCAGGGACAACCACGGTGTCCATCACACAGGGCTTCCCAAAACAGGCCCTTTTCAGAGAGGACAGGGATTTAGGGGAAAAAACTGACACAGGCTACGAAAACCTCTCAGGTCCCCAGGCAGACGGTGGGAAGCTGAAGGGACCTGCACTGCGTGGACTGAGGCAGAGTTTTAATGGCAAAGGGATCAACCGCTGGAACAAACACCTGACCAGGAGGGACACAGCCAGCCTGTCCCCAGGAGGGACATCTTCAGCCTGACCAGGAGGGACACAGCCAGCCTGTCCCCAGGAGGGACACACCCAGCCTGTCCCCAGGAGGGACACACCCAGCCTGTCCCCAGGCCCTGGTGCCTCGCTGGAAGGTGCTAGGGGAGTTCACAGGGTGAAAACTCACGGCTGCTGATGGATTTTTTCCCACTTTGGAGGCTCTGAGCTCCTCCTGGGCCTTAAAACCCAGGAGAAGCCACCCTGGGGGGAGGATGATGGAGCTGCTGGAGCTGCCACAGCACTCCCAGCCCACTGCATCCCATTTTCCCGGCCCAGACCATCCTGTTCTGGATGGAGCCAGGGGAGCCAGGACCACCCAGTGCCCGCCAGAGACCCCTGCCAGCATGGGGAGGGGGCTCCTCCTGCCCCCTTCCCAGAAATCAGCTTCTCCAGCACTCAGGAGAGGGAGAATGGGCAAAGCCAGTGGAGAGCAGGTTCAGCTGAGCACCCACAGCAGGTCAGGGGTGCCAGAGTGGCTTTGGAGCATCACCCAGCCCTGCCCAGCCCCTCACACCGAGCTCACCCCACAGCCCTGGCTGCTCACACACTAAAAGATCCCAATTCCCTTTCTCTGGAGTACTCAGCTCACTTTTTTTTCCTGAGTACAAGAACACGAGATCACTCAGAACTGAACGCTGGGAACAAGGTCCTTGCTGACAGCAAGGAAAAAAAATATCCCAGAGCTCAGAGCTGAGCTGAGGAGCACATCAAAGCAGGAGGAAATGTCACTCGTGCACCCTCAGCCCCGTAACCCGTCCCCAACACACTCCCTGCTCTACTGAACCCTTTTCTCCTCCACTCACAGCTGCTGGGTGTCTGCTCACTGAGCCTGGCTGGAGGGGACTTCTCTGAGCTTCTGTTCACTCCCTCCTGTCCAGTTCCCTCCCCTGGCCGGGCATAAATCAGCCCTGGAGGCAGCAGCGATTCCTGGCTCCCCCAGCGCCCTGCTTCACAAAACAATACACAATGGACTATTCAGAGCACACCCTGCGTCACACACGGGTAATTATAAACATGAAATCTATCAAATAGTGACAATTAACAGCGGATTTGACAGAGTAACACACTCCAAATAGCCTGGTGGTTGATTACGTCTTATTAATGAAATGCCAAAACATTGAGGGCTCTTAGCAGGACAATTAATTGCTCCCAATAAATCTGACTTCTGCCAGACCTCTTCTTTCAAGGAGGCTTTGGGACATCTGGGGAGGGTTATTTTTTAAAGCGGTGGCTGATGGTTCCTACAGACAATTCCCTGGGAGCTGGGAGAGCTGGAGCCACCAACACACAGGGATGAGCAGAAGGGAGTCAGACACGAGGGCAACCCCAGCACTGGAGCAATTTTATACAAACTGAGGTGGATCGGGGTGTAAGGCTCCAACTGAGACCCACTCCCAGCACTTCCCCTGCAAACATCCAGGGCCAGCAGATTCCTTGGGAAAGTGTCCTCAGACACAGTGGCCCAGTTTGAAGGGGATCCAGGTTTCCAAAGAGGATCCCAGGCTGCCAGGAGAGGGTGAACAGACCCAGAGGGAGACCTGTCCCAGCCAGAGGTGTCCAGAGCCACCAGGCTGGTTGTCACTAACCGGGAACGGGCTGTGGGGACAAAGGGTACAGGGCCTGTTGTGCCAATGGCCCCACTCCTGCAGAGACCGGGAATATTGGCTGCCTCGGACACACAGGACTTGCAGCACTGCTGCCAAAGGTGGTCTGTGTGTCCGTCTGTCCATCCATCCCTCCATCCCTCCATTCCTCCATCCATCCCTCCATCCATCCATCCATCCATCCATCCATCCGTCCATCCATCCCTCCATCCGTCCATCCATCCATCCATCCATCCATCTCTCCCTCCATCCATCCATCCCTCCATCCCTCCATCCATCCATCCATCCATCCCTCCATCCGTCCCTCCATCCATCCATCCATCCATCCATCTCTCCCTCCATCCATCCATCCATCCCTCCATCCCTCCATCCATCCATCCATCCATCCCTCCATCCGTCCCTCCGTCCATCCATCCATCCATCCATCTCTCCCTCCATCCATCCATCCATCCCTCCATCCCTCCATCCATCCATCCATCCATCCCTCCATCCGTCCCTCCGTCCATCCATCCATCCATCCATCTCTCCATCCATCCATCCATCCATCCATCCCAGTGTCCATCCATCCATCCATCCATCCCTCCATCCATTTGTCCCTCCGTCCATCCATCCATCCATTTTTCCCTCCATCCATCCATCCCAGTATCCATCCATCCATCCCTCCATCTGTCCATCCATCCATCCCTCCGTCCATCCATCCATCCATCCCTCCGTCCATCCCCTCGGAGCAGCTGTTTTACCCCAGCCCCTGCCTGTGGGGGAGTATCCCGGTGTCCCCAGGCCCCAGTGACCCCACACCCAGCGGTCGCTGGGAATGGGCCTTTTCCAAGGGCCAAGCCCCGGAGCTGTGAGGCTCCAGGAGCGTTCCCTGGCCCCAGCCCATGCTGGAGCACCTCGCCATCCTCCATTCCCCAGGCACCAGATCCTGTCAGGGAGAGCAGGGTCAACCTGTGCTGCTTTCCCTGCCAGCTCCTGCTCCCTGGAAGATCTCAGCAAAGCTGTTCCAGAACCCCAGGGATCGTTTCCTGCTGGAGCAGCGCTGAGCTCTCGGGGTGGCACAAATTACAGCATCCTTATTTTTATGTCAGCCTTTATTTGAAGGGAACGTACGAGAGAAATCTGATGCTGGCGGGGTCTGAAACCCACAAGCACTCTGTAAACATGCTCGACCCTGAGAGATTCCCATGTTCCTTCCTGAACCACCAGGAGAACAGCGGCACTGGATAATTGGAAACAGAGACTTCATTTTCTTGTTTTTCCTGGGGTTTTCTCTCGGGCTGGCTGTTCCCAACCTTAATACCTGGCAGGGTTGATCAGCTCTTTGGAATCTCATTTGCATAAGACCTGATGTGCTGAGAGGGGAAATCACTGCCCTGGAGAGGTCAGGGATACTCGGGGAAAAGGAGAGAGGCCCTTTCTCCTCGAGTGCTGCTTTTAAAAGGGGTCATGGCAGAGTCTCTGAGGCTGAGTGAATAAACAGATCCCAAAGAACACTTTCCTGTGACATCCTTGGGAGCCTCTGGACACGCCCTCGCACCCTTTGGGAAATTTGCTAATTAGCAGCACGAACAGTGCAGGTATCCAAACCCTGCCCACGGGACACCCCCCTGGGGTCACAGCAGCTCCTGCAGTTCCCTGTGCTGGGACAGGCTGGGAGCCCAGCACGGCTCACCTGGGCCGGGTTTTCCTCCTCTGTTTGCCCAAGGTTTGGCAGGAGGGGAAACCCCTCAGAGGCACGGAGGTGTCTCTGCACTCTCTGAGGGGACAGAGCCTCGTCAGGCACAGCTCATTAGCTCCGGGAGGCTCTGACCCCCGCAGGACCAGGCCTGAGCAGGAGGGGAGCACAGACCCAGGGAACTGAGGCTGGGAGGGGACAAAGCCAAACTGGGTTTGTGCAGGACATCAGCGGAGCCATTCCCGCAACCGAACAAATTCCAGCTCCTGGGGCTGGCTCACGTTCTGGTTTGACATTCCAGCGCCCAGGAGAGAGAGGTGCCAAGGAAATGATATGCACACAGCGTTCTCCCTGCTGTCACCTGTCTGTCTGCACGTGCTGTCACCTGTGCCAGCCACCCCAGCACCCTGCAGGACACCCAGCGACCACAGCAAACCTCCGTTGCCCGAGGCAAAGCAGCCCCATTTTAACCCTCCTGCATTCCTGAATATCCAAAGCCCTGCAGATACCACGGGAAGGACTTCGGGAAAAGGCCTGGAACTACAGGAGGGTAAGGAAAAGGGATGGACCAGAGAGCCCCGAACCTGCACCTCCCCCCCCTCCCCCGGCATCGCTCACTGCTGGGGGTTCAGAGATGAACCCGCTGGGCCCTGCCACCCCACTGGGCAGTGTCCCCACCCAGGGACAGCCACCAAACCTGCAGAGCTGCCCACACAACAGGGAACGGCTCCAGGCACGAAACAACACGGATCCGAACCCTCTAGCCAGGTGACATGGCTGCATAACGCCTGGAAAAGGGAGGTCCAGGAAGGGTCCAGGACCAAAAAGGGGCCTGGAAGCCCCAGCTGGGACAGACACAAGGGCAGAATTCAGTGCAGGTGTTTAGGGACAGACCCGAGGGCAGCATTCAGTGCAGATATTTGGGGACAGACCCGAGGACAGAAGTCAGTGCAGGTGTTTCAGGTTTGCCTTTCTCCTGCTGTGAAAATGTAAATGCCATCATGCCCAGCAAGCCTCCACAGGCTGATGATGTTAAGTTCCAGGAATGAGAGGGCACTTTTAGAACCACCCACTGAATTTCTTTACATTTTCCAGGTCCTGCCCATGGGCTCCAGGTTCAACAGACTAAATTCAGACTGTGGCTTTTATTACCACTGCTTAATGTCTTTATTCTGAAACCATTTTCACATGTTAGTGCTTTTATTGAAGGAGGCTGCAGTTAATTAAAAGCAGACCTATAAACCAGTTTGTTTCTATTGCCCTTTTTCATGGTAGCCTAAGAACTATTGCATAATACCCAGCATTTACTGGAGTTTCTGGCTCACACTTTTAACACCGACCACATTCACAGGTTAAAAACACAATTAAAGCCTCCCCAGCCTTGCAAAGCTCCTCCACAGGATCAATTCCCAGTGCATGGTTAGCGGGGGACTGTATGAACTGAACAAAACTGACTTGGTCTTGTTTACACAACATCAAAAACCCTCTCAGTTTACCTCGGGAAGGCACCTGGCTACAGCAAACGCTCTCAGACCCTTCTGACACTCCCAGCATTTTCTGAAAAGGCTCTGCCTGTTTGAATTTGCATCTCCTCATAGATTGCCTGCCATATTTCATCCCAAATCAATAAAAGTTCTATGAGCACAAATCTAAAATGATGGTGGAGGGCATTTCTAGTCCAAGGAGTTTCTCAGTGCGCATTTTGCTCAGTTTGCCACAACTCTGGAAGACAAAACATGCACAGCACCCTCGTTTCATGGGTCAAGCCATGATTTCGCTCAGAAATTAGGACATTTCGAGAGAAGTACAACGAGAAACTTGCATTGCATCGAACTCACAGGGGCAGCTTTCCTGGAGGCGGAGGGAGCCGCATGGGACCGGCCATTGAAATGTGCCCGGGCTGGGGCAGGAAAGCCCGGACCAGCAGCCACCAAAATGTTGTTTCTAAACCCATCTACAGTTACAGATCCGCCGTGGCACGGAAGGGATCGGCTGCAGCAGCAGAGCCCTCCAGCACACCGCGATTGGGCAGAACCTGCGTGGTGATGGAGCCAGGAGGCTCAGCCCCGCTCCCCGCCCGGCTGAGGCAGGCGAGGAAGGAGATTCGGGTTAAATCACCCTTTGTGCCAGCTCTTGCTCTGGTTTGGTTTGAGGTTTTTTCCCCTCGCAAGCCGGGTGTTGCTGCCCTGGGGCTCGATGGCAGGGAGCTTTCGTTCCCTGCCCAAATCCTCCGGTTTCCAGGACCAAACCCCCGCCCCACCGAGAACTTAAGGGAAGGCGTTGGGAGAACCTCTGCACACTCCTGAGGAACCCAGGAGCAGAACGCAGCTCCTGCAGGACAGACCCACCCCAGGAGAGCCCTGCAGCCCCGACACCCCCTGGAAGCTTCACCCCGAGCAGGATCGGGCTGCGGCCCCTCTCTTGCCGGTGGGATTCTGCCCCGAGCCATGCAGACCCCTCCGGGCAGAGCCTTTATCCACAGGTGCAGTGCAGAGAGGATCTGGCTACAGGTCCAGAGCATCCTCTGAGCAAACAGCCGAGCATCCACCGAGACTCCCCGAACGCAAAGGATGAAGCTTCCCCGTCAAACCCTTCCCGGGGATAAAGTCCCACACATGCATTCCAGGGGGAAGGGCGCGTGCAGAGACCCCCTCCCTCCCCACGGGAAGCCAGCTGGAATATTCCCTGGTAAAGAAACGGCATCGGGAGCTCTTACCTGCTCGGATCTGTATTCCCAGCTAGCAGCACACCTACAGCCCCAGGCTCTCAGGGGGCATCGCGGGGGTGCGGATTGCTGCAGGTCATGGGTGTGTACAGCCAGAAGCAAAAAAAACCCGACCCAAAACAACCCCCCCAAAATCCCCTAAAAGCCACAACATGACCCAAATGAGAGCCCTGCAACGGCTGTCTCGTTACAAGCAAGATGAGATGAAGGAGGGGTTTTTACTTGCTCTGAGGCATCATATGGAGCTTAATCACAGCAGTTACGTATTGGGTTCTTTTGGCCTTCAATCAAGTGTGTCATTTCGGTGGCAGCTGCCTACGTGATGCCAGCACCCCGGGCGCTCCAGTCCTGTGCCAGCGCCGGCCTTGTGCAGCTATTCTACAGCTCAACAGCGGGCAAATTCCATTTCCCAGGCTGCGGGAAGCTCCTCCTGTAGTCCAGCGAGCCCTTGGAGCCACGCAGGATCACACACCTCTCCTCCGGCACCCAGAGCCCGGGGAGCCGCTCCCAGCGCAGCTCCCGTCCCGCTCTCATCTCCCGGCGCAGCCCATCCGTGTCCCGAGGACTTCCACCACTCTCCCAAAGCCACCGGGAGGGGACACAGCTCGCCAGGCGCCCCGCGGGTGAGCGCGGCACGGCGCTAAGGGGGAGGCAGCTGCTCCGTGGAAAACAGCAAAACTTGGTGGGTGGGAAAGGTCTGAGGAGCTGCTGAGTAACCGAGAACGGCTCGCCCAGGACCCGGAGCAGCCCGGCAGCTCGGCCCGCCCCACTGCAGCCCCGGGGCTGCTCGAGGGGGCAAGCAGGAGGCGATCGCTGCAAGTCAGGTGTTAAACCTGGTGATTGAATCAGCTAAAAGCAGCCGGGGCTGGGCTCACCACAGCTCCGAGCCGGGGACGGGCACGACTCTGCTCGGAGCCTTTTGGTTGCCGACAGCGGCATCAGGAGGTGTTTGGGGCCAAATTCCCCCGTCAAGTGCATTTGTTGGGTTTGACAGATCCATTAGGACCCATCCATTCGAACAGATGGCGGATGCTCCCTGTGCCCTGGGATCTGGGGTCTCCATCCGTGTCCAGCTCCCCGGGAGCAGGACACCGCAGAGACACCGAGCTCTCATTACATCACCCGCGCTACGGACGAGCAGGGGGCCAGCAAATGAATAAAAAAGGTTTTCTGGGCAGCCGAAGTGCTGTTGTGCCGCTCCATGGCAACTCCACAAACCCGCGTGTGAGCGCCCACAGCCGCACACCGCCCGACAGGGGGGACAGCCGCGAATCCATCACACCGCGGGGCTGGGTACCGAGGGGAGGAGGGGATGAGCATCCCGAGCATCGCCCCCGCGCACCCCCGCGGCCACCCGCGGATCCCCCCGCGGGCATCGCTCGGCTGCCGGCCCGTCTGACCCGGCTGGCAGGGCTGGCTGAAGCCCCAACAGGTTCCCTGTGGAGCTGCGGTGCCCCCGAGCCGCGGAGGGGAGGGCGCTGCCTGCGCGCAGCCGGCTCCCTGCGAGCCCTCCCCTCCTCCCCGCCCGGCCGGGGGGCAGCCCGGGCTCCCCATCCCTCGCCACCTCCACACTCACCTCTCCACCAGCCGGCTCCTCCGCCACAGGTTTGCTCGGCTCCACTGTCCCCCCCCCGCCCCTCCAGATCGCTCCCAGACGAGTAATTCAAAGGAGGATGGAGGGAGGAGGCACCTAGAGATCTGGGCGGTGAGGATGGCGGAGAGAGAGAAAAAAATAATACAAAAAAATCGAGCAAAGGGATGAAATCAAATCAAACAAGCGAAGAACTGGACCGAGATGAGGCGATGCTGGAGGAGGAGGAGAGCGGCGCGGCGCGGCAGCCCCGGCTCAGCGCCCCATGGCCCCGCAGCCCCGAGCGCAGCCCGAGCCCCGCCGCGCCGCGCCGCGCTCCCCCGGCCCGGCCAGGGACCACCCTCCGCCGCCAGCCCCGCGCCGCGGCCCCCGCTAACCCCTTCCTCGCCGGGCCTCCCCGCCGCCGCCCCCTCCTCCCCATCCTCCAGCCCAGCCGGCGATGCTGCGCGCAGGGAGCGGCTCCGGCCCCGCCGCCACAGCCCCTCCGGGCCGGGAAGGGCACGGCCCCGATAAATCCAGCGCCGGGAGGGAGCCGCTCCTGTGGGGCCGAGCCCCTCAGGAAGTTGTGTCTGCGGGTCTCCTTTCGGCAGGGAGGGGGGTTCAGCTGCCCGTTCCTTTTGCAGAAGCACAGAACCGCTGGTTGGAAAAGACCTCCAGGACCAGGTCCAGCCACTGCCCCGGCACTGCCAAGCCCACCACTGACCCATGTCCCCACGTGCCACGTCCATCCCTCCAGGGACGGAGACCCCAAACCTCCCTGGGCAGCTCCTTCCAATGCCTGACCACCCTTTCCATGGAGAAATTCCCCCAGTATCCACCCAAACCTCCCCTGGCCCAGCCTGAGGCCGTTCCCTCTCCTCCTGTCCCTGTTCCCTGGCAGCAGAGCCCGACCCCCCCCGGCTGCCCCCTCCTGTCAGGGAGTTGTGCAGAGCCACAAGGTCCCCCCTGAGCCTCCTTTTCTCCAGGCTGAGCCCCTTTCCCAGCTCCCTCAGCCGCTCCTGGGGCTGCAGCCCCTCCCCAGCTCCGTTCCCTTCCCTGCACATGCTCCAGCCCTTCAGGGTCTGTGTTGTCCTGAGGGGCCAGGACTGGACAAAGGACTGGAGGTGTGACCTCAGCAGTGCCAGCACAGGGGACAATTCCTGCCCTCACTGCCCTGGTCCTGCTGGCCACACCATTGCTGATATTGGCCAGAATGGTCTTGGACTTCTTGGCCAGCAGCAGTGAAGGAGAAGAATCCACATCTGCAGGTGTCTCCTGTGCTCTCCCCGAACCCAGGGCCCCCAGCCTGCCCGACCTCCACAGGATGCTGGAGGCAGAGGAGCAGAGCAGGGAGATCCACATCACTGATCTGGCAGCTCCAGGGGGCCCCGGATTTCTGCCCTGGGAAAGAGGCAGTGGCTGAAGGAGTTCCCTTCCCCGGCCGAATCTCCCCCACAGCCAGCAGATTCCTTTCTTTCCCTGCTGCAGTCACCTTCAGCCTGGTACCAGCACTCGGTGGAGCTCGCTTGGCTTCCCAGCTCCCTTTTGGAATGCTCCTGAGGCACACAGCCCTTGGATCACTGCCTGCCACCAGCAAAGCCCTGACCCCTCAGGGACAGCTGGGCCAGGACGCTTCCAGTGGGGGGAAGTTTAAGTGAAACCAATTTGGGCTGAAAGCAAGCAGAGATGTTGTGCTGGGGAGAGCAGCTGACTGCAGGAGAGGCTCTGATGGGAGCCCAACACAGCTAAAATTGCCTCAATTGGATCTGGAAAACAGCCTGGAGAGACACCCGTCATCTCCAGCAACACTCCCACAGCCGTGTGAGCATCAGACAAAGCCTGCAGGGTGTCGGTTTTAGGGCTCAAAGGTGTTTAATTCACATCTTGTCTCCCTTGTACTTTTCTGATGTAAAATCGTTCCTGTCTCCTTCCCTTCAGCCCCGTGGGTCACCGTGTTCCCCACACTGGGATTTTCCTGGCATCAGAAGGAACATGATCTGCAGCTCAGGACCTGGGGGCAGAGGGATTTTGGCTTTCTCTGCTCCCTATGCAAACTATAAACCCCATCTCCATTGACATTCAACCCTTTTTGCTCCACCAGCTCAGCTGTCCTGCCCCGGGGGGGGATTTCTGCATCCCACGGCCCCTCTCCCAGCGCCTGGACATTGCCTGCACGGAGATTCAGGGATTGAGCCACGCTCCAAGTCCCTTATAAACCACCAGGGCTGGGCTACATCCCGCAGCTTTACCATTTTTATGAAGTTATTGGCATTCCTGTGCTCAGTGAGAAGAGAATCCCCGCTCCAGGAGCGAGGCCCTCAGCACCAGCAGTGGAAGGTGAGTGATGGCACCAAATGTTGTTCCATCAGAATGAGATGCAGATGAATCTCCTCGTCCTTTTACTTTTCGTTCCTATTTTTTTCCCTTGATCCGTGAGGAAGCTTTCACCTGCGGCTCCCTCATCTCCATCTGGGCTGCCTGTGTGAGTAAATGGGGGCAAACCCCCTCATTTGGGAATGTTACTCCCTGCCTTTAGCTAATTTCCTTTCCTTCAGCTCTGGAAAACATTAACCAGAAAGGTTCCAGCCTTCACGGCTGAAAACAGTAGCTGGAAAATCCAGCAGGCCGATGTATTTATTGCTAAAAATTGTGAAAGGACCGAGTCCTCATTAATCCCTGAATAGACCCAGAATATCTCCAGGTTGTGTCCACATCAATAAGAGCAGCCCACGGCCCTTTCCCCTTTTTTCTTTGGTAGAACACAGAGCTGATCACTGCAAACCCTCTGGTTTTAAGGTGCTCTGGGCAGCATCTCCTGGGGCTGAGGGGGGAGCTGGGATGGAGCTCTCCAGAAGGATGGGGCTTCCTCGGGAATCACCCCCAGGATGTTTGGATCGCACTGCTGGAAAGGATACAGCCAGAGCCAGTAAAACCCCGAGGTGACAGAGTGAACGACGGCAGCAGGGCAGGCGGCTGACAGCCCTGCCTGGGGACACCGCCGGGGCTGTCACTGCCACTCCCACCACGAGTGACCAGCCCTCGGTGTCATTGGCCATGGAGCTGCTCACTCCGTGTTCCACGGGTCCCCCCAGCTCGTGGGGAGCTGCTGAAGCCCCTGAGGCAGGGCCGGGGCCGTGTGTGGGGTCTGGAGCCCAGCGTGGGGCGAGAGCGCCGCGGGTCCTGCAGCGATAAATTGGGTGTCCAAGGGGAGACAGGGCAGGCTACGGCTCCGGGAGAGCTGGGTGGCTTCAAAGCATCCCTTTTAGCCAAATGTGAGGCCTGGAGGGCTGAACTGCGAGGTCGCTCAGAGGAGAAAGTCCTCGGTGGGATTAAAGCGCTTTGCTCAGGTAGGGATGGATGAAAAGCCCAGAAAATCGGGAAGGCCATTGGAGGGGGCAGCTCTGCAACCCTTCCTTCCCCACAGTGCTGGGCAGGGGGGCTCTGCCCGCTCCAGTTTGGAATGTCCTGGGAAACACCCACTGTCCCCCTCCCCGGGAGGGCTCAGGAGCCTTTCACGGCTCTCAGAGTGGGAGAGGTTTCCAACTCGCAGCCCGCATTTTCAGTATTGCTTAATCCCATCCCATTATTTCTGCTGAAACACTTGGTGGAAGGAGTACAATTGCTCCCTAGCCTGGATTTTCATGTTTTAATGGTGCTGAATTATTCCAGGAGAAACTTTTATTTTTCCTTTTCCTCCACCTCGCTCCTGCACTGGATGCTTTCTCCTGGAGTTTAATTAGCGCATTTCAGAATGGAATATTGAGATTAAATCACTGCTGAGCGAGCTCTGCTCCAGGATTGATGATCCTTGGGCACAGCTCTTATTGGAGCTGCCAGCCCGGCCGATGGATTTATGGATCAAGGGGTTCTTTGGGCTGGGAGCGAGCCAGCAGTGCTGCAGCGGGCTGGGGACACGGACCAGGCTCTCACACAGCCCAGCCTGGCACTGCCCGCCTTTGCCCCCTCCTGCAGCCATAAAAAGGATGGGTGAGGGTGCTGAGGGTGATGTGAGGGTGGTGAGGCCCTGACACGGAGCAGCTGTGGCTGCCCCTGGATCCCTGGCAGTGCCCAAGGCCAGGCTGGACGGGGTTTGGAACACGCTGGGACAGGGGAAGGTGTTTCCGCAGCAGGGGTGGCACTGGATCCCTTTAAGGTCCCTTCCAACCCAAACCATCCTGGGATTCAGTGATGGGCAGAGAGGGGCACCCTGCAGCCCCCCAGACCCCGAGGAGGGTGTCCCACACCCCGGCAGCGGGGCTGGGGTGCAGCAGCACCGGCACCTCGGCATCCCCAGCCCCGCCACCTGCCCGGATCCAAGGGCTCATCCCCGCCTGCTCCAGAGCCTGGGGCTGGCTGCAAACATCAGATGTAGGCACAGGTTTGGCGCCAGGCCAGCCCCTCTCCTGCTGCCTCAAATGCCAGCATTTTGATTCAAGCTCATCTGCAAATGCTAAAAAAGCTGCAGCTTTGCAACAGAGCCCACCCTGGTGGAGCTCACTGCAAGGAGACCTTGAGGGAGGGGGAAAATCCCAAACTGAGAGTTCCTTTTAATGGTTTCATCTCACCCAGCTCAAGGTACAGACAGCAGTGACACCCACAGAGATCTTGCTCCCAGCTGAGACTCCAAACACTTGTGGCTTCTCTGGGGCCAGGGGATACTCTGTGCACAGGAATTTTGGCTTACACCTCCTGCAGGAAGGCTCCTCGTCCCGGGAGCTCGTGTGAAGGGGGGCTATCCCAAAAACCCCCCAGCAATGCCCACGTGGGAGAGAACAGCACCTCCTGTCCCTGCTGCTGGGCTCCCTGTCATTCAGACAGGGCAGCTCTGGCACAGGCTGGAGCAGAACCGGGTAAGGTCCCACCCTTCGGAGCCCACGAGGTTCAGCCGAGTTCCTGCAAAGGGCAGAGAGCCCCAGCCCAGCCCCAAATTCCCGATGAATTTCAGCAGCCGGGGCTGGGGGGCTCCACATGTTTTGTTTTGCTCTCCGAAAGATAGCCCTGTAATTTCGTGACTCACCCATTCTCCAGCCTTTGTTGCTTCTCATTTTCAACATCTTTAAGCTGTTTGTGGAGAATGTGCTTATTTTTAGCCTCCCCATCAGGGAGAGGCATCTGAGCTGCTTCAGGGGGAAGAGCTCCATTGAGACTTTGGTGTCTGGGGTGTTAATGGGCAAATTTCCTGCTGGGCACGGATCTCCTTCCCTTTCCTCACTGAACTGCGAGCGGGGAGGGATTTTCAGGTCTCTTGGGGTGCACTGAGGCCTGAGCTCCTGGAGGGAGGAGGAGGAGGATGGATGCAGGGAAAAGCAACAAATGTTGGGGCATCAGGAACGAAGGGGGGCCCCAGGATCTCAAATCATCCTTCTCAAAGCTGCAAATCCCCACCCATGCCCCAGAAATTCTCTGTCCCATGGCACAGGCTGGCAGCAAGGGAGGGCAAACGGGAAGGCAGCCCTCAGCCGAGAGCCAACCCCCATTTCTCCCCCACTGCAGCAAAACACGAGGAGTATTTCTGCTTAATTCAGTTATTTTTTTTAAAAAAGCAATGTTTTTATTTGAAAAAAAACCCCTGAAGTTAATTTTTTCCCAGAAAATTGACAAAACAGAAGATGCTTTTTGAGTTAATGAATAGGTTTGGGGTTGGGTTGGTTTGTGAAGCCTGACACCTCCTCATTTCGGTTTGCAGCTCCAAATTCTTGTGGGGAGCTTTAAAATGAAAGGAAATTTCAAAATGAAAATTGGCTCTGTAGCACTCTGAGCCAGGCATCTGAGCAGAAAAAAAAAGGGAAAAAAAATAAAAAGCCCAATCCTGCCTGCTTCTTTTTTTTTTTTTTAATTTTAATTAAGTCAATGGAGAACGGAAAGGCCTCAAATGAAAACCACACAGGCCCCAAACGTCTCCAAGGCTCCAGATGTGAATTCCTGCACCTTCTGCTGGCAAACATGGCCTGGCTGTCCTCCAGCGCCCAGGGCACAGCCCCGGCTCAGGAACGAGACCAGAGACCCAGGGATGTCCTGGAGAGGATCAGGAGGTGGCTCCAACCCATCCCTGGAATGTGGGGTCGCACAGACCTGGGCTGAGCTCTCAGGGCACGTCCTATGGACTCTTTGCTTTGCCCTGTGGAGATGTCTGGGCTTTGCCATCCCGTGCCACCCCCTGTCCCCACGTGTCCCTCGTGCCTGGGCTCAGCCTCGGCACGGCCCTGGAGCCGCTGCCAAGGAGCTGCTCCCCCAGCCAGTCCCGGGCAGGGCTCCTTGGCCACCTCCAGGGAGCCTCTTCCAGCCACATTTGTCATTCTGCTGAGAGCCGCAGTCCTAATGGAAGGCTGGAAGTGCTCCACGGCTCCTGGCTGCCACCTCCCAGGTGTCACCGGCAGGGCAGGGCCCTGCATCCCCCACAGCAGCCCCAGGAGCAGCTTTGGAGGCTCCTGGCCGTGTTTCACCTCCCGGCACAGGTGCAGGACCCAAAGCAGCTCAGCCACGAGCCCGGAGCTCTCTGCTCTGCCGTCCCCATCCCACAGCCCCATGGTGGCACAAAGGACTCGGCATCCCTGGAGGAGCAGCCACCACCTCGTGTTCCCAAGGTACTGCACCTTCTTTTTCCATTTCCTTAAATCATGGAATCACAGAATCCCAGAATGGGTTGGGTTGGAAGGAGCCTTAAAGCCCACCCAGTGCCACCCCTGCCATGGCAGGGACACCTCCCACTGTCCCAGGCTGCTCCAAGCCCCAGTGTCCAGCCTGGCCTTGGACACTGCCAGGGATCCAGGGGCAGCCACAGCTGCTCTGGGCACCCTGTGCCAGGGCCTGCCCACCTTCCCAGGGAAAAATTCCTTCCCAATATCCCATCCATCCCTGCCCTCTGGCAGCTAAAACCATTCCCTGTGTCCTGTCCCTCCATGCGAAACTCAAGGAAGGTTTTTTCATTGCATCTAAAACTTTCTATGGACCGCAGGAGAACCCCCAGGGGAGCTTTGGGGTGAAGCCCAGAGGGGCATCCCAAGCCCTGGATGAAGGCAGTGCTGGAGCAGGTGGGGAGCACACCTTGGCTGAAGCACTGGAGAGCCGGATTCCCTGGCCAGGGGCTCGGGATAGCCCCTCTGGCAGAGCTGGCTCAGGGAACGCCGGGGGTGAGGCAGGAGGATGGATGTGCCCAGGCTGGGGGGGACAGTGACCACGGGATGGGTTTGTTCCATTATTTACCAGGCCAGATGCCCCAGCTCCCCATCCACAGCCCTGAGCCATGAGCTGGGAGCTCCTGTCCCAGCAGTGCGGGCACTTCCCAGCACCTGGGCAGGACTGGGGACAATCCAGCTGAGTTAATCACCGGGCCCAGGAATGCAGTGGCTTAAGAGACAATCTCACTGTATTTTTTTTTTTTTAATGAAAGCCTTTCTGCAATAGATTCAACCCAGAAAAACCCTCCTCAGCCCGTGCAGTGCAGGTATGAGCCAAATACATGGTGAAAAGGAGATAAACACCGTGTCCTCCTGCATGGCCACAGGAGACAGATTCCCTGTTTAGAAAGCCAATAAAAATGTATTTCTTTTACAACAACTGCACTCACGGCATATTGTTTCTCTGAGAAAAAAACGTTAGTGACTTTGAACTCCTCCAATGCCATCCAGAACATATTTTTTTTTCCCCCAAAGTGTCTCGAAAGTAGCAAAAAATACGAAAGAATTAATGACTGTTAACAGCTGAAACAGATGGTCTGCGGTGAGTCCCCACAGCCTCATGCAACTGTGAGTCAAGCCATTTTTCAAAATGGTGAGGAAAGAAAAGTAATAAAAGGAAAATCAATTTCCAAGGCTACCAGGCTTCCAAAATTCCACTCGGACTTCCCAGGCGCGAGGCAGCAGGAGAGGAGGGGCTGGCTCGCTTTGGACCCACCTTTGGCTGCAGCCCAGAGCCCCTCCGCCCTCCCGGGAGATGCTGAGGGTTTGTCCGCCTTCAGCGGTGCCGGCGGTGGGGTTCTGCTCCGGGGTTTCGCCCAGGGATCCTCCCCGCCGCCACATTCCCCGCACACGCCGTGTCCCCAGCGCCCACCCCGGGAGAGGAGCGTCCCTCCCTCCCTCCCTCCCTCCCTCGCACGGCCGGGAAGGGAGCGGACAGGAGAACAGCACTTGCCAGGAGGGGAACTCTGGTTGCCTGCTCCGCTGCGGTGGCTCCTCCTTCTCGCCGGGAGCCTCATCCCCGCGGCCTCCTTCATGCTTGGGCTGCCCCTCGGCCGGCTCCTGGATCAGCCCCATCAGGCAGGCGAGTCGGCGGGGCCCGGGCGCTGGGCGAGCTCATCATGGGCACAGGCGAGCCCGGAGTGCGACTCTGCGGGCGAGGAGCGACACAAACTTCAGCACGCACGGCGGGGCTCATCATTTATTTAACTCGGCCCCTCAATAATTCATGCCAGCCGCGGAGCGCGACAACAATGGCAGGAGCGCGGCAGCGCCGGCACCGCGCGGCCACATCTGGAGCAGATGTTCGTTCCCGATAAAAGCGGGGTGTGCAGGGAAGGCGCGGGGCCTCGGGGATGCCGTGCTCTGCGACGCAGCCCCGCTGCTCCCGGCGGCACCAGCCGTGGGCCCGCGTGTTGGCGATGCAGAGCTGGCACGGGGCGCATGGAAGAGCCAGGGCTGGCTCCGGCTGCAGCCCGGGGCTGGGACAGCTCGGACCTGCAGCTTCCCCGGGCGTTCCTTGGAAAGGCTCCTCCAAACACCCACGCGGGCGTCCAGGAGCGCCCCCGGGCAGGAGCCCAGTGCCACCGGTGCCAGCCCGGAGCGCCTCGCTCGGGGTCCCTGCAGCGTCCCCGCCTCTGTGCCACGAGGTGCCACCGGCAGGGGCCGATCCCAGCCCGCGGGGATCCCGTCCCGGGATGTGCCGGGACAGGAGGAGCGGCCGCGGGCCAGGTGTCCCTGCAGGGCACCTCAGGGACCCCCGGGTGTCCCCTCAGGGAGTGTCACTCCTCCAGGCGTGACACACAAACCCTCCCAGCCCGACCGTCCCCTCTGTGCCATCACCGAGCCCCTGCCCGTCCCCACAGGGCCCTGCTGCCATTGCTGCCCCACGGCCACAGCTCTGCTTCCTCCCAGCGGGGCCGTGCCAGGGCCCCTCGTGGCTCGGACCTGGCTGCCCCCCCGTCCCCGTTCCTTCCGGGGCATCACCCCGTGAGGCAAGGAGCGTTTGAACAACGCTCACAGGCACTTGGTGTGCTTTAGGGACCGTCCTGTGCAGGGCCAGGAGCTGCACTTCCACGATCCTTGCGGATCCTTGCAGCTCAGGATATTCCATGATTCCCTGACCCTTCAGCCAGGCTCTCACTGTGCTGTGACAGGCCCTTTATTCCTCGCCCTTTGCTGGCCCCGGTGCCCCCGGGTGCCCCTCGTTGTCCTTCCCGACACCGGCTCCGTGCCAGCCCTGGTCCTGCCGGTGCCCCGGGCCGTGCCCTGGCTGTCCCCTCTGTGCTGTCCCCTGCCCATCTGTCACTCGCCAGCTGGCCTCGCTCTCCCTTTGTGTGGAAGGAGAATTGGAAGCAACAATTTCTTTGCCTGCAATTGCACAACACCTCAAGCCCCTGAGCTCTGACCCAGACGTCCAAGGTGTATTATTATTAATTATAATTATTATTATTCATTGAAATTATTATTAATTATAATTATTATTATTCATTGTAATTATTATTATTACTCCCGGCACTGTTATCTCAGCCCTCTGAGGGCACCTTCTTGATACAGCCCTTATATTTTTTGGGCTGCCTCCCTTATCTCTGTGTTTTGCAACACCTCCTCTGATATCTGAGCCCCACTCTTTGGGTAACACAGACTTACAGACGACTTCCAGTGCAAATTTTCTTCCTGAAAGGAAATTTTCTTCTTGCTCCTCTTCTTAAGTGTGAACCTTGCACTTTACCCCGCCAGCCAACCACTTAATGCCAGTAAGAAATGGACTTTCTTTTTCCCTAGCTAATGACTGATCTTGCAGATTGGATAATGAAATAAGCAATGCCATTAGCAGCCCATTAATCAGTGGTGAGCAGTGAATAACCCCGAGGCTCTCAGCTGCTCCCAAAGGATGAGGGAAGGGGAACAGAAATGAGGAAACCACCCCAAATCCAGTCCCTTGCTCCCCACATGTTTCTTTTTTACTGCCAAGGGGCCAAGAATCGATTCCTTGCCTGGGGGACCCGTCCTTGTGACAGCCTGTCCGGATGAGGTATCTGTGCTCAGGAGACTCCCGTACATCCTAAATCCTGCGGAGTTCCACACCTAGCAGGAAGTCACTCCCTTCATTTCTGTCCCTGCCTGGTGCAGGATGTGAAAGAAGAAAGAGGAATCCAGGAGGGCCCTTGTCTGCAGTCCCACGGGCGGTGGTGGTGGAATGCAGCCCCAGCAGGGCCCGTCCCATCCTCTGGCTCTGCCTCCAGCCGCGTTCCCGAGCGTTCCCGTGCTGGAACGGCGCTGTGCCAGAGGGTGCGAGACAGGAGATGCTGGGGCAGGTCAGAAATGAGCGCTGAGCAGAGCCAGCCCCGGGAGGGAGCAGCCAGTGGCTCCTCCTGGAGTGTGTCCCTCTGGTTTCTCGTCCCTGTGTTACCTCCCCCCACAGGGAACATGGCACCCCTGGGCCTCGGGCCTCCGGTCCCCATCCCCGTCCGAACCTGGCTCTCCCCAGGGACTGCCCGGCTGTTTCGAGCAGCTGCTGACAGCTCCCCTCCACCTTCCAGTCCCAGCATCACTGAGGCTGGGAAAGCCCTCCAGGATCATCGAGTCCAAGCTGTGCCCAACCCCCACCTTGTCCCCAGCCCAGAGCACTCAGTGCCACCTCCAGCCCTTCCTGGGGCACCTCCAGGGATGGGGACTCCAAACCTCCCTGGGCAGCCCCTGCCAAGGCCTGACCTCCCTTTCCATGGGGAAATTCCTGCTGATGTCCACCCTGAGCCTCCCCTGGCCCAGCCTGAGGCCGTTCCCTCTCCTCCTGTCCCTGTTCCCTGCGAGCAGAGCCCGACCCCCCCCGGCTGCCCCCTCCTGTCAGGGAGTTGTGCAGAGCCACAAGGTCCCCCCTGAGCCTCCTTTTCTCCAGGCTGAGCCCCTTTCCCAGCTCCCTCAGCCGCTCCTGGGGCTCCAGCCCCTTCCCAGCTCTGTTCCCTGCCCTGGACATGCTCCAGCCCCTCAGGGTTTTCCTTGGAGCAGCCCAGAACTGGAGACAGGATCAGAGGTGCCTCATCCTCAAGGTGTGGCCTCAACCTTTATGCCAAGGCAGGGATTTTAGGAAGAGCTCCATTCTGGGTAAACACCACCCTGAACTGCTGAGGACCCTTCCCCAGCAGTGCTCACTCTGGGAGAGAGAAAGATCAGGAATAACAGTCCTAAAAATAAAAATTACCAAAGAGAAGACTGAATGAAACCCTTTTTAGGCCCTGCCTAAGACACTTCCTCTGTGCTCGCCTCCAGCCCGTCTCACACCACCCTCGGTGGCCGCTGTGTCGCTGAAAGAGTTAATTGGGAAGGCATTTTCCGCCCAGCCCCCTCGCTGGCCCAGCACCTCCTGGCCCTGGGTTCCCTGTCCCCCTTCTCCTCACTCTGGGTGCCAGTGGAAGGATGCGGCCGCTCCGGAGCCAGCCCCGCACGGGGGCTCGGGAGCAGCTCTCAGCTCGGCACATCCCTCCACGGGGACACCTCTCTCCAAAATGTGCTGCTGGAGAGAGGCAGCAGGAGCACAGACACAGGCACGGAGCGGGGCTGGGGCTGGCGCCAAGCTGGGCTGACACCGGTTTCTTTCCTCTCCACTGGCAGGTAATCAGTTCTGCTCTTAAGGGGAGAAACCCAGCTCCAAGGAAAGAGAAAGGTCCTCACGTCACTTCTTCCATCAGGCCGACACCTCTTCATCTCGGGGAATTTAACATCTGTTACATAATTCAGGGAACATGTGGTTATTTTCCAGGCTTATTAATAGCCCAAAACCCACGGCTTAAAATGAAAATGAGCAGCTGCTCCAGACTTCACCCCTGCAGCAGGGGCTGGCAGCAGGTACGGCGCTGGCTGGGGCTCAGGGCTCCCTCACACCACAGCTCCTCCTCACGAGCCAGAAAGGACACGGCTGCGACTGGTGCTGGGACAGCTGCATTCCCACATTTCCCCCAGTGCCTTTTTCCTTTCCCATCCTGTTTTTCTTTCCAGCAGAGGCAGAGGATGGTGGAGAGGATCACCGATGTGAGAGAGGGCTGGGGAAGTGCGGAGAGGAGGGGAGAGAGACAGGGCATCATTGAAGCCTTCATCCCAAAACACTTCCACTCCCAGGTCACCCAGTCACTTCCAACAGGGCTTGCAGGCACTTCCATGCCAGGATTGAATCCTGAGTGCCTGCGCTGCCCTCCCCCTTGAGGAGCAGGCTGAGGGAAGGCCCTTGGCACCTGGGCAGAGGGTGGGAAGGTTGTCTGTGGCCCTGTTCCTGTGGGGAGGGAAGGCACTGCCATGAGCACACCTCTCCAGCCCGGAGTGATGCCTTGGGTGCTCCCTGACAGTGATTCCAGGCAGGATTCAGGGCAGTGGGTGAAGGTGAGGCTGTGGTGGGACACTCAGGGGTGCACAGGATATTCCTGGGACACAGCCCACAGCTCACAAAGGACAAAGGGAGAGGCAAAGCCCCCTGGCCACCTCCAGCCCATCCAGGATCCGTTAATAGATCATACAAATCATCTCCTCATTCTCTGATGGTGTCAGCAGAACCCAAAGTTCATCTTGATTCAGTCCCAAATCCCTCTTGGGGCTTTAGGCCAGCACAGAAAACCCAAACCTGACAAACGATGGGACTGGTGAGAGCCTCTTCATTTCCTGGCAGCCGATAAAAGCCGGGAAGAGCTGCCCAGAAGGGGCGAGGTCGCCAGACCCCGGTGGTGTCTGCAGGGAGGAGGAGGAGGTGGCCCTGGTGCCCTGGGCAGCTCTGAGCCACTCTGGCTGCAGCCACTCCAGGGGGACCAGGGGGCTGTGCCCCAGGGGTCTGGCAGGGACCGGGAACAGCAGAGAGCAGGGCCGGAACCTCAGGGGTCAGAAATCAGGAGCTGCTCCGGCTCCAGGCACAAGGAATGCCCCGATATCCCTGGGACAGAGCGCAGAGCTCACACATCTCATCCCCCAGGGAAAACACGCAGGAAATTGGGGGTTTCTCCCTGTTCACTGAATATCCAGTGATTTACACAGGGCAAGGCAGCAGCAGGAGGGAAACTCAGCCAAAGACACGATGGGAGCTGGGAGCTGACTCCGCTGGGAGGGAGAATCCCTGGCTCAAGCCCTTCCTTCCAGGGGAGCAGGGAGATGCCTCCAGCCAGCACATCCCAGCTCCTGCCCCACTGCTGCCCCAAAGCTGAGCCTCAGGACTGCAAATGGCAATTTCCATGTGCAACCACAGGACACAGACTGTGCCTGGGACACCCGGGAAGGGGAGCATGGACAGGACCCAGAGCCGGCCTGGGACTGAGGTTTATCCAGGAATCTCCCAACCCTGCTGCCTTGGTTGTTCCCAGCCCAGGGATGGGCTCAGCTCCCCACTCTCCCCACTGGAGAGCTTCCCATGCAAACTAAAATGATCTGCTTGAAAAAAATTAAGTGAACAATTCCTCTAAAGCTGAACTCACCAAATCCAAACTGCTTCAGCTGATCCCGAACTGCTTCCTGACCCAAACCAGAAGGGACCAATCTGGCAGAGAGCTGTCAACTTCAGCACAGTTTGACTGAAATGTTCTTTTTTTCCCTCCCTGTAGCTGCCTTTTCGTCCCCACCCAGCTGAAGGTTCCCTGATTTTCCCTTTTACAGGCAGCACTTCCTATTTTTCCCTGCTCACCAAGCCATGCCTATCTGACCTCCTGGATCTGTAACAATCATTTCTTATCCCTTCTCCTGCACCTGGGCTGATCCTGTAAGCTTTGCTGGAAGGATTTTGGACAAAAATTTTTGACATCCTGGGATTCTTCCACAGAACCTTCCATTCCAGCTGTTATTTTTTGCGTTTATATCCTGTTCCCAAAATCTGCAGGGTGGCAGCTCTGGGGTCAATTGGACTTAAACAATTACAGATTAACTGAAACTGAAACAATTCAGTTTATTAGCACAAGTACAGAGCCACGGGATATCAGGGAAGGAGTGTGCTGAGTACCTAAAAGCTCTGGGAAATGTAGAAATCATCTAATCCTGTCTGTTACACAACAAGGGCTTCACACACTGCTCACTGTCTTTAGAAAAAGCAACTGGCAACACCAGAAAAATTATAAATTGACAATTCCGAGTGATTGACCTCCTGTTCCTATTGTGCATTTGCCACGGAATGAAAGAAAAACAGGAAAGAGTCTTGCCAAGGTACGGGGAGGAAAAAACAACAAAAATGAACGAGATCTTGTTGGCAGAACTCGCAAATTATTCCTGCTCCCTTTCACCCGACTTCCGTCACATAATTGCCGTGTGCTGCAGCGGATCCCTGGGAACGCTTCTGCTGCGAAGGTGGAAGCGCCAGTTTGTGCGGAGCAAGAGGCTCCTGTCCTCAAAGCCCCAGCCAGGAGGGAAGCAAAAGCACAAGAACCAAAGAGAAATCGGTTTTAGGTCCAAAGCCGGCAGGTCTGGGGGGGAGCCAGGCTCCAGCAGGTGTTTGTAGGGACGGCCAGGCCGGCGTGCCAAGGAAATCAGCGTGGAACGGCAGAGCTGCTCTGACTCAGAGCTGCAGCCTCTGACGGCCGAGGGAGGGACAAGGCAGACTCTGGGCTCTCGGAGAGCTCCAGGCTCCAGCAGGGCTCCAGCAGCTGCCTGAGGGCTCGGGTGTGCTCAGCCAGCAAGGAGCCTCCTCAACCCCATCTCCACATCCTGCTCCTGACTGCAGCAGCAGCTCGTGGAGGTTCCAGCTGGGAAGCCAAACTCACCCCAGCCCACCTTACCACTCCTCATGGTGGCTCTTACCCAGCAGGAGAGATTCCAGGCTGGGATGTCTGCTCGGGAGGAGGCTTGTCAGGGAGGGACAGAGCTGGATCTGCTCCGTGGTGGGAATGACAGAAACAGGGGCCAGGGGTGGCCCCAGCGCCCTCCCCAAGGAGTCCTGCAGGGTCTGAACTCTGTGAGCAGAGCTGAGTGCTGGGGACACTCAGGGAAAAGGGGAGAAATTGGATCCAACCTCCACCCAAAACCTCGGTCCAGAGCAGATGAAAACAAAGCTGCAGGGGAGGTGCAGCCAGGACACCGGGTGGGAGTGAAGGCACAGGAGAGATCTGAGATGCTGCCGGAGGGAAAAGCCCAGCTGGACACTGACCCACAGACCAGACTGGGTCTGCAGGCCCAAGGCTGGGCTTAAATGGGCTCCATGGGCAGGGCGTGGGTGGGACCCAGCTGAGGATGCTCAGGGCATCACAGAATCCTGGAATATCCCCAGTGGGAAAGGACACACAGGGATCACTCAGTCCCACCCCTGGCCCTGCACAGACACCCCAACAACCCCACCCTGGGCATCCCTGGCAGCGCTGTCCAAACGCTCCTGGAGCTCTGGCAGCCTCGGGGCTGTGTCCATTCCCTGGGGAGCCTGGGCAGTGCCCAGCACCCTCTGGGGAAGAACCTTTCCCTGCTCTCCAGCGTGACCCTGCCCTGACCCAGCTCCAGCCGTCCCCTGGGCCCTGTCCCTGTCCCCAGAGCAGAGATCGGAGCTGCCCCTCCTGTTCCTCTCACCAGGAAGTTGGAACTGGGATCAGTCTCTCCTCAGTCTCCTCTGCTCCAGCTGAACTGACCAAGTGCCCTCAGCTGCTCCTCTTCCCCTCAAGGCCCTTCCCCATCCTTGTGGCCTCCTTTGGATGGTTCCGAATGGATTGATGTCTCTCCTAATGGATCGATAGCTCTCCTAATGGATCAATGTCTCTCCTGCATTGTGGTGCTCCAAGCTTCACCCAATATTTGAGGTGAGGCCGCCCCAGCCCAGAGCAGAGCAGGACAATCCCTCCCTGGCCATGCTGGGCCTGGTGGCCCCAGGACACGGTCGCTGCCCCCAGGGCTCTGACAGCACCAAGGCTTGATCCCAGCCTTTGGAAACATGGGAAGCACTGGGATCCAGATGTTGAATGCCTAAAACCTTGTCACCTGTCCTGGCATCTCACAGTGCTCCTCTGAAAGTGGCCCTGTGGTGCAGAGCCACATTTATGGAATCCCTGAGGCTGAACAGAACTCCAAGAGCATCAGGTCCGACCTGTGCCCCTGTCCCCAGCCCAGAGCACCGAGTGCCAGGGGGCAGAAATGATCCAGGGCTGTTCCAGCAGCACTTGGTGCTCCTGTGGAAATCAGGAGCCGGTTTTCCTGGCTCAGGAAAGCAAATGTAAGGATCTGTAAGGAAAACGGACACAGTCTCTTCACCTCAGTGTGTGCCCTGTGCCGCTGACTGAGGTCACTGCATTTGAATTCACGTTTTCCTAAAGCAGGGCTTGGCTGGCAGCTCCTGAGACCTCTAAAATAACTTCTTCTGTGCTGCTGGTGTTTCCCAGCACCACTTTGAGCTATTACTTATCAAAAGGGGCCTCGTTTCCCCAAATTAAATAAATACTCCATAAAGCCTGGGACGTATAAATCAGTCCAATGTGCTTTCAAACATTCTGGGGTTTTGGTAAGCAGAATTTATTCTATATTTAAACTCTGCAGCTTTACCTCATGCAGTATCACTGTGCAAAAGTTGTAATTCGATTATACATCTTACTAACCTTGCTCTTGTGTGTCCTCCCCTTTCTCTCCTGTTCTACTTATTTACTTTGAAATAAAAGCCAATCATCTCTCACACAGCACTGCAATTTTCATCAGAATTCTTCTGCAAGCTGTTAGCAAAACATATTTAAGGCTGACCCCAACAACCATTCTCATTTTCCTTCAAACATTTCAATTATTACTTAATTTAGGCCTGCCTGAATAGTCCTGCCACCTCTAATTTGGCCACTGTCACAGCAATGCCGGAGGGACTTCGAAATGAAAGGGGTTTGAAATTGCCATCAGTGAACGAGTGGTGATGTTAAATTATGACTTCACTCAGTATTGGTGGGGCCAAAACTCAAACCCCGGGGTCAGTCCTGGCCCCTCAGGACAACACAGACCCTGAGGGGCTGGAGCGTGTCCAGGGCAGGGAACGGAGCTGGGAAGGGGCTGGAGCCCCAGGAGCGGCTGAGGGAGCTGGGAAAGGGGCTCAGCCTGGAGAAAAGGAGGCTCAGGGGGGACCTTGTGGCTCTGCACAACTCCCTGACAGGAGGGGGCAGCCGGGGGGGGTCGGGCTCTGCTCCCAGGGAACAGGGACAGGAGGAGAGGGAACGGCCTCAGGCTGGGCCAGGGGAGGCTCAGGGTGGATATTGGGGGAATTTCCCCATGGAAAGGGTGGTCAGGCACTGGCACAGCTGCCCAGGGAGGAGGAGGAGGTGGCCCTGGTGCCCTGGGCAGCTCTGAGCCACTCTGGCTGCAGCCACTCCAGGGGGACCAGGGGGCTGTGCCCCAGGGGTCTGGCAGGGACCGGGAACAGCAGAGAGCAGGGCCGGAACCTCAGGGGTCAGAAATCAGGAGCTGCTCCGGCTCCAGGCACAAGGAATGCCCCGATATCCCTGGGACAGAGCGCAGAGCTCACACATCTCATCCCCCAGGGAAAACACGCAGGAAATTGGGGGTTTCTCCCTGTTCACTGAATATCCAGTGATTTACACAGGGCAAGGCAGCAGCAGGAGGGAAACTCAGCCAAAGACACGATGGGAGCTGGGAGCTGACTCCGCTGGGAGGGAGAATCCCTGGCTCAAGCCCTTCCTTCCAGGGGAGCAGGGAGATGCCTCCAGCCAGCACATCCCAGCTCCTGCCCCACTGCTGGAGTCCCCAGCCCTGGGGGTTTCACAGACCTGGGGCTGTGGCACGTGGGGACATGGGGCAGTGCTGGCCTTGGCAGGGCTGGGGGAACAACAAAGAACTCTTGGATGGAAAAACATCGACTCTGGAAGCAGAAAACAAACTCTGCTTGGCTCTGAGATGTCCAGGACAAATCCAAGATGTAAGAATTGCTCCTATGACTGCAAATACATATACACCATATATATACACACCTGACTCAAACATATTATTTTGCTAAACATATAAACATTATATTAATTATATAAAGGTATAAATATACAAACACACAATATTCTGATTGTTATATAATTAAAAATTATAGAACACATTAAAAATTGAGAGGCTGCTTGAATAGAAGTAAAAAATGGAGAAGTTAAAAGATTAAAATAACTGCTTTAAACTCTCTGTTGCAAACCTGGAGTAATCACAGACTGCCAAACCAACCAGAGGTAAAAGGAAAAAAGGTTGTGCAGCAACCCAGCAGAGCAGGGGAGTTAAAAGGCTCAAAGTGGATCCAGGGAGGAAAGAGATCCCTGGATGTGACAAATTGCTTGGACAGGAACAGTGGGGCCAGCCAAAAAGGGGTCTGAACAGCAGCTTGTTAAAGAGGTAACACCAAAACCTTGTCAAGAAGCAGGAGGGGAGGAATTCGGGGGGGGTGTGGCTGATGGGTGAGCACCCAGCACAGCTCAGGGGAGATGGGCCCGGCTGGAAGGGCAAGGGAACTGTCTGCATTCCTTTTCATTCTGGAGGAGACGGGAAAAGGAGGCAGGAATGAAGACCAGCAGCCAGCTTTCACAATGGAAACAACTTCCCATGGCAGCCCCAAGGAGCTCTGCAAAAATCAGTTACTGGGGAACTACCTGGGGGCCGGAGGTGTGAGCGCAATGACAGCTCCTGCTAACGGCACGAGATCAGCCAGGATGAGCAGAACCTCAGCTGGTGCCACAGCTGCACACAAACCTCACAAAATCCAATGCCTGAGGCACAAAGAGCTGAATTCCAGATCCTGCACAGGAGAAAAGACCCCACGGCCTCCTCACCAAACGCTGAGCTCTGGACTCAGCACTGCTGGCCAGGAAGGGGTCCCTGGGGGCGTGGAGGCAGCTTTGGACACAGCCACGGGACATCCATGGGAGAGGTTTCTGTCAGAGAAACAGAACAAGCTGAAGCTGTGCTGCTGTCGGGCTCCACCGTGCACCTGCAGGATGGATAAATTCCTGCTCGGGGCGCTCGGGAAGGGCGATAACAGAACGAGGAAGGGTGAGAGGAGGGAAGGGAGCCTGGACAGAGGGTGAATTCTGCACAGAAACAGACGGACAGGTCAGGGCCCTTCAGTCTGGCAAAGAGATGCTGGAAAGGGATGTAGGAGACACTTATTAAACCAGAGTTTTATCACATCTTCAGCATCACGGAGCAAAGGGAATAGAGAACAAACGCTGTTTCTCACAGCACCAGACCCAAGAGGTACCCAAGGAAATTACCAAGAAATCGTTTCAAAACAAGAAAAAGGCAGAGGAAGTATTTCTGCAAATAGTGCCCAATTATGCTGTTGAATTTTTCCTGGAAGACATCAAGTGCTCAGAAGAGGAATAAAATAATGCATTGAGAGTGGCAGACAGCCTGCAGCTCTGGAAGTTTTCAGCAGGGATGGGGAGGAGTTGGGAAGTTGGAGGAGGCTGCACTTGCCCTCCTCCAGGAGATGAGGGGAGAGGGGAATTTGTCCTCACTAGAGAGAGAGTCCCAAGGATGGAGCTCCAACACCAATGCCCTGAGTCTCCATGGCTTTTTCCTACTGCCAGAGAAGAGAAGAAAATATTTCCTCCTGGAGCTGCAAGACATGTTCCAGCAGTTCATGTGGATCACAGCCTGGACATAAAGTGTTTGACTAATGGTCACAAAAAAGCCCAGTGAATCATCACCTGTGACCCTGTGCTTTGCACTGAGCAGGTTCTCTCCATAATTCACACTCTTAAACTCAGCTAATCTGTTCTTTCCAATCCCAGGGTGAGTGTCAGGCATGGCATCACCAAAAATAAATTGCTTTAAGGGACTTTCATGAGCTTGCCTTGGGCAGTGGCCGCAGGGTGGCAGGGAGGGAAGAGGGAAGCCCCCGTGGCAGACTCGGGTTTCTGCAGGTCCCAGAGGGAGCTCTGGGCTCTGGCTGTCGGAGCAGAGCCCGCTGTGCTGTGCAAACACCGCTGCAGAGGGTGCTCTCCCTCCCAGCCCTGCTGCCCAGCCCTGCCTGGGGCTGTGGCTCAGGACCAGCAGGGCCAGGTCTGTACTCCCCTCTCAGCTGCCTCTCCCACCCTGCCCTGGTTTCATAAACAAACCTTGGTTTAGGGTTTTCTCTTGGAGCACGTGGGAACACACGAAGGGAGCGCCCACAGGAGACAGTCCTTAGGACAAGGACAGGGCCAGGGGGACCCTGTGCGTCCTTACAACAGCCCCACTGCAGAGCTTCTCTGGAATCTCTGGGAGAGCCCAGGGAACCTCCCCAGCCTCCCGCCTCTCCTTCCCTTCCTGCACCTTCTGCCTGCAGCTCCCATGGCCACCACTTCCCTCTCCCAAAAAGCCAGATTGCCAATCCAAAGGAATGCACCCTGGCCCTTGGAGATCCAGGGCTCCAGAGGTGCCGAGCCAGAGGAGCAGCACAACGATGCCCACGGGCCCGGTGCCTGCGGCTGGGGACCAAGGTCCCACCTGTGCCCACCTGTCCATGGATGTACGTGGGCACAGCAGCTCCTCTCATCCGTCCTGCACCTCTGCACAACCACCACGGGATTGCCAGGGCTTCTCATGGAATCCCAGAACCCCAGACTGGTTTGGGTTGGAGAAGCCCATCTCATTCCACAGGCAGGGACACCTTCACCACCCCCCGGCAGCAGCTTTGGCAAGTGGCACCCAACCCTGGAGCAGCCAGGGAGGCCCAGCCCTGACCCAGAGCAAGCTCTGCTGGGTTTGTAGGAGCTGACATGGGGCCAAAAGAGGGTCAGTGTTCCCAAAGGGATCAGCAGGGCTGCCCAAGGTTTCCTGAAGCCTCTGGCTGCTCCCTGCCCCTCTAGAGCTGCAGTGGTTTCCTCAAGCATTAAAAGAGGCCCCAGGTGGAGCCCCCGCTGCCTTTCGTGCCAAAACAGGAATAAGCCCTCATCACCTCATCATCCACCCTCTCAGCCGGTCCAGCTGGGCTGGAAAGAGCAGGGACAGCATTTTCCACAGATCCATCTCCTTCCTGCACCTCAGAGAAAGCCCCGATCTTTCACAGCTTCCATTCCAGGAGGGAACAGGCATTTATCAAATATCCCAAAGAGAGCATTGATGCTTCAGTCAGGTCACAGGACAAAACTGCACCTTCAGTCCATGGTACAACCTAATGGAGAAAAGAATCCATCCACTCTTCCAGCTCATTTCTGTGGATTACCCAAACTGCCTGGATCTCCTTTCCCACTGGGTATTCATCAGGAACTTGGAACAGCTTCGGGCTCCGTGGGGTGGGAGCAGTGGGGCTCCTGCTGTGCCAGGGCGAAGCTGAACGGGGTCCTGCCCCATCAGGCTTTTCTCTGGATTTTTCTTTGAGGCCAGGATGGGTTGGGATTAATCCCACTGGTGTTATTTGCATTACAACAGCTCTGGGATCGGCACCTTTTGTTCTAGAAAATGGGATTTTGCATGTGAACTCATTGAGAGGAACTCACCAAAACAGCACAGCTCGGCATGGACCGAGGTGCCAAGGGACAGTGCCACCCAACAGAGGCTGCTTGGCACTGTCACAGCTCCGCTGACAGCAGCTAACTCGTGTGACAGTCACAGGTCACAACAACCTCGTGTCCACCACCAGCACAGAGGAACTTTGCCCTTCCCAGGAGCCACCAGCTGGGATCGATCCCTGCCCATGCTGACACTGCCAGCAGGTCAGAGAGGGATCCTGCCCCTCTGCCCAGCCCTGGAGGCACCTCTGGAGTGATCCTGCCCCTCTGCCCGGCCCTGGGGGCACCTCGGGAGTGATCCTGCCCCTCTGCCCAGCCCTGGGGGCACCTCTGGAGTGCCGTGTCCAGCTCTGGCTCCTCAGCACAGCAGGGCCAGGGAGCTCCTGGAGCGGGGCCAGCGCCGGCTGTGAGGATGAGGAGGGCCTGGAGCATCCCCGTGCCCAGGAAAGGCTGAGGGAGCTGGGGCTGCTCAGCCTCGAGAGGAGCCCCAGCTGAGAGGGGCCCTCAGCCCTGGCTGTCCCTGGCTGCAGGGAGGGCTCAGGGCAGGGCCCGGGCTCTGCTCCGGGGCCCAGCAGTGGCACCAGAGCCACGGGCAGGGCCTGAGCCCAGCAATTGCCCTGCACAGGAGGCACAACTCCTGCCCTGGGCAGTGCCCAGCCCTGAACAGGCTGCCCAGGGAGGGGCTGGAGGCTCCCTCAGCGGGGATATTGCAGAGCCCTCTGGACACAATCCTGTGCCCTGTGCTCTGGGATGGCCCTGCCTGAGCAGGGAGGTGGCACCAGGGACCCTCTGGGGTCCCCTCCAGCCTGGCCCAGCCTGGGATTCCGGGATTCTGTGACATTCTCCTGCTGTCTCCTCCCGCACAGCCCCAGCCCATGTGTCAGGGGGTTGCAGATCATTACAAGCCACAAACACCCTCGGGGCAGCCAGGCCGGGTGATTCCTCCACAACAGCTCCAGCTCCATGGCAGCTCCTTGTTCTTAAGAACCAGCAGCTTTCTTGTGCTTAACCCCTGGGAGACCTTTACTCTTCCCGAGTTAATCCCTTCCCAGCTCCAGACGCTGCTGTGCCACAGTGGATTTATGAGGGAGCACAAATAAAACCACACTCTGAGCAGGTTCCTGTTTCATTTCAGCTCTGGGGGTGCCAGCACCTTCCTGCCTTTGCTCCTGCAGTGGAGCCTCCAGGAGAAACCTTTCCAAAGTCGGCAGGGGCCTCCCGCCAGCTCCCAGTGAAGCATCAGCAGCTCCTGAGGGTTTATTAATCCCCTCCAAAACAGTGCCTGAGGCTCCCAAAGCGCTTGGGCAGTTCCCAAACTGGAGTCCAGGCTTTGGCTGGAGCCAGGAGCAGAGTCCATCAGTTCCTGAACACAGGAGGATTTAAAGGGTGAAACCTGCATCACACTGGGCAACATCTGTACATGACTTTGCTGAAAGTCTGCTCTCCAGGATCCCCAGGGCTTCCGACACGCTTTGGTTTATTTAAACACCAGCCTCCAGCAGACATCGATTCCCGGCAGTCCCTGGGTGACCACGGAACACAAAGTTTGCATTGTCTGGGCAGCCTCTCACCTCCTGCCATGCAAATGGGGGTTTCAAATAACGCACCGAGAGCGGCTTCTGTTCGAACGGCTAAAACATGTCCTGAAGGAGGGCAAAAAAGGGTAAAAACATCAAAGAAGACAAGAGCACAGCAGGAGGTGGAGGGACCTGCTCGGAAAGGCCACCTGAGCCCAGCCAAGCCACCTGGGTGACCACGAGAGATGACCATGACCAGGATGATCCATCCCTCCAGATCCATGTCCGGATCCTGCCGTCCCCTGGCCGTGCCTCTGCCCCCCCAGGCTGACCCCGTGCTGGTGCCTGTCCCTCACACAATGCCCTCAGTAACCGCTCACTCCCATTCACACGCTGCGTTTTTACCACTTCAGACTCCTGTGGACTGCTTTTAATTTATCAGACTAATTCCAACTGCAACACCCTGCCAGAGACGGAGAATGGGCTTGACAAACATCCTCGCTCTAAATAGAAGAATGTATTAGATTCGAGCAGCTCGAAGTAGTAAATTTAGGTTTTATCTCCGTCAGATCCACCTTGGTCCCTTCCTGCTCCAGACACCCCGCTGGTTGTTTAAAGGTGACTGGCAAAGGGGAAGCAGAAATGAGAGCTCTGCCTTGTGTGCCTGGGCTCTTTCCACTCTACAGAGTCAAGGAAGTAGGAAAGGTTATTGCCTGCAATAAAAATAGAATTATTTTTCTGCCTCTTCCTCAGAAATTCAGCTCTTGTTTGGAGCAGGAAAATCTCAGCTGGTTGGGGAAGGACAGGCAGGGCAAGCTGGAGCAAATGGCTTGGGGGGACCTCTAAACTCAGCCTTAGTGCCCACCTGGGGATGGTTCCTCGTGGCACTATCACAGAGCCTGGGGAAGGAAAGGGCTCTGGGACTGCTCAGAACCTGTCCCACATTCCTGGGGAACGCTGGGGACTCTGCCACACTCGCTCAGGGCCTGCTGCTCAGTCAGGGTTCAAATTCACCCTTCCCACCTGCACCAGCCTCAGGGGCCACCTCCAACACCTGCCCACGTGGGGAGGGACAAGCCTGGCGCTGCCCACCATTCCTGGGTGAAGAAAGAGGGGGAAAAATGCCAAAGAGGCCTTTTCATCCCCACAAAGAAGAGTTCAAACTCAACGATCTCCCTTTGGAAAAGAAGCCCTGGTGCAGGTCACCTTTAATTGAGTGAGGGGTTCCAGGTGAGCAATTCCCTGCCCGCGCCTGCCAATCCTGCCGGGGCCTTTTGTCAGTGGGTTCAGGAGCGCCCGGAACCCAGCCCTCCGAGCTCAAAGCACCGGATCACACCCACTGCTGATCTCAGAAACAGCCCCGAGCCCCCCTTCTTAACCTCAGCGTTCCCAGAATGAAATGCAAAAGTCAAACCTGGGCACCCGGCCCTTCCCCTCGCAGAGCGCTGCTCCTTCCCTGCTCAGGCATCCAGCGGGACGCAAATCCGGGCTCGGGCAGCACAGGAGGCTCCGGGGGGAGGTGGGAGCTGCCGTGGAAGCTCCATCCTCCTGCTGGGATGAGCTCCCAGCCGCTCTCCCTGGATCCCAGGCTCTGCTGTGTCTCCAGGCTGCTCCTGGGAGTGCTGGAGATGCGAAGGGCTGGGCCCGGGAATGATCTGTCCGTGCCAGGACGCATTCCCTGAGAGTCAGCAAAACTTTTCAGCCCTTCATTTCATTCTATTATTTCTGCTGATGGCACTATAAATAATTACTCCCCACCCTCTCTGTGTGCTTGAGCTGCTTTGCTGAAAAAAGACACACATTTTGTTCATCTTTCAACACCCTGCTTGTGTTTTTTGGTGGTTTGCAAACCCTGCTCCGTGTTCTCCAGCTCTGCAGGATGGAGGGAACAGGTTCCAGGGGCCTCGCCCGAGGAGAGTTTGCCTGCAGCCCTGCTCAGACCACGGGAACAGGGTTTTTTAACTTTCAGGCACTTTCAGGTTTCCTTGCCAGGTCATTTTCTTCCCTTGGAGCTGGGAACAATGGAGCCATTATCCCACCTCCCGGTCACAAGGGACAAGCTCCTGCCTGATGTCACCGAAGTCACAGATGGCTAAAGCACTACCAAGGGGACTGGAACTGCTGAGGAAAGCGGGGAAAACCAACAACCCCAAAGCGCCGGGGTGCCAGAATCCCTCTGCCTGCGCAGCCCCGCGCTCCGTGAGCTCAGCACGGAGCTGTGCCGTGGATCTCCCTCTGTCCTGGCACCTCTGCTTCTCCCTGCAGGCTCTGTGCCTCCTCCTCCCCGAGTTTCATTCCTTCGACTGCTCAAGGCAAAGTGTTTTGCTGCCCACAAACCACCTGATCCCTGCAGGTGCTCCTGCTCAGATGCTCATTCTCCGACCCACGGCTCCACTCTCCCTGCTCACTCCCAACTTCCCCGTCCTGTCTCTCCCTCGTTTATGGCAAACACCACCAGCAAGGAGAAAAACCCCCATTTTCCTGACCCAGTTGTGCAGCCCCACAGTCCTGTGGCCTTTGGGTCGTGCTGAGTTCACAGGATCCCCTCCCCAAGCCCTCTGCCCTGGCAGATGAAGGCGAGGCAGAGTTTTCCTGGTGGATTAAGAAAAGCGGGATTTTTTTGCTGTGCTAACAAATGCCTCAACACCCAGAACATAAACAGCTCCTCTCCTGATTTCCTGAGAGGTGGCCACCATCGAGCACTTCTCAAGGAGATTAGTGGCTGCTTTTCCAATCCTATTTCAAGCCTCGAGGAGGCTGCTATTTGTCAAAAGTGTTATTAACCTCCGATAGGCACCAGGATAAATGTTTGCTGGCACAGCCTCCGGGATCCAGGCAGGAGAGAGGCTCCCAGGGACCCAGCCTCACCTGGGACCCAGCTGCAGAGAGCCAGGCGGGCTCTCCTTCAGGTCAGGGCACCTTAAGGATGCACCCGCCTGAGACGGGGACAAAGGAACGGCAATCCATAATTTAAGGGAAAAGCCACGTTGCGTGGAAGTATAAACAGAGAGATCACTCGGCTAAGGAGGAGAGGGGGAGAGGAAAATCACCGGCTGAGCGGGGCAGTTCACAGTTAAATGTTCTCTGGGCACACGGCTCCTGCTGAAGGGCCATTTATCAGCCCGGCTGAGGCTGGGGTGGGTGACAGTGCTGGGGAGAGGAGGCTCCAGCCTGCAAACAACGCTGTCGTTCCCAATAACCCGGGATTCGCTCCGCGAGGCTCTCCAGAACTGCGCTGCATTGCGAGTGCAATGCGCATGGAAGGATGTGGCAAAACTCCCCTAACCTGGGAGAGAGCAGGGACGGCGAGGAGCCGAGCGGCAGCAGCGCGGCGGGGACCAACTTCTGCCGTGATTTATGGGCCAGGCATCCCAACTTATCTTCTGCCGAGCGGCAGCTCTGGGGTTTAAGCAGCGACGGGAAAAAAGCCACAGCTCAGGGTCACGCACTCAATTATTTAAAAGGGAAGGAGGGGAGAGGGAAGGGAGCGGAGGTGGCAGGACAGCAGCCCCGGCCCCAGGTGCGTGCTGGGAGGGGAGGGTTGGGTTGGGTTGGGTTCCTCCTGCCCCGGCCCCGCGTGAGCCACAGCGACGCGTTCGACTTTCTCCCTGGCAAGGGAAAACACATGGGAAAAGCAGGGGGATGCTTCCAGCTGCCAGCCAGGAGAGGGGAAAGCCGTGCCCGCAGCCCCGTCCCTCCGTGCGTACCTCCTGCCGCCGGTGCCCGCTGCGCCGCTGTCCCCGTCCATGCCGCCCGCCGGAGAGAGAGCCCGAGGTGTCCTGGGGAAGCGCGGGCGGCTGCCGTGACTTGGGAATACAGAATTGGTACAAGCTTTAATTAAAAGAGTCTGAAGGCTCTCTCCTGCTCGCTCGTCCTTTTTTTGCAGTACCGGATCGGATTTAAAGGGCTAGAACCCCAATTTGGCACTGCTGCTGCCCCCGGAGCGCCGCGCTGCCGCCGGGCCTGCCAGCGCCAGCAGCCTCCTGCCGCCCGTCGGGGGCATCCTGGCAGCCCGCGGGGCCCGATCCGGCAGCACCGGGGGCTGCGGTGGCGGCAGCGACAGACTGGAAATCACGGCTCCCTCCAGGCACGGTGGGTGGCGAGAGGGGATCCCACAGGCAGCGGGGTGGGCGAGGGCAGCCCGAGCGCTCCTGAGGGTGCACGGAGCAAAGTTTGTGCTCTACCAATGCTCTGGAGAGTCTGGAGGAGGAGGATCACGTCCCTCTGCCCTGGTGATGCCACCACCCTGTGGCAGTGCCCAAAGGCGTCGCCCTCCCAGTGCCAGCCCTGGGTGGAGCGGGGTTTTTGGGAAGGGTTGCGTCACCCCAGGGTGGTGGGGAAGGGGAAGGGGAAGGGCTTCGTCACCCCAGGGCGGTGGGGAAGGGCTGCGTCACCCCAGGGTGGTGGGGAAGGGGAAAGGGAAGGGCTGCGTCACCCCAGGGTGGTGGGGAAGGGGAAGGGCTACGTCACCCCAGAGTGGTGGGGGAGGGCTGCGTCACCCCAGCCCAGCTCTGCAAGACGGGGTCCTCGGCCTCCTGCCTGCATCCCGTGAGCAGGGACGCAATTCCATTTGGATTTGGAGGCCCCTTGCTGGTGCCAAGGCAGTGGGGAGACAACCTGGCGCTGGCGGCGTGCGAGTGACGCTGATCCCTCCTTCAGCTCCAGGTCCCTCTCCAGATCCAGTCGCTCTCCAGGTCTCCACGAAAACACCCGACTGCAACAGGCTGGGCTCTCAGAGCCCCTCGGGCTGCTCAGCAGGGCAGGGATGGCCAAGACACGGTGTCAGCCTTCCGTCCATCTTTCCCAAAAAGGGGAAGAGGGGATGAAGAGCAGGGTTTCCATGGAGCCCTCCTTGGCCCGGATTTTGAGGTCCAATGAGGAAAACCAAAGGAAACAAGGAGCAAGTCTTTCTTCTTCTTCATCTTCTTCTCTTGCCCAGTTTGACCCCAAAATGCCGCCCTCCCTCCCCGAGGCCGGCTCGGAGCATCCCGCTCTGGGTGTCCGATCAATCCATGCCGTGCTCTCCGCGCTGACCCGCGTGTTCTGGCTTCCTCTCGCCTTATTAATTACACCAGGGGTGGGTGCCAAAAGGAAAAGCTGGTTCTAATTCCATGCTGCAGCCCAGCTCCAAGCTGCTGGGATAATTAGCAGGTTATTAATGAACGAGAAGATTCCCACCATGGAGGGAGGAAGGATGGGGAGGGAGGGCAAGCACAATTCAGGCCTGGTTGGGAAAAGCGCGCTGGAGTCGGAGACTCCGTCCTTCAATCCAAGGCTTGGAGCCGCCTTCAGTGCCCGGGAAGACGCTCCCAGCCCCGGAGCTGCCGGATGGATCCGCAGAGCAAAATCCAAGGATTCTGCTTGGCTGGGGGCCACGCTCAGAGCGGAACGGCTCCGTCTCACAGCCACAGCCTGCGGACCATCCATCTGGCTCCGGGCACGGAGAGGAAGCGGCTCTGGAGCCTCCTTCCCCACCAGTCTCGGGTGACGTTGACTCGGGGCTGTGGGGTTTGGTGGAGCATCACCATCACCATCTGCCAGGGCTTCTGCTGGGGGCCAGAGGTGTCACCCCAAACACTTCTCTGAACCCCTCAGAAACTGTGGGAACAGCACAGGCTTCCTTCAAAACCAATCTGATACCAAGCGTTGGTACCATTTCCCTGAGTTTAGGCACCAGCTGAAAATTCCTGGGAAAGGCATCGCCTGGCAGAGCCTGGTGGGAAAGTGCTTCCCTAAATACTGGGGGGCAGCAGGCAGGGCTGAGGTTCCAGCAAAACCAGGGTGTCCTCAGGGGCTCCAGCCTGAGCTGCTGCCATCTCGTGTGTCTCTCCAAGGCATGTGGTTGTTGTTCCTTTAATTATTAATCCTTGCATTGACGTAATCAAATGTGCCCAAGCTTTTAACGGACGCCTCGATGTAAAAAATGAAGAATTTCTTTCCCTCCCTTAAAACTCGTCTCAATTCCATGACCAATTTTATTGCCGTTCTGCTCTAATTTTAAATATAACGAGAAACATTAAGGTTTTCAATTAAAAGATCCCTTCCTTCAGATATTGGAACATAGCCTGAAGTGCAGACCACGTGTGATATTTTTCATTGGGATGGTGTGGGCTAAATCTGATTCCCAGATCAAACACAGTCAGGCTCAGGCTTGCAGTTGGCCAGGCTGGAGAGGCTGAGCTGTTCCACTTCGGGAAGAGCCTCAGCTTTGTGTTTTCAGCTGAATCCTCGTGTTTCTGAAATGAACCTTGCATTTACTCCTTCTGTTCTGTCAGCCTGGAAGTCTGTGGTGAGGGGCAAATGAACCTCATGATGCCACCCTTGAACCATGGAATTTTGGGCTCTTGACCATGATATATTTGTTTTTTCCCTTTAGAATGAGCTGATCCATGGACAGAACACAGGAGATGTTCCCTGTGCAGTGAGCTCAAACCTCAGCTTGATGCCACCCTGGAATTTGGGGCTTTTGACCGCAAATATTCACTTTTCCCTTTCCTTTGGAACGAGCTGATCCACGGCCACAACAAAGGGATCTTCCTTGTGCCGTGAGCTCAGACCCCTCATTTGCCACAGTTCCAGCGCTGGGTTCATCAGACACTGTCAATGTGGAGTTCAGGTCCTGGAAGGTTTTCTCGTGTGTTCTTTTCCACAGACCCTGAATCTTACACTCGTCCTCCACCCTGAGTGTTGCAGGTGACCCCGTGTGGGGCTGTCTCCTCGGGCCAGGTCCCCTGGAGGGTTTGCAGCTGGGCAGAGGTGCAGCCCCAGGCAGGAGTGGGTGTTTGCATGAGCGCGGTGCCAGCTGGGCTGGCTGGGGTGCAGCATCGCTGCCTCGGCACCACGGGAGCTCATTTCCCTCCTGCTGGGTTTTGGTTTCCTGATGGAAGTGGCACCACTGATTTTATTGTCCCTGAGGGTGCCCAAGGATTGTTTCTCGTGGAAACAGCAGGTTTGTGCAGATGGGATGGAGAGACAGAGTTAGAGAGACCCAAAAAGCACCAAGGGAAAGGCACTTGAGGTGAGAGGGGCTGAACCAGAGACTGGCTCAGCCCCTGGCTCCCCCTGCCTCGCCCAGAGCCCCCAGACCCTGCTGGCCCTGCAGGAGGCACCTCTTGTTTGCAGCAGCTCAGCCACCCTTCCCCAGGCCCGGGGTCTGGGGCACTGGGGAGGGCTGGGAAGGGCCCCGGGGCAAGGACATCACACCCGACCCGGGCAGTGGGGTGGCACAAACCCATCCCTCAGGGGCAGAGCTGGGCAGGATCTCGTCCAAAACCCACATCGTGTTTCGTGTTTCTGCTCCGTTCCTTTTCCAGCACAAGCCATGAGGCTGCTTGGAAAGCCAGGAATGGCTGAGCTCACAGGAGAGCTGAATTTCCCAGTCTTGGACCCAAGGAGTGTTAACTTTTGCCATTCTTGAGCCCAGGAGTGTTAACTTTTGCCATTCCTGAGCCCAGGAGTGTTAACTTTGTCCTTCCTGAGCCCAGGAGTGTCAACTTTTGCCATTCTTGAGTCCAGGAGTGTTAACTTTTGTCCTTCCTGAGCCCAGGAGTGTTAACTTTTGCCCTTCCTGAGCCCAGGAGCATTAACTTTTGCCATTCCTGCAGGTTTTGGTGTGTCAGGATGTACCTTGACTCTCTCCACCAGGTTTATTGGAGGCCAGACCACCTCACTTGCTTTGGTTTTGGGGTTAGAAGAGCCCCTCGTTGCCTCCCTCGTTCTGAGTTGCCGCAGCAGAGACCAGAGGGTTTCGCTGCTCAGCCCTGCAGGCTCGAGCCTCCAGCTGATTGAATTAAAGAATTCTGATGCCCAGAGGGGTTTCCATGATAACCCTTCCGTGCTGCACGGAGCAGGACTCCCAGGACCTGCTCTGGGCAGACAGTGGCCTCTCCAAGTGCAAAATTGTGTCAGGCAGAGGAAATTGCCGGCTGCATTCGCAATTAATCACCCAAATTACAGCCCTTTAATAAAGATAAAAAGCAGGGGGAACGGAGCACGCTGCAGACCTGTGGGCAGGGGGTTGGGCTCCTGAATGCAAAGGCAAAGCTTTGAAACCCTTGTTTGCTCGAACCAAGAGTCACAGGGGGATTGTTTTGGGGAACTTCAAAAGGAATTTGGAAGCAAACAAAGAACTGGTTGAACGTGGGGGAGCTGATAATCACAAATTATCCTTTTTTCCCAGATTTGTGAATTAAACTGCATTCCTGCCACGTGGATGTGGCTTTTCCCCATCAAAGGCTTCTGCCTTCCTCGATCCTGCCCAGCTCAGGACAGGCTTCAGCCTGATCTTGACCCTGCCCAATGCCAGGTTGTTCTCCAAGGAGAGACCCCTTTGAAAGCTGCAAATCTGGAAAAAAAACCCAACTTCACCTGTGTTTGAAAGGCAAAAATCAGCATCAAACTAATCTTTACCAGGTGTGCTGTAAGGGGATATGATAAAGACAAATAAAAAGCAGGATCTGTGTTCCAGATATGAAAAAAAAAGGGATTTTTTGTTTCCACGGTTGGTGGGTGATATTTTGTGCAAGACACGCTGAGACCCAGGGCTGAGCAGCACCCGGGGGGGCTGTCCATGGACAAACGATGGGAATCCCCATTTCCACAGGCAAGCAGCTTGGAGGAAAAATGTGAAGGAGACCTAAATCATCCCGTTTGAGGACATAAATCATCCTCCAACTGACAGTGGGAACAGAAGAGCCCTTATTGATGGGCTGGGTTCAGTTTTCCAAGTGTAAAGGAAGGATTAGGGAGCTGGGAGCTGACAGCTTTAACAGCTGCTGCTGCTCCGTGCTGCTCCCACCTCAGCCTCGGGAGAAGCCAAGGTCACGGAGCCAGCACACGAATCCCTGCCCTGCCCTGCCCTGCTGCTCCCTGCTGCGTGTATGGCCCCACCTAAACTCCACTCCATCCCGGAGCAGAGGTCCCAAGGACCTGCTCCTCCAGCAGGCCTCAGGGCAGCTGGGTGGATAAGCCCAAAATAAAGTCTGAGACAGGAAGAGACAAATTCAGCTGTCACTGCAGAGACAAGGTCACTGCCCAGCCCAACCCAAACTCGGGGCTTCAATCCCCAAAACCAGAGATTCAGTGGGGCTGGAAAAGCCCTCTGAGATCATCGAGTCCAACCACCCCCAGCACTGCCAAGGCCACCACTGACCCCTGTCCCCAGTGCCACAGCCACATGGATTTCAAACCCTTCTGGGCACGGGGACTCGCCACTGCCCCGGGCAGCTGTGCCAGGGCTGGACAGCCCTTTCCTTGAGGAAATTTTCCCAATGTCCAACCTGAGCCTCCCCTGGCCCAGCTCGAAGCCGTTTCCTGGGCAGCCTCTGTCAGGGCTGCACAACCCTTTCCCCAAGGAAAGTTTTCCTGCCAGGCTGGTGGGGGGTGAGGGAAGGAGCTGGGAGCGCTGGGTGAAGATTTGAAGGCCATAACTCCATAGAAGGCAGCTCCTGTTGGCTCTGCTGCTCACTGAGCTGTTTGAGTGGTTTTTTCTTGCCTTCAACTGAGTCAGACACAGCTGGAAAATTCCAAATTGCCTCAAATCAGGGAAACATTCAACTAAAACCCCCCAAGGTTTTGTCCTTGCAGCCTGCTCCACCCCTGACGTGCCCTCCCTGCCCCACACCTGCAGGCCTGGCTGCATTGCCGGGCTCCTCCATCCCAGCAATTCCCACCTGCCAGCCCCGGCCCTTCATCCCTCGGAGCCAGGCAGGAGGGGAACCAAGGAGAGCCTCAGCAAAGAGCCCACCCTGTCCTGTTCCCTATTCCTGAGGGATTCCTGATGCATTTTCAGGCTCCTGGGGTCACTTTGTTCTGTTCTGCCCTTTCAGGAGGACACAGAGCCCACATTTAGGATGGAGTGAGCCAGACTTTATTACAAGGCCCAGCAGCCACATCCCCCTGGGTGTGGTTTTTCCATGTGCCACCACCAGTTCTCCATCCAGTGCAGCCAGACCAGTCCATGCCCAGCTCCAGGAGCCCTGTCCTGGGGCCACCAGTCCTGCTGGGTGGCCCTGGCAGCGCAGGACAGATCCAGCTCTGAGCTGGGCCACGGGAACCCTCAGCACGATGGAAGCTCAGTCTCTCTCTGCCCTCTCCATCTGAGATAAATCGCACACCAAAGGGACTTGGGAAGAAGTGTCCGTGTTTTCTTGGCATGTCCAGGCTTTGCAGCCCACCAAGAGCCAAGGAAAGGGGCTGGTACCGGGCTCGGGTGTTTGCCCGGGAATGGGATCCTCCCCCAGCACAGGGACCCGGCCCCAGCGCCCTGCCCTGGCTGGGCCAGCGTCCCCGGAGGGGAGGAGAGAGTTTGGCTCCCAGTTCATAAGGGAAGGAAAACAGCCATCCATGGGCACCGGGAACAGCCCAGAAACCCCAAATCCTGGGCTCATCCCAGTGGGGCAGCAGGAAAGGGGTTGGGATTGTGCCCCTGTGCCCTGTGCTCAGGTGAGACCCCACCTGCAGAGCTGCCCCAGCCCTGTCCCAGCACAGGGAGGACCTGGAGCTGCTGGAGAGAGTCCAGAGGAGGCTCCAGGGTGAGCAGAGGGATGGAGCAGCTCTGCTGGGAGGAGAGGCTGGGACAGCTGGGAATGTTCACCTGGAGAGGAGAAGCTTTGGGGTGACCTCATTGTGGCCTTGCAGGGCCTGAAGGAGCCAAAAAAGGAAACGGAGAGAGACTTTGGAGAAGGGATGGAGGGACAGGACACAGGGAATGGCTTCCCACTGCCAGAGGGCAGGGATGGATGGGGTATTGGGAAGGAATTGTTTCCTGGGAGGGTGGGGAGGGGCTGGGATGGAATTCCCAGAGCAGCTGTGGCTGCCCCTGGATCCCTGGCAGTGCCCAAGGCCAGGCTGGACATTGGGGCTTGGAGCAGCCTGGGACAGTGGAAGGTGTCCCTGCCATGGCAGGGGTGGCACTGGATGGGCTTTAAGGTCCGTCCCAGCTCAACCCATTTCATGATTCTGTGATTCCATAACATCCTGACAACCAAGGGGGGTTCCAATCACATTTCAGCCCCTCCGCCCTTCCCTCTGCTGTGATTTTGGGTGGATTTTGGAGCGCCGGGGCCGTGGCAGAGGATGCTGTGCCCTGGGGCTCCTTCCTGCCCCACAAACCCTCGCTGGTGGCGTTTCCAGAGCCGCAGCCCGGCGTGGGTTGGGAGCAGCTCCCGCTCCGCTCCGGTGCCCGCGGCTCCGAGGGCTCGGCGCAGTCCTTGAAGCGCTCTTTGAAGCGCAGCTCCCTCGTTCCTTGGAGTGCAAAGCGTGTTCAGAGCCGCCCGGTCGTGTCACTGCCCGCGGGTCACACACGGGCCCTGCCCGCCCCTCCGAGTGCAGCTGCCCCGGGAGGGGCACGCGAGGAGCAGGAGGAGGGGAGGGGAGGGCTGGAATATTTCCGTCCCACACGGAGCCGAGGCAACACTTGGAATAGAAACACCTGCAATGCCCGGCCAGTGATGCCAGCGAGTGTTGGCAGCTGGGAATGTCTGTCCCCCTGTCCCCTCTGTCCCTCTGTCCCTCTGTCCCCCGTCCCCTCTGTCCCCCTGTCCTCTGTCCCCCTGTCCCCAGCAGACGCTGCGGGATCCGTTCCCTGCTCCCGGGATGTGCCAGGAGCAGCCCTGGCTCCTTCCCCCGGCTTCCCGTCTCCATGGCGATGCTCTGCGTCATCCTGCGAGCACAGCGGCACCAGCCCGTGCCAAAGCTGGCCCGGTTCGGGCTCCCGGGGAGCGGGGCAGGGCCGGGAGCTCTCCTGGCTCTGTGCTGGGGAATGGTGCCGGGATGGGATGGGATGGGATGGGACGGGACGGGACGGGACGGGACGGGATGGGATGGGATGGGATGGGATGGGATGGGATGGCCGAGAACGGTGCTGAGCTGCCTGTCCGTGTCCAAGCCTCCCTCGGGGAAAGGCTGGGGAGATGGACAGGCCCCACTGCTCCAGGTGCCCTGCAGAGCCCGGTGGACGGGCTGCAAAGTCACCTCCAGCATCCCCTCCCTGCTGCCCACCCCAGCACGGGGTGAGCCACGCTGAGGAGGGGTTTTGTCACCCCTGTCCCCTGCACGGGCTCCCCATGGGCACAGCTCACCAGAAATACCAGCTGCAACTGGGGTTTGCTCTTCTACGTGCAAAGAAACCCTCAAATCAAAGGCAAACGCCACGTGGGACCCTGAGGAGTGCCCAGAGGTTGCCCCAAATCCCTCAGGGTGTTTGTGCTGCCCCTTCCCCATGGCTCTGCCCAGGGCAGGGCTGGGTCCCTCCTGCTCCAGCACCTCCCAGGAGGAGCAGAGGAGCTTCTCGGCATGGAATGGGGTGGGATGATGGTTCCTCACCTTGCCCCTGGCCCGAAGGCAGAGGTGGTGTCCACACCCATCAGCCTTAATGCAGCCCCCAGGGGAGAGGAGGTGTCCTGAGGGTCTGCCCAGAAAAAAAAAAAATATTAAAAAATCTGCTAAACCCCCAAACCTGGGAGGAAGAGCTTATCAAGGGGTCTTGGAAGGGACAGGGGAAAGAGAGACGTGTTGGGTTTATTCAATGCAGAAATTGTGACCACTGTGGCTGTCCCAGGCCCCATCCGCCCCCAGGCTGCTCCGTGCCTTTATCCCTCCCTAAATCACCTCCCCTCAATCACCAGAGGGAATTGTTTGAAGGAATTTTAGATTAAAATTAAAGAATAAGAGCTTCTCCCTCCTAAAACCTCATTTTGGGTTAATCCTTTATTTATCCTAAATGAGAATGAATCAAGTAATTGAAGGACACAGACATGAGAGCAACGAATGTCATCATGGAGAGCTTCCCATTAGCCTGTGTGGGATTACATCCATTCAATTCCGTGCTGGAGAACGTGGATTAACCCTTCCTGTGGCCCTCAGCACATCCTGGGAATCCTCTCTGCTGCTGCCCCGAGCTGGCCGTGCCCCGAGCTGGAGGGGCAGCAGGGAGAGAGCAGCCCATGGACCATCCCGTTGGGATGAGGAGGGAATTGCACAGTCCTGGCAGGTCCTGAGGGGAGCAGGGGAGGCAACAGGATGGGAATAAACGGGGGAGAGAGATGGGAATAAAATGGGACAGGCAGGGGACAGTGTCCCAGTGCCACCCTTGGCTCGGCCACCGAGCTGCTGCTTGGTCACCCCGCAGCCAGGCAGGATCTCCTCGGGGATGGAGGGGCAAGACCCTGAAGGAGAAATGCCTTTGGACACACCTGGAATCCTGGTAAATGCCTTTGGACACACCTGGAATCCTGGTAAATGCCTTTGGACACACCTGGGCTTGTGGTTTGGGGAGCTGCTGGTCAGAGGGGATCCTCCATGCCAGGTCCACCTGCGGAGCTCCTTGGGAACTCCTGCTCAAGCTGCTGGAGGAGCCTGGAGGAGGCTCCAGGATGATCCGAGGGATGGAGCAGCTCTGCTGGGAGGAAAGGCTGGGAGAGCTGGGATTGTTCTTGGTGAGGAGAAGCTTTGGGGTGACCTCTTTGTGGCCTTCCAGGACCTGAAGGAGCTGACAGAAAACAAGGAGGGAGAGTCCCTGTGAGCCAGGAGGGTCAGCTGGGCAGAGGAGCTCAGAAGAGAAACCCTCCCCATGAAGTCCCTCCAGCCTGGTCCCAGACTTCCAGAGGGACCATCCTTAGCTGGGAGTGCAACTAAAAGACCTGGAAGGAGTCCCAGGGCAAAAGGGGTTCTGGAGGGGAGCGGGGTGAGAGGGCTCAGGATCAGCAGGAGCTGGGAAATGAGGCAGGAGCTGGGAAATCCCTGGGATGGGCTTGTGGCCACCCCAGCTGCTCCTTCCCAGCCCCTTCCCGAAGCTCAGCCTGAGCCCAAACCCCCAGTCGGGCTCTCCTGAGCCGCAGCCCCAGGGCCGTGCAGGAGCTTGGGACGCTTTTCCAGAAGGATTCAGAGGCCCCTGCAGGAGCATCCGCAGGGCATGAGCGTGTCTGTCCATGCAGGAAATCCCCCAGCTGGGAGAGTGCTCGGGAACAATCCCCTGGCCGGCTCCAGCAGCAGAGAGGGGAATTCCTGCTCCGCTCCCCTTCCAAAGGACTATCCAGGGAGACATCAGCAGGGCAACCCTCACAAACACCTCCTCCCCAGGAGTGCTTTCCCTCGCTCAGTGAGTGACAAAAGGCCGCAGGATTTTGCCACAAATAATAAAAAACAGGAGCAGGAGCAGGTTCCGGCTCCATCACTCCTTTGTAATTCCTGGTGGTTCCAGAGGCAGCCTGGAATTGCACGGAGCAGGACTGAGGCTGCTGAGAACACAAAGCTGCTCCTGCAGGGTTTATTCGGACTGAAGGAATCCTCAGGTTCAAGGGAAAAGAGGCAGCACCTGCAGCGTGCCCTGGGCCATCCCAGCAGTGCAATCCCATCTGGCACCCACCTGCCAGGACCCCCTTCATCCACGGAAAACACATTTCCCAGGTGGAGCTGGCAGTGGGAATTCCTGGGCAGTTGTCCTGTTCCAGTTTCCGTCTGTCCTCACTCCCAGTCCTGATCATCCCTCGGCTCTGCCCCACCTCCCCTGGGAGTTACGCCCGGAAAGGTGGAGGGCACCAGTTTAGGGGGAAAGAAATGAACTGGTGGCAGCATCACATGTGAGCTCAGCTGTTAAAGAAAAGAAGAAAAAAAAAATCTAAAGAACAAAGCTTTGGAAGAAATGAAAGGGAAACAAATCCCAGAGCTGAGGCTGTTCCTGTGAGGGGCACCCTGAGAAATGAGCAGGCACCGAATGAAAATGGATTGAGGGCAATGAGTGCAGAGAAGGACAGTCCCAGCCATGGAATCACAGAACAGTGTGGGTTGGAAGGGATCACAGGGATCATCAATCCAACCCCAGCCCTGCACAGACACCCCAACAATCCCGCCCTGGGCATCCCTGGCAGCGCTGTCCAAACGCTCCTGGAGCTCTGGCAGCCTCGGGGCCGTGCCCATTCCCTGGGGAGCCTGGGCAGTGCCCAGCACCCTCTGGGGGAAGAACCTTTCCCTGCTCTCCAACCTGACCCTGCCTGGCCCAGCCCCAGCCATCCCCTCTGTGCCTGTCACAGAGCAGAGACCAGCACTGGCCCGGTGGCACTCAGGGCCCGCAGCAGCCCCTCCCCAGCACCGTCCCAGCAGCTCCAGTGGATGTGGTGCCACAGCTGGAGCAGGAATGTTTCTGCCCAAAAAATGCCTCTTTTTGCTGGAGGCAGCAGCTTCGGTGGGTGAGAGATGGGGCAGAAGGGCACAGGGTGGGGAAGGACCTCGCAGGCCTGGAGGGGTCTGGCTCCCCCAGCCCAGGGCGGCACAGCCTCGGGAGCCGCGGTGGGAGATGGCAGCGAGGAGCTGCTGGCACCGTGTGCCATCCCCTCCATGAGCCGGGCACTGGCACCAGGCCGGGCCGCAGGCGATGTCCCGAGCAGGGCCGGCCGGGGATGGAGCCCTGCCACTGCCCAAGGAAGGGCAAACCCCGCTCCTGGCGGGGCCCGGGATGTGCCATCGTGCAGTGCCCTCTGCTGCACGCTCCGGCCGGGCAGGGGCTCTTCCCTCCCAATCTCCAACACCATTTCCAAGTCAATTCAACCCTCACTTCAGTTAAATTGAAAAAAACCCCCAAACTAATCCAAAGGAATCTTTTTGCACGACCTCAATCCATTGAAGGTGGGACCTTTTCCAGAGTGATGGAAGCCATTTATCATTAAAAGAATATCTGTGTCAGATACTGCTCCTGTGACTGATGGCATTCCAGGCGCTGATGGAGCATTAGATGTGACACCACAGATTTCTGTTATTTAAAGGGACAAAGCCAAGTTAAATTTGCCAGTCAGGGGGATGAGACAGGAGCAAATCCGCTCCATTAGAACTGCTCCTGACTCCTGTCAGAGTGCTGTGATTTGTTCAAACACACGTAATTTCCTTCCCCATTCTGTTAGGACTGGAGAGAGAGACACGGTGTCAAAATCCGGATCGAAATGATGGAGCACTGCCAGAGGCAGCCAGGGTTTGTCAGCTGGGGCTGTCGATCCCTCCAGGAGCAGAGGAATTGGGAGGCTTTGTGTCCTGCTGCTCCCCAGGCTCTGCCCCAGCACCCCCAAACCTCCTCAGCACCCACATCTGGCTGAATAACCTGTCCTGGAAAAGCCTCAGGGGAGCAGGGAAAAACCCACAGCGTTTTTTGCCTCGGCTCCAGAAGCATTCCCTGATTTCTGGAGTCCCAGCACGGAGCTCGCGGGGTACTGGGGCCCGGCCCAGGCCGCAGCTGGAGTCGGGATACAAAGTGCAATGAGCCAAAGGGAGCAGGAATATTTGATGGGATGGAGGTGGGAAGGAGAGCGAGGATCCAGGCTGCTCAGGGACTGCAGCACTTGCTGCTGGGAGGGAAATAATGAACACCTCAGATGAGAGGGGACCAGAGCCTGGAGATGCTGGGAGAGGCAGGAAAGAAAATGTGCCATGCAGGGTCCAGGGAAGCAGCAATAAAGGTGCAAGTAAAGACATTTTCAAGAGGGGTTTAGGAAGCTTAAATTCCCTTTTGTGCAGGGCTTTAATTGCCATGGGCTGCCAGTGAGCTCTGAGCTACAGAGAAGCTGACTTCAGGATATTTAAGTATCTCAAACACAGTTCGGGCTCCAAGGAGGCGAGCTTTGCACTCTGAAGTCCCTCAGCATGACCAGCATCTTCCAAAGCCTCTGGCCAGGCTCCTGCAGATCCATCCCAGGAACCTGAGCCGCTGCAGGAGCGGGACCGGAGGCAGACTGAAAGCTTTGCCCAAAATGCCATTTCTGCAAGTGAGCACGGCTGGGTTTGGCTGCAGAGGCACCCGGACCAGGAGCCAGGGGCTGCGAGCCCCCGAGCACAGCCCAGCACTGGGCAGGGGCTCCCCTGAAGGGAGGCAGGAACAGCCAGCTGGGATCCAGAGGGGACTCACAGGGAGCAGGCTGCAGGCACGGGCTCCTGAAACACGGAAAAGGAGGAAAAGCAGCGGCAGGGAGCCCCAGGCCCCGGCCAGGCCCTGCCCTGTGGATCAGGGACGATGCAGAATCGGGGCTGCCCAGCATAGCAGTGGCAGCAGGGAAGGGTTTGGGGAGCACAGGAGGGGGCAGGGCTGGGGAAGGCCACTCTGGGGCCCTGATCCTCAGGATGGGTGTCCAGGGAGGGATCCAGGCACAGCACTTGGCTCCAAGGCCCAGCTGGTTTTTATCCCTTGGTAAATCAGCTCCCAGGAGAGGCTCCCTGTGATGCTGCCTGATGCCCAGCAAGGAGGAACAGCTAAACCCCTCCAGTGATGGGGCTTTTTCTTTTTCATTCCATTCCTGCAGCCAAGGAAGCTTCTCCTGATCCATTTGATCTCCTCTTATCCCCCAGCCCAGGACACAGGCAGCGCAGCCTCTACATTCCACTCCATGTCCATTCATCCAGGCCTTCTCTCCTCCCAGGGACCCTCTGGCCCATCCCCAGCCAAGGCCCAGGGTACCCAGGGATGCTCTGTCCAGTGCTGTCCAGCAGGGACAGTCCCCATCACTCTTCTCTTCCAAAGCCAGCTCAGCCCAGCGCCAGCAGCCTGGGAGCTGCACACCAAATTCCTAATGGGAATCTCCTGGCTCCCTCAGCCATGTTTCCAATCATCCCCTCTCCAATGGGACACCTGAAGGGGGTTATTAAACCCCTCCAAAAATCCCCTGGAGACCCTCCAGCGTTGCCCTGGGTGTGCTGCCCAGAGGGAACACAGCCCTCAGCCCATCCATGGTCCTGGATTTCCTCAGGAGGCTCCATCCCCCAGGAACAGCAGCTGTGCAGCACCAGGAGGGGCACAGAGGGCAAAAATAAGCACAGAAGAGCCAAATGTGCCTCAGTTCAGGGTCTCCAGGACTTTGGCTGGCTCTGGCTCGGAGCTGGCTCAGTGCAGTTCCCCCCCATGTCCCGGTCCCTGCCAAGGCTTTATTCCCTCGTCCCAAAAATCCAGAATGAACAGGGACACCCTAGAGGACTCAGGCACTTGAACACACCACAGATGTGCTGCTTCATAAATCCTGGGGTGGCTGAGGGCTTGGAAGCTTCAGGAAGGGATTGATGGATGGGTTTTTCCATTCAAAAACACTTTCCCAGCAGCCACAAGGCCTTGATGCCTCCTTTGTCCTGTCTTTGGGACACCGAAGAGAAGGGAAACAATCAGAGTATTCCTTCTCCTGCCATTTCCTCAACTGGACACGGAGCAAATCCCCTCAGCTCTGGAAGGTTTTGCCTTCACACGTGTGCAGGTGGAGCTTGCTCAGGGAATTCCTGCTGCACCCGGGCTGTGAGGGGAGGGCTGGCTGTGCCAGGCTCTCCATGGACACGGGACCCACCCTCCTCTGCCCCTTGGTGACAGAGCCAGGAGTTCCAGGGCTGTGGTGGATAAAGCTCCACCCTGAGCTCACCAGCCAGCACATCAGCCTCCCAAAACTTCATCTTTTTGTGCCTCCAGGTGAGGATAGAACGTCTCCAACCCATCATTTCCAGCAGAGCAGGGAGGATGTGGCTGCAGTCCCGAACTGTTGCTCTGGGAATGGTGTTGGTGACTCAGCCACTGCTTCTGGTGTGGAACTGGACAAGAACCAACCCCTCCCATGTCCCTCTGCCACCTGCAAGGGCAGCTCACTGAAGGATTCATTTTGCTCCCAAATTTTTGCTGCTCTTCTGTTTTAAAATTGGAAACTGCCATGGCCAGAGATGGTTGAAAAAATCCCACAGCCTGAAGGCTTTTCTGAGCACAAATCCCAGAATCACAGAGTCACTGTGGTTAAAAAACTCCTCTGAGATCTCATAGTCCAACCACTGCCAAGCCACCACTGCCCCATGTCCCCAAGTGCCACATCCACAGGGCTGTTAAAACCCTCCAGGGGTGGGGACTCCACCACTGCTGGACAGCCCTTTCATGGAGAAATTTCCCCCAAATCCACCCTGAGCCTCCCCTGGCCCAGCCTGAGGCCGTTCCCTCTCCTCCTGTCCCTGTTCCCTGGGAGCAGAGCCCGACCCCCCCGGCTGCCCCCTCCTGTCAGGGAGTTGTGCAGAGCCACAAGGTCCCCCCTGAGCCTCCTTTTCTCCAGGCTGAGCCCCTTTCCCAGCTCCCTCAGGAGTTCCCCAGTCCCTTCCCAGCTCCTGGCTGTTCCCACTCTGGCAATCCAAAGCTTGTTAGCGCTGACTCAGCACCTTCAGTCAGCGACTGTCACACTCCGGGGTCTCTGAACAGCCAGCCCTCAATTCCTTGGCATCTCACCTCTAAAAAAGCCTCAGTGAGGACTCTCAGCCACCTGTGACAGGCTGATGGCACCTGGTGGCCATGGGGCCGTGCTGAGTTGTTTGGGCTGTGACGGGTTTGGAGTGACAGACATGGAGAGCTCAAAGGAAAATGTCCAAACCCCCCATCAGATCCAGTCCAGCTCTTATCAGAAATGCAAGGAAAGCAGCCAGGCCCATGCAGGTAGCACGGGATGATTGATTTGATTACCCCTACGATTATTATTAGAGTTCAGAAGCTCCCGAGGCACAGCAGGACCATCGGAATAAAACATGGAAGCAGCGTGCAGAGAGGGAACAGAACAGAAGTGATGTGTGCATCACATCGTGCACAGGGAAATACTGTGATCCAGGATTTCCAAGGCTGGGAAAATGGGAGCTTTCCTTAGGAAAACCAAGGAGCAGCTGTTGGGAACTGAGGAGTTTAAAGCAGGCAGCACAAACCAGTTCTGGGTTTGGGGGAATGCCCAGACTGGGGGATCACGGGGAGGAGAGGTCACCTTTGATCAGCCCTGGGGCTCTGCTGGAGATGGAGCCTGGATGGACAGAGCCAGCTGTGGGCTCAGCCCCAGGGCACAGCCAGCAGTGACCCCCAGCTGCCCCTGAAGCCTCCTCCCGACCCAGGGGTCCCACGGGGGTCCCTTTGGAAGGGGAGATGCCGGGGGTCCCTGGGTCAGGAGCAATGGTGAGAACCTCCTGTCTCACCTGCATTCCCTGCCCTCGGTGCTCTCCAGGCTGGGCTCCTGCTCGCTCCAGGGGCCGTGGGGATCCTCCCACACTCCCAGATTTGCCTGGTTCTCCATCTGGGATCCTCTCCCATCGAGTCCTCTGGAGCAGTGGCTCAGCCCAGGTCACCGAACTCATTAATCTCATTAAACTCATCAAACCCATCAAACTCATCCCTGTGGCCTGAACAGATGCAGGCTGGCAGTGCCAGCCCGGGCAGGGGTGACACCCACACAGAGCAAAGGCCACCACGGGTCACCTCATCCAGCTTTTCACCCCTCCTGGAGCCCGTGGCCTCAGCCAGGCCCTGGGCTGCTCAGGGCCAGGGATCAGGAAAGGAGAGGAGATGGAAAACCAAAGGACATCGTTCCTGCAGCAGAAGATGGGGGTGGTTCCAGCCCTGAGCCTGTACAGCAAGGGGCTAAAAAGGACAGGAAAGGAAGGACTGACCAAGACCTCTGGGAGCCCCAGCTGGAGAAAGGCCCAATTTTCCTTCACAGTGAAGGTTTCCCTGAGGAATTCCCGCCATTCCCAGAATCCCTGCACTGCTGAGGATGTGGCACTTCAGAGATGGGACAAGAGCTCCTTGTGTATTTCAAGGATCCGGCAGAGCCTTTTCCTGTTCTCCCGAGGGGTTTGATCCTCTCCTCCCGTTCGCAGGCAGCAGCAGTCAGGGGCAGCGAGTCAGGGCTGCACTCCCTGGATTCACAGCTGCCACAAGCACCGGCTGCAGGCGCTGGACACCTGTTCCCAAGGGCACCCAGGACGTGGCTGTCACCCCTCTGCCGCTGCCGTCACTGGTGACATCATGGGGACAATGAGCTGCCATCGCAGAGCACCTGTGAGGAGGTGGGAAGTTCTTCATGGTCCAGTTTTGTCCTTCCCAGCTCTTTGCACCTCTCCAGGGGGGACTGGCACGGTCTAGTCCTGTTTCAAGTCGTATTTCTCACAGAGCCCTCCCAACGTCACCTCCCTAAGGGTCAGTAGGACACTGTGGGATTGGGGAAGGAGGTGGTGGCTTCAGGTGGCTGCCCTGGACCTCAGGAAGAGCAGGATTCTCTTGGTGATCCTTAATAGCCCTCTCTTGGTTCTCCTCTCCTGGTTATCCCACTTGGTTCTCCCTGGGTTTTGGTCACAGGAGGCTCAAATCTGCTGAGCTCACAGCAAAACAAACCCCTCATCCTCTCAGCTGGGCTCAGGCACAACATGAAGAACCTCTTTCAAAGCAGGGAAGACGTTTGGTTTTGCAGAAATGTTCCTTGTGCTGTACACAGGAGGGTGTGCTTGGGAGGACACAAAGCTGACATCGACAATTCCCTAAATCCAAGTTCTGAAATGCGACTGCCCTGGAGCCCCAGCTGCCCAGGGCAAGGTGGTCACAGCAGCTCCTGTGCTGGGCGGGGGTTCCTCCCTTCTCTGCATGTGCCAGCAGGACTATTTCTATTTTTTAATCCAAGTCTCCATCAGTGTTTGTCCTCTTTTCCTGGGTTTTGTTGGATTTCAGGACTGTGCCAGTGCGAGGTTATCAGCAAAGCTTTCCTCAGCTCACGGATGTGGTGCTGAGGGCCAGGTCAGGGTGGGGTTATCACTGCAGCCCTTCCATGCTGGCTGATCCAGCAGGAGGCAGAGAACTCCATAAGGCTGGCTCCAGGCCCCGGGACCTTGGGCAGGGCTTTGCTGCAGGCTCAGTTGCCGCTGCTGTGAGCGCAGCACAGCCAGGCTGGGCTGGATGAAGGGCTCGGCTCTGTTCAGTTCCCAGAAGATCAGGTCATTTCTGGAACAGCTGGATTGCCCAGGAAAAGACTGTGCTGGGAAGGGCCGGGGGCATTTGCCGCTCAGTTCAGGGGGGATGAGAGCAGGCACAGCTGGGCCAGGTAGGTCTCGACCCTCAGCCAGGCACCACAATCAGCCTCAGCATCTCCAGCCACAGCAGCAGCCTCGGGAAGGAGGCTCCCAGATGGGTGTGCCATGTGCAGAACAGGCACCAGGAGCTTGGGAAACCTGACCTTCCTGTGTTTGATGGGGTTTTCACTCAGAAATGGAGCCGAGGACAAAGCCAGAAAACAGTTCAAGCAAAGACGCAGAAAGAGGGAAACTGCCCAAAGCTGCTGGCACCCCCAAACTGCGGTGGGGAGGGTGAAGGGCAGGGACTGAGCCCGACCCGCTCCTCCAGGAATCTCCCCTGTGCTCTCAGCAGCTCTGGGGATCGCTGGCTGCTTTCCTGTGCCTTTACCGGGAGTTCCATCCCCACGCAAGCCCCCGTCAGGGTGAGGAGTGTTAGCACTAAAGGCTTTGCATTTTTAATCGAGGAGCAGAGCTCTCGCTGAAGGGAGGCTCGGGCCGAGCTCAGGCTGCCTCTGGAGCTGGGTTCAGAGGGCAGCTCGGTTTTCCGTGGTCTATTTGTGCAGAGCAGGCTGTGCCTGCTGCTCTGCGCGGGGGGCTGCGGCTCCAACCGGGCCCAGCTGAGCACCGAACTCAGAGAGCCCCCGGGCAAACCCTGCCTGGCCGAGCCCCAGAACAAACCCTGCCCAGCTGAGCCCCACACAAACCCTGCCCGGCCGAGCCCCACACAAACCCTGCCCGGCCGAGCCCCAGACAAACCCTGCCCGGCCGAGCCCCACACAAACCCTGCCCGGCCGAGCCCCACACAAACCCTGCCCGGCCGAGCCCCACACAAACCCTGCCCGGCCGAGCCCCACACAAACCCTGCCCGGCCGAGTCCCCACACAAACCCTGCCCAGCTGAGCCCCACACAAACTCTGCCCGGCCGAGCCCCACACAAACTCTGCCCGGCCGAGTCCCCACACAAACCCTGCCCAGCTGAGCCCCACACAAACTCTGCCCAGCTGAGCCCCACACAAACTCTGCCCGGCCGAGTCCCCACACAAACCCTGCCCAGCTGAGCCCCACACAAACCCTGCCCGGCCGAGTCCCCACACAAACCCTGCCCGGCCGAGCCCCGGCTGCCCAAAGCACTCCCCACACGAAAGCAAAGCCGTGCTGAGCCAGCGGCCCTCCCTTCCTGAGGAACCGATGAATAATTAACGCGGCCACTTAACCCCACTTAACCCATGTTGTTAATGTTTACAGGGCAGGGCTCCGGGCCGCGGAGAGCCCAGGCAGAGCTGGGGATTCTCCCCTGGTGCCACAACCTGGACACAAAACGGGAATGAAATGGTGAACAGCACCCCAGGCAGCCCCGGGGTCCTGCAGGGATCCAGCGATCCCAGAGGCCGTGCCCCGGAGCAGGGGCTGCCCTGGGAAAGGTACCTTCGGGAAGGGTTTGGAAAAGCCCAGCAGGGCGGTCAGGAGAGGGGAGAGGCAGACCGAGCTCCTGCAGCTGGTTCCTCACTCACTGTGGAACCACGGGCCCTCCTCCCAAAGCCTGGGTTTGCTGGACAAGGTTTAACAGCAGCAGAACAAATCCATGGCCAGCAGAATTCCCGGGAGTGCTGAGGGCACAGAAATGAATCCAGGCCGAGGGTTTAAAGTTTCATAGCAAGGCTTTGTTTGGGTCCATTCCTCAGCTGAAGCAGCCTGGGACAGGACCAAGAGCACACGAGGGCAGTGGGGTCCAGCAGGCAGAGCTCAGGGAACTCGGACCATCCTCCAGGAGCACCTGGAACCTCTGGAGCCGGGCTGGATCCGCATGGGAAGCTGTGAGACCCCGGATAACCCGGAGCCACAGCAGCACCGGGGTTTATGGGGATGTTTATGGGCTCCTGCCCCGTGCAAAGGGAGCTGATGAACGTCCTGGCTGCCTCTCCTTGCACGGCACAACAGATTTACAGCCCCGTCTCATAGCCCTGCAAGGACACAGCTCCGTGTGCTCGGGAAGGACAGGCACTGCCTCTCCCCTCCTCCTGGGCCAGCAGCTCCTTCCCTGGCTCTGAGACCCTCTAACCAAGCCCCAGCCCCGGCTCATCCCTCACCTTCCCCCAGGCTCAGCTTTTGTTAGCCCAGCTCCCCCAGCCCTCTCTGCAGAGCCCCCCAAGTTCCAGAGCTCCCCCAACTCCAGATCCCCCAGCTCCAGAGCCCCCCCAGTGGCACCACTGGCTCTGAGGGACCTGCCCAGGGTCCCCCCCAGCCCCTGGTCCCCTCCTCTCTCTGATTCCCAGCCCCTGAGGCACCAACACCCAGCTCTGCCTCCCAAACCCCTGTGCTGTGTCCATCGCCATCCTCCTGGGCTCCGCTCCCTGAGGAGAGGGGCTCTGGGAGCCGGTCCCCGGGCCCTGCTCCTGCACACAAATGCATTCCCACGCTCCCAGAAATCCAGATCACTAACAGCCATGAGATCAGACATTTTCAATTTAACAACTTCCAGGTGCCTGAGGGCTCTCATTCCCTTTGTTTTCCCTCTCCCTTCCCACTCCTACAGCCCAGAGGAGCCCATTTAAAGGGGATCCACCCCTTGCTGGCCTGGCTGAGGGCACCTGGCCCTGCTGTGTTCCTGGAGCTGTTTCTCCCTCTGGAACACGGAAAACAGCTCCCAGTGACGCTGTTCATGTCACCTCCCACCCTCCACGATGCTCCCCAAGGCTCACTGGAATTTTTGCCTCAAGGTTTTTGGTTTGGTTTCAGGGATTTATTTTGTTTCCCCCTTGCAAACATGAAGCTGCTCCTGCTAAACACCGTCCCTGCTTTCCTGGCTCTTCCACTTGTCCCTCCCATCCACTTCCCCATTTCCACCACCCCTCCTTCCCCCTCCCTGCTGTGCCCAGGCTTGTATCTCATGCATCATTCATCCCAGCCCAGTGCCTTCTTTCAGGGCAGCCTTCTGGGAGCTGCAGATCTCCTTGAATTCCTCTCCTCCTCCTGCCTTGCCCTGGTTTGCACTCACACATGCTTTCCCTGGAGTTCTTCTGGGAACGTTGCATCCATGGAAGAGCAGGAGGAAGGAGAGAGCCTCCACACACCTTTCACCAACCCTTGGGAGAGCTCCATGCAATTTTAATGTCCAGAGCCTGGTGCTGGGCTAGGCTGGGCTGGCAGCCTCCTCTGGCACTAACACATGGCCAGTAGGAGGGGACAGGGTGACATCCTGGTGTCCAGCGTGGTGAAACACAAGGTGGAATCGTCTGGGAGCTGCCAGGAATGTTCCCCCAGGCTTTGGGAATGTTCAGGGAGGAGCTGTGGTGGCTTCCCAGCAGTGCTGGTTCCACTCCCAGCAGCATCTTTGGGAACAGCTGCCACAGATCCCATTCCTGCACCCGGCAGCTGGAATTTAACTGGGGCTCGAGCACCCACGGGCTGCTGAGGCCTCCCTGGAGCTGCGCCCACAGCGGTGCCCAGCACTGGGAGGGACAATCTTTCCAGCCTGGATGTTTCTATTGCATTGCTCTGTTGTTTGGTGGCTGCCCCTGGATCCCTGGAAACACCCCAGGCCAGGCTGGATGGGGCTCTGGGATGGTGGAAGGTGTCCCTGCCCATGGCAGGGGCTGGAGGAGTTGAGCTTTAGGGTCCTTTCCAACCCCAAATGCTCTGTGGCTCTGCGCTCACCTGTGACAGCTCAACACACTGAGAACTGCCCCAAATCCCCCCAAAGTGCTTTCTTTGGGATCCGAATGGCAGTCCTGGGGAGCACGAACTGAAAGGCAAACACAGACATGAAGAAAAGCTTGGGAAGGGCTTTCCAGCCCCTTGGTGGAGCCTCCCCGGTTTCCGTGGGTGACAGAGGCCTGTCAGTGTCCCAGCTCTGTTCCCGACTCTCCAAAAGAGCTGAAAGCTGCTGAGGAATTCCCACCTGTGCCCGGGGCTGCCGGGAGAGCTCCAGCTGAGACTGGGGCTCTGGCTGGGAGGAAGAAGGAGGCAGAGCCATCCCCACCTCCTTCCATCAGGAGATGCTCTGGGTGCAATTCCCCGCAGTGTGGGACGGGCACACGGCCAGAGCTCCTCCACTGGGCCAGAAATGCACCCAGAGGTTTAGAGGCAGAACATGGCAAACGATTGCTGAGGAGACAGAGCCACTTTTGGGGTGTTTTGGCCTGAGCTGGATGGATTCATCCCAGCAGCAGCTCCGCTGCTGGCTGGGAGCTCAGAGAGCTTTTTCCAAGCACATCCATAGCTCTCGTGCCTTGGAGAGTGGAGAAATAGAAATAGAAATAAAAATAGAAATAGAAATAGAAACAAATACAGCAGGTACACACAACTGTCACATGATTTCCCACATTCCTTTGGCTGGTGGGTGTTTGGCTGTTGTCCCCCCCAGCAGCGGCTGTGGAAGGGCTGGAACAGGGAAAGCCATCGGTGGAGTGGGATCTGGGCATGGGCAGCTCCATCCAAACCACCCCTGGAGACCTCCTGGGCGTAGTGGAACTTGTCCAGGGCGGGGTGAGGCACGGGGGAGATGCCTTGGGAGGCAGCTCAGCCATATCCAATGGCAAATCCCGTGGATCAGGGATGTTTGGGCAGCACTGTGAGTTCCACCCAAGGCCGGAATCCCTGGAGCAGAGGGGCCCATCCAGCTGAGCCAAAGCACATCCCAGGAGAAAAGCAGGGGGATCAGCCATAAAGAAGGACACCAGGAGTGCTCCAAGGCTCTGCCTGGGGGCTGATCCCACCTGGAGCTCCCAGGCTGGGAGGGCCGGGGCAGGGATCAGCTCCAATCCCTTCCTGTGATCCTACCTGGGATCAGCTCCAGTCCCTTCCTGTGATCCTACCTGGAGCTCTCAGGCCGGGAGGGCCTCGTGCACAGATCAGCTCCAATCCCTTCCTGTGATCCCACCTGGGATCAGCTCCAGTCCCTTCCTGTGATCCCACCTGGGATCAGCTCCAATCCCTTCCTCTGATCCCACCTGGGATCAGCTCCAGTCCCTTCCTGTGATCCCACCTGGGATCAGCTCCAGTCCCTTCCTCTGATCCCACCTGGGATCAGCTCCAGTCCCTTCCTCTGATCCCCCCTGGAGCTCCCAGGCCGGGAGGGCTGGGGCAGGGATCAGCTCCAATCCCTTACTCAGCATTCGTAAAGCCCCACTCACTTCGGAGAGGATTTCAGATTAAGCTCTTTAAGCAACAAAGCAAGATCTCTCTTTTAAACCTCTCCTTAATCCCCTAATCCTGAGGGAAGGCCTCTCCTCCCCCTGGGGAGGCGGAGAAGGAGGTTTTTGCTGAGGAGACATAATGACTTCATCCCCACATAATCGGGTGGTATTTGCTGATCAGACACAGAAAGCCTTGGGGGAAGTTGGATTTTGGGTAACAACTTAAAGATCTTTAAGAAAAAAACAGATATCCTCAAAACCACCCTAAAAACCACGGGAAGAGGCAATGGGAGAGGGGAGAACAGGGTCCTGTTCCGGTGGCCTCGAGGTGCAGAGAGCAGAGCGGGTTTGCCTTCGCTGCAGGAGGGACTCGGTGATTCCTGCTGTGGGACAGGGAGCAAAACCTCCCAATCCATGGCTGGCCATGGTGGGAACCAGAGCTGGACACTTGGGATGGCCCCGGGCAAAGCTCAGCTCTTACATGGAGCAATCCCCAGGCATTTTGGGATGGAAGGCACCTCTGGAGGCCTCCAGCCCAACCTCCTCCCTCCTGGTCAGCAGTGGGGTCACACCTGGTCACTCCGGGGCTGGTCCAGGTCATAAAACCCTGCGGGGACTGAGGCAGCACCCGAGCTGCTCCCACCTCCCACCTTTCCCAGGGAATGCTGCGGGCAGGGAGGGAGGAACTGTCCCTGCTCTGTGCAGGAGGTTTGGGATCTCCCGGGCCTCCAGGCACAGGGAGAACAGAGACCAAGGAGCACAAAGCCAGCGCAGCCCGGGGGCCTCCCCGAAGGGCTGTGAAGGCTTTAGATGGGAGATAAGAAACATCAGAAGCTCAGTCTGTGTTACCACAGCAGGAGTGAGGCCAGTCTGAAAAGAGCCTAGCAAATACTGAATGCTTTAATAAAAAATCTTATCGGGTCTCTAAACAATGTGAACACTCATTTTCGGTCTCACACTGATTTTTCTGCGAATCTTTCTGAGTTTATTCAGCACTACTCGTAGTTAAAGCGATTTCAGCACAAATACGCAAAGGAAGCAGCCGGTGTGAGCTGGAAACCTGTTCCGGGTGTGGAGCAGGTGTGTCCTGCCAGCATTCCCACAGAACCGCTCCTCCCCGAGTTAAACCTTGGGGTCTCAGTCTGCAGAGCTGTTCAGATAGAGAGAAAACCACTGCTGCCGCCGGGAGCTGGAAACAGCTCTGCCTGCAGGAGCTCCTGGGGTGCTTAGTGAGCACCTTGTGCCAGCCCGCACCTGGGGAAGGAGCTGCCGGTGTTTGCAGCTTCACAGAGCCACAGAATCAGTCACAGAATCAGTCACAGAATCTCCTGAGCTGGAGGGACCCACCGGGATCATCGATCCAGCCCTGGCCCTGCACAGACACCCCAACAACCCCACCCTGGGCATCCCTGGCAGCGCTGTCCAAACGCTCCTGGAGCTCTGGCAGCCTCGGGGCCGTGCCCATTCCCTGGGGAAGACAACTCTGTGCTAAATGCATCACCCAACGCTGCCAGCAGCCCGTGCTGGTGGCTGAGCAGGGGAGGAGCAGCCCTTGGCTCACAGGGTGGGTGGGGGTCAGTCAGAAAGACAAAAGAGGAGTTGAGGTTTTACCTGCCCAGCCTGAGCCGGGGAAAGAAGGAAATAAAACGAAAGTCCAAGTGAAACCTCCAGGCTCAGAAGAATCCATCCCCGCTGCTCTGCCTTGCAGCCCCAGAATGGTTGGAGCTGTGATGGGAGGAGCTGCCCCCAGCCAAGAGGGGCTGAGAGAGGATGGGAGCCCCCAGCTCCCTGAAACCCTGGAGGGGAGGGGAAGAGGACCTGAAGCTGTTTGAGGCCAAAGCCCCCCGGCTGCCCCCTCCTGTCAGGGAGTTGTGCAGAGCCACAAGGTCCCCTCTGAGCCTCCTTTTCTCCAGGCTGAGCCCCTTTCCCAGCTCCCTCAGCCGCTCCTGGGGCTCCAGCCCCTTCCCAGCTCTGTTCCCTGCCCTGGACACGCTCCAGCCCCCCAGGGACGTTCCGGAGTTCAGGATCCCCATGGCCAGGCTGCACCAAACCCATTTCACTGCAGAACTTCCCAGCCAGGCCCCATTTCCGTAATTCTGTGGGACCAAACTTCCAGAGGGGCTTCAGTGCCACCTCCCCGCTCCCGGCCCGGGCAGGAATGGCCAGGCTGAGGCTCAGGAGATGGGGATTTTGACAGGAGTCTCAGCTTTGCCGGGAAAGGCACCCCGGGCTGCTCGTTCGGCAGCTGATTATCGCTGGCTTTGATGCTCTCCTGTTCCCCAGCCAGCACGTGTTCAGCACTGAGGTGATTGCACAGCTGAGCTGAGCCCGGCCCCTGGCACAGAGAGGGAGTTTAGCAGTGCTCGAGCTCCCAGATGGTGCCCCAGAGGTGAGGATTATGTTGTTATCAGCATCCCTAAAAATCCCGGTTGTGGGAACAGCACACAGGGACAGGGAGGGGTTGGAGGATTTCTCCCATCAGGATTTCACTGCCTTTTTTATGAGTAAGTGCTGCTTTCTGAATTATTTCAAGAGTTTGTTTGGGGGGTTTCTTTTGCTGGAGTAATTGCTCACAAACCTTCTCATTGACTTCGGTCTGTCCTGAAGAGATGGGGACTTTTTTGGTTTAAAAATTTGAATTTGGAAGATGTCCCCAGGCACTGGGCACTGAGGGTGAGGCATCCACTCATCCCAGCAGCTCCCGAGGGGCTTGAGCCTATCCTGAAAAGGGATGGGGAGAAGGTGGAAACACATCCTGGAGGTCGAGCCCATCCACAAGGAATCCCAGAATGGTTTGGATTGGAAAGGACCTTAAAGCCCATCCAGTGCCCCCCCTGCCGTGGGCAGGGACACCTCCCACTGTCCCAGGCTGCTCCAAGCCCCAGTCCAGCCTGGCCTGGGACACTGCCAGGGGCAGCCACAGCTGCTCTGGGCACCCTGTGCCAGGGCCTCCCCACCCTCACAGGGAACAATTCCTTCCCAATATCCCGTCCATCCCTGCCCTCTGGCACTGGGAAGCCATTCCCTGTGTCCTGTCCCTCCAGCCCTTGTCCCCAGTCCCTCTCCAGCTCTCCTGGAGCCCCTTTAGGCCCTGGAAGGGGCTCTGAGCTCTCCCTGGAGCCTTCTCCTCTCCAGGTGAGCACCCCCAGCTCTCCCAGCCTGGCTCCGGCCCTGGGAGCAGCTCCATGGTCTCCTCTGGCCATGGGCACCAGGGATGGGGCGCTGGGAGCCATAAAATCCCCTGCACTCCACGGGCTGGGATCCGCCCCGCTCCTGCTGCCTCAGTGGTGCTGCTGCTCCCGGGGTTTCAGGGTGAAGGTCTGGCCTGACAGGAGCTGGGCTGGTGCCTGGTGTGGGTTCCCTCCTCCCCGGTGCCACTGCTGGACACGGGACCAGCAGCTCCGGCCACCTCCAGTCCCCGCACCGACTGCTTGGCCGGGGCAGGGAGGAGACTCAGGAGAGGGGGGACCTGCTGAGCCCCCACCTGCAGGAAAGCTCAGCCTCAGAAGGGCCAGGGCTTCCTTAGAAAGATTTCCCTGGGATTTATTGCCTCCCCTTCCCCACAGGGAAGGAGCAGGAATGTCCTGACTGGGCTGGGTCCCTCCCTCTGCCAGCTCCTGTCTCAGTTTGCAGGTGACAAAATGAGGACGGTGCCCTTCCTTCAATTAATTCCCATCTCTTCTTCCTTCCCCCTCAGGGCACAGCAGCAGCTCCAAGACCATAAATGATTTAGGAGCGGAGCCAGATGAAGCCAAGGCTGATGGATGACAATGCTCTGCTTGGGGGAATGTTTTCCTGCTGGAGATTTTTTGGAAACAAATATATTTATCCTCCTTCAAAATTGAAACACAGCCCCCATCCCGGGTGAGTCAGCCCCTGAGTCAGGATCCAGCGGGAGCACAGCTGGGAAGAGCCTGTGGAGCAGCCAGGAGGGATCCGGGCTGTGCCAGGGAAGGGGGAGCAGGACCAGGCACAGGAGTCCTCAGGGCTCCTCAAATTCTCCCTGGCTTTAAAGGGTTAAAATTATTTTTGCCTCTTCTCGAGTCTCCAGGCTGGGTGTGGAAGCACCAGGTCCCCTCTGCTGGAAGGGGCAGCCAGGACAGGCTTTGGACAAAGTCCCCAAACCAGAGCGGGGGCTCTTTGGGGCCCTGGGCAGCACTGGGGGCAGGAGGGGGGTGGGGAAGCCCTTGCAGCTCGGCATGGGCTGGGATCAGATCAAACCTGTGGAAAATGGGCTGGAATTACAGTTACTGAGTCAAACAGAGATCACAAGAGCCTGGGCTGACCCTGAGTGGTGACCCCAGAGAGGTTTTCCCTGGCTGGGATCTTTCACTGCCCTTTGCAGGACAGAAACCCCTCACTGAACTGGGGTCACTTTTCCCGGAGTGCATCCCCTTCCCTGAAAGCTTCCCTGGGCAATCCCACACCTCCAGCCCGCGGGAGCCTCCTGGTTGAGCTCCACCAGGAGCAGTTCCAGGTGAGGCAGGAGGTGCTGCTGTTGGAGAGCAGCAAATCCCTGCTCCCAGCACGGGTGGAGCAGGATCCCGGAGCACAATCCCGGGGCTCCAGCTGTGCCAGCCAGGTCCCCAATCCAGTGAGTCCCCAGACAGCCAGAGCGGTGTTCTCCAGGGACCTGTGTTCCCTTGTCCCGCTGGAAGCTCTGGCTCTGAGCAGATCCTGGGTGGATTTGGGCACTGGAAGATTCACTCTGAGCATGAGGCAATTCCAGTGGAATTGCAGGAACAAATCCTGCCCTGGTTGCTCTTGGAGCAGCTTCCAGATGGGAACTGCTGCAGGTGGGTGCCCTGGTTCCACCCTGCCTGGCAGGGTGGACACTTTTCCAAAAGGACACGGCAGGTGCCAGTTTCCATGGGAACACCGTGGCACTGTCCCTGTGTCACCCACGCTGTCCCCACCCTGTCCCTGCCCTGCCCAGCACCAGCTGAGAGCAGCAGGGAGGAGAAGCGAGAAGGATGGAGGGAATGTGGGGACACAGGGAGGATGAAGAAGGATGGGGGAAGTGTGAGGACACGGAGAGGATCAGGAGATGGATGGAGGGAGCACAGGGAAAATCAAGAAGGATGGAGGGGACACAGGGACATTGGGAGCACCAAGGAGAGGAATAGCAGGAGCACGGGAAGGACCAGGGAGAAGGATGGAGAGAGTGTGGGGACACAGGGAGGATCAGGAGAAGGAGGGAGGGAGCCCAGGGAGGATCAAGAGAGGGATGGAGGAGCACAGAGAGGATCAGGAGAGGGATGGAGGAGCTCAGGGAGGATCAGGATTGGCCTCTCACAGCCCCAGCGAGTCCTTCCAGCCGAGCCCCGGGGTGGGGCTGTGTGACAGGGACAGCAGGGACTGGGTGTCCCAGGGGGCAGGAGGAGAAATGGCACCAATGCCAAGCAAACCCATTTTTCTTTAGAGCCCCCCTGGATTCCCGAGGGAAGGCGCTGTCAGGGGTTTACGGAGCGCTTTACACCCAGAGCTGATTCCCAGGTGTAGTGGGTTGAATTTGGTAACCGGGCAGAAACACACCAATTTAGTGTAGTGGTTTCAGTTTGAAATATGGATTTTTTACTGATTTCTTTTGTGTGAGGTAAAAATTAGGAGAAAGCAAAGCAGGCACAAAGCTTACAGACTCTAATGAAGTTTATTAACAGACTTAAAAGGAAAAAAAGGACAAAAAACTGCTGTGATGTGACACATCTCTTCCATGAAAACTCACAGTTTTGTTACACTGCAAGACATGGACTATTACATGGGGTTATTAATTTTTTAAGGATGAGTTATTTTGGCTTGAACGCAGAAGTTTTTTTTGCCCCCAGTCTTTAAAAAAAACCTCTCTTCTCTCGGCTTTTAAAGAAACTGGCATAGGCACTTTTCTCAACTTTCGCAAGCCACACGTGAACTGTCCATCCCCCCATGTACTTTAAATGGATTAAAGTTATGATATTGCAGTCTTTACCACGGCATTGCAAAAAGTATTTTAAGCTGCGCGCGGGAAGCGCGGCACCGCCCTCTGCTCTCTCCTGAAGCCATCTTTAGAGGCTCTGGAGCTTCGTCCTACGTGATCAGCCTTCTCTTTCTTCCTCTGCCTCTGAAGCCGCTGTTGCTGTTCAGGTCTCCGGTGAGGAGAGCCCCCTGCTCTCCCTGCGCTGCTCACTGCACGGTATTCGCTTCAGTTCAGCGTGAAGTGTGCTGGCTGTAGGCTGGAAGCTCCCGCCGGCTTAAGAAAACTGCGTCGGACGGCTTCATAGTTCCCCCTCCCAGCGACCCAGGGTCCGTGCTGCGGCGCTGGGAGTGGGGGGAGCAGGAGGAGCAAGGGCGCCCGGCCCGGCCCAGCCCAGCGGGGCCCTGGGCTCTGAGGCCCCCCCTCCGTCCTGTCCTGGCTAGAATGGAAAAATTCCAAAATCCCGGCTGTCCACGCGGTTTAAATATGTGAAATTGAGAGAAGTGTAATTGGTTTAACAGGCTGTCAGTTTAGGTTAACCCACCACACCAGGGCAGCCGTGAGGGCGGCAGCCCCAGGATCCCCCAGCACTGGAGCCCCTCTCCCAAAGCAGCTCCTGCAGCTGCCAGGGCTCCCTGGGGCCGGCAGGGAACTGGGATGGACTGGGGGGCTCTGTCGGGGGGCGGGTGCAGCATGGAGGGGATTTAGGAAAGAGGAAAAGGTGCCAAATGGCTGGGATCCTTCGAGGGGAATGTGGTGGGTCCTGGTGGACACTGAACACACCAGACCCCAAAATTCCAGGTGTGCCCTCACCCAGCTGATGGTCCAGGGTTAACTGGAGTCTCGTGTCCAGGGAAGGGAACGGAGCTGGGAAGGGGCTGGAGCCCCAGGAGCGGCCCTGAGGGAGCTGGGAAAGGGGCTCAGCCTGGAGAAAAGGAGGCTCAGGGGGGACCTTGTGGCTCTGCACAACTCCCTGACAGGAGGGGGCAGCCGGGGGGGTCGGGCTCTGCTCCCAGGGAACAGGGACAGGAGAGAGGGAACGGCCTCAGAGTGGATATTGGGAAGGATTTTTTCATGGAAAGGGTGGTCAGGCCTTGGCAGAGGCTGCCCAGGGAGGAGGTGGAGTCTCCATCCCTGGCAGTGTCCAAGGCCAGGCTGGACATTGGGGCTGGGAGCAGCCTGGGACAGTGGAAGGTGTCCCTGCCCATGGCAGGGGTGGCACTGGAGGGGCTTTGAGGTCCCTCCAACCCAAACCATTCCAGGATTCTGGGAATTTCTGAAAATACACTCAGGAAAGGCCCCCACCATCCATCAGCCCCGGACACACCAATGCTCTCCCTTCCACTCCACACCTGATAGCAGAGCTCTTACATGACATTTGTGTTCTCATCTCCTTCCAATCAATCTCCACCCTCCCTCCAACCCTGCACAGCAGCCACACACCACAGGCGCTCTTAGGCAAAACTCCTTTATTTCCCTTCTGCTTTAGAAACTTTGTACAGCTTAAGAAAAGAGGCTGCTTTCAAAAAGAAATGGAATCCCCATCCCAGGAATGCTCCATCCACAGCACCAGGCACACCCCGCTGGACACCGGGCACACTCTGCTGGACACTGGGCACACCCTGCTGGAGCCTGACAGGGTCTGAAGCCCTGGACCTGTTGTTTAGGGCTGCTGGGATGGGATAAAACTGCTCCTAAACCTCATTCCCAAAGCCGCGAGGGGGAGGATCCTTGGAGAGGTATCAGAAGCTGCAGCTGGTGTCCACAGGGTGCTGTTACACCATTCCCGAGTTTTGGCTTCTTGGGGATGGGGTTTTACAGGAAATGGCAGCAGTGTTTAAAATACCTAAACCTGAGCAAAGGCCCTAAAACGACGCTCCCAGCAGGGATCAGGTTTTGGATCCAGGTCCGGCTCTGGCCCCACCTGCCCTGATCCACCCTGTGGGGCTGAAATCCCCTGGCATTTTTCCTTAGGGATGTGGAATGTTCTGCTGCCAGGCTCTCCTTGCACAGGAGTCCAAGGAACCCTCTGGCCCCACATCCAACCCCAAACATTCCCCACTGAGGAGACCCCAGCACTGCCCCTCCATCCCCTGCCCCCCCAGTGTTGCTGAACCAGTTCTGATTTATCTCAAGATAAGAACTTTATCAGTATTTTCATCCAGGAAGCCCCAAAAACAGGAGGGAAGGGTTAAATCCAGGCCTGACCCCCTTCTCAAACATCAGGATGATCCAGGGGATGGATCCAGAATCAGTGTCAGCCCGAAGTGGAGTCCTGGGAAGCGCAGGGTGCGGCGAGCCCCAGCCCTCAGCACCCTGAGATGTCCCGTGCCTTGTTCTTCCGCTGGAATCTCACATCCAGGGGGTCGAATCCCCGTTCCCTGGCCCCAAAGAGGGCCCAGGGAGGAGTCCTGGCCGTGTACTCGGCCGCTGAGAAGGTCCTGGAGCCGCCGCTCCGCTCGTGCTCCCTGACCAGCTCCTGGAAACGGCCGTAGTCGATCCAGGTCCTCCACTCGCCATCCACCTGGAACTGGAGCAGAGGAAACCGTGAAGGGGCCGGGGAGCACCAAAGGCAGGTTATGGTGGGAGCAGCTGGGTGGGGGTGAACTGGGATCCCAGCTGGGGCCCTGTTAATTGTGCACCACAGGGAGGTGCAGGGTGAAGCCATCCAGGGGCTCCTGTAGGATACAGCTTTAACAGGGAAACAAAAGGAATTCGGGTGGATAAATACCCAGAGGCAGCAGGGAACTGATTCTCCACCTCTGCTCTGCCCTTGTGAGACCCCCCCCCCTGCCCAGCTGCTTCCAGCTCTGGAATTCTCAGCACTGGAACGACCTCATCCTGTTGGAGTGAGCCCAGAGGAGGCCCAGAGCTGCTCCAGGGCTGGGGCACCTCTGGAGCCAGGCTGGGAGAGCTGGGGGTGCTCACCTGGAGAGGAGAAGGCTCCAGGGAGAGCTCAGAGCCCCTTCCAGGGCCTAAAGGGGCTCCAGGAGAGCTGGAGAGGGACCGAGGACAAGGGATGGAGGGACAGGACACAGGGAATGGCTTCCCAGTGTCAGAGGGCAGGGATGGATGGGATACTGGGAAGGAATTCTTCCCTGGCATGGGTGGGGAGGGCCTGGCATGGATTCCCAGAGCAGCTGTGGCTGCCCCTGGATCCCTGGCAGTGTCCAAGGCCAGGCTGGACATTGGGGCTGGGAGCAGCCTGGGACAGTGGAAGGTGTCCCTGCCATGGCAGGGGTGGCACTGGATGGGATTTAAGGTCTCCTCCAACCCAACCCATCCCACCCCAGGATCCTGGGATGATCTCCATGAGGGCTGCACTGGTGGATGCTTTGCTGGAGCCTTCAAAGTACCAGATCCGCCCCCACTTCAGCCCCACTGTCCAGGAGGGAGGCTCCTAAAATGTATCCAGGCCTTCTGCCCTCCACACTTCCATGGGAATCCCCCGCTGTGGGGAGCTGGGAGAGCCCTGGGGGAAGGTGTGGATTTGGGGCCATGCCCAGGTGCCCCTCGAGGAGGGACCTTGCCAAGGTCACCCCAACCCCACGGGACTGCGACTCCAGGGCAGCCCAGGCTGGGACACCGGGCCAGGAGCAGCACCAGAGCCACGTGCCAAGGACTGGGATGGATTTGGGAGCCTCTGGAAAGGAGCAGGAGGGCTGTGCTTGGGAACGGGGGAGATGAAGAGGTTTAATGACACAAATCCTCTTTCCCTGTGAAGAACGGCTCCCTTTGTCAGGCTGGAGCTGCATTTGTCTCCCAGACCTGCTCTGCTCACTTAGCCCCAGCCTTGGCTGAAGCCTTGATTAGGATTTATCTCAGCTAAGAGCTTATTACGCATTTCATCCAAAAAAAAAAGAGGGAAAACAGACCGGCTCCTTGGTTATTGTGGATTTTTTCTCCCCCCCCCCAAACTTGATGGCTGTGCATTTCAAATGGCACTTGACTTTGTGCCCAAGAGCTAAAAGCTTTTTTGGGTGGAAAATCTGCTGACACCCCTGAAATTCTGCAGCGAGCCGTGGCTGAGGCTCCTCCATCCGTGCCCGCGGAATCACAGCGCGTCCCTGCCGGGGCCAGGAGGGGACACTGCGGAGTCACCGCGCTGGGAACCAGCCCTGCCATAAATCGAGGTGCCCGGGGCTCATTTTTCTTGTGCCGGGGTGGGGACGTGTGTGAGGCCAGCAGGGGAGCAGTGGCAGCGGAGACACCGTGCCAGCTGTAAACGAAAGATCCCGATCCCAAAGAGGACCCGGGCGCGGCATCAGAAAGGCTCCTGGAAAAATGACCCGGATGGCTCCATCCCGAACTCCTCCGTCTCCCTCTGAGGACAGCCCATCCCTGGGACAGAGCCGCAGCTCCTCCGCCTTCCCTGCCGCCACACCCAGCACACTTCACCACCTGCCAGCACCAGCTCTCCAAGACAAACAAAGAATTATCAGCCCCGGTTTCTCACCTCATTAAGGCTCACAATTATTTAAGGCTCCCTTTGTTTGACAGGGAAGTGACTGAACTGGAGCCGCTCAGCAAAACAAGGAGAAATATTGTGGAAAAATTGCTCTGAGCAAAACCCTACAAACTTCTCCTTTTGAATTATTATCCCAAGCTCAGGCTTTAGGAAGGACTTGAGCTGGTTTTAAGTTGCAGGTGAGACAAGAGATGGGAATAATGGCCTTGAGAGGAAGGAGGGCAGGGTTAGATGGGATACTGGGAAGGAATTGTTCCCTGGGAGGGTGGGGAGGCCGTGGCACAGGGTGCCCAGAGCAGCTGTGGCTGCCCCTGGATCCCTGGCAGTGCCCAAGGCCAGGCTGGACACTGGGGCTGGGAGCAGCCTGGGACAGTGGGAAGGTGTCCCTGCCATGGCAGGGGGAGGCACTGGATGGGCTTTAAGGTCTCTTCCCACCCAAACCATTCCCTGACTCTGATCCCACAAGCAGTGGGACACCAGGCACACACAGCTGAGCCTCTCCACATCCCAGTCCATGGGGCTGAAGGAAAACCAGCCCAGGGACACAGCCCTGGGAATAACCGAGCCTTAAATCCCTCAGCAGCTCCGCAGACGGGATCTGGGAACAGCTACCGGCACCAAAATCCCTGTCAGCTTCAGACGGGAGCAGCAGCAGCCCTGCAGCTCCACACGCAGCGACTGCAGCCCGTGCTCGGCAGCGGTCAGAGGCGGCAGGGCACAGGGAGCAGCTCCAGAGCCAGCGCATGGAATGTCCGATGGGATTCACTGCTCTGCGTTCCCAGAGAGTGGGACAACCCAAACCGCCCTGAGCTGAGCCGAGCAGTGCCACAGCCCACGGCCCCTGCGCTGCCCCCGCTGCCCCCGGGCAGTTATTCCAAGGGAAGTTCATTATGGCAGATCTGGGGTTTTTAATCCAGCCCCGCTGCCAGCGGGGCCAGGGCTCCATCCCAGCAGCTCCCCCTTCCCAGGGATGAACAACGCCGGGTTATTCAGCACAACGGAGAGCAGCTTTTGATCGCTGACACATGCAGCCCTGCACAGCCACCTTCCTGCTGCCAGGAGACAAGGGGAAGGGGGAAAACCCTCGGGAATTCCACCATTCCGTGCTTCACACCTGCTCTAAGGAAGCTGCTTGGCTGCTGAGACACCTCATCCACACCTGGGGTCACCTTGGCCACACCTGGGATCCACCCCATCCCTGCCCTGCTGCAGATCCCAGGATCTTCCACCTCTTCGTGACCTTCTGCCCCAAGTTTGGTGTTCCCTGTGATGCTGTCCCTGGCTCCGGGATGCTGGATCACAAGGACAGCTCCCACTCTCCGAAGGACTGAGGCAGGAAGGAACTAAACGTGATGGACTCTTTGTCCCTGATCTAACCCTTGTCAGGGGATGTGCAGCTGGGACTGAAGTGCTTCCTCTTCCTCCCTAAATATAGCCAGGATGCTCAGCATGGAATGCTCAGCACAGAACAATCCAGTGCCTTTCCCCAAAGGACACTCCTGGAGCCTCCCGGGCCCATCCCAGCCCCATCCCAGCTCCATCCCAGCCCCGCAGTGCCAGCACTGGGCAGGGAAAGGCCAAGTCCCTCCTGGCTGGGACGGTTTCCTGGCCGATGGAGGGGGATGGGCCCCTCTGGCTGTTCCCTGTCCCCAGCACCTGCCTGGGAGCTGCCGTGGCACCCCCAGCACTGCAGCCACACAGAACCCCAGAGTGGTTTGGGTGGGAAGGGACCCCAAAGCCCATCCAGTGCCACCCCTGCCATGGCAGGGACACCTCCCACTGTCCCAGGCTGCTCCCAGCCCCGTCCAGCCTGGCCTTGGACACTGCCAGGGATCCAGGGGCAGCCACAGCTGCTCTGGGCACCCTGTGCCAGGGCCTCCCCACCCTCACAGGGGAGTTTGGGTATGGAAATGAACTTATGGAAGAGAGGTCCCCAAAAGCCTCTCCCTTTCTGGGTGCTGAGGTCACCCTGCCCTGCTGGAGAGCACAGCGCTGTCCCAGGCCACATCCAACAGGGAGAGAATCCAGCTGGTGAAGCAAGGGAGGGCTGGAGCACCCAGCTGCACCACGAGGGAACGTCTGGATCCAGGGATGGACACTCTGCTTGTGCAAGTCTTTGCTTTAGGCTGGAGGGAGGCGGGTGTTGGTCCCTTCTCCCAGGGAACAGGTGACAGGACAAGAGGAAACAGTCCCAGGCTGTGCCAGGGGAGGGTCAGGTTGGATATCAGGGGAAATTTCCTCACTGAAAGGGTGGTCAGGGCCTGGCACAGCTGCCCAGGGCAGGGGGGAGTCCCCACGCCAGGAAGTGTCCCAAAGGTGTGTGGATGTGGCACCTGGGGACACGGTGGTGCTGCTGGGCTGACTTAGGTTGGACTTAATGACCTTGGAGAGCTTTTCTAACAAATCCCACGATTCTAAGTCAGGCCTAACAGATTAATTAAGGCAGAAAGGGCTGATGGCAGCACCGTGCTGAGCCCACTCATGTCACCCTGTGAGCGGAGACCTCCAGGGAGAGCAGGCACTGGAGCTCCAGGAGCATTCCCTGAGCTGTGCATCAATAGGTGACACGGAAATCAGCCCCGGGTCACAGGGAGGAGTCAGGGATGCTCAGACACGGAATCCTCTGTTCTGCCCCGGAGCTCGGGGTGCCGGTGCCTCAGGCTGGCCGAGGGCAGCAGCAGCAGCAGCAGCACACGGCACAGACTGAACTGGCCAGGGATCGGTGCTGTAGAGCCCCAGGGAGCTGGAAAACAACCGCCTGCTCCCGGGGGGAAAGGGTTAATGAACAAAGTGGGCTGGAAGTGCCGGGAAGTGCTTCGGGACAGGGTGGAACACACGTGGAAAGCAAATCCAGCCCCGTGGGGCCGAGGGGTTTAGTCCAGAAATGACCAAGATACTGAATTTCCTGCAGAGGAATCCCCACTGCGAGGCAGCTGCAGCTCCTTCCCCTTCCCGGGAGCTTGCCTGGTCCTCCCGAGGGTGCCGTGACTGTCCCAGCCAGGAACAGCAGCAGCCTCAGGCCTCGCTCTGGGAAAGGTCCCTTGGATTAACTGGTACATCAGACAGCTGCTGATATCTCAGCCCATTACTTCAAAGTGGGGCCACAAATCCCATTTTTGTGACCGTGGTTTATGGGATTCACTCTAAAGCAAAGGGAATTACTCACGAATTCAGCACTGTTGCTAAAGAATCAAAGAGGATGGAGCCCAAACACCAGGCAACTCCCAAAGAGAGATGGAAACCATGGGAAAGCCGGGAGGAGGATGCAGGAAGGGCAGGGAAGAGGAGCTCTCCCGCCCGTGGGAGCCCAGCTGAGCTCAGGGAAGGCTGCACTCGGCCCTGGCTGTCCCCACTCATCCCCCGGGCTTCAGCAGGACCCTGGCAGTGCCCAAGGCTTCACCCACCCTTGGCAGTGTCCCAGGCCAGACTGGACACTGGGGCTTGGAGCAGCCTGGGACAGTGGAAGGTGTCCCTGCCATGGCAGGGGTGGCACTGGATGGGCTTTGAGATCCCTCCCCACCCAGACCCTTCTGGGGTTCTGAGGAGCGACACCCATTGCCCCAAAGCCATGGAAATCCCAGGAACAAATGGATCCCCAGGGCATGGGGAGCAGGGCACAGGGGTCTTCTCTGGGGTGATCTGCAGGGCTCTGTGAAGGGGACTGGAAATCAAACATTTTGCTGTGAGGCTCCAGTTTTCAGGGCTGTTTGAGCTCCCCTGGGCTCCAGAGCTCTTGGGGGCTGAAGTGAATCCCTCATTCCCGGGGTGCTGAGGGCTCCCACGAGCACCTGGCTGGCAGGGAAGGGATGGGGGGGTGGGTGGGTGTGTGTGTGAGGGAGCCTTGGAGGCTGAATGGGGGATTTGTGAGACGCTGAAGGCCCCCAAATGCCCCAATTCCCATCTCAGTGCCACCCCGTGACCTCCAGAGCGAGAAAGCAACACCAGACACAAAACCTGCAGTTTGCTCTCCCTAAAATCCCTTTTCTCCCTAAATCCCTGCCCTTAAGAGACTTCAGAGCTCAGGTCCTGAACTGTCACTCATCACAAGCGGGTGCCAATCAATGCCAATTGATGGATGCCATCCATCCCAGGCAGCAGCTGCTGGGTCAGTTATTCCTGGCATTCCCAGGCTCTTTCCTACAGGCTGGCACTCAATGGCAGCATTAAATTTATCAGGAGCATTGTTTGAACACCTCCAAACTCGGACCTAGGAAAACACAGTGAAGTAAATCACATTTCTTAATGATTTTTATTACACTCTTCCTGCAACTCCTTAATTTTTTGAAGACCCCTTTGATTTTGCAATTACTCGCTGCAGTTTGATCAGTCCCAGAGCACAGCTTTTCCTGCAAATAATAGGCACTGACAGATTTTATTCTCCACTAGAGCCTGAAACTCAAAAATTAAACCATAATGGAAATAAATTTATTTTTTATTAGCTATTTTAGCACTGAGGACAGATTGTTTCCCACAGACACCCTCTGCTAATGGCTGTGGAAGGAGAAGCAGCTGTTGAATTCCTCCTGGGCAGGTACCAATTTATTCTTCTTGCTAATGGTGTTACTTAAATCCTGCCTCGGGAAGGTCTCTGCAATCTGTTTGTTTGCTTTCCTGGCCCTTACAATGCAAAGGGAGATTTTGCTTTCTCAGGAACAGTTGCCAGTGGCAACAGCCAGGAGTGAGACTGTAAATAAAGCCAATTTAAGGTGAGATCAAACACAACCAGTGCCAGGTGTCCTGGTTTTCTCTGCTCCTTCCCAGCTGCTCCCTTTGCAGATTCCAAAGTCGGTTTAGATTGGATACTCAGGAGAAATCCTTCCCTGGGAGGGTGGGGAGGCCCTGGCACAGGGTGCCCAGAGCAGCTGTGGCTGCCCCTGGATCCCTGGCAGTGCCCAAGGCCAGGCTGGACATTGGGGCTTGGAGCAGCCTGGGACAGTGGAAGGTGTCCCTGCCCATGGAATGGGATGAGCTTTGAGGTCTCTTCCCACCCAAACCATTCCAGGGTTCTACAATTCCATCAGGTGCCCAGCTGGCACATTATTATCTATTTCTGCTGTCTTTCCATTAATCTTTTCTGAAGCTCAGAAAGCAAATATGTTCTCGTTACTTTTCATTTCCTGCATCCTTTAAAATGAATTATTTTTCTGGCATTCTACTTGTATTTCATTTCATTTCCCTTCAAGTACTTGAAGGGGAGATGGTGACAAACCTTTCCAGCAGGACCTGTTGCAAGGGGTGATGGATTTCAACAGCACCAGGGTCGATTCACATTGGATATGAGATAATACCTTTTACTATGTGGGTGGTGAGGCCCTGGCAGAAGTTGCCCAGAGAAGCTGTCACAACAACACAGACCCTGAGGGGCTGGAGCATGTGAGGGAGCTGGGAAAGGGGCTCAGCCTGGAGAAAAGGAGGCTCAGGGGGGACCTTGTGGCTCTGCACAACTCCCTGACAGGAGGGGGCAGCCGGGGGGGTCGGGCTCTGCTGCCAGGGAACAGGGACAGGAGGAGAGGGAACGGCCTCAGGCTGGGCCAGGGGAGGCTCAGGGTGGACATCAGCAGGAATTTCTTCACTGAAAGGGCTGTCCAGGCCTGGCACAGCTGCCCAGGGCAGGGGTGGAGTCCCCACCCCTGGAGGGGTTTAACAGCCCTGTGGATGTGGCACTTGGGGACACGGGGCAGTGGTGGCCTTGGCAGTGCTGGGCTGGACACGATGACCCCAGAGGGCTGTTCCAACCTGAGCGACTCCGCAATAACTCCGGAGAACAGGGCTGTTAGAACCAAACAAGGCGACTGTGCAACCCCTCCCCGGAGCAGCCTCACCTTGCTGTGGGCCATCAGGACGCAGTTGGAGTGCTCGTGCTCGCAGGCGATGCCGTAGTCCGGGAGCAGCCGCGCCAGCTCCTGCACGAAGCTCACGACCTCCCCGTGCCACGGCACGTTGGCCATGGTGAGGCTGCTGGCAGAGCTGTCCCCGCAGTAGGTCACCCCCTGGGGACACACAGAGAGCAGGGCGGTGAGCTCAGCGCGCCCGGGCAGTGCCGGCCACGGCAAACCCCGCGGCTGCCGGCTCCGTCCCCCCCACGCCGGCTCCCGTGGCGAGGTCACAGCTTTGGAGCTGGCATCAGAAACGGGTCCCTCCCGCAGTGCCACATCCCCAAAGCGCCGTGCCAGGTGTCCCCAGCAGTGCCACACAGGCCGGGCGTGACCCTGGAGCGCCGCTTTAACAGGAGCCAAAGGGAGGACACTCCTGAGAGATCAAGGGACCTTGGAGAAGGTCAGTGGGGTGGGAAACGTGACAAGTCTGGGCGAGTCTCATGGACAACCAGTGTCACTGTGACACTCCCAGAGATCCTGTCCATGTACCACAGGGGGAACGAGCTCTGGGCCTCTCCCTTCCGAGCCCAGGCCGTGATTTCTGCCCTGGCCTCCAGTGTCTGTACCCAAATCCAGCAGGGTGGGCCATACCCATCCCGTGCACACGGAGGTGACGGGCACCGGGAGCGTCCCTGGGCACAGCAGGGACTGACACAAAGCCCAGTCCCTCCCTGGTGGCACCAGGCAGGAGTACTGAGGCTTTGGAAGCAGCTCTGGGGTCGTGTTCTGGAGGCCCCCCCCCCCAGAACTGACCCTGAGAGGTGACAGCGTTCAGACACCTCCCCTACAGACCCCGTGGTGTGCAGAGACACGGGGCTCCTGCTCCACTCCCTTCCCAGGGCACGGATGGAGAGCCCGGAGCAGGACACGTGTCCCTCTGTCCCCACACAGAGCCAGGACACTGCTGCCCCAGGACTGCTCAGGGAACGGGACACCTCCAGCTCTGCCACACCCCATCCACCACCTTCAGCCTCCACATGCCAGAATCCCCGAGGCTGGAAAAGCCCTCCAGGATCATCGAGCCCAACCCATGCCCAGTCCCCACCGTGTCACCCAGCCCAGAGCACTGAGTGCCACCTCCAGGCCCTCCTTATCCAGCCTCACCGTCCTGGGACCAGCTGCTCCTAATCTGGAGATCTGATCACCTGAGCCTCCTGAATTGCTGATTTAGTCTTAGCCATGACCTCAAATTTGCTTTTCCTTTTTTCTCTCCCTTTCTTTCTTTTCATTTTTCTTCCCTTCTTTCTCTTTTTACTTTTATTTATTTCACTTATTTTTCTTTCTTTTTCTTTCCTTTCACTTTATTTTTCTCTTTATTTTTCTTTCCTTTCTTTCACTTTTTTTCTTCCTTTCTTTCCTTCCTTCCCTCCTTCTTTCCTTCTTCCTTTCTTTTTTCCTTCCTTCCCTCCTTCTTTCCTTCTTCCTTTCTTTTTTCCTTCCTTTCTTTCCTTGCAGATAAAATCCATCAGTTCTGGTTTAAGCAGTGCATGACACACCCCCTTGCACAGAGCAGAACACCTCAGAACACCGAATGTTCCCTACCCCGTGATTTGCCCCAAACCACAGCAGGTCAGTGTGGGGTGGGCGCTCGGTGCCCCCCTCTGGGAGTGCAGGCAGTGCTCGACTTTAGGGTGCCCTTTAATGTCTGCTTGAGGCTGTTTCACAGGCAGGATCACGATCCACGTCAGCTTCCCCTCATCAAATCATTCACTGCCAATTCCCCAGCAACTGATCTGCCATCGCTGAGAGGAGACCCCACACATGTCCCAGGGCTGCTCACAACCCCGGCGGTACCCAGAGGGCAAACAGAACAAAGGGCTTTTCCCACAGACACCGCCCAGCCCCTCTGCCCCTCTCCGGGCAGTTCCAGCCCCTCTGCCCCCCTCTCTGCCTGGTTCCAGCCTCTCTGCCCCTCTCTCTGGCTGGCTCCAGCCTCTCTGCCTGGTTCCAGCCCCTCTGCCCCCCTCTCTGCCTGGTTCCAGCCTCTCTGCCCCTCTCTCTGCCCCCCTCTCTGCCTGGTTCCAGCCTCTCTGCCCCTCTCTCTGGCTAGCTCCAGCCTCTCTCTCTGCCTGGTTCCAGCCTCTCTGCCCTTGGGCTGAGCTCTTTTATTCCAGTCACAAAATCCCATCAGGCACCAGCCTTTACAGCAGTTTTATGGATGGTTGTGTCTGGCCTGCCCGTGGGTTTCCCCGTGTGAAGAACCCTTTTACCTCCTCCAAACGGAATTTGCCCCCAGGTTCCTGTGTGGCTGCTCCCAGCTGCCGCCACGCTCCCGGTCCCTGGTGCACCTGCACTTCCCTGCACATGGAATGTGCAGACACAGCTTTGCCAGCGCTTCCAGCCCAAGCAAGGTGCACACAGGGCTGAGCAGGGCTGCAGGAGCTGCTGCTAACTGGGAGCTGGACAGCTTTGGGAAGCAATTACTTTCTCACCCACAGATTTATGAGGGACTCCCCCCACGAAGCTGCCCAGGCACCGTAACTCAGAGCCAGCCTGGAGAAAGACTGACAGGGCACCAGGCAGGGAGTGCTCGCCAGGGATGTACACTCGGTTTTATTTAGCCCAGCTCTGTAAGTCTGAACCCAGAGTTGAAACGGGTTCGTTCTGTGTTAGTCAGTGCTGTATCAGAGCAGCCAGCCATGCAAACCAGGGGTTTGGATCCCCAAAGTGCAGCTGGAGACACACAGCAATATTCTCCCCACACTCATTATCCAGATTATGATTTGAGCAGCATGAAAAATGTATGAGTACAGAGGGGGAAAATTCTTCAGAAGCTCCAACGTGATTCATGCTCTCAGTACACTACAAAGGTATCGTTTACAAGCAAAGAAAGTGCAGAGGCAAATGGAATAAGTGAGTGCTTGGCTGGCTGATTAATTCCCAGCACAAATCAATGGGAATCAGCTTCCAGCACACCGAAGGAAAGCAGCTTTCAACTTCCCCAACTTCTTCAAACTGGAGTTAATTAACAGCTGATAGCACTTAAAACCCATGCGGAGCTGATGAGGGCGGTCACGTTCTGCTTTGCAGTAATACATGAAGACAGTTATTAAGACATCAGGAATTAAAAAGGGAAGGATCCCATTGTTCACCCAGAGCTCTCTCCCCAACCTCCCTGCGGCAGGAACAGCAACGATGCTGCCTCTTAATTACCTGCTTAATAAGGGTGCTTGGAGCAGCCTAATCCACAGAGCTCTGGCCAAGTACCTTGAAATGCAGAAGCCTTTGAACACATCCCAGCTCTTCCTGGCTCTGCCAGGATGGATCCAGAGCAGCTGCGTGGGGCACGCTCTGGATTTCACAGAATCGTGGAATGGGTTGGGCTGGAAAGGACCTTAAAGCCCACCCAGTGCCACCCCTGCCATGGGCAGGGACACCTTCCACTGTCCCAGGCTGCTCCAAGCCCCAATGTCCAGCCTGGCCTTGGGCACTGCCAGGGATCCAGGGGCAGCCACAGCTGCTCTGGGCACCCTGTGCCAGGGCCTCCCCACCCTCCCAGGGAACAATTCCTTCCCCATATCCCATCCATCCCTGCCCTCTGGCAGTGGGAAGCCATTCCCTGTGTCCTGTCCCCCCATGCCTTTCCAAAGTCTCTCTCCATGTTTTCTGTCAGCTCCTTCAGGTCCTGGAAGGCCACAATGAGGTCACCCCAAAGCTTCTCCTCTCCAGATGAACAATCCCAGCTCTCCCAGCCTCCCCTCCCAGCAGAGCTGCTCCATCCCTCTGATCACCCTGGAGCCTCCTCTGGACTCTCTCCAGCAGCTCCAGGTCCTCCCTGTGCTGGGACAGGGCTTATTTTCGGCTGTGATGGAGCTGGGTGAGCACAACTGGACTGAGCAGAGCCTTGTGCCAGGGTGGTTGCTGGTGCTGTGGGAAGCGTGGGAAGCGCATTCCTGCCCCCAGGACCTGGCTCCTGCCCCGGGATCCAGCCAGCAATCCTTTCAATCCCCAGGGCTCTGAAGGGAGCGACTGCAGCTGACAGCACTTTGTTTCTCCACTCACACTCCAGACTTCCCAATTTAATTACTGAACAAAACAATTCTCTTCACTCCAAGCCCACAAATTATAAATTTAATTGAGGCTCGTGCGAAATAACAGAGAACAAAGTGTGGGCCAAGCTGCTGAGTGACAGAGACGCTGTTTAAAATCTGGGGCAGCCGTGACCCCAGACAAATAGAAAAAGCCTCAGTGCCACGTTGATGGATTGCAGGCTCTGCAATGCAAACGCTCCTGAGCTGAGCAGCAGCACCCCCCAAATTACAGCCACAAGGCCTCACACACGTCTGCTCCTGCTGCGGTGGGTCCAGCCAGGATTCGACTCCTTGGCTGCTTTTAATAATCACTTTCAAGCTGATTTAACAAAGGCCATCAGTCCTGTGTGTCACCCCAAGCCGCAGGGAGGGCTGGAGGTGGTTGGTTGTGCAGCACAGCCCCGGTGTTTCCCAGCAGCTCTCCAGACACCCCTCAGCTGGGCTGAGGGCCCGGCGGGGCTGCACTGCCTGGAGAGCTGCGGTGGCTCCCTGGGAGCGGCAGGAACTCCTCCTGGGAGAGCTCAGCTCAAACAGGACACAGCCTTTCACCCCAGCTCTCCCAGTGAGCCGTGCGGGGATCCAGGGAGGAACGGCCACTGCTGGATCAGCCCCTCTGCTCCAGAGTCACAACCTTGGAATTATCCTGGCTGGAAAAGTCCTCCAGGACCACCAGGTCCAACCTGTGACCAATCAGCCTGGAGAAAAGCAGCATTTTTGTGTCCAGGGCAGGGAACGGAGCTGGGAAGGGGCTGGAGCCCCAAGAGCAGCTGAGGGAGCTGGGAAAGGGGCTCGGCCTGGAGAAAAGGAGGCTCAGGGGGGACCTTGTGGCTCTGCACAACTCCCTGACAGGAGGGGGCAGCCGGGGGGGGTCGGGCTCTGCTCCCAGGGAACAGGGACAGGAGGAGAGGGAACGGCCTCAGGCTGGGCCAGGGGAGGCTCAGGGTGGACATCAGCAGGAATTTCCCCATGGAAAGGGTGGTCAGGCCTTGGCAGGGGCTGCCCAGGGAGGTTTGGAAGTGCCCATCCCTGGAGGGGTTTAACAGATGTATGGATGTGGCACCTGGGGACACTGGCAGTGCTGGGAGTGGCTGGATTCAGTCTGGCAGGTCCATCCCAACCCAAAGGATTCTGTGACTGTCCAACAGCAAGCGGGCACTGCTGGTCTCTTTTCAGAGACCATTGTCAACATTGTTAGGGTTTATTCAAACACTGTTTGGGTTTATTCATAGCAGGCACCAGGACGGGAGATTCAGCTTCACCTCTTCATCTAAATCCCAGCTGGGATGGCAGCAGGATCCTGAATGGGATTTTGACAGGTGGGGCAATCGCCTCTTCTGCATGCAATTAAAAACTCATTAAGGCGCAGCTCATTTTCCTCATTATTTTAAGCAATTAAATAATCTTTACTGTTTAACATGACAGCAGTGAGCAGATTGGGACAGACACTTCCCTCTGGCCCTTCCCTGCACACATTTACTTGGGCATTTCCATTCTGCAGCCAAGCCTCAGGCACCAGAGCAGGAGCTGCAGCCCCAGGGCAGCACCCTGAGCTCGGCTGGACACCCAGGTTATCCATCCACATGAACAAAAGCAGCAGGAAAAGCAGCAGGAAAAGAGCTTCCAGGTGGCTGAAAACTTCCACAAAGGCTGGGGAAGATTCTGTGCCATGACTTTGGTCCCTGCTGTGCCCTTGGACAGCGTGGCACAGACAGCCCTGGGACAAAGGGCCAGCCTGGCACCTTTGGATTTCTTCCTTAAATTCTGAGGGATAGGGGGAAGCAGGAAGGCTCTGCTCACACTGCTGCTGTGAGCTGAGTGACGAAGCCTCACTCTGCCCAGAGCAGCTGTGGCTGCCCCTGGATCCCTGGCAGTGCCCACGGCCAGCTTGGAGGGGCTTGGAGCAGCCTGGGACAGTGGAAGGTGTCCCTGCCCATGGCAAGGGTGGCACTGGATGGGCTTTAAGGTCCTTCCCACCCAACCCATTCCATGATTCTAGAATCCAGCAAGGACAGACCCCTAAGATCGAGTCCAGTCACTGACCCAGCACTGCTGAGGCCACCCTAAGCCATGTCCCCAAGTGCCATGTCCAGTTATCTTTCACACTCCTCCAGGGATGGGGACTCCACCCCTGCCCTGGGCAGCTGTGCCAGGCCTGGACAGCCCTTTCCAGGAAGGAATTTCCCCAAAATCCACCCTGAGCCTCCCCTGGCCCAGCCTGAGGCCGTTCCCTCTCCTCCTGTCCCTGTTCCGGGGCAGCAGAGCCCGACCCCCCCCAGCTGCCCCCTCCTGTCAGGGAGTTGTGCAGAGCCACAAGGTCCCCCCTGAGCCTCCTTTTCTCCAGGCTGAGCCCCTTTCCCAGCTCCCTCAGCCGCTCCTGGGGCTGCAGCCCCTCCCCAGCTCCGTTCCCTTCCCTGGACACAAAAATGCTGCACATCACACAAACCTCTGGCTCTCAGAACCCAAAGAGGGCACCATGGCAGGAAAACGAGTTCTGGCACGTTTCAGACCTTAAGTACAACCATCAGCTCTGTACAAGTGTGACAGGGACACGCTGGCATTAGAACAGATTAAGGCAATAAATCAATTTGATGCATTTTTAATGACTGAGTCTCCCTTTACTATTGGCTTAAGTGGGAGAATGGGGTCCCACAGAGTGTGAGGCACTCATGGAAATGAGAACAAGGATTAAGCCCTGCAAGAATCTAAATCTCTCTCCATCCACCCCGTGAGCCTCTCTGGAGCAACTCTGGATTAGCTCCCTTCAGCTGAAATGGACGCCGTTTATCCCAAGTCTTCAGGCAGAAAATCCCCGAGCTCAGCCCCATTGTCAGGCAGAGCTTCTGCAGCATCTCGTGATCACTCTCAGTGGGTTGGCTTTGAGCACCACCTGGGCCTTGGCCGCTTACCCGGCACACTGAGGGTCTGCAGAAGGAGTGCTGAGCCCCATCCACACCCCAAACACGCTTCCTTCTCAAAGGAACACAAACAACTTACTTTTAATCAAAAATACCAAGTCTTTTGGGGAAAACTGCCAGGTCCCCAATGCTGTGTGACCACCACAGTGTGAGGCTGGACCCCAGTGCCACCATCTGGATTCTGGGAATGTCACCCAGCCCCTCCCTGTCCCAGCTCACACAAACAGGGCTCAGAGATCCATGTAAATCCCTGTCCCAGCTCCCACAAACAGGGCTCAGAGATCCATGTAAATCCCTGTCCCAGCTCACACAAACAGGGCTCAGAGATCCACAGAAATCCCTGTCCCAGCTCACACAAACAGGGCTCAGAGATCCATGTAAATCCCTGTCCCAGCTCACACAAACAGGGCTCAGAGATCCATGTAAATCCCTGTCCCAGCTGGAAGAGCACCAGCAGTACATCTGTGACCTCTCACCTATTTCCTTGGCAGAGCAGGGCAGGATTTTTCCAGGGCAGAGCTCTGGGAAAGCTCCGTGAGGCAGAGGGAAGAGCAGCCCGTGCCTTGCAGGAGACAGACAGATGTTTGCCCGCAGAGTTCCCAGGGGAATCCACACCAGCTACACCCTCCTCATCTCACTAATTAACACCAATGCCCCGGGCAGAGCAGCCTCAGCCCCTCTGCTCCATCCCTGCCCTCCCCTCCCTGGCAGGGTCCTGCACAGCCAGTGGGACACCCAGGAAGGTGGAAAACCGAGGGGTTTTCCCCAAACCAAACTCCAAACCCGAGCTGGGATGAAGCTCCCAACTCCAGCAGCACACCTAGAGAGAAAAACTCTCCGTGCTGATGTATCAAACCTTCACAGCAAAATCCAGGCTTTTTTCTCCACAGCAGCAGTTAAAAAAAGGTTGGGGGAAAAAAAAAGGTTAAAAAAATAAAGTTTAAAAAAAATAAAAGAGAGAAGGAAAAGAGAAAAGAAAAAGGAAAGTCCAGGAGTAACAGAGCTGCACAAACACAGAGCTGCGGGAGCTGTGCTGCTCTGCAGGAGCTGCTGGGTGAAAATGCTCAGAGCACTTTGGAAGGTGCCCTTTTTACCAGTTTGTACCTTTTTTTACATTCTCTATCTACTCAATTGATTAAGGCCATGATAAAGCCCCTCCTGCCCTGCTGTATCTCCCATCTCCTGCTGGCAGCCCTTCAAATCCAGCCAAATACAATCCCTGAACCTTTCACCTTTCCCCTGGCCAAATTCGAGACCAGGATGGGAAGAGTCCTACCTCAAAGCACCAGCTTGACCTGGGATATTTTGTTTCAGCTGTTAGTTGATATGAAGGAGGAATGTCTGTTTATCCGTGTTTTCACAAACATACACAAAAAGGCCAGAGAGGGACGATTCTGTTGGGCAGAAATGGAGGCTGGCTGGGACAAAGCTTGGCTGGTGGCCCAGGGAAACCTGCCCCAAAGGCACAAGTAAGACACTGGAAAACACTACCTGAATGTGAATTAATTATTATTCACTAATATTAAAAGCAAGAGAGAAGTTTCTCGTGCATCACTTTAGAAGGATTTTACTTACTCGGAAAGTTTAGACTAAAGGGAGGGGGGAAATGGGGACAAAGCAACGGAAAATACTGCTGGAAAAAGGAAAACAGCTCCATGCAGCTCACCTTGACCTCAATGAAGTCTGGCTTCCCGAGGGATATCAGGTCAGCATAAGCTTTGAGTTCATCCACATTCCAAGCTTTCACCAGGGTCAGCCTATAAACGGTGCGTTGTTGCTGGAATAAAGGGAAAATCCCATTAACATCCCATTGTGACCCAGGAATAAAGGGAAAATCCCACTGACATCCCATTGTGACCCAGGAATAAAGGGAAAATCCCATTAACATCCCATTGTGACCCAGGAATAAAGGGAAAATCCCACTGACATCCCATTGTGACCCAGGAACAAAGAGAAAATCCCACTGACATCCCATTGTGACCCAGGGAAGGGGTTCCAGCCTTGCACACAGCTTCAAATGGGAAAAAGAAATTAAATCATTCTTTTCTTCCAAGAGCTCAGAGACTGAACCAGACCAGACCCAAACCTGTTCCTTCAGGAAATCTGCCCCGCAGCACCTGGGCTGAGCCACCTCGTGCCACACAACTCCTCCCTCTGCCAGACCTCCTGTCCCAGGCACTTTGTTTCACAGGAGTTTAACCCAGTGGCAAAACAAGCAGGAGATGTCTCCCTCCTGGATTTGCTTCCCCAGGCACAAAATGTCCCCGTCAGTCACAGGTGTTTCAGAGCCTCCAGCTGCACCACCCGGCACTGGGGGCTTCCACAGGGACATGGAATGATTTATGTTGGAAAGGCCCCCAGGGCATCGAGGCCAACCCTGACCCAGCACTGCCAAGGCCACCACTGCCCCATGTCCCCAAATGCCACATCCACGGGGCTGTTAAACCCCTCCACCCCCTCCCTGGAGCCTGTTCCTGTGCTTGACAACCTTTCCATGAGAAATTTCCCCAGTGTCCAACATGAGCCTCCCCTGGCCCAGCCTGAGGCCGTTCCCTCTCCTCCTGTCCCTGTTCCCTGGCAGCAGAGCCCGACCCCCCCAGCTGCCCCCTCCTGTCAGGGAGTTGTGGAGAAGATTCCCAGATGCAGCTTCCTCCTGGGAAGGTGGCAGACAGCACTCCCAGAACTTCTCTGCTTGGAGTTACTCTGATTTGCCCTCTAAGGCTGCTCTCCAAAGGAGTCACTGGTGACAAAAGGCCTCTCAACACAAGCACTTGGCCATGGCACAAATCCACTCCTCGCTCCTCACATCCCCTTGTTTCCATCCTTCCCCTCCCCTTCATCTTCTACTGATGCTTTATTTCACTTATTTTTGGAATTTATTTTTATTTATAGAGCAATTTTTCCGGCAAATCTGCAGTTTGGATTAACTCCTTTGCTGTCCCTGCACACTGTGGACTGTGAAACGTAAATGCTGATCCCAGAGTGGGCAGCAGGAAAGGGGTTGGGATTGTGCCCCTGGGCCCTGTGCTCAGGTGAGACCCCACCTGCAGAGCTGCCCCAGCCCTGTCCCAGCACAAGGAGGACCTGGAGCTGCTGGAGAGAGTCCAGAGGAGGCTCCAGGGTGATCAGAGGAATGGAGCAGCTCTGCTGGGAGGAGAGGCTGGGAGAGCTGGGATTGTTCACCTGGAGAGGAGAAGCTTTGGGGTGACCTCATTGTGGCCTTCCAGGACCTGAAGGGGCTACAGGAAACATGGAGAGAGACTTTGGAAAGGGATGGAGGGACAGGACCAGGAGGAAGAAACTCCTCGCTGTGAGGGTGGGGAGGCCCTGGCACAGGGTGCCCAGAAAAGGAACATTTTCGTCCTTCAGAGCCTCCATCTGCCACATCAGCGCATTCTGCCCTCCGTATAAAAATCAAGGTTTCACTCACCTACCACACATCTCTGTGCGTTCCACAGGGGGAAAAGTAATTCCTACACCAATTTGTTATGGAAACATTCCAGGTTATTTACTAAGAAATAACCAGAGGACAAAGAAATAAACACCAGGAGCATCTTCTTCCACATGTGACAAGCACTAAACCAGCTGACCTCTACCCGTGGCATTTAAGCAGATACTTAAAGAACAAGAAATTCTTGTGATTTGAATGGATTGGCAAAAGAAAGGTCAAGAGACAAGTAGGAAATCAACTGTTAATTACTGAAGAGAGAAGAACAAGAGAGGAGCTAACACAGAAAAATAAGCAGTGTTTGCACATAACAGGGGAAGAAGCAAGCAGAGGGGAAAGATCTAAGGAGGAAAATCTGCAGCGCACACACCCCCTCAGTCCTGTGGAATGATCAGACACCAGTTAATGACAGCTGGCTCACCAAAGGGCAGCTCCCAGTGGGGAACAAGTGCAGCAGCTTCAAGGCACCAGTAAACACCAGTTTGTATTTAACATAACTGGTCCTGTTCCACAGCAGCCCCACCAAGGGCAGCACATCCTCGCAGGCAGGGAAGCGGGGCTCTCTCCCATTTAAATTTCATTTTTAGTACTCTCCAATTCACATCCCAGCTCATTTAGAAGTTTAAGGTCAGGGACTTCATAAAACTAAACGTGCTATGAGTGAATTTAAAGGGCTTCTCCCCCCGGGGCAGCACTGACAAGGAATAACTGCGGCCTCTGTGTGTCCATCACACCTGAACCATCCCAAAAACTGCATGAACTCACCACGGCTGGGCAGGGAAAGCAGGGGAGGAAACTGAAACTCTGCCAAAGGCAGACAGCAAACAGGTAGAAAAGTCAGAAATTAATCTGGAGAAGCCTCTTTCCAGAGGGCAACATCTCTGCAGTGTTGTTGAGGAGAGAAAGGCGGGTAGAAGACACAGATCAAAATGAGTAATAGCCCAAAACGTTATCTGGGAGCAATCCTTGCAGACTGCCAGCAGTACAAACAGCCAGCCTGTTTTATTCATGGATTATTTGTATTTGTTGTACAATAGGGCCCCAGGAGATCCTCTCACAAGCACAGCAAAACAAGAAATAAAGAGCTTAAGCCGTGAGAATTTAACGATCTAAAGCATCAGGATATAAAAGCAGCCTGGGATGCTCCACACTCCATGTTTCCAGGAAAAGCAGCAGTTACTCCACTCCAGTCACGAGGAGAACACGGAGGAAGAGGAGCTGGTGTGAGAACAGCCCTTCAGATGGGTGGCAGTGAAGGGTGTGGGTCTGGTTTATGTCGTTGTGCACAGACCCGGCCTGGCAGGGAGGGGCAGCCCCGGGGGTCCCAAAAATGCAAGTCCAGCTCAGCCTCCTGTTCCCAAAACTCCTGAGGGCAAAGGAGGGCAGAACAAGCCTGGGGAACGCCAGTCTCTTCCCTTTGGGCAATTCCTGCTAAAATCCTTCCCGGCTACCCCAGGAGGCACTGCAGCCCTTCGGTGTCAGGACAGGGCACCTGGGACTGACCAGGCTTGGGGGAGGATGCTGAGGACAAAGAATCCTTCCACTGGGTGGGTCTGAGACTGTAAGAAGTTTTGTGTGGGCGGACAGTGACGAGAGATCTCTGAAGTCAGGTGTTAGAGCATGGGGTTTATTGCGAAGGGCGTGGGTACAGGGGGCCTGCTTGGAGCTGCCAGCCGCAGCTCGAAGCAGGCCAGAAAAGCAAAAGAGAGCAAGAGAAGCAACAGAGAGAGCGAGAGTAGAAGAAGAAGCAGTAGAAGTAAAAATAGTAGAAGCAGTAGAAGTAGAAGCAGTAGAAGTAGAAATAGTAGAAGTGAGTGGTTCTCGTTTACAATACAATAAATCTTCTTTTGTCTTGAATATTCTAATTTTTATCAACCAACTTAGTACAAGATACAAATCCTATAGCCTTTACATACAGCTTATAAGAATCATTGCATTACCATACTGCATTACATTTTAAACTCTAAAACTACTCTTTGGACCCCTTCTGCCAAGCTAGCAGGGTCTGCTCTGACCCTTGGACCTGTTTTCAAGCAGAGGGTATTGTTCAATCAACAGGGGATTACCTTCAGTGGCCATACCATTGTTTTCCAGTTGTTCAGTAACCAAGGCCTGGTATCTCAAAGTATGCTTTCATTTCTATCTGGTTCATAGTTTCTATATTTTCAGCATCTTTTGCTAGGCAATATGGCTTTCCTGTTTCATCTTCCCCAACAGAGATCCTGCTCTCAGCACACCTGGGAATGGTCCCGGCCCTGAGGCTGCCAGAGCTCCCAGGGATGCCCAGGATGGGGTTGTTGGGGTGTCTGTGCAGGGCCAGGGGCGGGACTGGATGATCCCTGGGGGCCCTTCCAGCTCAGGACACTCTGTGATTCCATGAAAAAGACCAAACCCGTCTCAGGGTGTCTCATGCCCCAGTCCCACACCAGCAGCACTCACAGCTCAGAGTTGGGATTGGGGTCACCCAGACACGGACCCGGCTCCTTCCCTCCGAAGGAGTCCCCAGGCTGCTGCTCCCCTGCCCCCTCCAGCAGCTCCAGGCACTGGGAAGCTCCCTGGGCCAGCCTCCCCTGGCACAGCTGCCCGGTGCCCAGCCCGGAGCGCCGGGGCAGCGCTGAGCCTGGAGCCGGTTCCCACAGCAGTGACATTACCCCTGGAAACCACCCTCACATCCTCCCAGGCCTGTCACACGTACCCAGGCACCTGGGCAGGCTTTGCTGCTGGCCCAGCCTCAAAGGCACAGCTCTGGCCCAGCCCCAGCCCCAGCCCCAGCCCAGGACACCTTAACAGAGGACTCGGTGTCACTTTGACAAAGTGCTCCCTTCCCACTCCAATAACCACGAGGGAATGGGGCTGCTTCTTTTTCATCATTTCTTTTTAGTTCCCTCCTCCTTGACATTCATCTTTTCCCAGATCAAATGTAATTATTCTTCGTGAAACAGCCTGGGCCTAATCCCAGGAGGAAGAGGGAAGGGGGAACACATCACCTGCAAAGAGCAGGATGGTGGAGGGACACGGCCTTGGCTGGGGCAGGGGAGCAGCTCCCTTCTCCAGGAGGGGCAGGGGAGCAGCTCCCTTCTCCAAGGGGAGCAGGGAAGCCTCCCCAAGACCCTCACTTTGGATCCTGTCACTTGAACTTGCTCTTTTGTTCAGGCAGAGAAACAATGTCCCCTGTTTGGAAGTAACTAGAATTACACCCGGATTTTTGTTTCAGCCGCTGGCTCAGGCTCGGATACCCTGAACACTCACACGCATTTCCTAGGCACAGGTGAAATTATTTTATTGCCATTGCATCCACAGACTCCTCCACAGAAATCCCAGCTTTTGGAGCTAATGAATCTCAACATTCTCAACAGCCACACAGCGCAGCTGGATGGAAGCAGCACTCTCGGGGGAGGAAATGATGGTGCAAACTCCAAAGAGAACCTGCCCTTTGTTTCACACAACTTCACAGCCCTCTGCCAGCACCGGATGAGGAGCAGGAACCACTTCAAAGGCAGCTCCTTTCATCAGGACTTTCTTCCTCTCTTCAAGGAAAGGCTCCACTTGCAAACTCCCTTCACGGCACGTTCTCAGAGCTTCCGAGCTGCCAGGGACCGGTCTGATCGTGGCCCGAACCACCCAGACACGGGCGCTGAGAGCAGCCCGAGCCCGGCGCTCCCGGCGGGAGCAGCCCCGGAGCTGCCCGGGCTGAGCCCGCTCCCCTGCCCCGGTTATGCAGCGGCTTCCTGAGCGAGCCAGCGCTGAATAAAGACATCAAAGCAATTTTCACACTTGGAAATGACTTGTCACAGGGATGCGCATCGGGAAAAAAAGCCCCTGCAGCCAAAATCTCTTCCCCGCAGTCGGTAAGGAGCTGCTTTATGCAGAAACCTCACCAGGGAGGAAAGATCCAAAACACAGCCTAAGGGAATCTCAGATCTCAACACCCCCCAGATTCCACAGCTTTCCAAAGCCTTCCAGTTCAGCCCAGAGAGGAAGGAGGGCTGGAGACCACTCCTGCCTCTCCCAAATCCAGCTCTGCTGAGCCCCCACGCTCCCAGATCACAGAATCCTGGAATGGTTTGGGCTGGGGGGATGTTAAAGTGCATCTCATCCCACCCCTGCCATGGGCAGGGACACCTTCCACTGTCCCAGGCTGCTCCCAGCCCCAATGTCCAGCCTGGCCTTGGGCACTGCCAGGGATCCAGGGGCAGCCACAGCTGCTCTGGGCACCCTGTGCCAGGGCCTCCCCACCCTCCCAGGGAACAATTCCTTCCCAATATCCCATCCATCCCTGCCCTCTGGCACTGGGAAGCCATTCCCTGTGTCCTGTCCCTCCATCCCTTGTCCCCAGTCCCTCTCCAGCTCTCCTGGAGCCCCTTTAGGCCCTGGAAGGGGCTCTGAGCTCTCCCTGGAGCCTTCTCCTCTCCAAGTGAACACCCCCAGCTCTCCCAGCCTGGCTCTAGAGCAGAGGTGCCCCAGCCCTGGGAGCAGCTCCGTGGCCGCCTCTGGACTCTCTGTACGACCCATCACACTCCAGAGCATCATCAGGGAAGGCTCAGTGTCCTTGGAAGGATGCAGATGGATCCATTCTTCTCCAGGAGCCTCCCCTCCCCACACGAGCTCCTCTCTGCACCGGGCCCATCCATCACCAGAGGTGCCACCCTCCTGTGACAGTCACTGCAGCCCGGGGAGGGCTCGGCTGAGCACACGGGCACAGCACAGGAGGGATTTTTCCCCTCCCAGTTGAGCTCAGCACAGAGCACAGAAGTTTTCAGCCTCCTTTCTTCAGGCTCATGATCCTTAACCAAGCCCTGAATAGGCTCTGCTGCGTAGGAACCCACTGGAAACATGGAACGTTGTTCCAGCAGCTGCTATTAATACCCAGGTGAGAGCGAGTGCAGCCTTTGTCTCCAGTGCTAAAAAGGTGCTCATTAGCATAGGCTAATTAACGCATTAACTCTGCTGTGAAACCCCAGTGAAGCTCGGAGCAGGGGTTTCAGTGCTGGAGGAGCGAGTGCTCAACCCCAGGCTCCACCTGAGGCTCAGCTCCAGAGCCCTGGGCTTCACCCAGCACTTCCCAGTTGTCCCCACGTCATCCCCAGGATGGGGACAAAGCCACCCTCGCCACCATCACCCTCCTGTTGGACCCTGCCCAACATTTAACCCCATATCAAGGACCTTCCTTGCCTCCTGTCTGCGTGTGGCGAAAAGCAAAAACCAAATTACTGATTCTCAGGTACTTGGGGATGTGGATTTTCCACGACTCTGGAGTTTCTGAAGGTTCAAAGCCGGGAGATGGATCCCTGGGCGCTGTGTTTTCCTGCCTGCAGTGACCCCAAAGTTACTGTGAACTCTGAGCTTAACTGGAATTGAGGCATTTCTCATTTTGAGAGTCAGCCTGGAGTTTTCAGTCACACTACACTTCCAAAAGTGAGGATTTCTCTGGATTTGGATAAACCAAGTTTATTACTGAGTAAGACCATCAGAATATAATTTGTTGTTAGGTGGGTGTAACAAAAATGTCAAATATGGGTATCTAAAGCAGGGCTCAGAAATGACCCAAGATTTGTGTTTCCAGCTACGTCTAAGCACAAAAACATCTCCTTAAGTGCTCAGTTTATCTCAGCTGAGATTTAAAAAGTTCCCTCAAAGCCGATGGAGTGGGTGGCACCTCTGCCCCTGGCTGGGAGGTGGAAAGGGATGGTCTTTAAGCTCCTTCCAACCCAACCCATTCCATGATTCCGTGATTTGAGTGCTAATGCCAAAGAAACTGGGATGTTCCTAAAAAATAACCCCAACCTTATTAAAAAATCAAACATAAACCCCACACCAAAACACAAACCTGGCACTACTTTTCCATGCAAAAACCATTCCTGCTCCTTGTGAGGGAATCAGGCAAAAAACTAATTAGGGAATCGGAGAAAATACAATTACAAGGTGATGAGGGGCTGGTCCTGCATCTTGTCTTGAACCTGGAGCCCAAGGCAGTCCCTTTAAAGCAGTTTTTAATTCTTTCAGCTTTCATATAAATGTGTAAGAACCAAAATTGTCTCTCTGAAGTATAATTATTGTGAGGAGCCAAGCCTGATCTCCATATGAAATTCCTTGTTCTTCCAAGGCCTTGAAGATAAGATGAAAACTGTCCTGAATAATAATTAGGAAAACAGCAAAGTTGGACTTTTGGTTCGCATCAGGTTTTTTATCACTCAACACCAGTGCCCTGCTGTCCCACCAAACCCTCTGGAGTGCCCAGCTCTGAAATCCTGCCTGGAGAGAACAAGAAAATCCTGCAGTGAGATGAACACATCAGCACTAATTCCCAAGCTGGAATTTTACACCAGAAAAGCCCCTCAGCCTCTGCACAGCCTTGCTGATGTGTGAAGCACAGGAATGAGGGATCAGGACTGGAAACCAAGGAGAACAAAACACCAAATTTCACTCCCTTCCACACTCACTCTTCCTGTACTTGCTTGTAATCTGCTTTATTGCTTCACACTTCAGCAGAAATTAATCAGATTATTGAAAAACCTCTAGAAATAAAACAAAGTACAGCAACAGTTTTGTTTTGAGAACTGAAAATGTTGTTCTTAAGTAAATCCAGAACTGTGGCTGCTCCTTATCCATTTTCCATGGACTCTGTTTTAACATGCCCTTGGAAATCAGCACCAACAACATTCCCGTGATTATTTCTTTCTTTTCCACATTTCCAGTGCAGTTTCAAGGAATCATGTAAAATTTATACCCAGGGAAAAAGAAGCCCAATGCACAGGGACTTAAAATAGAACAGCACGAAAACAGATCCTATCAAATCAGCAGCAAAACCCACTTCAAGCTTGCTGTTAAACAGGCTGCTGATGGTTCTTTTCCCGGGAAAGAGTGGATGTTTAACCCCAAACAGGCAGGAAAAGCATCAGCGGGAGCCTGGGGGTGCTGCTCCCCAGCCCTGTGCCCCAGGGACGGCACCGCCAGGCTCCAGCCTGGGCGGGCAGCGGCAACAAAAACCCCTCCCAGCAGCAGGAAAGCTCCAGCGAGCTCCTGCCCAAGCCCCTGCGACTTTCAGTCGACTCCAAGCAGCAGCTGGCAGGGAAGGCTCCAGTGAGGCTCCCGGGACAGGCGGGATCAGGATCTCTGCCCCCGGCCCGGAGCAGCAGCAGCTGCGGCAGCCGGGACCTGCCGGGACATCCCGAGGGACAGAGGGACAGAGCCCTGTCCTGCTCCTGCTGCAGCCGGGACCTGCCGGGACATCCTGAGGGACAGAGCCCTGTCCTGCTCCTGCTCCTGCGGCAGCCGGGACCTGCCGGGACATCCCGAGGGACAGAGGGACAGAGCCCTGTCCTGCTCCTGCTGCAGCAGGGACATCCCAAGGGACAGAGGGACAGAGGGACAGAGCCCTGTCCTGCTCCTGCTGCAGCAGGGACATCCCGAGGGACAGAGGGACAGAGCCCTGTCCTGCTCCAGCTCTGCCTCCTGCCAGGAGCACAGCCAGCCCCGGCCTTGGCTCCGGCCCGTCCTCCCCTCGGCGCTGCCGGCTCCGGAGCATCCCGGCTCCTTCCCTCTGACCACGGGAATGGTTCCTCCTCTGCTGCCCCTGCACAGGCCCCGCGTGCAAGGGAGGGGGACACGGAGCAGGGCTCAGGGGGGAAAAGCCTCCAAGGCCGAGTCCAGCCCTTCCCCCAGCGCTGCCAAGGCCACCACTTGTCCCCAGGTGCCACATCCTCACATCTGTTCAACACATGCTCGTGTCCGGTCAGGTGTGGGACAGAAGAGGCTTCAGAGGGGGAAGAGCTGAAGGCAAAATCTGGGACTTCCCACAGCCTCCTCTCCTCTCACATTCCCCAAAATGTCCCAGACACAGCTCCACAGCCACATCCTGATGCTCCATGACCTGGTGGCTCATGCTTGGCTGCTTGGCCAGGATGGGGGAGGCCTTGGTGGTCTTGGAGGGGCACCGTGCAAAGCTGTCACCTCACAGTGACAAACCTGTCACCTCAGGGCACAGTCAGACCCCGGCAGTGCAGGGAAGGCAGGAAAAGGACAATATTGAAAAAGGAGGGGAGTTCCAAAGAAGGGGCTGGAGCGTGTCCAGAGAAGGGAACGGAGCTGGGAAGGGGCTGCAGCCCCAGGAGCGGCTGAGGGAGCTGGAAAAGGGGCTCAGCCTGGAGAAAAGGAGGCTCAGGGGGGACCTTGTGGCTCTGCACAACTCCCTGACAGGAGGGGGCAGCCGGGGGGGGTCGGGCTCTGCTCCCAGGGAACAGGGACAGGAGGAGAGGGAACGGCCTCAGGCTGGGCCAGGGGAGGCTCAGGGTGGACACTGGGGAAATTTCTTCATGGAAAGGGTGGTCAGGCACTGGCACAGCTGCCCAGGGCAGGGGTGAGTCCCCACCCCTGGAGGGGTTCAAAACACGTGTGCATGTGGGGACAGGGGTCAGTGGTGGCCTGGGCAGTGCTGGGGAATGGTTGGACTCAGTACCTCGGAGGCTTCTCCAGCCTCAGTGATTCTGTGGCAAGAAGCTGGCCTCGGACAACAACGCGTCAGTATCTGAGCACAGACTGGTCAAGATAAAGTCAGAGAGTGGCATTTGCATGGGCCGAAAGGAAATGAGGAGAAAAGCAGCTCAAAAAGAGCAGCTCAAACCCAGCCCCACCTCAGCCGAAGGCTGAACACTCCCAGAGTCACTCCGGATCCCGGGCTGGAGCCCAGCCTGCCCCTCGGCACTGCCAGCTGCTCAGGAGTTTTCAGCCATCCCAGTTATTTACACACCCAGCCAAAGGCTTGGATGCTTCCTCACGGGTCTCGGTAGCTGGAAATCTCAGCCAGGAGAACAACTTCCCACTGAGATCCCCCAGGAATCTGAAAGACTGTTCCTCAAAATTGCTGCTTTGCTCAGCAATGGGGGATACGGGGAAGGAGAATAAACTGCATTTTAAACAACCCTGTAATACTGAAGGATTGAGGGAGTAACTGCAGGACCAGCCTGGAGGAGGGAAAGTTTTGGGGTGACCATTTGTGGCCTCCCATCACCTGAAGGATTCCACAGGAAGGATGGAGAGGGACTTTGGACAAGGACCTGGAGTGCCAGGACAGGGGGAAAGGCTTCCCAGTGCCAGAGGGCAGGGATGGATGGGATACTGGGAAGGAATTGTTCCTGTGAGGGTGGCACAGACAGGAGCCCGGCCACAGCCTGGGAAAGGGTGACTGTATTTATGGGAATGAAGTGACACTCGTTATCCTGGGAAACAACAAACCAGCAATGCAACTTCCAGTGATGAAAGCAGAGATTAAGCTGCCATAAAAACATAATTACCTCGTTAAAAAACACTCTTGCAGGCTGCGAAGCAAATGATTTATATTTTTCTTCTGGGTTTTGTCCAAACCATCTAAAAATAGATCTGAAAGCCCCACCAGGACTGCTGAAAATCCTGCCCAGTTCACTTCACAAGGAGCAATGTAAACAAGGAGTCTGACATAAATTTCTCTTATTGATTAAGCAATCCTTGCAAGCCCAGTGCTCTTGTAAAGCCTTAATTCAAGAGCTGGGCTCTAAAAGAACAAACATTATGGGCTTTAAACATTTTAAGTGCCTGCTCAGTTAAATAGGTGAGCTTGAGCTGGGGCTGAGAGAACTCCTGCAGGTGCTGGAGCAGAGCAGGGGAATGAAAAAAAAATCCCAGCCAAGGATTTACTCAAGTCCTGAGTGTGTGTGGATTCCCAGTGCAAGGTGTGCTCCACCTGAGGAGCCTGCCCAGGGGACACCTGAAATTCCAACACCTCCGATTAGAGAATGTGTCCATGAAATGCCTCCAGATCCTGCAGCTTCCACAGCCAGCTGGACCCAGAGAGCCCAGGCGGAGATCAGAGTCCCCAGGATTGTTAAGCAAATTCCAGCCCTGAGCCAGAAGGGCATAAAAGCAATGATGCACACAGACACACACACACTTGTACAGCTCTGTAAACAGTTGTTTCCTATTATTTGTATTTACTATGGATCATCAACTCTCCCGTGCCAGGGCTCATCACTCCCAAACACTCCAGACCTGCTGGGTTTAGCACTAAGCTGGGTTTAGCACTAAGCACTTGCAGAGATCGTTTGCACTGCATCTCATTTGGTTCTTGCACCAAACAGATTTTGTCCCCCTGTCCCGTCCCTCTCTGCCCGTGTAAAAGTCCCTCTCCCTCCTTTTAAAAGCCCCCTTTAGGCTCTGGAAGGGGCTCTGAACTCTCCCTGGAGCCTTCCCCTCTCCAGGTGAGCACCCCCAGCTCTCCCAGCTTGGCTCCAGCCCTGGGAGCTGCTCCAACAGGTTCCCATCTTCCTTGGTAAATTCTGTGAATTAGCACATTACAATCAGAATTGTATGAATTTCTGGGAATTCAGTGACAGCTGCCCCAGCAGCTTTGCAGCTTCGGAGGTGACTCTGAATTCCCGTGCTGGAGTTCCTGCATTTCTCCCACTGCAAATCCAACAGCAGCTTCACCCAAGGAGAACACACAGGGCTTGGCTGCCAAGAGCACAACCTGCAAGTCAACAGCCTCCAGAGGGGTCACTGGAGCAGCCATGGAAACCAGGGATGGGCCACATGGTCTGGGAGGTCACAGCCAGCACTTCCAGCCAGCAGCACATGGCCAGAGCCACCAACACCCAGCTCCCACCCCGAGCTCCCCATGGACTGGTGAGGGTGGGCAGGAACAGGGCCAAGGCACCCACACCCCCATGGAACAAGGGAAGCAGCACTCCTTGGCAAGAGCCTGTTTATGGCCCAAAGTCACCCTGATAGAGGAAGTCCGGGGCCTCTGTGACCAAAGCAGCTGAACTGGGAGCTGAGGGAGAAGATCAGCGAGGAGCACCGAGGGCACAGCCGGTCCCTGAGCTCTGCTGCACATTCCTGCTGCAGGATCCTGCCCTGGGGGCCCAACCCAGCTAAGTCAGTGCCACTCCCCTTGGAGCCCAGCACACGGGTCTCACCCTGGGCAGGAGAACCTCCCCAAGCCCATGGCACTGAACAGCCCTGGGCACCCTGTCCATGTGTCCAAGTGTCCCTGTGTCCATGTGTCCCTGTGTCCATGTGTCCATGTGTCCCTGTGTCCAGGTGTCCCTGTGTCCATGTGTCCTTGTGTCCAAGTGTCCAGGTGTCCATATGCCCCTGTGTCCGTGTGTCCAAGTGTCCAGGTATCCCTGTGTCCCTGTATCCCTGTGTCCACATGTCCAGGTGTCCCTGTGTCCTTGTGTCCAGGTGTCCATGTGTCCCTGTGTCCATGTGTCTCTGTGTCCATGTGTCTCTGTGTCCCTGTGTTCAGGTGTCCATGTGTCCATATGTCCATGTGTCCCTGTGTCCAGGCGTCCCTGTGTCCATGTGTCCCTGTGTCCAGGTGTCCATGTGCCTCTGTGTCCCTGCGTCAAGGTGTCCATGTGTCCATATGTCCCTGTGTCCCTGTGTCCATGTGTCCATATATCCATGTGTCCCTGTGTCCATGTGTCCATGCGTCCATATATCCATGTGTCCCTGTGTCCCTGTGTCCATGTGTCCATATGTCCATGTGTCCCTGTGAATGCTAAAAGCCTGGCTGCAGAGAGGTTTCTCAGTTTTCTGACAGGGTCTGTGTGAAAGCCTTGCTTTCTCATGGACGCTATGGGAAAACAGTTGGGAGATTTTGTAAACTATGGTATTGTTATGGTACCAAGGAGAAAATATCTGAATAAGTGTTGTTGGGTTCAACCAGTCCCTCTGGGGGTGGTTGGTCAAGGAACCAATGAGCTTATGTCAGTCCAGCGTGCTAAGGTATGGAAGCAAATTTGTAAATTAATAAAGGGTCAGTTTCATTCCATCCTAAACCGTCCATGTCGCTTTCTTCTCTGATCTCGGCTCACAAGGGACATCTCCCTGTGTCCCTGTGTCCCTGTGTCCCTGTGCCCACGTGTCAGTGCACACCTGGATCCAGCGTTCCAGCCTTGCCACCCTGCACATAGCCCACCATAACCACCCTCCATGAAAGGACTTCTCCCCCCTCCAAAGCCACGTCTCTCTGATTCTGCCTTTCCCAAGCCAGGAGTACGTTCCCACCATCCCCGCGCTCCCAGAACGTCCCTCTCCTTGCTTGCAGTGCCTGTGTCTCACCTATGTGCTCCCCATCCCAGATGAGCAAACACATCCCTCCTGCAGGTGCTGTCTCAGCTCGTCTTTCCTGAAATGTCAAATGCAAGGATCCAGATGAACGGATCCAATGGACCCCAGGAATGCTCCTGACCCGACTCCTCGAGCGAGAGCCGCCGGTAATCGGTCAGTGAGGAGAGAAATCCAGAGCTCATGCATTTAGCAACTGGAATATTGTGCACTGCCCTGCACAGCCCCCTCTGTGCCACTCAGCCCCGTTTGCTCAGCTTTACGGGCTGAAATAAAACCTTGGTTTAAAGCAAAGCGCAGCCCCAGGATTCCTTTGTTGCCACAAGCAGAATTTTAGGGTTGTTCTTTCCTTCTGGAGAGCTCCCATAAAAACACACCCAGGCTCTGCCTCCTCAGGGTGCCTGTACATGAAAACTGCTCCAGTTCACAACCAGAGAATGACAATGTGACCAAATGTCCCCAAGGCCAGGGAGGCTGCTGGGGGAGCCGGGAGTTGCGGCTCCCAGAGCCAGGCCCAGGGAAGGGAACGGCCCTTGGCTGGTGGTCGGGTAACAAATAACCTGGCAGGGGGAACAGAGACTGGTTTGAACCAAGCTCCCTAAAAGCCAGGGCTGGCATCTCTCAGGCAGCTTCCAGAAGAGCTCAAGGCAAAGGAGAGACCCTGTTTAACAGAGGCTACGAACTGCAAATGCTCCTTAAACATTCAGCAGCAGCAAAGCCGGGCATGCTGGACCATGTCTGCTGGCTGAGGAGGGAAGGGATGGGTGCAGCTGGGAGGGCAGGAAGAGGAGGGCCCTGTTACTCCCATGTCCCAAGGCCATGGGAACAGGCAGGGGTGCCCTGTCCCAACCCCGAGGTGGCACTGGGCCCCCTCTGCAGCCACAGCCAGCAGCAAACAGCCCCAGGCAGGAGTGAGAGCAGGGCTGCACCTGGGATCATGGACTGAGAGAACAGGGATTGCAGCCCCTCCCTGAGCCTCGGGCTCACTGGGTGGCCACAGACCCTTCCCCTCCCTTCCCCCAGCCTCACTCCCTGCCTTCCCAAGACACACGGGACAGCAGCAGCTGGGATAACACATCCCTTTGGATGGAGCTGTGCTATGAACATTTCCCCCTTTCCCTGCCTGCAAGCAAAACAGGAGGGACTGGCACAGACAGAGAAATGAGATTTCCCTCCCTCAGCAGCCAAGCATCTTGCTGGAGCCTGGTTTGGATTGCTGTGAGGACACTGAAAGGACAGGATGGATTTCAGAGACAATAACTCCATATTAACATCATACCTGTGTCACTCCTCAGGCTGCATTGCCAAAGGCTTCCACCACAAGTCTCATTAGCAATCCCATTAAAACAAGCACACAGCTGGTGAGAGCGTTTACTGTGCAAAAGAGTCAAATTCTTCTAAATTTATGGTGGCAAAATTGATTACTGATTCTAACATCTGTTGCAGATTTTACATTTAAATTCTCCTTAAAAAATCCCTCAGCTCAGAAACCTCAGGCATGGCTCCCCTCCCCCAGGAGCCACATAAATCATCTCCCTGCAAATCAAATGTGTCTCTTCATAAAAACAATTGTTCCTGTCATATATTACATAATAATCAGCACTAAAACCTGCTGAGGATGTAATTCAATGTATTTATGCTGTTTGTAATCACACAAAGACAAGGGTACCTTGGAAGACAGGATAACGTTGGGAAAAACAAAAAGACTCAGGTAAAGAGCAGCAGATGCAAGGCTGGGAATGTTTAAATATCAAACTGGTCTCTTCATCACCCAGGAATGTAACAGGAACTACCTGTGAGCAGTGTGAAAATGCAGACCTGGAGACAGCAATGGGAGATGTTTCTGTACCCCGTGCCTTCCCCTGGATTAACCATTCCTAGCAGCTGCCAGCAAGGAATATCCAGCCACCAAACCCAGGCACTGCCAGTGTGTAATATCCTAGCACAGGCAGAGGGAACTATTTCCCATCTTGATCTTTTTTTAATAAAGGAAAAAACCCCAGGCGTCTGCTCCACATCTCCCAGGGAGCCCTGACCCCGGTTCTCCAGGAATTCCTAATTCCCTCGAAGCAGAGAAAGAGTGAGGGCAGGGTTAGATCCCAGATCTGCAGCACGTGTGGTGTGTGATGTCCAAAGGCACAGCCTGAGCTCCGGGCAGTGCCAGTGAGCCACTTCCTTTGCTTTGTGACCCTGCTGGAAGGACAGCAAGGACGAGGTTCTGCTCCATCACCAGCTCCCGCAGTGCCACACCATCCCATGAGCCTGCAGGGCTCATTCCTGCTCTGTGCATGGCTCCAGTCTGTTCGAGGGAACGTCGGCACCTGGCCCCTGCAGGTCCCAGCAGCTCAGCACTGCCAGCCCAGCTCTGGCAGCACAGCAAGCCCTGCCAGACCAGCCCGTGATGGGACAGGATCCATCATGAGGGAGTCAAGGAGGTACAGGGAGAGGAGGTGACACCACGCCAGGGCTGGAAGATGTTCCTCAGAGCCCCACTGACAGCAGGGACCTTCAGCCCAGAGCTCACCGAGCCCATGGACACCCACGGACCAGCAGCCACTTGCTCAAGAGCTGTTTTACTCTCCCCAGGTCAGGAAGAGCATTCCCAGCAGGTCAGAGAGGGATCCTGCCCCTCTGCCCGGCCCTGGGGGCACCTCTGGAGTGATCCTGCCCCTCTGCCCGGCCCTGGGGGCACCTCTGGAGTGCCGTGTCCAGCTCTGGCTCCTCAGCACAGCAGGGCCAGGGAGCTCCTGGAGCGGGGCCAGCGCCGGCTGTGAGGATGAGGAGGGCCTGGAGCATCCCCGTGCCCAGGAAAGGCTGAGGGAGCTGGGGCTGCTCAGCCTCGAGAGGAGCCCCAGCTGAGAGGGGCCCTCAGCCCTGGCTGTCCCTGGCTGCAGGGAGGGCTCAGGGCAGGGCCCGGGCTCTGCTCCGGGGCCCAGCAGTGGCACCAGAGCCACGGGCAGGGCCTGAGCCCAGCAATTGCCCTGCACAGGAGGCACAACTCCTGCCCTGGGCAGTGCCCAGCCCTGAACAGGCTGCCCAGGGAGGGGCTGGAGGCTCCCTCAGCGGGGATATTGCAGAGCCCTCTGGACACAATCCTGTGCCCTGTGCTCTGGGATGGCCCTGCCTGAGCAGGGAGGTGGCACCAGGGACCCTCTGGGGTCCCCTCCAGCCTGGCCTGGCCTGGGATTCTGTGAAGGCAAAAAGCCCCCTCAGAGCTGCTGCCAAGGGATGTGAACCATGAATAGGACACGTGCTGCTCTGTCCCATCACCATCTTTTCTCCAGCTGTTTTCCCAGTGTTTGGGTAGAAATCCACAAGCACTTTGTCACACTGGGTCACTGCATCCCCATCCCATTTCTCAGCAGCTCAGCAGGGGATTCCCATTTGTCCCAGCCAACATCCCTATTGCTTGGGAAAACACTCGGTGGTTTATGGACAACGACCAGGACAAGTTTCCAGAGCTCCTCAGCCTGCAGAACATGGTCCAGTCACCCTGAGGGACACAGAGCCCAAACCAAACAAACACCAGAGGATCCCAAATCTGACTGGGGGGGATGAGAGCTCACAGACCATGGGTTGTTTTCCTGCTCAGCACATCTGGCTAAAGGTATTTTGGAAAAAAGGCATCAACTTGATTCTAAAACCTTCAGGGATGGAAAATCTCCCCATTCCCTCTTGAGCTGGACCCTCATCACTAGTTTGGAACCCATTCCTCATTCGGATATGGATTAGGAAGCAGCAATGGCTGGAAGAAACATCTTTCAGCAGAGACTTCTCATCCTGATGATGAGCTAAGGATTCACACCCTCAGTGCCTGCTCCAAGCACTTGTCTATCACACCAAGTCACCTCTCAATCACTCTCACAAACCCAAGGCTGTCAGAAGATGAGGCTCCAAAACTCAGACATGGTGTTTGGGAAGGGCACAGTCTGAATTTCACACGTTGATGTTTTTATTTTCCCTCTCCATTTAATTTCAGGGGTAGAGGACTCAGGACAAGAACAAAGGGAGCCTTTGGGAGTCCACCTGCTGGTTTAACATAAGCTCCTCTCTCAAGAAGTGCTTCTCAGCACAGAAAATTTAACATGAAGATCATTTCAATGAGAGCAGCTGTAGGAAGGATCAAACTTGCTCCAAGTAGCAGTGGACAAAGGGGGGGTTCATGTTGTTTGCTGCAGCGAGAAATAGCACAAGAGCTTTTTATCTTTTATTCCTGGGCTTCCTTTGAAAATGGATGTAGCAACTAATCCCCGACATGTTGGATGAGGCTGTCAGATCATCCCAGGAACAATTTGTTTTAAATTCACCCCTTTACTGAGGCTCAAGAACTTTGTGCAGGAGCTCAGTTAAAAGCATGAAATCCATTATCAGCACGACTGGGCCAAGGCCGGGCTGGACAGGGCCGGGAGCAACCTGGGCTGGTGAAGGGGTCCCTGGGGGTTGGAATGGGGTGAGTTTAAGGGCCCTTCCAACCCAAACCATTCCAGGACTCTGAGGTTCTATAACCACCTCACTGAGGCAAGAGGTTTGAAGCCCATCTTTGCCTGGGCCCTCCTGTATTGAACGAGACCTGGGCTTTGGCTGGAGGAAACAGCCAAGAGAAACATCCCCTCTCCTTTCTCACTTAAAACCGTGTCCTTTCCTCTTCCTCTCTCCCACTTCTCAGTGTGGATTACCAAACCAGAGGATTGCTTTGCCACCACCCACCGCTGCAGCCCCAGACAGGGAGCAGGGAGAGAGCAGGACCAGCACCTCCCAAACCCCACAAGGGTGGGCACAGCAGGTACAACTCGTGTTCCTATAAACTCCCTTTGCCCACTTTTATTTTCCAGTGTGCCTGGCCCAAAGCTGCCCATGGCTGCTCAGCAGTGACTCAGGTGAGCTGCAGAGCCAGCTCCTCTCGGCCTGGAAGGACTGAGTCAGTCTGGAAGGTTTGTCAGGCACTGCAAAAATCTGGGACTCGTATTTGTTTCTGGATAAATTAACATCACCTTCCCAAGACAGCGCAGCAGCATTCCACACCCAGCCTGGAAAAGGGTCAGTACCTCTCAGGAACTCACAGCTGCTTTAGCTGCCCCCACCTCCCGTATCCCACAGTCCCACAGAACAACCCCTGTGAGCTGCGGGCAAGGCGGGAGGGGAACAGAGAGTGGTGCTGATGCCCAGGAGCACTCTGAGGCTCTGGGTACCACAATGCTGTGTTTGATCAGTGCAGGAGAGTCCCCTGTGCTGCCACTGCTGAGGTCACACCTCCAATCCGGGCTCAGTCCTGGGCCCCTCAGGACAACACAGACCCTGAGGGGCTGGAGCGTGTGCAGGGAAGGGAACGGAGCTGGGAAGGGGCTGGAGCCCCAGGAGCGGCTGAGGGAGCTGGGAAAGGGGCTCAGCCTGGAGAAAAGGAGGCTCAGGGGGGACCTTGTGGCTCTGCACAACTCCCTGACAGGAGGGGGCAGCCGGGGGGGGTCGGGCTCTGCTGCCAGGGAACAGGGACAGGAGGAGAGGGAACGGCCTCAGGCTGGGCCAGGGGAGGCTCAGGGTGGATATTGGGAAAATTCCTTCCTGGAAAGGGTGGTCAGGCCTTGGCAGGGAGGTTTGGAATCCCCATCCCTGGAGGTGCCCAAGGAAGGCCTGGAGGTGGCACTCAGTGCTCTGGGCTGGGGACAAGGTGGGGATTGGGCACAGCTTGGACTCGATGGGCTGGGAGGGCTTTTCCAACCTCAATGATTCTGGGATTAAGAGGAAAAACCAACAAACAGCAGCTTCCCCAAGAGTTCCTGCTGTCCCCTGTGTGATGCTGCCTCGTGCAGCCGAGCAGGGCTGGCAGAGCAGGGTTTCACCAACTGGAACAACCATTAATTGGCTCTTGTGTTATCAGTGTTTCAAGGACCCTTCAAAGTGCAGTTGCTTGGAGGAGAAAATGCACCTGCTAGTGGAGCTGCTTTCTCCTCTCCTCTTCACCTTGACCAGGGTATTTTTAGCTGTATGGACAGACTTGCCAATACTTTCACCTTCAACTGTTTGCAAGGAAACTTCTGACAACTCCCAGTAATGAACACCCAGGATCAAGAGAGGCAGCAGGAAAGGAACGATGGGCAAAAGCAACTTCCCAAAAGGTTTTTTCAGAATTTTGTGCCCTCAGTATTTTAGCTCCCGTTCTTCCCACAGATTCCCCTGCTCACAGAGAATTTAGTCTGCACTTGATTTCAGTACCCTCAGAGCTTGGCCTGAGGTTTTGCATAAGAGCAGCTGTACCTCCACACACAAAGCACCTGATCATGCTGCCCGCTGCCTTTGCAGTAGCAAGTGCCACTCAATTCCTCTGAGCCTCACAGATCTACTAATCTAAGTTCATTTGGCAGAGAATGGTCCAACACTGTCATCCAAGAAGGCAGAAAAACTCATTATTCCAACAAAACCTCATTATTCAAAGGCAACAGTCTCTCCTGGCTGTTCATCCCAGCAGGTAACGTGTCAGCGTCTGCCAGATCAGTAAACACAGCCCTGGCTTCCATCAGAGCAGGAACAAGAGAGGCAGAAACGCTTGTGAGGCACTGTTCTTATTCACTCACGTGCTGCTGGGCCCAGGAGTGCGTCATTAATTACTGCACAGCTCCCCTGTCACACAGAGCCTGAGCTGCCACCGCCCCAGGGCCCCCAGGACTCAGCTGAGTCCAACACACACACACAGACACTGTGCAAAGGCCCCCTGTGCTGGGAGCTCAGATCCCCTGGGTTGGGTCAATCTTCCAGAGAAAAGCAGATTTCTCTGGAGCAGGAGGGTGACAGAGCTACCAAACTCGAGCACACACACTTTAATGTCCTCTATGGCCGTTTCAAGGGAGCCTCTGAGAGCCAAGGGACACGGGGGATTTACAACTCTTCCCTGGGCTTCCAGCTGTCCTTCAGCAGCCTGTGTTCAGCGTAACCCCTTTGATAGGAAATCTTCTATTATTTGAGAATCTCTTCATCTCCCATAGCACTTTATGTTCACAGCATTTGCTGTCCCATCTGACACATCCTGCTCTGGAAAACCGCTCAAACCTGCTGCACTTCCCACACCTGAACGCCCAAACCATGGGAATACACTCCCAGCACGCCCAGAACCCACTCCATGGTTCATCTAAAAGCCTCTCAAGCCTTCTGCTTCTGCAGAAAGTAGGAGCAGGTAAGGTGAGAAGGAAGAAGAAAGGTGTGGTGAGTCAGCAAAGTGCAGAAGGAAGGAAAAAGCCATTTAAAAGTCCATTCTTCAGTGGGTACCTTTTCAGCCAAGGCCTTTAAGCTGTCCAGAAACCTCTGCCAGAAGTCCTTGAAGAGGGGTCTGTCAATCCTCCTCAGGCTCTCCTTGGTGCTGGCATCCACACTGACATAGAGCTGGGTCACAGGCTCCAGCTTCCTGCGAAGGGAAAGGGGAATTGCTGCTTTCAGGAATCTGCTGCTTGAGCTTGTGTTCTCCTACAAAAGCAGCAACAGGACCTGGACAGGATTCCCAGGGAAAACCATCAGAGCCCAGAGGTTCATGGCTGCCAAGTGACCACCATCAACAGCAAGGTGCTACAGCCTCAGCGAACAGCAGCCCAGGGCTGAGGACTCACACACAGCCTTGGCTGACAATTCCATTGTCGTTCCTCGCTGCATCAGGACACATCTCACTCCAGCGGAGCTGTAACACATCGGGAAAGGCTTCCCAAAGGAAGGGGTTCAGGTGAGGCACGGAGAGGTTCTGCAATCCACAGAGCTCTGCCCTTTCTCCACGATCTACTTGGCCCATGGGAAAACATTCAACACAAATGGACAACGGGAGGAATTTCCCCATGGAAAGGGTGCTCAGGCCTTGGCAGGGGCTGCCCAGGGAGGTTTGGAGCCCCCATCCCTGGAGGTGCCCAAGGAAGAACTGGAGGTGGCACTGAGTGCTCTGGGCTGGGGACAAGGTGGGGATTGGACACAGGGTGGACTAGATGATCCTGGAGGGCTTTTCCAGCCTGAGGGATTCTGTGACTCTAAATTCAGCCCTAATTCAACCAGTTCCTACTGCTGGACATGCTGAACTCCCCTGGCCCACAGCTGGATCATCATTGACATTTTTGAAGGGATCTCAAAGCTGTTTAGAAAATAAACCCACACACAAACCAGCACCGTGTTCTCCTTCCACTGCCAAGGCTCTTATTCCCCAGAAGTCCTGAAGCAGAGCCTCTCTGGTCACACGTGCTGCTCACAGCACCTGGAGCCCAACACTGGGAACTTCTGGAGGGATTAAACCTCCTGTGCTGTGGGAAGAGCCTGGGTGGAGTCTGATCCCTTCCATAAATGCCAGGGGAATAAAGGAGAAGCAGCAGCACCACAGTCCATCAGCAGAAGGATCACAGGGATTAGGAACAACATAGAAAGGAGCTCCCTTAGAATCCCTAGATCACTGAGGTTGGAAAAGCCCTTCAAGGTCACCAAGTTCAGCCTGTGCCCAATCCCCACCTTGTCACCAGCCCAGGGCACTGAGTGCCACGTCCAGGCCTTCCTTGGGCACCTCCAGGGATGGGGACACACTTCCCTTTCCCCTGACAAACCCTTTCCCCTGACAGAAGTGACAGAGGCAGGGAGGGTAACACAGCCACCCCTCGTGGCAGCTCCCACCCCGGGGGCTGCAGCATGAACAACCACGTCCCAATCTACCACAGAGCCCTCAACATTCGGGGACAGCATTTTGGGAGTGTTGTATGTGAAGGCTGTAATGAGCAGGCACCAGTCCCAGCTTCATTTGGTTCTCTAGAGAAGATGAGAAGAAATCAGAAGCTATTGTTCAGCTGCCAAACAGTGCCACCTAAAAATACACTGACCCCTGCCCACCCCAAAGGTGACAGAGGGATGAGAACTGGCCAGAATGAGACTGAGCAGAGCTCTTTGTGTCCAGAGAAATCCACTTAACGTGGACACTCGACCAACCACCTGAGCACATTCTCTCTGTGTGTATTTAGACAGCAAAATGAAATAACCCAGAACAAACGGAACATTTCAGGTTAAAATCTCAGTTTTTTAAACAAGTTTGTCTGGACTGGCAGCCCAAAGCCACAGACTCCAAAATGACCAAATGTTCTGGGCCTAAGTGGATTGAAGTGCTCAGTTTCAAGGAATACTGAGCCAAACTCTTTCTTTACTCAGTGCTGTCTTTGCTTAATTAAAAGGGGCCCCAGTGAAGATGGAGCAGGTGCTTTTCAAAAGAGGGGCAGAGAAAAATCATCTCTTCTCAAACCTAAGGACAGGCAGGAGCCAGCCTCACTGTCAGCACGGGGAAAGTGAAGGAATTAGAATTGATCCCAGGCAGGGATTTCAGCCCCACATTGCTCCAAAGGGGAACGGTCCACAGGGCTCTGCACGGCTGGGAACTGAGCCAGGAGGAGCTGGGCACGTTCTGCCAAGGGGGAACAAGGAGAAAGGGCAGCCATGGGTGCAGTGAGGACAAGGACACAGACTGGTGTTCCTGGGACACAGCTCCAGTGCAGAACTAACAGCAAATCCAGCTGGATGGTACCAGGATGGATTTGGGGTGTGAACTTCCGAACTAGCTCAGACACGTGAGGAGAAATCCAGGACAACAAATGCATGGCATTTACACATGGACTTGGGCAGAAATCCTGAGCTGAAATCTTCAGCTGAGCTGTGCCACTCAATGAATAAATTGACTTCAGCCCTGAGGTGGCTTCTCCACACAGGACAGAGCCCACAAGGGACAGGAACAGCAACATCAGAAATGAGCATTTGCTTGTGGGCATTAATAATCTGCTCATTATCGTTATTATTGATCATAAGTGCAAACCCACACACGAGGGTTGGTCACAGCCGTGGATCAGAGACAGGAGCCAGGTAAGGGTTCAGTAGGAGCTCCCCTGGTGTAAAACCTCCCTCAGTTCATTGTCAGCCTGGGGCAGGTGAAGCTGCAGCCCAAAGAGAGGAGGAGGAGGAGGAGGAGGAGAGGAAGGCACAAGGGGCACCCGCTGGAGCCCCCGTCCTGAATCCAGCACCACGCCAGGCCATGCTGCCCTCTCCCTGAATGGGCTGGGTTGGGTTGGGAGGGACCTTAAAGCTCATCCTACCATGAGCAGGGACACCTCCCCCTATCCCAGGCTGCTCCAAGCCCCAATGTCCAGCCTGGCCTTGGGCACTGCCAGGGATCCAGGGGCAGCCACAGCTGCTCTGGGCACCCTGTGCCAGGGCCTCCCCACCCTCCCAGGGAACAATTCCTTCCCCATATCCCATCCATCCCTGCCCTCTGGCACTGGGAAGCCATTCCCTGTGTCCTGTCCCTCCAACCCTTGTCCCAAGTCCATCTCAGCTCTCTTGCACCAGAGGTCACCCTGCCTATTTCAGGAGGAACTTTTCGATTACAGCTCCTCTGCTGACAGCACAGAAGTGAGCTGGGTGCCTACTTCAGTTCCCATATTAAGCAAATCATCTGCTTTGATGAGCCAAAGATCAGTTGCAATTTTTAAGACAGCAAGACTAGCATTTTATCCCCTTCTTTTTTGTTTCTTTTCAAAAAGATTCAGCAGATCCGAAAAGTGCAGCTTCAAAATAGAGTGTGTGCTCTCTTTTTAAACTGCTATATTTAGGAAAGAGCAATTTCTATCTATCAGGCACATAATACATGACTTAAAGTAACTTGATTACACAATTATTCAATCATTTGGAATGCCTTTGTGGTGTATAATTACTCACTCCCCAATTGCCTGCGCTCCCCGCTCAGTGCCGGATTCAGACCACGAGAAGGAGTGCAAAGGAAGCTCTCCCAGGAGCACTGACACAGGAGGGAGCTGGAACAGGCTGGGTGACACAGCAAGGCCACCCTGCACGCAGCTCCCACGGCTCCAGGGCTGGACTTGCTGCTGTTCTGAGCTGCTGGGATCCTGAGGAGCCCCCGGCCTCCCTGGAGCTGCATTTCCCCACACGCTGCACTTCCTTGCTACACTTTGGTAACAGCAGCCTGGATGCTCCAAAACATCAGAAAAAGGGATTCTTTACCTTTGTAAAGACTCTGAAAGAGCTCATTAAACTGTTTGGAAGATTTCACTCAAGTCCCTCTGAGGGAGGTTGAACGGAGCCCACTTTGCTGACGGACATGTGCTTGTCACCTCTCCATGTCCTGCTGGAGGTGCTGGGCTGGACAGAGCTTTGGGCTGAGCCTCCACAGCTGCTGCTCTGGAGTCAGAACAAAGATCAGCCCCAAAAGGCAACGTCTGAGCTCGGTGCCCTGCTCTGGCTGACAGAGGGACACCGGTTATCCCTGCCCCAAGCACAAACCACAGCTCACCCACTGCTCCCCTCCTGCCACACCTTCACAGGTGCCACGTTCCATCCTCTCCACTTCCAGAAGGCATCACAGCTTGTTTAGGAGGTACAGAAAAGAAAATCAAACTGAGGGGCAGAAATGGATGAGAAAGAACATGGGGAGATTGAGGTTAAAATCAAACAGACCCTGAGGGGGCGTTTTCATCACTGGTGCTTTTGCAGAGCTGAGTCCGAGGGGCCACTAAATGGGATTAAGACACAGGTCAGCAGCCCAGTGTTCCAGATTAGGACACAGGTCAGCACTCCAATGTTTCAGCAGGAAGTTTGGTAGGAATTTCCTGCAGCTCTTACCTGATCTCCTCAGGGAACTGAGCGTTGGTGACCAGGAAGGTGGAGATGCCGTGCTGGTGCAGCAGCCTCACGAAGCGGTTGATCTGCGGGTACATGATGGGCTCCCCCACCAGGGACAGGGCACAGTGCTTCACCATCAGGGCTTCCTCCAGGCGAGCTGCCTTCACTCCTGACACGCCTGGGAGGGGAGAACAGCCTTAAATCAACAGTGGATGGGCCCTGAGCAACCTGCTCTGGAGGAAGGTGGCCCCGCCCGAGGCAGGGGGTGGCACAAGAGGAGTTTTAAGGTCCCTTCCTGTCGCTATTTTCCCCACAGACGAGTAGAGAAGCGACACAAAGTCCAGGCTCAGGGATAAATGGAAGCGCTTTAATGATCTCTCAGAAGGCTTTTATATGTTAGTTTGCAAAGTGTGTTAAATGGCATAAGGTAATTGGTTTTTGCCATCCACCCCCTAAGGGGATTGGTCAAGTTCTAAGACACCCATCTCTGAATGTTTTTCTAGTTAGAACCATAACAATCCTGCAAAACAACCTGCAGCTGCAAGAAGTTTACAAAACTGTAACATTGTTTTGAGTTACTTGCATGGGAAAGACAGAACTCTCACAAAATGCTGCAGAGAGCTGAAGAAATTCTCTGCTGAAGCTTTTTCAGCATCCATACCTTACAACCCAAACCCTTCTGTGGTTCTCTAAAAATCCCCCTCCCAAACATCTGTATCCAAAACACAGCTGGCACAAGGAGGGCTGAGAAGAGCAGCTGGAGCCCTCCCAAAGCACAGGGGACACCAGGCCACGGGCAGGGCCCAGGAGCAGCTCCGCAGCACCCAGAGAGCAGCAGCACCCAGAGCCTGGGGCTGGGAGTGCCCTGGGCACCGCCGAGAGCAATTTGCTGGTAACACCTGAGCCAAGCTTAAACACTTGAGCCAAGCTTTCCACTGCTGAGACCTGGGGGATGCTGCTGCACGCTGAGACACAAACGCACAGGGCAGCTCAACGCCGCTCCAAGCAGGTGGGTTACCGGAGGAGCCAGGTCACTGCTGCTGCTGGTGCCTGCCGGCCTCCAGGAGGAGCAGCCCCCGCAGGAGCCGAGCACAGCTCCCCAGGCACAGCAAGGGACTGAGCCCAGCCTGCAAACACAGAACATGCAGCTCCACGGAGGATGTGCTACACAGCAAACCCAGCCCATGGCACGGTCCTGAACAGCCAGAGACCTCCCAGAAGGAGAACACGAGGAGCTCAGATGTAGCGTCCACGTGAAAACAGCACCTGAGTCCCATTCCTGGTGCCCACGGGGGAGCTGGATGCTCCTCCAGCCCAGCCACACCTGACCAGGTGCTCAGGACCCCGGATGAAATCAGCTGCCTCCAAACAAGCTTTCGTTCCAAATCTGTCACTTCACATTTCCCTGACGTGCCTTGATGTACTCGAATCCTACCTGCGGCTTTAGATTGGGGGTTGGTCTGTTTGAAAGATAAAAAACAAAGCCTGGAGTGGGAATCCAGGTCCTCAGCTCCCCTCTCGTTGCTTTGACGCTGCAGTACAGAAAATTACAGCTCTGCTGCAAAGCCCAGATAAAAGAGGTGTTTGTGGATATTGCTCCAGCCTCACGTAGCAAAGCTGGTTTGGAATCAGAGCAGGGCTCAGTGCATTTTGAGGCAGCCAGGCTCAGTCCTGAGGAAGTGACAGGACTAATGGTTATTCCATAGAAACCTGACAGCGCTAAATGAGAGCTTTATTGGAGAAGAAAGCAGCATCTCAAGCACACGCTGAGATTAAAGGACTAACTTTCATACTCCTAAAACTACTGCAAGTCAGTTTTGGAATTAATTAATTTCTCTCTCTCAGCATCTTGCATCTGGACTCTCATAATTACCCTGCCTATAAGCTCTATAAGCAGACAGAACAAAATCCCAACATCCCCCAAAGTCTGAGCGGAACTTTCCCAAAACAGTTTACACCAAACCTGGCACCTCCACCCGGACGAGGGAGTGGCTTTGTACCCAACCATTTGAGCACATGAATCACCAGCCAGGCAGGGATAAACTGCCCAGGATTAGTGTATTCCAGGAGGGCACGGACTCTCCTGAATCCCTACGGCTCTGCTCCTGAAATCCCCTCCCAGCAGAGCACATCTCCCTGGAAAAGCTGACTCCAGCTGCTCTCCTGCTGCTCAGTTAACTTGGGAAAGGGCAGCACCAGCTGGCACAGCACCCTGGAGAGGCTGGGGGCTGACTCTGGTACCCCTTGCAAGGACCTGAGCAGCACCACAAGAGCCTGGGGCGCTGGGGGATGAGGGCCCTGCTCTGTCCATGGTTATCCACGGGCACTCCGAGGATTTCCTGGGACAGGTCATGCATTTCCGTTTGGTTTTTCCCTGTATTATCAGACTCCCACTCTGCCATTCCTGAGTTATGTTTCCATCCTTTGCAAGGGCACAGAGATTTACAAGTCACTCCCCAGAAAAATGTATCCATCAAATAAACTTCCCAGCCTCGCTCCCTATCAGTGAGGAGTCTCTCCATCATTTAATCCAAGAGAGAATTATGGGGCTTTAATGGCTGTGCTCTCCAAATCCAGCACAAACTGTGGCAACACTACAGCAGATGATTCATCATCACCCAGAGGCACCCAGAGTGTAGAGGGCTGTCCTGTAGGGCATCCTAAAGGATAAAGGGACACTAGAATTCTGTTCCTTCAAAGGAAATCTCACTTTTACTGTAATGAATAAAGCACCAGATGAGCTCAGCAGTGTCTCTGGCCCATGGAATGGGTGTGTGGATGCACCTGCCTGCAAAGCTCTGGGGCTGGCACTGGAAAGAGCAGCACCCCCAGACACTCCAGCCCTGAGGGCTCCCTGGCTAAGACACTTCCCATGTTTTCATTCCCCAGAAGCCCAAACAGTCTGTTCCACCTCAGGGGCCAGGGTCCAAACACTTCAGCCCTGCTGGGACCCCTCTGGAGTCCCTGTGGGTGCCCAGCCAGTGCTGCAGCATCACAGACACATTAATGTTGGCAAAGCCCCTGGGATGGAGTCCAACCATTCCCCAGCACTGCCAGGCCACCATTAACCCACCTCCCCAGGTGCCACATCCACAGGGCTGTTAAACCCCTCCAGGGATGGGGACTCCACCCCTGCCCTGGGCAGCTGTGCCAGGCCTGGACAGCCCTTTCCAGGAAGGAATTTCCCCAAAATCCACCCTGAGCCTCCCCTGGCCCAGCCTGAGGCCGTTCCCTCTCCTCCTGTCCCTGTTCCCTGCGAGCAGAGCCCGACCCCCCCCGGCTGCCCCCTCCTGTCAGGGAGTTGTGCAGAGCCACAAGGTCCCCCCTGAGCCTCCTTTTCTCCAGGCTGAGCCCCTTTCCCAGCTCCCTCAGCCGCTCCTGGGGCTCCAGCCCCTTCCCAGCTCCATTCCCTGCCCTGCACACGCTCCAGCCCCTCAGTGCCTTTCTCGGAGGTGCCCAGGACTGGCAGTGCCCCAGCAGTGCCAGCACAGGGGACAGAGCCCAGCCACAGCCTGTCCTTCATTTCCCCACAGCAACCTGGGTGCCCTCACTGCTCAACCAGGTGCTTCCTGGGGTTTTGCTGCCTTTTTTCTTTAAAAATCAATGCCAGTAAAGCCCCCTGCTCTCTGTGCAGAGCTGCTGGAGGAGCCAGTCCTGTTCCTGCCCGAGGCAGCTCCGGCCCTGGCACTGCCCGCTGGGGACTCTGCTCCTGCCAGAGCCGAACCTCTCCCTGTCCCTGCCTCACTCACACTGCTCCTGCTCAATTTGGCTTTCACTGCTTCCACTCTAACAGCATTTCCCCACACACCTCAGGGCAGAACGATGTAAAACTCACTAAATGGAACAGGAGCTCCTGGGCTTTTCTTACCGATTTTTCTTCTCCTTAATAAACCTTTGACTCACAGCACCCAGGACAGGAATGTTACCATCTATCACCCTGCAGAAGTAAACCAGCTTTTCTTTCCCCACTCTGCAGCACAGTTCTGGTCCAGAGCTTTTCTTTTTCCTCCTTTCACAGTTCCAGGCCAAGGGTAACTGCACTCAGGATGCACAGGCACGTTTCGAGTAATATTTATAAATTTGGAAAACAAGCTCCAAAAAGAGAGAACTGGGATGTCCTGACAGGTCCCCTGACACTTCAGCAGTATTTCAGATGCTGAAAAGTCTATCCATAATCATTCCCTCTCCTCAGCCCACGTGGGGAAGACAGCAGGGTAAGGGAAGGAGAAGGTTCTTCCTTGGTCCAGGGTGACAATGGCTTTACTCCGGAGACTTGAAGGCCTCCAGGGCTGGAGGGTCCCACCTCTCCAGGCCCCACCCTGGCTGAACAAGCTCGTTTTGATGTGTAACTTGACCCTCCCAAACAGAAACCAAGTCTGTGTCCTTGTTCTGGGGACAGGGACAACAGGTGGGACTCCGAGCACGGACGGACCTGGGGTTGTGGCTCTCCTGCAGAACCTCCCAGTGCTCAGGACCACAGAATCATTAACGTCAGGAAAAACATCCAGGATCATCAAGTGCAACCATCCCCCCAGCCCTGCCAAGGCCACCACTGCCCCATGTTCCTACATACCACAACCACGCGAATTTTGAACATTTCCAGGGATGGGGACTCCTCCACTGCCCTGGGCAGCTGTGCCAGGGCTGGGCAGCCCCTTCCAGGAAGGAATTTCCCCCAAATCCACCCTGAGCCTCCCCTGGCCCAGCCTGAGGCCGTTCCCTCTCCTCCTGTCCCTGTTCCCTGGGAGCAGAGCCCGACCCCTCCAGCTGCCCCCTCCTGTCAGGGAGTTGTGCAGAGCCACAAGGTCCCCCCTGAGCCTCCTTTTCTCCAGGCTGAGCCCCTTTCCCAGCTCCCTCAGCCGCTCCTGGGGCTCCAGCCCCTTCCACACATCCACTGGCTCAACACTGGTGTTCCTCCAGGTCCTCCTAGGGCAAAGCCCTGCCCTGAGTGTGCCTGTCCCCTCCCCAGACTCCCCTGCCGAGCTGCTCAGGGTGTTTCAGCACCAGCACCCCTGGGGCAGCTGATGTTTGACACGGTGCCAAAGAAACCCCAGCAGTGAGGCTTCCCTGGGGCTGCTGCTCCAAACCAGCCCCGTGAGGACAACAAAGCCCATGGGGCCCTACCCTGAGCTATTTTTCCACCCATGATCCAACTGCAGGCACTGAGACAGAGCAGCTCCGCTCTGCTGACAGAAGGGTTTTGTGCCTGACACATCCTGGATCCATTGGATTCTCTTTGAGCACAGCCAGCCTAAACAATTGGGTTCCCAAAATGACAGCCAAGGCCAGGGCTCATCTTGCACGTTTTTATGGCTGTTCCATTCCATTCCTGCTGCTCACAGGCAGCTGGGAAGAGCAGAAGCCCGGAGCTGTCCTGCCAAGCTGGCCAGCCCTGCCAGCACACACAGCTGACCTTGGCAGAGCAACCAGATCATCACACGTGGGCAGTAAAACCCCCCAGCCTTCCCCATAGTATAGACACAGAACATCAAACTGCAGGGAACTTCTGTGGGAAGCAAAGGGCAGTGCTTTCCAGAGGTGCTGTAGAACTGCAGCTTCAGTCACAATCACAGGTACTGAATAATTCCTGAAAATCAAAATCCCCTGGTTGCTGCTGTTTCATTATTAATGAGACAAACACAGCCCAGAAGCTCCAGGGCTCACACAAAGCTGGGTATTAAGGCTGGCAGTGTATTTCCTGTCAGGTAAGAGGCTGATTGCTTTTGCTTCCTACCTGCCCTCCCTTTTCCAGAGGAGCCAGGATCCCTCATCACCCAGGCTGGCTTTAACCACTGTGGAAGGCTCTGCAGGCCAAGGGAAAGGATTTGACAGCTACCAGGATGCACCAGAGGCAACTCCACTCCACTCCCTCCAGGCAGCAGCACACACTCAGTGGCTGAGGCTCATTCAGCAGACATTAAATGTGCCACAGAAGCTTCTTCTCCCCCATCTTTCTGATACCCTCAATCTCAGACCTCCTCCCCAAAGGACCAGAACGTTCTCACCTGTGTTTGGAAGATGCCACTGCTGGTTATGCTCTAAAAGCACCGGGGTGGGGACAGAGCAGAAGTTACCTTTGAACTGCTTGATCATGTTCTGGTGGTTCTCAATGGCCTCCTGCAGGATCACCTCAGGCTGGTCCATCTTCCAGCGCCACTCGGTGCCCACGGGGTTTGTGTGGTGCCTGAGGGAAGAGGGGACAGTCACTCACTGTTGCTTGTAACCCACCTGGAGAAGTCACCTGCCACCTGCAGACTTGGCATCAACAATATTCAAAGCAACAAGAAATTCCCAGCAACCTCCTGCTGCTGCCCCAACCTCTGGCTGTCACCTCTGAACACCACTCTCACACCCCTCTCCCTCCAGGCTCTGGTCTCCCAGAAGGAAGAATGGACCTTGCGGATAATATTCAACTTTATACGCCTATTTTGAAGCGGGGCTGAAAGGTTTCCAAGCTAAAATAATGTCTGCAAAAACCTCTGTGAAGAAAGGGGAACTGGTTCTGCCTCCTCACAGCTCTGCAGAAGGAAGATCCCAGGCCATTTTTAGCTCCGTTTCAAAGGTACCAAGCACCACCCTGAGGACAAGATTTGTTTCCACCCCGATGTTTGTGCGGTGCTCTGGTACCAGGACAGAGGAGGGGAGGCTCCTCCAAACTCCCTGAAGAGAGCAGGAAGCCTGTGCTGCACCAGGGATGCACTCCTGGTGGATCTGTGTCATCTCCAACATTTTAATCCCCCTGAGCCAAGCAGATTGCAGGGGAAAATCACAGATCTGAGGAACAGCTGGGTCACACTGGGTTGGGAAGCCAACCCTGCCTGGAAAGGATCACTGTCCCCATCTTTGTTTTCTTGGAAACCAGCAAAAGCCAGTCCAGGTAAATCCACCCAGGCACCTGGAAGATCCATGGAGTTTCTCCCCATATCTTAATTTATTAGCATGAGAGGATCATCCAGCCCTTAAATATCATCCTAAAGAAGTCAATGAAATTCTGTGTTTTCACCTTCTTTTCCTGCTTCATCCCCAAATATGCTCCAGAAGTCCCTCCACCTTCTCCCTCCCACTCCCACCGCACAGTTCATTAAGAGCAGCACACTGTGCAGGGTCTTTCACAAAAGCTCTTGGATTAACTCAGCTCTGGACAGGAAAACAACACCAAGCCAATACACTCCTGACACTCAGCTTTCCAGCCAGGTGACCTCTGCTTCCTGCACCCTCTCCATCATCCCTGAAGTCAGCCCTGGGGACAACTGGGAGGTTACAGCTGCACTCAGCCTTCCAGCTACAGGAGATTAGGACAAGACTCCCAGCATGTAACTGAGGCAGAAAGGACAGGGAAGCACCTTCCCAGGATGAAGGGGCTGGTCCAGTCCTTACTGGAGACAAGCAAAAGGCTCCCACTGACCTCTGGACAAGGGGGAACGGATTCAAACCAAAAGAGAGGAGGTTTGGGATGGATATCGGGAGAAAATTCCTCCCTGGGAGGGTGGGGAGGCCCTGGCACAGGGTGCCCAGAGCAGCTGTGGCTGCCCCTGGATCCCTGGCAGTGTCCAAGGCCAGGTTGGACATTGGGGCTGGGAGCAGCCTGGGACAGTGGAAGGTGTCCCTGACATGGCAGGGGGTTGATCCTCATGACCTCTAAGGTTCCTTCCAACCCAAACTAGTCTGGGACTCTGGGATTCTCCAAGTGAGAAACACCTGCAGCTCCACCCTCTGACAGTGCTAAAACACAAATTCCAAACCCAGGCTCAATAAAATCAGCCTTTTCACCCAAACATTTCTTCATCTACTTCAAGAGCAAAGATTCAAACACTGCTCTCAAACTTTACCACCTCAAGGATCCTTTAAGCCAAAACAGCTTTTTGAATTTTCCCTTTATTTCCCCATCTGGCAACACAGAAAGTTTTCTGAATGTCAGCTATAAAAGGCATTTATAAAACTCTTACGTGTTTAACTGCAAAACTTGTACCTTGTATATTTAATAGGGCCAGCTGGCAGGAAATCAATAGGCTCTGGGTGCACCCTGGACAGCGATTAGTGTCCAACAGGCCCTGCATTCTTAACACATCCAACTGTTTATTAAACACACCAGGTCAAGTCTACAGAGCTGCTTATCTGGCAGAAAGGAGGTTCTCTGCTAAGAGGAGGACAAAGGAGCAATGCCTTGGGCTCAGGAGATTGTTCCCCAGTCCCCAGCACAGACAGAACTCCAGCGTCACCTTCCCATCCCCCCAGGCTCGGTGACCTCCCATCACCCACCTCACTGGCTACGCCAGTCTTGAGCAGGAATTTGTGTCAGGGATTAATTCCTTCCTTCCTTGCCAAAATAACACAAGTAAAACGAAACCTCACCCAAACCCCCACACAGCAGAAAGCCTTGGTTTTAGCAGAGATCCCAGGTGTGAAACAGGTTTGGTTTGCTCCTTCAGAGCCACCTCAGTGCCGCAGCCCCACAGACCGCACGGAACACGATGGGAAGCTCCTGCTGGCTCCCCTGGAACCTCCCCAGCCTGCCTCCCACCCAGCTTCCCCTGCAGTCTCGGCACACCTCTGACCCACCAGGACTATGGGACAGCATTCCCAGTGTCCCTGGGAGCCCTGGGAAGGTGCAGCTCCCCAGGGGCTGTGTTCTGCCTCCCCAGTCTTGGGGACTATTTTAATAAATCAGCTTTTGCTTTATCCATTCTGCAGATGGTTATTAAGGAGCTCTGAGGGCAGATGCAGCTCAGGTATAAAATATCATTTACTGCAGCGATCGACTGCCCCAGGGTGATGCCCGGTGGGGAACAGGAAGGTGAGGAAGTGCTGGTGACAGTGACATGAGAGGACAGAGCACATCATTCCCAGGGAGGGCAGGAGCAGAATAAAAATCAGAAGAGTTCAAGAAGCAGGCTCAGTGAACCCTGAGAGCCAGCAGGGGAGATCCCAGAGGAGGAGAGCTTAAGGGAAAAGAAGTTCAGGAGAACTGGCAGTTTTGGAAGCCCTATTAAGGCAGAAGTGCAAACTGCAGCAATAAAAAGCAGAGACAGAACAATAAAATCAATCTGCTCTTCTGCAGCCTCATGAGCCTCCAGCTGCAAACAGAAGGAGGAGCACAGAAACTCAGGGGCATCAGCAGAAAGGGGAAACCATCAGCCATGACCAGGAAAGGACACGCAGAAGAGATCCCAAGGACCTTCCCTGGAATGATGGGAGGAGGAAGAGGGAGACCACAGAAGAGGCTTGGCCAATGCACAAGCCAACCATGTTTGATGTTCCTGCTGGTACAGTCTGAACCTGGCTGCACCTTCTCTTCTGCACCTCCTGAGAGCCACAGGAGGAGCCCAGACCGGGCTGGGAAGAGACCAGGACCGAGATACGGAATCTGAACGAAATGTTTTCCCTAGGATGGGTAAAGTCTCCCTAGAGCAGGCTGGATAAATGGGCTGACAGGATCAGAGGGTGCCAGGGGTGGCTTAGACTGGGCATTAAGGGAAGTTTCTTCATGGAAAGGGTGGTCACAGGGCAGTGGTGGAGAGGTTTAAAAGCCCCATGGATGTGGCACTTGAGGATACGGTCTGGTGGCCTTGGCAGTGCTGGGGGAACAACTGCACTCAAGGATCTTAGAGGGCTTTTCCAACCAGAATTCTGTGATTTTCTTCCCATTGAAACCTTAAAGATGGAAGATGCCCCACACTGAAAAACTCCATCCCAGCTCGGAGATGCTCCCTTTTTTAAGAGCAGAGTCTCCTGAAAGGCAGGTGATGCTCAGTGTCCTGTGCTTGTGTCCACCCATCCCACCCCATCCCACCCCAGAACCCTGCTCAGCACAGCTTCCCAGACTATTCCAAAACTCACTTGGATGCCAAAATGTGCAAATTCACTTTGAAAGCCCCCAGTCACTGCCCCACATGAGTGACTGCTGGACCTGGCACCAACCCTGCAGGGACAAGCAAGGCCCAGTGAGGACATTTCACAGCCCATAATCTGTTTATATGCACTACTGAGGCCATAAATTTGGGAGCTGATTGTAACAAGTACTAGAACCTTCAAGAAGTCCAAGTCCAGGAGAACACAAAGTGCTATAAAATGAAAATCAGAGATTTCAATCCCACACGTGAACATTTTCTGCTACAAATGCCTCAGATGACAGAGCTGGCAGAGCAGCACACAAAGGCACCAAGACCCTTTTTTTCACCAGGGGCATGAACTGGGCACATTCTCTGATGTCCCTCACCCCATTTATTTGGTTATTTCAAGAGCTCCTGGCAGACAGACAGGCCCAAAACTCAACAAACCAGTGGAGAACCCAGGGTGAGGGATGAACCTTGGTCACAACAGATCCCTTCAGGGAACAAAACCATAACCAAACTGAAACCCTGGGAGGAAAGAGCAGCAGCTGAGCAGAACCAGGACTGGTGGCTGGACATGCACAGAGACTCTCTGAGCTTCCAGGCTCAGCTTCCAGGTGTTCCAAACCTGCACTGTCCACTCCTTTGATATCAACACCCTCCATTTCCCTGAAGAATTTACCCCCTGGAATCAAGTTAGTTACTGAGGAGAAGCTTTTGTTTTCATCTGTTTTCAGTTTCTTCTCAATTTTTTAAAGATCTTAAGTACTTCTCCTGCGAGAGATTATTAATTTTTAATCTCTGTATTTTGCAGGGCTTACTGTGATGCCTGGCTTTTGGCCACCCACAGATTTAGTGTCTGAACACAAGTTCAGCTGCTGTCTACAAGCAAAACCTGAAACCTCCAAGCACAGGTACAAACATTAAAGTTACAGCAGAAGAAATATGAGCCAATTTCTTCACAGGATATTTCACTCTGTCTGGTCTGCCTCCTCCTCAGATGCAAAAGTAATAAACCCTATTAATTTAAATCTTATTTAGCTGTTCCATCTCTCCACAATAATTGATTGGGCTTTGGACACTGAGCCAAAAACCCTCATCAAATCAGGCCTGCCTGGTGCCTGTGCTGCAGGGAGGTGTCACAGAGCTCCGAACCCACACTTGCTCTAATTGATTAAAAGATTTGGTCACTTGCACATTTCCATTTAGGCAATTAAGCTAAAGAGACACAGCCCCAGAGAGAGCAGCTGGGAGCAGGGATGGAGAGTGAGACTCCCTTGGGGGACAGGATTACGACTGGGGGTGCTGCAGTAATTGAGGTGTGGGACATCCCCCTCAATGCTTTTGATGGAACAGCCTCGGTGCTGCCTGGGGGGGACACCAAACAATCCACCTTGGAGAATCATGGAATATCCTGAGCTGGAAGGGACCACAGGGATCATCCAGCCCAGCCCCTGTCCCTGCACAGACACCCCAACAACCCCACCCTGGGCATCCCTGGCAGCGCTGTCCAAACGCTCCTGGAGCTCTGGCAGCCTCGGGGCTGTGCCCATTCCCTGGGGAGCCTGGGCAGTGCTCACCACCCTCTGGGGAAGAACCTTTCCCTGCTGTCCAGCCTGACCCTCCTCTGGCACAGCTCCAGCCATTCCCATCTCCCAGGCTGCTTCTCCTGTCCCCACAAAAAGCTGCCACACAATCCTGCACCCCCAGCCTCTCTGAAGGGGACAGGCAGGGAAGCACGAGCCAGTGAGGGGGCCCTGGCAGCTGTGACAGCTCCCAGGGACAAGGGGGAGAAGGAAAGCATCCACTGCAGAGTGAAGGCACATCTCTGACAACCCCTAGTTTTCTGAGGGTGTTTGGATACTGGCTCCACCCATGAGCTCAGTGGAAGGTGTCCTGCCCACAGCAGGGGTTGGAACTGATGGCCTTTAAGGCCACAACCCAAACCACTCTGTGATTCCACCATTACTGGTTTGGGGCCAAAATGTGTCAGCCAGGACCAGCCAACTCCAGTGACATCCAATTCCCAGGGAAAGCAGCTGAACTGCAGCATTTCTTGCCAAAGTGAGGAAGAGAAAATAAACAGGCTCCTTGGCCTTTCCTTCAGGGATCCGGGGGGAGCTCAGTGGTTGTGCAGTTGGAGACACTGGCAGAGTCTACAAATGTCAAAATCCTGAAAGAAGAGATCAAGAAGAAAGAATCCCAGCAGCCTTATCTGCAAGGCAGCGTGCAGAGCTGCACGAGGGGCCCAGCACAAAACCTGTGTGAAAGGCACTCTGCCAGCAGCAGATCAGAGCTGGTGCTTCACGTGCCTGCAGCAGCACAGATGGCACCTGCTGCTCGGAGCTGCCCTGTTTATCCTGCCCAGCCACCAGGGCCTGCAGCTCCACTTCAGCCTCACATGCTGAACAACCTGCAAGGTGGAGGGTTAAAACAGGGTATAGATATGCTGAACAACCTGCAAGGTGGAGGGTTAAAACAGGGTATAGACTGCAGGGTTTGGGAGCTGGGCTGGCACAGGAACAGCAGGGATTGGGTGTGGGAAGGAGGGAGGGAAGATCCCTCTCAGCCACACGAAGGCTGCAGCAGCCCAGGCACAGGAGCTGGAAAAGTCACCAAAAAGACACCTTTTTAAGACAAGCTTAAGGTCCTGGGATGAGCCTCAAACTGAGCCTTTCATCTTCCAACTTAAACTTTCCAGTTTCCAGGGGAGGCCTGAAGACAGCCAGCTGCATTCCACACGGGGGAGTCCAACACCTGCCACCCACCACCCCACAGGAGGGAAATGAATGAATCAATACTGACACTCCGAGCACGGTGCCCTGGGAAGCTGTTTCCTTGCACTCAGGTTGCAGCCATCAGGAAAACCAGCATTGTAGCACTCATTGTCATCAGGCTGCCGCTGGCAGATCCCTCTGAAGTGACAGGTGACAGCGACAGGATGACAAGTTAGAGACACACAGAACGGTGCCAGCTTCTCTAGGTCTCTGCACTAATGGACTGATTTATCAATTATTGATAAATCTGTACTATCTCATTTATCAATTATTGATAAATCTGTACTATCTCATTTATCAGTTTCTGCACTCTCCAGTTCGCACTTGCTGGACTTCCCTGATTCAGCCTATTCCATATCCAGGCTGCTGCTGCTGCCAAAAAATCCTGAGTGAGGGCATTTGGAAGAGAAACTGGGAAATGCTCTGTGGAGCAGAGCTGGGAACACAGCCCCTCATCCTGACCATGCTCCTGTTTGCTGTTCAGGATGTGCCCTGTGTGTGGGGACAGAGGGACAATCACAGGCAGGGCCACGTCCCTCCCAGCACGGTCCCACTGCAGGACTCGACGCACCCCACATGGAAACAGACACGAGCAGAAGGTTTTCCTTCCAGGCACTGCCTGCTCCGAAGCAAAGCAGAAGCTGCACATTAAATGTGCCATTTGCTGCCTCCTTCCCAGCCAGGATTTGAGGAGAGCCCACCCAGAGCACTGATGAACACTTTGGAATAGGCTCCCAAATGCAAACCCCACAGGATGCCCGGTGTCCAACGCCCACATTTAACGTGGGACACAGCTCTCAAGGGCCCTCAGAGTTCGGGCAGCCCTTTAAATGCTCCATGAAATATCTGCGTTATTAAAACCCCCGAGGACTATGAAAGACAGAAAGGGGCACCCAGAGGAATCTGGCTGGTTTTGCATGGAAATGTTATCACAGAATCCAGAATGGCTTGGGTGGGAAGGGACCTTCCAGCCCATCACACTCCACCCCTGCCGTGGCAGGGACACCTTCCACTGTCCCAGGCTGCTCCGGGATTACTCACTGGGATGCTGGACACCCAGGCTAGGGGATGGAATGGGTGTTGTTGGCAGCCTGGGGTAAGGCACAAGTCCCAGAGGAAGTACAGCTCCCATGGGATGATTTAGCAGGGTGGAAAACAAAAGAGCTCAAAGCACAACCTCCCTGTCCTCCCACTCCAGGCGCTCTCACGTCACTGCTGGCATTTCTGCTGAGCCTCAGCCTCTCTTCCCAATCCCACCCTGCACTCCCCCAGCCTGGCACACACCTCCCTTGGAAGCCCAGGCAGGAGTGAGTGAGGAGTGCTGGAGCAGCTCGATCCAGCACAGCTCCTTTCCTTCAGGAATTAACCCCAAAGTCAGTCCTCTGAGAAAAGGGGATACTCTCTGACCAAAATGGGGAGTCATTGAGTTGAGGACAGGTTGTCCAGCCTGGAGAAAAGGAGGCTCAGGGGGGACCTTGTGGCTCTGCACAACTCCCTGACAGGAGGGGGCAGCCGGGGGGGGTCGGGCTCTGCTCCCAGGGAACAGGGACAGGAGGAGAGGGAACGGCCTCAGGCTGGGCCAGGGGAGGCTCAGGGTGGACATCAGCAGGAATTTCCCCATGGAAAGGGTGGTCAGGCATTGGATGGGGCTGCCCAGGGAGGTTTGGAGTCCCCATCCCTGGAGGTGTCCAAGGAAGGGCTGGAGGTGGCACTGAGTGCTCTGGGCTGGGGACAAGGTGGGGATCGGGCACAGGGTGGACTCAGTGAGCCTGGAGGGCTTTCCCAGCCCCAGTGATGCTGGGATTTATCAGCTGCTGGTTTAGGAAGGCAACAGTTACTGAGTCACCACTTTTCACTTGTTCAGAGCAATGGAATTGGTGGGGGTGAATTGGTGGGGGTGAAGGTACTTTAAATACGGAAAATGGCCCCATTTCCAGAGACACTGCTCAGCACCTCGGGGGGTTCACACAACAGCGCCCAGCCCACGCTCTCCAGAGCACAGGGGGCTCAGGGACAGCCGCCCGTGTCCCCAGAGCCCTCACGGCGGTGCCGCAGCCCACGGGTGCCTTACCTCCAGCAGAAGACACACTTGTTGGCACAGGCCAGGCTGGGGGTGGCCTCCATGCAGCGGTGGCTCTCGATGCCGTAGAAGGTGTGCTTGTAGCAGCCCCCGCGGCCCCGCAACATCGACTGAGGCAGGGAAACACACACCAGGAGAGTTAGAAACCCATGTGGGACCAGACTGAGGGCAGAGACACACACACACACACCAGGAGAGTTAGAAACCCATCTGGGACCAGACTGAGGGCAGGGAAACACACACCAGGAGAGTTAGAAACCCATCTGGGACCAGACTGAGGGCAGAGACACACACACACACACCAGGAGAGTTAGAAACCCATCTGGGACCAGACTGAGGGCAGGGAAACACACACCAGGAGAGTTAGAAACCCATCTGGGACCAGACTGAGGGCAGAGACACACACACACACACCAGGAGAGTTAGAAACCCATGTGGGACCAGACTGAGGGCAGGGACACACACACACACACCAGGAGAGTTAGAAACCCATGTGGGACCAGACTGAGGGCAGGGACACACACACACACACCAGGAGATCTAGAAACCCATGTGGGACCAGACTGAGGGCACACACACACACACATCAGGAGAGTTAGAACTCCCAATTTGGAACCAAACTGAGGGCACACACACACACACACACACACACCAGGAGAGTTAGAACTCCCCATCAGGAGCCCAGCTGAGGGCACAGCTGTGGATCTGTTTCCTTCAGCCACCCGTGACTTCAGTTCCCAGTCCAGCAAAGCCCCGAGCAGGGCTGAGGGACACCAGTGCCACCTGCCCTGAGAAATCCCCAGCTCACTATAAAATGTGACTCTTTACATGACCCTGGCAGCCAAAGTGCATTCAGGAGGTCAGACTCACCGCTGTGTTAGAGGAGAAAGAACTTTAAGCTACTCAATCCTTTCTCTGGCAGACCCCAGCACAGCAATGTGCTCCCCTGGAGCTCTTCAGACCCAGCCCATGGAAAGCAGGTGAAGCCTCTTGAGCTGCAGGAGGCGTTCCTGGAAAAGCTCACTCAGGAGTAACAAGGATCCATTTCCAGGCTGTCCTACTGAACACTCCATTCTTTTCATTTATCTGGCAGAGTATTTCTTGCAGCACTAAATTAAATAAATGCCCTGACCTTATAAACCCTCATTCACAGCCGGCAGTGGCTCCAGCAGGATGCTGCACTTCCCCTCCCAGCACGGCCACAGCAGCTTTCCCAACAGGATTCAGCTCCTATTTATCATGCAGGCTGCTTGCAGGAAAGGCTGTCTTTCATTAGCTCAGTAAAATAATAATAAATGAGAAAGAAACTTTACTACTCTCAAGAGAAAATCTGAAATATAACACGGCAGCTTTTAATCTGCCTTCCTCTTCCTGGAGAGTCCTGGTGATCCAACAGAAAGGAGCAGCAGGGAAAAATCTACAGGTAATCCCTAACTGGTTGTACAGGTGGAAGAGGAACTGCCATGGAAAATGCTGTTTATTCTACCCATTCTTCAAATGACAGAGACTTCAGGAGATTCACAAATTCAGGAGAGCAAGTTATATTTGGCTTTTCCTAAGGCAAATAAACAGATTCTTCCTAAAACGTTTCTGCTTTTTTCTGGAATTTGACAGAACCCAATCTTTTCCATCTGAGATATCCCTATGAAACTCTACTTAATACTGCTCCTGCCAGCCCTGCTCCTGCTTTCCACAGACACAAATCTCCACAAAGGCTCCTGAAGACTCTCACACACTGGTGTGAACCTGAGGCAAAGCCACTGCCTGGAACCAATATCAGCTCAATTTATTAGAAGACTTTACATTCAATTCCTGCTTAAGCTAAAAATAGTGTGGGCCCATCTAAGTACACAGAGCTGCTATTTATTTTGTGAAATGGCTTTACAGAGCTGCATTAAAGTCTGGCTCTTTCATAAAAATAGGTTCTCTGGCTTTCTCAGTCATAACATTGAAATTTGGCAAGTTTTCCTTTAAACATTTTGTGACCATGTCTGACACTAAAAATGCTAGCAGAGAGAAATGGTTGTAAGAGTGACCAGCAGAGCAGCAGTGGGACCAGTGCGTCCCCACAAGCACTCCTGACAGCCCAGGGTGGGCTCTTGATGCTGCTCAGGAGAACAAGGCTCTTGATGGAACAGTTCATTGGCACCAGGCACTGCAATGAAAACTCTCTGCAGCCCACCCTGGGGACAGCATCCTAAGGGCTCTTTCACAAATAAACAAAGTTAATCATGCAGCAAAGGAGAGCTCAGAGAGCAAGGACTGATCACTGCCACAGCACAGGAATTAGAGATGTGCTGCTGGCATGTTAACGAGGTGCTCATTCCAGAGGTTCTCATCCAGGGATGCTCAAGGGTGCAGGATGGTGCATCATGGTGGGTGAAGGGGCTGCAGCCCCAGGAGCGGCTGAGGGAGCTGGGAAAGGGGCTCAGCCTGGAGAAAAGGAGGCTCAGGGGGGACCTTGTGGCTCTGCACAACTCCCTGACAGGAGGGGGCAGCCGGGGGGGGTCGGGCTCTGCTCCCAGGGAACAGGGACAGGAGGAGAGGGAACGGCCTCAGGCTGGGCCAGGGGAGGCTCAGGGTGGACATCAGCAGGAATTTCTTCACTGAAAGGGCTGTCCAGGCCTGGCACAGCTGCCCAGGGCAGGGGTGGAGTCCCCACCCCTGGAGGGGTTTAACAGCCCTGTGGATGTGGCACTTGGGGATGTGGGGCAGTGGTGGCCTTGGCAATGCTGGGGGTGGTTGGATTCGATGATCTCAGAGGGCTTTTCCATCCTTAATGATTCTCTGATCAGTGTTGCTCCCCAAATGTGCAACATTAGAGACCAACTCTCAGCTTGAGAGCTCCAAGGGACCTGCCCAGGACAGCTGAAACCACACCCACTGTGGAGAGGCTGCACTCTTCTCCAGGGCTCTGGGCCTCTGCCGGGAATGTTTTCAAGTCTGGAAACTGCTCGAAAAGCTACTGAGCTCCAGAGCCTCCAGGAGACAAGTGCAGGGCTGGGAGGAGGCCGTGTCACACGGGTGTGCTCAGACACACAGGTACCGCACACAGCCACAGCCACGCTCACTCCCTTAGAGCAGCTACATCATTAACAGCAGCTACATCATTAACAGTTACATCATTAACAGTTACATCATTAACAGCAGCTGCGTCATTAACACCACCTCACCCTGGAAATCTGATCTGGTAAATGCTGAGAACCAGGGGAGCCCTGAGTGTCCCTGTACGGATGCTGAAAAAGCTGCAGCAGAGAATTTCTTCAGCTCTCTGCAGCATTTTTGTGAGAGTTCTGTCTTTCTCATGTAAGTAACCCAAAACAATGTTACAGTTTTGTAAACTTCTTGCAGCTGCAGGTTGTTTTGCAGGATTGTTATGGTTCTAACCAGAAAAACATTCAGAGATGGGTGTCTTAGAACTCCACCAATCCCCTCAAGGGGTGGATGGCCAAAGCACTAATTACTTTATGCTATTTAACACACTTTCGTGAACTAACATATAAAAGCCTTTGGAAAAATTATTAAATCGCTTCCATTTCTCCCTGAGCCTGGACTCTGTGTCGTTTCTCTGCTCATCCGTGGTGAGAACAGCAACATCCCTGTCCCAGTCCAGCCCCAGGACAGGGGGTTCAGACGGCCTCGTGTGCCTGCTCAGCTGTGACAGTGGCTGTGCTATCCCTGCTCCACAGCCTCACACCGGGGGTACAACCTTCCCACTTCTCCCTGCCTGGATTTCAGTGGGCAGGAGATGCTTTAGCAGAATAACAGGAAAAACCAGAAAAGGATGTTCCCAGCTCTGTGCCACCGTTGCACTCTCACTCTTTGCAGAGGGATTTTAATAGCTGGAAATGCAAGATTACAGCTTGAAAGATGGAATTTGGGTTTGTGCAAATAATAGCACATTTTTAAATGACATTTCATCAGGAAATTGGAATACCTGAGTAAGTCTCTAGATTTGTTTTTATTTATGAAATGAGAAAAGGAAACAGAGCATACCTTTGTCCATCGGCAGAGCTTCACCCCAGAATGGCTCCCAATGAGTTTATAACCTGAAAACAAAGCAAAAATCATCAAATAATTGAGTTTAGCCTGCAAGAACTGATCCACTAAACACACCAGTTGGTACCTAAAATGATTAACACCATGGGCTCAATGCTGCTCTTCCCCACTGGCCCCAAGGTGACACCACCAACAATGGCAGTGCCACCCCAGGGACTTCAGCCAGCTAGAAATGGTTTCTTTTCGTGGGACATTTACTGACATTGCTGAGTCTGGTTTGAATCAAGGTGCCCAGGACACTCCTGCATGGACAGGAATGCAGAGCTTGTCCAACCCAGGCTGTGGGACAGCTCCCAGACCCCAAGGAGCAGGACAGGGAACCAGAAGCATCTCCCTGGCCCCAAGCCACGACCCCAGAACAGCCTCCTACCCAGAAGCCAGGATCCCTGTCCAGCCTGGAGGGCAGGAGCTGATTCCCAGTGCAGCTGGGAGGGCACAGGAGGGGAACACAAGCAGGGCTCAGCCTGAACCCCACCTGAGCTTCACCAGCTCCACCCCACTGCTTGTGGGGCAGCCACGGTGAGGGAGCTGCTCCTCCAGGCCCAAAGGAAGGCTGAGCTCAGATCACCTCCCTGTTCCCAGCCAAGATCAACACAATTCCATTCCAATGGGTCCAGGAGGATTAATTGCACAACGTTCGTTAAGCACTAAGTGCTATTATTACCCAACCTGCTCGAGTGGGGTTATATTCATTCCTCCTCGAGAAAAGTGCTTAGAGGCCAATATGTCTGAAGGATTAAAAGTCCCTTCAAATCAGCATAAAAATAAGAGGGATTTGAGACGCCTCACTGTGTCCCTCACAGTGGCGTTCACATGTCACTGGCCTGGCTGTCCCCACACTCAGCACATCTCAGCTGCCTACTGCTGCTCGTATTAACGCTTTCAAGGGAAGGAAAAATATCAAATTTTAGCTATCAAGTCTTATTCCTGCCAACTAGCATGAACCTAACAGGGGAAAAGCCTTCAGCTCAGCAAACTGGCCTTCAGCTCCTCCATGGAGCAGCAGCGCCACTGCCCTGCCCTGCTCGCTTGTCCCTGAGCAGCTCTGGCACAGCACGGTCCCAGCGAGAGCAACTGCATCCCAAAGCCCCCACAGCTGCAAGGACACCGGGCCAGGCAGGAATTCCAGCAGCAGCAGATGCCACACCAGCTGCAGAGGCAGAAATGAAACTGTGTGCACACAGACAGGGCTAACAGGGAACCAGACAGCGCTCTGCTCCTGCCACTCACACCCAGCAGGGACCTGCCCAGGCTCCTCTGCCCGATCCACCTGACGTGTTTGATCCATCTCCTCATGCTGGAACGTACAGGCAGAGTGACCTCTGCTGCAGGGAGGCTGGAGAGGGACTTTGGACAAGAGATGCAGGGACAGGACACAGGGAATGGCTTCCCACTGCCAGAGGGCAGGGATGGATGGGATCTTGGGAAGGAATTGTTCCCTGGGAGGGTGGGGAGGCCCTGGCACAGGGTGCCCAGAGCAGCTGTGGCTGCCCCTGGATCCCTGGCAGTGCCCAAGGCCAGGCTGGATGGGGCTGGGAGCAGCCTGGGATAGAGGAAGGTGTCCCTGCCCTGTCCCTTTATGGTCCCTTGCAGTCCAAACCATTCTGGGATTCTGTGACAGCCCTTCTAAGACAGTCCCCAGAGCCTTGGGGACACCTCTACCTCAGACTGGCTGAGACCCAGCAGATCCTGGGGCATTTCCAGGGGCACAGCCACACACACACAGCTGGACGTGGCTGGAACCCAACATCTCCCTGCCCTGGCTCTGTCCTGCCTTTCTGCAGCTCTCCTTTGCAAACAGCTCGTCCAGCAAGGTCTAATCTCAGCTGAGACCTCCCTGCCCTGCTAAATGTGTGTCCTTAGAGGATTTGTGGCTGAGAGCTGAAAAGGTGCTGCATTCCTCCTCCTCTAACACAGCTGTCCAAGGCACACTCTGCTGCTGACACCCAGCACAGCCCAAGCCTTATTTTTCCCATTTCTCCAAATCCAGCAGCAGCATCCTTGTAAGATTATTCTCTCCCAGATCACTTGTCAGCAGCAGTAACACGGCTGCTTTCAAATGGATTTTGGAGAAAAATTACATTGAAATAGGACATGCCCACCCAGATCTGCTACTGAGTTGTCTGAGGGAAGAGAGGAAGCAGCTAAACTGAGCAAGGTGCCAAGCTCCAGAGCTCCAGCATTTTCTCTTAAGTTCCTTAAATCAACTTCCACCATGTGGAGCACCCACAGCTTCCTTTAAAGGCCAAGAAAACTGCACATGTTCAACATCAGAACAGTCTTACAAACTCCAGCCAGCTTTGGAGATGGGAAGGGGGTTACTCATCCCTGTGACTGCCAGCAGTCCCAGCTGCGGTGACAGGAGGGACCAGCAGAGATGTGCAGAGCTCCTGAAGCCACACAACTGGGGTCCTTCACCGTGTGGGGAACTGGGAGAAGGTGTGGTCACCATGGGTGCTGGCCATGCCATGCTTTTGACACTTGGGAATGAGAGAAAATGCCAGAGACCAAGGCTGGACACGTTTTCCAGCCCGGCTGCAGGTGAGCAGAGACGCTACAACACTGCACAGCCTTCCTTCAGCACGGGCTGCACTACTGGGAACGAGGCAGCAGAGCAGTTTGGGCTGAAAGGACAAAGGGTTAAGCAGTGTCCCAGAATCACAGAACTGTTCTGGCTGGAAAATCCCTCTGAGATCGTCAAGCCCAACCACTCCCCAGTACTGCCCCACCTCCCCAAGTGCCACATCCACAGGGCTGTTAAACCCCTCCAGGGGTGGGGACTCCACCCCTGCCCTGGGCAGCTGTGCCAGGCCTGGACAGCCCTTTCAGTGAAGAAATTCCTGCTGATGTCCACCCTGAGCCTCCCCTGGCCCAGCCTGAGGCCGTTCCCTCTCCTCCTGCCCCTGTTCCCTGGCAGCAGAGCCCGACCCCCCCCCCGGCTGCCCCCTCCTGTCAGGGAGTTGTGCAGAGCCACAAGGTCCCCCCTGAGCCTCCTTTTCTCCAGGCTGAGCCCCTTTCCCAGCTCCCTCAGCCGCTCCTGGGGCTCCAGCCCCTTCCCAGCTCCATTCCCTGCCCTGGACGTGCTCCAGCCCCTCAGGGTCCCTCTGTAGTGAGGGCCCAGATGTGACCCCAGGATTGGGGTGTGACCTCAGCAGGGCCAGCACAGGCAAGCACATCCTTACTGCAAAGTTTCAAACTAAACGTGAAAAACTGTGATCAAAGCCAGCCTGGGGGGCTCCAGCCCTGTTCCCACACTGCAGCTCCTGCTGAGCCTCCCTTCTGGAAGCTCAGGCCAGCTCCACTCTTCCATCAGCTTTGCCACAACGTCCCTGTGGCTCTGCCAAGGCCAATGGTGCTCGAATCCAATCCTCCTGATGGCCCCAAGTCTGGGGCTGTGGATGCCAGGACTCCACATTCCCTCCTTGGCTCTGAAGGGCTGGGACTCGTGAGCAATAACTCTAAGTGGGTATTTGGATCCAGTGTTTGGATGGACCTGCTGCTCCCCATCCCTGTGTACCTTCAGACACCGAAGCTGAACAAACCAATCTATTTGTTATTTCCACAGTCTAATACGCAAAGGATTCCTTCAGTTATAAGCAGGCTCACAGTAATCAGCTCAGCTCCTGATGAAAGGACAGGAACATCTCATCTGAAGGCTGGGTATGAGTTGATCCTGCTCTAGATGATAAATTTGAGATGACCTAGAGGCTTGCCAAACTTCACTGAAATTAAGTGTCACTTTTACAGACGTGAATTAAGCTTTTAAACAACCTTTGGGGTGAAAGGAGTGTTATCAGGCAGTAACAGCAGGCTGGGGAACGTGGTGATTGCTCACCCTGACAGGCCAACTGGAGTTTAATAGAGCACAGAGGGATTGGAACTGGAGAGATGGCCAAAGTCACAGCTCCTGATTGCTCCAGAGGCTGGGGCAAGACTGTGCTCAGCTCTTTGGAGCCACATCGCAGCATTTCCACTCCAGCCTGGAAATAAGAGTTTAAAAGTCCTTTCTCTGAAACTCTAAGAATTCATGGAGGGACCCAGCTGAGCTCTGAGCACTGAGGCAGGACACTGCTGTCTGTACTCCCAGGGCACATTCCAGGACATCCAGGTGCTCTGGGTGTGGTTTGCCAGTTTACCAGTGCCACATCCAGTCTTTCCAGGCTCCTGGATGTGGATGAATTATGTCCATAACTGAGCAATTCTGTTATTTCTGAGAGCAGAGCAGATCAGCTGAATTTCTACAAGCACAACTGTCCCTATCAGGAGCTGTGTCACACCACCTGCACACTCTGAACAGCTCCTCTCAGAGCCGTGCTGAGCAGCCTTCAAGGATTGCTGACTATCCCCAGGTGGCAAAATGTCCACAACAAATCCCACAGACACTGAATCCCTGAGGCTGGAAAAGCCCTCCAGGATCATCGAGTCCAAGCTGTGCCCAACCCCCACCTTGTCCCCAGCCCAGAGCACTCAGTGCCACCTCCAGCCCTTCCTGGGGCACCTCCAGGGATGGGCACTCCAAACCTCCCTGGGCAGCCCCTGCCAAGGCCTGACCACCCTTTCCATGGGGAAATTCCTGCTGATGTCCACCCTGAGCCTCCCCTGGCCCAGCCTGAGGCCGTTCCCTCTCCTCCTGTCCCTGTTCCCTGCGAGCAGAGCCCGACCCCCCCCGGCTGCCCCCTCCTGTCAGGGAGTTGTGCAGAGCCACAAGGTCCCCCCTGAGCCTCCTTTTCTCCAGGCTGAGCCCCTTTCCCAGCTCCCTCAGCCGCTCCTGGGGCTCCAGCCCCTTCCCAGCTCCGTTCCCTTCCCTGCACACGCTCCAGCCCCTCAGGGTCTGTGTTGTCCTGAGGGCCCAGGACTGGATGTGCCCTGGCAGTGCCAGCACAGGGGACAATCCCTGCCTGGCTGACACCTCCCAGTTCAGATCTCTGCACCACCAAAAGTTTGCTTTGACCCAAGACTTTGAAATCCCAAAGCAAAAGATTCAGTTCTGGAAGAATGAAGGAGATCAGTGGTTGACAAAGCTCCAAAACCACAAGGAAAAGACCCAGCCATCCTTCTCCAGGAGTGCAGGCACCGGGAGCTTGGGGAAGCCTCTCCGAGGCCACGTTGTGCCTCACGAACTCTGCTGCTTCCACAGCGCTGCTCTGGGGGGAGCAGAGCACAGCTGGCACCGCTGTGCGGGGCCATCCAGCACTCTCCCGGAACAAAAGCCTCTGCTTTGAGGCAGTGATTATCTGCTAGAGCTGCAGCCCAGGGCAGTCTCACACTAGCAGAAGGTTTACAGGGAAAAAATCCCCAGTTTCCTGCGGTTCTGAAGGAGTGCAGTTTAACAGGGCCAGAGCTGGAGGTCGGTGACACAGCAGGACCCATCCCCACCACCTTTAAGGGACCATTTTCCACATTGAAACACAACTGCTGTGCTTGAACCACCACCCAAAAGACAAAGAGTACTTGAAAAGTATTATTAATAATAATAATAATAATAACAACAACAATAATACCACCAAGAAATGCCATTGGTGAGGCATCTGTTCAGATTATATCAGTGTTTTATACAAATCTAGAAAGAAGGGGACTCTGGGAAGTGGAATTTTTCAGATTGGCCAAGCATGACAAGAGACACCTCCAGGTTCATTCCTAAAGCTGCTCAAACTTGAAGAAATTCCTACCAAGACCTATTTTAGATTCTCTCTTTGCTTGAAAAAAGACTTTTAAAAAGTACAAAAGGCTCTGGTTGGGGAAGGATTTCTCCCGTGAGCCCAAAGCAGGAGTGGGGACAGGAGCAGGGATTGCAGACTGTCCCTTGCTAGCACAAACCCTGTCCCTCCCAAAGAGATGGGAAGTTTGGCCTCTCAGCTGCCTCAGATCCATCTCACTGGACACAACATGAACATCTTGAACAGTTCTAAGACACAGTAAAAGCCTCCTGGGGGCAGTGAAAGGAGTCCAGCTGCTGCACAGGCACCCCAGAGCCAGCCTAGAGCCAGGAAAACGAGACTGGCAAAGTTCACGGGTGGGAATGCCAGGAGCTACAACAAATTCCAGCCTCAACAGCTGATCATAAGAGACCTAAAGGATTCTCAAAACCTGGCTTTTCCAGATGTCTCTTCTAGTCCAAGAGCACTTTCCCTCAGAAGCACAGGAATGTAAAACCTCCCATATCCAAAGGCTATGATGCCTTTGACAGAACAGCCTCGGAGACCTCTGATACTCTCACCTGCGTCAACACCAGACAAAAAGCAGCAGCAGAGCCTCCTGTACCTGGCTCCTTTGTCCAAAAGCACCCCCAGGCCAGAGCATTCCCTGGCAGAGTGTTTGCCACGAGTGTGTCCCACTGGTGACCTCCAGGAGTGTCAGCCAAGCGTGGCTTAGGGAGGGGAGCCCACGGGCATTGCCAGCATGGCAGCTCACCCCAAAACATCCATCCCCCAAATGCCTGCAGGTTCCTGAGACCTCCTCTGACCCAAGGAGAGCTGGAGGAAGGGTGTTCATCCCTCAGCCCCAGCAGCTGCACCAACTCCTACACCGGCTTTGCCATCCCAAGGGGAAAACAGCCCCTCTCCCAAAAAAGGACCATGGAATGGTTTGGGTTGGAAGGGACCTCAAAATATCAACCTGTCCCACCGGTGACTCAGCCGTTCCCATGGGAAATGGCGTCCCACTGCCAGAGGGCAGGGATGGATGGGATATTGGGAAGGAATTGTTCCCTGGGAGGGTGGGCAGGCCCTGGCACAGGGTGCCCAGAGCAGCTGTGGCTGCCCCTGGATCCCTGGCAGTGCCCAAGGCCAGGCTGGACATTGGGGCTTGGAGCAGCCTGGGGCAGTGGAAGGTGTCCCTGCCATGGCAGGGGTGGCACTGGATGAGCTTTAAAATCCTTTCCAACCAAAACCAGTCTGGAATTCTGGGATTCTTTATTCACAGGAAAATTCAAGAAATCTGCGAGAACTTGGCCTTTCTAAGAGCTGCACTCAGTGTCAGCTCTGGCTGAAGGCTGGAAGGGAAGGTACCACCTGCACAAGTCTCCTCCTCAAGCACCCAGAACAAACCCAAAAGGCACCAGACAGAACTACAGACTGCTATGAGCTGCATCTCTTTTCTGTTTCATTTTCCTGAGACACTTTTCAGTCATTCAGGGCACATTCCCTTCTCCACATTTCTATTTGTCCCAACTGTCCCCTTGTGTGGGGCGAGTGTCACATTACGAAGAAAGGACAGCAAATTTTATCCTTGCCTGAACATATCCCGTACTTTGTTCCAGCTTAGACTTAATTTCAAAGCCCAATACTCTCCCAAGCCCTGCCAAAATCTAAAACAAACAAAAAAAAGGATGCACTTCAAATATAAATGTGTTTATTTTCCTCCATTTCACATGGGGTAATTCTACCAGCTCTGGTAACAGATGAGAGAAGAACCAGCCCCCCAAACCTGATTTTCCCCATCTCCTCTGCTCCTGATCAGGTGCTTCAGCTGTGCCAGCACATCAGAATTGCAGTCAGCTCTCCACCAGCTCCTGGCAGCTCTCACACCGAGGGACTTGAGCATCTTCTGCTGCCTGGACTCCTTCCTTTCACTGGCTGTTTGCCCTTTATTTACAGCCATTTCCTAAGGAATTGATCAAGTCTAGGAGCCTTCTCTGTGCCTGGGTTTGGTCACTGGATTTATTCTGCTCACCCTGAATAATTTGTTAGTTAGCAAAGTAATTTTTAATCTCCCCAGGGCCGGTGTTAGATTTCTGTGGCACATTCTGGGGACTGCACCAGTGTCACCAATCCCTGAGCCAGCTGTGGGCTGCTAGTGCCACCTGGAGTCGAACAGCTCCTCCCAAAGCCTGCCAGATCCCAAACCCTGGAGCACGGAGCCCGCAAAGCACCCAGCCAGCAGCACCAGGTCTGTGCAAAGGCTTGGGATCCCATTTCCACATGCTGGACACTCCCAAGGCTCAGCAGAGAGCCAGGCTGAGCTGGGCACGAGAGCTGCAGGCACTGGGAACCTCAGCCCGAAGGGCCAGCAACAGCGACCAAATGCTTTTAAAAACCACAGTTCCAGGTTGGTGAGCACTTGAAAAGCCCAGCCTTCAGTATTTTCTGAAGTCAGCCTCTTGCCTGCCCTTCCCCACTGAAAACCACAGGCCAAAGCACAACTTTAGCTGCAGCACAAAGTCAGAGCACAACAGTTTAAGTGGCTGCTGCAGCAGCCCCGACTATTTCAGTTAAGAGCTGTCTCTTAATGCACCACTTGTCTTTGGAGACAAGTAAAATAGAGGTGTCCTGGGCACCCTGGGGCTAAATTGTAGCCTTCCTTAACCAGGAAGGACAGAACCAACTGGACTGCAGCAAAACTGTCCTCATGGGACAGAATAATTTATCCAATGTCAGTGGGGTCATCATTAACCCATTGCCACTGTGCTGCCAGGCAGGGAGAGCAGGGATTTGTTTGGTCCTGTTGCAGCAGGAGAGAGCAGAGCAGAGAGCATAGCAGAAACACAGTGTGAGCAGCTTCAGAAATCACGGAATGGTCTGGTCTGAAGGGACCTAAAGCTCATCCAGTGCCACCCCTGCCATGGGCAGGGACACCTTCCACTGTCCCAAGATGCTCCCAGCCCCGTCCAGCCTGGCCTGGGACACTGCCAGGGATCCAGGGGCAGCCACAGCTGCTCTGGGCACCCTGTGCCAGGGCCTGCCCACCCTCCCAGGGAACAATTCCTTCCCAATATCCCACCTATCCCTGCCCTCTGGCACTGGGAAGCCATTACCCCCTTGGAGCCTCCTCAGCAAACACTCAGCTCTCAGGGCTTTGGGTTCATTGCTCCTGTTCCATCCCTGCCCCATGGAGGGACGCGCGTCAGAGCCCACCTGGGGCTGCTGAACAACCCCTGTGACGCGGCAGGGCTGATGGAGGTGGCTGGCACGGACACGTCACGTCTGAGCTCCGAACAGCTCAGGCAGGCAGGGCAGTGATCAATCCCTCTCCCAGCTGCCAGCATCCAGCAGGATGTGCTTGGCTTCAGTCAGACCATCAGCATCAATAAAACATTTGGCAAATCCAGGAGCAGCCGTGACTAACGATGGCACCAACCCCAGCAGAGCACAAAGTCATGGTCAGCCACTGAGTCATGGAACAGCCTGACTGGAAGGGACCACAGGGATCACCCAGTCCAACCCTGGCCCTGCACAGACACCCCAACAACCCCACCCTGGGCATCCCTGGCAGTGCTGTCCAAACGTTCCTGGAGCTCTGGCAGCCTCGGGGCCGTGCCCATTCCCTGGGGAGCCTGGGCAGTGCCCAGCACCCTCAGGGGAAAGAACCTTTCCTGATATCCAGCCTGAGCCTCCCTGACACACAGAAGGGTGTTTTGGTTTCTTTGTTTGTTTTACAGGAAAAGAAAACACCACTGTGTTTTTCTGCTTCCATCTTTCCTACTGAAACAGCAGCTTGAGACTCCCTCTAAAGCTCACCAAGGATTTAAATGCACTTCCTGAGAAATCAGGAATACTGGAAAGGCTCACGAGTCCTGCACCCTATACCAAATCCTCCTGGCACCCAGGCCAAGCAAAAGCAACTTTCAGCCCAGAAGGGATTGTGCCAACAATCTATGAGCAACCCCAAAAAGCAATGTGAAACTGGGCTGTGTTCACTAAGCACCACAGGAAATGTGAACATGGAAAGTTTGTTTCTATTTTCGGTTTATTTCATTCATGTCAGGCTGCCTGAACACACAAAACGACTGAAGCACTGACAGGAGCGCTGCAAACCCAACACACAACACTGCCAGCCTCTCCCCCCTGCACTGGGTCCTCACCAAAGCCTCAGGGCTGTGTTCGTGTTTCAGGCAGGGCTGGGCACTGATGGAATTGGAATTGTGTTGTCTCTGGCTGGGACTTTCAAAGGCAGCTATTGCTGAGTACCTGTTATCAAGGTAGCTGCAAGCAGGCAGCTCCAAGGGCTCACACCTCTGCAACCCAATGGGGAGGCTAAATTTAGCCAAAATTCAATGCCAGGGCTAAAATAGAAACCTTTGCTTAAGCACTATTCCCTTTACCTCCAGGAAGGTAAACTGCTTTGAAGGTGAATCCACAGTGAGCATAATAGTCTGAGGAGATGCTGCTCCAAGGAAAACCTCTGTTATGCAACTGCAGTATCAAAGAACAGCTCTCTCCTGAACCACTAATACTCATTTTCCTTCTCTTGGGCTAATTATGCCCTCAGGGATACTCTTGAAAAGACACTGAGCCTCCACCCAGAGCAACCAGTTGGTGCAAAATAAATGAGACAATCTTTTCACTACACTGCACTTGTTATTTTAGGGAGAATGATGCTGAGGGAAGAAGGGAATTGTTTTATTTTTGTAGCCACAAAAGCCTTCCTGGAGTGTTATTTACAAGAAAAAAAAGTTATATGACATAAAAAAATATAATGCAGCATGTCTTTTTCACAGCTGAGTGACCACTGAAGAATTTGGTGAGCAGCAGAGGAGAGGGAGGCAGCTGGGCTGTAAGGACACAACAGCTCAGAGCCTGTGAAAGTGCAGAGTTACGTGAGCAGATCTCACCAGTGGCTCCAGCACTGGCGCTACCCTGAGCGCTGCAGGAAGGTAGAAATGTGGACCCACTTATCTGGGTAATGAATTCCTGTCCCTGGAGTACCACAAGGCAATCAGAGCTCTCTGGGGAGCCTTCTTTGTGTCAAAAAAATTATGGTAGGAAGGTGACCTTCCCTGCAGCATTGCTTTCATTCTCAAATGGCCACTTTGTACAAAAGCCCAGTTCCATTCACACTCCAAACCCAACCCAGCAGGGACCGGTGAGACCGAGCCGGGGGAAATGCTCCACACCGAGCACAGGGCCAGCACAGAGCCCTGCCCCACCCCCCTGCTTCAACCACCAGTAACTAAATAAACGAGCAAATAAAAACAAAAGGCTGCCACCTTAAACCCCAAACAAAGTAAAAAATAAATAAAATACAGTTAAATACATGACAAACAAAACCAAAGGAGCTGCCACCACACCGCAGCCTGCAGGACCGAGGCTGAACAGATGGACAGATCCAAGGCCTGCCCTGCTCCCAGCCAGCAGCAGCTCCCTGAGGGACACGAGGAGAAGGAGAAGTCTCGGCCACTCCTGGCTGAGCCTTTTTTGGGTCATTCCTTCCCACCACAACGTTCAAGAATGGCTCTTTACTTCCCAGCAGTGCCAAGGCTGATGGAGACCCAGTGACCAAAGCTGTCAGCCACTGGTGGGCAGAACACTCCAGGCACCTGCAAAGCTCAGGGCAGAGAGCAGCCGAGCCCCCGGGAGCAGCAGTGCCGGGGTGCTGGCCCCACCCAGGACAGGCCAGGGCTGCAGAGCTCAGCTCTCAGTGACAGGGGCGTTCTCAGCAGCTTCAGGAGAGACGCCCAGGGCAGCGGGGGAGCGCCCATCCCTGGAAGTGCTGAATAAACGTGAGGACGTGGCACCTGAGGTCATGGTTTAGTGCTGAACGTGGGGGTGGTGTTGGGTTCATGGCTGAACTTGATGACCTTAAAGACCTTTCCAACCTTAACAATTCCATCATAACCCTGATTTAGCAAGCAAACCAAGCACACTCCACCCCAAGAGAGACAAGAAATCAGATAAAACCTCCTTTAACCTCCATGTGAACAGCAAAAGGAAGCTCCCATCAACCTTCTCCTGGCTCTGCCACTCCCAGCTGAGGCTGCTGAACTGCAGGGTCCAGTCTGGCTCTCCTCATGCTGGTCCTTTACTTTAAAAAAAGACATTAAATCCACTCCAACTGCTCTCATTGGAGAGCTGCTGATCTAAACATCCAGTGGATGGTTAAAATTAGTTTGAACTACTTCCTTTTCTGGAAACAGAGTTTCAGCAACCAAATCAGAGTTTGAAACTGAGATAAAAGCAGGGGACTGAGATGCAAAACAGATGCAAAGCTGATCTTTAAATATTCCCTGAAAAACCTACACCGTGGGAGCTTGGGAGTGTGGGACCATCGGCACCTCTCTCGAGCTGCCCCAGCAGATACATCAAACCCTGGGAGCTCCAGGCACTGCATGAGGAGCTGCCCAGGAGCCAGCAGAGTGTCCTGGGGGCCAGGAGGGCCACTGGGATCCTGGGGGCATCAGGAAAAGCATTCCCAGCGGGTCAGGGAGTGATCCTGCCCCTCTGCTGAGCCCAGTGAGGCACCTCTGCAGTGCTGTGTCCAGCTCTGGGCTCCACAGTTAGACCAGGAGCTATTGGAGAGGGCCCAGTGGAGGCCACAAGGATGATTTGGGGTCTGGAGCATCTCCCTGGTGGGGAGAGACTGTGGGAGCTGGGCCTGGTCAGTCTGGATAAGGAAAGGCTGAGAGGGATCCCATCAATCCATAAAATATCCCCGGGGGTGTCAGAGGACAGTGCCAGGCTCTGTTCAGTGGTGCCCAGGGACAGGACGAGGAGCAATAGCCATGAACTGAACCAAAACAAATTCCACCTCCATATGAGGAAGAACCTGTTCCCACGGAGTGGCAGAGCTCTGGACCAGCTGCCCAGAGCAGGCCCGGAGTCTCCCTCCACGGCCACGTCCCAAACCCACCTGGACACATCCCTGTGCCACCCGCCTTGGTGGTGTTGGACTGGGGGATCTCCTGAGGGCCCTTCCAGCCCCAGCCATTCCTGTCTGTGCTTTGGGCCTGCCAGGAGGGCCCAGGGCAGCCCCTCACACACACAGAGCCCCTCCCACCGCTCTGCTCAAATCCAGCACCAAGACTCTGAGCTGTGCCCAGCTGCTCCGGGCAGAGCCTCACCTTGTTTTGTGAGTGCCTCCCTCAGGGCCGGGGTGATCATCTCTCTCCTCTCAGCCTCCTCCTTCCTCCCCGTTCCAGCAGCTCCTTCCTCCAGCTCCCGCTCTCTCTGTTTGAAGACAGGGAATTACAGCCAGTTAGCGCCAGGCATCACTCCAGCCACGGGCACAGCCACTCCTGCCGGACTGAACCGGGGCGAGTGCCCACACTGCAATTCCTGCTTCTGTGTAAGCCTGCATTTCATCCCTCTTCCCACCAGTAACTTAGGTCAGTGAACTGGGAAAGAAAAACCCCACAGCACACGAGATTTGTCCCACTGACACAGCAATAAAATTCCCAAGGATATTTTAACAACCAGAGTGTGAAAACTCATCCAAGAGTGACTCCAGGTTTTCAGCCCAAGTGTTTCACGAGTGCACAATTACTTCACAATGACCAATCCAGTGTGTGCCTGGAGTGACACTGCTTGGGAGGGCTCAGGGGAGAGCCCCCAGGAGCTCACAGAGCTCTGCACGAGGCCCCTGAGGCAGCAGCCACCTGCACCACCAAAATTCAGCCCCACCAGAGGCCTGCAGGAGAAGGCTGCTGCCCCTGCCCCACAGCCAGCTCCAGCAGCAGCCCATGCTGGCTTCCAGCTGCTCCCCACACTCAGCTCAGCCCCGGGCAGGAGTATCAGATACCGGGATAAGCAAACCCTGGCACGTAACAAGTGGTGACTCCCCCGCCGTGCAAGTGTCACTGCTGAGACTTTATGGGTGTTTATTGTTTCATGTCTGCACAAAGAAGCATCAAAGTGGAAATAATTACTTGGGTATTTCATGCAGCTTGTAATCTGTCAGTCCTTTATGGCTTTTATTGAAGGAGTTATGGATAAACAACAAACAAAAACCAGCAGAGGACATTTTGTCTTGACAAAACTGAGTCTATTTCACATCCAAGCCTCTTTTGTGCCAAAGCCACGGAAAAGTTAATGGAAATGCTTCCAGTTTGAGTCTCCCCACCAACTGTCAGCATCACTAAGGAAACCAGTGCTCCTGACTTGCCAAACTGCTCGTCACAAACAGGGAGAGGAATCTGGCTGCTCCTGCATGCAAACAGACTGCTTCCGTACCTGAGCAACACTTCAGAAAATAAAAGGTGCCTCCAAAGAAAAATAAATATTAAAACCCACATACACAGAGGTTCGAGGACAAAACAGAGCTCCTAATAAACACCTGAGAAGGAAATAGGAGAGTGAAACATTTAGGGACACATTATTACCTTCCCTACTCATTTTGGATAAAACTGTGCTCACAGTGTCAGGGATGTTGTTCAGAAATGTATTTTTCAATAAGCAGTACCACAACATGGTCCTTTCTGAAGGAGAAAGCTGCATCCATCCTGTATTTCCTTCCACTCAGCTTCCTGAGCTTTTAGGCAGGACTTCATTGATTTCTGTAACACATCAAAACTCCCCTGGAAGCCTACATCTAATAATTAATTGCCATTTAGTGGGTTTTAAAGCTCATTTCTTGAGCCTTGATCTTAATTTATCAGCAAGACTCTTCAACAGTAAAATATTAATATTGCTAGGAAAGCTTCATGCATAAGGAAGGAAGGAGATAATAGATGAAGTCTTCATCTTCCAAGTGTTAAATAAAGAGTTTTCTCTGCCACAAGCCATCACTTAACCCAGAACCAGGCCTTAGCACAGACTGAGACCTGGGCCAGAGGAAGGTGGTCCTGCCCATGGCAGGGGAGTGGAACTGGAGGGGCTTTAGGGTCCCTTCCCACCCAAACCACTCCCTGATCCCATGATTTGGAGCCCCTCGAAGTCCTAAGCAGGATTTCAGTGTGGACACCTCCTGGCCTGTGCTCTACCAGCTCAGGCCAGGTCAATCCTCCCAGAAGAACTAAATCTCCATTATGGAGCACATCCTAATATTAAAAATGCAGCCACTGATCTAATTCCATATGAGACACCCCATCCAAGAGAGCTTTCAAACACAGCCAAGTCCTTCTGCATGGAGAGCATCTGCACTTCTACCTCCCCGCCACTGCAGCACCTGAGAAAAGCACCTAAATGGAACAACACCCCAGTTCCAGCCTGGCAGGGCAGAAATACAGTTCAATGACCGTTCTCCCCTCACTGAGAGGATCATAGTTTTCCCTGCCCACATCCTGATGTGAGAGCCTGTAAACAAAACATTGCTTTGTTTCTCCCTGCCCTGCAATCCCTGACCTGTTCACTTCGGCAGGGGATTGGCTTCACACACTCCTGGTGGGAAATGGAATTCACTGCACGGGGATTTTTACTTATTTGCTTAATAAACCTTTCAGATCTGTTATTTAGGGTTGGAGAGGAGAGAACAAAGTTAACTTTGCACAGAGCAAACGTCTCCAGTTGTGGTGATTCAGCAGAAAGCCCTGCAGTAAATCCAAGGCAAATCACTGTCTTTCCATAGCAAATCAAGCAAGCAGTGACAAGAGCCAGCTTTTTCAGGGCCTTGAAATACTTCGCTGCCAAAAACTGGACATGCAGCTCACAAAGGAGTGAGCGCGGAGATGAGGAAAACCTCTGGATACACCCCGATTCCTTGGAAGGCTCAGCACAGCTCCACTGCAGGCTGGAAGGGTTTGGTTCTGAACAAAGGCAGCTGAACCTCAGGGCTGATCCCCTCCTCTGCAGGTGAAAGGAAAAGGAATCCCTTCCCTTTCCCTCTCACACAGAACAACAGGCAGAGACAGCACATTCCCAAGGCAAGGAAAACACAACTTCCATGGACCAAGAGCCCCTGACACAAGCGAGGGTCTCAGCGTTCCCTGCCCCAGGACAAATCCCAGTGCCAGTGTTTCAAAGGGCTTCCTCCAAACCTGCCTTCCAAACTCAGCCACAGCCACCCTAAAGGTCACCACCAGGATGTGCCACTGCCACGTGTCCTCCTCCCTGAAGTGCTCTCTCCAGGATGTCCACGTGCCTGATACCTCCCCGTGTTTCCCACCTGATCCATCAAACACTCTTCAAACTGATCGCGTGGGGGGAGAAAAATAAAAAAGGCACCAAAACTCCACACAAAGGCTGAGAGAGTTTGGGCTTTGCAGCCTGGAGAAGAGGAGGTTGTGTTGAGACCTCACAGCACCTTCCAGGGTCTGGAGGGGCCACAGGGAAGGCAGAGAGGGAGCCTGCATCAGGAACTGGAGGGACAGGACAAGGGGAATGGGGTCAAACTGCCAGAGGGGAAATTAAGGTTAGATATTAAGGAGAAATCCTTCCCTGGGAGGGTGGGGAGGCCCTGGCACAGGGTGCCCAGAGAAGCTGTGGCTGCCCCTGGATCCCTGGCGGTGCCCAAGGTCAGGTTGGACAGGGCTTGGAGCAACCTGGGATAGTGGAAGGTGTCCCTGCCCATGGAACAAGATGAGCTTTAAGGTCCCTTCGAACCCAAACCATTCTATGATTCCCTAAATTAACTTAATTTAGCACTTTTAGCCTCATGGCTCTATTTACCAATGTGTCATGGCAGGGAAAAAAAGCTCCCCCAAAAGCTTTTACTTTCAGAAAAACATTTACACCCAATTATGACTCAACTTCTTTTGTGCTTAACCACCCAGTGGTCAGAGAAAGGGAACCTCTGGCCTTGCCATGATTTACAGCCTCATCCATCAACAGGCTCCAGGATCTTTTCCCAAATGAAAGGCACAAGCACTAAGCAAACACGAACACACCAGGGCTGGAGCCAGCACTAACAGAACAGCCCTGAGGGAAACGCTGGCCAGGCTGTCAGGAAAAGCTGCCTGGCAGCAAGAAGGATTAGCAACACTTCCCCAGGGGCTGGGGAATGAACTATTGAAGTTCATGAATTACACGAATGGAGAGTTAAAGTTCACGGAGCAGAGCTCTGGCAGCAATGCTCCAGGGGCAGCAGGACAGCCAGCAGTGCTGACAGCTCCTCCCCTCGCTCAGCTCATCTGGCAGGAGCACCACTGGCATGAACCCATGGGGGTTTGGGAAGCTGATGGGACATCAGGCTGCCCACAGGAATGGCAGTCCTTTCCTGACAAAACAACCTTCCTGCCAGGCTAAAACACGTGGAGAAGAAGGGGACAGGGAGCCCACTCCACAAAGACACCCCTGAACACAAGCAGAGGAGCAGAGGGTGCATGTGGGGACTGTCCTGCTGCAGCAACAGAGCTGTGGCTGTCACAATTCAGCCGTGACAGGCAGAGACAGAGCTGCAATTTGCTCAGCCCATGGATGAACACCCTGTCAATCCCACAGCACCCCAGCCCTCGCTGCTGTCAGTCACCAGCAGAGACAGCCTGGAGCTCCTGCAACCGAGAGGAGAACTGGGAGCTCAGAGTGAGCGAGCTGCGAACCTGCAAACAGCCCAACAGACAGAGAATCCTATTAAAAACAGCCGCCAGAGTCTACATAATCACAGGCTACACACCCACCCCAGCACTGCCCGGTGGAGCACAAAGAGCTGAGAGCAGCACAGCTGAGATAGGAACGGGGCAATGCAGCACCTGGCCATGACTGAAACATCAGCTGGCTGGGGCAGAAGGCAAAACTGGGGCAGGTGCTCTCAAAAAGTGGCCCTAAAGTCACAGAATCACGGAATGGATTGAATTGGGAGGGACCTAAAGCCCACCCAGTGCCACCCCTGCCATGGGCAGGGACACCTTCCACTGTCCCAGGCTGCTCCAAGCCCTGTCCAGCCTGGCCTTGGACACTGCCAGGGATCCAGGGGCAGCCACAGCTTCTCTAGGCACCCTGTGCCAGGGCCTGCCCACCCTCCCAGGGAACAATTCCTTCCCAATATCCCATCCAGCCCTGCCCTCTGTCAGTTTGAAACCATTGCTCCTTGTCCTGTCACTCCAGCCCTTGTAAATAGTCTCTTTCCATCTTCCTTGTATGCTCCCTTCAAAATGGGGAAAGTCCCTGAGAAGTTCTGACTGATACCAAAAAAAAAACCCAGCTTCAGAAACAGGACTTTCCTCTTCTGAAGGAGAAACCCCTGTGAATCTTAAATAAGGAGGTGGAAGCCCCATCTCCCTGCCTGTGCTGCAGGATAACAGAAGACCCCTGCTGTTACCCTGAGGCAGCAGCTCCCAGCTCCCACCTAAACAAAGGAAAACAGACCTGCAGCTCCATCCTCACAGGGGGAATTTTCCATTTCCTTTTGTCTGAAAAGCCAGTGCTGAGATTATTGGACATTTACAGCAGCATTTAAAATCCCAGACTCCTGCAGACAAGCAGTGACAGGAGCTTCTGCTGCCACCCGAGTGAATCAGCCTGAAAGGGCACCGTGCATCTTCTGTGAAACACAGAGGGACACACGATCCCACCAACATCATCTTCTTGTAGGTTCAACATCAGCCCAAGTCCTCAAGGACAAAAACCTCCCAGGCCACAACTTTCCAATCCATCTGCAGAGGGGGTTCAGAGTGCTGCACTGAGCTCCGGCAGCTGCTCTGCTGTAGGGCAGCTTTTACAAGGTGCTGCCGAAGCACAGCTCCAACTCACACACTGCTGAGGGGCCCTGCCAGGGTTTGTTTGATTTGGGAGACTTCCTTGGACAAGGCAGGAAGATTAATTTTCAAAGGAACCAAAGGAGTCAAAACTAACAACGTGTCTGTGTCCACCCAAAAGTGACTGCTTATACTTGAAAACTGAACCATATTGTCACATTTCTTTCTTCTGTGCTGCAAAAATCCCAACTGAAGCCCAGTTAACACAGTTTAACAAGCGTCCCAAATGCCCCAGTTCAAACCAGTAAGATTTTCCATTCAGTCTCTTCCACTCTCTCACACAGAGCAGGCAGCACACATCCTTCCATACTCTCGCCATCTTTTGCAAATTCTTTTTTAAAATGGCTCTGTAAAGACTTCTCCATTCCATTTCTTTCTTTTCCTTGGAGCTCAGGACTAAAAGAACATTTTATTTCAACAGCAATTTTTCAAGTGGTCAAAAGAACATAGAATCATGGAATAGTTTGGGTTAGCAGGGACCTTAAAGCCCATCCTGTTCCACCCCTGCCATGGGCAGGGACACCTTCCCCTATCCCAGGGTGCTCCAAGCCCTGTCCAGCCTGGCCTTGGGCACTGCCAGGGATCCAGGGGCAGCCACAGCTGCTCTGGGCACCCTGTGCCAGGGCCTGCCCACCCTCCCAGGGAACAATTCCTTCCCAATATCCCATCCATCCCTGCCCTCTGGCACTGGGAAGCCATTCCCTGTGTCCTGTCCCTCCAGCCCTTGTCCCCGGTCCCTCTCCAGCTCTCCTGGAGCCCCTTTAGGCCCTGGAAGGGGCTCTGAAGTCTCCCTGGAGCCTTCTCCTCTCCAGGTGAGCACCCCCAGCTCTCCCTGCCTGGTTCCAGAGCAGAGGGGCTCTGCTGCATTGATTTGTAGAATTTGGGGAATTCTGCTCAACTCTGTCATTAGACAGGCAGGAAATTTAAAAAATGCACAGCAAAAAAAAAAAACCACCTGAGAAATGGAACACAAAGCTGGTGAGAAACTGTGAGCAGGAGGGCTGGGCTGCTGCAGGGTCAGTCCCGACCATCTCCTCCAAAGCACGTGGACAGGAAAAGGCTGCAAATAAACACCCAGAGCTCTCAAACGCCTTTACCAAGGAAGCCACTGCCACACCACATGTCAGAGACTGAACCTCCAGCCAAAGGTTACATTAATTTGGGCTTTTTTTTTTCCTCTTTTATCACTCACAAGCCTTACTCAGAAAAAGCCTCAAGGTCTCTTGTAATTTTATTTAGCTATTGTAATCCTTTCCATTAGCCAGGGTTTAGAGAAAAAAGATTTGAACGTAGGAAAGGAGAAGGGTGAAGTGGCCCTGTGGCAAATCCTGCTGTTAATGACAGAAGTAGTCCCCAAGAAGTTAAATTATTTTTCTTAAAGCTCATTTTAAAATGTAGGCTCACACTGAATTCTGAGCCAGAGTAGCACAGGTTGAAATCTGGCCCAGAAACAGCTGCTGCAGGTAAGGGCACATTTTTCATGAAGGAATCCCTCACCCATTAAAAGCTGAAGTTTTTGGAGCTGTCCACATCAGTTTTAACTGACAGTTACGTACACAAATTTTGTTCCATTTGGTTAAAATATCAGTGACTATTCTCTCCTCCTTTAAACAGTTTCTACCCGTAGCACAAAGCTGCACATGACCCTTGGTCTGTAAGGCTTAGGCCTGAAATACCTCATTGCCCACTGCCCCACTCCAACCAAACTCAGCTTCCTGAAGAGTTTCTTCACCCAGGGGTGCAAGGTTTGGGCTTCCACAGCAGCCCCAGACTCCAAGGGCTCCCAGGAAACATTGGAAGGGATGGGATTTACAAATGGCTGACACAGGGTGACTTTCCAGGGATTTACAGTGGCTAACACAGGGTGATTTTCCAGGGAACAGTGGCAAAGGGGACAGGAAATCTCCCCTGCAGCAAATGGATACAGAGGGACACAAACTCACTGAATACACTCTGGGGTAGGCTTTGGTTCCTTGGTGTGTTCCAACCACCCCCCTCTCTCTTTACATTGCAAATGAGCCTGTCAGCATCATCCCACTGGTTGTTTTAGGAAATGTGAGCACTAATCTCAAAATTGTGTCAACAAAATATGCTCATTTGATTGCTTCCAAACCCACCAAAACAGGGAATCAGGATACTATTATTGCTATTACTCACGCCTGAAGTTTATAAATATGAAGGTTAATAAAGTCATTCCATTCCCTAGGAATGAGTGTAGATGGATCTGTCCTCTCAGGTGATCTCCCAGCTGGGGCAGATAACCCACACCAAGAACGGGTGTCCCTGTGATTAATGGCACCTTGCAGGCCTCAAACACCATCAGAGTTCCCTTTCCCTGATAAATCCACATCGGGGAGGAACTCTGGAGGAGAGGCAAAGTGTGCCACGACTGCAAAACTCCAAAGTCCACCTAGTGCTTAAATGCACTAAAAACCATCAGCACATACGATGGGATTTGGTAAACTCGTGGAAATTGCTGTTGTATCAGGTACCAGGTAATAAATTTGAATATACTACCACTATATACCCAACCTTGTGTCAATTCGGGCTCAGACTCAGTGTGCAGAAGGCACCACCACCATGAACTGTGTAACTTCACACCCAGCAGCCCTTTAAAAATCCATCTCTTCTCTAACTCAGAGCCTGTAATAGCTATAACTCAACCAGACAGAGAGGTTCTGGCATTCCCCTGGAACTCCTGAATCCATCTGCCTGGTCCAAGTGACGCAAGAATCCAGCACCTGCTTCAAGCCCTTTGACAATACTTTACAAAGTGCACTGAACCTGCAGAACATGAGGGGAAAGCTGTAAAACAAAGCTCAGCCTTGATTTCCATCAATGCAAACAACAAAAGACGTGCAAAATTAAATTAGGATCACCTGCAGAGATGTGAGCAAGCATTTCTTAGAGCCCTTCACCTCCACAGCCTCACTCTGCCATCCCAGAAAAGGCAGGACAGTAAGGAATTCTGACTCTCTGTGCCTGCACAGCTGTCTTACCTGCTAGTGAATTGCACAAGAGGCAATTCATGCAGAAGAGATAAAAGCTGGACCCAAAACCATTCCAAATTAACTATAATGCACAAGGCAAAACCTGCTGTTCCACATCCCCTAGGCAGAGGGGTGAACACCCAACACCGACACCCACAGAACTCCTGCTGGAAAGTGTCAGGCACATTCCAAACCCAAGGAACTCTGAGCAGGAAGAACTGTCTGTGATATAACCCTGAAGATACACAAGTTTCTCTCAGACTTGCTCACCTGTGTGTGACCAGTTCAGCTCCCAAAGCCCAGAGCACTTGGCTGTGTGGGCAAGGATCCCTGCTGGACAACAGCTCGCCTCAGGGTGAAACAACAGTGCCACACTCATTTTACACAGTTCAGCATTGCATGAGAGGCAAAATGGCTAAAATGGCCAAAGGGAGAACGACTCACCTGGCACAGGAAACCTCTCAGTGCACAGACTCAGAGCCTAGGAAGGGGATGGGACTTCAACAGGGGTGCACTTATGCACACTCAGAGTGAGCTCTCAGGCCCACACCAACACCTGCCCTCTCAGGATTTAATCCTTTGCAGGAGGGCAGCGTTCAGCTCTCACAGCAGAACAACTCTGCCAGCTCCTCCAGGAAAAGGCTCAAAGGATCAACGCCTGCAGGTTCCAGCTCCACGTGAGTGTCTGCTCAGACAGCACTGCCCCTCTGACCAGGGGTGGCACTTGGGTCACAGCCACAGGAACCTGATCTGCACAGAGACGCAGTTCCCGCAGAACACAAGCACGTCCAACACCCAGGCCTCTCCCTGCTCCAACAGAGCAACAGGGAGGCTGAGGAGAAAGCAGTTGGATCCTGCCCCAGCCAAAGGCACAGACAGCAGGGAACTTTCCCTGCCTGTGTGCAACCCACACCACGCTGACTTCAGCACTGACTTCTTCCAGTGAGCAGCAGGAAGTATTTTATTGCTGTGCTCACTTTTTATTTGTAAAGTGGACTACGATGTGCGGTTTTCCTGGATGACCCTGCTCCTCGGTCACGGCGTTGCTGTATTCCGCCAGTCAGCGACAGCTCAATGCCCAGCCCTTCACCAAGCGCTGGCTGTGACCGCCCGCCCCGGCAGGGCTGAAGCACCGCCCAGGAGCAGCGGCTGCAGCACACGCCGTTCCCTTTCGGCCGCTGACCTCTAGTGGTGAGCGCAGGAGAGAGGAGACAGGAACTACGTGTTCCGAGAGGAGCTGCGGTCCTGTCTCCCTCCGAAGGGAAGCCAGAAGGCTCCGCCACCCTTCCCTCAGGAGCTGCACCCGTACCGGCCCCGGGACAGAGCCCTCCCACAGCGCCGGCCCTGCCCCATCGCTGGGGCTCCTCTCCTCACAGAGCTGGTTGCAAACAGCAGCAAGTGCTTGATTTACCTCCTTCTCCTCCCCAAGGTGAGGAACAGAGATCCCCGTGCTCCCCTCGTAAGCTCCTGCCCTCCGAGCACACGTCCTCCGTCCTGTGAGCCTGGCTCCAGGTGGCCCAGCAGTGCCACCTCAGCTCAGACCACTGAGGACACTGTTATATTCTCACAGGGTCATAGAGCAGCTGGGATTGGCAGGGACCTCAGAGATCATCTCATTCCACACCCCTTCCACGGGCAGGGACACCTTCCACTGTCCCAGGCTGCTCCAAGCCCATGTCCAGCCTGGCCTTGGGCACTGCCAGGGATCCAGGGGCAGCCACAGCTGCTCTGGGCACCCTGTGCCAGGGCCCCACTTTGGGAAAGAGCTGTGAGAAGCCCACAGTGCAGAGGCACCCAAGGGAAGGAAGGTGTAATTACAGAGAGGTCAGCTTGGTGAGAAGGGCTTGGACAGCAGCTTCAGGCTGCACAAGGAATGACAGCACCCTGCAAAGGTCACTGAGGGAAGAGGGTCAGCAGATGGGCTCAGAGCACGTCACAGACCACCCCTCCCCACCCTGACCAACAACTGCTCAGCCAGCAAAGAGCGGGAACGCAGCAAGGCCCTGCAGCTACTCCCTGTCCCTGCTCCTTTGTGTGTGCAAACCAGAGGTGAGTGTGACACACCCCAGCTGCAGGAAAGGGACACCAACAGCGCCACTGAGAACAGAACCAGCAACAGCCTGGGACGGAGCAGGAACTTGGAGCTGTGTGACAGACCCTGGGTCTGAAGCACAGCGCCTCACCCCAGGGCAGCAGTTAGCAAAGCAAAGGTGTTCCTGCAGCTGGGTGTTCCTGCAGCACCTGCAGCTTTGCCCCCTGTCCTGACACACCTGCATTTCAGTGACATCCCACAGGCAGTACAGGAACAGGACCTGTGTTTAGGCACTGGGCTGGGAATCTCTGTGGCAGAGATTTACAGCCAGACCCAGTGTTAGCTCTGCAAACAAATCTTCCCTCAGACTGGAAATCACAGATTACCACGGCAGCATTTGCTTGGTGAGCAAGTCAGAGTCAGTCTGTGACTACACCCAACACACCTCCAAAGATGTTCTTTTTTGGGACAGCTTCTTCCACAGCTCATATTTTACTCTCCCTCTAACCAAACCCTACAGATCCAAATCCAGCCAGTAACATTTTAATCAATCCACCTGCTCGGTGACCTGACCATTCCATACCCCCTCTAACAGCAGTACCTTTGCTTTCTTCATGTGGCCCATGATACTGCCAAGATCTTCAACATCGACGACAGAATCTGTGCCTCCAGCTTCTTCCTCACTACTGGTTTCAAACAATTCCTCTGCCTGTGGGACAGAGCAGAGAAAAAAAGTTAAGAATTTATCTGACTGTTAAACACATGACCTTCATCTAAGCTAACCGGTGAAATGAGCTCTCCTCATCAGTAAAGACCACTGAAAACAAGGAGTAGCCTACCAAAAACCTGTAGGATGGATATGGAACCCTGAACCCCTTTAAACCCTCCAAGTGCCTTGCTGACAGCAAGATTTATTCCTCCTGCCTCTGCAGCAGCCAGCACTCCCAAACCCAGCCAGAAGAATCACTTACTTTCCTACAAAACTCAACCCAGCAATAACTTCCAACCCACAGTAAATGGCTCGAGGGAGGACTTAAGTGCCATAGCAGCTCTGGGTCTTGCACTGGAGAGCAATAGAGAGGATTTCTTAGTCCAAATCTGCAGTCAATAAACACTCCAGAAGAGAGAAATGATTACAGGCAGACACACACAAAGGACAGACAGGGCTTGCTGTGCTAACATTCCCCAGCTGCCTTTGGAAAACCTTGGGATGCAGGCAGAGCAGCTGAGCTTCACCAGGGTGAAGTGAAGCAGGTTAATGACTCACAGGGAACTAAACGGTCCCCTTGGCCTTGGGACAAGGCAAAGGCTCTGCTGAGAACCCAGACTGGCTCCCTGGAGCATCTGTCACCTCCCCCCAGCCAGGAGCAGGGCTCCCTCATCACACAAACACCATGGAGCCTGGGTCCATCACTAATCCTTTGGTCCTTCTTTTGGATGGCTCATTCCACTTGTTATTGCCATGGGCTCTCACCCCTCTTCTCCCCCTGCTCCAGAACAAGTATCAGGTTCCCATAGCAGCCCTCTGGAGTGCAGGAGGAAGGGGAGAAGTCAAACTGCTCCAAATAAAACAAGGCCTCGTGGATTTTGGCTGTACCTCAGTATTCTCATGTTCTGACGTCCCATGTTCATGATCCGAGCTTTCCTTGCTCTGCTTCCCTGAAGATTTACACTCCCTCTTCTTGCACTTCCCAGTGCAGGGCTTCTTCTCCCCTTTGCAGAGCGCCTGGAGCCGAGCGAGGAATTTGGCTTTCCAGGCCTCAAAGTCAGCCTCGATGCTGCCGTGCTTGCTCTGGGCCACATTGCAGTCCCCTTCAGCTCGAGTCATGATCCTGCTGGCACTGAGCATCCACAGCCACCTGTCCAGCCTCCGTCCAACCTAGGGCAGCAGGAAGGGTTGGAAAGGAAATTAAACCAAGGCCAGGCTCAAGTAGACAACCAGAAAAGCAAGGATCAGGCCTGGGAATAGAGCCAGTGAGCTGCACGGCACTGCAGGGCAGGGACCTGGGGAGTCCCTCTCAGGTGCTGACTCAGCACAGACACAGGGCAGCCTGAACACCACCACACCCCCTGAGACTCCATTGGAAAATCCCTCTGCCATCCCCGTGTGAAGGGATGGGCTCTGGGAACAGACTGCTCTGTGTGGTGCCTGCTGGTCAGAATGGTCACATGTGCAACACACAGCCCCAGCTCTAACACAGCCTGGTGACAAGGGATGCCATTTTTCTGTGTGAGATGAGACCAGTGACCAGGCAGAGACACTGTCCCAGTTCCCATCAGGGAATAAAGCTAAAACCCCCATCAGAAAAAGGAGTCAGGTTTAAAAGGCAGCAAGAGCAAGAGCTGACAGTGCTGTGCCCTCAGGTGATTGCAGAAAGTTTTCAAAGCTGGGAAATGAACTCATTAAGGATTTACCAAATGTGTTACCCCATCTCCCAGTGCCTGTGGGACTCATTCTCATCTAAAACCCAATTGCTTCAAAGCTGAAGTGCCCACGTGGCCAAGAAGGCCAATGGCACTGGCTTGTTCCAGCAATGGTGTGGCAGCAGGACCAGGGCAGGGACTGTCCCTCTGCACTGGGCACTGCCAGGGCACCTCCAGTCCTGGGGACAGTTTTGGGCCCCTCACTCCAAGAGAGACACTGCGAGGCTGGAGCATGTCCAGGGAAGGGAACGGAGCTGGGAAGGGGCTGGAGCCCCAGGAGCGGCTGAGGGAGCTGGGAAAGGGGCTCAGCCTGGAGAAAAGGAGGCTCAGGGGGGACCTTGTGGCTCTGCACAACTCCCTGACAGGAGGGGGCAGCCGGGGGGGGTCGGGCTCTGCTCCCAGGGAACAGGGACAGGAGGAGAGGGAACGGCCTCAGGCTGGGCCAGGGGAGGCTCAGGGTGGACATCGGCAGGAATTTCCCCATGGAAAGGGTGGTCAGGCCTTGGCAGGGGCTGCCCAGGGAGGTTTGGAGTGCCCATCCCTGGAGGTGCCCAAGGAAGGCCTGGAGGTGGCACTGAGTGCTCTGGGCTGGGGACAAGGTGGGCATCGGGCACACGGTGGATTCAATGATCTTGGAGGTTTTTCCCAAGCTCAGTGGCTCTGGGATTCTGCCCATGCCCTAAAGCCAGTCCCTCACCCAGTCAGCACAACAGCTGCAATTCCCACACAGAACACCAGCATCACTCAGATTTGAAGCATTTCATGCAGCTGAGGCTCTCAGAGGAGCAGAAGCCACACAGGGAGCTCGGGGGACACTCACTGTGTTGTAGTGATCCACGTAGGCCGAGTTTCCCAGCCCAAACACAGCGTATCTCAGGCCCTGCAGGAGGCTCTTCCCAACACGGAAATCATTGGCTGCCTCTTCCAGCCACTTGCAGAACCAGGCTGCGCTCTCCGGGGGCTGCCCCTCAGTGTAGGTGGCCACCAGGAACACACAGATGTTCCTGCTGCTTGTCTGGTCACACACACAGGACAAGAGAGAAAAAAAAAAAATCGCTGCATTTTCCAGAACTTTGTTTTCAAGCAAAGAGTTACGACACTCAGGCAGCTGGGAGAAGTCAAAAGATGAGGCTGTCTCCTCTTGGGGTGGGATGGTGCAGGTGACAATCCCAAGGGTGCTGAACAACCTGCACAGCACCTTAAATTAAGAGAAAGAGGTCAAGCTGAACAGGGACGCGGTGGCAGAGCAGAACTGGACATCCAGCCCAATCAGCAGCTTCCTGACCCAACTCCTTCAGCAGGAAAGTGCCCCATGGATAAATATTCCAAACTCCTCAACCTCACATTTACAGGCTTGTTAGGGGCAGTATCAAATGCTGACAATTCATACTGAAACCCTATGGAATTTCACAGTTCCCACCAAAACCTTTTGTTAGGGTTAATTAAAACTCTCAAGTAGCAACTATCAATATTCACAGAAGGAAAACTCATCAAGGATTACTCCACATAAATACAGCTCACAAAGAGATTCTAACTTAAAAGCCTCTAAAGGCTGCAGAAGCATCACCACCTTCCTTTTCTGGTTCTGAACCCTGCCCAGGTGTACAGGGCACCTGGTGCAGCCACTCTCACCCAGCTCACCCCTGAGTGACAGAACTGGCTCACACAGAGTCACTGTCACAGCAAAACGTCCTACTGGTGCTTGTAAATTATAAAAATTTAGGTATTTTCTGCTGAGGGCTGATGGGCTGCAGTTGCATATGTAGCAGAGAAGCAATTTTCAACACAGAGCCTTGGGGATTTCCAGGATTACAGGACAGAAATACAAGAGGGAAATGGCCTAGACAACCCCGGGAAAAACTTGTACTTCTTACTGATGGTTATGCCATACCCACCTCCTCTGATAAACCATCTTCTGGATCACAGTCTCCCATGTTAATGACTTCCACAGGCAAATTAAGGGAAGTAACAGCTTCAGCCAGAGCTCTGGCAAATCTCTGAACAAAGAAACATAGGAAGCTATCAATTACTTCAACCCACAAAAGCCCTGTTGTGCTCAGCCACAAGACTTGTCCCAGCACAGGAAGAATAATGACACAGGAGACCTGGACACTGGCACTGCAATTCCTCACATTCGAACAAAAACAGAGTACACTGGCTGAGAGTTACAACATTATAATGACTGATCACTTCACAGTTACACACACAAATTACATTTCTCCTTGAGAAAGCTCCAAAATCAGCACTACTCTCTATGAAGACCTGCTAGAAAATTAAAATTATAGTGCAACAGTAAACTTTTAGCTTTATAATCAATCTCTACTGCATGCCTTGCTTAAAGGGAGGAGAAAAATTGTTATTTTTATTTAATTTTCACTTGTCTTGCATGTTGGGCAATGATTCTAACAAGCTAATGAATGTGCTGATGAACTCCCAGATCTGCACCCAGGGCAGGGTTCTAAGGCAAGCAATGTTCTCGGATCCCAACAGCATTTCAAAGCAATGTCACAGATGTGCAATAAAAGTACAGATACCTTTGCTGTGCCAGTCTGAGAGCCATAGAAAACCTTCACTCCAGCAACATGGACCTCCTGTGCCTGAGGAGGGGCACATCCATTCCCCAGTTTGTCTGCTGTTCTCTCGGTGGAAGCGGGACTCCCATGGGATTTCTCACCCTATAAAACAAGAGCTGTGTCACATGCAGTCCCTTTTCCAAGGGATGTCAAACCAAGAGCATTTAAAATTCAAATCCTGCGGCCACTCTCAGCAACAGTCAAAGCATTTTGGTTCCTCTCACATCCAAACAGACCAGGACCTGTCTTCCTGACCTAGGCCATGCTACAATACCCACTTGTCTGGGAGGTAACAGGACGCAGCTGAACCTCCCAACTCCTGCGGCAGATCTTCACCCACCTGCACAAAGAGGTTTTCAATTCCTGAATGGCCTAATCCCCTCCCATCCTAAACCAGCCCAACCCTGTCAGTAGCATCACGAAAACATGAAGGTGCAAACACTGGGCACAAGCAGAGGGGTTTACCTGGAGTGACAGAGCAACCCAGGGGGACACATTCTCCCAGTGTGAGGAGTGTCCTGCTGAGCTCTGCCCCAACGTCAGAGCAACGAGGGCATTTAGTGACCCACAGACACAAACAATCCCGGCTGAGGAGCATAACCAGATAACTAAACTGCATTTGGGATTTGCAGCACCCTCGGTGGGCGCCTTTACCCAGTAACTACTCACTTCCACCCAGGTTTTTGGGGTCTACTCAAAGAAAAGTGCTGACAGGCTCAGTTACCTTCCTTTTGGTTCTGGCGGTGGTGAACTGAACGACAATCCAAAGGCTGATCCCAAAAGCAACAGCAGAATAGACGTAAAATCTGTGCAGCCATATGGACACCAGGCACGTATGGAAGTAGCTCCACGTATCCATTGAGACATCTAAATGTGGAATGTAGCAGATTCCTACAGTGCGAATATGGAATGAGCACACACAAAATAATCACACAGTACCCACAGCCTCACGTCATCAGCTATAGCCTAGGCTTTGCAGAAAACAGCTTTTGGCTAAAGACAAGGCATTAAAATTGAATCAAGAAGCCTTCACCTGCTCAGGTGTGTCAGCTGAGCTCCACGCTAACATTCCATACTGTCAGAGGGAAAGTCTGGGTTTTTCCTTGATAGGGCAGCTCTGTTACAAGGAAAATCAGAAAATACTTGTGCTGTCCAAGTGCCTGAAAAGAAAAAGTCCTTGTGAAACATCCACTGGATCGTACTGGCCTCTAGTTCTACACAAACCAAACAAACGCAGCTCTCTGTCCAAGGGGGAAATCACCTGCACAGAACTTTCTGCGGAACACAACGCTCACTTACACACATTAGAAGTCACACCAATTACAAACCAAGTTTCAAGGGCAGACTGAAACATGTATTCAATTGGAAACACTTTCACAGAATTCTATGATGCAAGTGCAGTTTGATTTGGAACAACTGAGATGTTTCAGGTTGGTTCAGAACATTCAGGGCACAGAATGCCAGGGTACAGCCAGGAATGCACCTGCGTGGTGTCTGGGAATATCTATTTCATATGGGATATTCAGGCACTCCAAAAAGGCTGGTTTGTGATGCTTATTGACTGAGGAACACAGCTGACACCCTCCTACTGTCATCTGCAGCTTGGATCTTGTTTTTGCAGATATCAGTTGAGAGCACAGAATCCAAGTATTTCCAGGAGGCTGGAAACTCATGCTGGCTGTTACTCAGGTTACCAGACCAAAGGCTTAAGGGCATGTCCTTCACCCCTCCAGCAGCAACACTGAGACTCACAAAAGAGAAAAGCCAAGAGCACTTGCCCAGGGCTCCCAATTTTGCCCAAACCAGATATAGGGATTCCCTTAACCTCTATACAACTTCCTCAAATGCGATAGATGCTACATATATTCAAGAGAATTTTAGCTCCAAAACACACACACACTCACTACTATCCTCCAACACAACTACACACCCTCCCTTATGGTTATCACCCCCACAAACACACACACCCCCCACCCTCGTGGCTCTTCCTCCTCTCACGGTTAATGCCCCTCTCTCCCCCAAATACCCCTCACGGTTATTACCCCACCTTCCCCTGCCTCTCACGGTGATTATCCCACTACCCTCACAATTATTAAACACCCCCTTCCTCCGAGTTACTACACCCCAACACCACGCATGGTTAATAAATACCCCCACGGTCATTACCCTCATCTCCCTCCACAGCACCCTCTCACAGTTAAAACCACACACACACACACACACGGTTATTATATCCCCCCTTCACGGTTATTAGCCCACACACACAGTTATCATCCCACAGACGCGGTTCCTGTATCCCCCCTCACGGCTGTTACCCCCACGCACGCAGTTACTACAGCTGTTACCCCCCACACACGGTTATTCCGTTCCCCCATCACGGTTCCCTCTCCCACACACAACCATCACCCCGTCCCCCGCCCGGCACTGACCCCGCTCCCGCCCGGCGCTCCCCTCACGCCGCCATGCGCCGCTCCCGCCCCTTCCGCCCGCCCCGGAGCCGCCGCCATTCACTGCCGGGCCGGGGGCGGAGCGGGCGGCGGCCGCCATGTCCATCTTCACCCCCACCAACCAGATCCGCCTCACCAATGTCGCCGTGGTGCGGGCACGGCGCGCCGGAAAGCGCTTCGAGATCGCCTGTTACCGCAACAAAGTCATGGGCTGGCGCAGCGGAGCGTGAGTGCCCGGGGAGCCGGCGGGGAGGCGGCTCGGGCCCGGCGTGGGGCCCGGGGAAGGGCCCGTGTGGAGACCCGGGTGTGAGGGGGCCGTGCCCGGCGATCCCGTGTGGGGACTCGGCAGTGGTGCGGGAGAGGACCCCGTGTGGGGACAGGGCAGGGCCCGTATGGGGCTCGGGGTGCGGGAGGGGGGGCGGCAGTGGCCGTGCGGGACCCGGCTGTGGGCCGGGGATGGTGCGCGGTGCCCGGATCTGGCCCCGGGAGGAGGCGCGGGGCTGAGAACGGGAGCACCTTGCCCGTGCCTGGGCAGTGCCACCTCGGCGATGGAAGGTTCCAGCTGTGCTGCTTCAGCCCGGGGCAGCGGGAGCTGTTTCTCCTCGCTGAACACAACAGTGCTCCTGGCATTGCTGCTTTGCTGGAGAGGGGCTTTGGACAAGGGATGGAGGGACAGGACAAGGAGCAATGGTTTCAAACTGACAGAGGGCAGGGATAGATGGGATATTGGGAAGGAATTGTTCCCTGGGAGGGTGGGGAGGCCCCTGGCACAGGGTGCCCAGAGCAGCTGTGGCTGCCCCTGGATCCCTGGCAGTGCCCAAGGCCAGGCTGGACATTGGGGCTTGGAGCAGCCTGGGACAGTGGAAGGTGTCCCTGCCCATGGCAGGGGGGGCACTGGATGGGCTTTAAGGTCCCTTCCAACCCAGCCCATTATTCTAAGTTTTCTACGCTTGTCTCAATCTCTAGGGAGAAAGATCTCGACGAGGTCCTGCAGACGCACACAGTGTTTGTCAATGTCTCCAAAGGCCAGGTAGCAAAGAAGGAAGATCTGGTTCAAGCATTTGGGACAGATGACCAAACAGAAATCTGTAAGATGGTAGGTTTCACACACTTTGCTTTGTAAAAGATGTGAGAAGATTTAGTCACACAATTAGGTTGGTTTTTAGTGAAGGGTGTTTGTAGGATGCTACTATAGGTGAAAGGGTTGTTTGTTAAGAAATGGGTAAAAAGGAGCAGTAGCTCTGTTTTATAGTTTTAAATGTGGCATATGCGTGTGGCTGGAAGGAATTCTGTCTGACACACAACTTGCATGCAGTGATGTCTCTGGACACAGCCAGCACTGAAGAGTTCCTCATGTAAGTTTTTAAGGATGCAGAGAAAGGAAGTGGACAGTTGCTTACTTTGGAGAGCTCACTTAAGTGTTAATAACAGATCTAATTCCTTAGTCCTTATTGGTGGGATATGAGCTGTAGACTTGCTGTGGGTGATGAAATTTCAGTAAATCTCTTGAGTCGGCAGTGCCCTGGAGTCAGGAGGGACATCCCTGTCCTGGGGTCACCAGGCCCAGCATCACTAGCTGGGCCAGGGAGGGGATTGTCCTGCTCTGCTCTGGGCTGGGGCAGCCTCACCTCCAGTGCTGGGGCAGTTTTGGGTGCCTCAACATAAGAAAGATCTAAAGCTGTCAGAGTCCAAAGAAAGCTATGAAGAAGGTGAAGGGCCTGGAGGGGCCACACAAGGAGCAGCTGAGGGCACTTGGTCTGTTCAGCCTGAGGAGACTGAGGTCAGACCTCATCAGGGTCTGCAGCTCCTCCCGAGGGACAGCTCCAGTCTCTGCTCCCTGTGACAGGGACAGGGTCCAGGGAACGGCTCAAGCTGTGTCAGAGAGGGTCAGGTTGGAGATCAGGAAAGGTTCTTCCCCCAGAGGGTGCTGGGCACTGCCCAGGCTCCCCAGGGAATGGGCACGGCCCCAAGTCTGCCAGAGCTCCAGGAGCGTTTGGACAGCACTGCCAGGGATGCCCAGGGTGGGGTTGTTGGGGTGTCTGTGCAGGACTGGATGATCCTTGGGGTTCCTTTCCAGCTCAAGATACTCTGTGATTTGGTGAAATCTGTGCTTCTCTTGCTGCAGTTTAGTGTTTCTGTGGTGAGTTTTTTTGTCTGAAGTCTTTCCAGTGCTGTCTGTTGTAATGATTCACATTATTCATTTGGTTATTGTTTGCTGCACTTCATGTCTAACCAAACCTTTCAAGCAGCTGTCAAATTTAACAAAGTTACTGGACTTTTCACTCTTCAAACCCATGATGTTCATTAACTGATCTCCTTATTTCACAGATTTTATCCAAAGGGGAGCTGCAGGTGTCGGACAAGGAACGGCACACGCAGCTGGAGCAGATGTTCAGAGACATCGCCACCATCGTGGCTGACAAGTGCGTGAACCCCGAGACAAAGCGGCCCTACACAGTGATCCTCATCGAAAGGGCCATGAAGGACATCCACTACTCTGTCAAACCCAACAAGAGCACGAAGCAGCAGGTGAGTTTCCTGCAGGATCAGCTCCTGCTCCGAGGTGGTGTCACCCAGTGTGATTCCTCAGGTCTCAGTCACAGAGGGATCAGCGAAGCCCCGGGATCTGAGGCCCGCAGAGGGATTACTCTGCCATCTGGCAGCTGAGTGCTGGAGAGAAGCAGCTCCTGAAACTCAGGCAATTTGTTTGCTAAGAATTCAGGGAAGGGAGAAAGACATAAAAAAACCCAACAGTGATACACTTAGAATAGAAATAAAAGGTTTATTATTTATGCTAATTGAGGTGGTATATCAGGTTTGCATCTGAGCCACGTGGGTTTGTGGTATTTTGCAGTGTAACTATTTAACTTTATTTCAGACAGTTTTTAAGTGTTCAAAGTGATCACAAACAACAAGAACTCTGCCTTTTCTTGTTAATCTGTCAAAAGAGCATGATAGCAGCCTCCCTGCAGCAGAGTGGCAGTGACCAGCACTGAGAGATTGCTCTGAAGCTGGGGAAGAGGTTCAGGATCTGGATCTGGGTGCTGGTTTTTGAGCAGGTGTGTAAATGCTCTTTTTCTTGTCCAACAGGCCCTGGAAGTGATCAGGCAGCTGAAGGAGACCATGCAGATTGAACGTGCCCACATGAGGCTGAGGTTTATCCTGCCAGCAAAGGAGGGCAAGAAGCTGAAAGAGAAGCTCAAGCCACTGATTAAAGTTATTGAGAGTGAAGACTTCCAGGAACAGCTGGAAATTGTAAGCAGAAAGCAGTCCCTGGGTTTCAGGTTTGGTTTGAACTACACCTGTGTGTTTTACCAGGAGATGAATTCATAGATGGAAGTTGTTAAGATAAACTGCAGGTTTACCAGAGATCCTGAATCAGAGCTGCAGTTGGGAATTTTTAATTTCACACAATCCTAGTGATGTGAGCAGGAAGCAGCCTTTGGTATCCAGAGCCTGCTTCTCCAAGCTGAGGAGTGCACTGTGCAATTCCTCTTAGCAGGGATGATCCTGCAACACTGATAAGTTTCTCTCATATGTGGAATGTTACTGTTATTAATGTGGTGGCTTGGGACTGGATTTTGAGAGTGGTTAATTATTTTTCTTTCAAAGTCAGTGTGTGTTAAAGCAAAAATTGGTATTAAACTCTTCATGAGAACAGATTAGAATCCGGCAATCCCAACTGGCAAAAGCCACGTCCAGCATGGGGAACTGGAGCTATGGAGCTTCTGTGGAAAGATTGTTGCCAGGTAGTGCTTGTCAGCTCTGCAGAGTCCTTCTCAGTAACTGACCAGGGTTGTTTTAACGAAAATGAATGCTAGGCCTTGGGTAGGGGCTGGTGAAACTCAAACATTCTTGTCTGACTGATGAAATGTGGAACATTCCAGGTGTGCCTTATTGACCCAGGCTGCTTCAGGGAGATCGACGAGCTGATCCGCAGTGAGACAAAAGGGAAAGGATCCCTGGAAGTGCTCAGTCTGAAGGATGTGGAGGAAGGGGATGAAAAGCTTGAATAACAAAACCTTCCTGCAGCAGATCTGCTTCAACAGCCTCCCCACAGTGACTGGTGTAGCCACTCTTATGTTAGGCCTTCATGGTTTTTTTCCAATCTCTTGCTGCCAAATATTTTCTGACACTAATCCTTTGGGATTTTTCCATGCCGTGTGGGTTGGGTTTTTTTATCATTTTACACTTGCTTGGTTTACAGATGTCTTTGCCTGTAAGAAGATTTTGTGTCAGAGTTGCACTAATAAGGACTGAGTTAGGTTGTGGTAGGAGGTTACTCTGGCTTTGCTTTAGTTTCAGGGTTGCTGTTGAAGAGTGAGTGATTTGGTGCCAGTTGTTTGTATCTTCAGGTTGTCAGTGTTGAGTGGGAGATTGCACTGGTCACTGACGAGTGGCTCTGTGTGTGAGGAGAGGGACCTTAAGAGAGCTGCATTTTCACTTCTAAACAGGTGCAAAGTGTGGATCATGTCTGAAAATCAGTCTCTTGGTGGCATGAAAACTGACTTAGGCTTCCATAATTGGCTGCTTGATAATTAAAGTACTTCAAAGGACCATTCATAAGGAATTCCTTCACTGGGTGTAACAGCACTTGCTGACTTAGAGATGATGTTCTCCAAATAACTTATTTGTAGAATATATTTAGCTACATTAATAAAAGCAAATAATCATCTATTTATGTATTATAGATACAGAAAGAAATAAGATACTTATTTTTGTTAATAGTAGAGGAGATATCCCTGGCTGTGGCAATGCTTTTGTAGGCTGAGGGAGTAGCCTGTGCTTGGGAGCTGCTGTTTTCACATGATAAAATGAATCTCAAACAGGCAGTGGTGGCCTCTGGCCATGGAGCCAGACAGGCTTTTGTTGGACAGTAATTCCCAGCAGGAATTGTTTGTGTGTGCCCCTTTGCTTTTTAGTGCACCAGAACAATTCTGGCAGCTGTCCTTTATCCTCTGTCCTTTTTTTGCTGCTCTCTAATCCATGCACGAAATTTCCAGCCAGCTCCTGAGGCACGGGATATAGTTCTTGCTAATTCTGTTAAATCTTGCCGCAGCTGTGTTAAACAAATGATTTTGAAGTTGAACCGGGGTATTTCAAAGAAAAGGGGAAGAGAGGACAACAACGGGGGAAGGAGACACTAAAAATACAAACCACCAGGCAAAGCAGATCTGGTTCAGTGACTGAAAACTAAATCAGCAGGAGTTTGAGGAGCCTTTAATACGGCATTCCTGTTTCCATGCAGACAGTAGGCAGCAGGTGAGGAGCTGTGGGCCAGCCAGGGATGAGATCTGTCCCAGGTGAGCGCGGTGCTCTTTGGTTGCTGTTGCCTTCCAGAGACTCCCCCCTCATGTGACAGTTGAACAGAGCTGGGTTTGTACTCCTGACCTTTCCTCTGTTCCTTTAACTCATTGCGAATTTTCTGGAATTTCATCAGGGAGAGTGGGAATCAGCTGGAGGAGGGGAGGTTTGGCATGTGAGGTGGCTGCAGGGCTGGATCCTCAGTCCAAGGCTGCCCCTTGGGAGTGGATTTCTGCAGCAGCCAATTTGTGTGCACTTGTGCAAGGCCAGGATCAATTCCTTCAGCAGTATTTTGGGAGGATCTGCCTCTCTAGAGCCTGAGTTTTGCTGAGGGCAGATGAAACAGAGATTCTTGAACCACTGTCCATTTTAAGATGCTTTTGTTTGTTCCCGAGGGTTGAAATGCTGCCTAGGAAATGCAGGGGTGTAATGACTGGAACTGCCATGCGGACATGGCTCAGCGTGGAGAGCCCAGTGTGCACGGGCAGCTCCCTCTGGGCACCACCCTGGGCTGCTGCCTCCACGTCCCTCCCTCTCTCCAGGCACACTTTGGGAAGCACTGAAGATGATCATGCAGATATTTAGCTTGTCACTGGCAATTAGTGCTAACATGCAATTCATAAATATGCAGATGAGATGCTGAGCAAGAGCCTCAGAGGATGCTGTGTCACTAATACCTGATTTCACAATTCTTTAATTTCTTGGTTTGCTGTGTTTAACACCTTAAGCACAACGGGAGGGCAGCAGGTTAAAGATCTGGAGTTACAGAACCTTAAGCTAAGCTGATTGATGAGCTTGGTGCTAGGAAGGCAATTTCTTTGTAAAGTCTTTTTCTGCAAACCCAAAACATTAAGGATTTTCTCTGGTAGAGGGAGCTTGGGTTTATTTATGGACAAATAAATACATGCTGGCATTTCTTGTCATGTTTGTAGTTCATCAAGAATGTATGGTGAGCATCAGAATAAAGCTTGGGATTGGTAAATGGTTTGTGTTTGCCCATTCCAACGAGAGCATAACTCCCTGCACAACCACTTCCCGGCTAATTAACTGGAATTTCCAAATAGGTGGGCATTTAAATAAGCTGGCAGCTTCCAGGAGAGCACCGCTGGTGTGTTTGGGTGCACATGCACGTGTGTTTTCCCTGAAATTGTCCTCCTGTTCCTGGTGGGGCTCAGAATGGTCCCTGACAACTGCCACTGCCATGGCGATAGAAGACAAAGCTGGAATGCTTCTCTGCCTCCCTGCAGGAGCTCATTAGTCAGTTATTAATGAACCTGTTCCCTGCAGAGGCGTTGAGGAGGGGGCTGGGCCGTGGCAGAGCAGGAGCCGTGTGGCCGGTGGCGGTTGGCAGTGCCACGGTGACAGTTCCACGTGGAACCCTCTGGTCACAACGCTGTGACACCTCCTCGGGGCAGCAGGACCTCGGCATCTGTCCCACAGGAGTCTGGGAATGGTGGGCCAAGGGATGGAGGCCCCCGGCAGCACACAGGGCCCCAAGGCCGACCTGAGCCAGCGCAGCCAGGAGATGCGTGTCCTTGTGGCCCTGCAAGGTGCGGCCTCGGCTGCTCGGGGCCAGGGGGGTCACGGCCCCCTCGTCCCGCGGTGCCATCGGCTCCCTGATGTCCCCCAGAGCAAGGCAGCAAGATTTTCGCTCAGTCCTGCGAGGAAAAGCTCCGGCAGAACAGGGAGCTGCTACTCCCCAGCCTGCAGGCGGCCTTGCAGGAGGATTCCAGTGTCCTGGATTTTGTCCTGAAGGTACCAGCAGGTCCCTCCTGCTGCACCCCTGCCTGGTGCTGGCCCTGCGCCCCCCACTCCCCCAGGAGCTGGCAGCACGGGCCAGCAAAAGGATGTGTCATTGCCAGGCTGACAGTGACCCTCTCCTTGTCCCTCCCCTGCCCACAGTACAACAGACTCCCCATTAAGGATGCTTTCGGAGAGGGCCAGGAGCTCATTTCGGCCACTCAGAGCGTGGAGGTAGCAGCAGGGGCTGGGGGCAGGGGCTGCTCACAGGGGGCTGGGGCTCTGGGGACACTGGAAAGAACAGTGCCTGGCAGAGGGACATGGTGCCAGCACCAGGACAGCCCCATGGGGCTGCTGTGGAGAGACACGGGGTGTTCACGTCTGGTCTCGTGGGTCCCTTTCCACCATGGGACCCATCCACGCAGACTCTTTGTCCCAGCAGACCTCCTGGCTGTGCCACCCTGCGTGTCCCTGGCACCGCCCAGGTTCCTGCAAGGTCCAGTTGCATCCCTGGCAGAGAGAGGCTGTCCCTGCCCTTCACTGCCTGTCCCAAGGTTGTGCCCTGCTTATAAACCCGTGGAGACCGAGGCGCTGTCCCCACGGAGCTGCCTTTGCCCAGAGGCCTCTTGCAGGGACAGAGCAGCGCTGCTGCTCTCTGACAACATCCCCATCTGGGCCCTGATCGATTTATTGATCCCCAGCCCTGGTCCATGTTATGCAGAGTCCCTAAGCCCAGCCCAGCCCTGCCATCAGCAGTTGCCCACCTCTGCCTCACCCCAGCCAGGCCCCAGAGCAAAGCTCTCCCAGATCCCATCCTGTCAAACCAGTGACAATATCCTGGAGCAGCGCCCCAGTGTCCCCAGCTCTACCCTGGGGGGAGTTTTTGGGGCAGCACCCCCTTCTCCTGCAGCATCCAGCCTGGGAAATGCTCTCATGCCCATCCAGGCGGTCCAAAAGAAGATCGAGGCCAAAATCCATGACCAGGTGAAGGTGTGTGACATGCTGCTGCACCAGCTGAAGCAGTGGAGCCAAGCCAGGGACGAGCGCCAGAGGCACCTGCAGGAGCTGCAGGATGCTGAGACGGATCCCAAGTGGCAAGAGCCACTGCTGCAGGTACCCAGGAGCCCTTCCTGGTGTGCCAGCACCCACGGGGGGCTTTAATCCAGCCCCTGCACCCCCAGCTGGGCACTGGGCATGGCACACGGAGTCACTTCGTGTCTTCCTCCCCGTGTCTGCCCCAGACCATTCGCCAGCTGGGCAATGACATCAAGAAGATGGTCATGAAAATTCACAGTGGACAGATCGTGACCAACCTGTACCTGAAGCTGCAGGAAATCCTGAGGAGGGTGAGCTCCTCCTCACTGTGCCATTGTCTCACCTGCTCCCCCTGCAAAGGCACAAGGTGCCTGAGGGGCTGTGTCCCAGGGGACACCCTGCTGGTCCCCTCCGTGCCCTGTCACAGCATGGGGGACCCCGGGGCTCGGTGGGTGACGTGCGGTGGCTCCTGTGTGCAGGAGCTGGTGTACCTGCCTCAGTACCTGGACCTCCTGTGTGGGATGACTGCGATGTACCACGATGAGCTCACGGCCCGGAGCAGCCTCAAAGCCAACGATGTGATCAGGGTGAGATAACTGGGGCCCTTCCCACCCTCCAGCGCCTGCAGACAGCACCACATGCCTGGGCCTGAGAGCCTTCAGCAAGGAGCAAAAGACAGAGCTGAGCTTGCCCACAGCACCCAGAGGCCTCCATTAGGTCCTCCCGGGTCTCCCTCTTGTTCCCTGGGGCTGGGGACAGCCTGTCTGAAGCACCAGCCATGGCAAAGGCAGCATGTCCCACACCCCAACCCGCCTTGCCAAGCTTCCTTCACAGCCTGTTTGCACAGAGTGAGGTCATTCTTGACACTGGCCATCCCACAGCTCATCCAGTAGCTCAAATCATAGATTCATAGAATGGTTTGGGTTAGCCGGGACCTTAAAGCCCATCCCATCCCACCCCACTGCCATGGCAGGGACACCTTCCACTGTCCCAGGCTGCTCCAAGCCCCATCTAACCTGGCCTTGGACACTGCCAGGGATCCAGGGGCAGCCACAGCTTCTCTGGGCACCCTGTGCCAGGGCCTCCCCACCCTCACAGGGAAGAATTTCTTCCTTATCTCAATCTAAACCAATACTTAAACCTAATAACCAATCTGTAAAAAGCTCCAACTGATTTTGGCAGCAACTTCTCCCTTCTCTGTTATGCTCCAGAAACTCATGGCCGAGGTGGGACCCCAGGTCCGTGTGGAGAAGCAGCTCAGGGACCAGTCCCTGGCTGAGCAGAGGATGCACATCGAGAGCCTCCGGGAACAGGAGGAGAGCGAAAGGCAGCAGAGGCGGGTGAGCTGGGGGCGTGGGGCAGGCAGGGCTGGGGCCGTGGGACAGGTGAGCTGGGGGTGTGGGGCAGGCAGGGCTGGGGGCGTGGGGCAGCCTGCAGCGCTGAGCCCCGGGGTGACAGTGACTGTCCTTGCAGCAAGCCGCGTCCATGCTCTCCGCAGAGCACGATCAGAGCTCCTTGGAAACGGTGGTGGGTGAGTGCCTGGCAGAGGGCAGGGCGGGGGGACGCAGGCACGGCCGCAGGCATCCTGCCCTGCTCCTTCCCTGCCACCCCAGGTGCTGAGGCGGAGGCCACCATGGCTAAGAGGGAGCGCGAGGCCTTTGTGACTGACAAGATGGAGAAGGCAAAGACTACCCTGCAGTGCTCCTGCCTCTGGGTAATGGCAAAACCATCCCTGGCGAAACCTGGGGCGCTGCAACCTCTCTGCTCACCCCATTTCACTGTGGGGTTATCTGCTCTCCCCTCCCTGGAGCCCCTCAAAGCCCCTCTTTGCAGGCAGGCACGGAGCTGCCCCTCTCCATGACCAGACACTGCAGAGCTCCGTGGTGCTGTAGCCTCCCCGAGGCTCTGCTCCCAGCAGGAGCACCCCGGGCTCAGTCCTTGTGTCTCCCCTGGCCAGGACATCCCCAGCAGCATCCAGGCCCAGAAGAAGTCCCTGGAGAGCCTGCAGCAGCACATCGATGAGTGCAGGGAGAGGAAGAAGGTGCTGAAGAAGACACTGCAGGAGTTGGAGATGAAGCAGGCTAAACTGAAGTTCAGCCAGCCCGTCAGCACCACCAGGTGCTGCTGGCCTCGCACAGTTGTGCCAACCAGGCCACCACCCTTGGGGGAACATGTCCCAGCAGGCACCCCGACCTCCGTCCCACTGCAGCCACCCGCCCCTCCCGTGCTGGGGGGTTTCTGAGCTCCCGGCTCTGGTGCTGGCAGAGCACCTAAAGTTCCCCCTGGGCTCCCAGAGCTCCCTTTCTCCTTACCTGGCACGGGAAGTGCTGCCAGCAGCGTGGAGCTGGGCTGCAGGTGGGGGTGGGGGGAACATGAACAGCACTTGGAGCAGCTTTGGGGTGTCCCTGCACCCCTCTGCAGCTGTGTGATGTGAGTGCCGCTGGCTCCAGGCTGCGGGAGGAGGAGCTCAGGGAGAACCTGAAGCAGGAAGAGGCCCGGCTGGAGCAGATGCGAGCCCAGATGTTGAGGAACCAGAAGCGCCTGATCGAGTTTGAGAACATCATTGACAACCTGTTCCTCCGCCTGCAGGGCGTCTTCATGCCCGGCCAGGTACCACAGGGCACCGGGGGAGCACGGCCAGGCAGGCGGGGCAGCGCAGGGACACCTGGCGCAGCCACCACCAGGGGCTCGCTGTCCCCACCACGGTGGTTCTTTCTCCCCCAGGATGACTCTGTGGCGGTGGTGGGGCTGGAGGAGAAGCTGCAGCACTGTGAGCAGAAGATGCAGTTCCTGAAGGAGAGGGTGGCAGCCCGGCCCGAGGACAGCACCGACGAACGCAGCGAGGTACGGGGGCTCCAGCCTCTGTGCCCTTGGGGACACGCGCAGGGCCCTCACAGATGGCCACCCAAGCCATCCGTCCTCAGCAAGGCCGCAGGGAAGGGCCATGGAGCAGCTCAGCCCTGGACAGCACTGGATGCCCAAGGGGTACCCAAGGCTGTAACATCCCCCTGCCCTCCAGCGCTTAACCCAGGGTGCCTTTCACAGACTTTTGCCAGGGTCAGGAACCTCCTGGAGAAAAGAACTGCAGGTGAAACACAGAACCTGAAGATTTCCTTCGAGGATGAAGACACTATGGAAGATGGTAGGAGAGCACGGTGGGGACATGTCCCGCAGTGACTGTCCCAGCCCCTGCCCCCTGGGACTTTTGGGAGTCTTTGTCTGTCTCCCACTGGCCCAGCAGACACCAACCCACAAATTGCCTCCAGGTCCTGAGGCTGACCTTGGCTGTTTCCAAGGCTTCAAGCATGGGAGGTGGTTTTAGGCAGGGATGTGGGAGAACGAAGGCAGGTGGTGGGGTGATGGGCACCAAGCCACTGCGGGAACAAGGAGAGACGCTGTGGGGCAGGAGGGGGGACCCTCATCTTCAAAATCACCTGGTTGTGAAGAATAATCAGTGCTTGGCTCTGCCTGTGGATGCTCCTGGAGACGCAAAGAGCTTTTGGCAGCTCACCAGCTTCCTTTGGCAAAGTGGGAGCTGTGCCCACCACACTGTAGCTCCAGAACTTTATGGGAAGCCCCATTGGAGATGGGCCACAGTGATGGCACCACCAGGTCCTGCAGGTCACCCTGGGATGCTGGGGTGGAAAAGCCCAGGAGGACTCTCGAGGATCCTACAAGCCTGACAAAATGTGCCAGCTCTCCCAGGGACATGGGCACAGCAGAGGTGGCCCCCAGCCCCTCCCCAGCCCCTCCTCTCCACTCTCCCCTCCAGACACCTTGGATTTTGAGGATGAAGACCATGACTACATCCCCAGCCGCGAGGACATCAAGAAGCAGGGACAGCAGCTGATCAGAATGAACACCAGACGTCGCAAGAAGAAGTAGTGGCTTCTCCACGTGAGCTTTGAGGGCCCCAGGCCACCCCTTGAACCCTTTTCTCAGCAGGTTTAATAAAGCAGATCTTCATTCCTCCCAGTTCTGTGGCAAGGCTGGAATGGGTGGTCCTAGGTCACTTCTGTCACTCAGAACACATTGGGGTCCATTCTGAGGGGTTCTGAGCTGAGTTGGGAGGTGGGGTGGGCTGGGTTGGGGACAGCTCCCAGCTGCAGCAAAGCTGAGGCCGGGCTGGCTTTCTCCCCCTTGGTGCTGTGGGGCCAACACCTTCCCAGGACCTCTGATGCCCCAGGGGCTGGAGCCTGTCCGAGCCAGCGATGGGGAAAGGTGGGGAAGGGCCGAGTCCTGTGGGGACCCCAGGGTGGGCATCCTCGTGTCCGTTCATGGGAGCGCAAAGGCAGAGCCCACCCGGGAGAGACGGACCCAGACCTGAGTGGGGACCCCAGGGTGGGCATCCTCGTGTCCGTGCATGGGAGCGCAAAGGCAGAGCCCACCCGGGAGAGAGAGACCCAGACCTGAGCCGAGGCCCCAGCCTGGAGCCTTTCTCCTCTCTGGTCCCGCTACTCCTGCCCTGAGCTTGGAGCAAGCCCCAGGTGTCACCTGTGGGCTGCAGGAGGGTCTGGAGGTCAGGAGCTTGCCGGTGTGAGCCGGGACAGCAGAGGCTGCTGCTCCCGGGAGGGATCCCCCGCGCTGCTGAGGGGCACAGCCACCCGGCCCGGGAGGCCACCCCGTGCTCTCTCCTCTCGTGCCGCAAATAGATGGTGCTGTTCCTCCAGGAACCGCCGGCACCGAGGGGCCGCGCCCGTGCTCCCGGACAGACACCCAGGACAGGGGCACCCTGTCCCCTGCCACAGGGGATGTCAGCGCCGCAGCAGCCCTTCCCTGCCCGTTCTGCTCGCTGCCTGTGCTTCGCGCTGACGTCATCAATGACATCAGTACCCAGGGGAGGAACGGCTGCTGCTCCCAAGCCTCCCGGCGCTGTCCCGGGTGGGCATCATGGAATGGGCATCATCTTCACAAAGCACAGCACAACTTGAGGCTTTTCAGGGAAGCTCCAGAAATAACATCACGCGTCAGTGAAGGCATCTCATGGAGCTTCCCAGAATCCACAGCCACAGGTGGGCTCTTCTGCGAGTAAAGACCAGGCTGTAACTGCATATCCATCTGTTCCTGCCGTGTTCTCATGTGCCCACCACAGCCTCACCCCCCTCCCAGGGAACAATTCCTTCCCAATATCCCATCCATCCCTGCCCTCTGGCTCTGGGAAGCCATTCTCTGTGTCCTGTCCCTCCATCCCTTGTCCCCAGTCCCTCTCCAGCTATCCCTGGAGCCTTCTCCTCTTCAGGTGCACACCCCCAGCTCTCCCAGCCTCAGAAATGTGTCGAGCTCTTGGTCTGGTCTTTCCACACTGGCTGTGGGGAACAGAGAAGCCACAAAAGGTGTGGAAGAGCCGGAGCGGGATGGAGGCTCCAGCCTGTGGCCCATCCTTCTGGCTGGAAGGAAATTCGGGGATGTTTTAGCTGCCTTTACGCGAGGGGCAGAGCAGCAACAATAGGGTTTCACTCCTCTGAGCTCCTCCTGCCGCGAGCAGGGGATCCAAGGACTACCTGCTCCATCAGGAGCATCCACTGGACGTGTTCAGACACCGCAGCCCAAACCCTTGTCACAGCTGCCAGGAGAGGGGAAGGGCTGTCAGCCCCAGCCAGCAGCTCTCGGGCATGCAGGCGGCGCCGGGTGCAATCGGAATGACTGCTCCTGGCTCCTCTGGATCCGGGAGAGACGGGAATGGGTGCAATCGGAATGACTGCTCCTGGCTCCCCTGGATCCGGGAGAGACGGGAATGGGGGCTATCAGAATGACTGCTCCTGGCTCCCCTGGATCCGGGAGAGACGGGAATGGGTGCAATCGGAATGACTGCTCCTGGCTCCCCTGGATCCGGGAGAGACAGCGCTGGGAATGGATGTGACAAGTGGAGAAGAGGTACAAGAGAGAGGGGGAAAGAACCAGAGGCAGTGCCTTGGTTTCTGGATTTGAAAGTGTGGGGAAAGCTGGGGCTGCAGGGGCTCTCCCATAGGGGAAAATATCATTAGTTATATAAGGAAAAAATGGATAAATAGAGAAGGGAAGGGGAAAAGGGAAATGGAAAGGAAGGGGAAAGGGAAACAACAGGACCGATGCCACCTGAGGTCTCATTAGGTGTCAGGCGTGGGTGGCACAGCCCAGGGAAGGAGATGAGAGATTTCCTTTTCTGCCCTAAGAAACCTTTATTCCCTTCCTCCGAGCTCGGCTGGAGCTCCAGCACGGATTGCTGCAACCAGTGCCAGCACTGGTGAGAAACCAAAAATAGGACATTGGGGAATTGCATGGAAGCATTTGCCATGTGGAAATATCAATCTCTGCCTTGGGAAGGCTGGGTTGGAGTGGGTTTGGAGCTTTTTATTTTTAAAGGTGTGATGAGAATCACATGGAATGGAGTGCAAGGAAGGGTGGGCACAGCTGGGGCTGTCACTGGTGCATCAGTGCTGGGTTTTATCCTCTGGGAAAAGGGGAACCGGGTAGATCAGCCAGTATGGAGCCAAAAGCAGAGCTCTGCTGGCTGCTCTGGGGAGGGAGAGGCAGCCAGGGGATGCTTCTTGGAGCTGCAACACTGGGAGGTGGGAGGTTTGTGTATCCCAGCCTTTGGGGTGAGAGCTGCTTCCAGCCAAGGAAGCACAAACATTTCCATTCCCATGTTGATGATAAGAGGGTTCATGGGGGGATGGGCCTGGTGAAGAGCAGGAATTGGCATCACAGCCACAGCGGGGGCTCAGCACCCTGGGCCACACAAGGTGGGGCTGAAGCAGTGCTGGTAAAGGAGGGAAGGACCCCGAGGAGCTGGGGTCCATGCTCTGACCTTCAGCAAGGGGAGAAGGGGCTGCAGGGGAGCAGTGCCTGGGGCTGGCAGCTCCCACAAGACAGCTTTTCTCCACGGCAGAGACGACCACCTCAGACCCTGTTGGTGGCCTCCTCTGGACCTGCTCTGCCAGCTCCATGTCTGTGCTGGGATGAGCTGGAGGCAGCTCCAGAGGGGTCTCAGGAGAGCGGAGCAGAAGGGGAACATCCCCTCCCTCCCCTGATGCCCACCTTGCTGGGATGAGCCCAGGAGGCACTTGGCCCATGGCCAGGTCATGTCCCATTTGTCACCCACCAGAATCCCCCAGTCCTCCTCCACAGGGTGCTCTCCATCCATCATCCACCCATCATCCATCCCTCCATCATCCATCCCCCATGGCATCCATCCCTCCATCATCCATCCTCCCCCCATCCATCATCCATCCGTCCCTCCATCCATCCATCCCTCCATCCATCCATCCCTCCATCCATCCCCCCCAGTCAGTTCTGGCCCTGGGGATGGCCCTGCCCAGGTCCTTGACCCTGCACTCAGCCAGGCTGGATCAGCCCACGGGCTCTGTGGGGAGGACAGGGGGTCTGGGGGGGCAGGGGTGGGATACTGGGGTGCAGGAGAGTGGGATGCAGGGAGGGATAACGGGGTGCAGGTGGATGATGCCCACGGGGTGCAGGTGGATGATGCCTGCTGGGAGGCAGCTGGAGATGCAGCCCATCCATCCCAGTGCTGCTCTGCCCACCCCTCCTGCTCCTCCACCCCGGCAGCTGCTGGGGGTAACAAACTGGGGTGACAGGACCCAGGGACGGGTGGTGTCTCCAGGCAGGGCTCCCCCACTGGGGGAAAGGCACAGGGGTGCCCGGGGGCAGCCTGTGGAGGGCAATTCCATCCCCTGGCTCAGGCTGTGCCCTCCCAACCCCCATCCCAGCCCCACACCAGCAGCACCCAGGACACCAAGGCACGTGAGAGTGGGGCACCCCCTCCTTGTGCCCCCTCACCCCGAGCTGGATCCCAAAGGGCTCTCCCACCGCACCCCGAGCTGGGCGTCCCCGTGCATGCAACACAAACCCCATATCCATTTTGAGCCTTTTCCGGGGGAACAGGAACTGGGATCAAGAGTCCACAGGGAGGGCCGCCACCAGCCTCAGAACAAGGGTGCCCAGGGATGGGGAAGGCCCAGGGATGGGGGATGCCCAGGGCCATGGGATACCTAGGGATGGAGGATGCCCAGGGATGGGGGATGCCCAGGGATGGGGCATGCCCAAGGCCATGGGATGCCCAGGGATGGGGGATGCCCAGGTGCGCCAGTTTGGTGGAAGCCGCGCGGGGTTGCAGACAAGCCGGGTCAGCCGTATTTATTGAGAACAGTTGTGGAGGGATAAAAATATTTCCACTACTCTATAAGAATTTATAAACCTATACTCTCTGATCCGTTAATAAACGCCTCTAGGACCGTCATGCCAGGGGAGGGGCTTCTGTAAGAAAATAGCGAGATTAAAAAAAGGAAAGCGCTAAATATTCCCTGCGGGGCCCTGCCCGGGGGGGCCCTGCCCACGGGGGCCACGGGACCCCCGGCTGGCACGGGCACACGGGGGGCACACCCGGGTGCTGCCCTGGCACCCTGCAGCCCCCACCCCCGAGCCCCGGCCGGGCACAGCCCCCGCCAGCCACGCCCCACCCGGGGGACCCCGGCTCAGTGCCCTGCTGGGGACAGGACACATCCCCATGGCAGCGAGCTCCCAGTGATCCCACTGCTCCCAGTGATCCCACTGCTCCCAGTCCTGCCTGCATCCTCACCACCCCTGTGGTACCCAGGAGGGGCTTGGATCCATCTCCCCAGCGATGCTGCGAGAGGCAGCCAGGGCTCACCCCGGGGACACACAGCGGGGCTTTGCCAGGAAGCAACACAGCTGGGGACGTCCTTGGGGACACAGGGACACTACACAGAGCCCTGCAGGGTGGTGACATGGCTGGGGACGTCCTTGGGGACACTGGGATGCAACAGAGCTCTGTGGGAAAGCAACACAGATGGGGACAGTCCGGGGGGCACGAGCTGCAGTGCTCTGTAGAGCAGCAACACCAACAGGGACATCATAGGGAACATGGGGAGATCACGGGGAACGTGGGGATACGCAGCAGGGCTTCGCTGGAAAGCAACACGGATGGGGATAGCCTTGGAGCATACACAGGGCTGCTGTGCCAGGAAGCAGCGGGGACAGGGACATCCTGGGCACACAGGGACACCACAGACAAGCAAGTGGCAGCAGGGGCTGAAATTCCAGCCAGGGCCAGTGCTGTTGCCATGGGGTGAGAGGTGCCACGGGCACTGGACACTCGTTATTGCTTTACAGGGCCAACATCACGGGGGACTGGGGGTGCCCAACCTCTGATTTGGGGTCCAAGGGATTTTTCCTGGGGACACTGATTCCCCGGTGCTCCCTGTGCCACAGCCCTGCTGCCACTCGGTGGGGACAGGGTGAGGACACAGGGCTGGACACTGATGAGCTTCAGTGCCCCTGCACTGGTGCTGGCACGGAGCAGGAGAGTGGCTGCCCCTCCATCCCCTCTGTCCCCTGTGGTCCCAAGGAGCTGCTGTCCCTCCGTGCCAGCCAAGGCCGGGGGAACAGCCCTGTCCCCCCCAGCGGGGCAGCTGGGGCCTTTGGGGGGCTGGCACCAGTGCCCCCCTTTCCTCTTCCCTTAGGCCAGGGCCAAGCTGAGCATAAAAGCTGTAAGCAGGGAGCCCGGGGTGACACAGGGACAAGGGACACGCTGTGGGGACCGGGCTGGCCGGGGCCTTCCCCGGAGCTGTGGGGAAACAGGGGAAGCCAAAGCTTGGGGGACCAAGCTGTCCCCAGCGAGTGGGGGGGACGGGGCAGGGGACCCCGGGCTGGGTGCCCTGTCCCTCGCTGTCCCCTCGTGTCCCCGGGTGTCCCCGCGGGCACTGGGCGGGTGGATAAGGCGATGCCGCAGCAGCTTAAGGTGGTGGGTGGGTGTCGGTACCGAGTCTGGCAGCGGGGCCGGGAGGGTGGAGCGTGATGTAAACATTTCTGATCGGGGCCAGGAGGAGGAGGAAGAGGAGGAGGAGGAGGGACGGGCTAGTGCGAGTCCTTCATCTGCTTCTGGATCTTCTGCAGCATCTCCTGCATCCGCCGCAGCTGGAAGGGAGCAGAGCCGGGGTCGTGGGTGGTGCCAAGCCCCGGCCACGCAGCTCCCGTGCAAGTGGGGCTCGGGCTGAGCATCCCAGACAAACTGGGATCACCAGGAGCTGGGGTGGTGCTGGGGGGAGCCCTTGGATGCACCTCCAGCCCCTGCTCGGTGGAGCAGCAGCCACCGGGATGCTGCAGGAAGAGCGGCTCCCGACGGCTGTGCCACGGCCGGGGCGGAGAGAGCGGGGAAGGGGCACCGGGGGGCTCAGCCCGCCCCACACTCACCTCCTCATCCTTCTCCCGGATGAGCTTCTCCGTCTCCACATCCGGCACCGGGGGGATCACGGGGATGGGGAAGTCTGTCCCGCTCTCCCGGGTCAGCTTGCTGTGGGCAGAGAGACGAGGTGAGGATGCTGCCCCAGCCCCCCGGGACATCACCCCGTGGATGCCCCAACCCTCGCAGGTGCCCAGCAGCAGCCCTTGCACAGCCCCTGGGCCCTGTGGCCACCACCAGAGTGGCCTTTTCCAGGCAAGAGGGATGCGAGGGGCTCCAGGCACCCCCCAAACCTCAGCACCCCCAACCGAGAGGAACCGAGGGACTTCCTCCACACCCTCCCATTCTGGGGAGGATCCCACTGGGGTTGGGCTCTCCTGGGCCAGTATTTTCCCTGCTGCTTTAAAACATCAAAACCTCGGCATCTCCCCTCTCTCCCCCGGCCTCGGGATGGGCTCACCAGGCACCCCACTGCCCTGACAGCCCCAGGGATGCTCCACACCCTTTTCCTGAGCCTCAGCTCCCGTCAAGCCCATTCCTGCTGGAAAGAGCCGCGAGCATCCCCCCGAGGCCACGCCACCGCGCAGGACCAGGGCCAGCCCAGTCGATGGCTTCTCCCATGCCCGCGGCACGGGGAGGGACCAGCTCTGCCCCCGTCCCCGTGGGTGCCACGTGCCACGGCGGTGACAAGGCCGGGACACCACCAGGGCTGGCAGGGTCACGCGTGCTGCCACGTGCCTCCGGGCAAGGGGTGATGGACACGGACGTGGCACGGGCAGGACGGGCCGGCCCTGCCCCGCGGGGTCCCGCTGTGCTGGGGCTGGGCCGGGGCCAGGGGTGGGGTTTGGCCGCCTTGGGAGCCGCTTGGGAAGGCGCTGCCGTTGTCTCGGCTCTCGCCGTGGGGAGCACGTGGAGCTGCTGCCAGCCCGGGCAGCCACGCGAGGCTGGAGCCGGGCACCGGCAGTGGGGTGAGCAGCAAAGGCTGTGGGCACCCCAAAACCGCACCCGGGAGGGCGGCACAGTGGGGGCACCCGCGCCCTGGGCAGCCCTGGGGGGCTCAGTGCCACCAAACAGTGACACATCCCCCAGAGCTGGGGGAGCCGGGGGGACACCGCCAGCACACAGCGTCCTTTGGCACCCCAGGGGCAGCTGCTGTGGGACACGAGTGGGTGGCCACAGGGCCAGAGTGGGTGGCCACAGGGCCGGCTCGCCCCGAGGGCGGCTGCCTGGCCCTTGCGCGGGCACAGAAGGACCAAGACAGCGTTGGGTACCAACAAGCACTTTATAGAGGGGCCAGGGGGTGGCGGGGGGAGCGGGGCTGGGCCCAGCGCGGCCCCGGCCGGTCCCGGCTCAGTCGGCGGAGCAGTCCCCGCAGCACAGCCTCAGCACGGAGGGATGGCTCCTGCCCCGGGGCACACAGGGAGAGACGCTTAGAGATGCCTATAGAGGTGCCTATAGCCACTGCCAGCCCCCCACACCACGGCTGCAGCCCCCCGGGACCCGCAGAGCCTCCACTCGTTCCCAGACTGCTCCAACCCCCCGGCCAGAGGGTCCCACCAGGGACCCTGCTTGGGGGGGCTCCCTCAGCACCTCGGGGTGGCTAAAGGGGATGTGGGGTGCCGGGAATTCGGCTGATCCGGGAGCAGAGCCCCAGCATCAGCTTTTGTTTGGCTCCTGCTCTGGCGCCGGAGCCTGCCGGGATGCAAGGGCCCCCTCCCTGTTGGAGCATCCCCCGAGACACACCCAGCCCCGAGGGGACACAGGGTCCCCCTTACTGCCAGAGCCCTCAGGCCCAGCCCTTGGGGGCACATGGGGTCCCCCTCAGCGCTGGAACACGCCCCTCAAACCAGCCCCAACTCTGGGGAGATGCAGGGTGCCCCTCACTACCAGAGCATCCCCCCAGCCACCCCGGGGTCACAGAGTGCCCCTCACTGCTGGAATATCCCCGCTAAGACAGACCCAGCCTCGGGGGATGCAGAGTCCTCTCACTGCCGGAGCATCCCCCCGGCATTCCCAGCCCGAGGGCACAGCAAGGGCCCCCCACCACACTGGGACCCCCCACCACAGCACCGGGGCTGCCCCGCACGGACCCACACACAGCCCCGACCCGCCGACACCGCCACTCGCGGCGGGCGGGGACACCCCAAAGAGAGGAGCCCCCGCCCCAGCCCGGCCCCCAGCCCGGCCCCGGCCCCGGCCCCGGCCCGTACTTGCGGTTGCGCTCCTTGACCACCATGCGGGTCATGCTCTGGATGCACTGCGTGCGGTAGTTCTCGTAGTGCGTCTCCCGCGTCACGTCCTTGAGGTCCTGCATGTGCGTCCTCACCAGCATCGTCCGCAGCTTCACGAAGTCGCAGTGGGCCGGGTTCTCCACTGCGGGGGCGGGGGGTCAGGGGGCCACGGCCAGCGCCCCGCGTGTCCCCAAGCCCGGGGCGAGACGGGGCGCCCCGCGTGTCCCCAGCCCCGGGGCCGCCGGGGACAGCCCAGCGTTACCTTCCACGATGCCCCAGGGGTAGAGGCGCCCGCGGACGCGCCGGCCCTTGGCCTCCACCACCGTGTTGCTGCCGATGACCGCGAAGGGGATGCTCTCCTGCAAGGGTGTGGGGGGTCTGCAGGGCCCTGCCAGGGCCCCCACCTGCCAGGACCCACATCCCTCCATGTGCCCTCCTCGGCTGTGTCCAGCACCCACTTGCCAGGATACCCCGAAGCCCCGGCTGTGGAGAGCCCCCGTGGGACAGCAGAGGTTGTGGCAGGGGTTTCTCCACCCAAGCCCCACCCCACCAAGCTGCAGGTGGCACCCGTGGGATCTTGGTGACGTGTCTGGGCAGTGAGGTATGTGCCAGCCTCTCCATGCTGGAGAGCTTGCGTGGCCCCAAAGAGTCCTGCAGGTACCCCAGGGTGACCTGTCCTCCCCGCCATGGGGCTCTGCCCCTCCAGTGATGGACTGGAGGAGCCAGACCCACCTTCAGTGCTTGGTCCTGCAGCTTGAATTCCTCATCCTCGTCCGAGTCGCACTCAGGGAACTGGTAGATGCGGATGCCGTAGTGGTCGATCTCCTCCCGGATCTGGAGGCAAACAGCGCCCTGAGGGCAGGGCCCCAGCCTCGGGAGGGGCGTGGGAGGCACCACACAGGGCCAATGTCCCCCCAAAGCCTATTCCCCCCAGACCAGATGTCATGGACACCCCCCAATCCTTCCAAGCCCCAGCTGAGCCCTGGGCAGACGTGTCCTTGGTGGCCACGGGGGCAACAGGGTTCTCTACAGGGCTTCGAGCCTGGAAAATGCTCCAGGGCAAATTCCAGGCAGGAGAGGGATGGAGACCCCAGGGCAGCCCCATGCCCAGGGACCAGCTGGGACAGCTCCAAGCTGGCCCAGCTGCCCTCACCTTGTTCTTCATGCGCTCCACCTCGGCAGGGGTCAGGGTGTCAGCCTTGGCCAGCACGGGCACGATGTTCACGCGCTGGTGCAGGGCTCTCATGAACTCCACGTCCAGGGGCCGGAGCCTGAGGGGGGAGCCTGGTGAGCCCTGTCCCGCTGAGCCCCTGCCCGGGGCACCCCCCGGCAGCGCGGGCAGGGCTGCCCGTACCCGTGGCCGAAGGGCGAGATGAAGTAGATGCAGCAGTGCACTCGGTTGTCCTGGATGTTTTTCCGGTTGAGGCCACTTTCGTCACGGAAATACTGCTCGAACTGCTGGTCGATGTAGTCGGCCACCGGCTTCCAGCTGCAGGGACAGCGAGGTGACACTGAGTCCTCTGTGGGACACCCCCGCTCCCTGTGGACCCCCAGCTCAACACCTCTCGTGGCTCAGCACCTAAGCCCGGTGAGCCATGGGCATCCCACCCACCACGGGGTGTCTGCCCTGGGGAGACCCAGGCACTCACCATCCCACCCACCACAGGGAGACCCCCCACCCCATGGCACTCACCATCCCACCCACCCTGGGGACAGTCCCCACCCCACGGCACTCACCATCCCACCCACGCTGGGGTGTCCGCCCTGAGGACAGTCCCCAGCCCGTGGCACTCACCACTCGGTGTTGTTGACGGCGTCCCCGAAGCCCGGCGTGTCCACGATGGTCAGGCGCAGCTTGACCCCCTTCTCCTCGATGTCCACCACGTGCTTGGTGATCTCTACCGTCTGCGTGATGCGCTCTGTGGGGGGGATGTATGTCACGGGGGGGACACCAGAGAGGGTGGAGGTGACGTGGGGACATTCTGTGACCCCTGGGTGTCACCCCCCACCCTGGGGGCTGGGGTGACCCGGCTGGATCAGCCCTGACACGTGCCATGCTCCAGCCCAGGAGAGGGTGCTCCGCGCTGTGGTCCCCACATCCACATGGATGTGCACTCACCCCTCGGTGGCTGTGCCACTGCCACCCCAGCACCCCAGCTCGGGCAGCACGGGGGTCTGGCCTTGCTGCAGGAGCATTTCAGGCTCCCGGTACCCCCACATGTGACCCCACAGCTCCACACTGCAATGCCCCTTCACCCCGGGACCCTCCATGTCCCTGCATCCCCAGGGATGCTCCTGCTCCATTGTGTGTTTTGGCTTTCGCTCCAAGCAACGGAAACAAATCAAACAAATCCCTCAAACTCCTGGGGATTTGGGCAAGTTTGGGCCATTTTAATTCAAAAACTGGCTGCAGCTGAACTGGCACTGTGCCCCAGGCCCTGACTGTCCCCAGCCTCCCAGAAATGCTGTGGCTCCAGCCGATGCCCAGTGAGCCAGGGCTTGTTTTCCCAGTGGGAATAAAGTCCCCATGGGGGGGTCTCTATCCTGTGCAGGGGGGTCCCCACTGCCTCGGAGCAGTCCCCAGTGCCAGTGGGCAGCTGGCAACGCACCACACGTGGCTTCAGAGGAGTCTGGCTGGGCAGGGAGAGGGGCTGCAGCCCCAGGAGCATCCCTGGGCTCTGCCACTACCCAGCTCACCCAGGACACCCCTCTGGGCTGTGACTGTCCCCGCTGACCTTCGGCGTTGAGCAGCTTGCGGTCCCGGTACATGTCCGTCAGGAAGAGGCTGTTGACCAGGGTGGACTTCCCCAGCCCGGATTCTCCTGGGAAAGCAGGACAAAGATGAGGGGGGCAGCCAGTATCCGCCCCCCCAGGCCAGAGTGTTTGGGATCCAGAGTGGGATCAGCACTCCCGGGCCGGGCTCAGCCCCCCTGTACCTGCCACCATGAGGGTGAAGTCGAAGCCCTTCTTCACCGACTTGCGGTGCACCTGGTTGGGCAGCGTGGCAAAGCCCACGTACTCCTTGTCATCCTGCAAGGGCACAGGGGACGTGGGACACGGGAGACCGCCAGCCCACCTCCTACCCTGGAAAGCCCCTCCTTCCCCCCACCCGCAGAGGGATTCCCGGGGCTGGAGTTCCAGGGGATGAGGCCATGCCTGCCCAAAACCTTTGTGTTCACAGGATGGGAACTCCTCCATCCCGCAGCCCCTCGCCCCACGGGCGTCCCCCCTCCCCACGGACACGTCCTGCACCTCGGAGGAGTCGTAGGGGTCCAGCTGCCCCCAGGGGCTCCGCGGGCGGTTGGGGCTGGGGGGCGGGGGCGCGGCGATGTGCTGCTGGAAATCCGAGGGCCGAGAGCGGGAGAAGAGCCTGGCGTCCCTCTCGTCGCTGGCTTCGTCAGGGGGGACCCTGCCCACGCTGCCCAGGGGGTGGCCGGGCTCCCGCCGGCTCTCCGGCGCCTCCACCTTCCTGGAGCTGTCAGCTGATGGGCAATCTCGCAGGAACTGGGTCAGCTCAGCCTCGTCCGAGTCCTCCTTCAGGAAACGCTTTATCTGGGGACCAAGGGAGGAGGTGACACTGGTGGTGGCAGTGCCAGCCCGAGATGGCACCACCCACCTCAGCCTCACAAGCCCCCAAGCCGCAGCAGCCAGACACATGCAGCCTCAAGGTGGCAGGGATGGGAGGAGAGAGGGGACACGGCCACCCCAGGGGACCAGCCACCACCTTGGGGACAGCCACGGGGACAGCCATGGGGATGGCAGTGGGGACAGCCGTGGTCCCGTGCACCCCGGGCGCTTACGGCTTGCGGCGCGGGGACGGCAGCCAGCTCCTGGCACTCCGGGGACAGGGGTGGGCACCTTCCCCCTGGGCGCCCCGCCGCTCCTCGGGGTCTTCTGGGGCAGCCAGGACCCCCCCGCGCCCCATGGCCTGCCAGGAGGACAGGGAGGGGCCGGGAGGAGGCAGAGACACCAAGAAGAGATGAAGAGCAGTGGGGAGGGTGACCCGAGCGGGGCTGCAGCCAGGGGGAGGCAGATGGTGGCCAGAGGTCCGTGGCCCCGCCTGCTGCCCGTTCACAGGGGGCCAGCAGGGACGATGGCACAAGGGACCCCGGTCCCTGCAGTGCCAGGAGACCGCCAGGGCAGGGGACCCGGCCCAGGGACTGACCAGGACCCCGACACCTCCTTCCCCTGGCTCTGCCCGTCCCGGAGCGGGGGCTGGGGGGGACAGGCACAGCTGCCCCCGAGCTGCTGCCCTCGTCGGGTGGCGGGGCTGGGACGAGGGACGGGGACGCCGGGATTGGGATGGCTCCACATCCTGTTTACAAGTTCTGGCGGGAGGAGACGGGTTCCCAAGGGCACGTCCGGCAGCGGCTCCCGTGGGGCCGAGCCCTGCTGCCAGCAGGCACCAGTGTCCCCAAGGTCCCATGGCAACTGCCAGGCGACTCCAGCCCCACGGGCAGTGAGACCCCAAACGAGAGGCACGGGCCGGGGGAGTCCGTGACCCTGCAGGATCCCAGCTGGGGGTCAGTGCCCCCCCAGACCGGGGCCTCGAGGCCAGAGCCCTCCGTGGGGACACGTGTCCTCCCCCATGCCGTGTCCCCGCTCGCTGGCGGGGCGGGCAGCGGTGCCGGCGGCAAGGCGAGATGCGCGGAATTAGCGGGCTGGAAACAAGGTCACGGCGCTGCCGGGGCTGAGCGCTCGCACGCCTGGCCCCGCTCCCGCTGCCCCCCGCTCCCGCTGCCCCCGCTGCCCCCACGGCCACCGCACGGGGACTGCGGTGCCAGGCTGGGGGGCAGCAGGTGGCCCCATGGCGGGGGCTGCGGGACCCCCGTGCTCCCCTGTCCCGCAGCGGGTCCCGAGTGCTCGGTGGGTCTGTGTGACCGCAGCGTCCTCTTCCTCACCGCCCGTGACCTGGGGGGGCTCGGCGCCAGCCCCCAGCACAGCACAGCCCGGCCGGGGACACTCGGGGATGGGAGATGATGCCACCATCAGCGGCGAGCGCTTCCAGCCCTGCTGCCGCTCCATCCCTCGGGGCTCCAGCCCTCTGGGGCTCGCCCTCGTCCCCCAGCGAAGCTGATGACCTGGGCAGTGCCGCGGCACCGAGGTTTGCGCCGCGTCCTTGGGGGTCCTGCAGCAAGTGCGGCCCCCGGCAGGGCTGTCCCAGGGACGGAGCATCAGCTGTGGCACCTTCCCGCAGCACCGGGCTGGTCCGTGCCCCCCACCCGCTCTGCCCCCTCTCTCGCCCCGCCGGGGACGGGCGCTGCCCCCGTACCTCTTGCCCATGCTGCAGCTCGGGGCAGGTGGCCATGGCCCAGCCGGTGTCGCCCGTAGCCAGGAGAAGATGCCGAGTGGCACCGGCTGCGCCGAGGGCTGGGGAGCAGCATTAGCATAACTCCACCCTGGGCAGGCTCCGCGCCCCGCGGCACCCAGGAGCCAGGCACGGCCCCTGCGAGGGGCACGGGAGGGGAGAGGGACCCCCGGGGCACAGCCAAACCCAGCTCCTGCCCGGCTGCGGAGAGTTCAAGGACCAGCCAAGGGAGGTCCTGGGGGGCTGCAGGACCATCACCATCATCACCAGCACCAGCAGCCCCCCTGGGCTGAACACACAGATTGGCTACAGCCCAGGAGGACACGCAGTCCTTGGAAACACCTCTGTCCCGGGACAAAAACCTGCTCCATCCCGGGACAAAAATCCCTCCATTGCGGGACGAAAGGCCCCTCCATCCCAGTGCACACCACGTCCTCTCCCACTGCCCACCTGGAGCACCCCCCAGCAGGGCTCCACAGCCTCTTCGAGGTCAGAAACCAAGTTTTGCATAAAAGCTCTTTGAAAACTCCACACTTTTGCACCTGACAATTAAAGCTTCCCCACATGGCTCCAAGCTCCTGCTCGAGCTGGGCCTGGCTGGGAAGGACCCAGCCCTGGACTGGGAGGAGCAGGGATGCTGCCCACCACAGGGATCCCAGGCAGAAGCTCCAGCGTTCCTGCCTCGGCTTTCCCGACTCATCCCTGGGAGGCGAAGGGTTAACAGTGCCCCAGGAGGAGCCGTGGGTGGCAGTCAGGGTTCCCCAGCTGTCACTTCGGGGTCACCAGGGACGGTGATTCACCTTGATGCATGTCGAGATGCATCAGAGCAGCTCAGGCGAGATCCGGGGTCGCTCGGCCGCTTTCCAAGCGTCCCGGCCCGCACTCCCGGCAGGAGCGGGGATTTACGGCAGCGAGAGCCCGGGGCTGTGCCGGTGCCCCCGTAAGCAGATTACACACGCGGCTGAGTGCAAGCCGGCCTCACACCCGGGCTGTCAGCGGCCCCGCAGCCCCAGCCAGGGGCCACACGCGCCGCCTCGTCCCCGCCTGTCACTCTGCATCGCACCGTCCCCGCGCAGTGACAGCCCGCGGGATGCGGCACAGGGGGACACGGGGGCAGCGGGCACAGCCTGAACTAGGAGAGCCACTGGCTGCCCCTGAGCATCGTTCCACCGGGCACCACATTCCCTTGGGAGGTGTTTTCCCAGCCTGCTTGTGCAGGGAAAGGAAGGGAACATCCCGGCGAGGTGCTGTCCCCACTGCCAGGCTGACGGAGGCGTTCCCAAGCCCTCTAAAGGTGACACCAAGAATGCCACCCGCGGCACAGCCACTGTGTCGCTATGGCCGAGCATCCCAGGCACAAGCGCTGTCCCAAAGGCACGAACCCCAAGCAGGACAAGCACTCGGTGGCCCCCAGCGAAGCCCAGCGCTGCCAGGACCAGCCCAGCTCTTTCCCGGGGTGACAGGACCTGGGTTGTGCCTGCTCCGCTGCGCCTCTGGATGCACGGGATGCTCCCACTGGAGAACCAGGGTTTCGTATCCCCAGCTCTGCCATCCCACCCATCAGAGCATTCCAGCTGGGAAACTGAGTCTCCCAGCAGCTCCGAGAGGAGCAGGGTGCTGGGCTCCGAGAGCAGCTGGGCACCCTGTGGATGGGGGGCAGGCAGTGGTGTGGGTCCCTGCTCTGGGCAGGGGGTCAGCACCAGGCAGGTGAGCATGGGGGACGAGAGCCGCATCCCTTGGTGCAGCAGCTCCAGCCCTTTTCCCGCAGGGAATCCTCCAGCCTGAAGGACCTGGGAGCACCTGAGTGGGGAGCCCAGGATGGGACCACGAGCGGTGGCTCCTTGCAAGCCGGGACATGACAGCGGGGCCTGACCAGGCTGGAAAGCAGGTGGCATCTCGGCACGTGGGGCTGGGCAAGCTCTGACCCACTCAGAGCCGGGAGCAGAGATCGGGGGGGACCACTGCTCATCTTGCTCCTCCGGGCCAGCCGGGAACTGCTTTGAGGACAGAGGGATGTGGCACCAGTGACAGGGGCACCGGCTCTGCCTCTGCGGGTCCTTCTGGAGCACCTCCAGCCCCAGCTCACCCCACGTTCACGGACGCGGGAGCCCAGCTGCCCCCGGTCCCCAGCGGTGACTGCCGTCCTCCTCGCGATGTTTCCAGGGCTGGATGAGTGCATCCCAAAGCCACAGTCTGGAGCCTGTCGGGAAGGCGCTCCGTTGCGACACGCTCCGCCAGCCGCCCTCCTCTCTGCTTTCGCTGCTCCAGCTCCGGAGGAATGTGCCGGGCTGGTTCCCACGGCGGCTGCCGGGGCAGCGCGGCCGCAGCGCTCCCCACCGAGGCCACTTGTCCCAGCGGCCACAAGCCGGTGCCACGCGAGCCACGGCCACAGCCCTCCGTCCTCATCCCCACCCTGGACACAGCCTGAGGTCCCCGCGGAGACGTGGCCCGGCCGAGCGGCTCCTGGGGACCCGCCACCACCGCGGAGGGCTGAGGCAGGACGGGAGGTGCAGAACAAGCTCTGGCGGGCCGGGAACGCCAGCGGCGGCTCCGGACCTTGCCGGTGAGTACAGAACCGGCTCCGTGCGTGTGACGGTCCCGGCCGAGGGCCCGGCCAGGCTGGCAGTGCCACCAGCGCCGCAGCCCGGGGACCTGCCAAAAGCTGGGGACCGATGCTCGGCACGGAGCCACGCCAGAGCAGGAGCCACGCTCCCGCTGCCTACGCACGGACACCCGCGGGGGGAGCGCAGGACGGGGGGACACGCAGGTGACGCTCCCGAGCGCTGCCCTCCCGGATGCCCCAGTAAGGGGCCCGTGGTCCCCCCGCCTCCCCCGGGGCTGCCGCCCGCCGGGGCCGGGCAGGTGCTGCCCCGCCGCCCGCGTCCCCCCCGCGCTCCGCTGCGGCACCGGCGGCCCCGGTCCGCTCCGCCCCCGCGCACCGTCACCTTCACGGAGGGCAACGGGCTGCGGGAGCGGGCCCGGGCTGCGGGAGCGGGCCCGTGCCACGGTGCGGGGCGGTGCGGGGCAGCCCGGCCCGGGCCGGTCCCACGTCTCCGCCGGCCTTACCATGGCTGCGGCGCCGGGCGCCGTCCGGGAGCGGCGGCTGCCGATGGGCACGGCCGGGCCCCGCCGCGGATTAGCAGAAATAGCAGCGGCGGGGGCGGGGGCGGCCCCGGGGCGGGGCGGGCGGGGGGACGGGCGGGGCGGCCGCTCGGCATCACCGACAGCGGCACCGGGCACCGGCACCGGCATCGGCAACAGCGCCCGGCACCGGGCACTGCACACGGGCACCGGCACCAGCACCAGCACACGGCACCGGCACTGGGGCCGAGCAGTGTACACCGGGCACCGGCACCAACATCGGGCACCGGGCACCGGGATCAGGCACCGCACACCGGGCACTGGCACCGCACACCCGGCACTGGCACCACGCACTGGGTACCGGCACCGGGCACTGGGCATCAGCACCCAGCCTTGGCACTCGGCTCTGGCACCAATACCTGGCACCAGCCCCGGGCACTCCCTTTGACAGCTGGCACCGGGGCCAGGCACCGAGCAGCAGGCACCAGCTCTGGCAGCACTCACCAGGCACCGGGAACTGCACGGTGGGCACAGGAGGTGGCACCAGCACCAGGAACAAGACACTGCACCAGGGACAGGGCACCGGTACCAGGGACAGGGCAAGGCACCGGGGCAGGGCACCAGTATTGGATGCTGGGCATTGGCAGGGCCCGGTGCAGGCAGTGGGGACAAGGCCTCAGCACCAGCTGCTGGTGCAGGTGAGAGGGAATGGCCCCCGTGCCGGGGAGTGACCTCCTGGCAGGGTCACCAGTACCAGGTACCAGGAACTGCGCAGGAGGCACTGGGCTCCACACCAGCCACTGGCGGCTGGGAGCACTGGGCACCAGTTCGGGGGTGTTAGGTACTGGTAAAACAGCCCAGCACCACACATCCCACATCACCCGCTGGGTACCAGGGACTGCACTGGGCACGGGTCATCTGATCCCAGTCTCCCAGTGCTCCCTCTGCAAAATCCCAGTTCGCCTCCCCCTCCCGAAGCCCTTCCCGGGACTGATGCCGAGCCATCCTGCCCCTGGCCGACGGGCCGGCAAAGGGACCCGGACATCCGACTGGCTGTGTCCCTGTCGCCATCCCCACCCCCATCCCGCATCAGGGATGGCAGCCGCTTCCCGGGATGCCCCCGACCCCAAGCCCGTGTGAGTGGCAGTGGCACGCGGCCGTGTCTCCTGTCCCCGAGGGCAGGGAGGGCGCTGGCACCGCGGGCGGGGTTGCCTGGGGCGCTCGTGTTCCGGCCATGAATGGGGCCGGGGGAGCCTTGGCCGCGGTGGCCGTTCCCCGTGGCGAGCAGCTGGCAGAGCTCAGCCCTCCCCAGATTTCAGTCTCCCGGCCCAGCTGCCCCTCAGGACCGTCCTTGTCTCACCTCAAACTCACTCCAAGCCACGGGGCTGGCGAGGCCACATGCATTCCCAGAGCATCCCTCTCATGGGCTTCCCCTCCCTGCCTCAGTTTCCCTGCCCATAAGAAAAGCCAGTGGCAATTCCCCAGGAGGAAGAGACGGATCCAGCCCCGATCAGGCTCTGACCGAAGCTGTGTGACTCCACAGGGACCATCTCAGCCTTGTCCCCAGCCTTGTCACTGCCTGGAGTCTCTTTCCCTCCGACATTATACAGCCAGGCTGTGTCCAGATGGCTCCACATTCCCTTTATTCCCATTAATAACAATCACAGGCTCAATGCAGCCTCTGAGAGCACCGGTGGCCACCTCGACCCTGTATCTGGGGGCTCCAGGCAGGGATCCTGCTCTCCCAGCACCCCACCTTGGCCGGCTGGGGGGTCCAGGCAGGGTCAGGTAGGGGCAGGCAGGTGAGGGTGGCTGTTTACATCCCTAATCCCCACAGGCAGCGCTTTCCTCCGAGATTACCGGGGATTAGGGGCTCGGGGGCTCCAGGAGCTCAGCCCGGGCTCTCCCTGCCCTTCAAGGAGCAGCGCTGAGCCCCGCGGGGGCAGGCGGGCACTGCCGGGATGAGCCGGGCGTTCTCAGCCGGGCACTGCTGGGCTCAGCTGGGTGTTCTCGGCCTGGCCAGCGGGCACAGCCTGGAGCAGCCACCCGCTTGCCATGGCCTCGCTCCGGTAGCCCAGTGCCCATCGAGGCCGGGGAGCTGCAACCTGGGCTTTACAGAGAGCATTAAAAGCTGAAGGGATCAGCTGCGGAGCGGGAGGGGACAGGGGGCTGCACGTTCGTGGCTGGGGGATGACGCAAAGGGGAGCGATGGTGACGCCCAGGGAGGGTGGCACAGCCGGAGAGGTCCCCAAGGTCCCCGAGGCACGCCGGGGTCCCTCGGCCCGGCGGTAGCAGCGGTCCCAGGTCCCGGCCCGGCTGGGAAGTCTCCTCTCGCTACCGGGGCCCAGAGCTCTATAATTACCATGGGAGGCTGAGTTATTTTGGGAAGCGGCTTTGCTACTGCCAAAGCTTTTATTCCTCCAAACCAAAACAAGATGGAAAGAGCCCAGCCCAGGATGCTGCATCCGGCGGGCGTGGGGAGTTTAACCTCCTCGCTGCCTGCACCGGGGCTGCCCGCTCCCCCTGCTGCACCCGGCATCACCCGCACCGAGACGGGGCCGGGGGGCCCCTGGAGGGTTCACAGGAGGGTCCAGGGGGAAGATTTGGGGTCATGGAGGCCACAGGGTGTCAGCCAGGCATGGGATGGGGCTGGGGTCAGCCCCGTGCTCGGCTGCTGGCAGGTCCGGAGGCCACATGTTCGGATGCTTCCCTGCATCCGTGAGAACCTCTATTTTTAGCTCTTTCCCTTGCAACGCATCCCGTTTCGGGGCCTTCCCAGCACGGTGGCTGGGCCGAGGAATGCCATGTGCATGGACAGGAGCACCTCGCTGCTGCTCCCAGTGACACATCCCAGGGGACAGAGCCCCGGGGGTCCATCCCCAAAGCCACCAGCCGGGCAGAAGCTCTGCTCTCCACTCTCCAAAGCAGCCAAACAAGACTCCAAGCCGGGAATAAACTCGTTTTTCACACCGTGGAAAGGATGAGCCACATTGAGCACCCTACGGTGCTCCCCAAGAGCTGCTCCAGCACAAGGATGAGGTGGGTTAGGGGGTCTGTGCTCAGGGTGGACCCTGAAAACCTGGGGTGTAACTCCTGCCTTTGGGCCTCTTCCCATTGGTCTGAGCCCACAAGGGCTGCCTGTGCCTAGGTCGCTCCCTGTGCTTGGGTCTTACAGGGCAGCCAATTGCCCCCAAACCATGGTCTGGGGTCCCCCAAACCCAAAACCCACATGCCAGGGTCTTCCAGCTCCCCAAACCCACACACCAGGGTCCCCTAAACCCACTTGTTGAGGTCCCACAGCTCCCCAACCCCACATCCGAGTGTCCCCGTCCTTGGGTTGTTTCTGCAGGGAGCCCCTGCTCAGGGCCTGGGGGTTCTGAGGGTCCACATTCCCTGAGTTCGGGCAGTGCCAGCCCCCCAGAGGGGTTTGGACATGGGATGAGCTCTATGGGATGGCGGCACAGCAGTGGGGATGGTGTCACAGTCATCCAAACCCACCAGCCCAGGCGGTCCCACCCCAAGCCTTGCCCACACAAGACCCCCTGCCCTCCTTGGACTGAATCTTCCCACAACTCACCACGCGTCACCAGCCCCCAGATCCCTCACAAAGGATTCACCGGTCGATGCTGCTCATCCCTGATCCTGCCTGGGGACCTGGTGGCACTGGGGAAGCAGGAGCACCCATCACTCACCTCCCGCTCTGGAGGCCCAGTGGGAAGGGGGCTGTGCTGGAGCTGGGGGAGGACGGCAGTGGGACTGAGGAGAAGCCATTTTTCCCATCAGAAGCAGCTGAGGTTTCCAGGGCCCCTCAGCTGTCCCCTCCCAGGTGCTGTGTCCCCACAAGAGCAGCAGCGGGGTCGGGGATGGGCCCCACGTGCCCCCAGCTGGCAGAGAGGGGCAGGGTGCCAGAGCCGTGTTCCCAGCGCTGTGTTTATGCAGACCTTACAAAACCTGCTGGCAAATGAGGTGGGAACGTGTATCCCATGGGATTTTCTTGCCTGGATTTGGCCAGCCTCACCTGTCAGGGACCAGAGGACACCTGAGGGGGGACAGGAGCTGCAGTGACAGCCCTTCTTCCCATCCTCATGTCCCACACCCCGCTCCAGCAAAGGAGAAATTGAGGCAGTCAGGTACCGACCCTTCATCATTGGCCTCGGAGCCCCACCAGGGTTTTGGGCATCTGGATGTTCCCATAGAGCCACCAGGTCCTGGTGACACGTGTGACCCTTTAAGGTGGCTCCTATCGCAGCCCAGGCTGCAGAGAGGGACACAGAGGTGGGACAGTGACACCAAATCGTGGAGGGAGGGCTCAGGCTGCTCCAGACCCACACAAAGCCCCTGGTCTTGAGCCAGAGGGATGGATCCTGTACCCAGGGGACAAAGGTGGCTCTGGGGACAGGGCCAACCATGACAGACACCCCGCAGATCCACGTGCCAGATGCAGGAGGGGGATCAGAGGGGTGGAGGACAGGAATGGTCCCAGGATGTCTCCAGTCCAGCCTCTGGCTCAAAGCCAGGATGGGCTGAGGTGGAAAGGGCTCTGGGGGATCCCAGAGCCATTGGCTGCTCACCCCTGTGAAATCCTCATGTGGGGCTGAGTCTTGCTGTGGCCAGGGATGGGGCCCAGACCCCACGTCCCCATGGAGCTGGACACCCCAGCCGGACCCCAATGACCCCTCTGCAGCTCATGACATCCCTACGGAGCTGGGCACCCTGGTGAGATCCCAGTGACCTCCAGCCCCACATCTCCCTATGGAGCTGGGTGTCCAGACTGGTCCCCAGCACCTCTTCTCCTTGCACATCTCAAGCCTCACAAGGACCCTCTGCCTGTCACCCCTGTCACAAGATGTCCCCCAGGAGGGTCCCTGCAGCAGCAGTGCCCCCCTTCCAGGATTCTGGGAGAACCTGCCCTTCTCCCTCTGGCCTGCAGCCCCAAACTTCCCCCCGAGGAAGGTGACAAACCCGTGGTTATGGGTCATGGCTGGAGCTGCAGCTCTCAGGGTGTCCTTGCCAGAGTCACCGGTGCCTTCGGCCACCCCCTTGGTGGGGACACCTGGCTCCCCACGTGCCACCACTCCAAACTGGGGTCAGGTGCGGGCAGGACCCTCCCAGGGACATCCCAGGGTGGGCACAGAGCAGGACCTGGGAAGGGACGGTGGATGCAGTGGAAGCTCTTGGTGGCCTGTGACATGGTCTGGGTGGCCCTGTCCCTCCTGGGAGGGAATGGCTGGAGGGGACAGCCAGGTGCTGGTGCTGGGATGAGCCCCTCCCACGGGCATTGGGTCAGGCTGGACTGGGGCTGGATTTGGGCACAGGGCGCTGCACACCTCCAGGGGGATTTCGGGTGACAGTGACAGCAAGGGGCCACTGTGGCTGTGCCAGAGCCACCTCCCTGCCTGGTGAGGGGGTGTCCCAGCTGGTGGCTTGGTCTGGGGTGAGTTGCTGGTCACAGGGGTGACTGAGTGGCCACTTGTGGCCAGCTGCCGGCTCTTGCCCCAAGGGCCACCAGCAAGTGTCCCGGGCACAGCACAGCCACAGCTGCGCCCAGCTGGGCGAGGGGCGGGGGGCGTCCCATGGGTTTGAGGGTTCCTACTGCAGGGCAGGGGGTCTCCTGGGGTCCTGCTCTCCTGTGGCAGCAGGGGACTGGGGACTGTGGTGCGTCCCAGGTGTGATGGCCACAGTGGGTCCCTCACCCCAACATTCCCAGGGAGTGACAGTGTCCTGCTCCCAGAGCAAACAGTCAGCACACCGGGGTGTCACCAAGGGCAGTGTGGTGTCACCAAGGGTGGTGACAGCCCGTGACACCAGGCAGGGTGTTGGCCCCTGTCCCTCACTGGGCTACTGGGGAGCAGGCACTCAGGAGCCACCCCGGGAGGGGGACAGATCCACTGTCACTACATCCCCCTGGCCCCCCGGAGCAATAAGCCAGGAGGCTTCCTGATGGGCGTTCCAGCCTGGATCCTGGGACCCCTTCGGGCTCCTTCCCCAGCTGCAGCATCACTGGGGACATCCTTGGGGACATCCCTCCAGTCCCATCCCTTCCCCCCTCAGCTCCTCGGGTTCCAGGTCTTCTCCAGCTTCCAAAGCTCAGCATCCCCCAAGGATGGAGATTCCCCACCTTGGGGACCTCAGTTTGGTTCAGGAAGGTGACAAGGACAGAGGGACAGCAGGGGAGGGCCATGGGCTACCCCAGCATGAGCCACCTCACTGTCCCCCGGGGCTGGTTTTACACCGAAGGCAAAGCAGCTCCATGGCACCGACGGTCACACGGCTCCGTCACCTGCCCGTCACCACCCTGGGGTGACAGTGGGCAAGGTGTGTCCCCCCAGCAAGGGAACAATGGGCTTGGGGGCCCTGGTGACACAGGCAGGGATGGCTCCAGTCCCAGGGCTGGGGGTACCCACAGTGGGGTGGGGACAGCACAAAGGGGGACAACAGCGCTGGGGGTGAGCGAGCTGGTGGATGCCACCACGGCCGGTGCCACAGCCCCACCCTGGGCAGAGGGACAGTCCCCTCCCGCCTCAGCTTCCCCAGCAGCTCCCAGCCCCCCCGGGGGAGGCGAGCGATTGCCAACAGGCCGGGCAGCGAGCGGGGAAGGATTTATTGACTCACGGCTCGGGGTACATCACAGTTTGAGCTCCCTTCCCGCCTCCGCAGAGGTCGCCTTGGACTTCCCGGGCAAAAGTGCGCGGAGAGGCTTCACAGTTTGATCCCTTCGGGAAAGCAGAACCGAGGCAGTGACAAATGGCAGACGCTACGTTGTATGAAAAAATAATACAAACTCTTCTCTTTAAATATCTTACAGAAAAATGAACCTGAATAAAGAGCATGAAAAGCACCGCGTGGCGCAACCCCCCGGGCCCCCCGGGGCAGGGGGACCGAGATGAGCCGCGGCCCCACGTCCCTCCGGAGCACCCGGCGCCGTCCCCGGGGCTGCGCGGGCAGGGCTCAGCGCGGGCAGCGGAGGCGCGGGGGCGGCGAGGACCGCTACGAGCCTGTCCCCACGCCACGGGGGTGTCCCCGCGGCCCCCTCGCTCGGCCGGGGTGCCGGCAGCCCCCCGAGCCCGGGGTGCCGGCGGGAGCAGCGTCAGGGGCCGGCCGAGGGCGTTGCTACGAGGGTGCCCTGGGGGCCGCGGGGTCCCTCCGGTGTCGCAGTGCAAGTTCACGGAAAGCCAAGGCACCGCCGCGAGGCCGCGGCTCTGTCCGGGGAGCCCGCGGGGCCCGGCGGGGGCAGCCCCGGTGTGCAAAGGGGAGGTGAGCCGGGGTGGGGGACACGGGGACGCGGGACGGTCCCCGCGGTGCAGCCGGCCGGGCTGGTCCTGGCGGTCAGAGCTACGGCGTGGGGGTGCCCAGGGCCATGCGGCCCCGGGGAGAACCGGCTCCCCGGGGCGGGGCAGGGGGGGCGGCGGGGCGGGGGCGCGCCCGGGGGTCCAGCCCCGGGGTTAGGCAGCCCCAGGAGCGGCCGGCGGCGGGCGCGGCTCCTTCTCCCGTAGCTGCAGGGGGTGCGGGCGGGGGCTCTACCGGGGGGGCGCGGGCAGCCCCCCCTCCCGCCGGTGCGTCTCCCCGAAGGCCCGGTCCAGCTGCTCCAGCTGGGAGCTCAGCGGCAGGTGGATCTCCAGGTGCATGCGCAGCGCCTCCAGCCACTGCTCCAGCTTGGCGAAGGACGGCCTGCGGACACGGGGGACACGTGGCAGCTCCGCTGGCTCTGTCCCCACCCCGGCCCCAGCCCAGGGACCCCCTGGGGTCTCCATCACCCACCGCTTCTCGGGGTCCAGGTCGCAGCAGCAGACGGCGATGGGGAAGAAGCTGGGGGGGCAGGCGGGGGGGCAGTAGCGCTCCAGGAAGCCCCGGACGTTGAGGCCGAAGTCGGTGGTGCGGGGCAGGTAATCGGGGTCAGCGCTCACCCGGCCGATGATCTGGGGGCAGCGGCAGGGATGGGCGGGCTCAGCACCAAGGGGGGACCCCAACTCCAAACAGGGGAGATGTCCAAGCCCCAGGAGGGAGCCCAAACACAATGAAGAAACCCCAACCCCAAGGGAGAGACCCCAACAGGGCAACCCTTAACCAAAGGGGAGAGGCCCCAACCCCAAGGCAGGACTCCAGGCCCAAGAGGGGGAACTCAAGCACAATGAGGATCCCGACCCCAAAAGGGAGACCCCAACCCCAAGGGGGAGAACCTTACCCTGGAGGAGAACCCAAACACAATGAGGACTCCAAGCCCTAGGGGGGGCCCCAAGCCCAAGGGAAGAGGCTCCAATCCTAAGGTGGAGACTCTAAACACCCCAATGCCAAGGGGGACACCCCAACCTTGGCAGAGTGACCTAAAACACCATGAGGACCCCAGCATCTATAGCAGAGCCCGGCCCCAGGGGCGCTTGCCTCGCACAGGACGATGCCGAAGGAGAAGATGTCCACCTTCTCATCGTAGCTCCTCCCTGCAGGGACAGACGGGGTCAGGCCACGTCACACGTCCTGTCCCTGCCCCACCAAGCATCCCCTGCCTGGGGACAGAACCCTGGCTGGCCACATTCCCCTCACCATTGATCATCTCGGGGGCCATCCAGTAGGGGTTCCCCACCACCGTGTAGCGCTTCTTGCGGTCCGGTTTCTTCAGGTTCTTGAGATGTTCGGGCTGGTTCTTCTCGTCCACCATCAGCCGCGCCAGCCCGAAGTCAGCCACCACCACGCTCTTGTTCTGGGGGGACAGGCAGGGGTGAGGCCTGGGGGAGCCCCACGGGGACTGAGAGCCCCAGCCAGGCTGGGGGAGGACAGCACCAGGGTCTGTGGGACTCACCTCCCGCACGAGGCAGTTGTGAGAGTTGAGGTCGCGGTGGATGATGTTCATGGAGTGGAGGTAGGCCTGTGGGAAGGGTGGGCTGAGAGCAGGGGCACCCCCACGCCGTGGCCCCCTCACCCAGCAGCACCCATCCCACCCACCCACCCCACAGTGGCACCCACCCACCCCACGGTGGCACCCACCATGCCGGCGGCGATGTCCTTGGCGAAGCTGACCCGCTGGCTCCAGGGGTAGTGGCTGTCCTGGGGGGCAGGAGGGCGAATTTGCCAGGGAATGGAAAAGGAAGAGGGGTCCCCCAGCCCCACCGGGGCTATGGGGTGGTGGGGGACCGACCTGCCCCCCAGTGCTCACCATGCTCTTGATGAGGCTCCTCAGGGTGCCCCCTTTGATGTACTCTGTGATGAAGTTGAGCCTCTTCTCCTTGTAGAGCACTCCGATGAACTTGAGCACGTTGGGGTGCTCCAGGCAGCGCATCACCTTCACCTGCAGGAGACCCCCAGCCCGGTGTCCGTGACACCCCGAGGCTCCCACAGTCCCTGACAGAGCCGCTGCTCGTAGGCTCAGCGGGCAGGGCTGCACCCACAGGGCCCGGTCACCCCTCTCCAGGGGCTGCGCCCAGGCGGGGGCCAGGACTAGACAGACCCACCCCTCGTGTCCCCCCAGCCTGGGGGATTAAGGACAGGGGACGCTGACCTCTTTGAGGAAGGTCCTCTGCGTCTCCTCGTCGAAGCGGATCAGCTCCTTCATGACCATCACCTCGCCTGTCTCCCGATGCGTCACCTGGCCAGGAGCACAGGGACTCAGCCACCCCCGCTCCATCCCGGGGAGCAGAGACCCCCACGCTCGTGCCCCCTGCCCCACCTTGATGGCCTGGCCGAAGCAGCCCTTGCCCAGCACCTCTCCGTGGATGAGGTCGGAGGGGCGGAAGATGCGGTGGGCGCGGGACACGACGCGCAGGGACTCGGAGCGCCCGATGTCCTTGCGCTGGGACGCGGGAGAGCCCACGGAGCCTGAGCCCGGGGACTTGTCCGTGCTGCAGCTCCTCCTGCGGGATGGACGGGCAGAGGTCAGTGCCGGGGCGGGGGGGACCCGGCGGGAGCGGGGGCAGAGGGTGGCCTTACGTGACGGCGCGCTGGCGCATGGCAGCGGGGTCCCCGCAGGGCGCGGGCGCCGGCGAGCGCAGAGGGCTGCACGGGGCGGGCGGGGGGCTGCCCGTCAGCCCTGGCTCCCGGCCCAGGGGCTCGTGGGGGTCGTGCTCGATGGTCAGCTGCAGCAGGCGGCTCGTCTCCTGGATCAGCAGGTCGATCTGCGGAGGGAAGTGGCGGTGGGGCGGGTTTGGGGACATGGCGGCAGTGGGGCTGGCCGGGAGTGCGGCAGGGGGAGCGGAGCGTACCTCATCCAGGGGCACATGGCCGATGGGGGTCCCGTTAATCTCCAGGATGCGGTCGCCCACGTGGATGGAGTTCTTCATGTCAGGGCTGATGCAGTCCGGGTCCACCCTGTGAGGACAGCGGGGTCAGACCCCCGACACTGTCACCATCAGGGGCTGTGCTGGGACACTCCCAACGCATGTGTCAGACCCCACTGTCACCATCATGGAGGGCTGTCCTGGGACACTGCCCATGGGGTCACCCGGCTGTCACCATCACAGGTGGGCGTGTGCTGGAGCGTGCCCACGGAGTCACCCCCCTGTCGCTGTCCCAAGGAGGTGGCATGTTCCCTGCAAGTCACCTCTGGGAACACACAGTCACCGTTCCCACAAGCCACCCCTGCAAGATGGGGATGTGTGGGCAAGACACCCACTGCTGGCAGGGGACATGCAGACAAGCTGCCCTCGTTGGATGGGGACACGGAGGCACACTGCCCACGGGTCACCCTTGCTTGATGGGGACACGTTGCCATGGTTCCCATGAGTCGCCGTCTGGGATGGGGACACGCAGTCATGGTCCCCACGAGTCACCCTGCTAGATGGGGACAGCAGGCACGTTGCTCACGGGTCCCTCCTGCTGGACAGGGACATGCTGGCGGTGTCTCCACGAGCCACCCCAACCACACGGGGACACGCAGGGTACCCTCAGCCCACCCTGCCACATGGGGCAATGCCAGCATGGCCAGGGACACACCAGCACAGCCCCCACAGACCCCCCTGCAGTTGGGGACACGCCACCACGGTCCCAACAGGCCACCCCTGGACAATGGGGACACCCCTAGCCCCATCCCTCCTCCTCCCACCCCAAAAGGTGTCCCCGGAATGGATCCCAGGGGCAGAAGGGGTGCGGGATGCCCCAGCCCTGGGGATGGGATGGTGGCAGAGGGGACAGGGGACACAGGAGGGGACGGGGGCAGAGGGCACAGGGACGCACTCTCGGACGCGCACGGTGCAGGGGTGCTCGGTGCCGCAGCCCTGGTCGATGGAGACGGAGAAGCCGCGCTTGCCGTCGGAGCAGGCGGGGATGGACACGAGGGTGACAGTGTGAGGGATGCGGGAGGCCGGGGAGTCCGGCAGGATCTGCTCGATCACGGGTGTCACCACCATCTGGTAGTAGCAGTGGCCGCTGCGGGGAGCGGAGCGGGAGGGTGGGCGGTGGTGCCGGGGGCCGTGTGCCCCCAGCCCCCCAGCCCAGCCCAGCCATACCAGTAGAGCTTGGAGCGCTCCACCAGCGCGTAGGTGTCCCCGTCCCCGATGAAGGCGCGGCAGTTGAGGCAGCTGAAGCACTCGGGGTGGTACTTCTGCTCCCCGGCCACCTGCGGGCAATGCCATCAGCCCCAGGACCCCGTGTCCCTGCACCAAGGGGGGGGGCTGGGGCTCGGAGGAGGCTGGGAGCACCCACGGGTGCACCAGGGCCGTGGGAAGGGCAGGCTGAGCCACGGGATGATGGGGACAGAAGTGCCACCAGGCTAGGGGTGGCTGCAGGAACATCTCCCACCACCCTGAGCCTCTCCCTTGCATCCCTCAACCCCAACATGACCCTCCAGGGTCCCCCTAAAATGTAGAGGATGCCCACACCCAGCAGTGCTGGGGGTCTGCACCCCTTCCCCACCTCCCCTGCTTCCCAGGAGCTCAGCCATGGGACAAGGCTCCATGTTCCACCCCTAGGGACCCCGTGGTGCTCTCCATGACCACCCCAGAAACCACATGGACCCCATGGTGCTCACCATGACCACCCCACAGACCCCATGGACGCTATGGTGCTCTCCATGACCACCCCATGGACCCCACAGACCCTGTGGTGCTCACCATGACCACCCCAGAGACCCCATGGACACTGTGGTGCTCTCCATGACCACCCCACAGACCCCATGGACACTGTGGTGCTCTCCATGACCACCCCATGGACCCCACAGACCCCGTGGTGCTCACCATGACCAGCCCCTTGGTGATCTGCTCGGAGCAGCCGTGGCACAGCTCCCCGAAGCGTGCCCAGTAATCCTTCTTGCAGTACAGGCGCCCATCCTTCTCGTAGTACTGGTGGGACAGGGAGGCCCCGCACTCACAGCACCTGCGGCAGGGACAGGGACCCCCTTGTCACCTCGTCCCCACTGTCACCCCGAGGCACAGCCAGCGCTCGCCCACTCCACAGCTCCCTGGGCAAGCTGCTTCCTCCACCTCCTACACAGCTGCAGGGCCACTGCATCAATGTGTCACCATCCCCAGGGTGACAGCAGGTGACTCCGGGGGTGACAGTGCAGGCTGGGGCTGCAGGGACATGTGGGGACACCGGGGTGGACAGGGCAGGGGACGTGGGGCAGGGAGAGGCATGAGGAGGGGAGTGCCCGCCCTGCGTGGATGTGCCAGCCTGGACAGACACACAGAGGGATGTACCAGACTGGTGACAGACATGCCACCCTGGTGACAGACGTGCCAGCCTGGCACAGATTTACAGAGGGATGAGACAGACTGGTCACAAGCGTGGCAGCCTGGTCATGGACAGAGGGACATCCCAGCCTGGTGACAGATACACAGAAGGGCATGTCCCTCTATCCATGACTAGGGTGACATGCCAGTCGGGTCACAGACATACAGAGGGATGTCCTACTCTGGTCACAGATCTGTCACCCTGCTCACAGATGTGACAGCCTGGTCACAGGCACACAGAGAAACATGTCACCCTATTCATGGACAGAGGGATGTCCCACCCTGGTCACAGACACACAGAGGGATGTGCCAGCCTGGTCAGGGACGTGCCAGCCTGGCACAGACACACAGAGAGATGTCCCACCCTGGTGACAGACGTGCCAGCCTGGTCAGGGACAGAGGGACAGGCTCCCTTGGTCACAACCCCCGTACCCTGGCACAGACAGCTGGAGGGACACGCCAGCCCGGCCAGGGACATGCCAGCCTTGGGACAATCCGCAAGGGGCACAGGGGGTGGGGGAGCTGCTCGGGGGCTGGGGGGATGCAGGGGGAGACAAGAGCAGGGTGTGCCCGGGGGTGCAGAGGGGGCTGTCAGTTTTGGGGTACAGGGGCAGGGGTGCACATCGGGCTGTGCAGGAGGGGACAGGGGGTACCAGAGAGGATTTGTGTGGGGGTGTGAGAGTGGCTGGGGGTGCAGAAGGGGGGCTAGAGAGGATTTTCTATAGGGGAGTGCTGAATGGGGGCAGGGGATGCTGCAGGAGGGGTGCAGGGGGCTGCAAGGGGGGAGTTCCTCTTGGGGAAGGGGTTGCAGAGGGGGTGCAAGGGGTGCTGTAGGGGTTTTGCTGTAGCGGGGGTGAAGGGGTGCAGGGGGTTGCAGAAGGGGTGCAGGGGGAGCTGTAGGGGATTTCCTGTAGGGAGAGGCTGTAGGAGTGCAGGGGGTGCTGTAGGGGATTTGCAGTGTGAGGCTGCTGTAGGGTGCAGGGGGTGCTATAGGGGTGCAGGGGGTGCTGTAGGGTGCAGGGGGAGCTGCAGCGGATTTGCTGTAGGGGATTTGCAGTGCGGGGCTGCTTTAGGGTGCAGAGGGTCGCAGTGGGAGTGCAGGGGATGCTGTAGGGGATTTGCTGTAGGGGATTTGCAGTGTGGGGCTGCTGTAGGGTGCAGGGGGTGCTGTAGGGGTGCAGGGGGTGCTGTAGGGTGCAGGGGGAGCTGCAGCGGATTTGCTGTAGGGGATTTGCAGTGCGGGGCTGCTTTAGGGTGCAGAGGGTCGCAGTGGGAGTGCAGGGGATGCTGTAGGGGATTTGCTGTAGGGGATTTGCAGTGCGGGGCTGCTGTAGGGTGCAGGGGGAGCTGCAGGGGATTTGCTGTAGGGGATTTGCAGTGCAGGGCTGCTGTAGGGTGCGGGGCTGCTGCAGGACATGCGGCGGGGGATGCCGGGGGGTGCCCGGGGACTGTCGCAGTCCCCCCCCGCCCCCGGCCGCGCAGGTGGAATACCAACCAGCGGTGACGTCACGGCGCGGAGTTTCCCCACCCCATGACGTCACCGCGCGAGGACTCCCCCGCCCGATGGCGCAGCAGAACCTCCCCTGGGCTGGGGGCGGGGGCGGGAGGAGGAGGGGGAGAAGGAGGGAAAAGGAGGGGGAAAAGGAGGACAAGGGGAAGGGGAGAGGGAGAAGGAGGAGAAGAAGGGGAGAGGGAGAAGAGGAGGAGGAAGAGCAGGAGGAAGAGCAGGAGCAGGGGGAGGAAGGCTTTCAGCGAGCCCAGCGCTGCCGGAAGCCGCTCGCCCGTGAGGGGGGAACCGGATCCAGCTGCGGCCCCGGCGTGGCTTCGCTGGGGCTGACGGCCCAGGGAGGGGGAGCCGAGCATGGGGGGCACAGGCTGAGTTCCCCCGGGGGTCCCTGGGGTGCAGAGCCCGTCCTGACCCGCTCCCACTTCAATCCCACTCCCACTCACTTGGCTCCGGCGCTCAGGACGCGGCTCTTCCTCAGCACCGCCGCCAGCATCCTCCTCCACCGGACAGGGACACACCCCGGGGACACCCTGGGCACCCCCAGCCCCACAGGGAACCCCGTCAGGTCCCGGGCACCCCTGCGCCCCCCGGCCCGGGCCCTTTCTCCTTCTCGGGGCTCCAGCGGCTGGAGCTGCCGGGAGGGCTCGAGTGAAAGAGGAAACAGGGAGGGAGGGGGGCGGGTGACATCAACCACGTGCACCCTGTCACCCGGCAGGAGGGGACAGCGAGGGACAGGCAGCAGAGCCCTCAGGACAGGCAGCAGGCCTGGCCTCAGCCGGGGCCCCCACGGGTGCCAGGAGCCAGTCACGCTCCGGCGAGTGACACCGTGGTGGCCTCACGCGTGTCCGTGCCACGGCCGGAGCGGGAGGGAGCACTGCCCCTGTCCCTGCAGAGCATCCCGCTGTCCCTGACGCCATCCCGGTGTCCCCAAGGCCATCCATTCCGGTGCCATGACACCATCCATCCCCATGTCCCTGATGCCATCCCCGTGTCCCCAGCGCCATCCCGACGGTCGCAGTGCCACCCACCCCGGCGTCCCCGCTGTCCCCCGGCGGGTCCCACCTGAAGCAGTCGGCGTGCCAGTCAGCCTTCAGCGCCTGCAGGTACTGCCCATCGTAGATGCCCTGCCCGCAGCTCGCACACACCGGCAGGTCGGTCCCTGCGGCCAGGGGAACACGAGGGGACAGCGCTGTCACCCCCCCGGCCGGCTCGGCCACCCACAGCAGCACCCGGCATGAAATCCCTCTGCCCGCGGTGGTGAATTCCATCCCCCACCCATTGATCCCGGAACGGGTCAAGGTCGTGGCATCCGTGTCCCCAGGGCTGGCGACAGGGCAGGGGTGGGATGGGGGCACACGGTGCGTGCAGGGGGGGCACAGGGGGCAGGATGGGGGCACAGAGGGTAGGGAGGGTGGAGAGGGGCAGGATGGGTGGGCCAAGGGATCCAGGGAGGATGGCGAGGTGTGGGATGGGTGCTGGGTGCATGCGGGGACAGCAGGACGAGTGCTGGGGGGTCCTGGGGGACACAGAGGGGGCCAGGGTGGGTGCTGGGGGATGCAGGAGCACACAGAGGGGTGCAGGATGGGTGCTGGGTGATGAATGGGGGGCACAGAGAGGAGTGCAGGATGGGTGCTGGAAGATGCCAGGAGCACACAGAGGGGTGCAGGATGGGTGCTGGGGGATGCAGGAGCACACAGAGGGGTGCGGGATGGGTGCTGGGGGATGCAGGAGCACACGGAGGGGTGCAGGATGGGTGCTCGGGGATGCAGGAGCACACAGAGGGGTGCAGGATGGGGGACTGCAGGCTGGAAAGGGGTGCAGAGGAGCACAGAGGCTGCAGGGGGGATGTGGAGCGGAGGTGCAGGGAGGGGGGCGAGGGGTGCAGAGTGCATGGGGGGACACAGAGGGGTGCAGGGTGGCTGCAGAGGTCGTGGGGGTGCGAGTTCTCAGAGTGTGTGGGGGGCAATGAGGGCTCCAGGGAGTGCAGATGTAGGGGTGCAGGAGGGATGCAGGCTGGGGGGGATGGGGGGTGCAGGAGGGGCACATGGGGTGTGCAGGGGAGATGGGCAAGTGTGGGGGTGCAGAGGGAGATGTGGGGTACTGGGAGGGCGCAGGCAGGGATGCAGGCTGGGTGCACGGGGGGAGAGTGCTTGACAAGGAGGACGGGGGAGATTTGGGGGTGCAGGGGGGAATGCAGGCTGGGGAGCAGTACAAGGAAGGATGGGGGATGGAGGCTGAACAGGGGGTACAGGGAAGATTTGGGGGTGCAGAGGGGATGCAGGGTGAACAGGGGCTGCACGGGGCCATGTGGGGGTGTACAGGCTGGATGGGGGTGCAGGGGGCTGCAGGCCAGAAGAGCGATGTAGGGTGGGATGCAGGGGGTGAGGTGGGCTGAGTACGGGGTGCAGGAGGACATTTAGGGGTGCAGTGGAGGATGCAGTGGGTGATGTGGGCTGGACGAGTGAGAGGTGCAGGGGATGATTTGTGGGTGCAATAGGGATGCAGGGTGGCTGGGGAGTGCAGGGGACATGTGGGGGGCACAGGGGATGTAAGGTGCAGGAGGGGGGTTCCAGAGGGGGATGCAGGGGGGCTCTGGGGAAGGTGCAAGCTGGATGGGGGGGCAGGGGATGTCGTGGTGCAAGGGGGAACCAGACCAGAGAGAGATGCAGGGGGGGATGCGGGCTGGGTGAGGGGGTGCAGGGGGGAGATGAAGAATGAACTGCGGGCACAGGGGGACATTTGGGGACGCAGGGGTGATGCGGGCTGGGTGGGGAGGGCAGGGGGGCATGTCGGGGATGCAAGGGTGCGGGATGGGGGTGTCGACGAGGATGCAGGGGCGCGGGGACAGCGGGGAGGACGAGGCTGGCTGGGGGCTGCGGGGACGATGCGGGCAGGGTGCGGGGGGCTGCCGGCCGGCGGGTGGGTCCGCACGAACCGGGCTGGGGGGGTCTCGGGGCCCGAGCGGCGGCGGAAGCGCTGAGTCAGGCGGGGGGGGGGGGCTCGGGGGGTCACGCACCTTCGTCCTCTCCCATAGGCTCGTCCCTCCAGGTGCAGCACAGCAGCATCAACCTCATGCAGGCGCGCTGGCCGGCGCCGCGCCGGGCCGGGCCGGGCCGGGCCGTGCCCTGAGGCGGAGGCGGTGGCGGTCCCCGCGCGGGCGCAGCCCCGGTCGGGCCCCCCCGGCCCTGCCGCTGCCGCTGCGGCTCCGGGCGGCACCGCGGCGCCTGCACCGCGCCTGCGCGGCCGCGGGGGGCGGGGCGGGGCGAGAAGGGGCGGGGCCGCGAGTGGGTGGTGCCTGGTGGGCGTGGCCGGCGCGATGGGCGTGGTCGCGGGTGGGGCGGGGGTGGGGCTCGGGCGTGCACGCTCGGGGCCGGGGGTTGCGGCGTGGGGCGGTGGGGCCGTGCTCACCCTCCACCGGCCATCGCGGGTGTCCCCGCACACCGTGGTGTCCCCAGCTACGCCAGGCCAGCCCCATGGGCAGGGCACGGGTGCCGCCCCACCCACCACTGACCATCACGGGTGTCCCCACGTGCCCCAGGCCGTCACTGTGGTCAGGGCACAGGTGTCCCCGTCTGCCCTGGGATGTCACTGTGGGGCATCACATGGGTGTCCCTCTCATTCCCCACGCTGTCATCATGGGATAGAGCATGGACATCTCCCTGCATCCTCAGGCCACAACCATGGCAGAGCCTGTGCACATGGACTGCATCCTGTGTCCCTGGCTTGTAACTGTGGGATAGGGTACGGATGTCCCCTTCATTCCCCGTATCGTTACCATGGGACAGCACACGGATGTGTCTGTCACCCCCTGGGCTGTCACCAAGGACAGGCACAGCCCCGCTGGTCCTCAGGCTGGCACCGGGGCACAAGGCATGGACATTTTCCCGCACCCCCGGCCCCTGCTGTGAGTCAGAGCACAGACCTTTTCCTGGCTCCCCACGCTGTCACACCGGGACAGGGCAGAGATGTCCCCCTGACACCTCAGGCCAGGGCACAGACCTCCCCCTGGGACGCTGAGTTGTCACTGTGGGAAAAGGCATGGGCAGCCCCCGGCTCCCCAGGCTGTCCCCCCACCCCTCCCGTGTGTCCCAGGGCTGTGACCATGCAGTGGGACAAGCGACATCCCTGGGCCAAGGACCCAGCAGGTTTCCAGGCTTGCACAGTGCCACGGGGTGGGGTGAACCCCTGCATCATTGCCACCACCACGGGGAGGGGGACAGGGCCAAGGGACACGGGATGGAGACAGAATCCTTTAAAAACTTGTCCTTTATTAGTCTGTCAGAAGCGAGTCCCTCTGTATAGGGCGTCCCACCCAGTTATAGCAAAGTGAGCAACGTGACGGGACCGAGCCCCTCCTGCCCGCGGCCCCCCCAAACCGGGGGGAGCGCGGGGCCCGGGGTGGGGGCCAGGCTGACGGGGCCATCCCTCCCCGCACAGCCCCCGCCGCCGGGATCCCCTTCCCTCCCTCCCTTCCTTCCTCCAATGTGGGGTGCCCCTCATCCTGGCCCCCCCCGGGGGTCAGCTCTGGGGCTGGGGAGGGGCGCGACAGCCCAGGCCCCCCCCAAATCCCGCAGAGAGCGATAGCACCAAGGGGGACGGCTGCTCCCCGCAGTTTATTCCGCGCTCCCTGCCGGGACCGAGGGGCGGGGGGGGGGCCGGACGCTGCCGGGGAACGCGGGGTCCCCCGGGGAACGCGGGGCCGGGCACGGCCCCGGGACGGATGGGGGGGGGGGGGTCCGGGGCTTGGGGAGGGGGTGTCTCAGCTTTGCTTCGGATTTACATTCTGGACCATGCAGTAGCACCAAAGTTCATGAGGTCATCGGTGGCGGGCGTTACTTCCGCTTCCTCCCGCAGTACTTCCCTGCCGCGCAGCCCGCGCCTGCCGGGGGATGCGGGGTGAGCCCTCCCTGCGGCCCCGCGCCCCGCCCCGGCTTGGGACAAGGGCCGGGGGGCAGGACCGGCCTCTGGGAGCGAGGGGACCGTGCTCACCTCTAAAGCCCAGCGCACCCAGCGCTCCTCCGTAGGGCTTGGGGGGCTTCCCTGCGGGGGGAAGGCAGAGCGGGTTGAGCGGGACCCCCGTGGGAATCCGCACCCCCCGCCCCAAAACGCCTCGCGGGCGGGATGGATACTCACCAGCAAATCCCAGGCCGCCGACCCCACCTGAAAGGAGAGCGAAGCCCTCAGCACCCACGGGCCACCCCCATTTCCCTGCCCCGCACCCCCCAGCAGAGCCCCCCAGCTCAGCCCAGCCCCCGGGGTCCCTCCCCGGCCCGTGGCCGTGTCCCCGTGAGCCGATGAGGCACCGACACAGGCCCCCGGTGTGTGCCGAGGAGCCGAGCTGCGGGTGGTACCTGGAAATATCGGTGACACGCCGAAGCCGGGAACTCCAACCCCTGGGGAAAAAGCAACAGCCAGTGACAGCCGGTGACAGCAGTGCCACCCTAACGTGGACTGGGGACAGTCTGGCTCGGATCCCTCGCTTACTCCAGGGACAGGAGCTGATGCAAAAGCCGCCGTCCCCACCCTGGCACCCCTCTGGCTTCCCGGTGCTCTCCCAGGCAGCCGCGTGCCCAGCAGGGAGTGGCAGCAGCGTGGGGACAGCAAGCGGGACCGAGTGTGGCAGGGTAGGGGACACACTCCCACGCCAGCCCCAAACTGCAGCACTCACCTGGCTGCAGCCCCCCCGCACCAAAAGCGGCAGGTAGGAGAGCCCCAGTGAGGGTGGGGAGCGTGAGCACAGCCATGGGAATGTGGACGGGGACTGGAGTCACTCCTCCAGCCCCTCTGGCTGTCCCTTACCTGGCTTGGGAGGTTTCCCAGCAGCTGCTGGATACAAGAGTCCTTTGTCAGAGAGGGGCACTGGTGCAGCCCCTGCCCGGACTCGCTGCCCCAGGGCCACAGCCAGACCCTTCAGGAGGGACCCAGAGGGTCCCAGGAGGGACCTGCATCGCCACACGCTGGGGACGCGGTACAGCACCACCCCCTGTGGCCACGGCATGGGCAAGGCTGGCGCTATGGCCCTCAGTCCCTGCTCAGCAACGGCATTCCCTTGGGATCACACCCTGGGAACAGGGCAGGTGGCAAACAGGATGGGGCACAAGGCACGGTGCCAGCGTGGGGGGGAATTGTACTGTGAGACCAGGAGGGGACAGAAGTGACCCACAGACTCCCTTTCCTTTTCAGTGCTCTGCCAGCACTCCGCTGCTGCTGCTGCTCCCGGCAGCCCAGCCCTGGGGAGCCCCACTGCGGAACCAGCATCACTCACCGAGCCCACCGACTCCGAGCCCACCTACGAGGAGGAGCCCGGGTGAGCACCAGCAGGGACGGCAGCGGGGCAGCGTCTGACCCGCTCCTCACCCACTCCCAAGTGTGCCCAGCCTTTCTTGGCAGCCCTGCTCCCTCCGTGCCCAGAGGGAGCATCCCTCTGAGGGAGCATCCCTGCAGCTCCTTCCCTCTGGGAAAGCATCCCTCTGCCTGCACATCCCCACTGCCTGGGCTCAGCTCCTGCCAGCACTTACCTGGGAGGCCACCAACCCCTGGGACTCCAACCCCGGGAACACCTGCCAGAGAGACACCATTAACCCCTGTCCCCCCACAGCCTGGCACCCCCAGCTTGGAGCACCCCCAGCCAGTGCCCAGCCTGCCGGGGTGGCCCTGGCACCCATGCTGGGAGTCCCCAGGACCCACCTCCCAGCACCCAGAGGGGCTTCAGCCCCTGCATGACACATGCAGGGGAAAACTGTCCCCAGTGAGTCCAGGGCAGGGGGTACAGGTGGCACTTGGCACCCATGGGTGACAGCACACCACTTCCCATGCCTGGGCCATCGAGGCACAGTGGGCACGCAAGGGACATGAAGGGAGGTCAGCACCCCGATGGCCACAGGAGGAGAGTGCCCGGGGACAGTCCGAGGTGGCCCTGGGGCAGAAGTACGTACCGAATTTGGGAGGTTTAGCACCAGGCTGCACCCCTACTTGGGGGATGCCTGCAAAGCGAGTGAGGACACCACGGTTAGAACGGTCACCCCCACACCACTCTCATGTGCCACCGCCCTCCGTCCCACCGCATCCCTCCTGCCACCCCTTCACGCGCCTCAGTGGCTTTTAGCATTCCCAGCCACCACTGTCCTCAAGCAGGTCCCCAAGCAGGGTGGGACAAAGCACGTACCTGCCCCAGGGAAGGACGCCAGCTCCAGGAACTCCCACTCCCGGCACCAAGCCGGGCACGACACCAACACCGGGCACCACACCCGGCACCCCTCCAACCCCGGCACCTGCGGAGAGAGGGGTGAGGCAGCATGGGGTGATCCCCGTGCTCATGTGGAATGATGTGCCTGGCCTGGGGTGCCCATCCCCAGCAGCCCCTGGACCAGTCTGTGCCACACCAGGGCTGGCGGGGTGATGTCCCCTGGGTGTGACCAAGGGGCTCCCCAGACCAACTCACCAAATTTGGCTGCCTTGGCTGCTGCTTTGGCCGCTGCTGCTGGACCTCCAACACCTGGGCAGAGACAGCAAGGGGGGATCAGCGACCCTGGGGAGGCCTCACAGCAAACCTGGGCAGAGCCCATCCCTCAGGCCTTGTCTGCATCCCCCCAGGGGACACTGCTGAGGTTCTCCTCAAGCCTGTCCTGCCCCAGAACTGCCCCCACACCAGCCAGGCTGCCCCCACCCCCGCCTTCCTCCTCCTCACCTGGGACACCTCCAACACCGGGAACCAGGCCACCTACTCCAGGAACCAGGCCACCCACACCGGGAACCAGACCACCCACACCGGGAGCCAGGGCACCTGCTCCTGCAAGGACAAAGAGAAGGACTGGGGCTCCAGCTTGGGAAGAAACGTGGTAGAAGGAGTCGGATGAGAAGGCATGGCAAGATGGGGGTGGGTGGATGGATTATGAGATGAATGTGCGGCTGGATGAGGAGTGGTTGAAACGATGGTAGGATGGATGAATGGTTGGATGGATGAATGGTAGGATGGATGAATGGTTGGATGGATGAATGGTTGGATGCATGGACGGCTGCTGAGATGGACACATGGATGGTGGGATGGCGAGATGGACAGATGGGCATGTGTGTGAATGGGGAGTGGTTGAATGGATGGTGGGATGGATGGATGGACAGATGATGAGATGCACAAATGGTTGAATGGATGGATGGATATGTGGATGGATGGATAGATATGTGGATAGATGGATATGATGGATGGACAGAGAAGGGGATGGATGGACACTGAGGTGGCTGGTGGTGTGGCTGGGTGGGCAGAAGGGGGTGTGGATGGACCAATGTATGAGAAGGTGTTTGGATGGTGAACTCAGACCCTCCACGGGGCTCAGCTCTCTGGAGAGCAGCCCTGACACAGCCAGAACCTCATCCCATGTTCAGCCCTTTGGGGAGCTCATCCCTCACCCCGACCCTGAGGGACCCCAGGCACTGCTGGGCCTCAGCCCCAACAGGGGAGCAGCCCGGGGTGGGGATGAGCAGGGACAGGACCCGCGGGATAACCCCGGAGAGATCCCGGCTTACCGTACTTGGCTGCTTTGGCGGCTGCTTTGGCAGCGGCTGCCGGAGCTCCTGGGGACAGGGAGTGACAGGGTCAGGAATGCGTTCGGCCAGCACGGCTGGGGACACCCGAGCATCCCTCAGGCACCATCTCACCTGGAACGCCGACCCCGGGCACCAGACCGGGCACGCCCACTCCAGGCACGCCCACTCCAGGCACGCCCACTCCAGGCACGCCCACTCCAGGAACGCCCACTCCAGGAACGCCAACGCCGGGCACACGTCCTGCTCCGGCAGAGAGGTTCAGGGATGTGTCCGAGGGGCAGACTCCACAGCAGGAATCCCACTGACCTCCAGAGCACCAGGGTGTCCCCCTCCTCCTGTGTGCCAACACCCCTCCTCCCTCCCTGGGACAGCCGGTGGTGATGGTGGTGACAGTGGAGGCTCTGGTGACAGTAGTGACTCACCGATCGCCGCTGCTTTCGCTGCAGCCTTGGCTGCGGCCGCTGCTGCCGGGCCACCCACTGTGGGGACACAAGGGACACGGTCAGGGCGCTGCTGAGGCCAGTGTCCCCCCACCGGCTGGTGACAGCCCGTCTGCTCACCTCCAACACCGGGCACAACGCCAGGAACCCCAGGCACGCCAGGAACGCCTGGGACACCGGGAACTCCGGGAACTCCAGGAACACCAGGAACGCCGGCGATGCCAGGAACGCCAGCTCCTGCAGGGAGCGAGACGGGAGAAGTCAGATCTCGCTGCAGCAACAGCTAAATGGTTGGGCCTCTCCTGGCTCTGCTCTCCTCATCGTGGCCCAGAGCACGGACCATCCATGGCCTCAGCCAGGAGAGACCCCAGCGGGGCAGGAGAGAGATCAGTTTCGTGTCTTGCTAGACCCAGTGGGATGCATTTCAGGATCCCACAAGGTTTTGGAGGGCGGCGACCCCAAGCCCCGCACAGCACGTACCGAACTTAGCTGCCTTTGCTGCTGCTGCTGCCGACGGCACCCCTGGGGACAAGGGAGACAGGGACCCTCAGCCACCACGGCCCTGCAGAGCCGGGCGGTGGGGACAGGGCTCCTGGAACAGTCACCTGCCACACCGGGGACACCTGGGACGCCGGGCACCACACCGGGGACAGCTCCGACTCCGGGCACCAGGCCGGGAACGCCGGCGCCTGCCGGGAACAAGAGGGGACAGGTCAGAGCTGCAGCAAGAGCTCAAAGGTGGCACCTGCCGTGGCTCTGTCTCGTCATCGTGCCCTGGAGAGCGGAGCATCCACGGCCTCATCCACGAGAGACCCCAGTGGGGCAGGGCAGGGATGGGCCCCGTGACTCTGCCAGCGATTGCCAGGAAGTCACCAGCACAAGGACCACAGTGACCCTCATTCTCACAGGGACATCAAGCCTTGCAGCCAGACAGGCCATGGAGGAGAAGTGGCTGGGTCTCCCCAGTAGGTGCTGGGAGCCCGGGCACTGGTCCGACTGGGGAGCTGCCCAGGGCAGTGACAGCCTGGACCTGCTGGCACCCGTTAGTGCCACAGGGACGAGCATCAGGTCACTCCTGCAGGGGCTGAGGGCCAGAGGGCTTTGTCCTCATGGGACCCTGCTCAGCAGGGGCACCACAGCACAGAGCACCCACTTCCAGGTCCTTCCTGGATCCATCCCTGTGGAGGGATGTTTTGCACAAAGTATAGAAGCGAGGGGCATCAGTGCTTTAACCCTCAAAGGAGAGCTGCCACTGACCATGGGACTCCCAGGGCTCAGCAGCGATGATGGGGGGAGAAGGTCCTGGGACCTGGCCAGGTGACAACTGCTGGCTCTGCCTTTTGGAGCAGCGCGTGGAACCGAGTCCCTCACGGACTCTCAGGGCCAGTACTGCCTCCTCCCTGTGCCCGAGCTCCAGGTCGGGGTTGTTACGCCTGCTGGACACCTGGGTCTTGCTAGACCCAGTTGGATGCACTTGATGGATCCCAACATTCCATCTGGTTTTGGAGGACCCCTACGGAGGGGTTCTTCTGCCAGGAATCTCTGCCCTAATGGCAGCTCTTGGGCAACAGATCCTGCAACAGATCAGCTGCTGGAAAATGGATTTTGCACAAAATTCAAGAATTCAGATGAGTCCAAAGCCATGAGCTGAGGCTCATTGGTCAGTTCCACAGAGCAGCCTGGAGAAAGCCTGCAGAGGGAGAAGGTCCTGCCCTGGGGATGGAGCCAGGCCCAGGAGGGAGCAGCCGGGAGCTGGGCTGAGCATTCCCCATTCCCCTCGGGAGTGATCCCAGGGGACACCCCATACCTGGGCACCGCCCGTGTGTCAGGGTGGGCGGGGGTCCCGGGGCTGGGGCCCCGCAGAGCACGTACCGAACTTAGCTGCCTTTGCTGCTGCTGCTGCCGACGGCACCCCTGGGGACAAGGGAGACAGGGACCCTCAGCCACCACGGCCCCGCAGAGCCGGGCGGTGGGGACAGGGCTCCTGGAACAGTCACCTGCCACCCCGGGGACACCGGGGACGCCGGGCACCACCCCGGGGACACCTGGGACGCCGGGCACCACACCGGGGACAGCTCCGACGCCGGGCACCACCCCGGGGACAGCTCCGACTCCGGGCACCAGGCCGGGAACGCCGGCGCCTGCCGGGAACAAGAGGGGACAGGTCAGAGCTGCAGCAAGAGCTCAAAGGTGGCACCTGCCGTGGCTCTGTCTCGTCATCGTGCCCTGGAGAACGGAGCATCCACAGCCTCATCCACGAGAGACCCCAGTGGGGCAGGGCAGGGATGGGCTCCGTGACTCTGCCAGCGATTGCCAGGAAGTCACCAGCACAAGGACCACAGTGACCCTCATTCTCACAGGGACATCAAGCCTTGCAGCCAGACAGGCCATGGAGGAGAAGTGGCTGGGTCTCCCCAGTAGGTGCTGGGAGCCCGGGCACTGGTCCGACTGGGGAGCTGCCCAGGGCAGTGACAGCCTGGACCTGCTGGCACCCGTTAGTGCCACAGGGACGAGCATCAGGTCACTCCTGCAAGGGCTGAGGGCCAGAGGGCTTTGTCCTCATGGGACCCTGCTCAGCAGGGGCACCACAGCACAGAGCACCCACAGCCGAGTCCTTCCTGAACCCCTGGATCCCATCCTGCCCTGGGCCTGTGGAGGCATGTTTTGTACCAAGTATGGAAGAGAGGGGCATCAGTGCTTTAATCCTCAAAGGAGAGCTGCCACTGACCATGGCTCCTCATGGAAATTCTCCTCATGGAGATTCCCAGACCTCCACAGCAACAAGGAAGAAGGTCCTTGGACCTGGCCAGGGAACTGTGGCTCTGCCTATTGGAGAAGGACCTGGAGCCCTAATGCTGTGTGGAACCGCAGGGCCAGTTCTGCCTCCTCCCTGGGCCCAAGCTCCAGACTGCCCTGCTGCTTGGCCATGACCCTCGGCCCCATTGAAGCTCCTTGGGAGTAGTTATACCTGATGGATCCCACCATCCCACCAATCCCAACACATCTCGGAGGGCAGTGACCCTGGGCAGGGGCCCCTCTGTCAGGAAATCTCTGCCCTAATGGCAGCAACACCGAGCCCGTGGGCACCAGAGCCTGCAACAGATCAGCTGCTGGAAAATGGATTTTGCACAAAATTCAAGAATTCAGATGAGTCCAAACCCGTGAGCTGGGGCTCATTGGTCAGTTCCACAGAGCAGCCTGGAGAAAGCCTGCAGAGGGAGAAGGTCCTGCCCTGGGGATGGAGCCAGGCCCAGGAGGGAGCAGCCGGGAGCTGGGCTGAGCATTCCCCATCCCCTCGGGAGTGATCCCAGGGGACACCCCGTGCCTGGGCACCGCCCGTGTGTCAGGGTGGGCGGGGCGGGCGGGGGTCCTGGGGCTGGGGCCCCGCAGAGCACGTACCGAACTTAGCTGCCTTTGCTGCTGCTGCTGCCGACGGCACCCCTGGGGACAAGGGAGACAGGGACCCTCAGCCACCACGGCCCCGCAGAGCCGGGCGGTGGGGACAGGGCTCCTGGAACAGTCACCTGCCACCCCGGGGACACCGGGGACGCCGGGCACCACACCGGGGACAGCTCCGACTGCCGGGAACAAGAGGGGACAGGTCAGAGCTGCAGCAAGAGCTCAAAGGTGGCACCTGCCGTGGCTCTGTCTCGTCATCGTGCCCTGGAGAGCGGAGCATCCACGGCCTCATCCACGAGAGACCCCAGTGGGGCAGGGCAGGGATGGGCCCCGTGACTCTGCCAGCGATTGCCAGGAAGTCACCAGCACAAGGACCACAGTGACCCTCATTCTCACAGGGACATCAAGCCTTGCAGCCAGACAGGCCATGGAGGAGAAGTGGCTGGGTCTCCCCAGTAGGTGCTGGGAGGGCTGGGAGCCCGGGCACTGGTCCGACTGGGGAGCTGCCCAGGGCAGTGACAGCCTGGACCTGCTGGCACCCGTTAGTGCCACAGGGACGAGCATCAGGTCACTCCTGCAAGGGCTGAGGGCCAGAGGGCTTTGTCCTCATGGGACCCTGCTCAGCAGGGGCACCACAGCACAGAGCACCCACTTCCAGGTCCTTCCTGGATCCATCCCTGTGGAGGGATGTTTTGCACAAAGTATAGAAGCGAGGGGCATCAGTGCTTTAACCCTCAAAGGAGAGCTGCCACTGACCATGGGACTCCCAGGGCTCAGCAGCGATGATGGGGGAGAAGGTCCTGGGACCTGGCCAGGTGACAACTGCTGGCTCTGCCTTTTGGAGCAGCGCGTGGAACCGAGTCCCTCACGGACTCTCAGGGCCAGTACTGCCTCCTCCCTGTGCCCGAGCTCCAGGTCGGGGTTGTTACGCCTGCTGGACACCTGGGTCTTGCTAGACCCAGTTGGATGCACTTGATGGATCCCAACATTCCATCTGGTTTTGGAGGACCCCTACGGAGGGGTTCTTCTGCCAGGAATCTCTGCCCTAATGGCAGCTCTTGGGCAACAGATCCTGCAACAGATCAGCTGCTGGAAAATGGATTTTGCACAAAATTCAAGAATTCAGATGAGTCCAAAGCCATGAGCTGAGGCTCATTGGTCAGTTCCACAGAGCAGCCTGGAGAAAGCCTGCAGAGGGAGAAGGTCCTGCCCTGGGGATGGAGCCAGGCCCAGGAGGGAGCAGCCGGGAGCTGGGCTGAGCATTCCCCATTCCCCTCGGGAGTGATCCCAGGGGACACCCCATACCTGGGCACCGCCCGTGTGTCAGGGTGGGCGGGGGTCCCGGGGCTGGGGCCCCGCAGAGCACGTACCGAACTTAGCTGCCTTTGCTGCTGCTGCTGCCGACGGCACCCCTGGGGACAAGGGAGACAGGGACCCTCAGCCACCACGGCCCCGCAGAGCCGGGCGGTGGGGACAGGGCTCCTGGAACAGTCACCTGCCACCCCGGGGACACCGGGGACGCCGGGCACCACCCCGGGGACACCTGGGACGCCGGGCACCACACCGGGGACAGCTCCGACTCCGGGCACCAGGCCGGGAACGCCGGCGCCTGCCGGGAACAAGAGGGGACAGGTCAGAGCTGCAGCAAGAGCTCAAAGGTGGCACCTGCCGTGGCTCTGTCTCGTCATCGTGCCCTGGAGAGCGGAGCATCCACAGCCTCATCCACGAGAGACCCCAGTGGGGCAGGGCAGGGATGGGCTCTGTGACTCTGCCAGCGATTGCCAGGAAGTCACCAGCACAAGGACCACAGTGACCCTCATTCTCACAGGGACATCAAGCCTTGCAGCCAGACAGGCCATGGAGGAGAAGTGGCTGGGTCTCCCCAGTAGGTGCTGGGAGCCCGGGCACTGGTCCGACTGGGGAGCTGCCCAGGGCAGTGACAGCCTGGACCTGCTGGCACCCGTTAGTGCCACAGGGACGAGCATCAGGTCACTCCTGCAAGGGCTGAGGGCCAGAGGGCTTTGTCCTCATGGGACTCTGCTCAGCAGGGGCACCACAGCACAGAGCACCCACAGCCGAGTCCTTCCTGAACCCCTGGATCCCATCCTGCCCTGGGCCTGTGGAGGCATGTTTTGTACCAAGTATGGAAGAGAGGGGCATCAGTGCTTTAATCCTCAAAGGAGAGCTGCCACTGACCATGGCTCCTCATGGAAATTCTCCTCATGGAGATTCCCAGACCTCCACAGCAACAAGGAAGAAGGTCCTTGGACCTGGCCAGGGAACTGTGGCTCTGCCTATTGGAGAAGGACCTGGAGCCCTAATGCTGTGTGGAACCGCAGGGCCAGTTCTGCCTCCTCCCTGGGCCCAAGCTCCAGACTGCCCTGCTGCTTGGCCATGACCCTCGGCCCCATTGAAGCTCCTTGGGAGTAGTTATACCTGATGGATCCCACCATCCCACCAATCCCAACACATCTCGGAGGGCAGTGACCCTGGGCAGGGGCCCCTCTGTCAGGAAATCTCTGCCCTAATGGCAGCAACACCGAGCCCGTGGGCACCAGAGCCTGCAACAGATCAGCTGCTGGAAAATGGATTTTGCACAAAATTCAAGAATTCAGATGAGTCCAAACCCGTGAGCTGGGGCTCATTGGTCAGTTCCACAGAGCAGCCTGGAGAAAGCCTGCAGAGGGAGAAGGTCCTGCCCTGGGGATGGAGCCAGGCCCAGGAGGGAGCAGCCGGGAGCTGGGCTGAGCATTCCCCATTCCCCTCGGGAGTGATCCCAGGGGACACCCCGTGCCTGGGCACCGCCCGTGTGTCAGGGTGGGCGGGGCGGGCGGGGGTCCTGGGGCCCCGCAGAGCACGTACCGAACTTAGCTGCCTTTGCTGCTGCTGCTGCCGACGGCACCCCTGGGGACAAGGGAGACAGGGACCCTCAGCCACCACGGCCCCGCAGAGCCGGGCGGTGGGGACAGGGCTCCTGGAACAGTCACCTGCCACCCCGGGGACACCGGGGACGCCGGGCACCACACCGGGGACAGCTCCGACTCCGGGCACCAGGCCGGGAACGCCGGCGCCTGCCGGGAACAAGAGGGGACAGGTCAGAGCTGCAGCAAGAGCTCAAAGGTGGCACCTGCCGTGGCTCTGTCTCGTCATCGTGCCCTGGAGAGCGGAGCATCCACGGCCTCATCCACGAGAGACCCCAGTGGGGCAGGGCAGGGATGGGCCCCGTGACTCTGCCAGCGATTGCCAGGAAGTCACCAGCACAAGGACCACAGTGACCCTCATTCTCACAGGGACATCAAGCCTTGCAGCCAGACAGGCCATGGAGGAGAAGTGGCTGGGTCTCCCCAGTAGGTGCTGGGAGGGCTGGGAGCCCGGGCACTGGTCCGACTGGGGAGCTGCCCAGGGCAGTGACAGCCTGGACCTGCTGGCACCCGTTAGTGCCACAGGGACGAGCATCAGGTCACTCCTGCAAGGGCTGAGGGCCAGAGGGCTTTGTCCTCATGGGACCCTGCTCAGCAGGGGCACCACAGCACAGAGCACCCACTTCCAGGTCCTTCCTGGATCCATCCCTGTGGAGGGATGTTTTGCACAAAGTATAGAAGCGAGGGGCATCAGTGCTTTAACCCTCAAAGGAGAGCTGCCACTGACCATGGGACTCCCAGGGCTCAGCAGCGATGATGGGGGAGAAGGTCCTGGGACCTGGCCAGGTGACAACTGCTGGCTCTGCCTTTTGGAGCAGCGCGTGGAACCGAGTCCCTCACGGACTCTCAGGGCCAGTACTGCCTCCTCCCTGTGCCCGAGCTCCAGGTCGGGGTTGTTACGCCTGCTGGACACCTGGGTCTTGCTAGACCCAGTTGGATGCACTTGATGGATCCCAACATTCCATCTGGTTTTGGAGGACCCCTACGGAGGGGTTCTTCTGCCAGGAATCTCTGCCCTAATGGCAGCTCTTGGGCAACAGATCCTGCAACAGATCAGCTGCTGGAAAATGGATTTTGCACAAAATTCAAGAATTCAGATGAGTCCAAAGCCATGAGCTGAGGCTCATTGGTCAGTTCCACAGAGCAGCCTGGAGAAAGCCTGCAGAGGGAGAAGGTCCTGCCCTGGGGATGGAGCCAGGCCCAGGAGGGAGCAGCCGGGAGCTGGGCTGAGCATTCCCCATTCCCCTCGGGAGTGATCCCAGGGGACACCCCATACCTGGGCACCGCCCGTGTGTCAGGGTGGGCGGGGGTCCCGGGGCTGGGGCCCCGCAGAGCACGTACCGAACTTAGCTGCCTTTGCTGCTGCTGCTGCCGACGGCACCCCTGGGGACAAGGGAGACAGGGACCCTCAGCCACCACGGCCCCGCAGAGCCGGGCGGTGGGGACAGGGCTCCTGGAACAGTCACCTGCCACCCCGGGGACACCGGGGACGCCGGGCACCACCCCGGGGACACCTGGGACGCCGGGCACCACACCGGGGACAGCTCCGACGCCGGGCACCACACCGGGGACAGCTCCGACTCCGGGCACCAGGCCGGGAACGCCGGCGCCTGCCGGGAACAAGAGGGGACAGGTCAGAGCTGCAGCAAGAGCTCAAAGGTGGCACCTGCCGTGGCTCTGTCTCGTCATCGTGCCCTGGAGAGCGGAGCATCCACAGCCTCATCCACGAGAGACCCCAGTGGGGCAGGGCAGGGATGGGCTCTGTGACTCTGCCAGCGATTGCCAGGAAGTCACCAGCACAAGGACCACAGTGACCCTCATTCTCACAGGGACATCAAGCCTTGCAGCCAGACAGGCCATGGAGGAGAAGTGGCTGGGTCTCCCCAGTAGGTGCTGGGAGGGCTGGGAGCCCGGGCACTGGTCCGACTGGGGAGCTGCCCAGGGCAGTGACAGCCTGGACCTGCTGGCACCCGTTAGTGCCACAGGGACGAGCATCAGGTCACTCCTGCAAGGGCTGAGGGCCAGAGGGCTTTGTCCTCATGGGACTCTGCTCAGCAGGGGCACCACAGCACAGAGCACCCACAGCCGAGTCCTTCCTGAACCCCTGGATCCCATCCTGCCCTGGGCCTGTGGAGGCATGTTTTGTACCAAGTATGGAAGAGAGGGGCATCAGTGCTTTAATCCTCAAAGGAGAGCTGCCACTGACCATGGCTCCTCATGGAAATTCTCCTCATGGAGATTCCCAGACCTCCACAGCAACAAGGAAGAAGGTCCTTGGACCTGGCCAGGGAACTGTGGCTCTGCCTATTGGAGAAGGACCTGGAGCCCTAATGCTGTGTGGAACCGCAGGGCCAGTTCTGCCTCCTCCCTGGGCCCAAGCTCCAGACTGCCCTGCTGCTTGGCCATGACCCTCGGCCCCATTGAAGCTCCTTGGGAGTAGTTATACCTGATGGATCCCACCATCCCACCAATCCCAACACATCTCGGAGGGCAGTGACCCTGGGCAGGGGCCCCTCTGTCAGGAAATCTCTGCCCTAATGGCAGCAACACCGAGCCCGTGGGCACCAGAGCCTGCAACAGATCAGCTGCTGGAAAATGGATTTTGCACAAAATTCAAGAATTCAGATGAGTCCAAACCCGTGAGCTGGGGCTCATTGGTCAGTTCCACAGAGCAGCCTGGAGAAAGCCTGCAGAGGGAGAAGGTCCTGCCCTGGGGATGGAGCCAGGCCCAGGAGGGAGCAGCCGGGAGCTGGGCTGAGCATTCCCCATTCCCCTCGGGAGTGATCCCAGGGGACACCCCGTGCCTGGGCACCGCCCGTGTGTCAGGGTGGGCGGGGCGGGCGGGGGTCCTGGGGCCCCGCAGAGCACGTACCGAACTTAGCTGCCTTTGCTGCTGCTGCTGCCGACGGCACCCCTGGGGACAAGGGAGACAGGGACCCTCAGCCACCACGGCCCCGCAGAGCCGGGCGGTGGGGACAGGGCTCCTGGAACAGTCACCTGCCACCCCGGGGACACCGGGGACGCCGGGCACCACCCCGGGGACACCTGGGACGCCGGGCACCACACCGGGGACAGCTCCGACGCCGGGCACCACCCCGGGGACAGCTCCGACTCCGGGCACCAGGCCGGGAACGCCGGCGCCTGCCGGGAACAAGAGGGGACAGGTCAGAGCTGCAGCAAGAGCTCAAAGGTGGCACCTGCCGTGGCTCTGTCTCGTCATCGTGCCCTGGAGAGCGGAGCATCCACGGCCTCATCCACGAGAGATCCCAGCAGGGAAGGGGAGGGATTGCTAGACCCAGTTGGATTTGTTTCTGAACCCCACCAAGGGTTTCGATGGTGGTGACCCTGGGTGGGGGCCCCTCTGTCAGGAAATCTCTGCCCTAATGGCAGCAACACCGAGCCCGTGGGCACCAGATCCTGCAACAGATCAGCTGCTGGAAAATGGATTTTGCACAAAATTCAAGAATCCAGCTAAATCTAAAGGCATGAGCTGGGGCTCATTGTTCAGTTCCACAGAGCAGCCTGGAGAAAGCCTGCAGAGGGAGAAGGTCCTGCCCTGGGGATGGAGCCAGGCCCAGGAGGGAGCAGCCGGGAGCTGGGCTGAGCATTCCCCATTCCCCTCGGGAGTGATCCCAGGGGACACCCCGTGCCTGGGCACCGCCCGTGTGTCAGGGTGGGCGGGGCGGGCGGGGGTCCCGGGGCTGGGGCCCCGCAGAGCACGTACCGAACTTAGCTGCCTTTGCTGCTGCTGCTGCCGACGGCACCCCTGGGGACAAGGGAGACAGGGACCCTCAGCCACCACGGCCCCGCAGAGCCGGGCGGTGGGGACAGGGCTCCTGGAACAGTCACCTGCCACCCCGGGGACACCGGGGACGCCGGGCACCACACCGGGGACAGCTCCGACTCCGGGCACCACCCCGGGGACAGCTCCGACGCCGGGCACCAGGCCGGGGACAGCTCCGACGCCGGGCACTGCCCCTGGACCTGGAGGGAAGCAGAGCAGTCAGACCCGCTACAAACACCCCACTGCCGCTGGTGGGCACACTGTCTGTCCCAGGGCCACAGGAGGCTCTCGGGCACCAGCTTTGCGGTGGGCTTCTCACACAGCCTAAAGCAGCTCCTCAGGCAACCCAGGATGCACCCGGGATTTTGATTCCCAGCTCCCTACACCCATCAGGGGTTTGGCCACCCAGGATCTTGGGGACTCCCGATTTCCCCCGAGGCTGTGGCTGTACATCCCAGTTGCCCCAGGGCTGGCACGATTTCCCTGACTGCTCCAATGAGAGGTTTCCTGCTCGCTTTTCTCCCACAGAACAGCCAAGGAGGGGAGCAGCCGAGATCTGCATCCCCAGGAGCATCCCTGCGCTGGGGAAGGACAGCTGAGCACAGACATCATGAGCTGAGCATAGACGTCCCCTGGCACGCCGCTGGCACCTGGCACAGCAACCCCACATCTCACGGAGAAACCGTGTGCGATGGGCGTGCTGTGCCCCATGCCAGGCTGCTGCATCCCCAGGGGCCCGTCAGCCCTCCATCGCTGCTGGAAAAGCTGCTGGAGCCGGGACAGGGGCTGGGAGAGCACCCCAGAGGATGGGATGGAGGCTGCCGGGGCAGGTGTGGAGCCACACAGCCCCTGGCATCGATGCACACCTCCTCCCCGTCCCGAGATCTGTCCAAAGTAGCAGGAACTCACCAAAAGCTCCTGCCTTTGCCGCCGCTTTCGCCGCTGCTGCCGCCGCTGCCGGTCCTCCAACTGCCGGGATAGCGGGACAGAGTCAGGGACGTGGGATAAGGGCAGGAGAGCCTCCCTGAGCCCCAGGGCACAGCCCTCTCATCGCCTCACCTCCAACTCCTGGGACACCGCCGATGCCGACACCGGGTGCGACTCCCGGGATGCCGCCAACGCCGGGCACGACACCGGCTCCTGCCGCAGGGGAGAGCGGTCAGCCCGTGGTGCGGGGACACGGGGACACAACCGGCATTCCCGGGGCTGGGAGGGACGGAAGGAGGGAGGGAGAGAGGGGAGGGAGCTCCCTCCTGCTGGGGAGATGGGCGGTGTTTGTGCCACGAAGGGCCACTCACCAAGTTTCGCTGCTGCCTTCGCTGCCGCCGCCTGTGCTCCCACCCCTGCGGAGGGACAGGGGCACTGAGCCACCGCGGTCCCGAGACCTTCCCACCTCAGCTCCCCCACCCCACAGGGACCCTGGGGACCGACTCCTGCCAGCATCTGTCCCCCTCTCCTGTGGGAGGTGCTGCTCCCCTCCAGGCTGTCGCTGCGGTCCCCGGACAGCCGGGCAGTGCCCAACACGCCATCCAGGGGCCAGCCAGGGTGACAGCGTGCGCGGTCCCCTGCCGTGCCCGTGCCAGTCCCCACGCCGGGGCTGCGGGGTCAGAGCGTACCTGTCCCGGTGGGGTATCCTGCCTTTCCTGCCAGGATGCCGGCTCCTATCCCGCCGAGCCTGAGGCCTGCAATCACAACACAGCGGCAGAGCCGGGTCAGGCACCGGCCAGGGGAAGGACAGCGAGACAGACGGAGCAGCTCCCTTGGATCTCCTCCCCCTGGCGCCAGAGGCTGCGGGGGGATGCCAAAGCCAGCTCCTCCCCACTTGAGATCCCAGTTCAAACATCCCTGTCTGGAGCTGCAGTGGCTCAGGACGTGTCCTATGGGTTAACAGCTTCCAGGGATGCCGGGAGAGTTGAGTTGCTCCCAGGCTGGTCCACGGCCACCATGGGCAAGGCGCGAGGTCCCCAAGGGACCCCCTCGCCCTGGGAGCGGGATGTCCCTCACACCGCCCGAGGGTCGGTGGCCGCATGGCCGTGGTGGCAGCCGGGGGAGCCACGGGAGTGAGGGCACAAGGACTCACCACGGGGCAGCTTACCATTGGTGTAGGGCAGTCCATAGCCACCTGGGGACGAGAGGAGAGGAGAGAGGGGGGTTAGCACCTGGCTGCTGCTGGCCCTGTCCCGTCTGCCCCACGGCGTGGGCCCGCTCTGCCGGGGCTGTGCAGCACCAGCCCCGGGGGCTCCGTCCATGGTGACGGTGAATCCTCCGGGATACAAACCCCCGCGGTGGAGCTGGGCCAGGAGATGCTGTTCTCCCTCACCTTGGAAGCAGGGACTGAAAGAGCCGCCCCCTGTGAGCCCCGGCCGAGGGCTGTGGCGCCTGAAGCTGGTTCTGCAGGAGCCTCCCATGACCCCGCTCCAGCGAGTGGTCCCGCGGGAGCCCCGCGGCGAGAGCCGTACCCAGCTGGCTGCGCCCCGGCCAGCTCCAAAGCAAAGGTTTTAATTGGAATCAGGGCTTGGGAGCCTCGGCTGAAACGTGACCTCGTTAGGAGGTCGGTGTGAAGGGATGGGGCGGGATTATTAGCTGGAACAGCGCGGCCAGGGAAATGTCTCCTTGCTAAAGAGCTGGATCCCAGCACTCAGAATGGCGCGGGGATGCCCCTGACCCGGTGGGGACCGTGGGCTCGGCAGCCAGCAGCCCACAGCTCCCATCACTGCTGGCAGCAGCCCGAGGCCATGGGCTGCCACATTCCTGGTGGGGACACCTCGAGCTGCACGCAGGGTGGGGGTGTCTCCAGCGAGGGGGCCATAGGCAGGGATGTGGCTGCCTGCAGCCAGGATGGAATTACTCATGGCAACAGCATCTCCTCGAGCACTGGACACCGTCCCCTCCCAGCAGCCAGCATGTGGGGACCAGATTTCCCTCCCTTCTGCCGGGCTGTCCCGTGGTGTCCCACACCAGCACGGCGGTGCTGACAGGCAGAGGCTCACAGTGACCTGTGCCGGGTATCCCACACCTCGAGGGCCATCCTTGGCCATCCTGGGGCACCTTATCAGCACCCTGCTCACCCCAAAGCTGGCAAAGGGGTGGCACACATGGAGGCGACTCCAAGGGCCAGGAGTCCAAGCCTTGGGTCTCCAAGGGTTTTGCCGGGTCCAAGTCCAGCTCCCCAGCACCCCCAGCTGGCTGGGAAGGCAGCCCCTGCCCTGGGGCTGTGCCCACGGGGGTGTCACCAGCACTGCCAGGGGGCTCGGACCGATGCACACACTGGGAGGGCTCTGCACAGGCCGATGTCACCCGAGCACAGCTGGACACTGGGGAGTGGTCCCCATCCCTACAGCACCAACGGGACTCTGACCTCAGCCACAGCTTCAGACTGAGCCTCCAGCACAGTGGGTGACCCCAGGGCCACCTCCTGAGCCGGGACAGCACAGCAGCAAATCATCTAAAGAGATGACTTTCCACTGAAAATATTATTTGTGCCGCTGTCCCCTCATCCCCTCTCAACCTGGACCTACTGCAGCGGGGACAGTGCAGGGGACACCCCACATGTGGCACCCCAGATCCATCTGCAGCATCGAGACAAGAGCCTCCCCAGCCAGCACGGCCTGTCCCTACACTGCCAGCCCCGAGCCCTCAGAGGTGACAAACTGGCATCCCCCAGCACCCCAGGAAGGTCTGGGTGCCAGGTGAACCCCAGCTGGAGACACCCACCCTGTCCTGGTCCCGGGACCCAGATGGGATCTGCCAGCGGCGGGGCCGAGTCTCCCTAAGGGTCGTAACTCTGCTCCAGTGGAGGAAACCGGAGCGGGCCAGGGATCCCTGCTGGTGTTTGTGGCCACGGGCCCTGCTGGGGGGAAGCCAGCAGAGCTGCTGGGGCTGGAGCTGGGCTGGGATGTGCTGCCCGGGGTGAGCTCCCCTCGCCGAGGCTCTCCTGCCTCCAGCACCTTGTTTGGCTGCAGGGGAAATGCCCGTGGGTCTCCAGTACTCTCCCCAGCACCCCAGGGATGGGGGCCCTGCCCGGATGTGGCTGCTCTCCTCCTTGGGATGCGCTGAGGAGCAGTAAGGTGGCAACACGGCCCCTGGAGGGCACAGAACTTGCCACTGTCCCTCCGTGGGCACAGCTGCCCGGGGACAGGCAGAGCTGGCACCTGGCTGGGAGAGGAAGGCATCCAGAGCAGCCTGGGCTGGGGAACGGGTGCCGAGCTCCCCCAGGCTGCCCTGGGCAGGGGCTGAGCCCTGTCCAGGTGGGCAGTGGGGAGGGAGACCTGCCTGGAGCCCCCAGGTGGCCTCAGCTACAGCTCCCTGAGCCAGGACACCTGGCCCGGGTGAATGCCCAGCACAACCCCAGGAGCCACAGAAACCAGACTGTCCCTGCAAGGGCTGTGCCTTGTGCCAGCAGGAGCTGGCAGGGCCATCCCAGGGTGGTCTGGCCCAGAGCACGTCCCCAGAACGTGACCCTTCCTACCTTACAACAGCTGGAGAGAGGCACAGCACTGTCCACATGAGCCGAGGGCAAGACCACGGGCATCGCCCTGGCAGCTGCCCTTGGGGCTGCCACAGGCAGGGCATAGCAGAGCCCCTGGCTCTGTCCTGCTGCCCCAGGGCCAGCACAGGCACTGCCAGGTCCAGGGGACCTGTGGGCACCATGCCTCAGCCCCGGGGAACGGCGGGTCCTTGTCCTGACACTGCCGGGATCCTTCACCCGCAGTGAAGCCACTGTGGAGCTTACCTGGGAGCTTAGGAGCTTTGATGGGATACCCCAGAGGGACACCGGGCTGCTGACCTCCAAAACCTCCCAGTCCTGCAAACCAACAGCAGACTCTCACCTGGAGCCCGCACCACGGCTGCCACCAATCCTGGAGGGAGGGGAGTGCCCCAGGGCACCCCGGGAGAGGAGAGTGGGGGGCTTGGGAAGCCCTGAGGCGTCTTCTGGTGTGGGGAGACCATGGCTGTGAGGAACAGGCTTGGGAAGGAAGAGAAGGACAGGCAAGAGACACGGGACACTCACCAGGGATTCCTCCAAAGGCTCCAGCTCCTGCAAGGAAACACAGAGACACCTGTGTGAGCCCTGGGCTGCTCCTGGAGGCCCAAATTAACCTCAGTGGATTCAGGTTAACTGAGTTAACAGGTTGATTCAGCTGCAGGTTGGCTTCACTGCCAGGTGCCCTGTAGGGCTGTGATCCCAAAGGATGGGTTGGGGGCTGAGCTGGAGCCAGCCCTGAACCCACCCCAGCGTTCCAAGGGGGTTGAGGGGACCTACCTGGGCCTTTTGGCTTGACTCCAGCTCCAGTGGGGACTCCGGGCAGCACCCCCACGCCGGGGAAGCGAACACCTGGAGCAGAGACCAGAGGGGTGAGCTGAGGCCTCGTGACATTACTGGTACCCAGCTCCCAAATCCCTGTCACCCATCTCTTGTCACCCAGGGCACCCTCATCCTCGGGGGCTGGCAGGGACGGCCCTGTGCCAGCCTGCCTGCGCCTCCAGCTGCCAGGAGGGGTTTGCTCCCAGCCTGGAGCCGCCTGTGGAACAGACTGGGAGCCTGCAGGGAACGTGGCACTCCAGAGGGGTCCCAGTGGTGACAGCAAAGCCCCAGCCAGGCCTGGCCAGTGCTCTCTGCCCTGGTGATGCTTGGTGGCCTGGGGCCAGCGGGGGCTCTCCAGCCCTCCAGCGGCAGCAGACAGTGCTTTGGCCTTGCAGTCATTTGGGTTGGATTTTTGGGTTTTGAGTTTCCTTTTGGTTTGGGGTTCTTTTTCCCCTCTTACAAATGTCTTTCATTATAACTCGAGCGTTTTCAGACATGGAAAAGACATTCCTGACCAGCAACACACTTCGGACAGTGTCGAAACATCTTGTTTTCACGAGTTTTCCTCCCCCAAATTACTTTGCACTGAGGAATTCCTCTCTCCCGCCACCTCCTCCCCCTCCTTCCCACGCAGCCAGCCCTGGTGGCTGTGCCAGCTCCTCTCCCGGTGCTGGTGCCGCCCGCTCCCGCCAAGCTTGGCACGGGACAGAGGTGCCGGGTCCCCCATGCCTTTGGCACGGTGGAAATGTCACTGTGACCTCAGCCAAGGGGTTTGGAAGCTGCAGGGAGCAGCGGGAGGCAGGGCAGGGTGCTCTGCCCACGGGGGGTGCTGCTGGTGGGGTGGGGACCCCTTTGGAGCTTGAGGTGCTGCTGGCGGGGTGGGGACCCCCTCGGATGTTGGGGTGCTGATGGTGGGGTGGGGACCCCCTCGGAGGTTGGAGTGCTGCTGGCAGGGTGGGGATCCCCTCGGAGTTGGGGTGCTGACGGTGGGGTGGGCACCCCCAGCTCACCTGCGCCGGGGAGCACGCCGCCCGGAAAAGCTCCAGGAATCCCAGCACCTGCAGGCAAAAGAAATTCAGGGATGAGGAGCCGGGTGGAGTCGCTCCCCGCCCCGGCCCCGGCTCCGGGGCCGTCACCTACCTGGTATTTTAGGGGGTTTCCCTGCCGCGCCAAGGCCGGGCTGCACCGCGCCCGGTACCACGGCACCTGCGGGCAGCAGAGACCCCTGAGCCCGGGCCCGGCTCCTGCCCACCCCGGGGACAGCTCTTCCCCAGGCTCGGCTATGCCGGGAGCGAGGGGTGTTTCCTACCTGTGGAGACCCCGAGGCCACCAGGACCAATTCCACCCACGCCTCCAATGCCAGCACCTGGGGGCATTGGGAAGAGGGGTGTACCAGGGGCGGTGCCGCCGCCGGGCTAGGGCTGGCCGGGACGGGACAAGCTCAGGAGGGCCCTTGGGGGCGAAGGGGACACCCTGAGGCAGTCCCAGGGGTGGGTCCCCATACTGGGCACAGGGACCGGGCAGCTCTTCGGTCTCTGCTCCTGGGGGCTCAGGTCTGGCCAATTCCCCCGTGCCCGGGTCCCTCCGAGTCACTGGGCAGCCCAGTGAGAGCATTGGCTCCTACCTGCAGCCCCCGGCTCCGGGGGAAACCTGTCCTGCCCCAGACCCCCAGGGACACCGGGGGTCCCTGGGGGCTGCCCAGACCCCCCAGCACTCACCAGCTTTGGCAGCAGCCTTGAGCGCCGCGGCCGAGGCGGCTCCCGGGAATGCCGCCCCGGGGAAGGCGGCTCCGGGGAACAGACCCGCAGCACCTGTGGGGACAACAAGCAGAATCGGCATTCCCGAAACACAGCTGCCAAGAGGGTGTCCTGCCCTCCGGGTGGGCACAGGGGCTGATGAGCTGCGGGGCTGCGTGGCGGTGCCAGGGCTGGCGTTAGGCTGGGCGAGGCGGCGTTAGCAGGCACTGCCCTGTCCTGCATCCCCCCAAATCCCTGCTCCCATCCACATCCCGCCTGGCACACAACGCCTGACACCCCTGCAGTGGGTGCTGACACCCCTGGAGCCCCTGGCTGACCACTTGCAGGCACTGTCCCTCTGCTGCCGGCCCTGCGGGGACCCCAGGTGCCTCCTCTCCTGTGGGGTCACCCCACTGTGGTTAATGCCATCATGTCGGGCACCTCAGGGCTGCCTGTTGGGTGGCCGCAGTCCCTCGGGTCTGGGAAGGGCACCCAGCCCAGACGGGACCCACCCAGCACGCTCTGGAGAGCTGTGGAGATGGGGACAAGGGATGTGCTGTCCCCAAGGTGGGTCATGGCCCCGGGGATGGCCCAGAGCGGGGGTGGACAGTGGTCAGTGCTCACCTGGCTGAAGGCCAAGGGGGCCGAGTCCCCCAAGTCCTCCGACCCCTAGAAAGAGAAGCGGGGTGAGGTGGGGGGCAGCCAGGCCCGGAGTAGCAGAGGAGTTCCTGCGGCACCGTGGGGATGGGAGAACAGCCCCAGGAGGGGAACAGGGACGGGTGACAAATGTCCTCGCCAGCACTCGGGTCCTCCATCCCGTCCCTTCTGCCTCACCCGCCTCCCGCCCTGCCGGGCCACAGGGGGACGGAACCAAAATGTTTATGGCTGAGGAATGAGTCCCTGGGTCTACGGCCAGCACTGCCTTCCAACATCTGGGGCTCATCAGCCCTCGCTCCCTCCAGGCGCAAATTCCAGTGCCGCTGGCTCCGGGCGCGGACACCGCTCCGGCTGGGCCCTCGTGGCCGCCCCGCGTTTGGTTTTAATTACGCCGAAATAAAGGGCCTTGTTTTTCTTTCCACGAGCTGAAATCTGAGCAAACGGAGGCTGCCGGCCCCCGCCTCGGGCTGCAGCTCCCACTGCGCAGCCAGGCCGGCTCGGGGGGCTGGGGGCGTGGGGTGCCCCTGCCCTGGGCACAGTGGGGCCCCTGGGAGGGCACAGAGGGGACCCCAGGGTCTGCCTGAAGCAGCATCTCTGCATGGGGATCAACAGGCGCTGGGCAGAGAGTGCCAGGACAAGGGGGAGTGGTTTGAACCAAAAGAGGAGAGATTTAGGCTCAATGTTAGGAGGAAATTCTCTGCTCAGAGGGTGGTGAGGCCCTGGCACAGGGTGCCCAGAGAAGCTGTGGCTGTCCCTGGATCCCTGGCAGTGTCCAAGGCCAGGTTGGACGAGGCTTGGAGCAGCCTGGGACAGTGGAAGGTATCCCTGCCATGGCAGGGGGTGGCACTGGACGAGCTTTAATGTCCCTTCCAACTCAGGCCATTCTGTGAGTCCATGATCTCCCTTGGCCCAGAGGTTGCTCATTCGGTCCCTGCTGCCCCAGGCTCGGTGCCCTCCAGCTCTGCCTTCTCCTGCTGCGCATCCCCCTGCCAGCATCTCCCCTCTCTCCTGGTGATGTCCCCTGTCCCCAGCGTTCCTAGGCCAGGCAAAGCCCAGCGTGGGCTGCAGGAGCCTCTGCAGAAGCTGCTCGGCCCCGCTGGCAGGCAGGCGCTGATGGCTGCCCGCCGGGACACTGGCTCCCGGCTTCGCATCTCCTCGCGGAGCTCCGGCGCGGTTTGCAGGCAGCAAGCACCCCCAGAGGCTGGTTTGGGGGGCTGGGGGCAGAGGGCAGCGCCGAAGCGGGGTGGGCAGGGAGGCTCCTGGAGGCCGTGCCGGGATTAGTGTGGCAGGGCAGGGCGGGCTGTGCCTTGGCCAGCGGGGGTCCCCCCAGCGCGGGAGCAACGTGAGGGCAGCAGTGGTTGGGAAATATGCCGGCCGCTGGCGTGCCTGGAGCTGGTGAGAGCCGGGGAAAGGCTTCTTACCTGGTTTGGGAGGTTTTCCTGCAGCCCCGAGTCCTAGGGGAGAGCGAGCGGAGAGGGGTCAGGGCCATCCTCCCTCCGAGCATCCCCGGGCACGGGGACACGTGTGACACGGGGACACGTGTGACACGGGGCCAGCCTCGTGGCAGAGCCCCTGCCCAGCACAGGGCAGCTCTGCTGGGCGTCCTGCCCCTCTCCCCAGCCCAGCCCAGCCTGACAGGGGGGCCCAGCACTCACCTACTCCCAAACCTCCGAGTCCAGCACCTGCGAGCAATGGCACAGCCTGAGCATGGCCCTGGGAGCACCCAGCACCCACCCAGGCTCCCGGGGGTCCCTGGGGAGGTGGAGACGGTCACACGGTGTAAGGGGACGGGCCATCCCCCCTGGGGTGTCCCCAGGGTTTTGGCTGAAGCTCTGGGGATAGGCCGTGACCTCTGAGCACCTCCTGTGGCCAGGGCTGGGCAGGGTGTAGGTGCCAGCCGTGGGCTGGGGGCCCCCAGGGTAAGCCTGGCGCTGCCACCCAGTCCTGTCCCCACACGGCGGGGCTGATGCTGAGTCCATGCTGAGCAGCCAGGCAGGGTGTCCCCATGTCACCTGATCCCAGCTGGCAGGTCCCCAGCCTTCCACAGAGTCTCAAAGGCCTTCAGGGACCGCCCAGGCACCTGCCCGTCCTTGCAAACAGGGTGATGCCCCCTCCCAGTGGTGCCTGGGCCCCCTTACCTGGGAAAAAGCCTGCTCCTGGGACTCCCCCTCCCGGGATAGCACCAGGGACCCCTGCAAGAGAGAGACCCTTGTTCAAATCCCCCCAGAGGTCTGAGGCAGGGGGTGGGGGGCCCCTCCTGGTTCCCCCGCTGCTCCCTGCGCAGGGGTTGGGATGCGGAGCTCGAGGGCAGGTCCCTGCCTTTCCTTGCAGCCCTGTTTCCCCGGGGTGGCAGTGGTGACAGGGCTCGGAGGTGCCCCAGCTGGGCCCCAGGGGTGGCACCTCGGTGGAGGCGTCAGCAGGACCTGGCCTTGTGGGAAGGAGGGGCGTGGGGCCGGCTGCTGTCCAGCTCTGCTCCTGCCCCACAGCCCAGCCAGGGCTGCCCCCATCGCCTCCAGCTTCACCTGGCTCTGGGGTTGGGTCCGGGCATGGCCACGCTCGTGGGGCTGTCCCAGTCCATCCCCACAGCCCCTGCAGGTCCCAGCCAAGCCCGAGCCTCCTCTGGGGCTGCCCCAAGGATCCGAGGATGTGTCCTGCCTGCTGAGGTGCCAATGGGAAGAGCCAGCTCAGGCCAGTGGGGCTGGGGTGACAGACTGGGGGGACACTGCTGAGGCCCGTGGAACCCCCCTGGTCCCTCTGCCTGTCCGTGTGACACTGTGGTCACAGCACTTCCCAGGGTATCTCAGCTCATGCTTAGAGGCCACGGCAAGGTTTTGTGGCTGGTTTGGATGCTGGCAGGGACATGTCCACTGCAGGCCACCAGGCTGCCACACCCGGCTGGCCCCCAGCTCCACCAGGGCCATGGGTGGGCTGGGGGCTTGCAGATGGGTTGGGGACACAAAGGGACCGCAGTGCAGAGGGAAGCTCCACTCCTGGCACCGGGAGAGGGGCTGTGGTGGGGTTTGCAGGACAGAGCTGGACAGGGGGGCTGCCAGGAGGGCGCGGGGGGGCTGCCGCGGCCACAGTCCCTGTGGGACCTGCAGCCAGCCCTGCTGCCTGCACCGCCACAGGGGATGGACTTCAGAGCAGTCGGGCACTGGGGACCCTGTGGGGGCATTGCTGTGGCCTGAGCACCTGCAGTGGCCTCCCCAGCACCCCGGGAGGTGGGTGCATGCAGTGGCACGGCCCTGGCAGCACCACCACGGGCTGGCAGTGCCCAGGGGCTGGGCAGGGTGGTGCCAGCACCCGGGGGGACGGGCAGGAGGCCGGGCTGGCAGGTGGCAGGGCTGGGGGATGGGCAGGTGGCAAGGCTGGCACACCACAGTGGGGACACATTGTGCCGCACATCTCCATCACAGGTGTGGGACAAACTCCGGGGATCGCCTCCTGCCGTGCCCCAAAGCCCTGCCGTGCCCCACCAGTGGCAGGGATGAGGGTGTCCCCTGGGCCCTGCTCACGTGTCCCTTGCACCCTGGGCACCTGCAGAGATGCCACCCCCCCCCCGGGATGTGCTGAGGTGTCAGGACACAGCCGTATGTGGCAGGGCTGTCGGGCTGGGCAGGTACAGCAGATGTTGGGACACTCGGTGGCAGGACAGGACATCCCCGGGGATGCAGCACGCAGGGGGAGGACCCGTCACACAGCCCCAGAGAGCGGGGCCCAGGCACTGCCCCCAGGGTCCCATCCCGCGGTGCCGCCGGTGTCCCTTGGCCAGGAGGGGACACGTGCTCAGCCTCTGGCCCGGCCCGGCCCGGCCCCGGCCAGGGGGTTCCGGAGCAGTTCCCTTTCCCGGCCGGGGGGTGACAGAACGGCTCCTTTTCCCAGCACATTCCCCGCCCACACCGCCCCCCCAGCCTGGGTAAACACAACTCCAGCTCCTTCCTTGTTTCCAAACAAACTCCAAGCGTCCGCACACCGCCAGCTCTCCCTCCCAGCCCCGCTGGGAGCCAGTGCCGGGGATGGCCAGGGACCCCCACGGCACAGCCAGGGACTGTCCCCACCCAGGAGGGGATGCTCAGCCCCCGTCGTGCCTCAGCCCCTCAAAACCAGGCAAGGTCCCTGGTGCTGCAGTGACAGCGGGGGACAGGCTGACGTCCCCTACCCTCTGTCACCAGTGCTGCCCGAGGAAGCTGGGACAAGGATTTCTCACAGCACCCCTGCAGTGTGGGGACCCTGGGAATGTCCAGGTGTCGCCGGCCCACAGCCACAGCTGCCAGACTCAGCCCTTCATCATCATCATCACCATCCTGGGGCACTGGGGATCCTGGCAGGAGGGTCCCACTGCAGTGACACTGTCACTGCCCCATCCTCAGGCATCCCCCAGGCACCATCCCAGAGAGGACCCTGTGCCTGGACGCTTTTTGGGAGGATTGCAGAGGATGTGCTGGTCCATCTGCCGTCTCCATGCGCAGATCAGGAGGTGTGGGGCAGTCAGCAAGACCTGGCAGGACATGGGACAGCCGGGAGGCAGTGGGATGGGTGGCTGGGTGGTGGTCCCAGGTGGCTTTGGGGGGACAAACCTTTCCCTCAGGAGTTCTCCCTGACCAGCTCTGCTGCCAGGCACGGCCGAATCTGCACTGCCCTGGAAGCTCCTTCACAAGCTGCTCCCCCAGAGCCCAGCTTGGGGCTGTTCCCTGGTGCAGGCACTGCAGGGGGGTCTCTCTAAATCCCCCCAGCATCTCCAGTCCCTCTCCTGGCAGCACCACCGAGCACAGCTGTTGGTGACAGCCCACGCACTGGTGACACCGTGACCACACTGGGCTCTGGCCATCGCTCTCCAGCCATCTCTGTCCTTGCCCAGCCTCAGGGGCAGCAGCCCCCAGTCCAGTTTGGGGTCTATGTGCTCCCATTTGTCCTCTCCACCCATTCCTTTGGCACATCAGGGAAGGGGAGACTGAGTCAGCAGCTTCCCAGTGCGGAAGGAGCTCTGTGCTGCCTCTGCTCTGAGCCTGCCAGGACCCTGGGAAGGGGATTTTCCTGGGCTCCCAGCCTGTCTCTTGCGCTGGGCTGGCTGTGAGCCTGCATCCCTCCCCGGGGATGGCTTCTCAATCCAGGGGCAGGAGAATTCGCACCCACTCACGCAGCCCCAGCTGTGTTGGGGTGTGAGCTGTGGAGGTGCTCAGGATCGGGTGTGGAGTCTCCTTGTTTACGGGAATGGGATGTTCTCCCCCCCCAGCTCCATCCACAGGTGTGGATATCCGTGCTGTTCCACTGCCAGCGCTGCTTCCGATCCTATTTGGATCGACCGCAGCATTTCTATCTGCACCGCTGCTTGCAGCTTCCTCCACGAGCCAGAAATACAGAGCATTTCTCTGTTCCATAGGTTTTGAGACCAGGCTGGAGAATCCACCACAGGACACCCTGGTACCTCACCCCTCCCTGTGCCCACGGGCAGCTACTCCCAGAGGAGCCTCAGCGCGAAACCACCACCATTCCCCCTCTTCCCTCATTCCGCTGTTTTCTTTTTCTTGGGAGAAAGTTATGGAAACATTCAGTCTCCAAGCGGCTTTGAAGCCGTGCTGCATCCCGGGCCGGGCTCGCTGGTAGCAGCTCGGGGGGAGGGGGGGCTGCTGCCGGGGCCTGGCTCCTCTCCAGCCCCCCTGAAGCTCCAGCTTTCATCTCCGAGCGCTGGCGGCCGAGCTGCACCCTGCCAGTAGTGAGGGGAGGGAGCAGCCCCAGCAGGCCGGGGTCCAGCTGGGAAGGGGAGATGCCATCCCAGCCCCACCCTGGGCACTCTGGGTGTCCTCGGAGGGTGCCCAGAGCCCCGGGCTGGGTGCCAGCACACCCAGTGCCTGCCCCTCTGCACCCACCCGAGCTGCTCCCCCTGGGCCCAGAGCCTGCAGGGCTGGGACCTCCCTGGGGTCCCTCTTGTCCGTCCTGGGGGTGTCACTGCCGGGGGATCCCCTGTGCTGCACACAGGAGGCACTGAGGGATGGATGGAAGCACCAAGGGATGGATGGAAGCACTGAGGGATGGATGGAAGCACTGAGGGATGGATGCCCTGCTCCCGATGCTGGGACAGGCTGCGCTTGGCACCTTTGGGGAATCACGGCACCTTCCCCATGCAGTGACCCGTGTCCGGCTGTGCAGGGCCCCACGGTGCCAGCACGGCTCTGCTCCCCAGGGGCAGATTCCCAGGGGCTGATCCTGACCTACTGCTGGAGTTTCCTGAGTGCTGCCAGCTCAGCCCCTTGGCACTGCTCTGAGGTGACAGTCTGGGTATGAACCCCTCCACCCTGGGATGTCTCAGGGTTCCCTCTCTTGCCAGGCTGATTTGGAGCTGCACTGGCAGCTGGTGCTGGAGTTCACTGCCCTGAGCCTCTCCAGGCGCCTCCCCAGCACCCTGGGATCACCCTCACCATGCCACTGTGCCAGCTCTGTCCCCAAGGGCCGGTGTGCCAGGGCAGGGCTGAGATACCAGGCTGCAGAGACACTGCCCAGTCCTCCCTGGGAGAGCCTTCTCCCGTGTCCCCCAGCACTGAGACCATCTCCAGGGTCAGGTCACCTCCTCGGTGAGCTGCTTCCCAAACCAGCAAACACCCCTGGGGACTGAGCCGGGGCCTGGAGTGGGGCCAACAGTCCCGAACTGCTCAGGAGCTGCTGCAGGGTCTCACCTGGGTCCAAGGTCCCCCTGAGACTGTCCCAGCTGGGCACAGCTTGAGGGATCAGAGCAAAGCCAGCCTGGATCAGCAAGCCACATCTCTCTCACTGCCACAGATGGAGAGCGCTCGGGACTCGGCACATCCCATCCAGCACCCCGAGCAGGATCAGGCACCGACAGCAGCTTGGCTCTCAGGCAGCTCGGCTCTCAGGCAGCTCCCGGCTCTGGGGTCCCGCTGCCTGTGCAGCCAGGGGCGGCCAGTCCGTGCTCGGGGTCCCGGGAGCTGCAGGGCACGGGCAGATGCAGCTGCTGAGGGCTCTGCCCTTGGTGACAGGTGGCCCAGCCTGCCGCTGCCCTGGTGCCCACCCAGCCCCGGCACTGCCCACGGAATCCTGCGCCCTCTCCTCCTCCGGTCCTCAGTCCTCCCTGTCCAACAAGCCCCGCACGACAGCCCCGGCACCGAGCCCATCACACGCTCTCCGTGGCACAACCACCCTGCTCTCCGGAGGTGACCGTCCCCTCCCTTGTGTTGCTGTCGCCTCCTCACAGCCCTCTGCCCAGTTTGGCCACTGCAGTGGGCTCGGAATCTGTGCTCAGCTGCTCTCCCCGCCTCGGTGGGAGCTCCCTGTCTGACCCCGAGACAGCGGCTGGGCACGGGGCAGGCACCGGCTGGGCACCGGGCAGTGTCACACGGCTGGGACACAGACCCCTGTGCTGGCCGGGCAGTGTCACATGGCTGGGACACAGACCCCTGTGCTGGCCGGGCCGTGTTACACGGCTGGGACACCCATCCTGCGCTGGCTGTCACCTCCCGGCCCCGGCCGCCTGTGCCGCACCTGCGTGTGCGTGGGCTGGGTTGTCACACAGCCGTGGGACGGCGCCGGCACAAGAGACCCGACGCTGGTGGCACAAGCGCAGTGAGGGCGATGTGAGGGCCCCCGGCACCCCCAGCCTGTGGTTCGGGTGGGTCGAGCCGCTCTGCAGCTGCGGCAGCCCCGGGGCTGTCACGGCCACACACTGAGCAGGAGCTCGCACACAGCGGCTGCGGGACGCTCCCACCCACCCACCGCCCTCGGCTCCCGCTGCCATCGCACCGCGGGGTGACAGCTGCCACCTCCCCCGGCCCCTCGCACTTTTAAGTCCCATGGGAGTTTGGTGGCCACCCCCGGTGTCCTGCCTGCGTGTTCCTGAGCCTTTCGTGCCTCCAAGTCTCTCGTTCCCAAGCCTCTGGTGTCCCCAAGCCTGTCACCAGGACACAACCCCTGGCAGCCTCCCCCTGACAAGTGCTTCGTGCAGCGGTGCTGTTCCGGCTGCCCCGTGCCACCACCCTCGGTGACATCCCATCCCACCCGGGCACGGCACAAGCCACCCGTCCGTGTGGGGAGCAAAGAGCCCTCGGCGGAGGTGGCACCTGGGGGCTGCCCACCCGCCCTCTGGGATGTCCCCAAGGCAGGGCAGGGTGGGTGACTGTCCCTGCTCGGGGCTGCGCAGCCGGGACAGGCGAGGGGCTGCCCGGAGGGCGGGGGGTGTCGCAGCCCCGGTGCCCGCGGAGGGCCCCCGCAGGACCGGAGCGAGGCGCTGGCCGGGGGCACGGGAAGGAGCCTTTCGTTCCTTACCTCCTTGCTGAGTAGCCGGGAGGATGGAGAGGAGGAAGAGGACTCCGGGGAGGAGGGGTGCAGCTGCCTGCCTTGCCATCTCTTGAAGCAATGCCCCCGTGCTCCCGCGGGCTGTGTGTTTTATCCCAGAGCTGCTTAATTGTTGCTTCCAAGGATGCGAGGGGAAGGGGAGGGGGGTGAGGAGGGAGGGGAAAAGGAGAGGGAGAAGGGGGAGAGAGGCACAGGACACTACGTCATGAGGAAAGGCCAAACACACACGAGCCTCTCCCGCCGATTGGGCTGGCTGCTCGGGGAGGGTTTTTTCCTTTCCTACTTTTTTTTCCCTTTTTTTTTTCAATTCCTCGCTGCTCTCTCCAAGCCGGCGCGTCTCTGCCAAAAAAGCTGGAAGAGGGGGGAGCTGCCAAGGCAGGCGGTGGGGGAGGACAGGGGGGCTGAGCCCACCGGCCTGGGGACTACGGGGGTTTAGGGTGACGGATGTGTGTCGCATCGCGGCTGGCACCTGAGTGGTCTCTCATCCCGGGTGACACCGGGGGGCTTCGCATCCCAGGTGGCATCGGCCCGAAAGGGGATTGGGGGGCAGGATGAAGGGACGGGGGTGTCCGGGGGCGCAAGCGGGAGTTCGGAGGGTGCAGCTCCATCCGCGGGGTGTGAGGGAAGGGACTGGCCCGGTGCCCGGTACCGTGCCCGGTGCCAGTGCCCCGTGCACGGAGTGCGGATCTCGGTGCCAGTGTCCGGATCCCGGTGCCCGGATCCTGGTACCGGTGCCGGTGCGCAGTGCCCGAGTGCCGGTGCCCGGATCCCAGTGCCGGTGCCGGGTCCCGGTGCCGATCCCGGTGCCGGCCGGCGGTGGCCGTTAGGTGGCGGGCGCGGGGTGTGCGGCCGCCGGCAGGATGGGAAAACCTCGCATTTTACAGGAAAACCTGCTGCCGGCCCCGGGGGTCCCCTCCCGGCCAGGGGTGTCCTGGGGACACGCAGCGCCCGGCCCGGCCGGGGCTGGCCACGGACACGCGGCCCCCGCGACCCCCAGAGCCCAGATCAGGGGGCGTCTGGCAGCTGAGCTGGGCTGAGCCACTTCCAGCCCCAGCCCCTTCAGGGGTTCCATCAGCTTCAAGCCCAAACCCGGGCCCTGCGTGTCTCCACTGAACTCCTCATCCTCCTTTTCGCGGGGTGTCTCTGGACAGGGGTTGGGGAGCAGCTGGGTTAAATGGGGGATGAATCACAGGATCATGGAATGATTTGAGCTGGAAGGGACCTTCAAGACCATCTCATTCCACCCCTGCCATGGCAGGGACACCTTCCACTGTCCCAGGGTGCTCCAAGCCCCAATGTCCAGCCTGGCCTTGGGCACTGCCAGGGATCCAGGGGCAGCCACAGCTGCTCTGGGCACCCTGTGCCAGGGCCTCCCCACCCTCACAGGGAACAATTCCTTCCCAATATCCCATCCATCCCTGCCCTCTGGCAGTGGGAAGCCATTCCCTGTGTCCTGTCCCTCCAGCCCTTGTCCCCGGTCCCTCTCCAGCTCTCCTGGAGCCCCTTTAGGCCCTGGAAGGGGCTCTGAGGTCTCCCTGGAGCCTTCTCCTCTCCAGATGAACACCCCCAGCTCTCCCAGCCTGGCTGCAGATCAGAGGAGCTCCAGCCCTCAGAGGATCTCTGTGGGCTCCTGTGGACTCGCTCCAGCAGCTCCACGTCCTTCTCATGCTGGGGACCCCAGAGCTGGACGGACACTGCAGGTGGGCCAGAGGGGAAGGGGAGAATCTGTGTGGATGTGAATGAGAATCTGCTGTGTGGATGAAGGGCAAGGAACGCGAGATCACCCTCTCCACGGCAGGTGCAACACTGCCCCTTCCCCCCGTGCCGAGGGTCTGAGACGCTGCTTATCCCAGTGCCCGACTCCTCGTGAGTCCCAATCTGCCGGGAGTGGGAGCACGAGCATGGAAATGCCCTGTCTGCACCCCCTGTCAGCATCCCCCCACTCCCCACGCTCCTTCCGCCGCTGCGGAAATTGGCAGCCAATTATCAGCAAATCCACCCAGTTCCTCCCCGGCTGCTCGAGGTGCGAAGGCCCGACCTGGCCGCCCGCTTAAAGGAGTGTGAGCTCAATCCACGCTCGGGGCCGGCCCTCCGGAGCCTGCCTGTCTGGCTTATCTCAGCTCCCGCTTTATTTTAGGGAAAGTGCTGATGGCTACGGCCGCAGGAATTCCGGGAGGTGGAAATTACGGAGCGTTTTGCCCTCCACACCCGGCGCTGGGACACGCCAGGGAGATGGGGAGGGGGGGCTGCGCGTGAGCCCCTCGGTGGGCTCTGCATGGAGGCGGATTTTCTGTTCACCTGCACAGGGCAAAGGGCTGCGGGCTGGGGACACGGGGCACGAGAGAGGGGACGAGCATCGGCAGGGACAGCGCAGCCGGGCTGGCCCCGTCCATCCGTCCGTCCGTCCGTCCCGCTGGCGTTGCCAGGTGATGTAATGCTTGAGCGAAAACACACGCGGTCGTTAAACGCGAGCTCCCCGCTCCAGAGGAGCGACGCGGGAGCAGATGGATGCGGGACCGGCAGATTTGCAGCGGTTCCAACAGCCTCGGGGCTGTGATGTGGCCCGCGGGATGCAGCCCCCGGGCGGGGCTGGCCGGGTGATGCATCCTCCATGCGACTGTCTGCAAAACATGCAGAGAGCAGGGCTGGGACAGCGCTGGGAATCAGAACTGGGGCAGCTGGCCGGCTCCGAGCAGCTCCCAGCCCTTGCCAGTGGAACGGCTCTGACTTTTGAATGCGTGTTTTGTACCTAGAAAGAATAGATGTGAGGCAAGATCTCCCCGCCCCTGGCACTCGCGCCGGGGAACGGGATCCAAACCCTTTGTGATTTGGCCGGAGCGCCCCGCGAGCCGCCCGCGGGGATGGGCTGGGAGCGCTGCTCCAAGCTTGCGAAGTGTCAGGAGAAGCGCGGGGAAGGCCCAGGGACGGGCACGGTCTGACGGGAAAGGGGCGAGGCAGGAGATGCTTCCCACAGCGGGGCCCGTGCGGAAAAGGGGAGTTTGCAATACCGGGGTGAGAAAACCCACCGCGAGGGCTGCGGCAAGAGCATCTGCGGCCACGTCCTGTGCCAGCGTGGGGGCTTTCCTGGGAGCCGTGGCAGCTCCGGGAAGGATGGAAGCTTCCTGCAGCCGGTCGGTGGCAGGTGCAGGTCACACACGGCTCCCCCAAACGCTGACATAGTTGCTGGGGGAGATGCCAAAGAGCCTTACGCTGCTGTGACACGCGCGGGGAGCTGTCCCGGGGGTAACACCGACGTGCAAAACACAGAAGTAAACACCCCTTTGCCATAGCTACAAGGAGCCCCGCACCTGCCCGGCCCCCCGGACCCCAACCCTGCTCCGAGCGCTGTTGACGGCGTTGTCATAGGAAACGGCACTGACGGGGTGTGCCGGGGCTTTGCGGGGCCCGCGCCGGATGCGCTCAAAGGAAAGGTATGTGCGAGGGGCAGGTCACACGCACGGAGTGGCCTCGTCACCGCCCCAGGGAAGCTGAGGCTGGTACGCGGCTTTGGAAGAGCTAAACTCACGGGGACCGTGAGGGCCTGAAGTTTTCATTCCTCCTGTGTCCCTGCTGAGCAAATGCTCCCTGTTGGGAGTGCGTGCCAGGAAGGTGGTGAAGGTGGTGAAGGCACAGGGAGCTGCCTCTTCCAGTGCTGAGCATCCTTAGGTTTTCCTGCCTCGATTCACCACTGTTAACTGTTGACCACCCCTGAATAAGCTGCAGAAAGGAAGATCCAAACTAGAGAGACTGTGAAAAGGACACCTCTGTCAGACATCCCAGAGAAATTCCTCCCAGGACACAGGGCAGGAGGATTGTGATGCACGGACAGGGCTCTGTGGTACCTGGCAATCAGGGCAAGTCTCTGCTCAGCTTTATTTTCAGCAAGTGAAACCTTTTTATTTTGCCAAGTGCCCCACTCAGAGGTATTTTCACCCCTGTCCCTGCGGCTCTGCTGATGTTAAAACACCAGGGATCTCTGGGTGCTCTGAGTGTGGTCTGGGAATGGGATCCCACTGCATACCCCAGCACCTTCCCTGGGGGGAACGTTCGACCTCACGTACAGCCCATGGACACAGGACACCCGTGTGGCACACGCCTGGGGCAGCCCGGGAGCCATCCCGTCCTCAGTGTGAGGCTGGAGCCACCACGGACACGTTCCAGTGTCACGGGCAGGATCCTGGGATAGAATCATAGGATCATGGAATGGCCTGTGTTGGAAGGGACCTTAAATATCATCTGGTTCCAATACCCCTGCCCCCACTATCCCAGGTTGCTCCAAGCTCTGTCCAGCCCGGCCTTGGACACTTCCAGGATTGGATTTTCCCAGTTTTCCCAGTTGTACACTTGGTGCTGGGGTGTTTGTCAAGGCAAGAGGAGCATTGCCAGCTCTGCAGGGGCTGTTTGGGGACCGGGGGGCTCAGGCAGCCCCTCCCTGCCAGGTCCCATTGTCTGTTGGGTTTGAAGGCTCTTGGGACCCCATCCGTACCTTGTCCCCCCTTAACTTTCCATGAGCTCCTCTTTCCCTGGCAGTCTCCTCCCACGGCTGTTCCGGGAAGAGGTTTTGCCAACACAAGGATGCTGCTGGAGGGGGCAGGGCTGGAGCAGCAGCCGAGGGTGATGGGAGATGGGCAATGCTCTTCCTTGACATGACCAAGAGAAACAGCATTGCCCTTCCAGCACCTCAGAGAGACCTGAGATCTCTTGGGAATGTTTGTCATTGGAGTCTCCTCACGAGGAGAAGGGGAGACACCTTCCCCAGCCCCTGCTAGAGACCCCTATCCCAGGTTTCTGTTTTCTGCCGGGCATGAACAACCAGGATCAGATGCATATCTCCTCCTTGGTAACCCACCCCTCTCCTGTTCCTCCATGGTGCTCTCCTTTCCCATCTTTCCACCAGTTTTGGTGCCTGGCTCTCCCACCCTTTGGCCCCCTAGATCTCTCCTGTGTCCATGACCCCCTCACTGCAGCTCACACTCAGCTGCGAGCCCTGTTCCACTGTTTGTGACGGTGCCTTCTCTGCAGGCTTTGCCTCTCTCACCCTCTGCCCTTCCCTCGTGGATAACCAGCTCTCCACGTGCTGGGAAGCCCTGTGGGTGTGACCTGTGAGGTTGGGATTGTGTTGGAAGTGGTGCAGCTGTGGGACAGCGCTGGTGGGATCTCCATCCTTGGACGTGTTCAAAACATGCCTGGACATGGCCCCAAGCAGCCTGACCCGGCTCTGGAGTGCTCACTTGCTCCAGGGCTGGGCTGGGGACCTCCAGGCATCCCTTCCAGCCTAAATCCTTCCATGATTTATATCGAATTCTCTCTGGTATTTCTGCAGTTCTGGGAAGCCTGCAGTGATGTATCGTTGAACGGCTCTGATCCGATGCTGGCCAAGGAGGGATTTAGTGGTCCTGGCTCCGTCCATCTCATTCACATTGTCCTTCTCAAGGACAGCTGAACATCTGCTGCCCATAGGTAACTCCAGGCCGCCGCTCCCAGCCTGGGTGTGAAACCTCTGCCTGCCTCCATCCCCAGCTCTGACCTGCCCTCGGAGCTTTCAAGTGATTGTTTTCATCCTTCTCCCACTGTCTGGAGCTTTCCAAGTGTTGATTAAAAGGTACCATCACTGCAAAATGTGCTGTGCCTGAGTGGCTGCAGCTTTCAGCATGGGAGACTCAGTGTGTACTGGAACGGTCAGCAGCGATTCCCCGCCAGATGTCAGCTCTGACCCCCAGCAGTTTCGGCAGCAGATCCGCTTAAAAATTGGAAGATTGTTTTGTATTTTTGAAAGAAAGGAAAAAAAGCAGGGTATGTTTATCATGGAGATATTGCTTTCCACTGCCTGTGTGCTCTGCAGTGGCCAAAGTGTGTTCAAAGGGGCTCTCAAACCTCCTTTGTGCTGAGAGTGGGGCTGGAAAATCTCAACCCAGAAGGGGAAAACTGAAGCGAATCGTGGGCAACCGAGCACAGAGATGTAACTGGTTACACTCAGCCAGAACATGAACTTTAGACACTGCCTGTGCTCCAGTTTGTGTCTGCAGCACAGAGGGGCCCTGAGGAAAAGGCAGTGGAGCTCTATTATCTCACAGCCAGATCCTCGTGGTGCTGAGGGGAAACATAGAGCAGGCAGGGCTGGGCTGCCTCCCTCCCCTCCCAGTGCACCCTGCAAATGCCAGTCGATGGCTCCCAGAGCCCTGATAATTCCAGCCATGACTCACAGACCAAGAATCAAGAGCAGAGCTTCAAATTAACAATTATTTTAAAAAAAAGCACATGCTGGGTACGGTTTTTTTGCGTTCTGCTTTTTAAGCCATAAGGTTTCTGCCTCTGGCCTTTCTGTGCATCCAGAAGGGCTTAGAGCTTGCCTTTCAGCAAAGTGAAATATGAGCCTCCCCCAGGCACAGGACTCTGGGAGATGGGGATTAGAGAACCTGAGAGGCGAGTGATGCATTTGCTGATGGCAGCAAGGCTGTGCATCCACACGGGATGTTCTTTCCCCAGAAGTCCCTTGCAGGGAACTGTGACTCCCCACACAGGTTGGAGGACACCAGCCTGTCTTGCTTTGAGGTGACCTGGAGGCTGGAAGGGACCAGCTCAGCCATGGGGTGACCTTGAGATGAGTTCCCTGTTCCAAAACGCTCGGCAAGGTGGGGATCTGGCTCAGCAGCCACCTCCACCCTCCTTGCCTGACTCCCCGAGAGGCACCACGCGTGTGATTAAAAGCCCTGCAATCCTGAGGTCTGGAATGTGGTGGTCTCTTTGCTGGGAAATGACAGAAATCCTGCAAAAAGCTAAAAGAGTGCTTTGCCAGGGCTGCAGCTGGGTATGTTTGTGCAGGCTGGTGCCAGGTCCCTCTGCCACCCTCCCGGGGCTGCCCAGGGACCTGCAGTTTTCCCATTATTTTCCCCTCGGGAAAGCACCTGCTGCTGAGGAGGGTCACTGTCCGCAGCTGGGCTGGCTCTGTCCTGGCAGCTGGAAATGTGACTGGGATTTAATGGCTTCAATGAAACAACAGGAGAGGAACCCGGGGAAGTGGTGTGGGAGGTCAGGGCTCTGGGGGACTGCCAGGCTGGGGGGTCTCACAGCAAGGCAGGTGTGGGGACAGGAGCAGAGGGCAGAGGGGACAAGGGAGGAGGTGAGAAGGTGGCAAGGAGAGCTGGAACAAGACTCGGAGCCTGCAACATGGGGTCATGGATACAGGAGAGATTTAGGGGTCAAGGAGAGGGGGACCAAGTGTCAAAATCGAGGGAAAGATGGAAAAGGAGGGACCAGAAAGGGTTGGGTGGTCCAGTGTTCCAGAGCAGCTACCAAGGAAGGGATATGGATCTGGTCCAAGATGGGAGAGTGAGGAGGAGAGGTTAAACATCCTGTGGGGTGGAAGGGACCAGGTCTCAGAGCTAGGAACAGAGGGAATGAGCTGGGACCTTGTGCCAGAGAGGTCAGCGGCTGAGCAAGGGCTGGTGACATCAAGCAGAGGTGATGGTGGCCCAAAAGTCCCTGCGTGGGCTGACATCAGGAATGGCAGCTGTGACAGAGCAGAGGAGGCAGGGAGGTTCCTGCTTTCATCCCAGCACCAGCCAGGATTCCCTCACACCTCCTGGTGCTCCTCAAGAGCTGCATCCCTGCAGGACTCTGCCAGTGCATTCCTGGCCACCTCTGGGCCGTTCTTCTCGAGTCGATGCTGTTCTTCAATCTTCCTCCCCGAGCAGCAGCAGCAGCAGAACCAGACCCTCCCTCAGACAGGCTCTGCCCAGCCCTGGCTGCCTCTCCCCATCGCTGTAGGGCCGCTGGCCAGCCCGGTCCCGCTCTCCAGCAGTGCCTGTGCTGGGAACATCCCAGCCTGTGCTACCCTCTGGGGGCCGGGGTGGGAAGGGGGAGCCAGGTCACCACCAGCCTGCACCCCTCACATCTCCAGCCCCACGGATGCCTGGCACAGCCGGCAGGGACCACGAGGAGCTGCCCCTGTCTCTCTCCCAGGGGTGTGTAAGGGATGATCCAGAGCCGCTTGTTGCTACGTTCGTCCTGGAGTTTGAGGAGAGAAACACGGCTGGGGGAGAGAACCCCTTGGTTTGGGGTGATGGGCAGCCTTTTTGGGGCTGTTTCACTGAATTCCCTCTCTCTCTCCACCAAGCCCCACTCCAGGTCTCAGCTTCCCAGGGGAAGCCGTGACTGTGTCCGCCTGCTGGGGCTTGGCTCCGCTCCTGAGCAGCCCTGGGAGCCGCTGCCCGGCGCTGGCAGGTCTCGGCGTGCCGGTTCCCAGCGGCGTGTCTGGGCTGGGAGCAGCCGCGGGGCTCGGCCCCGGGGCTCAGCCGCTCGCGGAGCCGTCTGGCAGCAGCTCCGGCACAAGCGCGGCGCTGGCCCTGCCCCAGCGCACGCTGCTTCCTCCCGGCAGGCCGGCCAAGAGGAGTCAGCTGAGGACAGCAGCCGAGCCGGCAGCGCAGGCAGCGCGGGGAAGGGGTGACGGAGGGCTGGGGTCGGTGCTGGGCAGTGCCAGGGAGAAGCCTCACGGAAGGGCAGTGGGAATTTGGGAACGGCTGCCGTGGGTCCACCTGCCGGATGCGCCGCTCGTCTCTCCCGCCAGGTTTTGGGGTGTCCCTGGTTCCGTTCTTTGCCAGCGTCTGTCAGCAGCCCCTGGAATGTGGGGCTTTTCCCTAACGTCAGAACTCCAGCACTGCCAGTCACGAACAACCCGTTCCCTCCAAATCGTCCCTCTTGCGCAACCATCACTAAATTTTCCTCCCAGCTTCCAAGTGTCACCTGTTGCCTCGAGCGATGTCACCTCCATCCCTCACCCCGCTGAGATAACAGAGGCTTCGCTGTCCTCCTCTCTTTTATTCCCGGGAGCAGGGGCTGGACGGAGGCGATTCCTCCTGCCTCGTGCTCCTGCCTGCCGGTGCTTGAAGCTGCTGCTCCCCGTGACGTGAGTGCCCTGGCATCAGCCGTGTGCCAGAACCGCTCGCCTCAGGGATGGGCAGGGACGGAGGGTTTGAAAGCTTTCAGGTTCACCTCTGCGCTGCCACCCAAATCCCGCTGCCCATGGCAATGCTTTGGCTCAACTCGGCCAGTCAAGACGTCATTTGTAACTAGCACATGGATAATGTTTCAATTTAGTTAATGAATCTCTGACTGCAGATGTTGCCTCGGGCCAGGTGAGCTGCTCGCTGAAGAGGCTGCGGACAAAAAGAGCATTGATGAAATATTTCACCCTTTCAAAGGAAAATTTGGGGGATTTTTTTTGTTCTAGCATGGAGCTGGATTGTATTTCAGGGCTGAACACATAAAGCAAACCCAGCCATTGCATTTCAGGCTGAAACAGGCTTTTATCACTTTGAACCCAAATTATTAGGAATTTAGTTTTGGTTTCAGGGATACAAATCACAGAGATACTGGGTTTAGATAAAACTGATAAGCCTTTATGTCCATTGGAATTGCTTAGGGAAGGTGTTTCCCAGTCCCAGAGGGGCTCCGGTGTTGGATCTGGAGAGCTCCAGCCTGATCAGGGGACAGGATGGGGAGTTGTGTGGGGGCTTCAGGAAGGTCCCCACAGGTGCAGATGGATGAGACACCCACAGCAGGGGCTGCAGGGCCAAAGTCACCCCAATGCTGTCGTGTCCTAATGCAGGGGTGTGCAAAGAGCAGCCAAGCACACAAACAAAGAGCGAGATGAGACTGAAGAAGAAGCAGTGACAATATGAGCTCCCCTGGGGGTGCTGCATGACAGCGTCCTCTGGATCAGCACCATTTTCACGAGACAGAGGTTTTCAGGGGGCATTCGTGGGGGTAAATACGTTCCCCGGGAATGGCCGGCCAAGCCCCTCCGGAGTCGGGGTGCTGGGAGCAGTCAGTGCCCGTGGGAGGAGGCATCTGCCCCTGGGCAGCGCCGGGGCTGCCCGGCAGAGGCACCGGCCGCTCTGCTGACTCGCCCTGCCATCCCCGCTGGAGTTGCTTTTCCTCACAGCACTTCACAACTCAGCACTCTCGAGTTAATTAGAGAACCATCTGCCCCCTTCTCGCACATCATAAAAGCGTGTTTAAGGCCGGGTGATAAAAGGGAGCATTAGTCTGGGTCACTGCAGGCTCCGATCCCGGCACGGCCCCGCCTGCCGCGCTCCCTGGCCCGCTCCCAGCCCAGGTGGGAACGATGTTTGAGTCCATCTGACCTTGCTCTGCTGCCAGCTTCCTTGAGAGACTCCCAAGTATTTCACAGCTCTCTCTCAGGCACGCTTTGTTCTCTAGCAGTCTCCTACAGCCTGTCCCTGCTTAACTCTCCTGGCTCCCTCTCGCTCCGGGGCTGAGTTTCCGTCTCCCAGAGGAAAATTGGGACCTCGCCTGGTGCCAGCTCGTGGTAGTGGCCAGCAGATCTGTCCCTGGTTTGGTCTTCAGACGGCTTCAGCCTTCTCCAGGTGGCCGTGGACAGCACAGCCCCTGTCCCCTCCCTGGGGCACGCAGGGTGCAGGACATGAGAATGGCTTTGGGCACATCATGGGGGACACGGGGACACAGTGAGCACACAGGGACAGCTGGTCCAGCTGCGCTCGTGCCCGTCACTGTAAATATCCAGAGAGCTCCTCTTCCCTCGCCTCTGCCTGCAGGACATGTTTCCCTCCCATCCTGGTGTGCAGAGCAGAACAACTCACCAGATGTTTCATGTTAAAAACTCCCTTTTCCTCCTTTCTGCTTTCTTTAAAGAGTCTCAGATGGGGAGGTGAGGACCCTGTCTGCTCTGCTGAGGACCACCTAATCTGATCAGGTCCCTTCTGGCACGAGGCACATCCAGGCTGCCATCAACCCACATTTGAATATTGAGATGGAGTGCAGCCCTGGGCACGGAGCCACAGAGCAAATCGGGTGAGCAGAGAGCCGTGGAGCTGCAGAACCAGAGCCTGCAGCATCCTGCAAACCCACGGGGCTGTTTCCAGAAGGGTTGTGGAGAGTCACCAGGACCATGTGGCCTGAGGAGGTCACTGGGGATGGGGACCTGCTGGCCATCTGCACAGGGATCTAAACTGAGGGGAAAATCCTTCCGGATGCTCCCCAAGGAAAGGTGTGTGCCAGCCCAGCTCAGCAGACCTTGGGCAGGGTCCACCACCGGCCACGTGGCCTCTGTGACCTCTGACCAAGCCCAGAAGGATGGGGAGATAGGAACATCCTGCTGGTCAATGCTCCAGGAACCTGGGATTGGAGAAGGGAGATGGCTCTGAGAAAAGTGTGGACAGCTGCTGAGGAGAGGGAAAGTCACTGAACCACAGACTGGCTGAGGTTGGCCAGGGCTCTGCAGGTCATCTCCAGCCGCCTGCTCGAGCCGGGACACCCGGAGCCAGTCACCCACGGATCATGTCCGTGGCTCGGAACAGGCCAGGGCCCATTGTAGGATGGATCAAGGGGAGGGGCTGTGCCCTGGGACACTTCAGGAAGGCCGGGACACCGTTCCCTGGTGGAGCCAATCCTCCTTGTCCTGTGTGGGGCTCCCAGCAGTTCTCTCTCCTGCACGCCCCTGGCACCGTGACTTCCCTTTCCTGCAGCACCAGAATTGCCACCAGCATCTGGAAGAACGTCCCCAGCACATCCCCCAGTCTGCTGGGGAGGGCTCTGGGCAGGGGCACCTCAGCCCTGCTCTCCTCCAGGGACAGGGTCAGGGACAGCACCAGTCCCTGAGGGAAGATGGGCAGGCAATGAGGAACAAGCAGAGCCCCAGCACATTCCTGGTGTTCTTACAGCCCCTTCTGACATGGATTTCAGGATCTCCAGGGCCACTGGTGTCCCAAGCCCCAGCAGGAGGAGGCTTGGGGAGAGCTGTACACTCTGTCCCTGCCAGCCTGGCATCGCGCACAGTCCCTGGCTCCGGGACAGCCCTGGCTTGCTGTGCCTGCCCAGATGCCTGGGACCTGGCTGTCCCGAAGGATGCTGAGCTGTGAGCAGCGGGCTCTGGGCTATTTTTGCTGCACCCAGGCCTTGCCCCCGCGTTCCTCTTTCCCTGGGCTATGTTTAGACAACTTTGCAGGGCACGCTACCACTCCAAAGCCATTTTCCTGCATGACTGAATCCCCACAAGAGAGAGGAGCAGGTGAAAGCCAAGGCAAGGCCACGGGCTCCGCGTGTGCCTGGGCCAGGTGGAGGGCACAAGCCATGTTGGTGTTGGGCTTCCCTGGATTTAGCAGGGTCCGCTTGCTCCTTTCCCAGTGGATTTGGGTGCATAATCCACATCTCACACATGGCATTGCCAGGGCTTGGGGCATCCTATTGTGGATGGAGTTCTGCCGGAGGACAGGGAGACCCTGGCCACCTTGCTCTTGATGCACCTTTGGAAGAGCTCGATGGAGAGCTCAGGGACACATCTCTCCCAAGCACGGGGGCTCTGCTGAGCTCACGTCTCCTCCTTGGACATCACTGTGGCTTCACAGCCAGGTGTGCAGCTCTCCCTGCTCCTGGGGCCTGGGAAAGTGGGGTCACCTCTCAGGGAGACAAGTGTTACACGCTGCCCTTCCTCCCTGGGCTCTGGCACCGCTCATCTCTGCAGTGCCTGCGTGGGGAGGTTATTAAGGGAGTATGAACATCCTGGAGTGTAATCCACATGCAAATGCAAAGTCAAATTGAAACCAGAAGATCCCTTTAGCAGCACGATTTATTGCCATTAACCCTTGGGTGACACCAGCTGGACTTCCCCTGCAGTGCCCACCTGAAACCCCAGCCCTGGTCTGGAGTTTGGGCATGGACAGCTGTGGCCACAGCTAGTGCCTGTGGTGCATCTCCAGCTGCCAAGTCCCATATCCAGACCCAGGAGTGCACCAGGAGAAGGTCAGGCTGCTGGCGTGCACAGCTGGAGGCCAGCAGCATCCTAAAGGGGAGATGCCTCTCCTGGTCCAGGAGCACACCATGGGGTGGTCTCCTGGTGCATCCAGAAGGGCTCCCTGCTGCCCTGCACCCACTGGAGCCCCTTGGAGGCCTCTTTGGAGGAGCTGTGAGGAAAAAACCTGCCCCAGATAGAAGTCCCAACACACCTTGCTACAAACACTTCGGGGGAGTCCGCAGGGGAAGCCCAGAGGTTCTGCTCCTCTCTCCAACCTGCCTGTGCCAGGTGCTGGAGCTTGGAGGAGGCACTTGGACATGGGGCCACATTCGACCGCAGGGGTGCCATGAGAGGATGGACAAGGCAAATTGCCAAGTGGCCACGGAGCAAGGGGAGAGGGCCGAGCAGAGGAGGGGAGATGGAGCTGTGGTGCAGCTGGGCTGTGGCGAGCGAGGGCAGAGCACTGGGCTGTGCCCCGGGAGGGAGCATGGGACAACCCTGTGTTTGCAGTGACAAGGCAGGGCCACATTTGGGACAACCCTGTGTTTGCAGTGACAAGGCAGGGCCACACCTGGGACAACTCCGTGTTGGCAGTGACAAGGCAGGGCCACACCAGCCTGTGCTCATCCACCTGCCTGCCCCAGGCTAGGCTTCCCTGTTGCCCTCCTGTGATCTCCTCCTCCCCTGTAGTCCCTACCCTCCGCTCCCCCAGTTGCTCCATCCCTCATCCCCTCCAGCCACCCTTTCCCCACTCACCAGGTACCATCACCCCGGCCCTGTCACCAGCGCCAAGCTGGGACCATGCTGTGGGATTTTCCCCGTCCTGCTCTATGCAAACCCCTCTTTGCATCCCAAGAACCTGCCTGGGGACAGGATTTCTCCGAGGCTCCAAGCTTTGCCTGCCACGCTCGTGCCAGCAGCTGCACGGGATGTTGGCAGGATGCAGAGTGACCTCAGAGACGGGGAGCTGGTCCGAGCTCTCCCGTTCCAGGGAGCGCAGGCAGCTGCCGGCGGGAGCCAAGGTGCACGAGGGGAAGGCTTAGGACGTGGTTGGCAGGGCCACGGGCACCCCTGCTCCAAGAACCACAGAAATATGTAAATGAGAAACTCAGCCCCTTATTTATGAGAATTCGCGATTCATTTTTCATTTGGGGAATGCGAACGAACGAAAATATGAAATATTTCTCCGATGACACAGTTTCCACCCAAGAAAGCACATTCCTTGGAGGCGATGTGCGTGTGCACCGGAGCCACACGGGACCAGGCCTGGGCCCTGGGGCGAGCTGGGCTTCACAAGGGGTGGAGGCTGCGGGGCTGAGTCCGTGGCGGGAGAGCAGTGAAAGTCTTGGTGAACTGGAAATCCCTTCTGGGATGCTGGAGGGGCCAGAACCGAGGGCAAGGGACAGAGCTCAGCTGGTCCAAGGAGAGAGGAGGAGGTTGCACCTCATTTACAACCAGAGCAAGGATTCATCTCCCTTCTGCCCACTGAGAACAGATCTCCTCCTCCCAACATCTACAAAATGCTCTCTCTGGTGGGGCCTGGCTTTCCCGAGGATGTCCAAGTGTTCCCATTTATTGCCTTAACAGCTAAAATTCATTACTCAGCTGGCTCCTTCAGGATGGCCTTTCCAAGGTCAGTGTTTCCATGTCCTTCAGAGGGACAGACCAGAGGGAAAATCCACACTAATAAAATCTATAAAATAAAAAACTAATAAAATCTATGGACTCGGTATCCACACGATGTCATGGGCCAGACCTCGCTGCCTCCCAGCAGCATCAGTACCACAGACCAAGCACACCCCACGTTATGGTCCTGCCTATTCCCACATTTCATTCCTGGAGAGTTTGTTCCAGCCCTTACCTTCTCCTGGTCCTGAGGCACCAGGGATGTTCTCCACCAGCCCAAATCCTCCTGTGCCTCTTCCAGCAGCATCCCCCAGCAGAGCCCTGTGAGTGGGATCCCCCAGCTCTGCAAAGAGCTCCTCCAGTACCCTGAGTCAGGGACAGGAGACTCCCAGGGCTCCAAAGAGACCTGTCCCAGGGCTGGTGGTGGCTGAGGAGCCCCACCCCTGCTGGCCCTCCCCAGCCCACACTGACTTATTCCCATGGGAGCTGTGCTGAGCTGGAGCCAGTTCCTGTGGGATCGGGCTGGGTGGGCTGAGACCACCACTGGCTTTGGTTTCCTGGGACATTGCCATGAGCCACCCTGTGATGATTGAGTTGGTGTCACAAGAAATGTGATGTATTTAGGGTGGGCCCATCCCGAGACCACCTTTAACCTCCACTCTTCTCCCCTCACACCGATCCCTTCCCTTTACTGACCCAGCCACAGAGTCTGTCACCATTTGCACCTTCCCAAGGTCCAGCTCAGCTCGACTTCTGGAAGTTCTCATTTCCACTGGGCACTTCCAGCTCCTCAGACCCACTTTTCCCTGAAGATTTGCCTTACCCCTTTAAGCTCTGCTCACTCTCACTGTGATTTTAATGGGCAAACCACTGCTGTGAGAGGTACCAGGAAGTTTTGTACCTTTGCCTTGAAAATCCTGTCATCTTCCAGCACCTTCAGCCTCTGGGCTCCTCAGCTCAGTTCACTTGAATCCCTAAAAATCTCCCAATACGGGGAAGAGGAATCCTCCACCTGCACTGCTGATCTGGCAGGGGTTATCCTTCAGTCTGTTTTAGATGAATCCTACGTGGCCAACGTGCACATTCCACAATTGGCTTCTCCATCGTGTTCCCCCGACGGCAAAGTCCAAGTCTAAAATAGTAAATTCTGGAGCCATCTATCAGCTGCCACGTCCCAGAATAGCCAGTAGCATTTGCTCTCCAATCTATATCTGGAAGTGAAAGGCTCCCTCTGTGACAGCAAGATTTATGACAGTTGTGATCAAGGGACATGTGCAGACTGCTCGCTCCGGGGCCTAAAAAGGACTTGGGCACAACCAATGGGAAAAGCACCCTGAGGCTGTGCTGGGCTCCTGCTCCACGGCCCCTTGAGCCCAGCTCAGCCAGGACATCCCTCCACAGGGTCTTTCTGTCCCAGCTCCCCAGGGTCAGACCCCATCCCACCCACCACTTTTCCTCCATGGTGTCTTCAGCAACTTCAGCACCCTCCAAGCGGACTTGAGCATCACCAGGACCTTCTGTCCACAGGCTCCTTTTTCCAAGCTGCAGATCCCAGTCTGGAAGCAGCCACAGTGCTCTGGAGGTGCCCGTTTCTCCCCACCCAGTGTCTCTAGTCCTGGAGACACTTCTCCTCCCGAAGCAGAGCCTGCAGCCACAGTCAGTCAAACCTCAGCACATCGATGCTCAAAGCCCTTTCATCCGAGCAGGACTCTGGAATATCCCCGCTGACAGATTGGTTTCCTGCATGGCACTCCCCATCCCCGGGGTCATCCCATGCCCCTCGCTCATCCCTTGTGTCCTCTCACATTACCAGGTGTCCTGTGAGGACCTCCATGGGCTCCTGCCACAGCTCACACCTCTCTTCATGGTTTGGCCTCAGTCATGTTTCTTGATGAGCCCTGTCCTCCCCTTAACCCCAGCCCTGACAGCCCCTCGTCCCCTTGGGCTGGGTCCTTGGTTGACCACGCTGTGAGCAGGAACCTGGGCGTGACTGCAGTCACAGCCATTTTTACCCTCACGAATTTGTCCCATGCCCAGATCTACTCTTGACAGGACTTTGGGTCGGGATGGCCACAAAAAGTGACGTGTTGGGGTGAGTCCTGTCCTCACCAGGATGGGAAGGGACTGGAGCACATGGAGCCTGAGGGGACAACGAGGGATTCATCAGTAAGGGACTCTCTAATTGCTGTTTTCAGCTGCCTAATGAGTTTCAAAGACAGAGCCAGGCTCTTCTCGGGGATGTGAGAAGGATCCAGGGGCAGCCGGCACAAGTTGTGATGAGGGAAAATCCAGCATGAGGTGAAGAAAAAGAAAGATTTGCACAGCAAGGGTGAAAATCCTCTTTTGAGATGTTCACAACTGGCCTGGACAAAGCCCAAAGCCACCTGGTCTCTCCTTGGAGCTGGCTCTGCTCTGAGGCAGCGATCCCTCCCCGCCTGCAGCTCCGTGCCATACTACGATGTCCTGCAACACACGGTCCTGGCTTTCTTTCCAATTAAAGGAAATTTTTTCCCCAAATATAAACAGTCTGCTCCTTTCAGGGAAATCTGCTGGCCTCTCTTCAGAGCCAGGGAGCCACATCACCGGTTATAGCCCGGCCATTGATTTATTGGTGTGACCACGGCCAAGTTGGACAGCGTCGCTGAGCCCAGATCCAGCATCCTCGAAAGGCAGGAGAAACCCGGGCTATCAGCTTGTCCATCTCATCCTAATCCAGAGTAGGGCCTTCACAACCATCAGCATAATCAGCTCACAGATGAAAGCCACTGGGGGAGTGCATCCATCACTGTTAGGCTGATTAGAGCTAATTCACAACATGTCTGTTTTCGAGAGATTGTGTCTTTTTCTCTGCCTCGCTTCCTGTTTGCAAGCAGACTGCAGCAGTCTTTAATTAATTGTGGCTTCAAATTATGCAGGCACTTCTCAGGGAATAAATAAATCTTCCCTGAGTGAACAGGGCCTTTCGCAGGGAAGGCACAAGTTGGAGGGGAGCGAGGGACGTCTCCGTGGGCAGGGCTGTGCCTCTGTCCCAAAGCCTTGCCCTGTGCCAAGGCCTGGGGCTGACCTCCATCCCTTTGGAGCTGAGCTCTCCTGTTCCTTGGCTGTTCCAAGGGCTGGTCCCTCTCCTGCTCGTGAACGGCCTGTACAAAGCATCTGCAGCCCAATCCCGATCTGCCCGAGCAATCCAAGCGAATTTTCCTTGGGAATTACTTTCACTACTTGCTCCGCTGTTGCTGTCAGAGGGCCATGAGAAGTGATTGCCATAATGATGGTTGAAATCCAGTTTCCCTTCTAAGCCTTTTTTCATGTTATTTAGAGCTCAAATCAACTCTTTTTTGGTTGAAAGTTTCCACTCTTGGGTTCAAGCCAAAAGTGGATTTTTCAAGAAATTGGAACCGACTGGGTTCAGTCATTTCTGAGTCACACACATGGAAAAATACACATTTCCCCCTCGTGCTCCACGGAGACACTTTGGACATGTGCGACTCAAAACCAGCTGGAAAAAGACACTTCAGACTTGGCTTGTTTGGGAGTCCACACTGAGGTGTAAAAATCACGCCAGGTTTGGAGAAGCTCACACTGGCATTTTCACACTTCCCTCCCCAAAAGAGCCGTCCAGTGGTGTGCAGTGGGCAAGAAGACACTCTGTTCTCTCCCCCGTTGCTTTACATTGCTCTCTCCAATGGGATAATCCCGGGGGATTAGCATTTAAAGTAATGAATGTTTCAAGTTAGCAAGAGAAGAATTCCAGCAATGTTCAATTCTTCCTAAGCCCCTTAAATGGAGCCGAGCACAGGGGGCCTCGAGCAGGGAGACATCAGTGAGCTCCTGAAGTCCAACGGAGTAAACACAGGGAGCAGGCCCTTCCTCGGCCCAGGACAGACCCAGGCACTGTCACCCCCAGAGGCCGAGCTGCAGGGACGGTGCTGGTGCCACCCCCGGGGCGGTGGGGAGCAGTTTGCTCCATGGCATTCCCGAGGGTTCCGTGTGACTCCCGGGGGCTGAAGCGTGGCAGAGGCAGGGACAGAAGCCAAGTCTCAGCCACCAAACCTTCAACCACAACCGCCGTCTTTTTCCCAAATGAGTTGTGTCAAGACAGCACGAATCTCGCTGCTGGAATTTTCTGCCTTCCCCTCCTTGAGGCAGGGAATGGCTGTGGAATGAGGAGTCACCACGAGACACTCCCGGGACAAGCAACTCCCAGGACAAGTGAGCACACTTGGCCAGATGAGTGGTGTGAGTTTGCCACCAAACCTGCCCCTTTTGTGCCCAAAATATCAGCTTTCAGCCCAGTTTTCACCCCAGCCCACAGCTGTGGGGCATCTACAGGAGCATGGCTTTCCCTAAGGAGATGGCCAAGTAAGACTCTAGGTTTGAGGATTTCCCAAAAGGCCAGTTTTCTAAAGCAGTTTCCCAGGCTCAGGATGCCCAGGGTGCCCAGGGTGCCCAAGGTGCTCAGGATGCCCAGGATGCCAAGGATACATAGGATTTCCAGGATGCCCAGGGTGCTCAAGGTGTTCCAGGTGCCCGGGGTGCCCAGCGTGTCCGAGGTGCTCGGGAAGCTCTGGGAGCAGCAGGAGGGCTGTGGCCGGATGAGCCCACGGCCTGCCCCGTCCCCCATCGTTGTGGGGCAGGCAGGCGCCTGCCCAGGAAGAGCACTGCAATCCCTGGGGAGCAGGGCTTCGATAAGCCGGGTATTTCACACCCTGCCCTGCCAAGGAAGGGTGGAAGTGGGAGAGAGCGGCCAGGAGGTGCAGAAGGGGCTGGGAGAGGAAACCAGCAGCATGAGTCATTGCAGCTGACGGGCAGGATACCCACAGGAAACGCCTTTTCCCCTGGATAAGGGGCAAGGGACAAGCTGGCACCAGCCCCCGGGCACAGGTTGTCCCCAGCTGGGTGCAGGGCACACGTATGAGCAGCAGAGCCGGACACAGGGAAGCCGGCAGAGGCTTCACTCAGCTGTTCACTCAGCTCCTGGTGTTCTGCCCCAGGGCTGGAGGGTTCCCTGCAGTGCCCCCCGTGCCCCCAGCAGCCTCATGGCCAGAGGACACCCTCAGCCCTGCTGTGCAGCTTGTACATGAGGAGTCTGGGACAGCCGGGGCTCTTCCCGAGTGTGCCCTGGTTTGGGCAGGCAGAAGGGTGATGGTGATGGCCCAGCTGAGCCGGACAATCATGGAGGGGTTTAGGTTGGAAGGGAACTTAAAACTCATCTCATTCCACCTCTGCCATGGGCAGGGACACCTTCCACTATCCCAGGCTGCTCCAAGTCCCATCTAACCTGGCCTTGGACATTTCCAGGGATGGGGCAGCCACAGCTTCTCTGGGCAACCTGAGCCGGGGCCTCGCTATCCTCACAGGGAGGATTTTTTTCCTAATATTCAATCTAAACCTAGTCTCTGTCAATTTGAACCCATTCCTGCTTGTCTTATCACTCCAGGCCCTTGTAAAGAGTCTCTCTCCATCTTTTCTGTAAGTTCCCTTCAGGAACTGGAAGGTCACAATCAGATCACCCTGAATCCTTCTGTTTCCCAGGCTGAGCAACCCCAACTGTCCCAGCCTCTCCTCCCAGCAGAGCTGCTCCATCCCTCTGATCATCCTGGAACCTCCTCTGGACTCTCTTCAGCAGCTCCATGTCCTTCCCTCTGTCCTTCCCAGCAGACAGAAAGGACAGCGTCCTCTGACTTCCCCAAAACACCTCCTATCAAATGATGGAGCTGGTGTTTCAGAGCAGGTTGTGGAAATCCTGCACCACGGGCCACCCCAGGCATGCCCCCAGACAAGCCCTGGAGAACAGTGCAAGGCAGTTCCGACGTGGAAGGAGAGCAGGTCATGCTGCCCATCAGGGCTCTGCAGCCCCTCTGTCCTGGACAGGCACCTTCTCCAAGGGCTGTGGCCACGCAGGGGCCCACAAGCTGTGGACACCCTCTGGCTGGGTCCCTGGCTGGTGACAAGGGTCCTGAGTGAGCAAATGTGGCAGCCACGGAAATGTCCCAGACACCACACGGGGCTGAGCTGGGGCTGGCCTGGCCTTGGCAAGGCTGAGCCTTCCCAACAAGCCCCTGTGAGCTGGAGAGTGGCTTTGGGCCACTGCACAGGACATGCCTGGCACTGGGATGGAAATCCAGGCTTTGACAGGAGCAGGAGGTAAGGGCCGGCAGGGAGGGGAGCTGCGAATGGTGCGTGATGCCAGCACAGTGACCCTTGGAGTGTGGGATCAGCCAGTGCTGGTCTGGCTGTGGGCCCTCCCCACTGCCCCATCCCACTTCATCCCACACCCCGTCACCTCCAGACAAAAGCACCTCCTGCAGCTCCCTGGCCAGGACAGAAATCTTGTCTCAGCTCCCAGGGGGTGGGGAAGGGGTGATGGAAAAAACGTGTGGGCAGAGCAGAGGAGATCAGGGGAAGAAGCAGATGGGCCAGGCTGGGACTGGGGCAGAGCTGGTGCCCACACCAATGCCCAGGGATGCCCACAGGATCCAAGGAGAATGGCACAGGGTCCAGGAGGCTCCTGGGTGCTCTGCCCGGGGCCTGGGCACTTCCACACTGGCAGAGCTGCTCCAGCTGCTTTGCTCCAACTGCTTTTCCCCTGTGTTTAACCTGACTTTCCCCCACTAGAACTTAAGCCCATTTGATATCCTGTCTGCCACGAGAGGAGAACAGTCTGTTCCTTCCCCTCTGGAGCTGTTTTATGTCTTTGAAAGGACCAGCCCGGCTGCCCTTGCCAAGGCTCTGTGAGCGCCATCCTGATCCCCAGAGCACTGTCCATTGTCCATCCCACGGACAATGCCCCTTCCCCTGTTCTCCTTGCCCTGCCATGAGCAGAGGCAGCAGGGGCAGCAGGTCAGGGCCCTGGCGCCCGTCCCACGGTGCAGCCTCACTGACACGCACGTGGGTCAGTCCAGCCGGGCCTGGCGCGGGTGCTCGGAGTGCCACACGCACCCCAGGGAGGGCACAGAGGGCGCCTGCTGGAGAGCACCCCAAGGCACGGCATTAACGGGATGGAACAGCTCGAATTCCCCCGGCTGCCACGCCGGGCTGGGAGTGCGTGTGCTGCGAGCGGCCGAAATCTCCGGTCCCCGCGGGCACAGAGCAGCACCCGGCACCAGCGGATGTGGGGAACGATGCTGGGCAGCGATGCTGAACCCAACAGCCACCCAGGAGCGGCCCCTGAACACAACAGCTCTCCTGGGACGTGGTGGCAAGAGCTGGCCCAGGTGTCGGAGCTCTGAGCGAGGGCTGGAGCCGGGCACGGCCAGGGATGTGCCTGTGCCACCACAGGATGTGTCTGTGCCACCACAGGACGTGTCTGTGCCCCCACAGGGATGTGCCTGTGCCACCACAGGATGTGTCTGTGCCCCCACAGGGACGTGTCTGTGCCCCCACAGGGATGTGCCTGTGCCACCACAGGGATGTCCCCGTGCCACCACAGGATGTGTCTGTGCCACCACAGGGATGTGTCTGTGCCACCACAGGATGTCCCCGTGCCACCACAGGGATGTCCCCGTGCCACCGGCCGCAGCCCTGCTCGCTGGCCTCCCTGCACAGTGCCAGGGGACAGGGCTGGGGCGAGGCAAAGCGGGGCCAGGCTGGGGCCGGGCGGGGGAAATGCAGGCACGGTCCTTACGGCTATTGGTCTTTTTCCACCAAAGGGTTTTGGGGTGGGGGGTGTTCTATATCTCGATTTTTTTGGAAGGGTTTTGGTTTGATTTCCTCCTCCGCCAAGCACTAAGCAATCGCTCTTTCCCCCCTTGGCAGGAGCTGCCTGTCTCGTGGTGTTGACCTTGGCTGGGTTTTCTCTGCGGCTGGAGCAGACTCACACCATAAATTCCCTGTCTTCTAGGAATCCAGCATGGGAAAGAAAAGAAATGCGAAAGAGAAACGTGGATTAAAATATTTTGCATCTTAGCACATAACAAAGGGGGGTTGGCATCAAGCAGCAGATGACTTCCTGGAGCTGAGAGGCGTTCCATGGACACCCCAGGCGGATTCGGGTGCTGGCACTGCCGGCACCCCATGGCACCCATGCCTGTCACGGGTGTGGGGGCAGGAGCTGCCCTGTCCTGAGGGAGAGCCATGGCAGGGGTGGCACTGTCCTCAGGCACACACAGGGATGAGCATCGAGCACCGCTGCCCCTCATGCCCCCATCACACATCCTGCTGCTGTCCGGGGCAGCAGGAGAAGCTGGTCCAGGTGCATGGGGTGGGATGGGGGCCCAGAAGAGAGGCTGAAGTTTTGTAGGAGAGGGAAGTGCTGCTGGGGCAGGGGCAGGAACTGGGGTTAGAGGAGGGTTAAGGTCAGGACTGCACCCTTGCCAGTACCCAAGGTGGCCATTGTCCAGAGCACACTGGCCCCCAGTGCTGGGAGTGTCCCCTGGCAGTGCCATGGCCAGTATTTCCACAGCTCCCAGGGTGGTGGAAGCCACCTTGGCCAGTGTTCCCAGAGCATCCTGGTCCCAGGGTGCTGGAAGCCACCTTGCCCGGCCCCAGTGCAGAACCCTCATCAGCAAAGCCCCGAGATGAAACCGCCCACCCCAGTGGTTGCTTTCCCAAGCAGGTGAGGCGAGCACGGCCCTGACTGGATCCAGCAGAGCTACCTCGGACAGACAAAACACAGCAGTGACTCAGACCTGGCCATGAGCAGACACAGCCCAGGGCCCGAGGGGATGGATGTGCAGCACCCCGGGTCGATGCCACCCCACAGACCCCTGGATGTGGAGGCGAGAGGCCTCTTTTTGGGACAAGCCCTGAGCCGGGGATGTCCACGGGCCTGTTGGGTGTGCAGGAGCCCAGAGGAGCTGGGGGTGCTGGGATACTTGGGCAGGGGGTGCTGCAGCACAGGGCACCCACCAGTGCTGCTGGCAGTGCCAAACCCCTGTGCTGCACAGAGCCAGAGGGGTTTGAAGCCAGGTCATGATGCCTGAGCAGCCTGGGGCAAGGTGTCAGGGTGTCCCCAAGGGTCACTGTGTCCCCTACATGGAGGGCCAGGAGTCCTGCAGAGCCCGCTGGCAGCCTGGTGACCCAAAAACCCGGCTGTGATCCCTTCCCACCCTGCTCTCCACTGGATATTAGCTGGGAGAGCAGGGAGAAGACAGGGACACCTGAAGGTCCCCCAGGAGTGGAAGGGCACAGGTCACTGGCAGCTTGAGAACTGACAGGAGATAAAATCCTTATTTCCACACAGAGGAGAGAGGCTTTCAGTGTATCAGGGTAAATCCTGTGCCTGGGAACTCTGCAGAGCCATGAATGCAGGACAGGCAGGCCCATCCTGAGGAGGGCTCCCGGGGGGCTGAGAGCCGTGACGCGGTGAGAGGAGTGGTGCCGTGCTCGGGGAGCAGCTTTGCGTCTCCTGTGCTCAGGGAACGCCAAGGCACCGTGTGTCTGACACTGGGAAAGGGCCCCATTTCCCAGAACTGTAACCTGCTCTAAGCCCAAGCAGCTGGAAGGAGGCCCTGAGTCCCCTGAGCGTGAGCGATGCTTCTCATCTCTCCTCAAACACTTCGCAGCAGCCATCGCCACTGCCCAGCCCCGGCACAGCTCGTTCCTGCTTCCCAGAGCGTCCCGGGCCAGGGGAGAGCCGTTGAAACTGAACAAAGCCTCCAAGTGGGCTGGGAGGAAAGAGGAAATTGATAAGGAATGAGAAGCAAATGGGTCACACGAAAAAGTCTGCGGGTAGCAAATCATAGAACCACAGAATGGTTTGGGTTGGAGGGAACTTAAATCCCACCTCAACCTATTCCCTCCATGGGCAGGGACACCTGCCACTGTCCCAGGCTGCTCCAAGCCCCGTCCAGCCTGGCCTTGGGCACTGCCAGGGATCCAGGGGCAGCCACAGCTGCTCTGGGCACCCTAACCACAGAATGTCCTGAGTTGGAAGGGACCCACAAGGATCAAGTCCAACTCCTGGCCCTGCACAGGAGGCCGGGTGGGAATTCCCTCGGGAGCACACCGTGAGAGGCTACAACCAGGAATGGTGTAGGAAGCTCCTTCCTCGGGGGCTGCAGGTGCAAACACCCGTGCTGGGTGTGCAGGCTGTGTCACACATCCTGCATCCCCTGTCAGGGCTGTGCCCTGCTCTCCACTCCCAGAGGAACAGAGCAGGATGTCACCCCACCCTGCCCCTGTGATGGGGAGATGGGGATGAATGGGAAACCTGAGTAACACCAGAATGCTGAAGGGTAACCATGGCCCAGGAAAGTGAGTGGCAGCTCCATGAGCCTGACCCAAGACAGGCAGGGTGAGGATTTGGGGCAGGGTCTCTCTGCCGGTGTGTGTGGCTCTCCCCACACCTCTGCACTGCTGATGCTTTGGGCCCTGATGCCCTGGGGACAAATCAGTACCTGGGACTGTGGCAATCCTGCCAAAAAACTGCTGGGAGCCATGGATGCTGTGTAACAGGCCTTACCCCTGCCCCTCGTCACAGGCAGGGACTGGCTCTGGGGCATCCTGGCATGGGAGGCAACAGCACCTGTGGTTGCCCTCACCAAGGCTTTTATCCCTGTCCCACCAGAACGTGGCTGTGGTGGGAGGAGAGGAAAGGAGAATGTGGAACAGCAAAGCAGCAGTCCTAGGAAAAGGGCTTGGAGGGGCACACGGGGTGGAAGGTGGCTGGGAGCACCAGGAACCCCTGCACTGAGGCAGGGCTGCTGAGGGAGCCCCGAGGCAGGGCACTGAGGGACAGGGAAGGGAGGTTTGATCCCAGACTGTGCAGGGAAGGAAAACGGGAGAGCAGAGGCTCTGGGCTCTGCAAAGCAGTGATGGGAGGAGGGAGGTGGAGGGTTACATGGGACCAAGGAGAGTGGGAATGATGTGAACGGTGCCCTTGAGCATCACCTTCACGGAGCTGTGCAGAGACCCTGAGCCCCTCTGGAGCATCGGCTACGAGATCCTCCTGCAGCATCACCTCCCCGGGCAGCAGGGCTGGGATTCACACAGTGATCCATTCCCTCTCGGCTTCCAGAGGATGATTCCAGGGCTGGGCAGCGCAGGAGGGAGCAGAGAGGTCCCCCAGGAGGGTGGCCAGGACACCACTCCCCGCTGGCCGTGGCAGGGTGTCCGTGTCCTGGTGCTCCAGGCCACAGCCACAGGTTGAATGCCGGCCTGGGAAGTGCTCCTGAGGGACCCATTCCCATTCCTGCTACCACAGGCACCCGCCCGGGTAAATCCTACCCATAAATTTTTCAAGCTCCATCTTGAAACCGGCCGGGCTGTTTGCAGGGCTGGCCGCATGCCAGGGTGTGTAGTTCACCAGAAATGTCGTGTTTGTTTGCTTTTTTAATCTGGGCCGGGGCCAAGCTGGATCCACACCAGGGCTTTTTGAAGTTTCCGGTGCACCACAGCCCTCCCAGCCCCACAGCTGCTCCGGGGACCGAAGCCCTCGGCTCCCTCCCGGCCCACACCGGCGGGAGCGGGCTGTGACCTCTGCTCCGGCAGCACCCGGGGCTCTGAGCACCACCCCAGGGCTGCCCCAGGTGACTCCCAGGAGCCCACCGAGGGCCCAGCGAGGGGCTCCCCTTCCCTGGTGACACGGAGGTGCTGAAGCCTTTGCAGATGGTTTTTGACGAGGCTGCTGGGTCGCAGTTTTCGGCTCGGTGCAGGTTCGGCCCTCGCTGACCCCAGGAGAGGCTGTCCCAGGGCTGCCTGTAGCAAGGAGGGGATGGTTCCTCCGGCTGCAGCGTAACCACGTTCACGGCCAGCTGATAGCCATCTGCTCCTCTGCCAGCAGCTCCTCCAGCCTAAATAGCTCTGATCCCTCCTGCTGTTTACTCCCAGATGTATTTATAGACCAGCTCTCTCCCAGCCTTCATTTTCCTAGACTAAACAACCTCAGCTCTTTCATGCTTCTCTCCTAAAACCAGCTCTCCTTCCACCCGCCTGTCCCTGCTCTGCCCACGGAGCCCCTCACGGTGCCCGGGGGTGAGCAGGGCTGGGGCAAGGCCAGCTCTTGGCAGTGCCCCCTCGATGGCATGGGGATGAGCCAGTCCCCACTGTGGCCACCCTGCCAACAGGGATTGTCCTTTATGAGGCCATGGTGGCCACTCCTGTGTTCCCACACTGCTCTCCCGTTGCTGTTTCACCTTTCATGGACACCTCTGGGGGGCCGTGCCTGACCTTGCCCTAATATTTCTGCCAGCCCAGCCCTTCCAGGCTGTTTTGCTCATTCTCTGTGCCTGTGGTGTTGGCCTGTGCCAAAGGCAGAGTGGCAGCAGGACCATGGCTGTGCCTGTCCCCTGTGCTGGTACTGCCGGGGCACATCCAGTCCTGTGTCCAGTCCAGGGCCCCTCAGGACAACACAGACCCTGAGGGGCTGGAGCGTGTCCAGGGCAGGGAACGGAGCTGGGAAGGGGCTGGAGCCCCAGGAGCGGCTGAGGGAGCTGGGAAAGGGGCTCAGCCTGGAGAAAAGGAGGCTCAGGGGGGACCTTGTGGCTCTGCACAACTCCCTGACAGGAGGGGGCAGCCGGGGGGGGTCGGGCTCTGCTCCCAGGGAACAGGGACAGGAGGAGAGGGAACGGCCTCAGGCTGGGCCAGGGGAGGCTCAGGGTGGACATCAGCAGGAATTTCCCCATGGAAAGGGTGGTCAGACCTTGGCAGGGGCTGCCCAGGGAGGTTTGGAGTCCCCATCCCTGGAGGTGCCCAAGGAAGGGCTGGAGGTGGCACTCAGTGCTCTGGGCTGGGGACAAGGTGGGGATTGGGCACAGCTTGGACTCGATGATCCTGGAGAGCTTTTCCAGCCTCAATGATTCCACAACTCTGTGATTCTGTGCCTGTTTTCTCTCCCATTTGGCACTCCAGCGAATTCCATTAGCAAGGCCACAGTCTCTGGACCAGCTTCAGCACCTGCCTTTGAGCCACAGCTCATCCTCCAGCACATTCTCTTACTGCCCTCCCTCTCAGCTCCTCCCCATCCACCAGTCCAGCCTCTGCCCCTGTTTCCCCACCTTCCCGCTCTGTTTCCACGCAGCTCTTTCCCACCCCCTTTGCCAAATGAAGCGCAGATGGACAAACCCTGGCAGCAGCCCCGGCGGATGCACCGAGCACGTCTGTGGTGCTGCAGGGCAGCGTGGGCAGCCTCCGGGGTCGGCTGTTCCCGAGGCTCCGAGGGACACCAGGCACCTCTGTGTCCGTGGACTGGTGGAGGAGGCCTTGCTCCCAGTCACCAGTGCAGACACAGGGTCCAGACCCTGGGGACTGATTCCTGATACCCACTGGCACCGATGCCTCTGCTCCAGGCACCCTCAAGGTCCCTGTCTGGAGTTTGGCAGCCACCGAGGGAGCAGTGGGCTGGTTCGGTGTGGTGGTGAGGAGACCAAGGGCACCCGTAAAATACCCCTCAGTCCATTTATCAGCTGGTTTAGGCCAGATCCTGCAGCCAGATCCTGGCAGGATGCATTTTTAAAGGAAAGCTGCTCCTGGTGTAATCAGAGCCTGGGAGGCTCAGGCTGGGGTTGCTGAAGGTTCAGATATTGCACACAATCCCAGAATGGCTGAGTTTGTAAGGAATCACCGGAGGTCACCAGTCCAACCCTCCCTGCTCAGGCAGGGCCATCCCAGAGCACAGGGCACAGGATTGTGTCCAGAGGGCTCTGCAATATCCCCGCTGAGGGAGCCTCCAGCCCCTCCCTGGGCAGCCTGTTCAGGGCTGGGCCCTGCCCAGGGCAGGAGTTGTGCCTCCTGTGCAGGGCAATTGCTGGGCTCAGGCCCTGCCCGTGGCTCTGGTGCCACTGCTGGGCCCCAGAGCAGAGCCCGGGCCCTGCCCTGAGCCCTCCCTGCAGATCTGCACACCATGGTCTCTGCTCCCTCCCCTCCTGCCAGGGAAGTCACACTGCAGAGGTCCTGTCACTCCTGGCAAGGGGGACAGGCACCCACAAAGAGGAGAACCTCCACACCACGGCTCCTCAGAAGGCCACCCGAGGGTCTCCCTGCCCCCTGGGGCTCCCCAAAAGCCGATTGATGTCTGAAGCCAAAAGGTTTCTGCCCAGCACGAGGTGGTGGCTGCGTGAACCTCACGGGGACAGCACAAACGAGGTCCCAGCCCGGCCTGGGAGGCTGCAGCAGCCTGAGGCACAAACGTGGTTCACGGGAGTTCACTGAGAGCGAGAGGGGTGCGGGATACTGTCCCAACCAGTAACAGTGCTTTCTGGTCTCAGGAAGAGCCAGTTTCCTAAATCTGAGAACAATTACGACCGAGATTGTCTTGGAGGAAAAATTTAAACAGAACAAAATGGGAACCATGGCTGGGAATCATTCAGAAATACTTTCCAAAGAGCCCGAGTGTTGGCCGGAGGCAGCAGAGCCTGGACGATTGCGAGACCCATCAGACCTCCCCGGACTGGCAGCTCATCCCCGCCGCCCCGGCCAGAGACCTCGGCAGCGCTGCTTGCGGTGCCCGTCCGCATCACTGCTTTCTAGGAAAAGCGGCTCCGAGGAGCAGCAGCCAGCAGCGCTTCGCCCCGGGGCTCACTCGATTGTCTGCCTGAGTCCCCACCCAGCTCCGAAGGGAGAGAGTGGAGCTGTGCCCAGCCCTCCCTGCGTGCCCTCGGGCTCGGGCGAACTCCTGCTCCTCATTAGGAGAAGCAGCTGCAGCAGGGGATTTGTTTTCTCCTGTGTTTGCCCTCCTTTTTCTCAGCCCCGGGGCCTGTCCGTGCTCCCGTCCCAGAGCCCTCCACCTCCTCAGGAGCCCTGAGACACAGCCCGAGTCTGAGACAGCCGTCAGCGAACCGGGGCTGCCCAGGGTGTCCCGCCTGGCCCAGCGGTGCCCGGCAGAGCTGATCAGTCCCCGAGGACACCTGGCAGCCACTTGGTGTCACCTTTGTGTGCAGACAGCCCGGCCCCACGGCTGCAGGGCCATCCCGGACACTCGTGGGATGAACATCACCCACACAACGGGAACAGGCTCCTCTCTGAGCTGAAGATGCAAATGCAGCAAACACAGGTCCCGTGACAGATGGGAAAAGAGACATTTTGAGCTGTCAGCACCTGACGGTGGAAGGAAAACAAGGAGAGACACCACCCCTGTGGAGGATGGTGAGGAGCCAGCTCAGGCAGACCCAGCTGGGCCACGGGACTGGCACCACGGAGAGGCCATGGTGGGCTCTGGGAAAGATGAAAGCTCTCTGCACTTAATTTCTACCCCTGCTAAGCTGTGTCTAGGTTATCCCCTGCCTGGGAGAAGCAGGGGCAGCACGGTGCCAGTGGGCATCCAGCTGTAGTTCCTGGGGACAGGGGCTGTGCCAGGCAGAGCTTAGACAGGAAACACTCATTTGCTCTGACAAAAATGTTTATTTTGTTAGGAAAGAGACAGAATGTCTTAACTTCACTAATGCAATATAAGAGTTTTGCTCATAAAATTGAATTAATTTCTATTAGGAAACTCTGCCTCTGCTGCTCTCCATGGCAGCAGCCACATCCTCCTACCCAGCTCTTCCACCCACCACTGCTGCTGGATTTGGATACAGCCAGATCCCCTCTGTTGGAAGAGGGAGCTGGAGGAGCCCCAGGTGCAGTGGTGATGGCCAAACATTTCTCTCCCAGTGATGGTGCCGTGGCACCAGGACGAGTGCAAGGAGCTCCAGGTGCTGCTCCAAGGAAGTGGATGGTGGCTGCCAGCACTGCAACATTGTCACTTGTCCCTTATCCAGGTGCAGGAGCAACTCTGGGGCAGGGGGTGCTTCCTGCCCATCCATCAGCACTTCCCAGTGCTGCTCCCAGGAGACTTCAGGGAACCTCAAGCAGCTCAAAGGCTGGTGGGATCCCAGTAGGGGTGCTGGGGGTAGCTCTGTGCCCTCAGCCTGGCTACAGCAGAGGGGTCAGAGGCTCCAGAGCACCCCCTCTCTACCTTTCCATGGGGACAGCAGTGCTGGCACCTGCACCTGGGAGCCTTTCCCCAGGAGCTTGACCACAAGCTGTGCAGCTGCAGCATTTGGTGCCCATGTGTGCTCCTCCGAGCCTCGTCCTCTGCAAACGTGGACCAGACACTCGCAGGGAGAGACACCAGAACAGATGTAAACAGGAAGGGAAGCTGCAAAGATCTGTCTCTCACTCAGCTGCTCCCCAGCGAGTGATTTATTTTGGGTACCCAAATGCAGGTCGACATTCCGATGACAGGAGGTTAATCCCAGCCGGATGCTCCCTGTGCTGAGGCCGAGCGCTGCTGTGTCCCAGCAGATCGATGCTCTTGGGCCAATGTCCAGCCCAGCCCAGCCCAGGGAGGTCAGCAGGTCTGACCTGACTCCTCTGTGCCTCGCTGCACTTGCTGTGCTGTGGATGCTGGTCCTAGTTGGAAAGCAGAGCTCTGCTCCTCCGAGGAGTGCCAGGTGTGCGGAGCCGATCCCCTCTGCTCTTGGCCAGACCCGGGGTCTGAGCTCTCTGAAGGGACAGGCTGTGCACTGCAGTCAGAAACAACTCCTCTCCACCGTGGTTTTCCTGGTCTCCTCAAACACCTCCCTGTTACTTGCAGCTCAGAAGTTTCCAGACAGGAATATCCACCCATTTTCTTTTCTTCCCCTCCACTTTTCAGGGCCATAAAAATCCAGTGTGTCTAGGATATGTATTCATTGCACTTTTCCATTTCCACCCGCAGTTTTCCAAACCTCTTCACCTCTGGAAGAGCTACAGAAGCAGCAAAAGGAAAACTGAAACCCAGGAACGCACCACAGCAGGGCTGTGCCAAGCATAAGGACTTTGAGAGGATCAGCAGGACAGAGGAAAAAGCCTCTTCAGAGTTGTTTGGAGAGAAACAGATCCTCTTCCCCACAAGGATCAGCTGTGTGATGCTGATGTGCAGCCAGAGCGAGCCCTTGGCCCCACAGCCTGAGGATGCTGATCTCCTGCGCCTTTTCTTGGGGCAGTGGGAGCCGTGGAATCCCCTCAGGGGTCTCAGCCCCTGGGTTTTAGAGGACGTAGGGGTGGCTGCTGACCCCGCTCCCAGCTGTGTGTCCAGCAGGACGGGTGTGGGCAGGAGCAGCGCTGCCCATGGAGAAGGAGCTGTGTGTGGATGGGATCCCCGAGGCTGGCACTGGGCTGCCGTGGGGATGAATGTGGAGGGAAAGGCAGGGAGAGCTCCGTGTGCCTGGAAGCGGACACTGGAAAAGAGGAGTGGACAGAGAACATTGCCCTTCTTCCCTGGATCTGAGCTGACACCGAGCACCACCTCTGCACCCCCTGAACCCACATTCCTCGCACCCAAGGGTGTCCCTGGAGGATCCCACTCCCGTGCTGAGCCATCCCCCGGTGCTCCTGCTCTCCTGGAGTGCTGGGTCTGTGCTGCAGGATGGGGACCGGCTCAGCGCTGCACACAGGGCAGGTGCACTGCACACAGACCTGGGACACCTGGAGGGCTGCAGGCTGCACCTAGAGACACATCTGGGCACATCTGTGGGTTGGAGAAGTCCTGTGGGACTGGGGAGAGGGGCCGGCACTCCTGTGCTGTGCTCACAGGCTGAGCGTGGTGGAGCCACAGGAACCTCATGGCATGTTCTGCACATGGCCCAGCCCCAGGTTCAACACGAGCCATCTGGACTTGCAGCAGCACCGAGGGCTTTTCAAAGAGCGTCCCGTTCACAGCAACCAGCCTGCAGGCTGATGTTCTCCAGATGACACTGTTGTCTTTGGAAAGCCTCCTAAACACTTGAAAAACACCTTCAGCCATACTCCGACGCAGCCGAGCGGGACCGAGATTAGAAACTGCACTTGACAGTGCTCAATCTGTCCAGTGGGATTAAAACCAGATCCAGTTCACGTCTCTGCAATTACACACCTCCCTTCCATAGGCAAAGGGCTCTCTCTTTCATCTGACATCAGGGTGTGCACTTTTTATTCCTGCTTAAGCCGCAGCTGAAGGGCTCTTGAGAGTATTTCAATGCAATCGCAAACTATTCTGGACAGATGTTGCACAAACTGGTTTCAAAACAGTGGTGGTCCTGACCACGACAGCCCAGAGTTTAATATTGTTGGATTCCGGGATCCTACTGGGACAGCAGACTGAGGATTTTGACTTCTACTGCACCAAATCCATGAAGGCAGTGCTGATAAGGCTGTGTGCTTGAGTCAATACCGCAAGGGAAAGCACCTCACAGGGAAAATGGGAGCCCTGGCTGAGTTATGTAGGGCTGGAGGGGTTGGAGAGGTGGGTGAGAGCTCTGGGATCATCCATTTGCAATGGGGACACAGCAGCAGCCTCTGAGGACATCATCAGCCACCAAACACTCGTCTCTCAGTAACGCAGCCGCTGAGGATGAGCACAGCTGTTGTTCATAGTCCACACCCCAAGAGAACACATTGGAAACCGTTGGTTTCCCCAACTTTATTTTTTCCTGGGTGGCCGCAGAGTTGTCACTGGACATCCTGGCATCATGCTGACCTTTAAAATGGACCTTTTAGGAACTTGATCACCTGCCAGTGAGAGCTAAGAAATTTCCCTCCAGATCCTGCAAGAATCCTGATGTTGTTCCCAGGAGGGGCTGCAGCTCCTCATCTTCCCTCTGGGCACTGCAGTCGCTTCCCTTCCCAGCAGAGGGATTGTCTCTTCCTGGAGAGGTGTCCCTACAGACGTCCTGGGGCAGTCTGTGCATGAGACCTGGGCCAGTGGTTTGGGATCAGCTCTGGGCAGAGGATTCTCCTGGGAGCCCTCCCTGGTCTCTTTTCCAGGATAACTTCGTGGAGGGGGAGGCACAGAGCTGTGGGGGAATCATGGAATCAAGGAATCATAGAAAGGATTGGGTTGGAAGGGACTTCAAAGCTCATCCAGTGCCACCCCTGCCGTGGGCAGGGACACCTTCCACTGTCCCAGGCTGCTCCCAGCCCCGTCCACCCTGGCCTTGGACACTGCCAGGGATCCAGGGGCAGCTACAGCTGCTCTGGATGGAAAAGAGGGAAGAGGCTGAGACAGCGCCATGGGAATCCAGAGAGCACCAAGGTGCTGGGGGAAAGGGAGGAGCGGCCTGGAGATGTGCAGAAAACTGGAGGCTGTTGAGTGATCAAAGGCAGCACCGGGGGGTATTCGGGGCTCTAATTGGGCCCAGGAATTAATGAGGATCCCAAAATCAAAGCTGAGGGAGCTGGCTGGGGAATCCTCGTTTAACACCCACAGAGCCAGTCTGGTTCTGCCAGCGTGGCGATCATACCTGGGGGGAAACGCTTCCCCGGGGAAGGGAAGGAAAAAAAGGAAAAGAAAAAAGAGAAGAAAAAAGAGAAGAGAAGAGAAGAGAAGAGAAGAGAAGAGAAGAGAAGAGAAGAGAAGAGAAGAGAAGAGAAGAGAAGAGAAGAGAAGAGAAGAGAAGAGAAGAAAAGAAAAGAAAAGAAAAGAAAAGAAAAGAAAAGAAAAGAAAAGAAAAGAAAAGAAAAGAAAAGAAAAGAAAGAAAAGAAAAGAAAAGAAAAGCCAAAGAAGGACTCCTCAGAGAGAGGAAAATCTCTCAGTGCAGGATTCCCTGTGGGCACCAAGCAATGGCACACGTAGGGACTGGAAAATCCCCTTGGTGACCACTGATGCAGGCTTGGAAAAGCTGCTGAAAGGAGCTTTTGGAAAAAACTCCTCGTGTTGAGCATAACCACGTCAGAGCTGGATGTGGGGTGATCCTGCAGCATGGGACACAGAGGCAGCATGGAAAAGATCCTGCTGGAGGCTGTTTTGGGAAACATTTCGGGGGGAGAATATGCCAGATGGCAGCGTGGGACCGCGCTGACCTTCAGATGGGTACAGAGATCTGGGGGGAACCCACGGGGGGAACCCACCCCGGCTGCCCGCTCCATGCCTGGACCTGGCTCCAGTGCCCTCGTGGGGAGGAGAGGGACAGGGCTGGGGAAGCTTAGGAAATAATGGCTAACGTGTAATTTTAGAAAATCACGTTGTCCTTTCACAAGAGCAGCTAAAAATGTCCCTCTGGCACTGCAGCAGTTCCGACAGGAACCAGCTGGCAACAGGGAGACGGAGATAGCAAAGCCCTGCAGAAGGGAACTCTTCAGTCTGGGATTGAGTTTGGTGTGAAAATGGCTTGTTCTGCTCTGCCTGCCAGAGGAGAGGGTTTGGAGCAAGCGGCAGAGGTTGGATGTTCCCGTGTTTTCATCTGGATCCTCACCGGTTCCGCTGCACAAAGCCCCACCTTCCCGCATGTGTGCTCCTAATGCCTTTTCTGGGAGGGGCTTCCCGGGACTCCCTGGGGCTGGGCTGTGCATCCAAAATATTTCACAAAAAGATACTGCAAATATTTGGGATGCTGAAGGAAGTGGAGTTCACAGGGATCATATTGTACTACAGGGAAAAATGCCAGAAGAACGGAACCGAAGTCCTGAAAAGCTCTGGGAGGGACTTAAAACAGGCAAATCGTACAGGTTAAAGAGATAAAATAAATAGTTGAGGGAAGGTTGAGCCTCAGCCCCCCGGGAGCTGCCTGAGCTGCCCACCCAGACCTGCTGCCCCGGTGGCATCGCTTGGTCTCCACCCGCACACCAGCGCAAGCCAGCAACGCTCCCTGAACCAGCCGGCTCGTCCCAGGCCAGATTCAGCTCGTTCCCCTTGGAAATGCACGGAAGTGGATGAAGTCACTCCCTGGGGATAACCCCCGGCAGGGGCTGCTGCCCTGCAGGGAAGTCCCACTGGGAGCCTCGGGATTTGGGCTACTTGAACAAGCCAGAGGGCACAGGCTAAGAGAGAAATCTGGGAAAGCCTCTGTGCTGGCTGATCCTCCCTTCAGAGCTGTCAGGAGCCTCGAGGGAGAAGGGGACTGCAGAGGATGCGGTCCCTGGCACAGGCAGCGGAGCCCCTGCACGAGGTGGAACCCCAGGCCGGTAACGCCGCCTGTCCTGGCAGCGTGGGGGGAGAATGCTCACGGACAGGAGTCCCTCCAGGCATCCCAGGCTGGCTCTGCTTGGAATCAGATAAGGGACATGCACATCCGGGCACCCACTGCCCCGGAATCACCGTGGCCGTGGAATAAAAGGTCAAAAAACACAGGACCTCGAATGCTCGGAGCTGTCAAACCAAACAGATGAGGACAGTAGTTCCAGAAATTAGAGACACAATCCAGCGCTGGCATCAAGTCATTTGTATAATTAATGACACACTAGTTCTCAATTAGCATCACTGCAATCCAGAAATAGCATTATTAGAGACTGCAGCGCCCAGTCATGTAATGGCACACACAGAGCTGCGCTCCGAGCCGTGACCCATCTACTGTGCTGGCGACAGAGAACGGCCCCCAACTCCCTGGGAGGAGCTCCAGTTTCTGTGGAGAGCAGGCTAATGAGCCTCAGCCTAATGAGGTCATGGAAAACACTGTCAAACGCTTGAGTGGAGGCTTGACATACCTTCGGATACCTGAGCCATCCCATCCAGATCCCATTCGGCGCTGCTGAATTCCTGGAGAGCTGCCTTGAAACTGCAGGCCTCACCTAAACAGGCTGAGAAACCTGAGCTGGTTCCAAAACCTTCCCTGCTGAAATCTGGGGAGCCCCACAAACCCCACGGTGGGGCCAGCAGAAGGCACAGGCTGGTGGGAAACAGCTCTCCAGGGTTTGCAGACATCAGGAATGGGAAGCACTGGGCAGGATGCTGGGGGGTAACTCCCTGTGGCACCTGGGGGACAGGAGCTGTGCCCTCATGGGTTGGGGCAGACCAGGACTCTGTGCTGGGAGTAGGAATCACAGAGTCAGAGTGCTTTGGATTGGAAGGACCATAAAGCCCACCCAGGTCCACCCCTGCCATGGACAGGGACACCTTCCCCTATCCCACGGTGCTCCAGCTGAACATGTCCAGGGAGGCACCAGCTCCTGCAGTGTCCTGGTTCAAGGGATACATCCCCCACTGGAAATTGGCCTGGAGCTGTGGTGGATTTCCATCCAATCCCCTCCAGCCTTTTTCCTCTGATGTTTGCAAATTGCTGTTAGATTAAAGGCTGCTCTAAGTTCCGGAGTTAATGAAGACAAATCCACTCCTCTGCGGGAATCCCCAGGGAATGTCCTGCCCTCCTTCCATCTCCTGGGACAGCCCGTTCTCCAAACCCTCCACGGAAGAGGGCAGAGAGCTCTCTCTGCCACGGGAGACCTCCCTCTGGAGCACAGCATTCCCAGAGCGCAGGACACGCCGTGAGAAAGCAAAGGAGCAGGGACAGTGGCAGTGGGGACCTGGAGGGGACACAGCTGAGCAGCACCGGGGCTTCGAGGGCTTCCTGGCGTGCCACGGCACCGCCCTGGCTCCACTGGGCACGCCAGCGGGCGGGCTGCAGCCGCCCCGCCGGGACGGAGGCGCTGGGAATGGCACCGTGCGGCGCGGTGCCGGCAGCAGCCGCCTGTCCTTGGCTCCGGCACTCGGAGCCATCTGGGCCTGTCGGGGGCCGATGGAGGAGGGGGGGTCCCAGGGCTGGAGGGAGCCCGGGCGAGCCAGGGGCTGAGCCGGCCAGGGCCACTGGCAGCTCCCAGCACCAGCGCTGGGAACACGCACACCCCCATGTGTCAGCCCAGAGTGGGGCCGAGAGCCAGCCCAGCGCCCGAGCACGGGGACAGCGCTGTCCGCCCCTTGGTCCGGGCGATGCCAGGGGGAGCAAGGGTGGGGCTGGAGCAGGGAAGCACGTCCAGAGTCGTCGTCCCCCCCATCCCGAGGCACCTGGGTGGAGGTGTGCACGGGGGCACCAGACAAGACCTGCACCCCGGGGCTGGGGCCATCCAGACACACCCGGGTCCCGGGATCGGATCCGCCCGTGCCACTGTCCCCGAGTGCTCCGCTGCTGCTGAGCTGTGCCAGGCGTGTCACCGACGGCGTGTTAAGCCCTCATTATGTCTGCTTGTCTAAGTTTAATGGGTTGTGACGGAGCCCTTTGGAGATATCTAAATAATCTCCGCTAATGGATCCCATCTGTTCGTCCTCGAGCACCAGAGCCAGCGCCGACAGCCCAGCCCGGCTGCCTGGGCACCTGCCCAGCGGGCACTGGGTACCCCTTGTCAGAGAGGAGATGTGCTATGGGCCCCTCCCCGGCTTCCCCTCCCTCCCAGCACAGCCAGACAGCGGCACCAGCCACGGGGCCGTGCTGGGAGCGGGGGATGTCTGCGAGGGACCAGCAGGGCTGCTGCGAGGAGTGCAGGGGAGGCTGATGGTTTCTCCACTGCTCAGATCTCAGTTTCCCTTTCTGCTCTGGCTCAGCTGCGGTGGGATCTCGCCGGGACTCCCTAGCATGAGCAGGAACTCGGGTGAAGATCGGTGAAGAACTCGGGTGAAGACCGAGCCCGTGCCGAGGCTGGGAACGCCTGGATGAGTCCTGGCCAGGGGGTGCAGGGACAGGATCAGCCTGCGGGGGCGGGACGCAGGGAGGTCAGTGAGGAGCTGGGCAGGAAGACCCAGCTCCTGTGCAAGTCCTGCAAAGGACGGTCTCTCCTCGGCGGCAGAAGGGAGCAGGAGGTGACCTTCAGAGCACAAAGCTTCCAAGAAGGACGTAACAGGGAAACACAATGACTGGAAGTGTCCAAGGCCAGGTTGGATGGGGCTTGGAGCATCCTGGGATAATGGAAGGTGTCCCTGCCCGTGGCGGGGAGTGGGACTGGATGGGTTTTATGGTCTCTTCCAACCCAACCCATTCCATGATTTCTATGTCTGGCATTCAAGGGAAAGCCAGTTCCTCTGAAGCCAGGCTCCAACAAGTCTCGGTAACAGGTGGCAGAGTCTCCAGACAAAAATTGTTCCACTTCAGTGCTGCAAAATCCACATGGGATGCAAGAGGGGGCTGGAAAGAGGGGGACATGGCAGTGCAGGATAAGAAAGGCAGCACCTACGGCATGGCCAGCAGAGCTCAGTGGGATGAGGTGTGAGCCCTGGCATGGGGGGGCCAGAGGCCCTGACTCCACAGGGAAGAGCTGGAGCCGTGTGTCCCTCCCCACTGTCACGACAGGGTTAACAGCAGACACTGCACAGAGCCGTGGCAGGGGCTGGTCCCGCGATTTTCCATTATCCAGCAGGCCCTCTGTCACGCCGGAGCTATTTATGAGGATCTTCCCAAAGCGGCGCTTGCGTGCTCCAGCCGTAAATCACCAGAGATCATATCTGAGGATCAGCACCAGGCATGAGACCTCACCTCTGCCAAGTCCCAGCTGCAAGGGAGCCATTCCCTCCTCCCCATGCACATCCCTTGGCCGTGCGGATGTCCAGGGAACGGCCGTCCTGGTGCCTTCCAAGGTGGATGTGTCAGTGGAGCTCTTGTCCAGCCCTCCACAGGCAGCGTCCAGACACAGCCAACATCCCTCTTGAAGTGGACTCGGGAGCTCATGGCCCTCTTGTGGAGGGGCTCTCCATGGTTTTGGGCACTGGCCACACTTCCACAGGGACAATCCTGGTGACCCCCCCAGGAGCACCAAGCATGGTGTCCTGCCCGTCCCCAGCCTTGCTGTGGCAGTGGCTTGGCCTCTCCTGGCCCACATGAGCAGAGCTGTGGTTCAGGAGGAGGGTTCCGTGGTGCCAGGGAGTGCAGGCACAGGGCTGAGCCAGCCATGGCATGTCCCGCCTGACATGGGGTGTGTCCGTGGCCTTGGGGCAGCTGGAGGTGTGGTGGGGTCTGGGTGGGGGGCACTGGGAAGAGGCCGGTGCTCATGCCAGAACAGGCTCAGCAGAGATCATCCTTGGCGTTGTGGAAGGGATGTGAGACCCCTGCCCCAGATGTGGGATTGTAAGACAGGGGTGTTGCTCCAGGTGCATCTCCTGAAGCCCCAGGAAGCACTCTGGGTGCAGGGATGGGGTCACTTCCAAAGCACCTGATCATGGCCTAGCCCCACCTCAGCAAACACGGAATCATCTTCCTTCACCCTCACCCAAACCACATTGTCCCTTCCCCAGGGCAGTGCTGCCTCCTCCTCCTTCTCCTTTCCTCTTGCCCCAGGACCTCATCTCCAGCGTCACCTGGAGATGGGCACTGCTGGGCACAGGTCAGTGCCCCTGCTGGGCCTGGGTCAGTGCCACCACCAAAGGCCAAGGGCACCCACAGCTTCCCCTCCGCACAGTGCAGGCACTCACAGAGGTGGGACCTCGCCACGGCCCCACGACAGGACCATCGTTCTGCAGAGCCAGAGCTCTCCAGCCCAGCCCGTCCCAGGCATCCTGGGAACACCAGCTGGGCTGTCCAAGATGCTGCTCCAGCCCCTGCCCGGCCTGGGACTCTCAGGCTGGGTTTCCACACTCTGCCTGCCCTGCTTCCCTGTCTCCAGGCTGGAAATCCCAACTATTGCAGCAGAGTGCGTAGGCTCCTTCCAGCCCAGCTCCACTTGGAGCCCAGCCCTCCCCTCTCCTAGGCCTTCATCCAGCAAAGCACTTAAGTGCTCACTCCTCCCTGAGTGAAACCAGTGGGGCCGCTCACGCCTTTAATTCCAAGGCGGGGATCACCACAACCACTGGCTCACAGATGTCCACGCCAGATCCCATGTCCTGCTCCTTGGATACAGATCCTTGAGGACATGATTTGGTTTTGTTCAATTTTCGCTTTGTCCAGACCCATGAAAACAAGGAAGGTGTAGGACCCAGCCATGGGCACAGCACTGAGAAGCTCAGTACAGCTTCCCTGGTCAGGCCCACGTATTCCATGCCCACCCCAGGGAAGCCCTGCTTGCCAGGCTCCTGTTGCCTGGTTTCTGTGTTCTCCAGGTGGCTGCAGCCCTGCAAGGCTCACAGCTTCTCATTATCCCCCAGCAGAGTGGGCTCTACCCCACCCCATTTGTGGGTGAGAGCTGAGCTTGTCCCCAGAGCTTCTCCCTCCCTGTGTGCTGCCATTTGGGCCTGGGCTGTTGTGCCCCAGCACATGTTTTTCACACATGTGTTCCCATTCCCCTCGAAGCCAGTGAAGGAGAAGTGCCAAGATGCTGCAGTCACAGCATCACTGAAGCCCATAAATATCATGCTTGCCCCGCTCACAACGTGGACAAGAAAGGAGCTGTGACTCGGTCCAGCCCCATTTATCCTTCAGACACCCAGACTGTGGAACATGCTCCTACTTTCCGCCAGATGTTCCGAGTTCTGCTCCTTGTATTGTTTATTTCTTGAGCCTCCGAGCCGGTCCCTGGCCGCGTGTCGTGCTCAGCACAGCTCCTTGAAACCCTTGAGTCAAGGCTTTCAGATATGCTCGTTTGGAAAGTGTTGGGCAAGCAAGGGAAAATTACTGCCCTAGAGATTACATCCTTGACCAGAAAGCTTGGAGCGAGGTCAGGCCTGGTGTGTTTGCACAAGGCTTGGAACACGTGTCCTGCTGCAGCAGCACAGCGCTGCTTGCTCGTGGTGCAGCCAGGGAATGATGCTGCTTCCAAAGGGAAGCATCCCTGCAGCCCGGGCAGGGACCCCCAGCCCAGCACCATCCACGGGGACAGTGTTTCCAGCTCCAGCAAGGAGGAGCTGAATGCAGGAACCACTTTATTTCCAGATGGAAATGGAGATGTTCTGAATGAAAGGAGTTATCAGGGTTTTAGCCCTAAGCAGTTTGGGGTGCTGCCCTTCTTCCCTGTGTTTTTCCTGCTCTCTCCATTCAGCCACTGCCTCACAGATGTCCCTGTGGCCGGTCTGGCGCTCAGACCCTTTCCCTGCACATGGTGAGCAGGTGAATTAGACACATCTGTGCACCAGGAGCTGCTGCAGGGACCGGGCTGGGGGACTTCTGGCTGCCAAGAAGCCCAAGGTTACCTCATTCTTAGCCTGAATTCCCTCCTGCTGTTGCTCTGAAGGAGCTGTGAGGGACAGAAGTTGTGGGGGGACTGTGGCTGCCCCACTGCTGTCGCTGGATTTCAGCAGCACGGACTGCCTGTCTTCGAGGCTGCAGCCCTGGTGTGGCTATCGATGCATTAAGGGGTGTGGGTGCCTTTGAGTGTGGAACCATCCACTCACATTCCAGGGCAGCCAGGGCAGCATCCCGGCAATGCTGGGCACGCACAGGAGCTCCCCAGGCTGCCACACCTTTCCCCAGCACTGGCTGCAGGTCCCCATCTCCTGGGCCGCTGGGTTTCCCTGGGATCACAGTGGGACCACGCTGGTGCCCATCAGAGGAGGAGTGATGGGCACTGGGCTGGGGTGGGCAGCGAGACAAGCTGCCCAGTGAGAGAGCCAGCACTGGGCTGAGCATGCTCCTGGTGCCAGCCATGGCACCTTGCTGAGCCTCCGTGGTACCTGGAGGTCTCCAGAGGCTGAGTTACAACTTGTGAACATTCAGGCTCACACAAGTGACGGCCACAAAGGGCTGGAGCAGCGTGGGAGGAGCGTGTCCATGGCTGCAGCAAGATCTGCACGTGGGCTTCCCAAGCCAGCAGTGCCTGACGCACACACGGGGCTGCTGGTCCCACAGCCAGCTGGGGCTCCCAGGAGCCACAAAACCAGGCTGGAGCCACCAGAGCAGGTGATGCTGGCGGGGCTGGCAAAGCCCTGGTCTGCACAGGGTCCCCAAACTCACTGCAGGACAGCACGGTGCGGAGCCCAGCCTGCACACAGCGTCTGGCAGAGGCACCGGGTGATTCATGTCCAGCCCTTCCCCAGTCTGGAAACATTCTTGGCATGTGGCAGCTCCCAGCCGCCCCTCTGGTTAACCCTGGTTTAGCCCAGTCTGGCAGGAGATGGGGCACACGTGGCTCAACCCTTTGGTCTGCCCAGAGCCAGAGCCCTGCAATGCCCCCAGAGCCCTGCAATGCCCCCAGTGCCCTCACCAGAGCCCCCAGCTCTCTCCTCTGCAGCCCCCAGCTTGAGAAGGAGCAAGGCAGTGCTGGCACGGGTAAAAAGCCAGGAGGAAGGAGCTTTCCCAGCTCTCAGAGACCCTGGTGGGGGCACAGGGGTGCTGCTGGTCTCCTCTGTGGTTGGGAATAGGACAGAGTCGTGAGAGGGGTGTTGGGGTGAGCAAAGCAGGATGTCCTGAGAGAAGGCAACGTCTCATTTTATCTGATTGCACTGGGAAAATGCTACAAAACAGGCACTAGGCCTGTGCCTGGGCTGCCAGCAGTTCCAACAAAACCCAGTGAGGCCAGCAGGAGCACAAGGGCTGGGTGTGCCGATGTGCTGCATGCGCTGGTCAGCAGCACCCACAGCCTGACCTTCTCACCCCACACCAGTGCTGGCCAGAGGGGACAGTGACCCCGGGGTGAAGGGCTGAGCCCCCACGTCTGCCCAGCCCTCTGGAGTGACCTGCCCTGCTCGGGGTGGCCCCAGCACTGGGAGCCGTGCCAGCCCCACGAACTCAGCCCTGCGAGGCGTTAGCTCATCTCCCCACTGCTCACAGGGCTTGGCAGACACCTTCCTTCCTGCCTGTTTGGGATCCAAAGGGATGATCCCAAGCCCAGGCTGGTCTTGCTCCACCCGGCGAGGGAAGACAAGCCCTACCTGGCAGCCCACGCTCCCCGAGCCCATCAGCGTGTGGGTATCCGCCCTGGAAGGTTCCATGCCTCGGATTCAGTGAACCTGCCACGGAGGCAGCAGAGGGTGAGGCTCCAGCATCCCTCCTGGACACAGTCCTGGGATGGAGAGGCCAGCACCTGGACAGACACCTGTGCCCAGGGCAGAGCTGGACATGAGCAGCCAGCACACGGACACAGCACTGAGCTGGAGCTCCAGCAAAGCTGGAAGCAGAGCGTCCAGCGGTGCTCGGGCACAGGGGACGGGTGGCCACTGTCCCCTCCACACTGGCCAGGCCAGGGTGGCCGGAGCAAAGGGAGCAGCCAGCGCAGGAGGAATGTGCTGTTGCATGGGAGGGAGGAGATCACAGCAAAGGAATGTGCTGTGCCACGGCCAGGGCTGGGGGGAGCGCGAGAGAAAGCAGCAGGCAGGAAAAATAAACTCTGTCTCTCCCAGGGCTACGGTCCTCTGGTCACAATTTTTTTCCCTTCTCCCTCTTAAATAAAAATGACGTCAGCCATTGTTCTGGCTGCACAGGGGCTGCCAAGAGCTCTGGCTGTTCCTCAGTGTCCTCCAAGCTGTGCTCACCTCCCCAGGCCAGGACCGAGGACATGAGGCTGTTGGTTGGGGTCACCCTGTCTGCTGCTCCCTGCAGGTCCAGGGGTTCAGGATGCACCAGCATCAACCAGAATCATCAACCCACTGCCCTGTCCTTCACCTGATCCACGAGCACCACCCCACTGTGGCAGGACGTGTCACCAGCACCATCTCCATCAGCCTTCTTCAGACCCTCAGCAAGCCTGGAGCCTCCAAAACCCCCCGGGCTGGTGGCCCTGAGCGCCGAGCTGGGAACACTGCCCGGGCAGGAGCGAGGGGGGAGCTTGGCAGGTCCGAGATGGTCCCCACGAGGCTGCGCCTGGCACAGGCTGCTCTCTCCTCTTTCCACCCCTGCAAAGGCACGGGAGCTCTGCAGGAGCCCTCACCGGGGCAGAGCTGGCCCGAGGGGCTGGCAGGGAGTCCCTGTGACAAATTCAGGATGAGTACAAACCCCTGGTGTACTGCAGGTGGAAGGAGGATGTCTCTGTGTGTGTGTGTGTGTGTGTGTGTGTGAAATGGGGGGGCTGCTCCAAGATCCTGACTCAGCCATACGGAGTCCCACACATCTCAGGCTGTGCTCACAGGGTTCAGCTCCTGCTGCAAACACAGCAAACCCCTCTCTGTGCCCTGGAGGAGGGAGCAGCCGTGTCACAGCCCCCTGACTGTCACACAGGGGCTGGCTGTCACACCTGGGGGACCAGCAGCCCACTCAGAGCACCGGGTCAGCCCAGCCCAGCCCAGCCTGCTACGAGCACTGTGGATGCAGCCCAGAAAGCCAAAATCACAGAAGAGCCCACAGGGGGCTTGGCCCATCCCACCCCTCCATGTCCACCCCAGCTCATCTGGCAGCTCCAGGTGGGTGCCAGGCAAGCAGCATCCAGCTCAGGAGCTTGGGATAGTGCCTCAAGGCCTTCCCTGGAACAACACGTGGGCCACTGCGCTCGGGAGAAACCTGGCCCAAGGCAGAAGGGACTGGAGATCCTCCAGAAACAGGACTTGGAACACATCCACAGGTGAAGACCCACCACTCCAGGAAGGCTGAACGCAGCCTGTGGCCACGGCAACAAGTCTGGAGGGGCAGGGTGCAGGAGGGAACGAGGCTGGTGGGACAGCTGGACCCTGCTGCACAAAGCACAGCAGGAGCGGGGTGCGAAGGGAAGCGATTAGGGGAGAACTGCGGGGAGCTCTGCCTGTGGAGCCCCTCAAGGCCAGAGATGGATGGAAAACGTGTCTGAAAGGATGATGTCCCTGCACAGCTGGGACACTGTGCCACCCTCTGGGCAGGGCTGGGCAGAGACAGCCGTGGAGCAGATGGCACTAGAGAGGCCAGGCTGGTGCCATGAACAGGGGTCAGGACTGGGCTCCTCTGGCAAGTGAGGCAGGCTGGGCTGCACGAGCAGGGGCTGGCCAGCACACCAGTAGAGGCTGTCCTTGTCACCAGTGGGACCTGTCACCTGTGGGTGCTTCAGAGCCCGCTCCATGGTTGGGGCAGGGGTCAGCGTGTGTCCCTCGATCACATCCAATTCTGCCCTGTGCTCGTGGGCACACGAGACCAGGCTGGTCCTGAGCCCCCCTCCGCTTCACCACTCTGTCATTTCCACAAGTGCCACCTCCTCTTGCCCAGACATTTCCTTAAAGAAAAGCTCAGTGACACCAAGGAATTATGGACTTGTTCTTCCACATCATTTTCCATGAGCTGTTAATATTGATTTCTTCCTGGGCCGAGCCCAGCCGTGTGCTCAGGCAGCTCTCACCCATGGACACTTCTCTCCCTCTAAAGCCGGGACAGTTTTCCATGGTTGTCATGCACTTCACTGTCCCGTCCACCTGTTGTCATGCCACAGGGTCCCTGTCCTCCTGCATCACTCTCAGGGTGGGAACCATCATCTTCAGTCCAGCAGCAGCTGGGTTTTGTCACAGCTTGTCACAGCTTGTCACAGCTCTTTTTCGTGTCTCGGCCCAGCAGCCTCTCCCAACACCATCAGCTCTGGGCGCCCTTGACCAGGCTGTGTTCCCACGTGGCACTGAGGGTCCTCCCTGTGCCTCTTGCTGCCCCACCTTCACCCCAGCATGGGCAAGGGACTCTGTGCAAAGGGGGGACACCCCCAGAGTGCCACCACTCCTGCCACCACGTCCCTGACCCATTTCCAGTGCCCATGCCCAGCCCTACAGCCAGTCCTTCATCCGGCCACCGCAGAGGACAGGTGTCACGTCCCCTCCACGTTCCCTGCTCCATCGCTCTGTCCCTGGGGGACTCTGGCAGGGAACAGGGATGTTGTGCTGACCTGTCATGGTGAGTGTCCCTGGCTTGCCACCAGATCCACAGAAAGGAATTGGGGAGCTCAGCCACCTCTGGGTGTCCCCTCCACAGAGACCAGAATGTGTCCCACACTTTTTCCTTGAGATTCAGTCCTTTCCAGTCCCAAAGGCTGTCCCCTCTGGCCAGGGAAGCAGAACATTTCCTTCTCCCTCTGCTCACTTGTTCATCCCCGGCAGCATCGGGATGTGTGGGATGGACGCAGGGCCAGGGTGGCCGTGCAGGGCAGCGGGAGCCCCACTGTGTCCCCAGGCCAGGACTGTCACCCCAGCCCTTCTCCTCCTCTGTGTCCCCAGGCCAGGACTGTCACCCCAGCCCTCCTCTGCTGTGTCCCCAGGCCAGGACTGTCACCCCAGCCCTTCTCCTCCTCTGTGTCCCCAGGCCAGGACTGTCACCCCAGCCCTCCTCTGCTGTGTCCGCAGGCCAGGACTGTCACCCCAGCCCTCTGCCTCCACTTGCATAACTGTGGTAAACAACTCCCCACATGAAAAGCGAGAGGGAAGCATGGAAAGCAAAGGGAGCTGTTTCCAATTCCAGGCCTATTAAAACTTGTCCTTCCTGGAATGAGAAGAAAAATATGGTCTTGATCCTGGAGATAAGGCCAGCAACAGTTAACATGTGAGAAGTCTGTGAGGATTTGGGGCCATCCCGGTGTCTGAAGGGGAGCGAGGATGTCCCCAACACAACTTGTGCAGGTCAGCTGGGTGCTGTGCTGTGCTGGGTGCCCAGGGACGCATCTGCTCCTGTCCAGGATTGCACGGGAAAGGTGATGGGGTAGAAACCTTATCCAAGAAGTGAGAAATTTGAGCATGGGGAAGAGGCCTGGAGGTGTCCTTCAGTGGAGAGATTGTTCTGCGCTGCCCAGAGGTGCCAAGCACTCCTTGGGCTCTGGCAGAGCTCTCCCAGAGCCTCTGCCTGCACACTGAGCACACGCCAAGCAGAGCAAGCCTGGGGACCATATCCTTCCTTCTTCTTCCCGGGCTGGAGCATCTCCTGAAGCTCTGTCTGCGACCGCAGGCTTTGGGGAATTAACAATGAGACGGCAGCACCACCGTGGGCATCCCAGAGCCTGGGGCTCTGATGTTCCTCACCATCAGGAGCCCACCACGCTGCAGGGGGAGCAGATCATTTGCTGTCCCACCTTCACCAAACAGAGACGCTTCTCCAGAGCTGGAGAGAAATTCTGGGTGCTCTCCAGTGGCGGCACAATCCCACCCTAAAGCAGAGGGAACTCACTGCAGTGTTTCCCCACGTGTGGCTCTGCCAACCTGCTCAAGGCTGTGTTACAGGCTGAGGAAAGTAATTTTCCTTGACCTTCTTGGAATAACTGATTTTTGCAGAAATATCCAAAGTCTCCAGTCAGCCATGCTCAGAGCAGGTCTAATTCTAAAGCTGAATCCATTGGCTCAAGGCTTTGTCCATGAGCAACCTGAACTGGCCCCTCTGCCAGGGCTGCGTGACAGTTTTTGTGTCCTTCCTTACCTGCAGCTCCTGCTTGTTGCCCATTTTCCCCTTATTCCTCACTCCTGAGGAAAGTCTGGCTCTGTCTCCTCTGTAGCTTCCCTTTAGGCAGAGGAAAACACAATCAGATCCCCCTTTCCACCTCTCTCCTCCAGGTGGAACAACCTCACCTCTCTGTCTCTTCTCACACATCTTCCCTGCAGACGTTGGCCATGCTTTGGCTACCACAGCACACCAGCTGGCTATCACAGCACACCGGTTGGCTACCACAGCACACCAGTTGGCTACCACAGCACACCAGTTGGCTTTCCTCACTGGAAGAGCTCACTGCTGATTCATGGTCAGCTTCCCTTCCCTGTCTCCATGCTCTGTGCTGCAGAGCTCACGCACCTGTGCTGATTGTTCTCCAGGCTCTCCTGGTGCATGGATTGCTCTATCCCAGACTCAGGACTTGGTATCTCTCTCTCTCTGTTGACCCTCATGACTTTCCCACTGTCCCACCCATCGAGCTTGTCAAAGACTGTGGGGCCTCAAGGTCCCTTTGAGTGGCTCGATCTGAACCTGGACGATTGCTCCTTCCAGCGCGTTCTCCTGCACAAAAGCTGCCGGACTATTCCCGGGATCACTGCTGCTGCTGTTTTTGCAGACCAGTACAACATTTGCTTCACTCCAGACTTCTGGAAAGCAGTAGCTTCCATGTTAAATTGTCTGCTCCAGCAGACAGAGCAGCTGCTGCATTCCTGGTCTCCCCGAGCTGTCTCAGCTCCACCACGTGGATCTGGCAGTTTCTTTCTTAACGTCTCATTTTGTTCCAGCGCTTTTCCTTCTGCTACCTCAGGACTGAGACCCACGTCTGCTTTGCAAACATCTGGGATGGCTTAAGGACGGATTTCTGCCTGCTTGTGGGATGGATCATGGAAGCACTGCTTCTCTGCTTCAGCACAAATTCACCCCAGTTAAGCTGAACGGTCAAAAGGACACAGTTGGGTTTCCAGGTGCTGCCCTAAAGCAAATCTGGGGGTGCTCACACATCCTTTTCTATCCCTAAAGCTGTTGACAGGATCTTCCAATGGAATGAGGAAGGAGGCAGAGGTTATGATTCCATTTCAGTCCAGGCCAGTGTTCAGCACTCCCTCTCCAGTTGAATTATTCCTCCTGCCCCAGGGCCCTGGAGATGCTGGTTTCTCACCAGGGAAGCCAAACTAGAGGTGCTGGAAGTTTTCGGGGGATCTTGTGGATCCAAGTGGTGCCGCTGCTCCAAGGAGCCATCTCGGGCTCACAATAGCTCCAGGATGCTGGTGGTCTTCCCTTGGAGGCACTGAGATCTCCCCTTGGCTATGGATGCCTTCCCTGCTTCTCCAGAACCCAGGTTGGGGACTTCAGTCAAATTCAAGATGTTTCTGGAATTCCCCTGATATAATTTTTTCCCTGCTCATGGTTTCAAAACTTTTTCCCTGCTGACAGGCCTAAAGTGATTCGTGTTCCTGCCCTCTTCCTTCACTCAAATTTTGTGAGCCCTTTGTGACTTGTACAGATGTTGAAGCAGCCTCTGCATTCAGCTGGAGGACTTTAATTCCTTTTCAGGCATTTTTATCAGCTTCCTGATCCTCTCTAAAATTTCCCATCTCCAGCTCACAACGATCCCTCTCATTTTTCCCATGGTTTCTCCACAGAACACTGACAGGACATTGGAGTGCCTGTTCCTGGCACTCGGGGCTCGTTGCTATAGCACTTTGTCTGTAGCTGCTTGAATGTCATTCCTTGAACAACTGCCCTGAGCTGAGAATCAGCACTTGGACAGAATTCCCTGGGTTTCTGCAGGTGCTGGGTGAGGAATGACATCCCAGCCTCTGCCAGGCATTCAGGTATTTAACTCCTCTTCGCACTGGGAATCAGCGAGACCCAAATGTCTTGGAGACCCTCATTCCTTGGGGCACATCATGGGGTGAACCTTGCCCCTTCATCCTTTCCTCCAGAGACGAAGTCTCAAGAGCCTGGGTCAAGGTCGCCTCTCCACTGGCTTAGTGTGAACTCCAGAAACTTGGACAATGATCCTCTCCAGCCTTGCAGCTGAATTTCAAGGATATTTCTGTATTCACCTCCAACAGCTCTGCCCCACCCCAACGATGCTGGCGCAAAGTCTTCCCAACATCTGACTCATCCACCTCACCAAGGCCTGGCCTTCCTTCTTCAGTGCCCATCACCCGACACCTCTCTGCATCTGGGCACAATCTTGGAGTCAAAGAGTGTCTCCCAGGCTGCGAGCTCTCCTCCTTCACTTCTCCTCTCCCAAAAACACGATCCACCAAAACCAATGAGCACAGGCACAGCACAAAAAATGCAGGGAGCAGCTCCAGCACAACCTGCAGAGTGTGAGCTCCCCTGGAGCTTGGTGGGGGGATGGGCTGAGCCCTCCTCTTGCTGCATGATCTGTGCACAGCACTCACCTCCCCTTCACACAAAAATTTACGGCTCTTTTCCACAGCCTTGTTCAATACCTCTTTATTTAACTCTCATTTGGCACTGGTCAGTCTCATCTTGTCAAACGCTCTTGGAAAATGCCCGGCTGTGATCCAATGCCCCTGGAGATCACCTTTAAGGATGTCAAGCACCACATGTAAGAGCTGTAGTCCCTCCTGGTTTTCTCACTCTTGAGGAGAGCTTGTCTGGCTGAGGAACAGGCTGGTCCCTCACCGAGAGCCAGGCATGGGCTAAGTACAACTCCTCCAAATCATGAAGCTGATTTTGAGCTATCTGACAGCTAGTAAGGATGAGAAAAATGTTTGAAAATAGGAAAACATATTTGTTCTGATGCTTACATAACACAGAAACAGTCGAACAGATTTTGCTCAAACCATCCCCAAATAATTCTTCGTTTTTTTGGGCTGAGGTCAAGCATGAACAAATTCAATCCAAAAGGATATTTTCTGAGCGATGTATAAACAACTGCAAACAGGGGTTTCAGCTGGAATGTGTGTCTCAGCCGTAGCTCAAGTGTTGCAAGAGCAGTTCGAGAGTGCTCCTCCGGGGAGTGCGGTTTGGCGGCGACGGGCGGGACTGAGCTCGGCAGTCTCGCATCCTCCCCTGTTGGAGAGGGCTCCTTTACTCTAAACTTAGAAGTATCTTATGGGATCTGTTCCACTCGTGATGGGGCCTCACTGGCAAGCAGCTCCAGTGTGTAATTGTCCCGTCTGGTAGAAATGTTCCCAATGTTTGACTCCGGCCTGGCCCCCGCTCCGTGCCAGCACGTTGCTGCGATACCGTCTGCAGCCACCCCCGTCAGCCGCGCCCGGCCACATCCTCGCAGCTCTCCTTTTCCACTCATCGGCTTCGCATCTCCCTTCATGTCTCCCCTCGTCGGCCAGGATCCAGGTCCTGGCTTGCCCTGCTCCTCTGGTTCTTGGAGGTGATGCTGAAGTGGGAGGATGGGCTGTGTTATGGGGCAGGAGCCTCCCAGAGGGATGGGCTGCCTGGTTCCCTGTAGCCAGCCTGGTGCCTCTTCTGTCTCCTGGGAGAGGCTGTTGGCACCATGGATGGGGCTGAGGTGGGATGGAGGAGGTCCCAAGCTGTGGTCTCCTCTGAAATGTCCACCAGCTCATGGTTGGCCATAATCTGACCCAGAGAGCCCCTGATGAGCAGGGAGGTCACACCACTGCCTCCCCAAGTCCTTCTTCATCTCGCTGCACCCCCAGGAGCCAAATGCCTTCACGAGCCCCTCTGCCAGGTCAGTCCCTGTCTACAGCCCCGTGAAGGCCCTGGGCAGCGCCAGCTCCAGTGACCACCAGCACCTCCCACAGCTGGCCAGGTGTTGGGGTGTTAGACACAACCACTGCCCTCTGCACAGGCTGAGCAGGTTCCTCTGTGCCTTCCCCAGAACAAGCACAGAGCAGTCCCGGCCACAATATTTTGCCTGGCATGGACATGCTCTAGACGAAGGCGCTTGTTATTCCTGTCGGCTCATCCTGACTTCGTAAGGGTGACTAATGCTTTTTCTGGCTGCGAGAGGGTTTAGGGGCATGTTAACAAAGCGACTGGAAGGAAATGGGCAGCTTCTCCCATACCCCATCGCTGGCAGCACCACCACTCGTCCCGTTTATCCAGGCAGGAGAGCTCCGGCTGTCGGGCTCGTTGCTGGGACCCGCAGAAGTGATGCTTGCGGGGCCACACGAGGACATGGCACCCCCAGGCTGGCAGCCTGTTCCACATGGGGCAGCCTGCCCTCAGCAGCACGTCTGGGCAAACACTTTGTTCCATGTCTGGGATCTCTCTGATACGTCCAAAGAAACCAAACGTGGTCTCAGTCCAATGCTGGGATGGCGCTGGAGCCACGGGCTGAGCACAAGGCACGTCCTATTCATGATTCCAAGGAGAAACTTGAGGCACAGCACTGGAAAACTGCAAAGCTCCTGGAGCTGCCTCCAAGCCCCGTGGAGGCAGCAAACCCTGGCACAAGGTGGGGAGGAGCAGGAGCCAAGAGGCCGCGCAACCAAGTGACCCCACGCCGTGTCCTCCCCCTGTGCTCCTGTCCTGAGCCGTGCTGTCCTGGCAGAGCAGTGGGGACAAGGAGGAAAGGCTCATCCCAGCAGAGAGGGCAGGGTGGAAGAGGCATCCAGCTGTCAGCAGGTGTCCTGTCACAAACAGGCATCCCATCACGGAGGAGAGATCAGATTTTGTTTCCTGTTTCCTTTGAGAGCAACTCCTTTGCTTCCAAACCCATTTCCATTGAGAACTTGGCCTGACACAGTGACAGATCAACATGACATTCTTTCACTCAGAAGACTGCCCAGCACCACAGGGCAAGGTGAACTCAGATGAAATCCAGGAAATGGGACAGCAGGGTGTCCTCTGCTCCGAGGTCATGTGGAGGAGGTGGAGTTGGGGTCTGCCCACTTTCCAGCCAAGGCTTCTCCAACAAGCAGAGAGGTGATCTTCCTGCATGGAGGGCGAGACAGATTTTTGCCATGTTTACAAGAGCACATCTCCAGGCACATACCATGGTCTTTTTTTGGACCCCTCACCCCAAAGATTTCAGTTGGCTGGAGGGCCCTCAACCATTGCTGCAAGATCTGGATCCGGAAAAGCCAGCAAAAGCAGATGTTTCTGGATCATCTGCCAGGACCTAAAGTCTGGCCAGGGGCCTGAGAGTGGCAGAGGCACTGTTGTCCTCAGGGTACAGCCACGTGCCAGCTGCAGCTGTCCAGGTGCTGCTGTTGAAATCTCCTCTCTGGTGGCCACTCTTGCCCACTGGTGGCCACCTCACAATCTGCTTTGGACTGTCCCCAACAGGTCTGGGGTTGCTCTGCTGTCAGTGTGGCCTCCACTGGCTCTGGATCACTGCTTCCATTCCCAGTTCCTCTCCACAGAGGCCCGTGCTGAACGAAGCCCTTGGCTCCGCGAGTGCCTTGGGCTGTCAAGAGGTGCACTCCAGGGCGTCAGGCCTGCGAGGTCAGGATCTGCACTGCTGCCTGGTTTCCAGGGCTTTTGTCCAGGAAAGCAGCAGCCCTGTGAATGTCCCCATCAGGAAAACCTGGGAGTCCCCATTCAGCCCAACTCATGCTGGTCTGTGCACCTCTGACCCAGAGCCCATGGAAAGGGAGGTCCATCCCTGCTGTTGGAGACGACGCCATGCCCAGCCCTGCCAGCTTCTCCTCCTGGCACATCACCTCGGAGCCAGCAGCCAGCCAGGCTGTTAGCACCTCTCTCCTCCCTGCAAAGCAGCCCTGTGCCTGGCTGGCTTCCGCTCTTCCTATCTTCCCTTCCAGCATCCCTCCCATGCCCCTCCCAGTGTCCCCCACTGCGACGACATCAGCAGCAGCTGCCACCAGACCCAGCACATCCCTCTTGTACACTCTCAAATAATCCCCACAGTGCTCAGCGCCGTCATGCAAGGCCTTCACACCCACAAAAACTGGTTTGAATTATTTCCCTCCTCTTCCCCAATCCCCTTTTGGCACTTCCAGATTTATTCCTCCCATTGCAGAAGTGTTTGGGATTCCTCCTATCTCCGAACACGGACTGCATTCGTATGCAGGGGATGTCATTTGATTACATCTGACCCAAGCTCTAATCCCTCTGTATAAAGTCTCTGTTTTGCTCAGTCTGTACTGTTTGCCTATGTTAGGATCTTTTCTGAGTTTCATTAGAGGAAAGACTTGCTTAAATAATTTGGGAAACAATTTGGAAATAGTTATAAAAGCACTGAGTTCAGTGCTGTCAGCTGTGGATTTATATCGCCTTTGTTTGTGAAGATCCAGATGGTATTCTCTGACTATTAAAATGCTTTTCATGATGTTCACAATGATTATGCACTTAGAAATTCCCACAGGAAGCTGAAAACCCACAATCTGTCAGTCTCCTGCTTGAAAAGCCTGTCAGATGAGGGGCTGAACCCACCGCAGCCCTCCAGGTGACAGGACTGCTGTCACCCAGCAGGACCACACCACGCCCCTTGCAGGGTCAGTGCAGGGACCATCCCCTCGGTGACCGGCACCACCAGGCACTTCAGACAAGAGCCACGAAGGTCGGGCACTCATCTCCTTCACGAATCCATCCAGACACATCCCCGGGGAGCCCCAGCCAGCCCTGCTGCAAGCTCCGGATGGGATCTGGCTTTTTGCAAAGCCTGGCCTCAGCTGTGGTGCTGAGTGCTGGGAAACCTGGCACCAAGCTCCTCGAAATCTGACTCTTGACACTTAATGACTTTCTCTCATCCGACGTGCTCTGTTGTTTAACTAGGAATAAAAGTCGGATGTTGACTGCCAGACTCTCTCCATCCTTCTCTTTCTGAAGCGCTCTGCACCACCATCCCTCCCACGTCCTGCTGCTTTCACCATTGCTCATGTTTTTATGCAAGTGCAGCAGTCAGTTCCTCGGGCACACTCTGTGCTCCTCCAGAGCCTGTCCCTGGTCTCACTGAGCTGTGCTGGGATGGTTTGTGCACCCTCTGCCAGGTTTGCTGCCTGGCAGCCTGCCTGCTGTCTGGGTCAGGCGGAGAACACCTCCATGCCACCCGCAAGTGGCCAGGAAGCCCAGAAGATGTCACGCTGTGCAAAAGCCCTATTTGCCCTCCTGAGCCAGGCATGAGGAGCTGGTGGGTGCCCTGATTGCTCCTGCCAGAGCAGGGTTTGCTCCTCCAGACAGGTCACCCCTGCTGACGTACACCAGGAGCCAGCCCCTGCTGTGTCCTCGTACTGTCCACCTGTCCTGGCCCTGGAGCAGCAGTGGTCCCTGTGCCACATCACTGGCTGATACCTCGGGGCTGCCCTACCGTGCCCGAAGCCCAGGGAGCCGAGAGGGTTTGGCCCAGCTGCCCTCTCTGTGCAGCTGCAGGAGGGCTGGGGGCCTTTTTCCAGGGTTACTGCGGTGCATCTCCGCCTCCTCTCCCGCTCTCTCCCCTCTCATCCCTCAGCCTGGGCTCAGGATGGCTGAACTTTCGCCAGTGCTGGAAAGCGGCTTCACCGCCACGGAGACGGCGTTTCCGCCTCTGCAGAGTGCTATAAAGCCACGAGCTGGATGCTCAGTTCCCAGCCTGGCCCTTTCTGTCCAAGACCCAGGTGTGGTGCTGAGATGCCCCAGTGCAGCCTGCCTGCACTTCATCCAGCTCCAAGCACCCCTGGACCAGCCAGCCGTCCCACGGGACCACCCGTCCTTCCTGGGGAAAGTGACCACCTCAGCCACCATGTGAGGTCTCGGATGCCTTGTTTTTCCACCAGCTCTGCCAGGCTGGAAATTGGCTCCAGGTGTTTTTGTTCAGGTCTCGTGCTGGGGAGGGCCGGACTGTCTGCTGGGCTCAGTTGCTCACCAGCACCCAAACCCTCACACTTCATCAGCTCCCCAGGGAGTGCGGCACGGTGGGGAGCACCGGGGGAGCACCTCCCCCTTCACACATCCCGGTCGGGGTCAGCTCGTGGAGAAAGGGAGCATGGACCAGTGTCCTAGGAGTGGCAGTCACACGGGGAAGAGGGTTTTCAGCCTCGAGTGAGTCTCCAGAAGGAGCAGGGCTCCAGGCTGGCCACGCAACGGAGCGCACACGCACGTGAGCATGTGAGCAGGAGCCTCCCGCGGAGCTGAGCACAGGCCCCGTTACACAAAACCACGGCCGGCCAAGGAACGCAGCAGCACCGGCCCTGGCGTGCCAGAGTGAACACACACAGCACCGAGTGCACCTCATTTACAAAGCACCAGCAGACGCACGCTCTAAACACAAACCACATGTTGGCCAGCGCACGCCCTGCGCCTGCGCCCCGCCAGCCACGTGTGGCCCCACGCGCCGTGAGAGCACACACCGTGTTCCCGGGGAGCCTCGAGTGCCCAGGGAGCCTCGTGTGCCTGGGGAGCCTCACTGTGTTCCCAGTGAGCCTCTCTGTGTTTCCAGTAAGCCTTGACGTGTTCCCTGTGAGCCTTGACATGTTCCCTGTGAGCCTTGCTGTGCTCCCTATGAGCCTCATGCTCTTGGTGAGCCTCACCGAGCTCCCAGTGAGCCTCACCGTGTTCCCGGTGAGCCTTGTGTTCCCAGTGAGCCTCGCCACCGTGCAGGACCATGTGCCCCTCTGATCAGCCCCATGATGATGGGGAACCTGCCCTCCATGTGGGGACATCTCCCCTCCTGTCCAGGTACGCCCTACTGGCAATGCCAGAGGGCTGGGAAATGCCCTTGGAGGGCTGTCTCCTGCTCACCCTGGCTGTCTCCTGCTCCCTGGTGTGGTTGGTGTGGGCAGGATGACCCCTCCCTGAGGTGAGGGGCATCTGTTCCAACAGCCCCCAGGCATCCAGACACCCTGTCCTGCTCTGCTGCCCATGCCAGGAGTGACAACAGGGCTGAGGGACATCTCTGATGAAGCAGCAGGAGTTTAAAGACCATTAGGAGCTCTCAGCAGAGGAAGAAACCCCAAGTCCCTCGGATGTGGATGCAGAGCAGCTGTCGCTGCAGTGGGAGGCTGGGAACAAACACCTCCCACCAGAGCAGACCCTGGCACCGAGAGCTGGGACTTGTCTTGCTGTGGACAGAGCACCTTGTCCTCCACACATCCAGCACACCTCAAGGCTGGCTCTCACCTGCAGCCGAGCATTTCCTCAGCTCTTGGGCCTTGTGCACACACTGAGCCCAACCTCGGGGCTCCTCAGGATTCACCCCACTGCAGGAAGGGCTGGTGGGGCTGTTCGACTCCTGTGACACCCACCCCATGCTCCTCTTGTGTCCAGTTAGGGCTCCTCGGGGAGCAGCACTGGTAAGGGTTCTTCTGTCTCATCAGACCCCAGGGGAAGAGTCTGGACCTGGGCTGAGACAGCACAGTCACACCTACAGCATCCCAAGCCAGGGCTATGCCTTTGAAGTGTTTTTTCCTTCAGAAACTCAGCCAGGAGGAAAAGTGAGAAAGCCACCGCACGAGAGTTGGTCAGAAACATTTAGACAAGACATTTCTCCATCGGAATGTGCTGGCTCATCGAGATGTTTTGTGGAGACGGTTTGATTGCCATCGAACACTGCCAAGAAACTGCCAGACCTGCTGCCTGGCAGTGCTCTGCCTCCGGAGCAGCTGCCTGGGGCACGGGCAGCCGCCCAAGAGCCTGCGGAGTCTGCGAGCCCCAGGTCTCCGCTCACTGCTCCAGGAGAAGCTCAGCTCCCATGGCTGGCCTGGCTTTTGGCTGGAGGACAGAGCAGCAAGAGGAGTAGCGTGAAGTCAGCGTTCCCAGGAATTCCCCGGACCTGGGCGTCAGGGCAGCCAGCTTCGGATCCAGGCGCCCCCACCCTCCCCAAAAAATCTGTGGACAGGACAAACTGTGTATTGGGTTCATTCTATGTCTCAACAAAACTGAGGCTCCAAATGTCAGATTTTTGGGGGAAAACAGACTTGATTTGTGCACCAGACCCTGAGAGGGTCTCCCTTGACCCAGCTGCTGTGAGTGCTCTGTTGGTACCAGGCTCCAGCCACTGCAGCAGCTCCAGCATCTCCATCCCCAGGGAGAACTGGAGGGACATGGCAGGAAAAAGCTGTCCCCGTGTCCCTCTGCCAAAGGAATGACAGTCTTCCCCAGACAAGCTCTGGGTAAAAGGTGTGGAAAAGCTGCATTAAGCATCACTATGTGCAGAAATCCTTCCTTCTGACATGAAAGGAGAGGTCCATATGTGGCAGTGAAACAGGGACTGGATCCCCCTCCAAAAGTGCTTCACAGCACAGGAGAAAGCTTCCCCTGCCCTTGATAGGAAAACAGAGACTGCAGCTTGTGGCCAGGATTTGGGGCATTTGTTCCAAGACAAGCTGTTGACTCTGGAAGGGCCCCAGCATGGGGACAAGCACGAGAGGTGGGGGAGCTCCAGTTTTGGAGGCTTTCAAACCTCAGGTAGACAAAGCCACAGCCACCCTGACAGAGTGCTGGCAACAGCCCTGCTGGGAATCAGGCTGGTCTGGAGCCCTCCAGGGAACCCCTCCCACCAAATCTTGGGGGGTTCTGGACATCCAAGGGGATGCCTTCAAAGCTGGACCTTTCCTGCCAGGAGATGCAGGTGCTCTGCAGGCTGGATGAGGATCATGTCCCAGGCATCTGTTTCTCCACAGGCACAGTCCTGCCAGCTTGACTTCAGTCACGGGCAGCCCCAGTGCAGGCAAAGGAACGGTGTTCCCTTCCAGAGGGATGGTGTTCCCTTCCAGAGGGACGGTGTTCCGTGGGACAGGGTGGATGTCTGAGGGCCCAGCGCGATGACGGTGAGGGACGGGCTCCAGCGAACACGAGGGCTCCGTGATGTCACTGGAGAGGCAGTGGCTGTGTCAGTGCACGGGGCTGTTGTGGGACAGGTAATTCAATCCGGCCCCAGATTTCGATCAGAGACTAAACAATGCAAAAGCCACATGGCACACGCGGGGAGGAATGGAGCTCTGGCCGGCTGACAGCTCTCAGAAGCAGCTGAGCTGAGGCCCATCGCCTGCGAGAGAGTTCCCGCAGTCCCAGTCCTCCGCTGTTCAACATGAAGACAACATGATTAATGTTAGAAATGATTAATGGCTGAAAAACATGATTAATGTTGGCTGCAGATGGCACAGGCTGCAGTGGGAGAGAGCAGCCACTGTGCCCTGGGAGTAGCAGCATTTTCCTGGCCATGTGTGAAGTCAGTTTGGCAGGAGCAGGGTATGGACCAGGGGCTCTGGCCCCGTATTCACAGACTGAGGGTCAAGATTCCCTTTTCCACAGGCTGGAACTCCATGCCAGGAGGCAGCTTGAGGGTCTGGCAGGTGATCACAGCCCCCAGAACAGCGACACAGAGGAGCTGGGGCAGAAGCAGGAAGGCTGTGAGTGTCCTGGTGTGCCCCTACAGGGGGCTGGGCTCAGATCCCACCCATCACAGGGGAGGGCTGGACGGAAGGTCTGGGAAGAGCCACAGAACTGATTACAGAGGGAAGCAGAGAGCATCAGGAGCCACGGAGCTGCGGGGGACACTTTGTGATGTCCACAGAGGTGTTTTGATGGGCAGTACATGAGGGTTCCATGCCTTTATTTGCAGAGAGGATGTTTGCAATCCTTTAAGGGACTGACTGCACTGGGCAGCCCCTCTTGAAACAGAGGGAAAACTCGGTCCCTGGGGAGTGACAGGGAGGGCAGGTCACGGGTACAGCAGGGTGGACAGGAACCTGTGTCCCAGCAGGAATACGGGAAGAGACAGCCCACTGTGGTCAGATGTCAGTGCTGGAACCCCCCACGAGATAAAGGGGTTAAGAGGCCATGGAAAATCCTTTGAAGCACCAGCAGGACAAGGATTCAGAGAGCAACATCTGTCGGGTGAAACGCGACAGCTTTTCTCCCAGCAGTGGTGCAAGGGCTGGAAACAAGCAGCTCCTCCCGGGAGCACCGGTAGATCCCCGGAGGTGCCAGTGCCGGGGGAGCTGGGCTGGCCCTGAGCTCCAGGAGGGGCCCTGCGGCTGTCCTGGGAGCACGGAGCCCTGCGGAGCGGCGGCCACCCGCCTCCCGCGGGGCAGGGACACATCCGAGCCCGGCCTCGCCTCCCCGGGGAGCGAGCGGGACCAAGGCGGGTCCCCCCGGCCAGCGGTGGCCGCTCCCGGGAGGTGGCCGGGGGGATTAGCAGCGCATTCCAGCCCGGAGCGACGGCCGGGTCAGCCCGGCGTGGATCAGCCAGGCTTTGCCGGCCGCCCCTCGGGGATTACCGGGACTCGGGGACACGCCGTCAGGAATCAGGATTGCTCCCTGCGGGAGCAGCGAGCTCGGCCGAGCCGTGCCCCGGGGAGGGCTGGAGGCTGCAGCGTCCGGAGGGATGCGCGGCTACCTGGGTGGGGAAGGCTCCCCCCGCCCCGGGACGTGCAGGGAGCAGTCAGGGCGCTGTCCCCGAGGCCGCGGCTCCCCGGGGACGGCCGCGCTGCCAGCGGGAAGCAGACGTGCGTGTGCAGGGAGGAATGTTTGCTCGGGCAGGTCCAGCCCCGGCGCTATTTCTGGTCCCAAGAGGCCCCGAGGGAGGGCTGTTTATCAGGGATAGACTGTACCAGATGGACTTGGCATCTCTAAAAAAACACAAAGCTCATTTTGGGGGGTAGGTGGGGTTTTTTTGGACAAGGCAACTGCGAGGAAGACTGAAGGAGAAGGAGGTGACGCGGGACCTTTTGGGCTCTAAGGGACAGGACAGGGGTGCTGGAGGGCCAGCAGAGCTCCCTGCAGTACGCTTGTGGAGCCAGGTCATCGGCATCCCTGAAGAGCAAGAGGCACAACAAGGAATGCGGTGGTCAAGACGCTTTAGGAGAGCCAGGCATGGGTGACACGGAGAGCTGGAGTCAGGAATCGGGCCCAGTGTGATGCTGCAAGAAGGTTTTGCACTTCGAGAGGTCCATGGGGCTGTGCAGAACGAGGGGATTTTGTCTGGTGGAAGCCCCCGAGGCAAAGGCAGGCTGCAGGTGTCACCCCCAAGCCAGCAGTGAGACGTGGCTGTGTCAAAGGGTCAAGAGGACGCTGGGGGAACTGGGGCTGGGCTCCTGGGATCCTGGGGGATGGGATTTGCCACCTCTGTGCTGCTGCTGGTCCACCGTGTGCCTTTGTCCTCTCCCTCTCCTGGGAAGCACAGACCCAGGGTGGAGCTGTCCACAGGCCTCTGTGAAATCCCTCGAGGTCCTGGAGGCTGCCCACTGTCTCATCTTCTGTCCAGCTGTGTGCTGGAGTGGCAGCTGATGCTGGGTGGGAGGATCTGGAGCACTCAGAGGAGGGGACAGAAGTTCTACGTGGCCTCAGGTCACTGGAGGGGGGAGCCAGTGGTTGGGGATTCATCACAGTTGCCAAGGGAACAAGACCTTGGCCACTGCCACGGGAGGTCTCAGGTGGGGCGTAGGTGCCTTTTACGTGCCCCTGGGGGACTGGAGGTGTCTCTGGCCCATGGGATGGGTTCTTGGAGGATTCACACTGGGCATCCCAAGCATCTGGTGGGGCTGAGACAAGCTGGACTGCTCCCAGGTCATGGGGACGCTGAAACAGGAGACACCTACTTTTATCCCACTGGGAAGGAAGGGTGTGAGATCCCACCTTGCTGCTGAGAGCCCCAGAGGCACGAGAAGGAGCTACAGGGCTCCAAGCTATGTGACATTATCAGCCATGGGACATCCTGCCTGGCAGGTACCCGAGCCTGCGCCTGGGATGGGCTCCCAGGCAGGGAACGGGGCCAGAGAGGCACTGGGACAGTGATAATGGGGTTCTGGGCCTCACATCTGCAATAGCAAAGCCTGGGCAAGAGCTGGGTCTCCTCTGGGAGCTGAGCTCGTGGCAGGGATCGTGGGAGCAAGGGGGGGCCGTGCAGGGACAGCAGGACAGCCCATGGCGGGGGAAGAGCTGGCACGGGGCGGCTCCTTTCAGGAAGGTTCACCCGTGCAGCTCTCCAGGACTTGTTCTCTGGCACCAGGAGCCAACTTCCAGGAACTCCTGGCTGCCTGGGAAAGCCTCGGCTGCCTGCATGTCCAGCCTTTTAAGGAGTTTGTCCTCCCCAGCTGAACTCCCTCTGCCTTCCCCGAGCACCCTGGGCGGCGCGGGCACGGCCGGCAGCACTCCAGCACAGCACGGGCACGGGCTGCCTGCTCTGCTGGCACCGCGGGCACTGCCGGCACAGGCAGGGTGAGCCTGCGGCACCTGGGCGTCAGAGGGAGCACGGGGAAGAGTTCAGGCGGGGATTTGAGGGTTTCCAGTCCTGAGCACGTGGAGAAGGAGTCGAGGTGCATGGAGGTGCACCATGGAGCACCGTGGAGCCTCAGGACCGCTGGGTTGGGGCTCAGACCAGGAGGGCACCCGTGGGTGCGTGTGACCACCTTCTCCTCTGCCCACGTGGGCGGACACAGTGCCTCTGGTGCACGTCTGGGTGCTGCCGTGCCCAGCCCCGGGGTGTGTGTGTGTCCTGAGGCGGGGCAGCACTCGTAGCTGCGCTAACGCAGGTCCGTGTGCCTCTGTCTGTGTGTGCTGCAGTGGTGGCCGCTGCTGGGCAGGTGTGTGAGCAGGGACGTGCTGTCCTCGTGGGGCTCTGCCATGGCCACAGGACGCTGGTCACTCTCCTGTGGGACGCTGGCCAGGGTCACCTGCACCCTGCAGCGAGCACAGCCAGCTCCCCACCACACCTGAGCCCGCCGGCAGCAGCAGGGCTGGGCTTGGGGCAGGGAGGGCACAGACCTGCCGTGCTGCCTGAGATCCTGCCAGTCCCCACACATGGCCTCATCCCCTGCCAGCCCTCCCAGCGATTGTCACTTCCAGCAGAAATCTCAGGGTTTGCTCTGGGACTCGGCTTCCTCCAATTGTTCCCGAGCCGCTGGGCTGGGCACGGGGCAGCCTTGGCACCGGGGACACCAGAACCAGCACTGAGCGAGGTGGGGCAGAGAGATAAGGGGCCCAGACACAAAAAACAGCAAAGCCAAGGCTGCCGGGGCACACAGGAGAGTTCAAGACCTGCACCTTCCAAAGGGACACCTTGTCCTTACAGGGAGGTCAGGGCCACAGAAAGTCCTCGCTGTGCCCTGGCACTGCTGAACACAAAGGGACAGTGGCCCTGTGTCCTGCTGGCACTGTAGGGCTGCACTGCAGGGTTAGGGTGGCACGAGATGATGGAGCCGAGAAGCAGAGAGGAGCCATTCATGGAATCACAGAATCACTGATGTTGGAAAAGCCCTTCAGGATCATTAAATCCAACCGTTCCCCAGCACTGCCAAGGCCACCACTACACCAAGGCCCCAGGTGCCACCTCCACACGGCTGTAAAATCGCTCCAGGGATGGTGACTGCACCACTGCCCTGGGCAGCTGTGCCAGGGCCTGACCACCCTTTCCAGGAAGAAATTTTCTTTAATATACAACCTAAACCTCCCCTGACACAACTTGAGGTTTTTTCCTCTTACTTCTTGTTCCAAGCCCGACCCCTCCTGGCTGCCCCCTCCTGTCAGGGAGTTGTGCAGAGCCACAAGGTCCCCCCTGAGCTTCCTTTTCTCCAGGCTGAGCCTCTTTCCCAGCTCCCTCAGCCGCTCCTGGGGCTCCAGACCCTTCCCAGCTCTGTTCCCTGCCCTGGACATGCTCCAGCCCCCCAGTGTCCTTTCTTTAGTGGAGGGTCCGAAATTGCCCCCAGGACTCGAGGTGCCCCAGCAGTGCCAGCACAGAGGGACAGTCACTGCCCTGGTCCTGCTGGTCTCTGCTTCCCAGCTGGTGGCACAGAGCCCAGGGCTTGGCCACCTGTCCCACCTCCTTGTAGAAGTGACCTGGAGTAGTCTGATGTTTGGGCAGCTGGATGGGAGCTGCCTGGACCTCAGCCCCTGGCAGGAGCCACCACCCCATCCCAGGGGGAGCGAGGACACCGGGTGCAAGGCTGTAGGGCTGCCCCCAGCACCAAGGGGGTTTGGAGGAGGGAGGAGGCACTGGACGGGCTGAGTCCCCTCCAGCCATGGGAGGACGGGAGCCACGAGCAGAGCCCAGGTGCAGGGAATCCGGCCAGCAGAGACCACATCCCCCGTGTTCAGAGGCACAACTCATGGAAAAAGTGACCTGTGGGCTCCAGGTTTGTTTTCTCACCACATCTTGTGCATTTTCTGAGGTTACTTTGGATTTTGATCAGCAGTTGGGAAAAAAAAGTTGCTGAAAACTATTCCATCGAAAACTGCTTATTTTGCATGACTGATTATGACTGAGCACCTGGGTCCTCAGCCTGTGACTCACTCCACGGGACAAGATTGTGGTAGAAGTCACTCTGGGTCTCCCACTGGGATTTTCTGTGACCTTGAGTAGAAGCCCAAGGGCAGCAGCAGCTCTCCAGCTTCCCAAAGGGCTGTCCAGCCCTGGCACAGCTGCCCAGGGCAGGGGTGGAGTCCCCACCCCTGGAGGGGTTTAACAGCCCTGTGGATGTGGCACTTGGGGACATGGGGCAGTGGTGGCCTTGGCAGTGCTGGGGGTGGTTGGACTCAATGACCTTAGAAGGCTTTTCCAAACTAAATGATTCTGTGATTGGTTCTGAGGGAACCAAACTCTGGGATCCAAACCCTGAGATCCAAACCCTGAGATCCAAACCCTGTGCTGCCCCATCCCCAGAGAGCTGGGACCAGACACACCCCACAGTGCCTTCACCAAGTATTTTCCAGCATTCCCATCTACTCCTTCCCCACCTCCCTCTTCATCAACAATGTGTCCTTTAGCACCTGCTCTTGTCTCAGCCCAACCTCTCCAAGCTGCCAGAAGCTTCTTAGGGGGCTGGAGGTGACCCAGCAGTGCTTGGTCCTTCTGGCACAATTTGGGCATCCCATCCCATCCCATCCCATCCCATCCCATCCCATCCCATCCCATCCCACCCCATCCCATCCCATCCCATCCCATCATCTTCACTTCCTCTGAACACTGTCCATCCTGTCCCATCCACTGCTGGACAGTTTCTCGTCCACAAACAGCTCCTGAAAGTTGGGGTGACTCCTGGGCAGGGAGAGCTTCCTGCAGAGCCAGCCAGGGGCCGTGGGAAGGCAGAAAGTCTGGAAAGACCTGTCCTCCTACGGGCAGTTGTGTTTCCAAGGCTGCTGGGCCCCAAGGTCCCCTCATGGAGGTAGCAGCCTCCTCACCCTGTGTCCCAACCCTGCTGCCCCAAAAGCACCAGGGGGGGTCGAGGTCCTGGTCCTGCTTGTCAGAGGTCTGCAGGATCAGCCCTGGTGCAATGGGGCCCCCGGAGTGGAACCTGCCAGCGCCTCCATCCTGGCCCCAGCTGGCAGCAGGCCCGGGCGGGCAGGGGGGGAAGGCTGCAGGAACTTGATAAGGGTGTGGAGGGTGGGGACATGGGGCTGGCTCCGGGCTGCCCGAGGACAGCCCTGCTCACATCGGGGTCCCAGGGCTGGCAGCAGCCGAGGGGTGCTGGGCTGGGGGGGTGAAGGTGGGGAATAGGCACAAGCCTGGCTCCGGCAGGGAGGGACCGCGGTGTCCTTGTCAAGCAGAGAAAGGGTCCCTGCAGCCTGGGCTGGCTCAGGTGCACCTGCACCAGTGCCCAGCGAGCAGCCTGTGCCCAAGAGACGTGAAAGAGCCAGAGCAGAGGGGTCGTGCTCTGCTCAGGCACCACCTGCATGTTTCTGTGTCCTCCTGCTCACAGGGCCCCATGGTTTGGAGTTACAAGGGGCTTTCGCTGGAGCCTGATGGTCCCTGAGCTGTCTCAGACACCAGAGCTTCCTCCTGAGCCCCTCTGAGGTGCCCCCAAGATTGTCCCCACCCTGGTGCCACACTGCCCATGGGCAATAGTTGGCCAAGCAGCCCAGCAGCAGCTGGGAGTGCTTAGCCCTTCATGGGCAGGGGGATGGACTGGCACCAGAGAATCGTGGAATCACTGAACGGTTTGGGTTAGAACAGAAGCTCATCCAGTGCCATCCCTGCCATGGGCAGGGACACCTTCCACTGTCCCAGGTTGCTCCAAGGCCCATCCACCCTGGCCTTGGACACTGCCAGGGATCCAGGGGCAGCCACAGCTGCTCTGGGCACCCTGTGCCAGGGCCTCCCCACCCTCACAGGGAAGGATTTCTTCCTAACATGCAATCCAAACCTCTCCTCTTTGTTCCCCCTTGTGCTGTTTCTCTCTGCCTGTGTTGAAGTCCCTCGCCCTCTCTTGTGCTCTCCACGCTCCATCCCTGCTCGGACCGTGGGCTGGTGTGTCCCAACACCTCGTGTTTCCCCACAGCACATCCCGGAGGGATGCCCTGCCCTGGTGCCGGACAGCGGCTGCCTGGACCCCGCCGCCCGCCGGGCCGTGTCCGTGGCTGCACGGCACCACCTCCGATCCGCTCCGGCAGCCGCAACAGCTTCAGAGCCTGCCCGGCCCCTCCTGTGACCCAGACAGGCCCTGCTGCGAGGGAACAGGGGGTCAGGGGCCACGGGAACATCTGGACGGAGGCGCAGCCCATCCCGCACCCGAGGGGCTCCCCCCGGACAGGCAGCGCTTGGGGGTCAGGGGTGCCAGGGCCGTGCCCCAGCCCCACGCTGAGCCCTGCTGGCAGCGTCCCTCGGACACGGCCGCTCCAAGGACTCCCGCACGGCTGCTCTCCGGCCACATCTGGAACCGCTCAGGCAGGTCCGGGAGCTGCCCACGGAGCGCGGGGCAGCAGAGGCAGGGCTGTCACTGCCGGGGCAGGGTGGGCTGGGGGCAGTGGGGGTGTCACTGCACCCCACTAGAGCCATCCCAGGACACGCTGCTGTGCCCACCCACTCTCTCAGAGAGAAGCCACACGAGGAGTGGCTGAGGTCACTCGGAATGTTCAGCTGGAGGAGAGGAGATTGAGGTCAGACCTCACCGGGTGCTGCAGTTTCCTCCCAAGGTGCAGCTTCGATCTCTGCTCTCTGTGAGCAGTGACAGGACCCAGGGGACAGCTGGAGCTGTGTCAGGGAGGGTCAGGCTGGACAGCAGGGAAAGGTTCTTCCCCCCGAGGGTGCTGGGCACTGCCCAGGCTCCCCAGGGAATGGGCACAGCCCCAAGGCTGCCAGAGCTCCAGGAGCATTTGGACAGCGCTGCCAGGGATGCCCAGGGTGGGATTGTTGGGGTGTCTGTGCAGGGCCAGGGGCTGCACTGGATGATCCTTGTGGGTCCCTTCCCACTTGGGATATTCCATGATTCTCTGAATCTTTGGTTCTGTGACTCTTGCTCCAGACCCACAGGATCTCATCCCTTTTCCCCAGGGCTGCAGAGACTGGCTGAGCAGCAGAGCCAGGGCAGGGTGCCACAGGGGTGCCACGGCAGCCACCCAGGACAGGGGGAACAGGCTGCCAGCACCCCCCACTGCCCACAGGTGTCTCCTGGAGGGACACATGGGAGGGGTGGGCAGGAACAAGGGACACAAGCAGACTGAGCAGGGAGGAAGCAAGGCATGGGCACAGCTGGCTGGGAAAGGTCAGCCTGAGCAGCCCAGCCCTTGCTGGGCCTGGATGTTTGTATCAGCCATCCCTCTGGCCCTCAGCATCCTCCTCTCCTGCAGCCGGTGCACTTTTCATGGGATTCTTGCCTAGTCCCAAGCAAGAAGCCAGGAAGATCCCAGGCAGGCTTTGGAGCATCTCCTGGAGATGGTGAGCACAGGATGAGTGGCACGTGGGTGACTGGGGCCACCAGCAGAACAAAAACATGTCCCAGCCCCACTCCTGCCCAGCAAATCCACCAGCAGCCCCGTAGAGAGTCCCAGCACAGCCCTTCTCTCCACCACCCCTCTTTAGGCACCCTGGCCAAGACCCCTGGCCAGGCAGGGTCTTCCCACACCAGCCTCCATCAGGGGATGGAGCAGGTGACACCTGGATGCTCTCCTGGAGCCTGGAGGGTCTGTCAGCAGCTGCTGTCAGTGCCACAAGCAGCACTTCTGTGTCAGACGGGCAAAAGCACCAGAAACGGGGCACGGACCCCGAGGTGACACCCAGCCCCCCCCCGCCCCTGCATTTCTCTCTCCAAGGAATGTCTGCCTGCTTTCAAGCAGAGGTTCTCCATCCAGGTGCTTTCCCCAAGCCACTTTGGGCAATTTCCATCCAGCTCCAGCCCAGGGAGGCTCCTGCCTGTGCACATGTTGGAGTTTGTGCTGCTCACAGCTGGAGCATCTCCAGGGCATCTGCTGAGCACCAGCCCCTCCCCAGCCAGGGGCAACGACCGCTGCCCACCAACACTCTGCTGAGGGAAGGGGAGGGGGGGAATGGTGTCCCGGGGCCGATCTAAAACATCACTAATGAAGCATCAGTAGCTCATCAGGGGAAAGCAAGGCTGTTCCCAATTAGTTCAGATCTAGATTAGGCAAGAGAGGTGAGTAACAGTGTGGGCTGGACCCATGTAAAGTTGTTGGCTCAACTAAACTAAAAAATAAAATGGAAAAAGGGAAAAAAAAAACGAAAGAGAAGAAATACCATATTCGGGTCTGGTTTGTTTATTCAGAAATAGAGAAAATTAAAACATAAGTACTAGGACAAAATATGCCAGCTCTAAATTCTGCCTGAGATGATGATTTTATTAGCAAAGAATCTGGATCTCGAGTTATGTCTCAAAACAACACAAAACCAGATGCAGAGGTCAATACTCTCCTAATAACAATGCTTTCAGTGACATCCTTAAGGAAGAGATGGACTCATCAGCATTGCAAGAGACTTTTAAAACAAATTTGGAGAGCAAAACAACAAGATTTCCCTCTTAGAATCTGCAGTTCAAGTTGAGACAGAGCATAATGGAAGCTCTGTTCCAAATACAATCCCATGACATCATGAAGACTCAACAATTAACATCAGCTGCTTCCCAAGTAGTTTGAAAAATGAAGTTGTAACTCATCAGCTACAGCCATCGCATAAGAAAAACCAGCAGTATTCTGAAAAAAAGGGGGCTTGAAGTCTCAACCTAAAGCCATTTCCAAGGGGAGTAATAGCAGAACTAGTAGGCAATAAAGTAGGTAGAGATAAGACAAATGTCAAAAAAATAAAACTCTTGCAGCAAAATCAAGTCCTGTGGAGAAACCGCTCTCACTACCAACCAAGGAAAAGATATCCTGAAGGTCAGCAGCAGCAGAGCTCAACTTTCCAGGTTTGGAAGAGATTGCCCAGCTCCAGAGAATAATGTGGGCATGACAACAGTGTCGTTGAAACAGCAACCAGCAAAGCCCTGGGGAAGTGGTGGAGTTACCATCCCTGGAAATGTTCCAAAAACACGTGGATGTGGCCCTGGGGACATGGTTAGTGGTGGCCTTGGCAGTGCTCGGGGAAAGGCTGGACTCAGTGATCTCAGAGGGCTTTTCCAACCTTAGCAACTCTATGATTTTATGATTAAAATAAGATACTCAAAAAATAAAGCACAAAGACTGTCACAGAAAAGGTTAAGAAATCCTGCAAAAAACACCCAAATACGGGGCACTGGGACCAGCTGGCATCTGTTATTTGTCTGAAAATCTTGTCTTCATTGCCCTCACTTGTGTGCAAACCCCAAGTGTTTTGCAATTAATTGCAAAACATTCCAGGAAGTCATACAAGGGGGTTGCAAAGTGACACCTGGGAATAAAAATGGGAACAGGGAAATGAGGCTCTGTGTCCATCAAGAGCAGTGGCTCTGCACGGATGTGACAGGGATGACGCCACGATTATCCTGACGGATGCGAGCGGCCTGAGAGCGCTGTCAGCAGTGCTGCAGCTTGCTTTAACCCAAAACTGCAATTCCAACCCAAAACTGCGGTCAGGACACGGCTCACAGCTGACAGAACATCTCCCAGGAGGACTCTTGGCTTTGTGTGCTGTTGTCTGTCCTGGAGGAAAATTTGATGAGACTCCACCACAAAAAAATGCCATTATCAGTCCCTGGCATTTGAGATCCCAGAGCAACACGCCAAGTACCAAGATACCGAGACCTTTTGGAGTTTGGAACAGACAAATATGGCACTAAAACCATGATAAAGGCTCCCAGTGGGAGTGGGAACAGAGTATCCAATGCCATGGGAAACCCTCTCTTATCTTTACAGAAAGATACAAGTACATGGCATTTGGTATTTTGTTTATCAGCAATGCTGATGGCAAATAGAAGCTCCTTTAACTATTGAAAGACAAAAGGAAAAAAAACCCTGGTTGGGACACTTTGTACTTCCAGTCATGTTCTCCCACTCCAGCCCCTGTCCCAGGGGCCTGGCTCTGACAATGCCCTCTCTAATAGGAACATAAAACCCACAGAAACCTTTTCCCACTTTAAAAATACCCCCACTTTGCCTGGGGAGGGAAGGAGAGCCAGAAGATGGGAGGTGACCGCTGCTCTGGAGGCACCAGGCAGCTGCAGGGCACTGACCTGTGCTTGGCATCTTTCAGATGCACCAAATTCAAGGCCACGAGACCTAAACATGGCTTGGACATCATGGGCCCAAGAGCGTTGTCCTGTGACCATCGAGACCAGGAATGATCTCTTGGCTTAAGCCCCTCTGCTGGAAAGGCAGCCAGGCTTCCTACAGAGCAGAATTCAACCTCTGCTCTCTGCAATTAGTTCCAGTCACGGTCAGTGTTGAAATATGTGCTAATCCACACTTGAGCAGGCCTAGCTTTAACTCCCAGCCTTTGGGTCTCATTATTTTAATTTCTCTGTTAAATAAAAGAGCTCCCAAGTACTTACTTGGTGTTTGGATTTTGCAAGGCTGATGCAATCTTGCATCTGTACCTCATCCCTTCCTGATGTGTGAAGCAGGAGAATTTGAACAACAGCTAGTGGCTTTATGAGGGAGCTTTTAAGGATTTGGGCCAGGTCAGACAGGGCTTGGAGCAACCTGGGCTAGTGGAAGGTGTCCCTGCCCATGGCAGGGGGTTGTAACAAGTTCATATTTAAGGTCCCTTCCAACCCAAACCATTCCGCGATTCTGTAATTTTTAATTTTTTTTTTAATTGGGCAAATGTGTGGCAGGAAAGACCCTGCTGTTTCCTCTTCCTACCCATACCATTTCTGCAGGGAAGGATGTCAAAAAAGATTTCATTGGTGCCCACAGCTTTACAGAAGAGATGATCCTGGAGGGGGTCCATTACTAGGACCTCCATTATCTCAGTTAAAATATTGACCCAGCAGGAGACATCCCCTTGGAACTTTGTGCATGGAACAGGACAGCCCTGTGGGTTCCTGATCACCATGGATGCCCCATCCTGCTTCTCCCACCCAGCCCAGCCACCCGAGCTCCAGCTGCTGGCTCCTGCTCCTCTGTGCACGGTCCCTTGTGCCTTTTCCGTCACAGGAGCCACTTGTACCCCAGGGATGATCCCAGAAATCAGGGCCAGGCTCTCTCCCTTCCCGGGACTCTGGTGCCAGTCCCCACTCCAGATCTGTGCATGCATCACTGCTTTTGCAGAGGGGGTTTCCAGGATAAACAGTTGAGATGAACTCATGGAAATCTGGGGCTTGTTAGCCCTGGTTAACGAGCCCTGGCACGAGCCGGGGCACTGGGAACCGCCTCGGGGACAGGGTGGGGCTGGGGAGGGCTGCTGGGCACAGGGGCTGCGCAGGTGACCGGGCAGAGGGGCTGGCAGGGCTGGACGTCCTGTTCTCCAGCCCAATTAACAGCACCTCGGAGAATGAGGTCATTGGAGCGGCCAGACAGTCTGGGAAAACACTTTCACAGCTCCAGGAGGATTTCCTTTTTCCTCTTTTCAATTGTTCCTCTGTGCTGCCTCCCTCTGCTCCCCTCCCCTCCATCCATGTCCTCAGGCCTCCTTTGCACTCGGGCAGAGGCAGCTCCTGGATGCTGCTCTCGTTGTTCCCTCGGGGAGGTGGGAGGGGAAGGGCCCTGCAGCAGCCCCAGGGGTGCTGGGGACCCTGCTCGCTGCAGTGGGTTCTGCTCTGCCTGTGCTGGCACGTGGCTGTGGGAAGGAGGGGGCCACAGAGCTGCTCCTGGAAGCCTCTGGCCAGCCCCAAGCCTGTCCCATCCCTGGGTGGGGTGGCAGGCATGGCAGCTCTGTCCTTTTCCTCCTCTTGGTCACCTGCGTGGGACAGCGAAGTCTGCTCAGCATGGCAGGCGGGAGAACCTCTATATTTTGCCACCAAAAATATGGAAGTCCTTGAAGATGGAAGTCTTCAGAGTAAATATTTATCCAAAAACATCTCTTGCACCAGCATGTGCCAGGATTGCAGTGAGGTTCCCTTTGCTTCCCCACTGTAGCTCTAGACTTGTCTCTCCAGGTCCATCTGCGGGTCCCTCCTGAAGCCACCTCAGGAATCCTGTGACCACAGCTGCTGTTGTCCCCCAGGACCACGCTCACCCTCCTGGCTCTCCACACGCAGTGATGCTCTCACATCCCCCCCAGCCCCAGCACAGCCCCAAGTCCTCCCTGCTTCACCAAAAACTCCTGGGAGGCACCTCAGAGTTACTGTCCCATGTCACAGTGACCACCACGTCCCCCACCCACACAGGGCAGGTGGTCCTTGCCCTGAGCAAGTGATGGGCGATGCAGGACCAGCCTGGAAGGGAAGTCCCTGGAAGGGTCTCCTGGGAGGGAGATAAATTGGATGTTGGGAAGGAAGGAGGAAGGGTCAGGATGTGAGATGGACTAGATTGCAGTGCAGCACAGCGAGGCTGCCCACGTCCCAGAGGAGATTCCCTCTGCCCCAGCAGGCCAGGATTGGGCACTTGGAAAGGATCCTTCCCTGATCCATCACAAACTTGTCCCTCAGGTTTGGGACATGACACAGCACCCACAAGGTGGGGACAATGTTTGGAGAGCCTGTGTGCCCGTGGCTTTCTGAGGGATCCATCTGGCTTTGGGGCACATCTTCATCCAGACATTTAAGGGGAACATTGGATGAGCAAGACACCAAGTGAGAGGCACCCTCAGGACCGTGTGTGACACTCACCCTGGCAGAGAATGCTCTGACGCTCCTGGGCCAGGCTGGCCTCAGAGGGGAGATGGCATGCAGCAAAACCCGCACCCCACAGTCCCCGTCTGATGCTCCATGAGGCATCCAGGGGAGGAAGGTCTCCAAACACACTTTTCCAAAGGAGCTGCCAGACTTGTCCACGGCTCCACCATGGCCCCAGGCTTTTGCGCTCCCAAGCCACCGCTGCCTCATCCTTTCTGTGCCGCAGTGTTTATTCCTGTCAGCACCCACTGTCCCTCCTGGCTTTGGAAACTGCTCCCATATGCAGCATCACCCTCCCTCACCTGCCCCACGCTCAGAGCAAGCATTCCAGAGGGACTTTGCCAGGCTGCCTTAGACATGACCTCAGGCCAATGTGCAACTTGCTCCAGAGGTGCCTGTTTTCCTCTGTGGGGAATCCACAGAACAGGGATACACAAACCCATCTGATATGTTCAAAGAATTACTGAGCATCTGCAAGGAGAGGGAAAGAAAAACAAACACACGGATAAAAGGATTCCTAGAACATGACAAAGAGGAAAGAAAAGGAGACAGGGATGAATAAGGCCACCCAGACAGGTCCCAGGCTTTTCAGGGAGCCTACCATTCCCTTGATGAGAGGGACCTCAGCTCAAACTCCCTGCCTGCCTGTGCCCCTTGTTCCTCCTGCTGGGAACATGCACTCGGACAGGACACATGGTGCAGCTTCACAGAATCATGGAATGGTTTTGGTTGGAAGGACCACAAATGTCATCCCATTCCACCCCCTGCCATGAGAAGAGACACCTTCCACTATCCCAGGCTGCTCCAAGCCGTGTCCAACCTGGCCTTGGACACTGCCAGGGATGGGGCATCACCAGTGAAGAGCTCCTTTTTGCAAAGCATGGACATGTCTCCTTAACTCCCAGCCTGTGCCCTGACCACTTGGAGCAGCTCATGGATCTGAAGTTACAAAATGTGCCCCTTTTGCATCCACCCTGAGCAATTGCCCTTTGCTTTCACTGCACGAAACACAGCCCAGGGCAGGCTTTTCCTACTGACCTTGGCACCAATCACATCAGGCACATCCATCCATCTTCCAGTCCTCCAGGGCTCACTCCACTGACATTCAGAAGTCTTCCACATACTGTTCCTCAGCTCCTTTTCCCTGCCCCAATATCCAGCACATGGTTTCCATCAAAAAAACAATGTGGGCAACCTGTGATCTTCCAGAATAACCAGAAGAGCTGCAGCTCTCACTCTACCCAAGGAGAGGATGCTGAGACCAGCTCAGATCCCTCAGGAGATGTTCAGAACTGGTGTACACACTCCACACTGTAGTGCTGAGTGGCCAGGCAGGGATGACACCCAGTTCCTGAGCTGTGGGAACCCCCATGGTCCCCAGGAAGAAGCAGGGATGGGCCTGCAGGTCCCCAGGAAAGCCGTGTTTGGCAGCCTGAAGTCCTGCTTGCCCTGGTGGATCTCCCACTGCAGCTCTGCCTTTCCAGTGAGCACAAACCCTGATGAGGGAGGGACTGGGCGAGCGGTGTCACCTGCCCTTGGGTGTCCCTATCCCTGGGGTTTGAAGTCACTGCTGTTTGCTGCTGTGAGGATCAGGCCAGCAGAGAGAGATGTCTGGCTCACAGGAGAGAGGGATGAGGGAGGATGATCTCCTTGGTCCCCAAGACTGAACCAGCAGGAAGCTCCCAGGATTGGGTGTGATGAGACAAGGAGGTACAGTTGGGGTGGATGGGAACCAGCAGGGAAACAGAGCTCTCCAGGCAAGGGAGAGAGACAGACCCTGCCAGTGGCTTCAGCCTTGGGACAGACTTTGGTGGCTCATGAAACAAATCACAACAGGCCTGAGAAGTGTCTGTTTGGGATCAGGGATCCTGTGGCAGATGGGATCACAGGACCAGCACAGTGCAGGGATTGAAACAGGAAGGGAGCAGCACCAGAGGCTCTGGGACATGTGGAGAGCTCAGATGCCCACGTACCACTGCAGGGCTAATGCCAGGTCCTGGTCCAGACCCAGGCTCATGTCCAGGTCCCTGCCCAGTTCCCCATGTCCAGGTCCATGCCCATGTCCAGCTACTTTGACCTCACGAAGGTAAGAGCACCCAGGGCCCTCTCCTGGGAGGGAGGGCATGGGGAGGAATCGTGCCTGGGTGGGCTGTGCCAGCACAGGGCACCCCAAGCACACCAGCCCTGGCAGGAATCAGGGCATGGCTGGCACACGACAGGGACTGAAGCTCAGTGGCTCTTGCTGGGCTCCACAAACATTCTTGCTGCTGGGTCCCAGGCTGAGCTCTGGAGTCAGCGAGTGCCAGGACCATTAATAGTGCAGTGACAGTGTTTAAATTGGAGCTGCCACCAGTGCAGACAAAATAACTCCCGGTGCCCGAGGAACTGATTAGCAACGGCCCCGGGCTGCATTTTCCATCACCCTCTGCAGAGCGAGTGAGGGATTTGGCTGGGGGGGGAGAAGGGTGAGAAGTGGACCTCTGGGGCTTTGGTCCACCCTGCCATCACCAGGCCCTTCCCTGAGGCCGTGCCCTGTCCCCTCTCCCTCATGTCCAGCTGCTGGAGCCCCTTGTGCAGAGCTCCAGGGCTACGCTGACACTTATTATCGAGTGTTTACTGTCATTGCCGGGGAGACATTAGTTCGGATTATGTCAAAACAAAGTTATTCCGAGCTCAATCCTAGAGAAAAATATTATTGTAAGCACTGATTGGCGAGGGGCGGCGTGTCCACCGCCAGCAGTCCCAGAGCCCAGGGGGTGGGGGGGAGATAGGATCTTTGTTTTCCAGCCAGGCTCCCAGCCAAGAGCAGCCAAAGCCGAGGTAGAAGAGAGATTTTGTGAGGCAGCCAGGAATTCAGGTCAAAGCTTCATTTTCTCCAAAAAAAAAAAAAATCCTTTAAACTGTAAAAAGAAAGTCTTGTTCCAGCCCCAGCCTTGGCCAGAGAGCATATGTGCCATATTGTCCAGGAATTGAATGTAAGGAATCCAGATATGCCATGTTATCCAAGAATCACATGTAGGAAATCCAGGAGTGACTTGTTATCTAGGAATCACATGCTGGGAAGCCAGACACAGCCTGTTAGACAGCAATTGTATGCAAGGAATCCAGATGTGGCACATCCGATGGGGGCTGGATGCAAGGAATCCAGATGTTACCCCAGAGCTGCAGGGAGGGGTGAGAAACAGGCAACCACATAGAGGCTGCACCTACTTTGGGATGCAGGTGTCCAGCTGGCCCTGGCCCTAGCTCAGGAACAGATGAAAAGTCAAAAACAGGCTCAAAACCAGGGGCTGCAGTTGGGGACAGGTCAGGGACAAGCCTGCAGGGTGGGGGACCTGGTGGCCAGCATGGGGCAGGGCAGGGAGGAACTGGCTGGGGGTGGAGGTGGGGTCAGAGATCAGCTCTGGGGATGGGGATCAGCAGGGAGGGGCGTCAGGTGGTGGATGGCCCTTCTCACCCATGCTGGACAATGGCCCCAGGGCCACCAAGAGAGGTCCAGGAGGGGCCTTGAGCACAGCTGGCAGAGGGAAGGGGATGCACCAAGGGGAAGAGGAAACAATGTAAGGGTATAAATGAGCCTGAAGAGGTGCAAATAAGGACAGCAAAATGCAGACAAAGTCTCAGGAGAAATTCCCAGACAGTGAGATAGAGTGGGCAGTGGACACCTCTCCAGAGGCTGGAAGGGGATGGATGGGAGCTGTGGAGCAGCTCCCCAGGGAGGAGCAAGGGATGGAGCTGAGAGCCCCGGCTGGGCAGGGGCCCAGTGCTGCAGCCTGAACCCTGGGGAGCTCAGCCTCAGTGGGTGCCACCGAGACCACCTCGGGTTCCGTCCCAAGCACAGCTCCCTCATCCAGGGACACGGGCACGGTGGGAAGCTGCTTCTGCATGGGTGAGCCAGCACGGATGCCACCACCAGCCCAGCACCCCAGGAAACCTGGCAAGTGCTGGGAGAAAAGAAATCTTCCCCAACACTTGTCCCCTGGGGCCACCACCTAGTCTGGAACTCTTCAGACACACAGTCCCTTCCCATGCTGCCAGGACATCTTCCCAGGAGCTGGGCAGAGCTTCAAAGCAGCTCGTACCATCTCCTGGCAGTTGAGGCCCATCTGGTCCCATCCCCAAGGGATATAGGGAATAGGGAATAGGGGCGGGTAGAATAGGGAATAGGGAATAGGTCCATGACCCCACTGCTGGGGTGATCCAGTGCCAGCCCGTGATCCAGTGCCAGCCCACGATCCAGTGCTGTGGATCCAATGCCCGTGATCCAATGCTTCCCATGAAGTGTGCCCTGGGGCTCAGGTGTGCTGCTCTGACACATCCCCTCCCCTCCAGGATGTGGTTTCTCATCTGCTCTCCTCTCAGGGTCTATTTTCATCCCTCCCTCCCTCCCTCCCGCCCATTGAATGAGTGCCACGGAAACAAAGCTCTGGATGGCTCTGGGGACCGGCCAAAGCACGAGCTGTGCAAATGGCACCAGGCAAAATGCCCGGCATTATTCTGGCATGGAAATGGTCTCTTCAGAGCCCTCCCCTTCCCCAGAGCTCCTGCAGGAAGGGGCACCCACAAGGTGGAGGAGGAACGTGCTCCAGCCACAGGGCTGTACAGAATCAGAACATTCTCCCTTGGGTTTGGGGAGGATGGAGGAGAGGAGGAGGGAGTGGGCAGTGGTGGGACCGCAAGAGTGCCCCCAGGCAGAAGGGCAACAAGCATCCAACTTTATCCTGGGTGTCCTGGGAAAAGATCCTGATCCTGCCCATGCCATCTTCTGGGTGGTTCTGGGCAGGTGGGAGACCTTCTCACACACAAAGTGAGCTCCTTCTGCAGACACACAGGTGGTGTCAGTGCCACCAGCTGTACCCTCATCCCCAGCATCATCTGCCGCCCGTCTGCATCATCACCCTTGGTGGCTGAGACCTCTATCCCATAACAACCTCCATCCCTCTGCACTGTCTTGTCCATCTCCTGTATAATATCCACTGTCCACCACCATCCTGGTTTCATGGTCCTCTGCGGGTGGCCTGCGGTCTGAGCAGCTCTTTGGTGCTGGACATGGAACTGGACCCACTTTCCTGTGAGCACTCTGATCCTTTCTTAGCTGGGTGCCCCCTACCAAAGGGCAAAGCCCTGACAGGAGGGTGAGGGTCAAGTTCTGCTCCCAGAGAACAGGGACAGGACAAGAGGAAACGGCCTCAAGCTGTGCCAGGGGAGGGTCAGGCTGGATATTGGGAAAAACTTCTTCACAGAAATGGTGATCAGGCTTTGGAACTGTCCAGGGCAGTGGTGGTCACCACTCCTGAAGGGGTTTAACAGATGTGTGGATGTGGCACTTGGGGACATGGGTTACAGTGGGCTTGGCAGTGCTTGGGGCACAGCTGGACTAGATGATCTCAGAGGGCTTTTCCAACCTCAATCATTCAGTGATTCTGAGATTCTAAGGAGCCATACACACACCAGCTGGTTCCCACAAGGGCCACAAAGGAATGGGATGAACACCTTGATTTGGTCCTTGCCAGCAAAGCTTCCCTGAAGAATTTCCCCTACACCCTGGCCCAGAGCCTGACTCACAGAAAAACCTTGTGCAGCAGAGCTCCAGGCAATGGTGAATCTTCCCAGGATCCAGAATCTCCTCCAGTGCCTAGTGACCCCTGAAGAGTGGGAAACTGCAGCTTGTTTCAAGGCTGAGCTTGTCTAAATTAGATTTGCAGCCAGTGGACCGTGGCGTGCATTTGTCAATGCTCCCCAAAGTGTCCCCCACCAGGAAATATCTTTATGTGCAAGTACCTATAAAAATGGTGACATCACCACCCAGGCTCCTCTGAGCAAGTGGGACAAACCACGCCCTGCATCCTGCAGTTCATTCCCAGCCCCTGGGACCAGGGTCTGTGACGAGTGGACAACCATGTCCAGTTGCACGTCCCCCTCCTGGGCCATCAAGCCCTGGCTCATGGCAGGTATCCAAGCCCTCGGCATTGTCCGGTCTTTCCAAGGCTTGTTCAATGTCAGTGTCAGCATTTCAGGGACTCTTCCAGCAGCTCATTCCCAGCTCCAGGGTATCAGTGAACCGGGCCTGGTCTGCGGTTGCACAGCCTCCCTCGTTACAGATGTAATTGCTTTACCCCAGTCTCCCTCATTACAGATTTAATTACTTTACCCTGCCAGGATCGAACGTGTCTCTCTGCTTTGACCCAGCACAGGGTGGAGTTGTTTGTTGAACACTGATGGATTTGCTTGTTAGAATTAGGCCCCATTTGTTTTACGTAGGGCTGGGATTTGGGGCTGGCTTCCCTTGGTTGTCCTAAATGTATGTTCTCAAAGGCTTCTCGCTGCCATCAGCCAGTGACAGCTCACTGATTTCTTTGGCTTCCCCTCCTACCACCAACAGTTCTGTACATCGCTGGAGGCCTCCCTGTTCCTCATCCTCCCTGGGGTGCTCCTCCTCCTCCAGCCCAAGCATTGGACCCTGGGTTTTGACACACATCAGGCTCTCAGCAGAAACCTCTGTGTTGGAGTTGTCTCCCCCAGGATGGATGGGAGTGTCCCATGGGCCAGATGGACTCTGCTTGAATTGCCAGCCCTGGGTATTCCATCACCACTCCTACAGCCTTCTCCCGTCTCTGTCCACAGACAATCTGCTGGAGCCGCTCCCAGGTGGATGGAGCAGCCGGCCAGGACCCTGGCTGCTCTGCTGGGTCTAAGGCAGATCCCTCCCAAGGTCTTCACCAGCTGCCATCATCCCTCTGTCCCAGGACGTGCCACCAAGGTCTCTTTTCCCATCCGATGGCCGCTCAGCTCCACACCACCAGCCTCCCCACCATGTGACACGGCCTGTCAGCATGAGTCACCCCTCCAGAAACCATGGCTGAGGCAGAAGGATGAGGAAGAGGGGAAGGCACGCTGCCCTCTCCAAGGCAGCAAAACAAAGTCAACACTTTGGCCTTCGTTCAGTTCCTTGCCTCTGCCCCAGATGCTGGCCAGGCCCCCGCCTGGTTCCCACCTGCTGCAGCACTCGGGCAGCGTGGTCCTCCCCCTGCAGCTGCAGGCCACCACATTTACACATCCAAACCGCCTCTGACAGCTTCTTCCCTGGGAGAATTATTTTGGGCTATGAAATCATGGCTTTTGGGGCACTGTTGAGATGTCCTTGAACGAGTCCCAGTTTTTGCTAACACCTCCCACTCTAAATTTACAGTCCCAGTCGGTCACGCCAGCAATTGTTTCGAATTTTAGCAAATTGACCTTTCAGATGTCCAAATAAACACTCTGTTCATTGATGGCCAAGGCGAGCACAGCCGTGCTGCTCTCCGGTGCCTACGGATCCCCCCTCCCAAGCCCAGGAATTCACCTGTCACCAGCAGAGCCCCCTCACTCCTTACCCTGACAGTGTCCAGAGCTCTGTGCACAGACCAGTTCTTGTCTGCTTTTTAGAAACTCTGGAGAAGTTGTGTTGCTGACTGCACAGCACAGCCCTTAAGCCTGTACTCGGCATCTCCAGGGAATGACTTTCCCTCCCAGAGCCTTTCCTGCACGATGCAGTCACGTTTCACCTGAACGACCCTGTCTAATGAGAGAAGCCCGGCTGCCTGCAGGGCTGCCTTTGGAATCCAGGGCCATCAACGAGGTGTCAGCTCCTGTCCTGCCCCTGGGCTTCGCCAGCAAATCTCCCCAAGTCGCTGCTGCCCGGGGTCACAGTGCTCATCCAGCCTCTCTCTCAGCTGTTCCAGGGCTTGAACAGCCCCTCCTGGCAACAGCGTTTCATTCATTCCTCATCCCATTTTCCCTCCTTGTGAGGCACTTATAAACTTTACCTTTGAGGCTGGGGTTTTCTAATTCATTATTCACCTCGGAATCCTTCGCCACATTTTTGGCAGCCTTGAGTCCCTCCCAGCCACCTTCATTCTTGGAGTCGGTTTGTTTGCCGAAACTCGCGCGGTTTCTGGCCATAGTTTCACTGGATTGAGCTGCCACTACATTTGCAACGAGTGTTGGGCAGCAGCACAAGCAGACTTGGTGTTTCTAAACCCAGCTATTTTTGGGACTCGTGCATGGCGCTGCTGTGGCTGAGGTCACCATCCCACCACGTGCACACCCTGGACAATCCCCTGCTCCATCCCGCCTTCGTGGGACATGCTTGGACACTCAAACCTGTGCCAAGGGGCTCAGCTCATCAGCACAGGTCACTCACAGCAGGCCAGCCTGGGGTCAGCCCTCTGCCCACACCATGCTCCGGGGCCTCCATGGTCTTCCATGCTGGGATCATTTGTGGGAGGAACTTGGACAAGGTTTGGGTGCCACACTGGCACTGGGCACACTTTGGAGGTGGTGTGGATTGTCCCTGCTTGTTGGTCACACCAAGATCTGCTGCTCCAGGAGGTGCCAGTCCAGCTCTGGCTGTCTCCAACCCCAGATTACCCAGCTGGTGCATCAGCAGTGGTGTGAACCACTCCCAGTATGTTCCACAGACCCTTCCCTCTCAACACAGCTCCCATGGCAATGGGATGCCTCCATGGGGACCAGCCAGGGCAGGGGTGTGGACACCTCCTCCCCATGGAGCCACATCTCCAGAATCTACATCAGGCCAAGCTTCCTGCACCGTGTGAGAGGGGGTCAGATCCCACCACTCCAAATGGGTGTTGCTGACGGATGTTCCCACAGGTGGAAGGACAGAGGCCATAGCACCCCTTGGATCTCCTTCCCATCGAGGCAGGGGGGATGGGAATGGCCACTGGCTCCAGATGGCCTCCTCCTGGAGAGCCCTTGTCCCGTGGGACAGCCCCGTCCCCTTGGAGATGCTGTTGGACTTGGGCCCTCAGAGGAAGACCCAGGTCCAGAGGACAAGGTGACCAGGGCTGTCCAGGCTGCAGAGGTGTCCGGGGGGCTCGTGGATCCCGACAGACACTGGTGCCAAGCTGAGCTCCCCATGGATGTGGAGCAGCTCTGCTCCAGGTGTGCACGGCACATCCGGCACGGAGCAGCCCCGGGCATCGCACGGGATTTCGGAGGTGCCGCCAGTCGGTGACTCACGGAGTGAGAACAGGCAGTTCTGCGGGACCGGGGAGCCCGGGGAGACAACAACAGTCTGAGATTTATTCCGCAAAGCAGCCTGAAAACAAACCCGAGGAATGTTTATTATTTTTCCTATGTGGCAGGGAAATAAAGCCCGATTGTCTCTTGCCTGGAAATGCTGGCACCCCCACACACGGCTCCTCCGCGGAGACAGCGGCCGCAGCTGGACACTCCCAGCCCTGAGTCAGGGCTGCCTCGCCGTGGTGAGAACGGCAGAGGAAGGGAGATTTATGGAGTGACCGAATCGCTGGGCCGGAGCCCACTGGGAGAGGTCACACCGAGCCGCAGGAGCACCTGCCACAGCCTCGGACACCTGGGCTTTCCTTCCGTCCAGCGCAGCCCCCGGCCTGAGTGATGGACACACACGAGGAGGGAGTCACCAGCCCCTCTCCAGAGCTGTTTGTCCCCTCCCCGTGGGGATGCAGTGGTGGCACAGGAGGGCTGGGACCTGCTGTGGGGCCACTCATGTCGAGTCCACGCCTTGCACCCCAGCTGTGCTCCTCCTTGACATTCTCCCCTAGAACCCCACCCTGCCCTCCCCAGCATCTTCAAATGCCCTCCTGGCTCCAGAAAGGCCAGACAAGGTAACACTTGGGATCTCACTGATCAAACACCCAGCCCAGCCCAGATCCTCTGTAAGAGCAGCCAGCAGTGCTGGAGTCACTGAGCAAGATGTCAGAGACCATGAGGACTAGGACATACCCAGCACTGTGCCCAGTCACCCCACAGACAGCACACAGGCACCCCAAAACCCAGCTGGTGTCACCCTACACCACACCCTGTCCAGATGCTCTCCTGTTCCTCCAATACTCCACTTCCAAGAGCTGCCAGGCTCCCTCGGGTGCTGCTCCCAACAGAACCAGTGCTGAACCATTCCCCAGGGCTGCTGCCTTTCCTGGGAGCAGGAACACCTGCCCTGAGACTGGTGCAGGTGGGAGGGGTGTGGGGATGGGGCAAACACCGCTGGGAGCAGGGCCCCAGGAAGGGCAGGTGTGGGCAGCACACGGATGAGCAGCTCCTCAGAATCCCAGCACACCTTGGATGAGCAGCTCCTCAGAACCCAGCACACCTCGGATGAGCAGCTCCTCAGAACCCAGCACACCTCGGATGAGCAGCTCCTCAGAATCCCAGCACAGCTCATGCAGCCTCAGCAGGCCCGGGCTGGGGAAGCGAGGGCTGGGCTCCCCCGAAGGAGGAGTTGGAGCCACTAAAAGTGGATGGCAGGAAGGTGGAGTCACAAAGCTCCCAGGTGAAGGGACAAAGGACTGTGAGCCCCCCAGCAGCCTTAGGATTTCAGGGGTGGGCAGGGATGAAGGGGGCACTGTGGGCAGTGCCAGCCCATGCCCCACTGCAGCCACCCCCAGCTCATGTTTTCCACGTCTGGCAGGGGCCCTGCTCTGTGATCTCGCCTTGCAAGTTTTTCCAGCTTTGACCTCAGTCCCACTGCAGAACATGCAGCCTCTGCAGGCTTGGGAGGGCTGGAGCCCATCCCGTTCCCTGCCCTGTCTCACAGAGCCCAGCCCTTTGCAAATCAAGAATGTTTATTTGATTTTTTTTTTTTTAATGAAACAAAAAACCCCCTCACATACAGTTAGGGAAGCCCTGAGACAACAAACAAACATGAGTGTGATACTGAGCTTCAAAAGGGCAGGAAGAACCAGTCTGTGCCTCATAAAATAATGAGTGAGTATTAGGAAAAGATCTTTAAATACCACAGATAAAAAAAGCAAAAGCATCTGGCACACACCATTTGCAAAGAACATCTCTTGCCTGAGAAACTTAATTGTTTTGTCAGGAAGAATTACTGGAAGAGGCCAATTAGAGCTGGATTTTGGTTCAGCGCCTGGCCTGATGGCCCCAAAGATTAGCACCCACACGCATCTCAGTGTCCTGAGCAGTGTCACACCAGCTCTGGCCCAGTGTGTGGAGCAGTGCCTGGGAACTGCCGGGGACACAGGGATGTGTCCTGCTTTGTGTGACCACCAGCCATCCTAGGAGGGGGTCAGGGGCCATTCCCAAGGCCTGGGGATGCTGGGACCAGAGGGCCTGGGCTGAACAGGAAGATGTGAGAGCAGAAAAGTGAAGCCCTTGAATCCTGGGATCCCAAGGCTGGTCCCTGGGGAACGCCCTCTGAAGGGTCTGAGAAACTAAACTGAGGGAATTGACCCTGAGATCAGGAGAGGACAGTGAGGGAAGAGGAACCTTCACCACGATGGGGCAGTGGGACCATCCCTGGGGCAGCAGGCACCATGTCTGGGATCAGCCTGTCACAGCCTGCTCTGGCACCTGGGAGAGGCTGTGCAGCTCCATCAGCTGCATCAGTCAGGACCAGCCTGGTGCCGGGTCAGGTGCTGGAGCCAGACGAGGGTCACACGCCAGGGAAATGTCCCAGCTTTGACCAGAGCCTGCAGTGAACAGCTCAGAGCTCAGCGGGGAGATCAAGGTCCCAGGGCAAACCCATTCTGCATCTTCTCCCCTCCTTTTCTGCAAACCTCCTTCATGATTTGGACCTTCTTCTACAGCCCTGCTTGGTGCCGTCTCTCAGAGCCTTTGGCCCCTCGGGGACTGTCACAGGCATTGCTGTGCGCAATCAGAACATTCCGGAGTACCTGAGGTGGGAGAGGCCCTGTGGAGGTGTCCGGCCCAGCCCCCTTCCCCCGGCACAGCAGGGCCGAGGTGGGGATGTTTCAAGTTCTGAAAGTGTCCGAGAGCAAAGGCCCACCCACGGCTCCATTCCCGTGTTTTGTGACAAATTTCAGGCAATTCCCTGCGTTGCAGGCCACAGCTGTCACCTCCGGGCCTGCGGCACCCCAGCGAGCCCCGGTGAAACAGAGCGGCCTCGGGGCCTGTCCCTGCTGGGCCCAGCTCCTCCTCAGCCCGGGTGCTGCTCCGCCATCCCAGCCGTGCCCTGGGCCCTGCTGTCCCCGGGTGCTGCTCCGCCATCCCAGCCGTGCCCCGGGCCCTGCTGTCCCCGGGTGCTGCTCCGCCATCGGGCCCTGCCGAGGGACAGCGGCTGCTGGGGCGCTCGGGTTCAGAGCTGCAGGTGCTGCCCAGGAGCCTTCGCCCTGCAGGGCCTGGGGCTCGGGGCCAAGGGAAGTGCAGAGGGCAGCGACGGCAGCACGGGAAGGGGAGAGGGCAGAGGCAGGGAAAGCTTTGGAACAGCCCTGAGGGAGACATCCATTGACTCACAGAGACCCCAGGCATGAGTGAAACCAGACCCTGGGGGAGAGATAACAGCACAATTACAGCCAAACTGGAATCCAGACCGTGGCTTGCCTGCTCTGCTGGGGAAAAAAGCCAAAAAATAACAGAATACCTCCACAAGCACCAGCTCCTGCCTGCTGGACACAGCCCTGGAGAGCTGGTCTGTGGCAGGATCCAGGGGCACGGGGCCGTGCCTACAATTGGATGGGGCTGGTGGCACTCAGGGTGCTTTTGTGGGGTCCTTGTGGCACCCGACCTCTGCAGAGTACTGCCAGCCTGGGGGGGATCCCACAGACCAGGGAAACGGGTCTGGGATCCCACACATCCCAGCATGTCCCAGAACAGCTTGGGATGGGATGGGATAGGATGGGATTTTTCTGCAGTCCTGGAGCCCTGGCAAGATGCATCCCTGGTCAGAGGAGGGGACCTGAGGCAATTCCCTCTCTTGGGATGCATCCCATAAGTGCAGAAATCCCTGGATGAGCAGGAGGCTGAAGGCCAAGCCAGGAGGGAACAGGACACCAAGCCCTGTCACCAGGAGCTGGCAGGATGGGATCTGGAGGCACGTGGAGAAACACCCTGTCCCACATCCCAGCCTCAGCCTCGGAGCACCCAGACACACAGCCCTGCCTCCAGCCTGTCCTGGCCTTCCCATGGGATGGCTGGCTGGGCGTGAGGAAACCACTGCTCCCACCAGCTCAAAATACAGCAATCCCAGTGGCCATCAGGTCTCCAGTGCTTGCCCTTGCCCCCACTGCTGTGTCCATTCCCCACCCATATCAGCCATGCTCGCTGAGGACAGTGGGGGACAAGCCCAGGGATGGCAAATCCCCTCAGTGACCCTGGTCCCAGAGGAGGAGCAGAGCACCTGCTGGGCTGCGCTGCCCTGAGCTGCACATCCCGGGGGGTTTAGGGGAGGTTGAGGCTCTCAGGACACGCTCTGGGCCCTGCAGCCAAGCCCAGCAGCCCAGCTCAGCCCCAGGCAGCAAAGGTGCTGAGCAATGGCCAGCCTGGCACAGCCTGGCACCCCTTGCACAGGGCAGCATCCCTCACACCCGCCTGGGAACAGGGCAGCAAGGGCTGCCACTTCGGGATTACGGAGTGTAATCCTGGGATGTCAGACCCCTGGCACTCATCACGAGACAGAAAACATAAAGGAGTCCCTGGGAAATGAGGGGGGTCCCTCCTCACCCCAGACTCTGCCGGCAGCACTGGTGGGAGCTGCCCCTCTCTGCATCGGTCAGGGCAGCTCCAGGGGACAGCGGCAGCCCCAGACAGCCACAGTCCCTCTCTGCAGGCGGTGCAGGAGCACAGCATCCCAGGATGTGCCTGTCAGCAGCAGGAACGCAGGCCATAAATCACTCGGGCTGCGATGGGAGCTGGCTCCAGGCCACGTCCGTGGCAGCCCCTCGTGCTCCCCTTGCCAAAGGGAACAGGCAGGGCACGGGGTGCTGGCGGCGCTGCCACCACACGCAATCCGTCTGCAATGCTGCAGCCTGGATTCGTATCAAACAGGGCCAAAGGTTGGATGATTTAATTTTTTCATTTTTTCTTGCAGTACAGCAGGAAATAGCTGGGATAGTTACATACCTGGCGAGATGGCTGAGGAGCCGGGGGCCAAGAAACACGGAGGGTCTGGCATGGCCCGGAGCATCTGTGCTGCACACAGAGCCTGCAGGCACCCAGGGCTGGGGGCTGCACACCTGACCAGGGAGTGGGAGGTCATAGCAAGGACTCCCACACTGGCCAAGGCTTCAGGAACTGGTGGAGAGTGACCAGCATGACCTGGGTGGCTTAGAAGCACAGAACCATGGAACAGTTTGGGTTGGAAGAAACCTCAGAGCCCATCCAGTGCCACCCCTGCCATGGCAGGGACACCTTCCACTGTCCCAGGGTGCTCCAAGCCCCGTCCAGCCTGGCCTTGGGCACTGCCAGGGATCCAGGGGCAGCCACAGCTGCTCTGGGCACCCTGTGCCAGGGCCTGCCCACCCTCACAGGGAACAATTCCTTCCCAATACTCCTTCCATCCCTGCCCTCTGGCAGTGGGAATCCATTCCCCTTGTCCTGGCATAGAAATCTTTTCTGGCACTGGTACTTTGTGCCATCTTGATCCCCAAGTCCTTGTCCTACCAGCAGACCAATTGTCCTTCCCTTGCTGAGGCTGACCAAACCCAGTTCCTCCTGATCCTGATCCTGATCCTGATCCTGATCCTGATCCTGATCCTGCTCTCCACCAGAGTCAGCCTTAAAGTTTCCTCTTATGGGATCTCCCTTACCAAGATGGGTTGTGGGGTGTCTTTTTTAAAAGATCATTTCTTCAACAAGTCAGGCTGACTTTGAGCTGGTCCCTCAAGGCTTCTCAGGTGGCTGTGGAGTGGCTGTGGAGTCTGTGGATTCCAGGGTGTTGAAGGTTTTGGGAACCACACCTGCACACATGTTATAACAGTCCAGGAAAGTCGTGGTCCTGTGAAACAGCATCAAACCCCTTCCTGCAGCCAAGGGTCGGACACGTGTCCTTCCCAGCTGCCTTTCCCAGGGCTGGAGGAGGAGGTTCCCTGCCTTGCCCTGCGCTGAGGGGGGGCAGTGCCCCAGGCTCCCCTGCACTTCACCCCAACAGCAGAAACACAGCACCCACACAGGGTGACACAGCCTCAAATTCCTTCCCAGCTTACAGCACTTTTCATGGATCTCCTGAGCCAGAATTGAGCCTTTGGCTGTGAATCCCTGGTGGATTTTTCTTCCATGAACTCGAGCTGAACCCACCCTTTGAACACACGTGAGCTCCCAGTTTAATTGTTACTTGAGATAATCCACAGATAAGATTTCTTCAGCCAGTGTTCAAAGTGCCGTAAGACAAAAGCCCATCATCAGGCTTTTGGGAATAAGGGATTTATCCAAGCTCCCTGTGCCTCCAGCCCAGCCTAGGCTGAGCTCAGCCCTGTGGGAGGACTTTACCTGCACTCCCCACCCCATGTAGAAAAGGACGGTAACCAAGCAGCCACGCCAGACCCAGTCATGGTCACACCTCCCCAGAACCACAGGGACCACCACGGGTCACCAGGACCACCAGGGGTCACCTTCACCTTCCCTTTGGACCCTGGGAAATCCATCAGCCACCCCCAGCAGGCTGTGCTGCCTCTGCCCACGCACTCCTGTTACCCTGTCTCGAATGATTTAAAGTTGTTTCCGCTGTCTGGGCTCCTCCTCCTTGTTCTCAAGATAATTCCCAAGATTTCCATTTTGCCAGATTCCTGGCCTCTCCCTGAACTTACTCCCTTAGATCGGTTTCTGGAGGAGCGGGCGGCTCCCTGCGGGGTCCTCCCTCACATGTGCTTCCCGAGAGCTGTGACAGAGCAGCTCCCAGCCCGCAGCCTTCACTTTGCTGCTGTCCCTCCCTTTTCCAAGACTCTGATTGCACACCCTCTTCCAGCTGCAACTCTGAGTTCGGAGAGACCCACCACTGCCTGCCTAACCAGGTCATCTGGATCAGCACAGGCTGGAGAGCATTCAGAGGAGCGGCTCCGCCAGGAAATCCAAAGATGCAATCCTCCAGCAAAGTCCTCCAGAGCTGCAATCCTCAGCAAAGGGAGGGCAAGACTCAACAGCCAGGAGTGATGGGTTGACATAATTTCAACAACAAGCAAAGATGTCATTGAGCTCTAGGATGGATGAACTCAGGGGTGTGGAACGAGTTGGTCTTTAATGTCCCTTCCAACCCAAACCTTTCTAGGATTCTAGGAACTCTCAGCCCATCGTCATCGTCACCCAACCCGCTGACACCTTCCCACTCCATTGCTCTCACTCCAAACCACTTGTGCAACTTCTCTGCTTGCTTTCCCTGGATGTGTGACATGGTCCAAGTCTGGTGATTAGGTTCCACTTGGAATTGGCAAAGCTCAGCTCAGGTTCAGCTCAGTTCAAGAAAGTGATAATGGTTTGACCTTTTTTGACTCCACTCCCACAGGGACCCCCCCTAAATCCTCATTTGGGCAGGATGAGTAGGGGATGAAGCAGCACAGGGATTCTCCATCCCTCCTGCCAATGGCAATCTGTTGGGCTCACAGCAGAGCTGGGATTCAGGGATGCCCCCAGAAAGGAAGGACTGGGCTCCAGGGAATACTGCAAGAGCCTGGAGATAAAATAAATAATAGCAATTGGACACAGCAGCCCGTCCTCCTTCTTGAATATCCATGGAGCTGGGAGTTGGTGGAGGAAGTTACAAACTGCTTTTTAGGATTCAGATACCCAAATTCCACCTCAGCCCTTGTGCAGACAGTGTTGAGGTGGCTTGACCTCACCATATGTCCAGAAGTGCTTTAGGATGAACCTCAACAGGTAAGGTCCAGACTGCCCTGGCATCACCAGGATCACTTGGAGAGCAGCCAGCCTTCCCAGAAGCACTGAGTCATCTTTTACAAGTCACAAGAAATCCTTTGTTTATTTACAGCCACTAATCCACTCATTAATTCCTGCTCCAGTGAAAGTTTGCACCTTATTACTGAGCTGGGCTTTATTGACTTCAACTTCCACCTCCTGGATCTCACCTAGCCTGTGCCTTCTTGTTCCCGGGAGGTGGCAGTCACTTCCCAAGATGCAGGGACGGAACGGGGGAGTCCCAGGGAGGAGACCTGGAGCTGGGCTGAGTCTCACGAGAGTGATCTGGGCAGCCAGGCTGGTGGCAGGGCAGGTGCTCGGGGGGATTTGGGGATGTGGGCAGGTGGGTTTGCACCGAGCTGAGGGGTTGTGGTGCAGCCGCACCTGGAATGACAGGAGTGGCAGGGACGTGACCAGTGAGTCACGTTGTGTCCCAGGGTGGGAACAGGGAGCTCCTGGGGTGGACCTGAGGACACTGAGTCACGAGGGTGCTGTTCCACGAAGGATAATGAGTTCAGAGGTGCTGTCCCAGGAGGGACGCTGAGTCACAGGGCTGAGGTGTGCTGAGGTGTGCCAAGGTGTGCCAAGGTGTCAGTGATGTCATGGCACTGCCTGTGGGAATGGGAACGGGGCGCAGCACCGGGGGAACTCTCCTCACTGCGGGAAGGGCTGTGAGGGACAGGGAACGGGTCTGGGAGGTGATGGGGTGTGACTGAGCAACGGGGGACATGCGGCTGTGGGTGGGACCTGAGCTCTCTGGGTGTGTTGGACATGGTCAGGGTGGGAAGTCCCCAGACAGGGGAAAGGAGCAGGTGACAATGGGGACAAGAGGGAACAAGGGGGAATGGGGACAAGGAGTGAGGTCCGTGAGCTGGGGGTGTGGATGGTTTGTGGGGCTGCTCAGAGGTGAGGCTGAGCTCAGATGAGTACTGCAGCCAGAGCACACCCTGTGAATGGAGCCACTGGCATTTGGGATGGGGATAGGAAGAAATGGGAATGTCACCAGTGTGGGAGCCCCTGTGATGTGCTGGCGTGGGACTGCCGTGCCCTGGGGGGCAGGGGGGGTGTGGGAGCTCTGTGCACCAGGAGCACAAAGGGAGGTTGGAGCCCATACATGGGAGGTTCAGGGAAAAGGAGCACCGAGAGTTGGGGATGCAAGAGGGATGGAAGCAGCACGCACTGGGGGTGCGGGAGGGAGGGGAGCACCGCACACTGGGGCTGCAGGTAGGGTGGGATGCAGATGACACGTGCACAGGCTGGGACTGATGCAGGAGCACAGAGGCCAGGGAATGTTCTCGGCGTGGCAGGGACGTCTCGCTGCTCCTGGCCCCGGGCACCAGCCATGGCCAGTGCCCTGCGGGGTGACAGCCACAGTCAGGGAACACCCCAGGTGCCGGGGGGCTCGTGGGACGCGGGCAGCGTGGCCCGCTGGAGGCAGCAGAGCCCTTCCCGGCCATGTGAGGCTCCTGAGTCAGCCCCGTGAGCTGCTCCCACCGCCCCGATCCCCGCCCAGCTCCGCGCCTGCAGCGCTGATTTACAGCTCAGCCCCTCCTTGTCACCCGGCCTAGGCCGTGCGGGCCGTGGGGACCAGGGCAGGAGGTTTGGTGACAGCAGCCCCGGGCACCACCAGAGACAGAAACGCCGAGATTTGACATGCTCTGAGACAGACTCAGAAGTCGGGCAGGAGCCCAGCAACCCAGGCGAGCTTGTGCGGCTGAGCGGGGTTCAGGGGGCAAAATCCCCAGTCCTTGGACACCAGAGAGATGGAGGTTGGGGGAGAAATGGACAGATTCCAGTCACGTTTGGATGCTGGGAAAGGAGAATGCTCTGTCCTCTAAGGATGTGAGTGCAGAGCAATCCCAGCCAGGGTGTGTGAAACCCCACCAGCCACCCCCACCTTGTCCTGCTGTCTGTCACCTCCTCGGCTATGGAAAGATCACAGAATCGTTAAGGTTGGAAAAGCCCTTCAAGATCATTGAATCCAACCACTCCCCCAGCACTGCCACAGCCGCCACTAAACCACGTCCCCAAGTGCCACAGCCATAGAGCTGTTAAACCCCTCCGGGGATGGAGACTCCAGCACTGCCCTGGGCAGCTGTGCCAGGGACTGACCACCCTTTCTGTGAAAAAATTTTTCCTAATGTCGAGCCTGAACCTCCCTCCTGCCTCTGTCTCCCCACGGGGGCTCTCCAGATCCCACCTGGCTGTCACCCCACAGGGTTTTCCTTCCTTGCTCTGCCCAGTTCTGCACCCAGCAGAGTATTGTGCCTGATGGGATGGTTGTCCGTGCTCTCCCAGCTCAGGAAATGCAGCAGAGAGCTCAGGGGACCATGAAGGGCCCTTTTCCAGAGCTGTGAATGTCTTGGGATGCCCTGAGGACATTCCCTGGTGCTGGTGTGCTCCTGCACCACCAAGAAGCTGCAGCAGGGACAGATGCACAGAGCTGCAGCCCATGACCCTGACAGCCTGCAGTGACAGCACCATGACTGTCCCCAAAGTCCTCTGAGCCAGAAGCTGCCAAGTCCGCAGTCGTTCCCCTCTAAGCATCTGTCCCCTTGCCCCAGGGAACACATCCACCTCACGGCTGGACCCAGGGGCTGTGTGGGCCACCCAGAAAGTCTCTGAGGCACACAAGGCCGTGGGACTGAGCATTCTGTTACTCCAGCCTGATGAAGAAGCTTAAGGATATTCCAGCATCATTGGGATGTCCAGGGGGACAGCATCGGTCCCACCCCAAGGGCCAAGGACATGCCAGGGATGCCCTGCACAGGCCCTGGGCCATGCAAGCCACCTGCCCAGGGTACCAGCGCCACCACACTCTTCACCCAAGGGGTCCAGGAAGGCTCAGAGGGGGGACCTGCAGGCAGGTTTGGTGCCAGGTGACATCGCCCGCCCTGGAGATGCCTGGCCCAAACCCAGCACAGACCTGGGCTCCCCCAACTCCTGTCCCAGTTTAGTGGCAGATTTGAAGGCGAGGGACCCACCTAAGCTACCCTTCCACCCCTGCACCAGTCCTTGGGGAGGGAGGGCAGGCGAGGTCCCACCAGAGGTCTGTGGGCTCAGGGGGCTCAGCCCCTGCCTTGGGGACACACGTCCCCCAGCTCCCTTTGAGGGATGGTGGGGACACTCCAGCAGGGCAGCTGAACCGGGCTCCAGGATCCCAGCACCCCATCGGGGCACAGACAGAGCCCTGTCCCCGGGCAGGGGACAAGGACAGCGCCCCAAGGAGCTGCACCATAGGAACAGGACGTCCTGTGACCCAGAGGGAGCCCGCCAGCGCCAGGCCACGTGTCAGGACAAAGTCCAGCCTCACACCGGCACGGGCCATGGGACACTCCAACCTGCCACAGACTGCTGCCACCTCTGTCCCCTGCCGTCAGCGGGGACAGCCCAGGGCACCCAGTGCTGGCAGCAGGCCCAGTGCAGACCCCGGCTGGCCCAAGCTGGGTCGCAGCCAGCCCAGAGCCGTGGTGGTGGCACGGGGTGCAGCTGTTTGCGCAGCTGTGCTGTGACAGAGCCAGCCAGCCCCGGAAGGGGATGCCTGGGAAAGCACCGGCTAATTCGGGGCTGGGTCCGTGTGGGTCAAGGCTGTGGAAGGCAAGGCCCAGAGGCCTCTGGGGGCAGCAGAGCCAGGGGCAGGGTTTGTAAAGGAAGGTTCGATTAGTGGTGGGAACCACGATGAGGCTGTGAGAGCCGTTGTTGGAGGCCACAGCCCTCCCGAGGACGCCAAGGGACAGGGGCAGGATTGGGCCCACGCTGGTGGCAGCAGAGGGGACAAAATGCTTATGAACAGTGGCAGGAGCTGTCACAGCCCTCTGGACGCCGCCTGGGAGCCATCCCGGTGTCCTCAGGTGGGGCGGACGGTCCCTGCTGTCACGGGCCGAGCCCGTGCCGCCCCCCAGCCCCGCACTGTCCTCCGTCGCTCCACCAGGAATTCTCCGAGACCGTCCCCGGGCGTGACACCGGAGCCCGGCGGGGCGTGGGGTCCGTGCTGCGGGCGGAGGGCTCCCTCTCGAGGGCCCCGGCCAGCACTGCCCGCCGCGGGGCTGAGCTGTCCCCGCGTGTGGCCGCGGGCAGGTCCCCAGGGACGGAAGGGCAGAGAAGCAGGAGGACACGGGGACCGCAGAGGAGGTGACGAAGCCACCAACGCGGCCTCGGGGCAGCCACCGGCCCCATCAAGGAACTGCATTTTCTTCCCGTCATTAATTAGCAGCTGAATCCGTCACTAATTAGCGGCTGGATCCGTCTGTTTCGCTGCTGGAAACAGCCAGAGGCGATGGGCACAGCTGTGGCTTGTCCCAGAGCTTGTCCTTCGTCCTCGCTGCCACACCGAAGGTTGGTTTGACAGGGGACTCCCGCAGTGACCTGCCAGGGACAGCCCTTCAGGAGATAATGCAGCTGGATGCGGAACGTTACCAATGCCGGGCACCTGGATCAGGCATTCCAGAGAATTGTGATCCGGAGGGGACATCCTCCCCCTCCCTGTGCATCGTGCTGCTTCTCGGGGGTGTTTCGCGCCCTGAGCAAAACCCAAACTTCATGTAGATTATACATGATGGCACCCCTCGGGCTGGAAGGGACCCAGTAGGGATCATCAGTTCCAACTCCCTGCTCCTCGCAGGAGCCAGGACGTGCCTCCTCCTTCCCAGCCGCTCCGCGCTGCTGTCCTCTGTCCCCGAGGGGCAGCGCAGAATGACCCCCGCCCCGTGGGAGCGGGATGGGCAGGTCAGGACAAGGAGGACCTGCCCCGGTGGCGGGTGGCCTCCCCCCCCCCCGGGCAGTCCCGGGCTGTCACTGCCACACACAGTGGGACAGGGCGGGCTCGGGTGCTGGCCGCGCTGGGTGACGGCCGGAGTGGAGGAAGAAGATGCGGGTGCAGGATGGAGGTGACAGCGCAGCACTGGGGCCGTGTGGGGCTGGGGCCGGGGGCCGGGCAGGAGGTGACCTGTCCGGGGCACTGTCCCCGCGCCTGGGACATGAGTGACGCAATGGGAACTGACCCCTACAAGTGACGGAGCAGCAGAAACAGTGGACAATGCTGGGAGAAAGTGGTAGCCCTGGGGCTTCTGGCGCCACCCGCCGTGGGAATTCGGTGCCACGCCCCCAGGACATTTGAGGTCACCATCCCAGGGCTTGGTCATCCCCCCAAGGCACTTCCTGGGGCACCTGGTCACCACCCAGACACTTGGTCGAGTCCCAGGCCGCCTGGCCCCTCCCCCCCCTCTGCCCGGCGCACTTGGTCGCTCCCAACGCCCCGATCCGGGTCTAGGGGCAGCTCCGGCGGCCAATGGGGCGCGGGGGGCGTGGCCGGGGCGGGGCTCAGAGCCAAAGGAGCGCGGGGGGCGTGGCCTGGACGGGGACCGCGTGTCCTGTGGGGGCTTGTCCTGGGCGGGGTCACTGAGGAACCGCGCATTGGGGGCGTGTCCTGGGGCCGAGAAGCCAATGAGGTGCTGGGGGCGTGTCGCGAGCGGGAGGCGGAGCCAATGGGCTGCGGGGGGCGTGTCCTGGGCGGAGCCGCCGGTCGGTGGGCGCGGGGGCGTGTCCGGTGTGGGTCCATGGGGCGCGGGGGCCCGGCCGGTACCGGGATGGGGCTGCCGGCCGCGGTCCGGGACCGGGTGGCCGCGGTGCACCGGGGCTCAGCGCTGCCCGAACGGCTGCGGCTCTACGACGGCTGGGCCGCCCGCTACGAGCAGGTACCGGGGACACCGCGGTGACGGGAGCGCCGGGGGGCCGCGGCTGTCCCCGCTGACCGCCGTGTCCCCGCAGGATGTGGCGGCTCTGGAGTACCGGGCACCGCATCTCGCCGCCGCCTCGCTCTCTTTCGCCTTTCCCGCTCCGCGCGCCGAGGCGCGGCTGCTCGACGTGGCCTGCGGCACCGGGCTCGTAGCGCGGGAGGTACCGGCGGGACGGGACGGGGCGGGCCGGGGATAACGGGACGGGGCGGGAGTGATGGTGCCTCTGTCCCCGCAGCTCCACCGGCGCGGATTCCGCTGCCTGCACGGCGTGGACGGCAGCGCGGGGATGCTGGAGCAGGCACGGAGCACCGGGCTCTACCAGGAGCTGCGGCTCTGCGTCCTGGGCACGGAGCCGCTGCCCGCGCCCGCAGGTAACGGGAGGGGCCGGACCCCGGAGGGACCCCTCGGTGACACCCGCGTGTCCCGCAGGTGACGGGAGGGGGCGGACCCCGGGACCCCTCGGTGACACCCGCGTGCCCCGCAGGTGACGGGAGGGGGCGGACCCCGGGACCCCTCGGTGACACCCGCGTGCCCCGCAGGTGACGGGCCGGCACTGGGCGGGGGGAGCCCCGGAGGGCCCCCCCGGTGACGCCCCGTGTCCTCGCAGAGCACTACGACGCCGTGACCGTGGTGGGGGCCCTGGGCGAGGGGCAGGTGCCGAGCACGGTGCTGCCGGAGCTGCTGCGGGTCACCAAGCCGGGTAAGGGCGGCCCGTGTCCCCTCCCCGCCGCGACCCCCGGGGTGGTGGGATGAGGACACCGGGCCCCGGTGGATGTGGGTCCCCGCTGGACGCTGGACCCGTGACACAGCTGGGACATGGCCTTGTCCCTGCTGCCAAGGGAGGGGCGATGGCACGGGGTCCCTGACCCTGCCCACTGCCAGGTCCGGGCAGCGGGACAAGGTAGGAGGTGGCAGTAGCAGTGCCGGTGTGTGACAGCCTGTGCTCAGGCGTGACATCCCGCCCGTCCCGTGCCCATCTGCTGACCACTGGCCCCCTGTCCTGCCCATCTCTGCCCACTGCCCTGCCCTGCCCTGTCTGTGCCCCTGCCCTGCCCTGCCTTGCCCTGCCCTGCCTGTCCCCTGCGCGCTGACTCCTGGCCGGCTCTCAGTGCCTCCCCGTGTCCCCACCCTTGCCAGGGGATGCCATCCCCAGAGAGGGACACCCTGTGTCAGCGTTACCTGTCTCCTGTCCCGCAGGCGGCTTCCTGTGCCTGACGACGAGGAGCAGCCCCTCGAACCTGCGGTACAAGGCGGAGCTGGAGGCGGCGCTGGGGCAGCTGGAGCGGAGCGGAGCCTGGCAGAAGCTGCTGGCCCAGGAGGTGGAATACTGGGAGAGGGCCACCACCGAGGAAGAGAGCACCCGGGGCACCGGCTACATCTCCGGGGTGGTCTACATCTACCAGAAGTGCCCTGTGCCCCACCTGGAGGAGGGCTGAGAGCCAGCATGGCTCTGGAGGGGGGAGGCACTTGGCCCCTTATAAAACTGACCCCCTTCTGGAGCAGGGCAGCTGCTGGGGGGTGACAACATTTTGGGGGAGTTTCCCCATTCCCTTCCTTGGTTCCTTCTCCCCGAGGTCTGGGCTTGGGGCCGTTGTCTTCTCCTCAGCACGGGGAGGGTCTCCTGGACTCACCAGGGTCTCCTGGGCACCACCTTTAGCTCTGACATTCAGGCATTGTCCCCAACACCTCAACGCTCACCGTGACGTCTCACAGACCCATGTGGCTGTTTTCTGAGGCATGTCCAGTCCAGGATGTCTTCTCCCCACCTCACCCACCTCAGCACTCATGGTCAAAATCTGGATCCTTCTTCATCTCCCACCCCCAGAGTCTTTACCTGGGGACTGTTGGGGGTGGGTCCCCATCTCTGTGTGCTGTGGCCTCCCATCCTCATCCTCCCCAGGGATGAACCCAGCCCTGAGGTGCAGGAGCCTCCACATCCAGAGCTGAAGCAGCAATGCCAAGGTGGCTCCCAGCTGGAGAGGCTTTCCAAGCGCCACATCCGCCTTTCATCCCACAACAGCTGCTGGAATCTCTCATTTTCCCACAGCTTTGTAGTTAATGGTCTGGGTGGAAAACGAGTTTGGAAGGGATTTGGGGAGCTGGTGGCTGCTCCCCACCCAGGAGCCACCCAGCACTGCCTGCCCAGCCTGTTCCCCCAGCCCCTTGCTGGGCTGCCTCCACAATTCCTCCTCCACTGCTCCCTTGGGAAGTTTTTTACCCAAATTTCTTGCTGGAATATTTGGGTTTTTCATTTTTCCCTTCCCTCAGACCTGTTCCTGCTCATCCTGTTCCTGTGTTCCTGGGAACAGGTTGCATCCTTCCCCTCAGGAGCTCTTCTCCAATGTGAGGCAATGGCTGTGTCTGTCCCTGTCCCTCACCCGGGGCATCCCACATCTTCCACACTCGCCCTCCCCATGGCTCTTGTCACCCTTGTGCTTTGTCCTCCGTGTTCTGGGGTCCCCGTGCCCCGGTAGCTGTCCTACTGCTCCCTCCCCATTTGCCTCCAGCGCTGTCCCCTGGGCAGCCGGGGTTGTGGCTGTCCCCAGCCCTGCACCTGCCTGTTCAATAAAGCCCTGTCCCTGCTATCTGCCTGCTGTGTGCTGTTCCCAGAGCAATGGGAATGTGGACCCTCCAGGGTGGGTGGCCAGGAGCCTGGGAGGGGGGGTTCAGCCTTTCTCTGGGGTCCCTTCCCAGTCCACGGGGGCTCAGAGCCCCAGGTGTCCCCCTGTGCCTCTCTCAGCTCTCAGCATCCTCTCCCTGCCTCAGTTTCCTGCAGCAGGGAACACCAGGAGCACCCCAGCTGGCTACTGCTGATCCCCACAGGAACATGGGATGTTCCAGGCGCTGGAACACAGCAGCTGGCAGGGCACAGCACCCCAGGACGCATCACCATCCTCCCCGCACCGCGCTGTTCAAAATGAGCCCAGGCAGCCTTGGTGGCACCAGGATGTTTATAGTCCCTGCCCTGGGGAAGGGCACACGTGGGGACCGTGCTGGGGGTCAGCCAGCGTGGGGATGGGCAGGAGGAGGCAGTGCATGGGCAGGGGTAGCACGGGGACGCGGGACAGGGACAGTGGTGCTCTGCCTTGGGCTGGCACCTGGGCACAGTGGCTCACACATAGTCCTTCATGGCATAGCCCATCGGGCCACAGGTTTTCACTGCCCTGTACTTCCTGGGGTAGGGGTCCTGCTGGGACTGGGATCCCGAGCAGCACAGGACACCCCCACCGAAGAGCTGCAGGGCACTGGAGGCCCAGCCGATGTAGAGGGCAGCCCCCAGCTCCCTCTTGAGGGCCTCAGGCACCATGGGGTTGTAGAAGTTGCTGACAATGCTGTTGGCAGACCAGGAGACGGGGATGAGCAGCATGATGCTGGCCATGATGAAGATGACACCTGACACCGCAGAGATCCTGGTCTTGGTGCCGTTGTCGTCCACGCAGCGGGTGCAGTCAGCTCCCGAGAGGGCCATGAGGAAGGCGAAGAAGGCCACGAAGATGGAGGTGACCACCAGGGCACGAGCAGCCTGCAGGTCGGAGGTGAGCTCCAGCAGGGAGTCGTAGGCCTTGCACTGCATCTGCCCCGTGCTCTCGTAGACGCAGTTCATCCACAGCCCCTCCCAGAACACCTGGGCCACCACGATGTTGGAGCCGATGAAGGCCGTCACCTTCCACATGGGCAGGGCACAGGTGAGGATGGAGCCCAGCCAGCCCAGCGCGGCCATCATCAGCCCTCCCGTCTGCATGGTCATCTTCGCCATCAACAGCTCCTGCGGGGACAGGGCACGGGTGTCACAGGCACAGCCCCCAGCCAGCGACAGCATGGGCTGCGTTTGGTGTGTCCTGCTCCCCACCGGGGTGGGAATGGCTGCAGGACAGCACGGGGACATGAGTGACAAGGGACTTGAAGGACATGGGGCAGTGCTGCAGGACAGGATGGGGACACGTGTGGCACTGAGGACCCAGGCCCCGAGCAGGCCAAGGTGCAGGAGCCTCCGTGTGTCACACTGGCCCCCACATTGTGCCCACAGCACAGCGCAGCCTCTGCCATCGCCCCTTCCCAGGGCATGGCAAGTGTCAGGGAAGGGATGGGTTTTGGCGAGCTGGATGGGGGGCTCGCTGTGCCCATCCCCCAGCGCTCCAGAGTGCAAACCCCCCACCCCACACTCACCTCATGTCACTGGCCAACCCCCAGTGCCCACCCCGCGTCCCACTCCACCACTGGTGCTCAGCCCCCCCTGGCCACGAGCCTCATGCCAGGGGCATGGGCAGGGAGGGCAGCCCCCCAGCCCCCTCAGCACTGCCTGCTCCCAGTTTGGCTTTGCCCTCACAGCTGTGCTGCAGCGCCCTTTGGACCCGGGATCTCCTCTCCAGGAGGAAATGGAAAGGGATCAGAGCTCAGCTCTGCTCCGATCCCAGCTCTGGGGCTCAGCACCTTCTGTGACACCACCCCGGAGCAGCCCCAAGAGGGCAAACCCTGGTGAGGGGCTATGGGGTCACCACACGTGGCGTCCCTGGGAGAGGGGTGGCTGGTACAGGGACACATGTTGGACACATTGGCAGCTCCATCATGGTCACATGTGACCACTGTGGCCCTGGCTCAGCCCAAACCCAGCTCAGCCCCTCACGGAGCAGAGTTCACCCACAGGTGCCTGCCCTGCGCTTCGCGGCTGGGACCAGCCAGGTTTTTATGGCCCTGAGCTCAGCGGGGTATCGGTTGTGCCCGGCACACCCTGCAGCTCTTGCCAGAGGTTTCACCATCATTTCCCCTGTCCCAGTTTCGGTTACTTCAGCCTCTCCTCTCCTGTTGTATCCCCACTCCTTCTCCAGCACCTTTCATCCCTCAGCAGCCTGATGGACACCCAGCACTGGGACTGTGCATCCCCTGGGCTGTGAAATCCCCTTTGGGCCAAAATCACAGTCCCTCTCCCCGTGCTCCAGGCAGGCAGGGGCCGGGATGATGGGAGCCATCCCGGGCACCCTTCCCCAGGCAGCGGGACCTGGGCAAGGAGACACCCAAACCAGGGCATATGACTGCCTGCAGGAGGACACGTGGTGGCTCCATGGATCCCCAGGGGTGCTCGACAGAGCATTGTGCTCACATTCCCACCTGGCCGCCGGCACCACAAGGTTACAGGCATATTTTCCACCATTCCCGTGCCTCGTGAAGGGACTGGGGAGCTGGGAGCCCTCCAGCCCTCAGATCCAGATGAGACACCCGGAGCCAGGCGGAGTCACCCTTCGTCCCCACGAGCCCCGAGGTGGGAAGGAAGGATGTTCCCAAGCCAGAGGAGCACTTGCCGTGCCGGAAGCGAGATAGGCAAAACACCCGGCGCTGCCCACGCCGGCCCCGGGGCGCTCCCAGCCGGGGTTGTGGGGTGGCCCCGGGGCCAGCGCGCCCCGACCCGCCCCGGCCGGCGCCCGCCACTTTCTTCCTGCTCGGGTGGGAAGATCGCGGCGGGTCAGGCGTGGAACGAGCGTGGGACAGGCTTTGTGCCGTGGAAGCAGCCGCTGTCACTCCTGGCGCCGGTCGGGAGGGGAGCGGCGAGTGATGCCAGGGCTGGAACAGGCGGCGGGGATCTCAAGAGGCTCCGAGGAGCAGGTTCGGGTGATCCCTCAGCGGGGCGGGAGCCCGGGGCACAGAGCACCGGGCTGTCCCACCACCCAGGCGGGTGTTGGAGAGGGTAAAGAACACGAGGCACAGCGGGGTCTGAGCAGCTGCCGTTTAATGCCGGAAGGCTGGACACGAGGACGGACGGCAGAACGGCCGGGGTACCGTGAGACCCCACTCCCGGCCCCGGGCACCTCACTCTGGGGCGATGGAGTCGGGTCCGGGAGTCGCCCCCTCCATGCGGGGGCACAGCCCCGCTCCGGTCCCGCCTCCCCGACCGGTTCTCCCAGCCCGGCCGCTGCCTTCCCACTCCCAGGATAATGATGCCCCCGCCCTGGGGAGCTGCCGCGAGAAATCACACTCGGCACGGCCGCTCCGAGCCCCGAAAGTAGGTCAAAGTCGAAATTTAGGGAACTGGCAGGTGAGAGCCCCTGTCACCCCTCAAGACCCTGCCGGGGTCTGCAGAGCCACCACGTCCCCGTGAGCACGTGGGACAGGTTCGCTGTCCCTGCCAGCACCGACACCGCCACCCACCCCGAGGGACAGACACGTCCCGGGGAGCTTCACGCGGGGAGAGAGAGCCCTGTGCCACCCGTGGGACGGGCTCCTGCGAGCTGTGTCACCACATGGCGCACCCCGATACCGAGAGCCAGGAAATGCTCGAGGAGGGGATCAGGCGGTGTCTCGGAGAAGATGCCTCAGCTGGATGCTCCGGGGGGAGCAGGACTCCCACCGCGGGCAGCCAGGACAGGATCTCCTTGTTCCCTGTCTCAGCCGAGATTAAAGAACCGGCTTGAATCCCGGCGGAACAAAGGCGGCTCTGTCTGCCCTCCCTCGCACCGCGCCGGCGCTCGGCCAGTCCCAGGCCAGCCGGGGAGGTTGAGTGTCCCGGGAGGTCCCCGCTCCCCGGAGCGGCCGGGGGCTCCGGGCAGGCGCGGCGGCTCCTACACGTAGTTGCTGGCTGGCAGCGAGCGAGCAGCCGTGAACTTGGCGGAGTAGGGCTTCTCTCCGCGGGGGGGGCAGGTGCAGCACAGGATCCCCCCCCCCAGCAGCAGCAGCGCTGAGGCCGCCCAGCCCACGTAGAGGGACGACCCCAGGTCCCGCTTCTGCGAGTCGGAGACCAGCGGGTTGTAGAAGTCCTGGATGATGCTGTTGGCTGACCAAGAGATGGGGATGAGGATGAGGATACCGGCGACGATGAAGATGATGCCAGAGAGGATCATGACCTTGGCTTTGGCGATGTCGTCCTCCACACAATTGGTGCACTTGCCGCCGGCGACGGCCAGCAGGGTGCCCAGGATGGCCAGGACGATGGCCACCACCACCATGGCACGGGCGGCTTGCAGGTCCTGCGGCAGGGCCAGCAGCGAGTCGTACACCTTGCACTGCATCTGCCCCGTGCTCTGCACCACGCAGCTCATCCACAGCCCTTCCCAGACGATCTGTGCCACCACGATGTTGTTCCCGACGAAGGCCGTCTCCCGCCACATGGGTAACGCGCAGCAGAGGATGGAGGCCAACCAGCCGATGACAGAGAGGGCGATGCCCAGCACCTGCATCCCCATGGAGGCCATCGCGTGCTGCCCGTTCTCCTGCCCGCCTCCCGCCGCGCAGTGCCGGCTGCCGGGACCATGGCAGGCATTATATGCCTTTGCTGAGGGAGGAGCGCCGCCGCAGCCGCCGGCCTGCCGCCGGCACCGGACGGAGGGGTAGAACCAGTTTCCCGGGATTCTTCCACTTGCATTTCTCCCTGCAGCGATGACACTTAATATCCCGGTTGCTCCCACGGAGGAGGACGCAGGGGACCAGGATCAGGCCACCCAGGTGCAGGAGTGCATCCCATTGCTGCGGGCAGGCAGGACATGCCCAGGGCAGTGCTGGGGCTCAGCCCGGGATGCTAAAGGGGAAGAGCCGGTGTCCAGGCACCGGGATACCTCTGCCAGCACCTTCTGCTCCATCACTTAGATGGGGTCCCTTCATGCCTTCATGCCTCAGTTTCCCTCCAGCTCATGTCGACTGCTCCAACATCAGCTCAGCCTCTGGCCCCCCCATGACCCCTTGCCAGGGGAGCAGCACATTGTCCCCTCCGGCTGCTGGGCTCTGTGCCCGGCAGGACACAAGCGGCTCTTGTTTGCTCCTTGGCGTCTGTACCAGCACTTCCCTGCCCTCCATTAGGCCTCGGGCAGGAGGTGTCACCGCCCAGACCCACAAACCGGTTGGAGCAGCTGCCAGTTCCCCACGAAGGAGAGACAGCCCTGCCTGGGGCAACAGGGGGGGCAGACCCCAAACCCAGCCCACCTGTGCTCCAGTGCCGAGCCAGGGTTCACACAGCCACCCTCAGCCCCAGCTCTGCCCACGTCCCACTGCCTGCGTGGTGGGGGTGGGTGGGTCGGGGCTGTGAGGGGCAGATGTGGCCTCGTGGTGTCCCAGTGCCGTACCCACTGATCCCAGTGCCGAGGCCGATACCAGTGCCAGCACTGATGCCATACTGAAGCTGACCTGTCCTCCTCTAATCCATGACTCCCACACAGGTCCCCTCCCTGCTCCCTCCGAGCCCCTGCAGCACCTGCAGAGGCGCAGCATGACACCAGACAGACGGCGCAGACGGACAGGCGGACATTGCACTGTTTCATCACCCCACCTTAATCCCGGGCCTCTGAAAAGATAAGAGGCACTGAGATAATCTTAGTTTTCCTGAACACTGGGGTTACCATCACGACCCAACTATTTGTGATCTGCTCAGTGTGACGGACTCTGGAGCTGCTGCTGCTCATGCCAGGATGTCCCTGGGCATCACGTCTCAGTGTGCTGGGACAAGCCTGGTGGCCCGTGCACTGCAGTGCCAGGAGGATGCCTGGGGACACCCATGTCTCACAGCAGACCCCAGCCTAAGGGCATGGTCAGGGTTGTGCCTGCGTGTCTTGTGCCAGAGGAGCTGCCCAGGCTCCGTCCCTCTGTCCTGCTGGAACGCCCGCATTGTTCGCATACCGGAGTGTCCACCCTGCGGCCAGAGCCTTGTGGTCAAGGGCTCCCTTTAATCTACAAGGCTCCAGAGCATCCCCGCCGGGGCCAGACTCTGCCTGAGGCTTTCCCCTCCCAGCCGGCTGCTGCAACCACCACATTATTTGGGGTTGGAGAGAAGCACACGCCCACGTGTGTGTGGCTTGCATGGGCCGCGTCCCGGCAGGCACGTGGGGACAAATGGCAGGGTGGGGACAGGGACTCCCATGCGCACGGAGCATCAAAGCTTGAGCTGATCATACTCCCCCTCGGAGGCAGAGCAGGCACCAGCACGGCCTCTGACAGCCAATTACTGTAATTAATGCTGGAACGTGACAGATATTCCAGCTGGCAGCTGCCACACAGGGGCAGCCCCTGTGCCCTTCCCCACGTTCCCCAGTGACACACCTGCCTGGACAGCACTGCCAGCACCGTGTTCCCAGCACAGCAGGACCGACAGACACCGGCTCGGCATGGAGCAGAGGAGCATCAGCTGACCCCAGTGCCCTTGGAGCCCAAGGATGGTGCTGCAGCACAGGTGGGACCACCGAGCACCTCAGGACATGCCATCCAGGGCAACCACTCCATGGACACCAGCCCCACATGGACACCAGCCCCACAGCCCCGTCCGAGAGCTCATTCCCAGTCCATCCTGCAGGATCCCCGTCCCAGCTTTGTGTTGCCTGCAAGGAGCCATGGCACAGGCACACGTCCTGGTGGGACCACAGCCCACTTGCTCAGCAGGGAGCCCCTCCACCCCAAAACAGGGTGCTCAACACACTCAACCCATCCGAAGCCTTCACCCCCCAGCACCCAGACAGGTGTGGGTGCCCTGCCCCAAATCCAGTGGGATTTGAAGGACATGTGAGAGCCTGGGTTCCCATCCCTGTTCCACTGCACTAAGAGGGTTGGTGAGGGCAGAGCTCCCGTCCTGGCATATCCATCAGAAAACACCTTCTGACCCTTGTCCTGGGTTCACCAGAGTGGGGACACACTGCAGCCCCTCGGCTGGGCAGTGAGGCCATTCCCAGGCAGGGAGGTGACATTAAACCCAGTGTCACCACAATGCCAGGCACTGCTGGGTGCACAGCAGAGGCTGTGTCACCCTGACCTTGCTCAGGGCAGAGGACACCCCGCAGAGAGAGAGAGGGCTTGGGGCACAAATCTCCTGCCAAAAAGGGTTTGGGGACATCCCCGCCCAGGACAGGGGTGATAGTCCCACCTCACACACCCCGTGCCACTGAGCCGGGAGCCCCTCATCCCCCCAACCAACCCGGCTACCTCAAGGTCCCAAAAAGGCAGGTGAGACTGGCCAGCAAACGATAATCCACCGAGATCTCTGGCTTCACATCTGCCAAGCGAGGCACGGCCGACAGCCCTCTCGCTCAGCCCGTGAGGACCGGGGCAGCCGAGGATTAGTTACCGGCAGCCCAGAGACTGAATGTTCTCAAAAAACATCCTTGCCCAACATAAACCCCTCCAACCGACTCAAATATGCACAGTCAGGTTGTTTCTCGCTATGGGAAAGCAAAGTCTTATCGGGAAGGGAGCCGAGCGCCGGCACCTGCGGGGTCCCTGCGGGGAGAGAGGGGAACTTCGGCCTGAAGTCGCTCTGAAAGTCAAAACTCTGTCCAATTTCTGAGCAACGAGTGGCTCCCAACAGGGACAACAGCCCCAAACGCTGCCGAGGTGGTTGGCGAAGGGATGGGGGAGATGATGGATCAGGAAGGGGGCCACGGGCGGTGCAATGGGGGTCTCCCACGGGCGATGCTCGGAGGAAGCGGGATGCCACGGCAAAGCCCCGGGGAAGCCGATCAGAGCTGTCGGGGTGGGGATGCCCCAGGCATGGCCCAGCATCCCCCAGCGAGCCACCAGCCCCCTGCCACATCCCGCTGGTCCACGTCCCCCGCCGCCCCCAGCCCCGTGTGCCGCAGCTCCCTCCCCGCCCCGCCGGCGGACAGAGCTGCCATTGATGCTCGGAGCCGCCTCACCTGCTCCCGCCGCGCCGAAGGGGCTCCAACAATGGGCTGCCTGTGTGCCCTGGCCGGGGCAGAGCCAGCAGCCCCGCGCCTGAAATATAAGCAGCCGAGGCGGCATTTACCGGCCCGGCCCCGCTCCCCCGGGGGGGAACGCGCCGGAACTCCCGACCGCAGCGGCGGGGAACACCCCAGCCCCGCCGCTCACCGAGTGGGACGCGGCCCCGCGCCCGGGGCGGTTTCTGCCGTCACCTCCTGCTCACCCCCGGGGTGCTGCCGGGTGCCGGAAGCAAGAATAGGGGATGCTGCGGTGGGTGTCCCCCGTGTCAGCGCAGGTGTCCTTCCTTTGGGGCCACCAAACCGGTGATGCTCCCGTGACCTTTGGGTCTGACATTTGTTTGGGGTCTCTGCATCACAGTGGAGCAAACCTGTCCCCGTGTCACCACTGAGTTCTTGCAGCCACCACACTTTGTCCCCATCCCGAGGGACTCGGATACTCCTCATCCCTCCCCCAGCTGTGCGGGAGCACACAGGGACTGCACCAGGGAGGGAGATGCAGCAGCTGGGCTGGGGGTGCTCCCAGGAATCCCCCAGGGACGCTGGCCCTGCTCAGCTCCCCAGTAAACACCAGTGACTGGTTTGCTCACCACAAGAATGTGTCCTGCCGGGGGTGGCCGGCACCCCGAAACCCCGGTGATTTGCCCCTTCCTCCATCGTGAGTCAGGCGGCAGCAGCTGCCCCAGGCCGGCACGACACTGGACACAGCCTGTACTTTGGGCAATTTGGGATGACAAAGTGGGGACGCCGCGTGTGGGGCTCTGATTGCAGGGTCGGGGGCTGCAGTGTTTCACTGCCCCGTCCCACCCCAGCTCTGCCCCAGTAGCTCCTATCCCATACATCTGCCTCGAGTATGCCACCGTTCCCCTGCCCCACAGCCCTACTTGGGGTATCCCCCCTGTCCCATACCCCTGCCCAGAGGTATCCCTCCCTCCTGCCCCCCACTCCTATGTGGATTATCTCCTCTGCCCCATGCCCTGCTATTGAGTATTCCCATTGTCCCACAGACCTGGGCTATAACCCTGCCCCTACCCCTGTGCCCCACAGCCCTCTCTGGGATGCCACCCCCCTTCCCCAGAGCCCTGTCTGGGGTATAACCCTACCCCAAAGCCCTGCTTGGGGCATCCTCACACCCCACAGCCCTGCCAGGGTAACCCCTGCCCACAGCCCCGCAGCCACGAGTGCACTGGGTGTGGGTGTGCACCTGCACCACCAGAGTGTGCCTGTTCACCTCTGCCTCTGTGTCTGTCTGTGTGTGTGTCTGTAAGTCTGTCTGTGAGTCTGTGTGTGTGTGTCTGAGTCTGTCTATGTGTCCATGGGTCTGTGGGTGTCCGTGTGTCTGTGAATCTGTCTGTGAGTCGCTGTGTGTGTCTGTGTGTCTGAGAGTCTGTGTGTCTGACTGTCAGTATGGCCGTGCGTGTCTGTGTGTCTGTCAGTCTACATGTCTGTGTGTGTGTCTGTGTGTCTGGTGCGTGTCTGTCCGTCCATGTGTCTGTCTCTGTGTCCGCGTGTGCAGCTGTGTGTCCGTGTGTCTGTCTGTGTGTCTGTCAGTTTGGCTGCATGTCTGTCTGTGAGTCTGTCTGTGTGTCTGTGTGTCCGTGAGTCTGTCGCTGTCTGTCCATGTGTCTGTGTGCCTATGAGTCTGTGTGTTTGTGTGCGCGGCTGCATGCCGGGGCATCGCTGCCGGCAGAGGGTGTGTGTGTATCTGTGTGTGTGTGTGATTGTGTGATTGTGTGTGTGTGTATCTGTGTGTGTGTGTGTGCGTATCTGTGTGTGTTTGTGTGATTGTGTGTGTGTGTGTATCTGTGCGTGTTTCTCTGTGTATGTTGTGTGTGTGTGGTGTGTGTGTGTTTGTGGTGTGTGTGTGTTTGTGGTGTGTGTGTGGTGTGTGTGTGTTTGTGGTGTGTGTTTGTGGTGTGTGTGTGTTTGTGGTGTGTGTGTTTGTGGTGTGTGTGTGTGTGGTGTGTGTGTGTTTGTGGTGTGTGTTTGTGGTGTGTGTGTGTTTGTGGTGTGTGTGTGTGTGGGGTGTGTGTGTTTGTGGTGTGTGTTTGTGGTGTGTGTGTGTGTGTGGTGTGTGTGTGGGGTGTGTGTGTTTGTGGTGTGTGTGTTTGTGGTGTGTGTTTGTGGTGTGTGTGTGTGGGGTGTGTGTGTTTGTGGTGTGTGTGTTTGTGGTGTGTGTTTGTGGTGTGTGTGTGTGTTTGTGGTGTGTGTGTTTGTGGTGTGTGTTTGTGGTGTGTGTGTTTGTGGTGTGTATGTGTGGTGTGTGTGTGTTTGTGGTGTGTGTTTGTGGTGTGTGTGTGTGTTTGTGGTGTGTGTGTTTGTGGTGTGTGTGTTTGTGGTGTGTGTGTGTGTTTGTGGTGTGTGTGTTTGTGGTGTGTATGTGTGGTGTGTGTGTGTGTGTTTGTGGTGTGTGTTTGTGGTGTGTGTGTGTTTGTGGTGTGTGTGTTTGTGGTGTGTGTGTTTGTGGTGTGTGTGTGTGGGGTGTGTGTGTTTGTGGTGTGTGTGTTTGTGGTGTGTGTGTGTGGTGTGTGTGTGTGTGTTTGTGGTGTGTGTTTGTGGTGTGTGTGTTTGTGGTGTGTATGTGTGGTGTGTGTGTGTTTGCGGTGTGTGTTTGTGGTGTGTGTGTGTGGTGTGTGTGTGTTTGTGGTGTGTGTGTGTGGGGTGTGTGTGTTTGTGGTGTGTGTGTCTGTGGTGTGTGTGTGTGTTCACCTGTGCGCCTGTGCACTCCGCACCCCGGGGCCATGGGCACTCCCCTCCCTGCACACGTGGGGGCCCTCGGCAGCCCGGCCCCCCCCCGTTTGCCCAGCACACAGGACACCCACCCCCAGGCGCCCCCGAGGGCCGGGACCCCCAGCGCCCCCAGCAACAAGGGCACAGGACCCCGGGGGCTGCTTGCATGGGCTCCCCTGGCAGCACAGACAGGGTCACCCCTGGTACCCCCCGGCTGGCTGTGGGGATTTTGGGTGCCCTCGGGGGGCGATCATGGTACAGTGGGGTGGCAGAAACTCACCCAGCCAAGTACAGGGTATTCTGGGGATGCTGTGGGTTGGCAGAGGCTGGATACGGGGGTATCGGGGTGTCACCGCATGGTGGAGGTCAGACATGGGGTGCTGCAGGGGGCTGGAGGTCAGGCTGGGTGGATATGGGGTGCTGGGGTGACATGGGGTGACAACAGCTGCCTCAACCACACATGAGGTATCAGGGTGCTGTGGGGTCACCCACTGGCTATGGGGGTTCAGAGTGCTGCGGGGCAATAGAAGGTGGCTCACCAGACACCGGCTATCAGGGCACTGTGGGACACCCAAACACAACCCCCCTGGCTATGGGGTGCTGGGATACTCTGGGGCACCCAAATCCAACCCCGCTGGCTGTTGGCTGTCGGGTTAATATGGGGGCACCCAACTCCTACCGCTCTGGCTGTGGGGTGTCAGGGTACTGTGGGGCACAGCCAGGCGGTTGCAGGGCTCCCCCCCCCCCATCCCAGCTGCACGGCACCAGCTGCCAGCATCCCACTGCGCTCTTGAGTAGTTAATAAGTTGTAGAGGAGATTTTTGGAGCAGGCAGGGAACAGGTAGGAGCAAGCCTGTGTCCAGCAACCACATTCCTGGGGGAGGGGGACTGGAGAAGCACTGGCACTGCCCCCGGCATGCAAGGCTGGGGGGGGAAACATGCACCCCACAGCCATGGGACTGTTGCTGCCGGGCCTGAAGGGATTGCTCATGCCTTGGGATATTTTTCCCTTTGCCGGGTGCCAGCTCAGGTTCTCAGGGTGACGCTGCCGGGGTGGTTACGTGCATTATCTGCTTCCCTCAAGGCCACGGGACTTGTGCAGGATGAGTAAAGATATTTATCAGTCAGTCAGAGGATCTCTGACAGTGCTCCTGGCCCAGCAGGGTGGGAACAGGAGGGGCCAGGCTGGAGGGGCTCCTGTGGGGCCCGGAGCACCCACAGGTCCCCTGGAATGGTGACACAAACCTCACGGCACAGCGAGGGGGTTGCACTTTGCACGTTGATGCAAAGGTGTCCAACGCTCACCGAACCCCAGTTAAACGTGAGCACCGAGAACACGCTCCAGAAATCAACCAAACCCTGACCTGCCAGCACCTCTGTGGGGGAAAGGTGAACCCTTGTGATTTCCAGGTCCACAGAAGGGGTTTGGTGGGAATGAGCACGGTGGTAGTGCTTCCCGATACCCATCGGCCGAAACCAGGGAATGGCTGTGGCAGGTGGCGTTTCTCCTCCTCCCGCCCTTCTCTGGTTACCCGGCGCCATCTCTGCAAACAAAGGGGAGGGTGTGGGACGCAGGTGATGGTGACGGAGGAGCAGAGAGGAGCGTCCAGCAGCCAGCACTGAAACCCCACCCCGGGGCCAGCCCGTATAAATAGCGCTGCGCACAGGTGTAAGCCGATCCCCGGCTGCGAGCGGCGGCGGGTGACGGCGACGGTCTCGGTCCGTGGGTTCTTCTCCGCCATCGCCTGGAGCACGTCACTGAACCGTCCACCATGTCGATGGGGCTGGAGATCGGCGGCGTGGCCTTGTCCGTGCTGGGTTGGTTGTGCAGCATCATCTGCTGCGCGTTACCCATGTGGAGGGTGTCGGCCTTCATCGGCAACAACATCGTGACGGCCCAGATCATCTGGGAAGGGCTGTGGATGAACTGCGTGGTGCAGAGCACGGGGCAGATGCAGTGCAAGGTCTACGACTCCATGTTGGCGCTGCCGCAGGACCTGCAAGCCGCCCGCGCCCTGCTGGTGGTGTCCATCATCTTGGCCGTCATAGGCTTAATGGTGGCCATCGTGGGCGCCCAGTGCACCCGCTGCGTGGAGGACGAGAGCACCAAAGCCAAGATCACCATCGTCTCCGGCGTCATCTTCCTCCTGTCTGGTGTCATGACCCTCATCCCTGTCTGCTGGTCGGCCAACACCATCATCCGGGATTTCTACAACCCTCTGGTGATCGAAGCGCAGAAGCGGGAGCTGGGCACCTCGCTCTACGTGGGCTGGGCGGCTTCCGCACTCCTGATGCTGGGGGGGGGGCCCTGCTTTGCTGTTCCTGCCCCCCCAAAGACGACAGGTACCCCACGGGCAAGGTGGCCTACTCCGCCCCACGCTCCGCCGTCACCAGCTACGACAAGAGGAACTATGTCTGAGCCCCCCAGGGTCCCCCGGGCACCCCCCGACATCCCCCACCCCACCCACCCACCCTGGGACTCTCATCGCCCTCCGTGGGGCCCGGGGACGGCAGCGCCGGGGCGGGGGGGGCACGAAGGAGGGGATGGGGACGGCCGCGGGGTCAGGGCCGGGCTGTGTAAATAGAGACGGTTTCGGTTAAACACGAGGCAGTTTCGGGTCGGCGGGAGAAGCGGCGCCCGGCGAGGTCCTGCCACGCCGACGGGGCAGGATGAGGACGGGATGGGGACGGTGCCCCCCTGCTGTGTCCCCCCATCGCTGCTGGCCCGGCACCGTCTGTCCCTGTTACGCGTGGTCTGTACCGGTTACATTTGTCAATAAACGTGTCCTGTTTTGGTACCCGAGTGTCGTTGGGATGTGGGGCACGATCCAGGTGGGCACAGGGAGGGGGAGCACTGGGGTACAGCCCCCCAAGTCACCCTACACACGCTGCTACGGCAGCACCCGAGTGGCACCGGGCTGGGGACAGAGGGCTCAGCCGCAGCTCCTCTCCCTCCCGCCCCGCGAGTCCCTGGGACCCGTTGTCCCCCCGCATTCCAGGGGCAGCTCTCCGGGATCGGTCGGGGCGGGAAGCAGCGGAGGAGCCGCTGGATGCCGCAGGGGCACTCCCTGCCCGCAGTCCAAAGTCTGGGGCCGCCGGGGGGGCCGCGGGGCGCTTCCCCCGCCCGGGAGCCGCGCTGGGGCGAGGCCGCCCTGCTCGGCCGCTCCCTGCCGCCCGCCGCCACGCTCCAGCGGGCAGGGACAAAGGGGCAGGAGCCGCCGCAGGAGCGCGGGGACGGTCCTGGGGGAAGCGCGGCCGGGGGCGGCGAGCGCGGGACTGAGCCGGCCGGTCCCGCTGTGCCTGCGGGCGGCAGCGGGCGGAAGGGCCCTGCGGCACCCCCGCCCGCAGGCAGCCGCCCCGCCCGTCCCGCACCCCCCCGTCCCGCCGCCCGCTCCGCCGCCCGCGGGGGAAGCAGCGGGACGGGCCCCGCCGTGACCTTCCCCGTGCGCCCTCCTGCCGCGGGGGGGCGCCCGCCGCCCGCGGGGCGGGGCAGGGGCGGGGCCGCTCGCGCACGTCGCGTCTCGGCCCGCGCGCCGCCGCCGCCGCCGCCATGATGCTCCGCCGGGTGCCCCGCGCCCCCGCCCCGCCGCCCCGCCCGCGCTCCCTCCCGCCGCCCGCCGCCGCCGCCTCCCGCTCCGTGGGCACGTAAGGGCCCGGCCTTGCGCGGGGCGGGGGCGGGGGCGGCGGGAGCGGTCTCGGGGGGAATACCGCGAGAAGGGGCGTGGCCGTCGCAAGGGTCTGGCCACGCTTCCCTCAAGCCACGCCTCCTATCGTGGTGCCCCACACGGGCGGCGGGGCGGTTGTGACCACGCCCCCGGTGGCCACGCCCTTCTCCGGCTGTGACCACGCCCCCGCCCCTTCCCCGCCGTGCCCTTGGCCCGGGCCTGGCCGCGCTCTCACGGGGCCCCAGGCTGGGCCAGGCTGGACGGGAACACCGTGGGTCATCTGGTGCCACCTCCCTGCTCAGGCAGGGCCATCCCAGAGCACAGGGCACAGGATTGTGTCCAGAGGGCTCTGCAATATCCCCGCTGAGGGAGCCTCCAGCCCCTCCCTGGGCAGCCTGTTCAGGGCTGGGCACTGCCCAGGGCAGGAGTTGTGCCTCCTGTGCAGGGCAATTGCTGGGCTCAGGCCCTGCCCGTGGCTCTGGTGCCACTGCTGGGCCCCGGAGCAGAGCCCGGGCCCTGCCCTGAGCCCTCCCTGCAGCCAGGGACAGCCAGGGCTGAGGGCCCCTCTCCGCTGGGGCTCCTCTCGAGGCTGAGCAGCCCCAGCTCCCTCAGCCTTTCTTCGGCAGGAAGATGCTCCAGGCCCTTCCTATCCTCACAGCCTCCACTGTCCCCACTCCAAGAGCTCCATGTCTCCCTTTTCCTGAGGAGCCCAGGACTGCACACAACACTCCAAATGTGCCTCACCAGGGCTGGGCAGAGGGGCAGGGCTCGCTTCCCCCCGCACCTCTGGCCATACCCCATGCCCCCCTCTCCCTGCAGTGCAGTGCCCCTGGCCCATGTGGAGGTGGAGGGTCGCAGGGACCAGCCACCCCTCGTCCTGCTCCACGGGCTCTTTGGCAGCCACAGCAACTTCCAGACGGTGGCCAAGACACTGGTGCGCCGTGGTAGCGGCAAGGTGAGACCCAGGGGGTGGGGGGAGGAGCAGCACCCAGGGAGCGGTGCGGGGTCACGGTGGGCAGTGCCTGGGGTGACACGGTGCCCCTGCCCAGGCAGGTGCTGACAGTGGACGCCCGGAACCATGGCAGCAGCCCCCACAGCCCCGTGATGACATATGAAGCGATGAGCCTGGACGTGCAGCACCTCCTGAGCCGCCTGGGCATCACCAAGTGCATCCTCGTGGGACACAGCATGGGGGGCAAGACGGCCATGACGCTGGCCTTGCAGCGGGTCGGCAGGCACGGGGATGGGAGTGGGGTCACAGGCTCAGGAAGTTCCAGGGCAGCTGTAGGAAGGGGGTGGCACCTTCTGAGGCTGTTTATCAGTGCCAGCCTTGCCCCCAGCTCCACAGGGACTTGTCTGTATCAGGGTAGGTGCTGTCCCACACAGAGCTGTAAGTCAGGCTGTGGGAGCAGGAGCAAATCTGTGTCCACCAGCCCATGCTCTGCCCTGTCCCTCCAGCATCGATTTCGAGGGAGCTTGGAGATCTGTGCCAAGCACCAGGACTCTGGGAAGGGCACGTGGAGGTCTCTGCTGAGGCAGGAGGGAGCTAAGAGCCTCCAGGGAATCTGACTGGGAGCGGAGCCCTGTGCCCGCTCCCACTGGGGAGATCTTGGGAGATCCTGGCATCTGATCTGCCCTGCTTGTGTCTCCAGCCAGACCTGGTGGAGCGCCTCATCTCCATAGACATCGGTCCTGGCTCAACCGCCCCCGTGTCCGAATTCTCCACCTACATCTCGGCCATGAAGGAGGTGAAGGTCCCGGCGGGGCTGTCCCGCTCGGCAGCACGCCAGCTGGCTGATGACCAGCTGCAGCCCATGGTCAAGGTAGGAAATCCTGTGGGAGATGGGGGTAGAGGGGAGGATGGAGGGTGCCAGGACATCCTGCTTTGTTGCTCTTACTGAAGAGCGCATGATCCCTTTCTATGGCAGCTCCCACAGCTGAGACAGTTCCTCCTCACCAACCTGGTGGAGGTGGAGGGCCGCTACGTGTGGCGGGTGAACCTGGAGGCTATTTCCCGGCACCTGGCAGACATCATGAACTTCCCTGTTTTCCACAAGCCGTATCCTGGTCCTGCACTCTTCTTGGGAGGGTCTGACTCGCCCTATATCAGGTGAGACTGGAAAGAAGCGGTTCCAGGTCTGTGGTTGGACCCCTTGTGCTCTTTGCAGCTGCCAAGGGTGGGAGGAAGCCCCTGGGATGGGGGGGTCCTGAGCGAGGGCTGTGCCTCCAGCAGCCGGTGACACCAACACACTGGAGCGAGGGGGAACCTGGGGGCCCCCCTGGGCTTTCCCAGCAGGGAAGGAGTCATACCTGGGATCACCCTCTGCTTGGGGAGGTGAGGGAAGACACCAGGAGGGACCTCTGATCATGGCGTGTTCCCTTGTCCCGCAGCTCCAGAGACTACCCAGAGATCCAACGCCTCTTCCCCAAGGCAGAGATCCAGCACATTGAAGGTGCAGGCCACATAGTCCATCAGGATAAATTTGAAGAATTCATCACTGCTGTCCTCAATTTCCTGCCACAGCTGTAGCACTGGGGACCAGGGTTTCTACAAGGACCGTGTGGGTCCTGAGGAGCTCTGGGCAGTGACGCAGGGCTCAGGCTCCGAGGATGGGCTCAGCTGGGACTGGTTGCCCTCACTGCAGTCTGATCCTGCCTGCAAGACCTCCCATCCTTGTTCTCCTGCAGCCAGAGCAGAGAGGCACCTGCATCCTGCTGAGACCTGCCACCTTGCAGGGACACGGTGTGGCACTGGCTCAGGACGCTGTCCTGCCTGCACGGGAGAGTCAGGCACACGGAGGGGGCAGGAGAGCCCTCTCGTTTTCCTGCTGCCAGACCCTTCCATGGATCTGCAGAATGTGCAATAAAGCTGAATCCGTGCCAAGGCAGAACAAGGGTTGGATGTGGCCATGGAGGGCAGGGCATGTGTGGGGGGCACAGGAAGGGGTTCTCACTTGCCAGCAAGGATGCTGGTGGGAGGTGACAGCTGGACTGGGCCCTAAGGTGACAAGCTGTGGGAGCAGTGCATGTGAGACACGGCTTTGAGAATCTTTCTTGGCTCCCAGGGGTAATTGCATCCTTGCTCTATGCCTGGGGCAGTGTAAGGATTGGGGTGTGGGGGAATCTGCCTCCTGAGCAAGGCGTGTGTCTGCCCAGCCTGTGCCAAAGGCAGCTGTCCCTTCCTCCCTGAGCTCCCGACAATTTCTCCCCTCCCACCTGCTCTGCATCCTCCCGCGGCAGCATAACGCCCACACACCACAGGCTGGAGGCAGAGGAGCAGGGTGTCTGCTGCAAAAATCCCTTTATTGGACAACTGGTAAATCCGGGGACAGGGCAGAAGTGACTAGGGGGGTGACAGAGCATCTCTGTCACAACTGGGGACACGCTTTGTGTGGGGACAATAGAGACACTAACCATCTCTGCTTTTGCTGCTCCAGAGCCAGGTGTCTGCTGCTCCCTGGGATGAGTTTGCTTAATTTGGGGTTGTTTAGAGGCCCCAAAAGGGAGGGAGGGCAGGAGACTGAGGATATTTTGTTCTAGGTCTGGCTGTAGCTGCCTGGCAGAATGGGCACCCGGGACTTCTTTGGAGATTTGTTGTGTTTCTGCAGAGCTGTTCTTGTCTCTTCCCCTTGTCTTGTCCTTCCCTTCCCTTCCCTTCCCTTCCCTTCCCTTCCCTTCCCTTCCCTTCCCTTCCCGTTCCCGTTCCCGTTCCCTGATATGGTGGATCTCTCAGGAGCTGGGCTGCATTGGCCTTGAGCTTTCTGCTGTATCACCCTCAAATTCAAACACTTTTGCTCTCTGTGTATTATTTGTTTCCTGTGAAGAACATCAGACCAATAAGCTCCAGAGTCACTGGCTACTGAAATGAGTTCCTTGGGTGCCACCAGCCAGCTGGGGGTGGGGTCTAGCCCCAGCTATCATCACACAAGACCTTTGGACCGAGCCATGAGCTCTGGAGGCCAGGATCAGTGGAGGATTTCTCCCCACTCTTTCTTGCTGGCCAGGTACCAGGTTTGGGGCACAGACAAAAGGCTGCTACGAGGTGCAAGGTGAAGGGTGTCACCATGGCAGGACATCAGTGGCCTGAGAAGAGGTAGAGCTTCCAGAACGTTGTAGTCCATTCGTGTGATGGCATCTGCTGAGGGAACATAGGGAAGCATTTTCGGACCTGCAGTGAGAGAGACAGCAGGAAGAAATGAGAGCAGCTCTGTTTCCTGCACGGGAAGGGTGCAGGGAATCAAGAGACATCCCAGGGGCACATCCAGGCATGGGTGGCATGAGGGATGCCATGGGCTGCACCAACACGCTGGGCTCTGTGCCCCTCATGTGTCGGGGTGCTGATGCCTCCAGAGATCCAGCTGGAGGACGCCCCAGGCAAAACCAGACCCCTTTCTGACAGCCTGCTTCCAAGGAGCCTGCCAAGAAATGACCTGTCCCAGCCTGAGCTCTGCTCCAAGCAGGATTTCTGACCCTTGGCACAGCTGCAGTTAACCACAAACCCCACCTTCAGGAAGACCTCTATGTGGGTGTTGCAGGCATGGTTTCGAAACTGCTCTGTCAGGCATTGGGTAGAAATGGAGCCTGTTGATGACCTGCAGGACGTGGTATCTGGGGAGACAGAAGATGTCAAGTGTGACTTCACTGGTGTCCCTCACTGTAGCAGCGATGAATGCTGGGTGCCAGGCCTGGAGACTGGGGCACCTTCTCCAAGATCATTCTGTTTGGCCCATCTGACCAACAGCATGGAAAACGGACAGGGCATCCCAGGGAAGACACAAGTGATATGAATATTTTCTTCAAGCCTCTGCTCTCCTGTTCTCCCAGCTGCCACGCTGGCATGGCCTGGAGCCATCTCAGACCCAGCAGGAGAAGGCAATTTCCACCTCGCTGGTTGGCGGGGGATGTAAAATTGGCAGGAGGAGGAGTGCAGGCAGAGCCCGCGGAGGGCGGGAGCCCCGCCTCCAGGGAGGCTCCAGGGAAGGCGGTGACAAAGCTCTGGCCCTGGTGCTGCTTAGAGGGATCTGCAGGTGACCCGAACAGCCGCGTACCCTGGCTGCGAGGTTCCCTGCAGTTAAGGTTGGACTCAATGATCTCAAAGGTCTGTTCCAATCTAAGTGATTCTGTGATTCCGTGACCTCCTGCCCTGCTCCTTGGTCGGCAAGCCCCTGGCTCCCCTCAGCACGCCCCTGCCTGCTCCATCAGGTGGCTGGGCTATGCTCCGGCCCTCCTCTCATCTACTCTGCCACAGCACGTGGGCTCCCTCTCTGTCCCTGATGCCGCAGTCCTCACTCAGGGAGCACTGCCGGATCCACTGCTGGCCCCGGATGCCAACGAGGGCCAAGGGGGCACCTCAGCGTCAGGAAAGGCCAGTGGCACAGCAGACGGCCCTGCAAGCAGAAAGCCCCTCAGTTACGCTGGGAAGCGCCTGCAGCAGAGGGGCTGTTGCAGGGTGGGGCCCCTTGGGGGCCCCTGTTCAGCCCCACGGGGGACAGCCACCCCCAAAAGCTCTGTCATCACAGGGTGGCAAGGGGATATCAGAGCAATGATACCAACTGCTCCTTGCCTTTGAGCCTTGGACACTCCCCGGGGCTGGACCCTGCTCCAGCATCCCACTGGAGGCTCTGGCCAGGAGCAGACCATGGCCCTTCATCTCTCACCTGAGTCAGCTCAGACACAGCTGCTCCACCACCCTGAGGCTGTCAGTGAAGATCTGGCTGGCCTTGGTGCCCTTCTGGAGCACAATGTTTATGAGGAGCCAAGCCTTATCCACGTGCATCCTGCATTGATCCTGCACCTCCTCCACCTCACCGAGGCTCAGAACCCCTTGGGTCAGCAGGTTGTCCAGCATCCCAGAGATCAGAGGGTTGCTCACATGCTCCACAAACTCCTTCTGCACATTCTGGAGCAGCTCCTCTTCAGGATGGCACCATCTGCCCCACGCCATAACTCCAGCTGCCCCACCACTCCCTCCAGGTGCTCCCTCCTCCCCATCACCTCTCTACCTGCTCCCCCTGCCCTACTGCCAACCCAGGGTGTTGCTCCCTCCTCCATTTTCCAGCCCAGAGGCTTTCCATCACTCACCTCCCCCTTTTCCCACACATTTTTCCCAGAGAAATCGCCCGAAGCAATGCAATTGCAAAGATTCAGCATCCACGGGACAAGGAGGAAGCTCCCTCCTGCACCTCTCAGAGCCAGGCCCAGGACAGCTCCACTCGCTGCTGGCACCAGGCAGGGATAGTTGTCTTCTGTCGAGGACCAACATCCCTTTGTCCACACCCCCAAACCCTCCAGATCTGTCTGGGGCTGGGCTCAGCTCATCCTTTCCAGGGGCTGCAGAGAGACACCACCTCGGGCAGCAGCATCTCATCCTGGCAGCTGGGAGCACTGGAACAGCCGCCCAGGGAGGGCGTGGAGCCTCCCGCTCTGGGCACATTCCCAACCCACCTGGACGCGTTCCTGTCACCTGCTCTGCGTGACCCTGTCTTGGCAGGGGGGTTGGGCTGGGTGATCTCCACAGGTCCAGTTTCAACTATTCTGGGATGCAGCCCGCAGGACCCTAGAATGTAAAACCTGGGCTGTGAGAAAGCCTAACTACATTGCGGAGGGCTGTGCCGCAGGGCAGGCTGAGGATGGGAAGGGCAGAAGTAACGCCAAGGATCGGGAAACGCAGGGACGAAGCGAGGGGCAGAGGCCATCCAGCCCCGGGGGAGGGACATGCAGGCAGAGAGCAGCAGCAGCTGCCCGAGGCTGAGAGGGGCGGTAGAACGGGGAGGCCTCACGATCTCTCGACCATGCCGGTGGCTCCCGTAGGCCGCGGAGCCTGGCCCGGAGGCAGCGGCCCCGCTCCATCCTGCCCCAGCCGGAGCACCAGAGGCCGCCTCGGCCCCCTGATGCCCGCGGGTTGGTCCCCTGGGCGCTGCCCGGGACGGAGGCCCCTCGAGCCGCCCCGGCCCCAGCGCGGCTGAGGGGGGCCCTGTCACCGGGCGGTCACGTGACGGGACAGCCCAGCCCGCCCCCCGCCCTGTCCTGAGGGGAAGGGCTGCGCGGGCGCCGATTGGCTGCGGCGGGACGCGCTGTGATTTCCCATTGGCCGCCGAGCGCCGGGCACCGCCCCCTCCCGTGTCACGGGATAGGTCTGGCGGGAGCGCGGGTGGGCGTGGCCCGGCGGCCGGTGGCGCTGGGCGGGGACGCGTTCTCTCCGCTGATTGGTCGGTGGCGCCGGCGGTGCCGGGCGCTGATTGGCCGGGGCGCGCGGGCCGGCGGGGGGGGCCGGGCGGGAGCTGCACGCGGCAGAGGCGGGAGTGGCGCGGCCGGAGCCGGGCGGGACCCGCCGGGACAGGTGAGACCGGGGCTGCCCGGGACCCTCCGCCCCCGCTCCCCTCCCGCCGTCCCCGGCACCCAGCGCCGCTCCTCGGGCCGCCGCCCGCCGCGGCCCCGCTGCTTCTCCCCGCCGCCCGGAGAGCGCGGCCTCGCCGGGGCCTGTCCGTGAGGGGCGGCACCGCCCGGTGGCAGCAGCGCTGAGGCGGCGGCGGCCCTGCGGGCCAGGCCCCGGCCGGGCTGCACCGAAGGTTCCGCGGTGTCGCCGGCGAGCGGAGGCGGGGTCGCAGTCAGACCGAGGAAGGGGGCGCGGGACTCCCGCTGGGGCCGGCCCTGCCCGCTCCGGCCCTGCCGCGGGGCCTGAGCCCTTCCCCGGGCCGAGGCTGCGGGCGCGGCTCGCCTCTATCATCCCTCTGCCGTCCACCCGCGCTGGGGCCGTGCAGATCTCGCCTGGAAGCGCCTGGCGGGTGGGAGATTCTTGTGCCGCAGAGAGCCGGGGTAGCGGCACGGAGCTGGTTCTAATTCGCACCCGGTGGGGTTTGCCCGGTGCCCCCCGGGGGCCACACACGGCTGTGTTTGGAGCAGGTGCCTGCCCTCCGTGTTGGGTAGGAGCTGGTTCTGTGCTGGTTTGGAACTGCGGGTGGCTGAAGTTTGGTGTGGAGATGGTGTTGTTGCAGGTTGACATTTATTTAGAACCCCCTCAGGTAACTGTGTTGTAAACATTGGCTTCCCTAAAGCAGCTGCTGTGATGCCTTTGGGTTTTCCTGCTGAATTAGCAGAAGTGGGATGAACTCAAAATAATCCATGTTAAATTGTGGGTTCCTAGAACGTTATTGGGCACGTTATGTTAACTGTCTCGTAAGGATCCTGATGGTGATTTTGGCAATGACTTGAAGGAAGCTGACAGCTAAAAGCTGAGGAACTGCATGAGCAACTCAGAGTGCTGAGTAGAAAATGGGAAATGAGAATCCGACACTGTGGCCTGGTTAGTTTGGTGCTGGACTTTGAGGAGACCACACATGTTTTACCAGAGAAAACAAACTGCAGGAAGAGTCTATAATGGGAACAGAGAAACAAGGGAGGGAGAAGTGGGTCCTGTCCTGAGAAGCAGGAGTTTTTGCCTGGGTTCGTGAATATGTTGAACACAGCCGGGCTTGAGGTGGTCTTTGGTACCTCACTGAGGAGGAGGAGAGGGCGTGTTAACTCAGCTCCCACACTGGTGCAAAAGCTGCTGTGCCCGGGTTTGGTGCCTGTGTGTGGTTCAAAGCTGGTGGAAAGCTGGGCAGAGTTTGGAGATGTATGAGGTGGGATTAAAGGTGAAAAAAGCTGCCATGTGGTGCTGAGAGAACTCCATCTGCTTCCTCCAGCAAGAACTTGAGAGAAGGTCTGGCCAGTCTGCGTCTGCTTGTGGAGAACAGAGGTTGGACACTGGGAATTCAGTCTGGCTGGTGAGGGTATGTGTGCATGGAAACCAAAATGTGTATCTTTAGGTGATAGAGATGCGAGCATGAGAACAAACTTCCCTCAGTCAGTGATGACTTTGTATTGGCTGCCAACTTTTACATGGAGGCTGCATTTTTTAATAAAAGCAGCTGGGCTCACAGCCCCAGGAGTTTGGGGGTCTGCTCTGCTTGGGGGTCTGTGAGGTGGCTGTGATGACTTTCAGGGAGTGTGCTGGAAGATGGACATCTAAGTAAACGGGGAAATAAATGTAAAAGTTTTGCTTATAAATTTCTAGGAACATCTGGGTTCCCCTTTCCTTTGCTGCGTTCTCAGGAATCTGTTTATCTGGCTGTGACAGTTATTTAATTTTTCTGAGAGAGCCTTGACTGGGACATTTCCTCAGAGGTGTCATTGCTGTGGGTTTTGTGGCAGGGTCCTTCCAGCCCATCTGTCTCAACAACAGTGTCACTTACCTGTCAGATTTGGTTGTAACAAGCTAAAAGGAAAAAAAAAACCAAACCCAAAACCCAAATCAAGGGAAGCTTTAGGGGCAGGTCTTGCCACAAAGACTTTGGAGAATGCTGCTGTGCCAGCTTTTATTGTGATCTCAATCTGCCAAATATGCACTGGCCTGCTTTTGTTTTTTGTTTACGTGGAGCTTCTCAAAGTCTCCCTTGTCCCAGCGCTGGGGGAGCGCAGGGATGATATGAGCAGCCTTTCCTCGGCCTGGTGCCTGTGTCTGGCTGGGCTTTGCTCACCTGGAGGCAGGTGCCAGGCCTGGATGACTCTAGTCCGCCCTGTTTGTGAGGATTGCTCTGGGAATTGGGCCTTCTCCTCCAAGAGACGTGGCTTTAGTCTGTGCTGTTTGAGTCAGAGCTATTTCCATTCCTCTTCTCTGTCCTCAGTTTGTTTTGGAGGCTGCCATCAGTGGAGGGAGAGGGTTGTTCTCGGTAATACTTTGGTAAGTGAAGAAAAAGGAGGGTAGAGAGAGCTGAGATTGTTTTGGGGGGTGTGTGGTTGCACTGAGTGTGTGCAGTAGCGTTGGAAATGACTGAGCATTGTTTCACAGGAAAATCCAGCAGCGTCATCTAACCCAGGTTATTTTTATCAGAGAGAAATGTGAACAGAAGGAAAAAAATCAGTGTTGCATACTCGCACATCACACTCAACTTCCCAGGACAGGCATGCTCCCCCAAGGAATTAATAATTATCAAACAGTTATGAAAGCTCATACCTTTCTCTTCCCCCTTCCGAGGCAGCTCCAGCCAGCCAGTTTCCCATGTGTTTTTGGTTTTCAAGTGGGCTCTTACCATGAGACTTGTCGCTCTTTGCAGAACTAGATCAGGGCCCTTTTTAGATAATGATGAATGGAGATGAGAGCTATTTAAAAAATTACTTTGCTCTTAGCAAATTAGCATAACAGATTAATCCCTGCTCGTAATCCCTGGCCTGTTCTCCAGGAGGATGCTGGGGCTGTGATGGAGCAGGGAGGAATTTTGTCTGGTCACTTGGAGCATGCTCCTGGCCGATGTAATCGCTTCCCGTCTGTTCCTCCCCGGTGCTCCCGCAGTTCCACGCACTCCCAACAGCCCCAAAGGATAGGATTTCCCTCCAGAGGGATCAGATGATTAGCTTATAAATAGCAAATGCCTGCTCAGGCCTACTTTCCAGGGTGGTTTGGTCCCTGTCCTGTTCAAAGCAATGAGTACAACTGCATCCACACCTTGCGGCCCAGAGCTGAATCCAAGGAAAGGAGGATGCTTTCCCTTGAGATGGCGAATTTCTGCACGGAAGGAAACTGCCCTGGTGTGAGGTGCTTTGGCTTTGCAGCCAGAGCCTCAGAGGGGGGGATTGACTGAGAGGCTCCGGCAGCAGCAGTGCACTGTGCTGCTGGATGTGCCGGCACAGCACAGGGAAACCGGCTCTTTTCTCTTGGGAATGTGAGCTGAAATGGAACTGAAACATGTTCAGTGGCTGAACTGTGTTTGAAATGAGCCTGTGTTCCTGCCAGGAAGCCTGTGCTGGTAGTGGGGCACCCTTGTCTCAAAGCCTGAGCTCTTGGAGTCCTCTTTGAGTTGCACACATTCCCCCTTACCTATTTCCTTCCAACCTGCCTTCCTTTCTCTCTATTTTGGTCAGTCCTGGGCTGCTGAGAGAGTCTGACACACATCAAGGTTTAGGGTCTGTCAGGACTCCTTCCAACACAGCTTCCCCTCAGCTCTCTCAAGAGAGTTTCATTTGTGCTTGGCCTTCCTCGTGCTGAGGTTTGATGTGCAGCCTCCGGTCGCTCTGACATACCTGGGTTTGCCTCGGAGCTGGAGGAGCCCCTTCCCTGCGGGGTGGGAATCAAATTGTGGGGATAGTTTTCATGGGATTTGTTTTGCAGCATCGTTGTGCAGTGATCTGTGTGCGGTGGGTCTGGGAGCAGTGTCGGCCTTTCCAGACAGAGGTAACTTTAGTGGGACAGAGCATCAGCAGAACTAAACTGACAGTTCCCACTCTTAACAGCGGTAAGGCCTTTGTTGTTACTTACTACTTTGTCTGCATTGCTCTTTCTCAGTTGAGAGATGCCCTCAAATTTCTTCTTCAAGAGGGAGAAGCCTGCCCAGAGCCTATCCCAAGAGAGGAGAGTTATGTGTCAGTATATTCTGTTTCAACATGTATCAGGTTTCTGGCCTCAGAGGTTTCCTTTTATGTTGTGAGCATTTGTAGGCGCTTTATTCCCTTTAGTCTCTGATGGAGAGCATTCCTGATCTGCCTTCCCTCGTGGATCCTATTGCTTAACTTCTAGGTGGGGTGTTTGCTCAGCAGCGTGTGTGCTACAGCTGATCTCAGGCCCTGCACACCCAGGAAGGTCGGCTGGCCTGGCCACGCACGGCGCAGTTTTGCTTTTGCCAGCAATTATTTTCCTGGGGGACAGAAACACTGCACTGTCTCTTGCAAGGGTGCGGGTCTGATCCCACTGCAGAGATGGGCACAGCGTTCACAGGAAGGATGGTAGGTAGGACTGAGGTTTTCCTAAGCCTTTGGAACAGGGTTTGCTAGAAATAAGATAGGTGAGAATGTTCTGATAGCAAAGTACAGGCGACATATTGGGTACCTCTGTCTGTATGGTGACTCTTGCTGAGGTTGCTGACCACAGTCAGCTCCTCCCTGCTTTGGAGGAGCCTGTGCTGGCTACAGGGACAGAGGTAGACACGGCTCACAATTTATCTGCTCGGGGGCAAAGTCTTGAAGCTGAACTTAAGCCCAGAATTGCAGTGGGGTATTCTCTGGAGCTCAGCTTTCTGCCGTTTCATGCTGTCTGAACAGCACTGGCTGGGAAGCAGAGTCCTTGTTCCTTTTCCAACCTGACCAGTTCTTCGCTGAAAAATGAAATTGTGGAATTGTTCTCAGAACGTGCTTGGACATGGCACCGCCTGTGAGTGACAGCTTTATGGTAAGGACCCTCAAAGCATTTCTGCTCTACAGTCAGTTCAATTGCTTAGGCTCTGCCAGCCTTTCTCTGATGGTCCCTGCTGAAGCCGAGGACCGCTCCGAGCGAGTGAGGGCTGCAGTTTGCATTGTTCCTTCTGGAAGCTTCAGAGGGTTTTGTTGGTTTGTTTTATTCTAGAAACTTGTTGAAGTAGACAGCTTCCCCTGAGTGGGTGAGTGCCTTGTGGCAATCCAGCATGAATCTATTCAGTTGTCTCTGTTGTTTCAACTGTGCTGCCTGGATTCATAATAAATTTTTTTTAAAATCTTTCAAAGGACTCGGCGGAAGTCTCCTTATTGCAGGAGCATGACTGGCATGCAGCACTCAGGGCCACCAGTGTGACAGAGCCAGGTGGGATCTGTTTCACTGTTTTAATGGGAATGAGAGCAGCCATTGTCCTGTTTAGTAACTCGTTTATGAGGCACCTACACCCAGTTTGGAGAACGTCTCACCGAGGGTACCCTGGGAGAGCGTGGCTGGCTGCCAGCCCAGAGCCCGGGTCATGCCCGTGCTTCCTGCAGCTCAGCTTGGCTGCCAGCACCACCTGGCAGCTTCACCACCCTGCGGGCTCCTCGTGACCCAGGGTGCTTGGAAGGAGCTTTAGGAGGATGTGAGGAGCCCTGGAGTTGTTGCTTCTCATCCCAGTCAGCATCGTTTGGGCTTATACTCACTTCTGCTTTCCAGCCAGACAGCACCCCCTTCCTGCCTCCCCCAGGTCAGGGCTGCAGCTGCCCCCGTGTCAGAGGCACTTCTGCCTTCCTTCCCAAATAGCAGACTGAACTTCCCAAAGGCTAAAATGTTCTGTTCTTGCTGAAAACTTTGGAGCAAGCCCATGGCATCTGGGCACAGGCCAAAAAGCCTGTGCTGCCCTGGAGGTCAGGCTTGGGGCAGTGGAAATGAGTCTCTTCAGGCATGAGGCCCGGGGAGGCTGAAGTTGGATGTGGGACGGAGCAGCCTGCGTGTGCCAGGACAGAGCCTGTGTTTGGATGGGGAAAGAGCAGCTGTGAGGTATTGCGGGGGTTGGTGGGAAGAAACACAGCAAAGTAGGAGTTGGTGAGCTCCTCTGGAAACACCAGAGATTTTTTTCAAGCTGCTTTACGTACCACTGAGGAGGCTGTGTCTGCAGTACATTCCCAGTGACCTGGGTATTAAACTTTCCTCTGGCTGTGCTGAAGTACAGTTCATGGTTTGTGTCCTCTTGTTAGCTTTCCTGTGCCCTTGGGTAGGTCTGGACCCTTGTCAGCCACACATTCCCTCTCCAGTGCTCCTCCAGGGTGACTCCAGGGTTTGTCACAGCCTGAGACTTTTATGTCCTCTTTATGTGCAATTTATTTCCTTTGATGCTGTAGTTCAGTGCTGCTTTATTTTTTAAAAGCTGTGGCCCTTGTGACTTGGGGAACCGCTGCTAACTTCTGGTGTGATGAGTGTCTGTCTGCTGTGCTCTGGGGCAGCCACTTCCCTCCAGTCCCAGTGGACAGCGGGATGGCTGGGAGCCCTGCAGAGGGATTAACTCTGGCTCCTCTTTCTGGGGTATCAGCTTTTCCTTCTGTGTATTTGGATCCTTTGTGCTCCTAAACAATGTGCCTGGTTCTCTCGTTTCCAGTCCTCTGCAAACGTCTGTCTCACCTGCACAGGGCTCTTCATCACCTGCCTGCTGTGGAGGGGAGATCTACTGCTCCTGGAAAGTGCCAGTGCTTAATATATCGCTGTCAGGAAATCCTGGCTTGTGCTTTTCGTATCCACCCATTCACAAGAGGTAACTTTTCTAGGAAAAGAAAGTTTCCTGTGTCTACACACCTCCTCTGACAACCAGGTGATATCTCGAGGCCATGGATGTGTGTGCAAACCCAGCCAGGGGAAGTGAATACAGTGAGAGGGAGTCTGGGCAACGAGAATTCTCATCTTGCTTGCAGCAAGGAAATGTCTCCTCTAGACCTGGTTTCCATGAAGTGCGGGGCTCTGCCTGCTGCCCCTTTCCCTTCTGCAGAAAGAGGGATAACACCATGTCCAGGGAGAGGGGCAAGAGCTGAGGTCAGCAGTGGCTCTTCCCAAAGAAGCTGTAGCCTAGCTGAGCTGATTGGTAACCAGCTGGTTGGGAATTTTGGTACTGATGCCAGCTCTGACACTGCCAGCCTTGGTTGATGCTGCAGCTCACAGGGTACAGTGCCTTTATAAAGTAATTTTGTTACTACGTTGGCGGAGTTTTATCCTACCCAGGATAACCATATCCTTCCTGCTCCCACTCCAGCTCCCGCACTGCCGCCCTGCTCAGGGCCTTGCTGCCTCTTAACTCAGGCGAAACTCAGGTGAAATTGCTGTGGCCTCTGACTGTTATCGCTGTGCCCTGAGCTTTCCTGTTTGGATATAGCTGCCTGTGGGAAGAGAAAGTCCCTTGATTTCCAAGGAGAACTGCTTGTTTGTGCTGTGAAGTCCCTGTTTTCTAGGGGGGCGTTGAACCTGTGGTGCATCATAAAGGGCACATAATGGCAAGAATAGAGGATCTTTTCTTTAGAAGTGCTGTGGTGAGGGAAGGGGCCGTGGTGGGAGACTCCCAGGCACTGGAGGTGTGTGCAGAAATCCCCAAGCGGATGCAAGAGCAAGTCCCAGACCTTCCCTGCGGCTTTGCTGGATTGCACCATCCCTCGGGGCCGTGTCAACGGCTCCTGCCCACGGGGGGAAACGGTCCCTTCAGCAAAGCTGTTGCTGCAGCAGCTTTGCTTTGTGACAGCTCCACTTCTGCTCCTCCTGGCACTTGGGATCCTTGGAGTGGGTGTTTGCTGTGCCTGGTGAGAACAGCGGGGGGGAGTTTGGGGGCAGCATCTTTCGGAGGGGTGACCTGGGCACAGTTCATCTTTGCCATAAACACTCACAGGGATGCTGGCTGTTTCTGTGTGATGTGGTGATACTGGGGATTATCACCCTGGAGAGCAGATGCTTTGTTTGTGCCCCACAGCTGGTTGGGAGCAGGAAGAACTGTGTTGGAGAGGAGCTTTGCTGCTTGCTGAAGGTGCAGGAAGGGGAGATTAGTGGAGCTGCCTCAGGCTGAGATTTGATGGATGTAGAGAGGAGCAGGGCCTGCAGGGAAACCTCTGCAGGACTTTGAGACAATACATGATCAGAAGAACTGAATGAATGGGCCTGCTTTGGCCTGAAGAATCGGTCACATCCTTTCTGGTGCCTGTGGCTGACTCATACCACTGAGCGTTCCTTGGGGAGCCGGTAGCTCCCAGCATCCAAGGTACTGTGCTCGTTATAGGGCAGCCTGGGGACATATTGCAGGCAGCTGCCCGAGGGAATGCCACATTACCGGCAGGCAGCCAGCACAGGCTGGATGCAGATCCATGAGGAGCGGATGCCAGGGCTGGGATGTGCCAGCGAGCGACTCACACCCCTCCCTGCTGTCCTTTGCACTTCCTTGGGCTGGCATGAGGTCTTGTCTTCCTTACCCTGTTCTTTGCGCTTTCCCCTTTCTGGAATTGGAAAGTTAATCTATGGGGACTCTCCAGGGAGTCCCACTTTTCCCAGTATGCCAGCGAGCAGATGGATCCCTCTCTGCTGTCTCACGTCTGCATTTCCAAACGAAAGTGGGTAGCTAAGCACCTTTGGATGCTGGATAAGATGATCCTAGACAGAGCCTGTTTTGTTCAGCAAGGAGAGCAAATTGAGATTATTTTTTAATGTGAAACTCTTGAGTGCAGAGGTTCTGTGCAGATCTGGCTCATTAGGAAACTCTGCAGAGCTTTTGTTGCCATTGCTAAATGAGGCAAAAGAGGAAGTAAAAGTGGTTCTGTTCTGTAAAGTGGATTCGTAGTTTTGTTTTATAATAAACCACAGACTTAGTGACAAGTGAATCCCCCACCTCCCTTTCTCTTTGTTCCACTGCATCGTTCTTTCCTCAATAGGTGTTTTTACTAGAGGAATTCCCAGAAGTATGAGAGGAACTGTTTTTCCTGTAAGCTTGTCTTTTATTGAAACACAAGAGGAAGTTCCTTAGAGTTCTGTGAAAAGGTTCAATAGGTCTCATGGCACAGGAAGTCACATTTTCAGCATGTTTTACTAATGACGAAGTACTCAAAACCAAAGCCGGAATGAGCAGCCAGTTCCTCTGTTGGAATTCCCTGGGGAGCAGCAGCCCAGCAGGTGGGATCCCACTGCCCTTGCGTTGCCACTCCTGCTTCCTCCCACCCCCCAAAATCCCACAGCAAAGGCTTGATACTGGAGTGATAGAAGCTGGGAAGCACTGAGTGCTGCAACTCCAGCTTTCCATTGCGCCTCTTCTCCAGAGCTGTGGGGCTGGAGCCCAGGATGCTGGCCTGTGTGGCAGCGTGGGCTGCAGTGAAAACACAGTGCTGGGGAAAACCTGGATTCAGCTGGGCTTGCTGATGGAGCTGCCACTGGTTTTGGTGACCGTGGGGTTCCACCTGTGCGTGTCAGTGATGCACTGTCGCGAGGAAGAGAACTGCCTCGTGTTTGGGCAAAGATGATAAAAATCCCAGTGCTTCCTGACATTTGTCCTTGTTTTAGATAGAGTAAGTCTGATGCATTGCAGTCTTGTCCTAAACCTTGTAGAGGTAGGAATTTGATCCTTAATGAGTTTTATTATGGTCAGTTATTAAGGGGAAGAAGTCCCAGGCTGTGTTCCCTGTGTGAATTGCAGCAGATGAGAATAAATCCTCCGGCTCCTCTTGGTACTGAGCTCAGCATGTGGCCACCTTCATCCCTCGTCCTGCTGGAAGCTGCCAGCAGGGAAGGGACAGTGTGTGTGAATTTGAGCAGCTCTTGCTGCTAGATAAGCTGGGGACTTGCTATATATATATCAAATTGCCTTCTCTTCCCTTGTATCGATTGGCTGGGGATTTCCCTTTCTAAGAGTGCCTTTGGAGCAGCCAGCATGGCCAGTGCTGTTTTTAGAAGCAGTTAAGCTCGTGCTTAGAGAGAGCATGAGATGGGAGCACTTAAGCTCAGCTGAACTTGCTGACCCGCCCTCATCCTTTGAGGTGAGGTTATTAATGAAAGCAGGTCAGTGTGCAAGGCAGTACCTTCATGGGATTTTCCATTGCTGAAGTGCAAACCAGTTTTGAAGGCTCCAGATACCTGGAAATTAAAGACCAAAGGCTCTGGTTTAACCTCCTTAAACTTTGGGGGCTTGGGGTGGGAAAGGGGGATTGTTAAACGCCAGGTGAGGTGTTAACCGCTTGGTTTTGGGAGGGATACCACCTCCAGAAAAGCTTCATGAAGGGCAAGTTTCCGAGTTCATTGCCTGGTTGTGAAGAACAGCAGTGGCAACACAAAGCCCTGAGAGGGTTCCTTGGGAAGGAGGATGTCCACGCTGTCAACATAACAAACCTCCAGGAGACAGTGCCTGCAAACCCAGGGTTTCCATGGGAGCCAACAGCTCTGACCGCGCTCAGGTTGGACATGCAATCAAAAGGGAGCTCTTAACTTATTAATAACAGCTCTCAAGGGTTTTCATCTTGTCTTGTGGTCTTCTGTAGCTTGATGGTAAAAACCCTGAGCAGATGTTCATTGCTCTGCTTTAGGGGTTCTTCCTGTGAAAGGGGGAGCTGGGAACTTAATGTGATGATGGCACAATTATTGCAAGTTTTGGAGAGGAACTGGCTTTCCCCCAGGAGCGGGGAGGAGTGTTCAGCAGAGCCGTGTGTTCCCAGCCACGTTTCAAGGGTGAGTGCTGCAGGGCCTGGCACGAGATCCTCCTCGTCGCTTGTGAGGAGGCTGCTGGGAAAACTGGGCTTGGTTTGGGTGAGCCAAGAGAATAAATCCTGGTGCTTCCTTGTCCTCTCAAACCTGCTGATGGTTTCGGTCGTAGCTTTTTCACATATGCGTTTATGTGGGTTACTAAAAGATGCCTCATTTTATTCCCATGGAAGAAAACTACCCTTGGAGAAAACAGGCTCTCCTGGAAATTTTGCCAGTGGTGAATGGTGGCACTTGAGCTGTGGCCTGGGGTCTGCCTCCAGCCAGCAGCACGTGGTTCCAGAGCTGAGAAGCCTCAGCCGGAGCTGGAAGTGTGGCTGTTGCAGGGCTATGAACCCCAGTAGTGCTACAGGACAGTTACAGGGCATGTGATCACCTGGAACAACAGCAGTATTTTTTGCTTTCAGACAGTTTCTATTGACTGACTGTCCCAGGAGAGATTCCAGATCCTTGGAGGCAGGCACCACTTTAGATGCCAAAGGTGTCCTGGCTGCCCTTTACCAAGGGCTACAGTTCCCCTCATCCATCCTGTCCTGTGGCTGCAGGAACATGCCTCAGAAACCTTAGGACTCCTAAAGTAATACCACGTGGGTATGTTTATGCACCTGTATAAAAGAATAATAGTTAGATTTGTAATAACAACAGGGCTAACATTGTGTTGCTGCTGTTTGGTTGAAATTATTTTAAAATACCCACATGTTGAGTGTCAGGACATGGGTGCTTGGGAAAAGCTGTAGTGGGGTGGAGAGGGGAATTGGCACACTTTAGGACTTTATCTTTGGATTTAGGAGCCTTCTGGTGCATTTGGGTCACATCTCTCAGGTTTTTTCTGCAGTCACAAAGATTGCCTTTCAGAAAAAACTGTGGTGTCAGAGACTCCCCAGGTCGATGGGAGTTAAAGGTGAATTCTCCTGGTGCATAATGAGAACGGAGTGTTTGCACAGAGACCAGTTTAGACAGCACTTCTCCAGCCTGGAGACTTGGGATGTGACCTCAGTAGTGCAGGCACCGTTTCCTTGAAGCTGCTGCTGCTGCCTTCCTGAGACTGAGTTGAAGTCAGTGCACGGTGCAGAGGGAGGCACCAGGGCTGCCAGGGCAGCATGAGAGGGAGCCCAGTGCCCACACATCCCTCCCTCCGGAGCTGCAGGACCCCCAGGAGCCGGCAGGAGCCTGGACTGCAGCTGGGATGGGTCCGTCTGCACTGCTTTGGGTAGGGACCAGGCAATTGTTTGTACTTGAATAAAGGCTTAATTGTGACTTGAAATGTCCCAACTGCCTTTTTAAAGAAAAGCAAACAAAACTGGAGAACAACAGGCTGTAGTTACAGGGAACTTTGGAAATGTTTGCCAAAGCTGTGCTTCCTGTCTGTGTCAGTCCGATGGTTATGGAGTTCAGCTTGGAACCTGGCTTTGAATTCCTTCTCTGCCAGCTTGGGATGAAAGGCCTGTAGGGTGGGCATGGCACAGGGGCAGCAGGGCTCTCTCGGTCCGTGGTTCCTCCATGTGCCCTCATGGACACAAATGAAGGGTCTGTCCCTCTCTGCGGCTGCCTCAGGCTGGCAGGGACGGGGAATGATGGCAGCGCCTCCGCCAGGCCCCGCTCCTGGCCCCGCTCCTGGCCCCGCTCCTGGCAGCTGCTGCGGAACACGAAGGAGGCAGACGCGGGCCTGGCAGGGGCCCATCCCCGGTGTGCTGCTGCCACCTGGTGCCACCGGCTGCCCCAGCCCCGGGGCTGCGGCACCGGCAGAGCCACAGCCTTGGGAGGAGAGGGGAGATGAGCTGAGAAACTCCTGCCTGGTCCTGGCTCTGCTTCCTTCACCGTCACTGCGTTCCCCTTGAAACTCCGATTTCACCGTCATTAATGTAAAGAGCAGAGTCAGCTGGCAGGCAGGCTGCTGAAATTAATTATGCTTAAAATCATTGCAGAGATGGATAGCAGTGCTCGTTAGGGGTCTGGCAAAGCGCGGAGCTCTGCTCTCTTCCCTCATTATCCCGTACACCTTGATGGCATCTGGGTGACACTGCTGGACCCTCCAGCTGGGGTCTGTCAGAATCTGCCTGTGCACCCCCACCTCACAGAATCACAGAATGCCTGGGTTGAAAGAGACCTTAAAGATCATTTTGTTCCATCTTGCACATGATAGAAGCTGTTTTCTGGCTCCTCTGTGGATCCATCTCCTGACTCCTGGCTGAACAAGATGTGGCAGAGGAAGGGATGGGACAGACAAAATGCTGCTGGGGCCATGGTCCTGCAGCTTGGATGCACCACAAGGATCTCCCCCTCCCCTGTTTCTTCACTCTTCTGCAAAACAAGTTGTCATTAGACTGCTTTTTTAGTCCCCAGGCTAAGCTGTCCCCTGGGCCTGACACAGAGGTGGCTGGCAGGTCTTGGCTCCAGGTGCATCCCTGGCCCAGCCTATCGAGTTCAGCATTTTTTTGAATTCTGGTGGTGTTTTCCTCCCCCGAGCTCTGGTCTTGTTTGCCTGCTTCCCTCTCCAGCTCTCTCCACACCCTCTTCTACATTCCTGCATCCTTCTTCCATGGCTTCCACTGCTCCTTCCACCCTCAGCAGTCCTCATTTCTACACTGTTCAGCAGCACGAACCCCCGAACTGCCTGTACCCCAGTGCTGCTCCTGCCCCAGTGACCCCTGCTCAGCTCAGTGGCCCCTGTTCCCACCAGCAACTCGGCCCCAGGTCTGCACTGCTCTTCCCGCGCTCTGTGATCCCCAGCCCGCCTCTCCTCTCACATATTTCCTTTTCCAAAATTTCTCCTGTTCTCTCTCTCTTTTGGCAGTGGTGCATCCAGGGCAGCTCTGGGGTCCGGGCCTGCCCACAGCCATGCGGGCTCAGGGCTTGTGGCAGAGCTACTCTGGACTTTGCCAAACCAGAGCTTTGCTTTTATTGGGTATTAAGCCTGTGGCTGCTCCAGGCACACCTCTGATTTCTCCAGCCTTCTTTCCCCTTCTTTTTTACTGCAGAGGACCTTGTTTCTTCAGAGGGGAAAGGACAAAATATGGTGTCAGCATCCCCTCCTGCCTCTCTGCATTCCTTCTGGCACTCTGCTCCTTTCCCTGCACCAGGCACAAGTTCTCTTCTGGTTTGTCCTCCCGTCTCTGCCCCTGTGCTGTCTGTTCCTCCCTGTTGCACTATTCCTCTTCCCCCTTGCTCAGTTTCTCACCTGCCTCTGAACCCTTCCCCGTGCCGTGTACTTTCTGCCCTGTTAAAAGCAAAGCTCACCTCTGCTCCTACTCACCTCCTGTGCCTAATTTTTTTTCCCCACTTCCGGGATAAGTCCCTTGGACACAGCCCAGTCAAAGTGAAGTCCCTCATCTCCTCAGCCTGGAACTGCTGCTGCAAAAACCCTGAGCTTGGCAAAATCTCCATGTTATTCTCCCCCCCTTCACCATTTGGGAGGTTTGACTCCGTGGCAGTTGTGCTCCTGAAACCCTGAACTCGCTCTGCCCGTTCTCTCCTTTGCTCTGCTGCTCCTCCTGCACTTCCTTGGGGATTTGCTGTCCCAGCAGGGCTCTGGTTTCTGTCCTGTTGCTCTGTGCAACCTTATCCTCACACGCACCCCCTGCTCTCCTGTGCAGCTGGCACGGGCGTATTCTGTCCCTCTCCCCCTGTGCCTGGCTGTCAGTCACAGGCCTGGATAATCTGTCCCTGTGTCCCTCGTGGCTGATCCCGGCCTCCAGCATCCTCCCTGTACAGCTGTATGGGCTTGCCCTGGGAATGGGCATGAGGACCAGCCCAGCACTGGCCACATCTGGGTGTGTTTTTGAGGGCTCTTCTCCTGCAGGATGGTGCAGTCAGGAGCATTCCTGGCTACAGCAGCTTTCCCTGAACCCTGCAGTCCTGCAGAGAGCTGATTTATGTGTCCTGGCCTGAGCTCTTGGGAACAAGCCCACGTTTGAAACCTAGATGTTCCCACCTGGAATGCAACTGGAGCCTCATCAGCCTTCAAAGAGGTCATGATTGCTTTTAAATATGAAGAAAAATGCTTTCAGGATACTTTAATCATGACCTGACTCTTCAGCTGGACAACCAGGAAGGGTTTGCAAGCCGTGACCTTCTCCTGGTGGCTGTGGGTGAGCCGGGGTGGGATGTGGTTCTGTGCCATGGGCTGAGTGAGGCGATGGCTGTGCCTTGCTCTGTGTTGGCCTGGGACCGTCCCCTGGAACTCGGGATGGGCCATGCGGTGCGATGGCAGGTGGCCCCCTCCCCTGGGGTAATTCCTCGTGCCCTCCCCACATCTCCCAGGTAGGGTAACTTTGAACATGAGACTCAGTCTGTGACCCTGAGCCACTGATCCTGGGAAGAGCGACTGGAGGTTGGGGTGTGCCGAGGGCACCGAGGGCAGCTCTGCTTACCCAGAGCCTGTGGAGATTCATGTATTCAGACCTAGACTAAAAACAACTATTTAATGGAGTTTTAAATACTCCAAGCAACAAAAAGGACAACTTTTCCCATAAGGTTGATGGAATTTATTCCATTCTGAAACTTCATCTACCAGTAATTGGTTTGAGATCTGTCCTTGTCAGCAGGACTGATACTTTGCATAAATACTGCAGTATATTGAAGAATTCTTCTGTTATCTTTGGGTTTTTAAGCTGCATAGGTGAGCTGGTTTTGCTTTGGATCAGTACATGGGATTGGTCTTCCTGCTCCAGGTGTGCTGGCTGAGCTCTGGCAGTTGTAGCCATGGTCCCAGCAGTGCTGGGGACAGAAGTGCCACCAATCTGTCTCCTCTGCCATCACTGCTATTATGTATTTTTGCAGTAGTCTTTTGCCAGTCCCTGTTGAGCAGCTCATGTGGAGGTGCCTGTGAGATCCTCTAAGCTGCACTTTCAGCAGCCCTTCATCCGTGGGTAATTCTGCATCTTGGAATTCAGCCCTTCCCCCTGGTTAGACCATAAATTATGATCCCTTCATGCTGCAGAGCAATCTGAATACTTTGGCAACTTGTCACCATCATCTGGTATTGCTGTGACATTCCTGGGCTCTGGTAGCCCGATCTTTTCTTTTTAATAGTTATTCAGCAGCAAAAGAGTTTTGTTGTTGAAGAGCAGCTGGTCGTGGCCTTCATTAGAAACAGCCCTCTGAGCTGTAATTTTGTTTAAAATAACAAAGACCGGCCCATACAATCTGCTTTGCATGTAACTGTGGGGTCTGACAATTACATTTTTAGCCTCTAATTAGTCGGGAGGCTTGAGATGGCTTTTTCTGTTTCATTTGGGATCACAGTAAGGCTAATAGGTTTCCTGGTTTTTTCCTTCTAACATCCCCTGTATAATATTGGACTTGTTCTTCCCCTTTAAGTGCACCAGGACCGACTCCACAATTTCAGCTGAAATTAAAGCAAAAATCTCTGCCTGGGGCAGATGCTGAGCGCAGAGAGCTCCGCTCCAACTGCAAACAATTGCTGGAGTTTTATGAGCAATTAAAATCGAGTCTCCTAGCAGGGAGCGAGGAGCTGCCAGGGGCCACCCACCTCGCCTGGGGCACCCACGACACCCCTGCAGCCGGGAAGCCTTAGCCAGCTCTTGCTCCCTTTCCCAGCTTTCCAAAGCTCCGTGTGTGTATGTGCCCCGATGGGCATCCTCCCTCCTTCCCACAGGATCTCTGCTCCGTGTTGTGCTGGCAGGTGATGGCAGGAGTGGGTGCTGTTCCTCATTATTCCGTGTTCCCTACGCCCGGCTCACCATTCCTCGTTGTTCTGTGTTCCCTGTGCCCAGCTCACCCTTGTTAATCCCACTGTGCTGGGGGCAGGGCCTCCAGCTGTTTTCAGAGGTTCTTGTGAGTCCACAGCACTGTGCTTTTGTGGCACCTCCGTGAGATCTGGAGAGGCAGAGGGAGAGGAAGTGATTCTCCTGGGTTTTGAGAGCCCAGTTGTTTGTGTGGATTGCTGGGATTCCCAGTTCCTGTCGCATCCTGGATTGCAGCTGAGAGGGGACCTGGGTGTTGCAGTCCAGAGCTGCAGATTGGAAAAGGAACAGTCCTTTCGTGGTGTTTGTGACAGTCTGGCCAGGGCCGAGGCTGAGCATCCTGGAGGATGCAGGCAGAGCTTGGTCCTGGCCAGGTTGTTCCAGCAGCCTCTTCCACCATCTGCAGGGAACGGGGACAGGGGTTTCCAGACACTGCTCCAGTCCCTGCCACTCTGTTCCACACCAGGAGGGGCAAAGATCCCTGGAGGCAGTATCGTGGTTGCATAAGGAAGTGTGGTGTGAGTCACATGAGCAGGAGGCTACGGGAGAGCAAATGAAAGGTTTTACGAGTGTTCTCAACTCTGACACAGCTTTATTATCTGAGGGCTTGGCTCCCAGACCGAGAGTTCCAGAGGAGGTTACAAGCTATAAAAATGTTTAAGAGGAGTGAGTTATTTTCTCTACTTCCCCCAGCCCAGGTGTGTCAGGTGGCATCACCTCACCAGCCCCACCAGCAGCACCAGTGCTGTCCTGTGTCTCCCTCCAGCGAGCGGTGGGGAGGGCAGGCAGCTGCTGGCCCCACGCTCTGCCCGCGACTGTGCAGCAGCAGAACAGCCTGAGGCTCTGGGCTTTGGGGTGACTTGGGGATGAAAATGCTCAACATGAGCTGTCAGCGTGCACTGGCACTCAGAAACCAGTGACAGGAGAAGGGGGAATGGGTTCAAACTGAGAGAGGAAATTTTGGTTGGATATATTGGGAAGGAATTCTTCTCTGTGAGGGTAGTGAGGCCCTGGCACAGGGTGCCCAGAGAAGCTGTGGCTGCCCCTGGATCCCTGCAAGTGTCCAAGGCCAGGTTGGACCGGGCTTGGAGCAACCTGGTCTTGCCCATGGTAGGGGCTGGAATGAGATGAGCTCTAAAGTCCCTTTCAACCCAAAGCATTTTGTGATTCCATCTGTGTGTGAAAGGCCATTGTTCTCTTTTATCTTCTTTCCAGTGCCATCTTTTTTGTCTTGGCTTTCTCTGTCCCTGGTCCCCTCTTCATTTAATTCTGTAGCATCAGCCTCCACCTTGGCATAGCAGGTGTCCAACCCCAGCCCATCCTCTGTGACCAAGGTTTTAAGGGAAGCTTCTGACCTGGATTTTGGGGTAATCCAGCCTCTTGCATGGGAAGCAGCTCCTTGAGCAGCTGCCAAACCTGACTTCCACAGGAGAAGTTGTTGGGTCCAGCCCAGAGAGGTGCTGGACAGTATTGCTGTGGGCAGCTGCCACCTCTTTCCCAAGGGCTGGAGACCCTGGGCTGGAAGCCACAGGGGCAGAGCCAGCAGCCAGTGGGACATGGCAGCTTTTGAAAAGACGAGGGCCATGGCCAGCCCTGAAACAGGGGGACGCATTTGAGGTGCCAGCACAGGAGCACGTGGAACTGCACTAGTGCTCGAGTGAGGCTGCCTCATTTGGGTAGGGCTGCAGGTCCTCAGAGGTACGAGCAACACTTGGGTTTTTGTGGTATCCCTGGGCTTTTTCTCACCCCATAAATCCTCAGGAGCCCCTTCAGCTTTGCCCCTGCTCCCACAGGAGGAGGAAGGCCCTGGGGACAAAGGAGCAGCAGCATTCCAGCAGGCTGAGCTCATGGGGCCGCTGCCATGGATTGCCTTCCTCTTGGGCAACTGGCTGTCCAGAGGAGCTGGGGGATGGGAGCGAGGAGGAACCTCCTCGCCCATGACGAAGCCACAGAGTTTCAGTTACTGACCAGTACAAGGAAGGAACCGAGGAGCTGCTCTGGCCAGTAGCAGTGACTGGATGCATTGGTACAAAGCACGCTGCAGGAACAGTACTCCTGTTGTTCAGTGTTGTCAATAACTCAAGTATCTTCAGATTCAGTGAAAAAAGCATATTTAACATTTTTCTTCCCTTTCTTCCCCACAAATTAATTGTGCTTCTCATGTCACTTGTAAGTCACTGGTTGGCAGTGACTCTCCTGGTGGCTCCTGCTGGAGGCTCTTTCCTCTGTGAAGGCTGATACGTGAGATCATTTGCTAAGTAGTGGGAAAAAGGCTTTTACAGTTCAAAAGGGCCAGACTGATTTGGGTTTGAAGGGTGATAGTGCAGTATTTGGCTTTATCTGTTTTCATAGGAAATTTGATTCCCTGTGTGGGGTTTTTTCATAGTTTCCTGGAACTTGGTGATCTGCTTTTAAATATGACAGAATGGTTTGGGTTGGAAGGGACCTTCCAGACCATCTTGTTCCACCCCCTGCCATGGGCAGGGACACCTTCCACTATCCCAGGGTGCTCCCAGCCCCATCCAGCCTGGCCTGGAACATTTCCAGGGATCCAGGGGCAGCCACAGCTGCTCTGGGCACCCTGTGCCAGGGCCTCCCCACCCTCACAGGGAACAATTCCTTCCCAATATCCCATCCATCCCTGCCCTCTGGCACTGGGAAGCCATTCCCTGTGTCCTGTCCCTCCATCCCTTGTCCCCAGTCCCTCTCCAGCTATCCTGGAGCCCCTTTAGGCCCTGCAAGGGGCTCTGAGGTCTCCCCGGAGCCTTCTCCTCTCCAGGTGAGCACCCCCAGCTCTCCCAGCCCGGCTCCAGAGCAGAGGGGCTCCAGCCCTCAGAGCACCTCTGTGGCCCCATAAAGATAAGAATTAAATATAGAGATATATTGTACAAGTCTGGAGTCCTTTCTGACTTCCCATTCCTTTCTCCTGTCCTTTCCTGTCGAGTGCATGGTGGGATGTGAGAGATGAGCTGAAAGGCCAAGGATAACGATTCCAACCTGGGCACAGCAGCAGCAGGGTGGGAGCAGCTGCCTCACGGTGGGAATCACATCTCAACAATGACTCCTCAGTGCTGGCATTCAGCTTGGCCTTCTGACGTGAGTGTCAAACCTGACTTAATTCTGGGCTGGGAAGGAACTCCCTGAGCGAAGGAAAGCCTTGGGCAGGTATTCAAAGCTCTTCTGTAACCAACACAATTCCTTAGTGGCGGAAGGAGGGGGATTCCCAGCTGGGGTGTGTTGTGTGAGATGTTTAGATAATCTTCAGTTGCACATTTGTTGCCATTTGTATTTCATCTGAGGAGGAAAAAGGTTAAAATTAATGGTGGCAAAATTTATGGAAGACCTTGAGCATTCTCGGAGCTCTGACGTGCTACAGGGGACTGGCAGAAATCAGGTTTGGTTGGTGAACTCTGAGCCATCCTTGAGCTACACCGAAATACTGAAGATCCCCACTTAAAATATCTTTGTATTTAAAAAACATTGGGACACACACATGCAGATTTCTGTGCTGCTTCACAGAATCCCAGAATGGTTTGGGTCAGAAGGGCCCTTAAAGCCCATCCAGTGCCACCCCTGCCATGGCAGGGACACCTTCCACTGTCCCAGGCTGCTCCAAGCCCCAATGTCCAGCCTGGCCTTGGACACTGCCAGGGATGGGGCAGTGAGAGTCTGCTCAGGCAGGTCAGTGGTACCAGGACAGGAGTGCCCAGGGCTCAGCCCATCCCTGGTCCCGGTGTTTAATTGTGGATAACTCCATCCCCTGTGTGGGGCTGAAAGAGCAAAGCAGGGGCAAAATGTGGGCAGATGAGAGAGATGTTGGTGATCAACTGATTTTGTATTGGAGACACCTGAAAACCTTGAGGAAGGGTCTCTTCCTCCATGGAGCTCCCAGGATCACCTGTGGGACCATCTGGTCCTGTTAGAAAAGATCTTCTTGGAGCAGGACCTTGTTCAAGTCTTGCTGCTTGGCTTTTCCCTTCCTACAAATGCCTCCTGTGACCGCCCTCGAGCAGGGCAAAGCTGGCAGAAGGAGCTGCTAGTTTTTCCTGGTACTTGGAGTGTTTGCATCCTGCCCCACCTCCCAGGCATGACCAGATTGGATTTTAGAGGTGTTTTCCTCCCACGACCACAGCGGTTTTCTCCGAACACTCAAGTTCCCTGTGAAGCATCTTCCACAGGTCCTTGAACCACAATGACCAAGTCTGTCTTCCTTTGGCTCCCTGCTGTGGGTTTTGTACCTGTGGGGCACCAGCTGCTGTGTGCTTATGTGACAAGTCCTGGGTGCTGTGTTAGTGAGTGACCAAAAGGATTTGGTGTCTCCCCATGATGCTGAATCTGATTTCCAGCAGCTCCTGGAAAGGGCACAAAGCAGAGGTTAGCAGGGATAGGTACAGACAGGGCACTGGCCTCGGGGCTCTTGCATTTTTTCCCCTCTATATTCACACTGGAGTACTATTCCTGTAAATTAAACTTCTAAACTAAATTCCTATAAGCTAAACTTCTGCTCTGGGTTGTCTCCTCTTTGCTGCAGGTGAGACTTGTAGAGGAACAAGAAGAGACTGAGCTGTGATTGAACCAGAAGGGTTTGGACGGTGTCTGAGGATGGTGAGTCCATGTCCTATTTCCTCTCTACAGGATGGACATTGAGGGGCTGGAGCGTGTGCAGGGAAGGGAACAGAGCTGGGAAGGGTCTGGAGCCCCAGGAACGGCTGAGAGAGCTGGGAAAGAGGCTCAGCCTGGAGAAAAGGAGGCTCAGGGGGGACCTTGTGGCTCTGCACAACTCCCTGACAGGAGGGGGCAGCCGGGGGGGGTCGGGCTCTGCTCCCAGGGAACAGGGACAGGAGGAGAGGGAACGGCCTCAGGCTGGGCCAGGGGAGGCTCAGGGTGGACATCAGCAGGAATTTCTTCACTGAAAGGGCTGTCCAGGCCTGGCACAGCTGCCCAGGGCAGGGGTGGAGTCCCCACCCCTGGAGGGGTTTAACAGCCCTGTGGATGTGGCACTTGGGGACACGGGGCAGTGGTGGCCTTGGCAGTGCTTTGGGGATGGTGTGACTCGATGATCTCAGAGAGCTTTTCCAACCCAAATGATTCCATGATTCTGGTCTGCCTTTGTCCTCTGTGGGTGGTCTTGTTCTTTGTGTGTCCAAATCTTGTACTGCTGCTAAACGTAGAAGAAATACAAGAATGAGCAAGAAGGGTGGAACAGTACTGTGTATTATATACAATAATGTAGCAGAGAGGATTTGTCAGTGTCCTCAAGATGCTGTTAATAGGATACATTTACCCCTAAACCTCTTATTGGAATATATTGGGGAAAAGAGTAAATAAGACTGGAACCCCCTTCTGTCTCCCTGGACTACTGACATAGTCATCCAGTTTTTGTGGCTTACTGATTTATTTTTTCTTTAAGACTTACTGCTGGGGTTTCTCATTGTGTTCCTCCGTCGCCCCTCAGTGAAGGATTTCACACCATGTTAATAACAGCTCTGGTGCCACCAAAGGAGCAGAAATTTCACAAGAATTAGTCACAGAAAAATGTGGTAGAAAAGAATCTGAACCACAGCCAAAGCAGCCAGATTGCTGATAAACTCGGATAAAGGGCCTCTAATGCCTCCAGCAAGAAATAACCCAAAATACAAGGGATCTGCTGGGAGGAAAAAAGCTGGAGACTGGGAATGTTGAAAGATATGCTGAGAGTGTCCTGAGGGGGGTAGTTTGAAGAGAGGTGATCTGCATGTGGGCTGTGGGTGGGCAGAGCCTGAACTTGCTGCAGGGACATGGATCAGCACCAGCTTCATGTTGTTGTGGGGGAAGGGGGGCTGGGGAGAACAGCAGAGACAGACAAAGGGCTGGAAATTCAGATCGAGGACATGAAAATTTAGGTTAAACATGTTAGAAAAAATAAAAGATAAAAATCTGGCAGAGTGCTCGAGGAAATGGTGACGTCTCCTGAGGGATTGTCCCCGATGTGTTTTGTTAACAACTGGAATAGGAAAGGAAACGTGCTCTCTGCGTTAGTTGAACTCTCAGCTCGAGTAGTTACACACACAGCATTTTTGCTGTAGTCCCTGTCCTTGTGCTCCTGGTGCTGCCTCAAGATCTCCTGTGCTTCCTGCTGGAAGAGCTGATGCCCAGGCTGCAGGGTGAGGAGCTTGGTCTGGGGTGGAGAGGTGAACGTCCTTGCCTGTCATAACCTGATAAAGGATCTCACCGTTGAGCTTGGAGCTGCCCTGGTGTCACGTTGGAGGTGTAAAACCCAGCAGCTTCTCTGGGTGGGACTGAGGTGAGAGGGATGCAGATGTACCCAGATATGAATGAAAAAAAGGGAACAAACACATGGAAAATGCCTCAGGACATCAAAAATCCCTGCAGGAAACACGGAGAAGGCCAGGCTGGGCCCCCTGAGGACAAGGCTGGTGAGACATCGGAGTGACAGGGCCCAGTGAGTGCTGCAGGGGAGCGTGGCTCAGGTGTGTGCCCTCACCTGGCAGGAGCTGCAGCTCAGGGACTTGGTTATCCAGAAACTATTTATTGATGTTTTATGAGCCCTTGGTAGGTTTTCCTTCCATGAATTCATCAGGCTTTCAAAAACCAGGTGAAGATTTGCAGTTGTGTCAGAGCTGTGCTGCTGAGCACCTCTTGTTTTGTTTTGGAACCAGCCCAGTGTTGTTTTGGCTGGTTCTTGTATTGGGAATAACAATAAAGTGTGGTGCTGCCTGTGAGCATCTCCTGCCCTTCAGGACTTTGTAGATCTCCACACATTCCCCTTAGACATCTGAAGAGCTCTAGTCTTTTAAATTTTCTGCAGCGAAGCCACTTTTAGTTCTCATCACCCCTCCCTGGACCTGTTTGGTTTTTTTTTTTTTGAGTGCACAGACTGGAATTTTGGATTTACTAAAACATAGAAGCTTTTCTTTTCCCTGTACTCCTTTCCTGTGTCTGGACAGACCTTACCCTGACCTGGCCCTGCCCACCCTTAGGTGTAATCATTGTTTGGTTTCTTCTGCGTGAGAGGGTTTCCTGCTCCTTATGAGTACCCAAAGATGCCTTTACTGTTTCAAAGGACCTTCTGAAAAGGTTTTTTTATATTTTATTAAAATGCTCCTGTGATTTTTTGAAAATTATTTTTTCATTTTGGAAAAAATAAAGCAACCAACAAAAGCCCTCTGCCCCCCCCCATTTCACCCACTATTTTGGGAAGAGACTACAGGCTTTTTGTCTCCCATGGCAAGGGAGAGAAAGCAACTTGTAATTGCAAGCTGTAGAAATAAGCACTTACCTCCACCTCCTTACCTGAGCTTCTGTCAGCAGCTGAAGGCAGAGAGCTGATGGAAGCTCCTGACAGCCTCCTTGGAGTCCTTCTGTGCCGAGGGCTGTGGCTCCCGAGTTAAACACTGGGAAGGCTGGAGGTGGGCTGTGGGTTAAGGGCTGCTTCGGGGCTGGCTGGGATCCGTGTTCCCTGCAGGCATGCTGAGTGCTTCCTTAATTCCCTGTGTTCCCTGCAGGCTGAGGCCACAGCCCCAGCGCCCTCTGGTTAGCAAGGGCAGCCCCAAAAGCTTTGGCCCTACTCAGCAGCACCCCAGATGTGCCTCACCAGCTGCTCTCCCCTTCCTGCTGCTCCAGGTGCTTGGTCAAGTGTTAACAGCTTGGATTGCACGACTCTTCCCATTTTTCCCCAAAACTAGCTGCCGATGGGAATGACCTTGAAGACAGCACTGGTGCTGGTTTAATCCTTAACTAATGGAGCCCTAACGAGCACTTGGTACCTTAATACATTACTTAAAACTGGCAGGTGGGGTGGTGCAGGTGCTGTGCTGGCAGCTCAGCGCTCAGCTCCCACGGCAGCATTCCCTCTCCTGACTGCTGGGATACTGGTGCTGTAGGCATCTGGTTCTTACCCTGGGGGACCCATGACTTATCCTCGGTGGGCATTTGCAGCCACCCCTCATCCCCTCGTGTTGGGACACAGAGTTGACAGCCCATGACTTGTGCCCTTTTGTCCCTCTCCTCAAAGGTTTCTTGCTGCATATTCAGTTCCGTGTTCACCTCTGGGCACCTTTCTGAACAAACACCAAGTGCAGTATTACAGATCTGTAAGCTCTTCTGTCATCCTATCTCGATCAAAAGATGACGCTCACCATCCCAGTCCTGACTTACGGGGTATAAAACAGTAACTTCTCTTTGCACAGGTTTAGGGTTTTATTTCCACCTCAGGCTCAGCAGCCTGCCAGTTCACCCACAAACCTCCCTAGGCTTTGAGGAAATGAACTATTTATGTAGGGGGACCTGAAACAAAGATGCCCTTTGTGCAACAGAAGTAGGGGAGGCAGAACAAGAAGTGCCTTTGGCCACAGCTTGTCAGTCCCAGCATCAGCTTATGGAGAGAGAGAGAGAAATGCGTGTCTGAGTGCAGCTCATCTCACCCAATGTAGGCATCTGCCAGGCAGAAGGAGCATAAATTTTAATTTTTAGAATGAGATAAATGATACAAGTCTCTCTCTTCCCCTCCTTACCTGGAAAAAAAGATCTAGATAACCAGTTCCTAGCTTGAATCTCAAGCTATATCAGTGAATATCAAGCAGTTCCTAGCTTGATATTCACTGAAAAGAAATATTCAGACCTGGAAAGATCTAAAGTGGAGTATCCTGATGGCCCCTCTGCTGCTGGAGCCCCTGGCTGTCGGACAGTGCTGCCCTGGCTCCCGCTGACTTGCTTCTCATGTCCTGGAATTCCCTTCCCAGGGCAGTCACCTCCTCCTGCCAATTTTTCTGTCGGTTTTCTCCAGCTGGAGGCGGATCAGGGCAGTCTGTGCAGTGGATGTGCTACCAGGGACAGGGCTGCGCATTCGGATTTCTGCCAGCCCTTGCCTTCCCTCCCCTCCATCTGTGGGGTGCTGCCCCGTGCTGGGGTGATGAAAAGCTCACCCTTAATCTATAGAAGGGATGGGTGTGGTGCCTTCTGCCTCAGGAGAGAGTAATTTTATTTGTGGTGCCAAAAAGAAATAAAGGATAAAGCTATGTCAGGGTTGTGCAAGGCTGTCAGATGTGCTGGCAGCTCCCTGCAGTGAATGGGACCAGTTTTTCTCTTGGAATCATGGAATGGTTTGGGTTGGAAGGGACCTGGCTAGGTGGGAATTAGCTGCTCCCTGGCCCACACTTTCCCAAACTTGCAGAAAGCTGGACCAGCCACTGGCAAAATGGTTCATTTCAGGATGCTGACTGGCTCCAGACTGTGAGAGAGCTTTCAGCATCCTGATCCCGTGCTTCCAATGCAGATTCCTTGGGCAAGTGGGACCAGATGTTCCCTGTGAAGCCTGTGCTGCAGGCTGGGTTCCTGGTGCATGCAGGTGTCTCCACAGGGAATATCATCTCCTTTGGAGGCTGCAGGATGGCCCCTTGAGTGCCAGTCCTATCTTTGCCAAGCACCGTGTTATCTCCAAGCCTCCAAATCCCTTTTGGGACCTTCAGGAGAAGGCTGCAAGCTGTTTAACTGCAGTGTGGACCCAGGCATGTCTGGAGGGGTGGGAGGAGCAGCACAGAACAGTGGGCAGTGCTAGTGGGAGGGAAAAGGGGCTAATCACTGCCGGCTGCCCTTAAGAACATGCTGCCCATGTTATGTTCAGCTCCTCTTCCTCAGAATTGGGAAACACTTCAGATTTTGGTTGGGAGATGATGAGGGAGATTTCTCTGTCTGCCCACATGAACACACACACTGAGAACACTCAGAAGCCCAATTCTGTGAAATAACCTTCTCTTCCTCAGTGGTTTGTGACAGTGGAGCAGACCCCAGCTGGGGAGGCATCTGAGGTGGCATTTAGGAGATCCCTCCGGCTAAGCCAGCTAAGGAGTGTGGAGCACTCTGCAGTCCTGTGCTGGACTGCCCAGCACCACTCCTTCTCTTGCCTGGGTCACTGGAGGGAAAGGAGGGCAGGTATTTTGGGAACTCTTGAAGGAAGTGAAAGCAGAGTCTGAATCAAGTTCCTCTTGAAAGTCTGTGAAGCCACTGAACTTCAGAGCAAGGTTTCTGCTCCGCACCAGGCTCAGTGCTTGGGCAGAAGTTTCTAAGTCATGTGTGAGTCTTTTTCTGATACCAAAAGTGCAAAAATATTTCAGTGAAAGCAGAAGAAGTTCTATTTGTGGATGTTCAGGTCAGCTTAGGTTGGAAATTCAAAGTACTGATCTGACGAGCAGCCCTTTAACTCTGCACAGCTGCAGCTTAGGGGGGTTACAAAGGTCCTTCTGCAAACAATCTCTGCGCCAGGCCCTGAACTGAGCCTTCGCCCTAAAAACCTCACTGTGGGTTGGAGCAAACCTCTTCCCTACCTTGTCTGTGGTTTTGTGTGTTATAAACTCCGGTCTTGTGCTGTGTGCACTTAACAGCAATGCATGCTCGCACCCTGCCCAAGAGACTCCCGGACTTCAGCTGTTTCCCAGACGTGCTGTGTTGCTTTTCCCCTGACACATGTCAGGAAAAAGAATAAATATTGGCTATACAGTGTTTATAGCCACATTCTCTCTCCAGCATAAAAGGTTCCTTCAGCTTTAGCCACTCTGGTTTCTCAGCATTCCCTCCCGAGGGGAACCTGCAGCGAGCAGGGCACCTCTCCTGCTACTCACTTTTGGCCAAGACAAATCTGTCACCTCATCCATAATCCTGTCCTTATCTGTAACCCTCTGTTTGTGTCCATAACCCTCTGTTCTCCTTGTGTTTTGGTTTGTGGGTGCCAGCTGGAGTCAGGTGCCCCGAGGATGGGCAATGCCTGACATTCACCCACTGTGCTCCATGTAAATGGTGGAGTGGGACAGAGCAGGGGTGAAATGGGATTTCATGGCTTATCTCCAGGTGTGGCTGTGTGTTCTTCTAAGTCTTTTATCCTAAGTAGTGAAGCTGGTGTAACCATGGGAGTCTGTGGGATTGTTTTGTCAGCAGGGGAGCTCATGGAACTGAATTTTGCCCTGCAGTGACAGTGGGCATGTCTGGGTGTCACAAAGCTGTCCCGTTACCCGAGGCAGCTCTGAATAATCTAACCCTGAACAATTTTGCAGAGAAATGCCAAAGTATTTCATCTGACTCAAGAAAAACCCTTTGAGATCCCATTGGTATTGCTGGGGAGAGCTGTCTGTGGTGTCTTTGGGGCAGCCACATCTAAGAGGAGCTCAATGGCTACAGGCTGTGCTCTGGATTTGTGTTTTGGGAGCAAAAAGCTGGTGTGATTTGAGCAAAATAGTGGGGCCTTTGAGGATTGATGAAGGGTCAGGTTTTAATTTTGCATTTTAACAAAGAGATTCTCCCTCTAGCTCAGCGGTGGGGACAGAGCAGCAGCTGATGGTAGAAATGGAGATGGCTTTGCCCAGGAAGCTGCTCCTGTGGTTCCTGGGATAGGCTGTGACCTAGGAGCTGTTTGCTCCTGGGCTTGATGAACAGCAGGTAGTAAAGGTGAGCTTGTAGGGGGCTGGGGTGGGGAGGTGGGTACTCAACCACAGCATTTCCTGCACCCATGGCCTTACCCTGTGTCTGCGAGCATTGCCAACGGGAGCTGGGGAAACTCCCCATGGGAGCTAAGTGTCCAAGCGGTCAGCGAGAGGAGCCTTGTCCTCTCCAGGGCCCAGGCTCCAGCACACAGGTGCTGGTGGGAGCCAGGGACATCCAACTACTCCCTCTGCACATGAAGCTCCTGGGAAGGAGGACTTGAAGTCTTGGGAGTGTTGAGTGGTGGGATGCACCAGGGCAGCCCCTTCATCCTCATCTCCCTGGCCGGGCACAGAGAACTGCGGGAGGATAGCGGGCTCAGGGGTGCAGTGGCAGATCCTGGCTGAGCTGGTGGGAGCAGGGCCAGGGCTGGGAGCTCAGCATTGGAGTGGAGGGCTGGGGGCAGAGGGGTCAGTGCTGGTGCAGAGGCCTCGGGGCAAAGGGCTCGATGCTGGGGTGGCGGGGTCGGCACAGGGTTGAAGAGCTCAGGGAGAGGGCTCAATGCCAGGGTGGAGGGCTCGGAGTAGAGGGCATGGAGCTGGGGCAGAGCTCTTGGAGCAGAGGGCTCGCTGCTGGTGTGGAGGCGTCGGTGTAGGGTCAATGGGCTCGTGGCAGAAGGCTCCGTGCCGGGGTGGAGGGATCGGTGAAGGGCTCGGAGCAGAGGACTCGATGCTGGGGTGCAGGGCTCGGGGCAGAGGGCTCGGTGCCGGGCACGAAGCCGCCTTCCCGCTATTGTTCCCGGCGCTCCCGCTGCCGCCATCAGTGCGGCACGAGGCCGGTGCCGGCGGCAGCAGCGCCGCGGGCCGGGAATGCCGCTCCCGGCCGAGGAAGGGCCGCGGCCCCGCCGCCCGCTCCATTTTCTGTCTCGCCCGTCACGGAGACGCTCAGATGGCAGAGCCGCGCTCGGCCGCCCTGGGAGGGAGGTGGAGTCTGCCCGTCCTCCGCCCGCCCTCCCTCCATTGTCAGCGGCGGCGGCGGCGGCAGCGGCGGTGGCGGCACCTGCTCGGGCCGCCGGCGGCCGGGATGCTCCTGCCCTTCCCGGCGGAGCGGGGACGCTGCCGCAGTGCCGGGGCCGCGGCCGCAGCTCGCAGCCGGAGGGAGGAGATGCTGCTTTTGCCTGCCCGGCCCTGCTGCCGCCTCGGGAAATGAACATGAGTCTGCCAGGCCGCGTCTCCTGCTCCATGCTCAACTGCTTTGTAAGTGCTGCTTTTTATTCCCCTTCTCTCCTCCATGGAAGCGGGGCCGTACGCCGGCTGCGCTCTCCAGCTCACATGCCGGTGGAGGCATCCTGTAGATGTGCCCAGGGAGAAGGGGGATCCCCTTCTCCTCGCTCCCACACGCCGCCGGAGGACACCGCGGCCCGTCCCTGCTGCCCTGGCCGGGCCCAAGGGCACAGCAGTGCCCGGCGCCGCGGGCCGAGCCCCGGCAGGCCCCGGGCACTGCGCTGGGCCCCGCAGGCTCCGCGCCTTGCCTGGAGCTGGAAAATTACCGTGCGAGGGCAGCCGACCCCCGGGGAGCTGCGCACCCCTCCCTGGCTGCGGGTGTGCAGGACCCTCCGCTGCTGCTGCTGTGCTGAGAGGGGGTCCTGCTCTCGGCGCCTTTTATACCTTCAGGGAGAGGGGGTTTCCTGCAGACCCACCCTCAGACCCCCAGGGCACTCCTGGCCAAATGGGCTCCGAGGGCTTCAGGAGGCTTGTGAAGAGAGCAGGGTGCTGACCCCCGCCCTGCCGGTACCCGGGCTGGGGCCGTGGCAGGAGGGGATGCTCAGCCTCTGCCCGCCCTGTGCTGCAGGCGAGGAGGGGCTCAAGGACACCCATGCGGGTAGAGAGCTTAGGCTGCCTTGTTCCAGTTCCTGCTGCTCCCTGGGATTTCTGTGCGAACTGCAAAGTGACGAGGGGAGAGGATCTCTGCTCCCTGGCTGCTGCACCGGCACGCGGGTGGGCACACACCTTCCCTTTGTGCTCTCTGGGCTGGTGCCTCGCTCGGAGTGAGCCACTGGCAGGAGGGGCCCCGAGCCCCCCGTGGTCTCCAGTCAGCATCGGCTGCTGCTGGAGCAGGTGCTGTGCCCTGTGTCCCCCACAGCGTGGTGACAGGGCCAGTGCCTTTGCCTCCAGCTGGGGCTGATGCTGAGTTTTATGAAGGCTCTAACAGCATGTTACATGCGTGCAGGTTCCTTGGATATGGGGTGGGAGGGGTCTGGCTGCCCTGTCTGAGGTCCAGGGATCACCTCAGGCCAGGCTGTTCCCGTGGGTGCTGAGGCTTCAGCTCCTGTCAGTAACAGAAGAGGATTCCATGGCATTTTAAATATTCCTGAGCCAGAAGGATTGGGATCTCCTTTCTTCAGGTTGAAATTGGGATTCTGGCTTGGGTGGCATATCCAGAAAGATATGTCATTTTAAAATATTACTCAGTGCTTACAGAACACAGTGTTTCCTGGTAAATGCTAGAGCCTAGAGCTAGAGAGCAAGCAGCATTCTGAAGAAAACATTCCCACACCAAATACACGTGGAATTAACACCATCCTGAACTCCCATCAGTGAGCATCTGCAGCTGAGTGTCCAGGTGCCGCTCCTTCGGACAGCAGCTCGGTGATGTGACAGGGCCTGGGTGAGGGCTGGTGAAAATTGGTACCAAGAGTTCACGCCAGAGCTCAAGGAGCACTGGGACAATGTGCTGAGACACATGGTGGGATTTGGGGTGTCCTGTGCAGGGCCAGGAATGGGACTTGATGATCCTTATCCCTTCCAGCTCAGGCGACTCTGATTGTATGAGTGAATGAAGATTCCCATGTTCCAAACTGAGGCATACACTCCACTTGTCAAGGATGTGCAGGTTCCATGTGACCTCTCAGACCATCCTGAGGTCTCTGGGTTTTCTGGGGTGTCCATCTGAGCAGCTGGACATGTCCAGCTGCCCTGGGCTCGGTGCTGGCACCAGTCAGTAGTGCCTATTGTGAACTGGGTGCACTGGGGTGCAGTTGTTGTAGGGTTACGTTTCACAGTTGTATCTTCTCCTCCAGAAGATTCATGATCTTCCCAGATTTCTTTGGTCTGAGAGTGAAAACGAAAACTCCCAAAAGAAAGCAGTCCTTAAGAGGAGGAAGAGTAGGCTGACACTGTAGGACTGTAGATGGAAACCCTCTGTGTCACGGTGTGTCTGCTCTGGTGCCACGGAGCAGGTAACGGGAACAGCTGACGTGACAAGTTACTGTCACATCGGTCCCCTGAGGCCAAGGTGTGTCTGCTGGGCTTTCCAAACACCACTCAGCTGGGAGAGGCGGGACTTGGAGGCTTCAGCATTTCACTGTGCTGTGGGCATTCTGCAACAGCCAGAGGAACTGCTGGGGTCTGCAGGCGGAACAGGCATTTCCATGCACAGGTATCCCCAAGCTCCTGGGGTGCCAAGAGTATCTATCAGCTTTAATTTTTGGCTTTCACAGCATGTGCTGGCTGAGGCTGTCTGACTGTGTGCTCTGTTTGCAATGTAGGGTGAAGAAGGCCCTCCCAGTTTGGAGTACATCCAGGCCAAGGACTTGTTCCCCCCGAAGGAGCTCATAAAGGAGGAGGAGTCACTGCAGGTAAGGAAGTAAAAACACCCAAACAGCTGTGGGATGTGTCAGGCTGGGCTCTGCAGAGCAGCTCTCCAGCCCAGCACGTCCTGGAGGCCATGGGCTGGCCGGTGCCGGGGGCACATTTGGAGCAGCAGGTCCTTGTGCGTGGGGGCCAGGCCGGTTGTTGCCAAGGCCCTGTCCCTGCCTGCCCAGCCCTGGCAGGATGTGTCCGGCATGGCCAGCCACTGCCAGCGCGGCCGGAGCCGATGCAGAGCACGGCCAGCCGGGTATTCCCTGTGGGAATGTGCCGCTGCCTGGCAGCCTGCACCAGGGAGATTGCCCGGGACAGGGGAACGTGGGGCCGTGCTCTGCAGCCACGGCGTGCGGCTGCGCTGCCTGCTCTCCCCCCGCACACGTTGCTCCTGGCGTGTTCTGCTGCACGGCGGCTGGAAGAAGGAGCCTCCATATGGTGCCAGCCTCCTGCTGCAGAAAGCCCTGGGAAGAGCCCCGGGTGCTGCTGCTGCTGTGCAGCAAGGGCAGCACTCCCTCCTGGGGATTGGTGCTTCCTTTAACATCATCCAGTGCTCATCGTCCTCCTCCTGGGGCTGGAGCCAGGCTCACCTTGTTCTTGCTGCTGCTGCAGTGTTTGAGTTTGTTCTGAGGCTGTCACTGCCTTGGCAAATGGTGCTGGCGAAAGCAAGGGCTGGGAGCTGTTGGCTTGAAGGAACAGCCACAGGCTGGGGACTTGTGCAGGGTCAGGGCTGCAGGGCTGTGGCTTTGGGGGGTGAAGCTGCTGAGGCAACTCTGAGCCGAGATTCCTGGAGAAGAGCAGACTCTGCCTTAGTTTGCTGCCTGGAGAAGTAAAGTTCAACACTCCCAAGGGTAATTTGCCTTCAGTAAATCGTTAATTTGTTGTAAAGCAGAGTGTTCAAGGCCAGGGTGGATGGGGCTTGGAGCAACCTGGCCTAGTGGAAGGTGTCTGCCAATGGCAGGGGTGGAACTGGATGAGCTTGGGTTGGGATGTCACTCCCAGCCCAAACCATTCCAGGATCCCGTGACTCTAGAAGGATGCCATCAGTTGATAACAAGCCATATTCAGGCACCTGCTGGTTTATTCCAGGATTACCCTCCGTCCGTTCTTGCAGCCTTACCAGCCCCTTTCTGTTCTGTTTCCCTTCTGTTGCTGTGTGAAAGAGCCACGTAAGCAGGAGAAACACATGCCAGATAAAAACAGCTCTGGCAAGCATGCAGAAACCAACTGCAGAAATAAAAAGAGGATATTCTCTTAGGCAAATAATTAATATTTTTCAAGAGTGTTCGGACATATGCCAGTCTAAGGTGGTTATTTTTGTACAAAGAAAGGAGAAGTTGTTAGTACAGTTGTCACTTGAAATCCAGGAAATTCAGGTTTTTATACCCAAGCCATAGAAACAACTTCAAAATAAAGAGAAGGTGGTCTGACTTGTACTAATTACAGTGTAATGAATTGTGTCATCAGCTGCCCTGTCTGGCAGGTTTCAGCTGTGGCTGAAATGATAAATCGTCGTGACACTTTTTGCATAATTGGTTACCGACATCACCTGGTGTAGGTGGCATTCAGAGAACAGGAGGAGCCTGATTAGCTGAGGACAAAGGGGCCTGGTGAATTTTAGGCTGTTCTGCCTTCTCTTTTTAATATAAGAAAAGTCAAACTTGACTTTCTGCCAGGATCCCCTGTTTTAAAAATAACTATGGCATGTCCAGACTGATGGGGAAAAACAGACACTTGATTATCTAGATATTAAAAAAAAATGGAATACAGGTAACTTTAATGAAGCTTTCTTGCAGTTAAATCAGGACAAGCTTCATCAGTCATGTAACTAACTGTACACAGAGAATCCCTGAGAGCTTTGTTAGCAGAAACTGGGCACGTCTTCGGTTTATTTGCTTACCTGGATGGTCCTGCTGAGTCTCACAGTGCTGCTGAGGGCCCCCCGTGTTTAAATGGCACAGCAGGATCACGTAGGTGATACTGCCCTGGGGCAGAGGCTTCTGATCAGTCACAGAATCCCAGAATCACTGAGGTTGGAAAAGATCCCCAAGACCATCGAGTCCAACCTGTGCCTGATCCCCACCCTGTCACCCAGCCCAGAGCACTGAGTGACCCATCCATTTGTTCCTTGGACACCTCCAGGGATGGTGACACCACCACCTCCCTGGGCAGCCCCTTCCAGTGCTTCCCCATGGTGTTGGGCTCTTTCAGGAGCTGTGCAGAGCACTCCCCACGTTCTCTCTGAGCTGTCCTGCAGTCATGTCCCTCTCCATGCCTCTTGTGCCAGGGCTGGTTTCCCCTGTCCGAAGAGCAGGGCCCGTCAGTCCCTCTGTCCCCAGGCCAGCCCTCGCTGCCAGGTGTGCCTGGCACACGCGTGATCCTTCAGGAGGTGCTCGCCGGCTCCGGAGGCGTCCTTGGGAAGAGCTCCACGTGTGGGGCTGGGCAGTGGGTGCCGGTGCCGGCTGTGCTGCTCTCAGGGCACGAGGAGCACGTTGCTAGGAACGGGTCCTTGGGAGATGCACTGCGGAGGCAATGGGAGAGCAACTCTGGGAGTTCCAGTGCACAAAGTGTCTGTGTGACCTGACCTGGTGCTGTCTCCCTTCCAGGTGCCATTCACTGTGTTGCAGGGTGAGGGAGTGGAGTACCTGGGCCATGCCAACGACGCCGTGATCGCCATCTCCAACTACCGCCTGCATATCAAATTCAAGGACTCTGTGATCAATGTGAGTCTGGCTCTGCCTGCACCATCAGCTCTCGCAGGGTCTTGGAGCAGGGAGGGGTGGGGATACCCCGTTCCTGGGGGCTGTGGCACAGGAAGGTGCCTCTTGGAGGATGCCAGGCCTGGGTGTGCGGTTGCTGTTTTGCTGCTGTATTTAGGTGTGAGGATGGGGTTTTCCTTTGGACAGTAATTAGGTCTTTCCTTTGCTGTTTTCTTTAAATTCAACCATTGACCTTGGTGGTTCTAAGGCTGTTGAGGTCTCTTGCAGGCCAGTTTTAATGAGATTTCTCACCAACACAGAGTCAGGCAGTGGGAGCTCGAGGCTTTCCCTCACTGCCTTGACTTGCCATCTCTTCCTGCAGCTGTTGTTTGGCTCAGTTACCTGTGCTTGGCTGGATGTGATTGAGTCAGGAACTGGCCCCAAGTGGGAGATTACCGAGGGAGAGGACAGAAATCAGAATAGTAATCGTGGAAGGAGCTCTGTGCTGACTCACGGAGCTCCCTAGCCCTGGGAGTGGGTTTGTAGTTGGCAGAAGCAGCTCGTGACTGGTGGAGCTGTGCTGGAGCGTGAGGAGCCTGCAGGCACGGCTGCTGGGGCTGCTCTGGCCTGTGGTGTGCCTTGTCATGCCCTACATCTGTCCCTCCCTCGCAGGTGCCTTTGAGGATGATGGAAAGTGTGGAGTGTCGGGATATGTTCCAGCTTCACATCGTCTGCAAGGACTCCAAAGTGATCAGGTATCTGGTTTATTGCTGTGCTGCAGCTGCTGCAGGCTGTGACCAGCTCTGTGCTGCCGTTGGGACTGAGCTGTCTTAGGGTTCTAAGGCTTGGGGCCGTGTTCCTTTTCCTGGCTCAGTCCTGGCTGGATGAGTGTCCCCACTGAGGGTGATTTGCCTTTGGGTTTGCAGGTGCCATTTCTCCACCTTCAAGCAGTGCCAGGAGTGGCTGAAGAGGCTGACTCGAGCCATCGCCCGTCCCGCCAAGCCCGAGGACCTCTTTGCGTTCGCTTACCACGCCTGGTGCCTGGGGGTGTGCGTGGATGAGGAGGATCAACATGCACATCTCTGCCGTCCTGGTGAGCTCCTGGCCTGACCCTTCCTGCTCCTCTGGCCAGCAGCACTGCAGTGCCATTGAGCTCTTGTTCATAAACCCTGTCTGGCTTCAAATTCGCCTTGCTGGGTCCTCCTGAGCCTGGCCTAGAGATCCAGCTGATGGCCAGATGGTGCTGGATAAGAGGCACAGTGAAAGGAATTAGTTATAAACACAACAAGAAACTTTCAGAGCCAGCAGCACAGAAGCAGCTTTTCCCTTTCTCCTCGTGAGAAAACATCCCATACTTAAGTTCCTGCATCACGGTGATGGAGACCCCAGACAGTCCTGTCCTGGCGTGGCAAACAGCATCAGTTTTGAGGCAGCCTAATTAACATGAGCCCATCTGCATCTCTTCTCCAACACCCAAAAATGCTGTGACATGCCCAGGATCAGGTCTGTGGAGAGCTCTGGCTCACCCTTACACAGGCACAAATCAAATCTTTGGGTCCATGAAGAGAAAACCAGAGCTGTGCTGGTGCCCTCGTGTGGACTGGGAGTTTCCCTTCCCTGGGAACACAAAGTTTGCTTGCAGTTGCTTTGTCTTATCCATGATGAAGCTGTTTAAAAAAGGAATTAAAATGAGTGAGAAACCTGGCTTTGGACTGAAAAATGGTGCTGATCCTAGAGGAGAGCAGCAGTAGCCTGAATGGAACGTCAAACCCCAGCAGTCAGAGATATTTGCTGTGTTTCCTTTAGGGAAGGTATTAGTCTCTAGTATAAATAAACTCACCTGTGCAAGGTGTTGCCGCAGGATGTGACTGAGGTGAAGAGCTTTGCAGTATTTATTTATTCACAAGATTTGACACTAGAGCAACAAAGGCATCCAGAATTTGTGAGACAAGGCTAAACCATGAGAGAGGAAACCCTGAGTCAGCATCTGAGAGCAGTCTGGAGGAAGGAACTGCCTGGGGTGGGTGCTCAGTGCTCCTTGCCATGGGGTTCCTGACATCCACTTTGGAAGCTGTCTCTGCCAGAAGGGCAGAAGTGGATTAAATTAACCCCCACACCCCCCCTTGACATGGAGAGGCTGTTTCTGTGCCCTGAGATGAGTTCTGATTTGACAAAACAAGCAAAGGAACCCCTGTGAGGGACAAGTCTTTCTGGCTTCTGAAGCACAATCCCTGCTGCCATCCAGCTGCCTTGGAGTTTCTCCTTTGCCAAAAAGATGCTCCGAGGGCTGGAGCCCTTCTGCTCTGGAGCCAGGCTGAGAGAGCTGGGGGTGTTCACCTGGAGAAGAGAAGGCTCCAGGAAGAGACCTTAGAGCCCTTCCAGTGCCTAAAGGAGCTTATAAAAAAGAGGGAGAGACTTTTTATATGGGTGGATAGTGACAGGACAAGGGGGAACGGTGTTAAAGTGACAGAGGGCAGGGTTAGATGGGATGTTAGGATAAATTCTTTAATCAGGATGGAGAGGCCCTGGCACAGGGTGCCCAGAGCAGCTGTGGCTGCCCCTGGATCCCTGGCAGTGTCCAAGGCCAGGTTGGACGGGGCTGGGAGCAGCCTGGGATGGTGGAAGGTGTCCCTGCCCATGGAGGGGGTGGAACGGGATGAGCTTTAAGGTCCCTTCTGCCCCAAACCTTTCTGTGGTTTTGTGGCTCTGTCCAGCCTGTGACAGTTGCTGTGGAGCTCCACAAACACATTCAGGGTTCCTCAGTGCTGTCAGTAACTCCCTGTGCTCTGCTCCTCAGGGGACCACGTGAGGTTCCGGTTCGAGATGGAGCTGGTGAGGATGGGCTTCGACCTGCAGAACGTCTGGCGCGTCTCTGACATCAACAACAACTACAAGTGAGTGTTTCATCACCGGGCTCTTCCCCACTCTCCTCTTGCCTTGCCTTTCCCTTGGTAATCCCCGTGCAGAGCAGTGGGTGAGTCAGACTCCAGCTAATCCTCCTTCCTGGCCTTGACAGCCCCCAGGCAGATCAGAGGATGAGCCAGATCCCTTTTCTTTCCGCCTTTCACATCGTGGAATTGGAGAGGGAATACAGCCCAAACATCAGAGCTAGCAGGAATTGTAAATGCTGACTCAGGTAGTTTATAATGGGGTGGCTCTAATTCCTCGTGGAAGACATTTGGAAGTCTGGAGGTCCATCCGTTGTGGGTTTGTCTTTCTGGTCAGTCCTTCTCTGTAAAATGCTCTGTTTGACATAACAACCACAGTTTTCATACACTCAGCCAGCTGTTCAGCTCTGTGAGGAGCTGGGGGTGAGCCAGTGGAGAGCTGTGAGGATGCTCAGGAGTCTGGGAATGCGTGAGGCTCGTTCAGTCAGAGCAGGAGAAGCTAAAGGGTGATCTGCCTCCAGCTGCTGGCAGGGCATTCACAAAGGGGTGGAGTAAAACCTTGGCAGTGGCACATGACAGAACAAGAGGTGACGGCCCCGAAGTGCAGCTTGGGAAGTTCACAATATGGAAGGGAAAAGAGCATTCCCTGGGAACATGATGGTGTGCTGGGCACATCCCCAGCAGGTGGGTTCTCCATCATTGTGGTGTCACATTTCAAGTGAGCCAGTGTTGGAAGTGGTCCCTGTGAGCAGGGCATTGGAGTGGAGATCTCTACAAGGTTTTCCCGCTATCACAGTGGAAGAGACCTTTTCCCACCAGTCAGTGTTTCCAGCCTGTCTTCTATTCCTGCAGCAGCACAGGACTCTTGGAGAAGGGCAGCTGCACTCTTTGCAGCAGGGGGCATTAAGTCACTGGGGTTTTAAACTTTGATGGACACACTCATTTGTGCATTCCCTATAATCCTGTTCTTGAAACCACTGGTATCCCTCAGCCTTTCCTCTCTGTCCCAGCCAGTCCAGGCATCCCCATCTCCTATGGACTGGGCAGTTCCAGGTCACTGGTTTCCTGTGGAGACCATGAAAAACCTCAGACACACTGGCCTGGGGAGATCCCAGTTTGGGAGCTTGCTGCCTGTTCTCTCTTCCTGAAGGGTCCAGGCCACAAGCACTAAATTTGGGGGGTGGTTTCCATTTTCCCTCTGCCCTACTGACCACGGTGTTGCTTTGGGACTGTTCACATGACTTTGCTGGCATTTGCACAGTTTCTCCAAGGATGCCAAATAAAAGTTGTTCTGACCTGCTCAGTTTTGGAGTGCACAGCCTGTGGGTCCCTGCCCTCGGTAGAGGCTCTGCATGTCGGGCTTTCTTCCGTGCTGGATCTTGGGGTGTGGTTCCCTCTGACTATTTCAAGAAGTTCAGCTTCCACTGACCATCTGCACTTTGCTTCCTGGCCAGTAATCCACAGCCATTAGCCACCTTCTCTGAAGACAGGTGTTTGATTTCCAACCAAACCAGGGAAGAAGGGACTTAAAACAAACCTCAGCCAGCTGGGTGTGGGCCTGGCTTTGCTTCCCTCCACCTGCCGAGTTCCTCCCTGGGGATCCTCGCAGGTCCCAGCTTCCTGCAGACATCCCGGGATCTCAGGGGTGGTGTAATTGCCTTGTGCAACTCAAACCAGTTCTCTCTTGCTGCTGGGGGAGTGTGGCTTTAAATCCTTCCTTGGCTTTTGATCATAACCACCTGCCTCTATTCACAGGGATCAGGTTACTTTTTAACTGTTTATAGTCCTTTTATCTTTTATTTCCCTGCATTGGCAAAACAGTGTTGTTAAAGACAGGATACTCCAAGGTAATGGCTTTGTTCCTTGTCTTTCAAGTCTGTTCTGAGATGTCCTTATCTGGGAACTATTATCTTCTTCCTGGCGACAGCCATCATAAAATGAGAGCAATACAAGCTTATAATAACCACTCCTTCAGTCTTGATAAAAGTATACAGTGATAATAAAATTATTACACGGTCTCTCCCTGGCTCTCACATCTTCAGGGATCTTATACCCAGGGAAATGGGATCACTCCAGCATTCCCCATCTGGTGCACACTGGCTGTCCGAGGTAGGAGTTGTTTCATATCAGCCTTGGTGCTGGTGGGTTTGGTACACGTGTAGTTCCTTCAAAAAAAGGGAAAAAAACCCCACTTTTCCTCCAATGTTGATGCTCATTTTCACGTTTCATCTTTTTATGGTTGTGGTTATGTTTAACTTTGAGTTTATGAGGAAAAAGTTGCCTGGAGTTCTGTTACTGCTTTAGCCAGATGGTGTTTCCTACTGGTTTCTGGGACTGCTCTTAATTCAAATTTTGTCTTTTTTACACTTCTCTATAAATTTTAATACTATCCATATCATTGGAAAAGTGATAATTAGTGTCCTTGCTTGGATTTGCCCCAGGAACATGTGGACAATAAGTCTGTGAGGACTGTTAGTGGTACATGTGTTTGCCTTCTGTGCAGGAAGAGCTTGGACAAGGCTCTTGGGGACAGGATGGGATTGTTGGGGTGTCCTGTGCGGGGCCAGGAGCTGGACTCAATCCTTGTGGGTCCCTCTCAAATCAGGATACTCCATGATTCCACGATCTCTCTCACTGTTAGCTTTGTGGGAAGAAGGTTCTCCTTGTTCACAGGTGCTGATTCCTGTGTCTCTGTTGTTCCAGCCACCCTTTCCTGCCATCAGACCTCACAGTTCAGGGCTGTTTCCCTTGGTGGTCTGGCTCAGCCTGGTCCAGGGCTTTCCAGGCTGCCCCACTGCAGGTGGTTCCCTTTAGGGCTCCTGTTGTGGTGAAAAATGATCGTTGAGGTTCTGAACTATTTCTTATCTTCTCAAGAGCAGCTGTTTCCTAAGAGAAGCATCCTTCAGCTCTGTGGGGAGACACCTGTTAAAAACCACAGGCACACAAAAAATCTCAAAAAAAACCCCTTCTGAAAATCCAGATCTGCCCTATCTGCTCGATCACTGATGTTTCAGGTAGCTCTCACACATGAGGGTGACCTCCCTCCCAAAAGCCGTGTTGACTCTTCCCAAGTGCACTGAACTTACCCTTTTGTTGTTGCTGCTGTTGTGGGAGCCTTATCCCCTCTGGAACCATTGTTGAATCTACTGAGTGATGAATGCTGTAACAAAGGGATTTTTCAGTTATTCTACTTTGGAGCAGCTTAGGCCCAAAGGAAGAGTCAGGGACTTCTGTATAGTTTTGCTGGTAGCACCAAGAAACACCTGGATGTGTCTGAAAATGTCACCTTTGGTTCGGACACTGGTGCGTTGTGTGTGGAAGCAACACAAGTCTCCCATGGGAATTTCTGCCCTCGCAGGCTTTCTGCATCTCTTCAGCTGCTGTGGATGTCATTCCTGTCACTCCAGGGGTTGGTAGTGTAGCCTCAACGCTGTCCTGTTTCTCTTTAGGCCTGGGATTTGATCCCTGCGCATTCTGGTGGATGCTGGTCATTCTGAGCGTCACACTTTTACCTCCACCTTCCCCTGGGAGGAAAGGTGAACAAAGCCCACACTTTATTCACAAGCTCAGCCTATTTTTGCCTTCCTACAAAGCTTGTACTCTGAAATTTAGGGTGCCACAAATATTTTTCCTTGTGTCAGTTTATAAGATACTGTTAGGCCAACAGAGTTCCTCATCCTGGGTTTTTATTTCCTCTACTGTATTCTTCTGGAATTCTAGCATAGAAAGACACGTCTCTTTGTCTTGACCTCATTGCCTGTGTCTGTGCACCCTGCTTGAATTGGGCATAACTTCCTAAAGATGTCCTGTTTCCTACCTGAATTTCATTGATTTCTATCTTACTGTTTTCCTAAGGCTACAGAGTTTTAGTGATTTAACTCTTGGAAGATACAATCCTGAGCCTCTCCTGGACTACCTCTCCCCAGTTTGTACTTTAAGACATCACTCATGTTTCATCTGAGCTGCCAGGGAACTGTTTGCACTTCAGTGAAGCCCGTTCATGTATAGACTCAGCTATTCCAGAAGTTCCTCCAGACGTGAACAGGTGCTAACCCTCTCCCACATTCCTGCATCCTCAGTCACGCTTCACTGCTTCTCTAATTTCCTGACCACCTTTACTTATGGAATCTGAGACATTTCAGAGATGTCCAAACCCAGACATCCTACCACAGACAACCTGGTCTTCACCTTCTTAACTGACAGCTTTAATTTTGCTTCCTGAATTCCTCATCCTCACCCAGTTGTTTTTATCCCTTAGCCACCCTTGCTTTCTGCCTGGGGCTCTCAGAGGAGCTGTCTAGACACTGAAGTGCCATTTTCCAACGTGGCAGGCAGTTCTTCGCTAGCACCTTAAACTAATACTGGATTGTTCCTGATGCCATCAGCTGGAATAGCCTGGGCTCAGGAACACCAGACCACCCTCTGGAGCTTACTGTCTGCATCCTTTCACCCCCCTCACTTTGCTCCCCATCTGCCCTGAAACATTCCTGCTAAATGATGTGGGATAGCCTCGAGCCAGAGCTGCTCTTTGATGTTCCCTGCCACGTACCCACCTGTGCCTGCCTGGGCTGCGGGGGCTCAGCTGGTCCAGCTCCCATCACTGCTGTGCCTGAGCCTGCCCTCGGCCTGTGCTGGGAGCAGCAGGGGCAGGGGAGGAGCTGCAGGAGCCAGAAACCCCCCTGCACTCCTGGAATTTTGTGTGTGCTTCATAGAATCCCAAAATGGTTTAGGTTGGAAGGGACCTTAAAGCCCGTCCCATTCCAGCCCCTCCATGGGCAGGGACACCTTCCACTGTCCCAGGCTGCTCCCAGCCCTGTCCAGCCTGGCCTTGGACGCTGCCAGGGATCCAGGGGCAGCCACAGCTGCTCTGGGCCAGGGCCTCCCCACCCTCACAGGGAAGGACATCTTCCCAATATCCCATCTAACCCTGCCTCTGGCAGTGCTCTCTGCTCTCAGTGTTGTCCTCTCACTGCTGGTACATGTTCAGATATCGATAAGAATTTGATTTCTGGCACCCCACCAAACAAGATATGATTTAGATCTCACTCCTGTCACTTTATTTGCATACCCACAGTCCCCACTGCTAAATTTGTGGGCAGATTTGTGTCTTCCTCACTGAACAAAGTGTCGAGTTGACAGTGGTACCCGTGTTCTGCAGGGCAGACAGGGGCAGGCCATTCTTTACCAGAAGCTCTGTGTCCTGCTACAAGAAAACAAAAACTCCACATAAGTTATTGACTGTTCCCCTAAACCCTCAGGAATTCTTAAATCCAGAGACTGTTCCAAAGGCATCCTGGGAAGTACTAGGATACTTAGTATGAGCCCAGAGGTGAGGCCTGAGGTGAAAGAAGGTTGTCTTCTCTCAAGCTCATTCCTGACAGCACTTTTTGAGTCACTTGTTGAGGCTGCACTGAGACAGCTATGAGATGGAAGAGCCAAAGTCCTGCATGTTGAGTTTGGGGAAATGTGAGCTGCTCTGGGGCAGATTTTTGATTGCTCAGTCCTCATCTTGCCTTTCGTGCTTTCTCTTCGCCAGGCTTTGTTCCAGTTATCCCCAGAAGCTGCTGGTCCCTGTCTGGATCACTGACAAGGAGCTGGAGAATGTGGCTTCATTCAGGTCATGGAAAAGGATCCCTGTGGTGGTGTACAGGTAAATGCAAACCCAAATTCCCTCCCCCAAACCCATGACAGTCCTGCAGGGGCTGTGGGACAGGGATGGCAGGAGAGCTGTTCATCCTTTTGCCTCCCCCCTGCAAACGTGGTGCTCCCAGGGCTCCTTCTCCCAGCACTGTCTGCAGCAGGGTGTTTTCCAGAAGAGAGAAGCAGTGTTCCAGAACTGTCCTTTCCTGCTTTCAGTTAGATTGGAAGGTGTGGGTGACTTTCCTCCTACAGGAGATGTTGCAAGATGAGGTCAAATTAAAGTTCTCTCAGAGTTTCAAAATCTTTCCACACATTGGTCCTTGTCTGGCTGCTACTTGGAAAAGAAATGTGAGCCAAGAGGAGCCTGCTGGGTGCTCTGTGCTCAGCAGGGTGTGCAGGCCTGGACAGACCTAGGAATGCCCAAACCTGCAGCTTCTCACGAGGGGCAGTGGAGGGGCAGCTCTGATCTCTGTTCTCTGTGACAGGGACAGGACCCAGGGGACAGCTGGAGCTGTGTCAAGGAGATTTAGGTTGGATTTTAGGAAAAGGTTCTTCCCCCAGAGGCTCCCCAGGGAATGGTCCCGGCCCCAAGGCTGCCAGAGCTCCAGGAGCGTTTGGACAGCGCTGCCAGGGATGCCCAGGGTGGGGTTGTTGGGGTGTCTGTGCAGGGCCAGGAACTGGACTGGGGGGAGTCCCTTCCAATTTAGGATAATCTATAATTCTATGAAATACTCCCTGACCAGCCTTCCAGAAATAATCTAGAGGGGGATGCAAGAGGCCAGGCAGCCAATGGAGCAGGGCTCTGCAGGGTAGGGGCTGGTTCCTCATTAAATGTGTCTCCCGGGAGACTGACGTGTTTAAAACCAATGGAAGGCTGATGGAAAGGGGCGCCCAGGCAGCTGTGCTGTTGTAAAATGTACATTATGGTTTGTAGCCTTAGACTCTGTGTTAGCAGTTACCAAATCCAAATATAAAAAACCTTAAAATATCAGAGCTATATTGGAAAATACAAAAGTCAGGAAGCAAAACCAGTGAATTTACAGGTACCTTACTCTGCATCTTCACATTTCATGGCTTGCTGTTGGATGTGGCAAAACACTGTTCCTGCTAGAACTCAGTTCTGCAGCAGAGTGGGAATGAGCACAGTTTATCGGATGGAGCCTTTCCCTCCTCGTAGCCAACTCAGCTAAGAAGTTAATTGTATTTGTGATTCCTTTTGCTAAAAATGGCCTGGTGCTGGAGCCTGTCCCACTGTGCCTCCCCACCCGAGGGCAAAGCCATGTCTTTTTCCTACTCCAGCAATTATTTTGTTCCTTGCTTTATATCTCTGTAATGGTACCCAGTAATTTACAAGCTGAGTGCAACCCTTTGCAGCCTGGGATCAGATTAGAAGACGCTGACAAGTGATGTTACGAGATGGGGCAAGTGCTTGCCCGTGTGTCTCTGATTTTCATGCACTTTTTTTAGCCTTTGTCCTCAAGATTGAAGTCTTTGGGGCAAGAGGGTCCTTGAGGGCCATGGCTGCTTCTGCACTGCCTTGTGCTGTGTGGAACTGAAAAGCCTCACACTCAGCTCCTCCTCCTCACTTGGAGTTCAGGAGAGAGTGGATGGGTGCCTGCATCCCAGGGACTCTGTTTGATAGACCTCAGAGCTTTTGGATAAGGCTGATCTCACTGGGTCACAGTCAGAGCTGTAAAACATGACACCAAAGGTACAACGTTATCAGATTTCTTTAAAAAAGTATAATTTAGCTATTAAGCAAAGCAGAAATTCAGGTCTCCATCTCAGTTCTCGGTGGAGATGCACAGGGGAGATGCAGGAGCCTCCAGGCACAATCCAGGCACTTCTAAAACAAGGCAAAGGATGCAATCAATTATTTAGCTGAGTACAGAGGCAGACGGGCACAGCCTGGCAGTTCTGGCTCTGTCTGCTCAGCCACCTTGAGGAGACCTTGGGGCTGTGGCAGCAGGAATGCTCCTCCCGCCGCTCGGCATCCCCTGCCAGGGGAGCAGCGGGGCACAGCGGACACTGCTCCAGCCCCACGGCTGAGCGCTCGCTCTGGGGCTCTCACATCGTGCCACAGTGAGACGGGAGTTTATCCCAAACGTTTGGGAGATGGAGGCACTTATACACGCACACATTTCAGTGGGGAGCCTTTAGGCTCTGCTCAGTAAACCCTCTCCAAGCTCTTTCTTGTGCTTTAAGCCAAGCTCCTTGACTTATGAGTGCTCATCCACGTCCAGGAAATAACGGAGAGGAGACCTGGGAGATCACAGAGTCACGGAATGGTTTGGGTTGGAAGGGACCTTGAGAATCCTCTACTTCCAACCCGCCACTACCTTCCACTAAACCAGATATTAATTAATCCATTGTGGACGATTGTTGGGGGTTAAATGGCATGTGCTGACAGTATCAGATGTGCTCTAGCCTTGTGCTCAGAAGGAATCTGTGAGGAAAAACTCATGAACTACAGAGGCACCTCATATTGCAGCTTTGGATCATGAAAGGGTCTTGAGTCATTAAAACTAAACTGAGGATCCCTAAAGAATAATTTGCTCCATGTAAGTTAAAACACTCTGGCACTTTCTGCCATTCCAATTTCAAGAATGGAACTTTTCCTTTGAAGAAAACCTCCCCAAAACTTCTAGGTAAGAAAAGGCCTTAAATGGTTCCTGTGCTTGTGCTGGGGATGTGCAGGGAAGGCAAAGTCAGGCTCTGGTGCTCCCCTGCCCTGGGAAGCTCCTGGCAAGCTCAGCTGTGGTTTTGGTTCCTCTGCTGGCACCTGCTGTACTTTCTGCTTGCTGGTGGCTTCACACTCATTGGTGCTGCCACATTTCCTCGTTCACTGGCAGGTCACCGTGTCCCTTGAAGGTCCCTAGCAGTCGTTCAGTGCTCAGAGGTTTGTGTTACCAAGAGTTTTGTGAGTTCAGCGCGACCCTGGTGACATCGGCGGCTTTGCACGGAGCAGCTGCCGTGCCCCACACCCTGTCCTGCCCCCCAAGCTGCCTGCTGGGAGCAGTCCCTGGCACAGCACCTGCCTTTCCCAAAAACGTGCTCAGGCACTGTCTGGGAAAGTGCTGCTTGGCACAGGCCAGGAGCTGTGGGTGGCTCACAAACAGGCTTGGATGATCACAGGCTGGTGCTTAAGTCCACACCTTGGCTCTGTTTCATTTACTACTATAAACAAAGCCTTTGCTGCTCTCTGTGTTATCCATCCTTGAGTGATCCTGAAGGCAGGAATGGATCTCCTGGGAGTGACTGCTCTGCAAGTCACCTTGCAAAACAGAGAAGCACTGAAAGTAAAGGGTACCTACGGTGTTTTGACTTGACCAAACATGAACATTATTTCTTTGGAAGGCTTCAGTTTAAAGTCTTCATTGTTATTATCTGTGAGATGTCATTAAGGACGCTACATAAACAGCCAGAGGGCAGGGTTAGATGGGATATTGGGAAGGAATTGTTCCTTGTGGGGGTGGTGAGACCCTGGCACAGGGTGCCCAAAGCAGCTGTGGCTGCCCCTGGATCCCTGGCAGTGTCCAAGGCCAGGCTGGACACTGGGGCTTGGAGCAGCCTGGGACAGTGGAAGGTGTCCCTGCCATGGCAGGGGTGGAAGGAGATGAGCTTTAAGGTCCCATCTGGCCCAAACCATTCCTTGATTCTGTGATCTGCAGAGAAATGCTGCAGGAGGGGTGGTGGGATGGTTGAGCATGGTTGGTGTGTGGGTCTGGTTCAGGGCTGTCCAGTTCCTTTTCCCATCTCCAAGAAGAACCAGGCACCAGGAGCAGCACCTCAGGGAAATGTAACATATGGAATGGGGATGCAGGTGCTCTTTCCTGGTGCATCTTTGGAGCATCTGCTATCTTAGATTTCCTACACCCATCTGGGAGAATGGGTGACTGTGTCTCATGGTCACTTAGTGAACCTGCCACTGAGTGCTTTGGGACCAGTTAGTGGTTCCACATTGTACCGTGGCAGTGAGTCCACTCTTTGTTTTGTTTGTTGTCCAAGAAATACTTGTGCTTCTGAAACTTATGGCATGACCATACCAGTGCTTGCTTGTGTCTGTGCCACCCATCTCTGGAGCTTGGTTTGACTACAACATGATCCTTTTTGAGATGGATTGTTGGGGAGTTTGTGTCATTTTAGGATGGTTAAGATGTGAAGCCGTAATATTTTCTGTCTTACTCCTTTCCCAATCAATAATTGTTAGCACGTCCTTAATCTTCATGCTTCTCTTGAGCACAGAGCTGAGGCTTTTGGGAGCTCCCCAGTGACTTCAAAGCCTTTGGGATGTGGCTGCTGATCTGCACCAAACTGCTCCATGTCACAGCTGGGGTTATGTTTTGATCATCTGTAAATACTCTTCACTTATTAATACTAAATTTCACACTCTCTGGGTCATTCTCTATCACCAGCAGCTTTGTCACCTCACAGTCCCTTCGCTCTCCAGGCCAATTGGGAATGACTTGACCAGTGTGTTCATGCAAGAAATGCACTGATTCCTGCTTCAGGCCTCCTGCCAGGTGTCAGTGAGCACAGCCAGGGTAGGGTTCACGTTTAGGGGTTGTTGATAAACACCAGCTCAGGCCTCCACCCAGAAACTCCCTGATGCTGAGTGAGCTCATCTTCCCAACTTACAGGTGATAAGTGAAATGGTTTAACAACGGATCTGTAATTTAAGGCAGGAAAAAAAGAAAGAGAAGGAGAGAACAGAACAGCATTAAAATCAAGTGGAAGGTGTCCCTGCCCATGGCAGGGGGGTGGAACAGTATGATCTTCAATGTCCCTTCCAACTCAAACCATGCCGTGATTCTATGAAATAACTATTATTTTCCCAAAATATGACCATAATGATTTAAAGTTCTTCTCTCTGGTTTAATATATAAATACTGACCTATCTATATACAGTAATATCTATTTTATTTATTATATATTTATGGGTTACAGGATATATTTATATATATAAATAGAAGTCAGAGGTTGAACTTGGGGATCTTGAAGCTGTTTTCCAACCTGAATGATTATATATTATTGTAAATAAAAATATGAGGCTGGTTTAGCTTCTGTGTCAGTGCTGTAGTGGTGAAAAATGGTTATTTGAGATTCCCTGCCCTCTTTCACTGCTCGATGAGAGAGTCAGTGCTGTAGACAAAGCAGTGCTCCAGCAGATAGAGCAGTTGCAGCCAGGAGTAGCTCGGGTGCTGGCTGTGCGCAGGGAGCGTGTCCCGGCCCCCCGCGCTCTGCAGGGGCTCCACGAGGCTCTGTCCCCGCAGACACGTGCGCAACGGGGCGGTGATCGCGCGCTGCAGCCAGCCCGAGATCAGCTGGTGGGGCTGGCGGAACGCCGACGACGAGTACCTGGTGACGTCCATCGCCAAAGCCTGTGCCTTGAACCCCGGAGCGAGGGTGTCGGGCGCCGCGCCGCACGCCGGGAGCAGCGACGGCAGCGAGCCCTGCGACGCCGACTTCGGTGAGACGGCTCCCGCCAGCCCTCCTAAAAGGGGCAGTTCCTCGGTGCTCCCAGCACCACAGAGTGGCTGCCAGGGCTGTCCCAGGGCAGGATTCTACCCCAGTGTCCAGCTGGAGAACCTGGGCCCCATCGTGCCATGGCTGTGGTGTGTGGGTGGCTCTCTGGGCTCGCTCACGGTGGCACTGTGGTGGTGGGAGGGAGGGAGGTGCCAGGAGCTCAGTCCCTGTGTGTCCCTGCAGACTCGTCCCTGACGGCGTGTTCGGGCGTGGAGAACGCGGGAACCCCTCAGAAGCTGCTGATCCTCGATGCCAGGTCCTACACGGCAGCTGTGGCCAACAGGGCCAAGGGAGGCGGCTGCGAATGCGAAGGTACCAAGGGCCAAGAACATCCCAGAGCATCTTCCTCTTGGGCCTGGCAGTGGGTCCTAGGGCACAGCTGGGGGTCGGGTCAGCATTTTGGTACTTGGTCTGTGGGAGCATGTTCCTACACAGGGATCTGGATGGGCTGGATCAGCAGGCCAAGGCCAGTTGGCTGAGGTTCAGTAAGGCCAAGTGCTGGGTCCTGCATTTGGGTCACAACAGCTCCATTGGAACGCTCCAGGCTGGGGCAGAGTGGCTGGAAGGCTGCCCAGTGGAAAAGGACCTGGGGGTGCTGGTTGGCAGCAGCTGAACATAGGCCTGGGTGTGCCCAGGTGAGCAAGAGGTCAGTGACACCTGAGCTGTACCAGCAATAGTGTGGTCACAGGGCAGTAACCGTCCCCCTTATCTGGCCACTGCTGAGGCACCTTCAATCCTGGGGTCAGTTTTGTGCCCCTCAGGACGAGAAGAGAATGGAGCTGGGAAGGGTCTGGAGCCCCAGGAGTGGCTGAAGGAGCTGGGAAAGGGGCTCAGCCTGGAGAAAAGGAGGCTCAGGGGGGACTTTCTGGCTCTCCACAGCTCTCTGACAGGAGGGTGGAGGCAAGTGGGGGTTGGGCTCTGCTCACAGGGAACAAGGCACAGGATGGGTGGAAATGGCCTCAAGCTGTGCTAGGGGAGGGTCAGGTTGGATACTGGGAAAATTTCTTCATGAAAGGGTGGTCAGGCCTGGCACAGCTGCCCAGGACAGTGTTAGAGTCCCCTTCCCTGGAGGGGTTTAACAGACGTGTGGATGTGGCCTTGGCAGTGCTGGGAAATGGTTGGACTCAGTGACCCTGGAGGTTTTTCCCACCCTTAGTGGCTCCACGAACACCAGGAGTGGTGCGTGCGGGGCGGCTGCACTGGGGTGTGGAGGCCATTGCTGCAGTAGCAGCAGAGTTGCATTTGATGACCCTTGTGGGTCCCTTCCAACTCAGAATGTTCTGTAGCTCCTGTAGCTCTCTCTGAATGTTCCTGTCTCTCATGTCAGAGTATTACCCCAACTGTGAAGTCGTGTTCATGGGCATGGCCAACATCCACTCCATCCGGAACAGCTTCCAGTATCTGCGTGCTGTCTGCAGTCAGGTGCCAGACCCCAGCAAGTAAGTGACCTTCTCTAGCTGAGTTTGATGCCATATCTGTCAGTGACCTGGGGGGGTTTCACTCTGTTTTCCTTTTTTAGTCCCAGGTTTCTACCTGAGAAAATGGAGGTATTGGAAAGTGCTCACAGTGCTTGAATGCTGCTAATTTTGATCCATTAATCCAGAAGGGGTTGTGGCACTGTCTCAGTGTCACTTGGTTGTGTGTGTCCTGTGGGGGTTTCTAAAATGTGGCTGTATTTGACAAAAATTAAATTCGGAGTTGGATTCTTTGCCCTTCTTTCCAGGCTGCCTGGCTCCTCTGGGACATGTTTTAGAAAAGACTGATTTTCACTGAAGACTCCAAGAAAACAGAAGTTAAAATGTATCTTTTTTTCTTAAATGGAGAGCTAAGCAACCATTTTCTTGCTTTGTCCCGTTCCAGCTGGCTTTCAGCCCTGGAGAGCACCAAGTGGCTGCAGCACCTGTCAGTCATGCTGAAGGCAGCAGTGCTGGTCTCCAGTGCCGTCGACAGAGAAGGACGTCCAGTGCTGGTTCACTGCTCCGACGGCTGGGACAGGACTCCACAGATTGTGGCACTGGCAAAGATTCTCCTGGATCCTTACTACAGGACCATGGAGGTAGGAGTGCGCTCTGCTGCAGTTCATGTCTGTTCAAAGGCAGCTTTTGTCTCGGAATCCCCGTGGAAAGGAGCAGGATTGCATTTGGGAATAAGCTTAGTGGTGTTTCCGAGCTGCTGTGGTGGGTGTTGAGTTTTCCCTGTTCTCTTCCTGTCTGGTTTGGGTGAACTTTTCCTCACTCCTCTGCCCAGCCTGGGGAAGTGCCGTGGGAAATACCACCTTGTGCTCAAAGTTCAGCTGCTTCCGTACTCTGAATTCTCCGAGCTGGTTACTGTATAGACATAACAACTGTTAGTTTGTGTCTGGAAACCTCCAACACTGGTGAGCTTTGCTCCCAAACCAGGCACCGCAGCAGCCTCCTTCCCAGCCCTTCCTGGTGGATGGGGCTTACTTTTTCCTGCCACATGTCCTCAGCAAAGTCTCTGCAGTTGTTTTTTTCTTGTATTCCCAGGGCTTCCAGGTGCTCGTTGAATCAGACTGGCTGGATTTTGGTCACAAGTTTGGGGACCGCTGTGGACACCAGGAAAAGGTGGAAGATCAGAACGAGCAGTGCCCAGTTTTTCTCCAGTGGCTGGATGCTGTTCATCAGCTTCTGAAGCAATTTCCCTGCCTCTTCGAATTTAATGAAGCTTTTCTGGTAAGAAATACATGTGCAAACATGCCTTTATGCCAGGTGTGAGCAGAGACAGAGGGAAGGTCGTGATTTTTTACAGTATTGGAGTTGAAAGAAAAGAGGTCTGCAGAACCTGGGAGATTGTGATGTGATCACAGAATCCCAAAATGGTTTGGGTTGGAAAGGAACTTGAAACCATCTTGTTCCATCCATCCCCTGCCGTGGGCAGGGACACCTTCCAGTACCCCAGATTGCTCCATCCAACCTGGCCTTGGGCACTTCCAGGGATCCAGGGGCAGCCACAGCTTCTCTGGGCAACCTGTGCCAGGGCCTCACCACCCTCACAGGGAACAATGTCTCCCTAACATCTCATCTAAATCTGTTTTCTTTTAGTTTAAAACTGTTGTCCCATGAGAGGGTGGTGAAGGGTTTATATACTCTGGTTTTTCTGCATCCCTTCTCCAGTCCCTGTCCAGCCCAGGGAATTCAGATGCCAGCAGCAGCACTGGTTTGATTTGCATATCTCAGAGCTATATGGGTCTGAAACATTTGAAAAAAAAATAAAATAGGGAAAAAAATTAATCTCTGTCTTACCAAAAAATGCAGGAGAGGATTCTAGAGGGTCATTTGGTTCTAGAGGGATGGGTTTGGTATCAGTTGAGTGTTGCTTTCCCTTCAATGTAAGTGATCCCTGTCCTGCCCAGTGTGGAAGCAGTGAGGTCACCCAGGGCAGGCAGTGCATGAGCCCTCCCAGAGGAGGGGGAGATGTGTCCCCTGTAGGCAGGAGCCCCCTTTTGCCCATGGCTCTGAGCGTTCTGCCCCTCCCTGCTGCAGGTGAAGCTGGTGCAGCACACGTATTCCTGCCTCTACGGGACCTTCCTGGGGAACAGCCCCTGCGAGCGGGAGATGCACAACATCTACAAGCGCACGTGCTCCGTGTGGTCCCTGCTGCGGGCGGGCAACAAGAACTTCCACAACCTGCTCTATATGCCCGGATCCGAGCAGGTCAGTAGAGCTCCTGGCCTGGCTTTCCAGGCTTTGCCCCTGGCGGGCACTGGGGAGGGGCTGGAGGGGTTTCCCTGGCATCCGGCTCTGACGCGGGCGGTGTCGCAGGTGCTGCATCCCGTGTGCCACGTGCGCGCCCTGCACCTCTGGACAGCCGTGTACCTCCCGGCCTCCTCGCCACATCCTCTGGGACAGGAGGACATGGACATCTACATGCCCCCCGGATCTCAGAGCCAGGACTTCAGTGGCAGGTGTTTGGACAGGTAGGAGCTTAGAGCTTCAGGCTCAGGGTGTTGCCTACCCACAGATCTTCCTGCCCTTCCTGTAGTTTTTTGTCGTTTCCCTGTTGTTCTCATCTTCCTTGTGGGAGCAAGAGCTCCGTAGCAGTGTCCCAGCGACTCGGAGAAGGAGTTGAGGTCCCTGCTGCACCTCAAAGGCAGGAGGCCACACTGTGGTGTTGTGCATTTCAGCTCCTGCAGCTGCACTGCCCCTCTCCACCCACTCCCAGAGCTGTAATGGGGAATATTTCCCTGCCCTCATCTCAGTTTTGACTGAAACCAGGGAAGTTTTGGGGGGTTTATTGTGAGATTTGCTTTGCTTTTGGGTTCTAGATTACCAAAGACAAGATCTATGGATGACCTGCTCTCAGCCTGTGACTCCAGCAGCCCTCTGACCCGCACATCCAGTGACCCCAACCTGAACAACCACTGTCAGGAGGTGCGGGTGGGCTTGGAAGCCCGGCATGCCAGCACTGAGGGGGCTGAAGGTGCTGCAGTGGCCACAGGAGAGGCACGGCCCATGGAGGAGAAGGAGGAGAACCCTCCCCTGCAAGGCAGCAGCCGTGCTGAGCACGAAGGGCTGAGCAGGCAGCTGGGCAGCTGGGCTGCTGTGCCAGCCAGCAGTGTCCCTGTGGAGGCAGAAAAGGGAAATGGAACACACACGGAGGAACTGGATGGTCCAGGTCCAGCTCCAAATCCTTCTGGACAGGAAAATGGCGACAAGGTTTCCACCAGTTCTGGAAAGCATTTGGAAACCTGTCCACAGGAACCTTTGAAGGCTGCCGGCACGTTGTCCAATGGAGGAGGCTGCCCCAAGAGAATCACCACCCGCCAAGACATTCCCAGCCAGGAGTCCCTGGAACCAGGCACCCCTTCTCAGGACTTCCCAGGCCCTGCCCCGGGCATCCCATGCCCGGATGCAGACAAGGGCAGAGGTGATGCTGGCCGGAGCATGCCCTTTGAGGAGCCTGGCCGGCCGGGGAGGGTCCTGCTGGAGCAATGGCGCAAGCCCATTTCCCAGAGCCAAAGCAGCGAGTTCTCCTTCCTGGGGTCCAACTGGGACAGTTTTCAAGGCATGGTGACATCGCTCCCCAATGGGGAGCCTGCACCCAGGCACCTCCTCTCCTATGGCTGCTGCAGCAAGAGGCTGAGCAGCAAACCCCTGCGGGCCCCAGGCCTGTGCCTCAGTGGCCCGTGGTCCGGCAGGGAAGGTGGGAAGCCCTCAGCCTGCGCTGGCCATGGGGGCACACATTATGGGAAGCCCAGCCGTTTGTGGCTGCCCTGCCACCTGAAACAAGCTTCTGGTCCCAAGCATATGCCACCAAAATGTCCTTCTCCTGTGCCTCCTCTCTACCTGGACGACGACGGGCTCCCCTTCCCCACGGACGTGATCCAGCACCGGCTGCGGCAGATCGAGGCCAGCTACAAGCAGGAGGTGGAGCAGCTGCGCCGGCAGGTGCGGGAGCTGCAGCTGCGCCTGGACATTCGCCACTTCTGCGCCCCTCCGGCCGAGCCCCCCATGGACTACGAGGATGACTTTGTGAGTACAGGCCGCTCACACCCCACGCCAGGTCCCTGCACCCCCTCACACCTTCTCCAACCCACAGCTCTCCATCCCTTTGGGAGGGGGTGGGAAAGATTGTTCCTCTGTTCCCTCAGCCGTGTCCCTATCCTGGCCACGTCCTCATCCACCCAGAAGTATCTCTGCTGCTTGAGGGCCAAGCTCCTACACACTCATGGATGCTTTGCCCCCTGTCTGGGTGCTCGGGAACCACCTGGGTGCCCCTCACCAGCACAGAATGTGCAGAGCAGGGAAGTGCCCTGGAGTGTGTGCCCAGCAACAGAGGGGATTGGTGACCTGGTCTCGTTTTGCAGACGTGTCTGAAGGAATCAGATGGCAGCGACACGGAAGATTTCTGTTCTGACCGCAGTGAGGACTGCTTGTCGGAAGCAAGCTGGGAGCCTGTGGATAAGAAGGAGACTGAGGTGCGTGTCCCACCATGGAGCTGGGATGCAGTGGGAGGGAATGTTTTTTGCAGCTGACCTGGGTGGGCACAGCAGCAGAAGTGGTCTGAAGTGAGGCAGTGAGCAGCCTCCCATGTCCTTGACACATCCTCTGCTGCTGCTGGCACGGGTGGGGTAGGCTCACTGTGAGGTGTGGCCCAAAGCCACCCCAGCCTGCCCAGAGCTGTCACTGGGGGTTACAGACGGGAGCTGACTGGTGTCTGCCCTAGGTCACGCGGTGGGTACCAGACCACATGGCCTCACACTGCTTCAACTGCGACTGTGAGTTCTGGCTGGCCAAACGGAGGCACCATTGCAGGTAAAAATGTCAGCACTCTGGGCCCCTCCTCTCCTCAGCCTGGTGTCACAAAATGCCCCTTTGCCAGGTCTGTTCCCTCCAGCTCCCAGGATAAGGTTTTAGGTCTTTCCACTACATGCCAGGCCTCATCAGTTCCCTGCAGAGTTCCATTCTACATTGTTCTTGTTTCTATTTTTCCAAGGCCTTTGATCCCTCTCCTGGACAGCAATGAGTCCCTGTCAGCGCTAGCAGTTTGCTTGTGCTGCAGACCACTGTATAAGAAACACGTTTACAATCCTCAGTCAGGCTGGTGCTTTGCCCTGACCTGGACCCTTTGTGCTTTCTGAAGTTCTGCTGTGGTGGTCCCAGCTCTCTTCTCACTGTTTTTCTTGCTCCTTGACAGGAACTGTGGGAATGTGTTCTGTGCTAGCTGCTGCCATCTGAAGCTGCCCATCCCTGATCAACAGTTGTATGACCCTGTCCTCGTTTGTAACTCCTGTTATGACCATATCCAAGTGTCTCGTGCCAGGGAGCTCATGAGCCAACATATGAAGAAACCCATCGCCACAGCTTCCAGCTGAATGCCAGACAAGGGACCTGTCTAAGCCCAGCCTTTTCTCTCATGGGTTTGAAGGGTGACTCTGCCTCCAGGGTAACTGTGAAGGCCTTTGGTGCAACACTTGAACACCAAGCTTGAATGCACTGTCTGCAGCAGCCTCACTGCCGGGCTGGAGCAGAGGAGCTCAGATCAGAGAGTTCGTTTTGTGTCCCCACCCCAGAGCCGGTGGGCCCGTGTGTTGTAGCCCTGACGACCTAGGGCTGAGAGGATCACAGCTTCTTCCTTTTGTGGGCTGGAAAGCGACGTTTTCACAGCTCTTGCCTGTGCAAAGTCCCCCCAAAGCAATAGAAAGGCATGTTTAGAACCACCTCCCCCTCCAAAGGCAGGCTGCTGTATGAGAAGGAAGAGGGCAAGCTCCCGATGGTCCCGCGGGCATTGGAACGGCCTCAGCCTGGAGATCTGTAGATTCTCTTTCCATGAGTGTGATTTGTGATCAGCTTGGTGAACAAGACTCATTAGCCATCACTAATTGATTTTCTCTTGGGCTCTGAAGAGAAATTCATTCCAGCTGAAAAGGGCCAAGCAGATCGTGCCCATTTTCAGGCTCCGCTGGGATCGGTGTCGCACTGGACTTTGTCCCTGCCCCCAGCACCATGGGGAGATGGGAGACTGGCTTTTCACTTCTGCTCTGCCCGTCTGCTTTGTCTGCGGTTGTGTCACAGCCTGGTGCTAACACAGGAATGGCACCCTGATCCTCTCCTGGCATGGAAACAGAACTCGTGTTCCTGTGTTGCTCCTCCTCCCCTTTTCTGCCCTCAGCTCTCCACTTCCTACTGCTCTTTATCCTGAAAACTTGATACCTTGAGGGTATAGGCCATAATGTGTTGTTTTACCTCCTGGAATGTGCTGTCTGGTGTATGTGAGGGTTTCAGTCCAAATGCTGCTATATATTTCTGTGCACTTAATGTAACCCGAAGAAGGGAGAATGAAGCATCGATACCAAAATGGGGGTGGGGAAGGACACTGGCTGACGTAGACACTACGGTCTGTGCTTTTCACTTTAGGATGTACAGCCGCGCTGCAGTGATAACCCTGACGTGTGGCATCTGTTCAGTGGTGGAAACAATCTCTCTGACTTGCCCCAGTGCTACCTGAATTGCCTCTTGAATTTGACTTCTTTTTTTGTCTCCTGTACAGTGGTCAAAGTTCAGAGTTGCCAACTTGTAATTGCCTCTCTGCTTCTCCTTTAAACTAGAGAGCAGGAATCCCAACTCATCCTAAGGACAAGGAACTGGGTTTAGAGAGAAAGAAAGGTTTATAAAGTGGGCTTCAGTGGGCTTGTAATCCCTAGATTCCTCTGGGAGCATCCATCCTGCCTCCTCTGTAAGGCATCTGCAGAAGAGTGAGGAAGAAGAGTTTGAAAGTGGGGCATTTCTTTGCAGAAGTGCTGGTTTTCTTTCCAATATATTCTGCACCTCAGAATATGAAGTGCTGAGACTCAGTATGTGGCAGGGAGGACCTGTGAGGACATTGGTCTGCTAACAAGGCAAAGGACTTGACACTGTTGGGATCTCCCAGAACTTGTGGTAATGGTTTGTCATCTCTGTCGGAAGGAATGAAATAAGGACCCTTTCCTGCACTTTGACTTGCCAGCCTCTGGTTTTGTAAATCCTGATGCGTGAGTGAAGCTCATCCTCTGAAGACCCTGTACTTACTTAGACTCTGCTTCTTTTCCATACTGGGAACAACCAACATGGCTCTGGGAAGAGAAGGCACCTTGCTTCGGATTCTCCCCTGCCTTGTACCTTGCAGTCATTGCCGGACATGGAAGAGTGACCATTGGCCTGGCAGGAGAAACTGGATTTGCTCCTGTTTTGCACGTGTTGGAATGACTGCAAGCGATGAGGAAGCCAGAAACCAGGTACTGCTGGCCCTCCCATTCAGGCCATTAGTCCAAACTGCTTTTAGCTCTTGTGAGTTTCAGCGTCACAATGTGCTGGCCAAAAACTCTCCAATCAGTTCGATGGCATTGTGACAAACAAAATGTGCTGTACAACTCAATACAGTCGAAATAAAATCTCTATATTAGTGCTGCTGGGTTTGGCCCCTTCTTTCCTCCATGGGGAGTTCTTCTGCTTGCCCAGGGAGTTTCAGGCTGCTGACTCACTACCTTTTCCCTTGATTAAGGTGTGTTAGGGATTTAAAATATCCCTTCTCACAATGAGAATCACAGGTAGGGCACAGAACACCTCTGCCCTCTTCCAAACAAACCTGCAGGATGTCCTTCCCAGGATAACCAGGGCCTTCAGCCTCTCTTGTAATGACTCAAGGAGAAGTTGTTTTCTTTCTAAGGAAGAATTGTTAGGCAGGATTCCCTGCTATGAGGAAAGGCTAGGAGAGCTGGGGGTGCTCACCTAAAGAAGAGAAGGCTCCAGGGAGACCTTAGAGCCCCTCCCAGTGTCTAAGGGAGCTACAGGAGAGCTGAAGAGGGACTGGGGACAAGGGCTGGAGGGACAGGGCACAGGGAATGGCTTCCCACTGCCAGAGGGCAGGGATAGATGGGATATGGAGAAGGGTGGGCAGGCCCTGGCACAGGGTGCCCAGAGAAGCTGTGGCTGCCCCTGGATCCCTGGCAGTGCCCAAGGCCAGGCTGGATGGGGCTTGGAGCAGCCTGGGACAGTGGAAGGTGTCCCTGCCCATGGCAGGGGTGGCACTGGATGGGCTTTAAGGTCCTTTCCAATCCAAACCATTCTGGGATTCTGTGATCCCCTCACTCCTCACTGATGTTTTCCTAGCACCTGTTCCAGGTAGGTGTGTGAGTGGTTCCTCTGTGCAGGATGGTGGGTGGGACTGTTGTGCTTTGTCAGCTGGATGGTGCTGCAGGTCAGTTGCAGTTTGTGATGGAGCCAGAGAGAATCTCCTGGAAAGCCTCAATTCAAACATCCAGGGATCGTGAAATTGAGCAGGTCCCTGGTAACTACTCCTGCAGTTCGGCTCAGGTGTTCCTGTCAGACAGGTGATACCTAAAGGCCTCGCATTAGAAATGTGGGGAGCAGGACAGTGTCCTATTGGAACATGAACCATTGTTCCTCACAGTCACACAAGGTCCGCTTGGGAGGCTGTTTTTGCAGGAGATTGTAAAACTGAGACAAAGAAGGTATTTAAATGAGATTCTTTTTAGAAACCAGATAAATCAGTGAAATCATAGCCCTGCCAACATTTGAATACAGATTTGTGATGTGAAATGGAATTGGTACTACCCTACTCACATGAGAATTATGAAGAGTTGAGAGGAGTACCCTCTCTGTGGAATGTGCAGTCACTGCCCCACTGAGGCGAGGGCTCGGCTTTGAGGAATTCCCTCAGGCAGCTGCTGACCCTCAGAGAGAATCCCTGACTGCTGACCCGAGGATGAGACTCCACTGACCCTCAGCGGGGCTCCAGCCCAGTCCAGTCTGATCCGTGGTCAAACGGTCACATTAACCGTGGCTAGCCGGGGTCTGACCTGCTGCTCACCACAGCCACCACAGGTGTGACAGGCTGGTCACACCAGGACTGCCTGTGGCAGGACACTGGCTGGAGGGGCTGGTCCCAGCTGTGGTGGGTGCTCTGCCACAGCAACACTGCTCAATGTTAGCCATGAACAACATTTTTACAAGAAAAGACCATTTATTATTAAATTCCATCTTTAGCAGTTCCAATGTCATCTGGAGAGGCAGAGGAAGGCTGACTGCTGGGACACAGGTGTGACCTGTTGGCTTCTTATCCCCAGCAGGGAAAACACCACAGCAGAATTCCCCCATGCACAGTTAAAAGATAAATAATTATTTATAAATAATATTTATTAAATTACAAGCTGCTGGGACACTCGTGGCCAGTGTCACGTCAGCCTGGCCACCCCAGTGAGGGGCACTGAACTCTCCTGGTTGTTAAGCATGGAGGGAAGTGTTATCACTAAAGGAACATAAAGCCATCGTTGCCAACACGTTCAGCCTGAGGTAATCGATATCTGCCGAAATGGGTCTGAACCCAGCACAAACAGGGACATCAAAGCCTTCCCCATCCATGCACCAACTGCCAGGAATTCTTGGTGAATTAACAACCGGGGCTGCGTGTGATGTGCCACGCTATCTCAGCAGCCACTGAACAAAATAAACACACATTTCGGTGTAGTGAGAAGCCAGGTCAGGCTGGCGATGGTTGGGTTATTCAGGTGTGTTAATGGATAACGCCAAAACGGCTGGGGATGTGGAGGAAGAAGAGGAAGAGGAAGGTGATGTGTGGCCTTGTGAACCCTGCGAGTGCTGCGCAGGAGACAGTTCGAAGTGAGAGACACGGGCAGGAAGGATTTCTGAGCTTTCTGAGGTGTGTGAGTGTCTGCCCAGTCCACTTTCAGTGATAGTTCACACATTTCTCTCCCAAAATCTTGGGCTTCTGTGAAAGTGAACTTGGGGTGCTGCCATTTGTTTATGGGACCTCGGGTATCTCTGCGTCTCCTAAGCTAAAACAATTGTCCGTAGATGAAAGATGCTGCACACAGCCTCCAGTATGTTTAAAATTATCATAATTTGAAAAAAAAAAAAGTTGCCCAAAGCAGTGCACAGCTTCAGTCTCACCGAGCTTAGGCTGCTAAAGCAGCTTTAGAATCACAGAATAATTAAGGTTGGAAAAACCCTCAGAGATCACCGAGTCCAACCACCCCCAGCACTGCCAAGGCCACCACTGCCCCACATCCCCAAGTGCCACATCCACAGGGCTGTTAAACCCCTCCAGGGCTGGGGACTCCACCCCTGCCCTGGGCAGCTGTGCCAGGCCTGGACAGCCCTTTCAGTGAAGAAATTCCTGCTGATGTCCACCCTGAGCCTCCCCTGGCCCAGCCTGAGGCCGTTCCCTCTCCTCCTGTCCCTGTTCCCTGGGAGCAGAGCCCGACCCCCCCCGGCTGCCCCCTCCTGTCAGGGAGTTGTGCAGAGCCACAAGGTCCCCCCTGAGCCTCCTTTTCTCCAGGCTGAGCCCCTTTCCCAGCTCCCTCAGCCGCTCCTCACCGGCCTTGAGCCCCCATTTCCTGACTTTTTACCCCAGCCCCTCCCTCAGGGCGTCACCCCTGGGCCTCAGCCGGACACAGCCCATGGGAGCGATGGCGGGAGGGGGATGGCGGGGCTGGGGGGGATTGGGAGCCCCTGGGAGGCTGAGGGGACGGGAGGCCTGAGGGGGATGGCGGGGCTGTGAGGGCTGGGGGAGCTGAGGGGGATGGCGGGGCTGTGAGGGCTGAGGGAGCTGAGGGGAAGCTGAGGGGGATGGCGGGGCTGTGAGGGCTGGGGAAGCTGAGGGGGATGGCGGGATTTGGGAGAGCTGAGAGGACTGGCAGGGCTGTGAGGGCTTTGGGGGAGCTGAGGGGGATGGCGGGGCTGTGAGGGGTTTGGGGGAGCTGAGGGCGATGGCGGGGCTGTGAGGGCTGAGGGAGCTGAGGGGGATGGCGGGGCTGTGAGGGCTGGGGGAGCTGAGGGAGGAGGGTGACCTGCCCTGGTGGCTGCTCAGGTCACCCGGTGTAGGGAAAGGGTTCTCCATGAAGGTGGATGTGGTGCAAGTAAACGTGGGGAGGTGGTTCCCGGGTCAGTCTGTCCATACCCTACAGCTCCGTGTGCTGCTCCGACACCCTCACCCTGCCTCCAGCACCATCCACCTTTAGGACAGATCAGGGTATCCCAATCCTTATTTTTGGTTACTGTTTCAGAGCAGGAATTGCCATCTGATTCCTGTGGTGTTTTCTGTGGTGTATGTGGGACTTCACCTGTAACAACACCAAGAAAACAAAACTAAGCATTTGAGAAGGCAAAAAAACTCAACACCAAGCTAGGAAGAATTTAAGTTAAAGATTTGATATTAGCCTTGTTAAGATGAAGATGAGTCATCAGAGACTTCTTCAGTGCAGCCTGCTCGGACTGATGCACTCCAGGGCAGTGGTAGAGCAAATGCTAAGACACGGCCTTTTGATTTTTCGGCCTCTGTTCCTATGGATGCAGTTTTAGGGAGCTTTGGTTCTCAGTTTCTAGAAAGAACAAGGCAAACATTGGGTTTCATACACAGTCGAGTTCTGACAGGCTGACAATTCCCTGTTCTGATGATTTAGGCATGGCTTTGCTGTAAATGTGAGGTAATTTAAGAGATAAAAGATATTTTTGTTTGCAAAGCATCAGTCTGTTCCAAATGTCTTGCAACATGGAACTCCCTGGTAAACATCCAGGAACAATTCCTGCCAAGCAACTGTGCTTCCTAGCTCGGCATCCTGTGGTGTCTTGTTGATATGTTAAGACCAGACAATCATAATTTCCCTATCCAAAGGTAAAATATAAACAAAGGAATTCTCAGATGTCTGGTCATTCTCTGTTACTATATGGTAAAAATACTGAGTAAAATAAAACCACTTATTTTCTGCTGTTCCTGAGCAGGAAATAATCGGTCCTAAATGTTAACTCTTAATAGATTTTTCAGAGCCAAGTTGTATTTATGTAGTGATTTTTAATGATTTAATGTGAACTTGCAGAATGATGACTGTAAGTTGTCCATCTTGAGTTAGTTCCCATCATAGAATCACGGAATGGTTTGGGATGGAAGGAACCTTAAAGACCACCCAATTCCACCCCTCTGCCACAGGCAGGGACACCTTCCACTAGACCAGGTTGTTCCAAGCTGTGTCCAACCCGGCCTGTCAGAGGACAGAAAGAGGTAAATGTGACGCTATTTTTAAAAATTCCTTTAGAGTGAGAATTGGGAACTCCGGGGTGAGAAAGCCTGGCTGCTGGATGAACTGTTTTGGTGTAAACTATCCTGAAATTTGTACTTGGCATGGGACATCTCTGCGGAAGAGGCACAAATGCAGGTGGTAATGTAGGAATTCAGGGAGCGCAGGGATCCTGGGTGTCGCTGTCAGTGTTTCAACAAAGTCACCACAGCCTCTAATAGGAATCAACCTGTCACAGCTTAAGAGCTCATTTAATAACATAATCAGCAGGAGAGGAAACTAAGAGAAAAACAAAGAGAATATCTACGAAATTACAAAAGGGCAAAGTTTGGGATATTTTTGTCTAAACTGAACTAGTTGAGCTGACTGGAAAAAAAAGTTGACTTTGAATTTTTATTCTTGACAAAATGCCTTGTCATAAAGTGCTTTCAAGGTCACCTGGAGGATTTGGACATTGCCCTTCCCCGAGCTGTCTTGGAGCTGCCAGCACTGGAGTTCTGTTAAAGCCTGGCTTTGTGACTTCCATAGGTTTTACCATATTGTCAGGTTTAACACACAGCACCTTCTGAATGCCTTTGTTTTGGTTTAGTGGCTCCTACACTTTGGGATTTCCAGCACATTTCGGAACACTGGTGACTTGTTCCTGAGGTTGGATGAGACCGAGCACTGCACAGAGCTGGGCTGGCACTGCCCTCCTGCCACTGCAGCAGCACCGTGTGCTCAGGGCTGGGGACACAGCCTGGTTCTGGGCCAGCTGTACTGCAGCAAAGGTTGTCCTTCTCCCCCAAAACTGTGGAGCCTCAGCTCCTCCTGCTGCCTTTCACTGCCTGGGAAAAGTCCTCTCCTCGACATGGGAAAGAACCCCCTGCAGCACTGCAGACTCAGGGCACTTTTATAACCAGGGCAGTTTCTTTCCATGCTTTTACATAACAGCCTCATCCCAGGGGCAGGAAGATTCCCAAACTTTTCCAGATAATGGAGTTTCCACTCTGGCTGCTTCAGCAATGGGCTCAGTCCACTGCCGCTTCCGTTCCCCAACCTTGCACATCCTCAGTGCAGGACTCAGGTCCATCAGGTATGAAAAGAATTTCTGCACTTGCTTGTCAAAAAGAGAGTTAAAAGTGATAATTTACATATACTTCTGCAGTGCTCTGTCGTGTGTATATCTCAAGTGAGAATTGGATAGAAAGTGGAAAGTCTAAACAGAAGAGAAACCTTTAAAGCCAAAAGATTCTCTGTTTGGTGTTCCTGTCCTTCCTCCAGATTTTGAGCGTTCCCTGCTGATTTCCAGACAGTCCCTGCTGAGGTTAAAGGGTGAGGAGAAAAACATTTGTCCACAACTAGTCACTGTTAGGCTAACATTCATATTTTTTTTTAATTAAGCAAAATTAGGGCAATAAAGAACTGATGACGTGTTGAAAAGTACTCGGTCTCATGTTTTCCCAGGTTATGTTTTTAAAGGCAAAGATTAGCCAAAAATATTGTGTAGAATAGTTCATTCTGCTCATATTTTTTTTCTTGCCTGACTTTTTCATATTGTATTTTTTTATGCACTGAAGAACAGAAAGTACAAAAGTCTCGACTTTTTCCTTTTGTCCAAAATGGTTCTGCTAAAATTTTCAGTCTCGTGGAAATATTTTTATTCTTCAGAAGAGAAGCTGAAGCAAGTTATTAGAAAAAAAATTGTTCCCTGTGAGGGTGGGCAGGCTCTGGCACAGGGTGCCCAGAGCAGCTGTGGCTGCCCCTGGATCCCTGGCAGTGCCCAAGGCCAGGCTGGACACTGGGGCTTGGAGCAGCCTGGGAGGGTGGAAGGAGTCCCTGCCCACGGCAGGGGTGGCACTGGATGGGCTTTGAGGTCCCTTCAACCCAAACCATCCTGGGATTCTGGGATTCTGGGATTCCGTGTATCCCTTAATCTCTCTGCTCTCCTTTCTTCTCTACATTGTAACATGCAGAATGCTGAAAGCTTATTTCTTCTTATGTCCACATAAAAACTTCTTCCCTTCATCTTAAGGACACAGCACCAAGATTAGCTTATTTGCAAAGTGATACTTCATCTTCAAATATGTATTTCCTAAGTGAGGGGACTAAAGAATATATTTTCAATCTCATTCTTGACTCTTTTCATGTCACTGTTGAAGTCCCATTAAATTAATTCAAAGTAGAACTTTGTCAAAAGGTTCCTTTTCATGTGTATTCAAACTTCTTTGTTGACTTCAGCGACAAGAAGATTTCTCTGGGTTTTTCACTGTGAGAGCAGTAAAAGAAAAGATGCCCACCTGGGTCTTTTAGACCATAATTATTCGAAGGATTTAGTTCTGTTTGCTTTCAGCTATTGGCAAAACCTTTACTAGAGGAAGGGCTGGATCAGAGAAATGCAGTGAAGCTTTATTATCAGAGAATAACGAAAAATCAGTCGAGGAGGCTGTGTGAGAAATGGGAGTTATTGGTGCCACCTGACCTTGCAAGTCCAGTCATGCCTTCGAATGCATCAGTGGCTGAGGGTTCTTTTACCCATGATCACCTTTATGGCGAGCGGTAACCTAAGAGCAGTCGTGTTGCTCTGAGTGTACACCCCCGTTAAGATAGATAATTGTCTTTGTATGCAAAGCTTAAAATTCACATGGCCAAAAGGGGATTCTTAAAACAAAAAGCAGCTGAAAACATCTGTTTTAACATAGCGTGAAGAGCACCACATTTTCCCTTGAGAAAAGCAGAGTAGCTGCATTAGTAATGCACTTGTAAAACTCGTTGTAGGATTCATCTTGCCTAAGATTCATCTGAATGTGTAATAGTCAGTTGTATGTGCCTGGGCTTGTCATCCCGATTGCACAGAGAGTCAGTGGAGAGAAACAGGCACCTCCCAGAGCTTGAGTCACTCCAGCTTTCTTAGAGGGATGCCTTTGGAAGACAATTAATTTCTTTCTGATGAGCCTATTAGTTCATCAAGTGTGCAGAGAGTCGACAGCTGCCAGACCTCTGGGGCTGTAGCAGGAAGGCATTAATCCCACCTGGCTGTTGAAGTGCAGACAACATTGTCTCTCTCATTTTCCCTTCTTGAAGAGACTTTCTTCATTTTAGCGAAGAGATAATTTTCATTTTCATCAGTCCTTTGGTTGGTAAAGGACCAGAGCTTGCAGATTTTGTATCCAGACCCATTCCAAGTGTTCATTGGTCAGGTAGGAACAGGCACAGCTGCATTCCCTAATTTCCTGCACAGCTTTGAGTTCTGGTGATGCCAGATGACTGAGTACCTCCCCTTAAGCATAACTTTTGGGCCTGACTTTATAAGTTCACAGTGAAAGGATGACCTTAAGTTGCTTCCTTCGTATTTTCCCATGCAGCGTGTGCTCGAGTGGGATGGAAGGTGCTGGAGAGTGTCAGTCCCGTGTCCTTTGGTCCAGCTGAGCTGGTGATAACCCCTTTTGATGCCTGTTCCTACCCACAATGCCTAGAAATGATCCAGGCATTCCTTCCATTTCCAACAGATCTTTGGAGAAAGGATGTACCACGTGCTACTTCAAGCTTGGAACATATCTGATGCTGAACATGTTGGATTTGCATTTATTTCATAGAACCATAAAAACACGGAATGGGTTGATTTGGAAGGGACCTTAAAGCTCACCTTGTTCCACCCCTGCCATGGGCAGGGACACCTTCCACTGTCCCAGGCTGCTCCAAGCCCCGTCCGACCTGGCCTTGGACACTGCCAGGGATCCAGGGGCAGCCACAGCTTCTCTGGGCACCCTGTGCCAGGGCCTGCCCACCCTCGCAGGGAAGAATTCCTCCCTAATATCCCATCTATCCCTGCCCTCTGGCAGTGGGAAGCCATTACCCCCTGTCCTGTTGCTCCAGGCTCTTGTAAATAGTCTCTCTCCATCTTTCTTGTCAGCTCCTTCAGGCACTGGAAGGTCACAATTAGGTCACCCCAAAGCCTCCTCTTCTCCAGGCTGAATAATCCTAATTCTCCCAGCCTTTCCTCATAGCAGAGCTGCTCCATCCCCGTGATCATCCTGGTGCCTCCTCTGGACTTGCTCGACAGGTCCATGTCCTTCCTGTGCTGGGACCCCAGAGCTGGATTTCTGGGCTTTCCGCTTTCCTGAGCTTGCAGGTAGCCCTGGGACCTGTGAAAAGCCCTCAGTACCAATGTGAGCCCCTCCTGAGCGCGGACCCCACCAGGAAAAGTGCCCGGGGGTCTCGCTCAGCCCTGTCATTGGACCACTGGACTGGTGAGAGCTCTCCCCAAAAGTGCTGGGCTTAGTTCGGTGCTTGGCTTGGGGCCATTCCCACCAGGCTGTTTGGATGTGGCAGCTCTGAAATGGAAGAGATTTTCCCAGTATTAACAGCTTCTGTGCCAGAGAATGGAACTGGATACAGTCACTGGTAAAGCTGCAGCCTTTGTGCCTTCAGCTAAAGTGATGATAGATTTGTTCTTTACTGAAACACTGAGAGCCACAAAATAATACTGTCTCAAGAGGAAGATGTCTGTAAGAATGTCGTGTTAGCGTTATCATCCCCCCAGCTAGATTTCACATGCTTATTTCTATCCAATTAATCCAATTTTTTCCAGTTTTGAGAAAGCAGGATTTAGTCAACATCTGAATAATTCTCTAATGAACAGATCTCTGCTCTGGAGATAAGAACACTGGCCTTGGTCAGACCAAACTCCCATCCTGAAGCTCATTGTTTCCTCTGACAGCAATGCCCAAGGAGGAGGCAGGAGCAGAGCAAGCAGGGATGGATGCATTTCCAAAATATTTCTAACAGAGCGTATTTCTTCACTGAAAGTGTGGTCAGGCATTGGCAGGGGCTGCCCAGGGAGGTGCTGGAGTTCCCATCCCTGGAGGTGTCCAAGGAAGGCCTGGACGTGGCACTGAGTGCTCTGGGCTGGGGACAAGGTGGGGATCAGGCACAGGCTGGATGTCTGGGAGGGCTTTCCCAATCTAAATGATTCTGTGATTCCGTGTGGGCTGAGGGAATTAATAAACCATAACACAAGTTGCATTTAATAGCCCTTGGTGGATTTAGTTTCCATGAATTTGTTTGTCCCAACCAATGCAGACAGTGGCATGTGCACGACTGTGCCAAGGACTTCACTGCGTGGTTGTTGTGCCCAGAGCCACCTTCTCCTGTCTCTTTTGAGCCTCCTGCATTAAATCTCCACTTGGCTCTGGTGTGATTGGGTCTCTATCCATATCCCTCTCACTGCCCATCATTTTAAACACTTCTGTCTCAGTTCTTCAGCTGCATTTTCTCTGGAATGGAGAGTCCTGCCCCATTTCACTGTTCCTTCAGGAAAGTGTTCTGTCCACCATCCATGTGCCCTCCCTGGTATGTTCTTGCTGAGATGCAGAGTCCATCCAGAGCTTCTGTGGGCCCAGGTACATCTCCTTTTTGACCCAAACCAAACTTATTGTAAGGCTGATCTGTCGTGTTTGGAAGAAGGAAGGGGCTGTGTTTTTTTCATAAATTTTTAGTACATATTGATTTATTCCATAAGATGCCATTCATCCCTGTTTCCTTAGTACTCAAAGGACATCATTGTTCCCTGTCAGCTATTTCATAACAGCCAGTGAGAGAATGGGCTGTAGCTGGTAATTTCTCCTGGGTAGGACTGGATTAACCATATTTTAGACAAAAGAGCTTAGAAACTTCTTCTCTCCAATTAACAGGGCAGAACGAGAGCGTGTGAGTGAAGTCTCCTGGGTTTGTTTGCTGATTCAGTCTTGGAGTCTTAGAAATGAATCGCCACCTTCCCCTTTGATATCTCTGCCCTCAGCAAACGCTTCCTTCAGTGGTTTTGGCTTTTTACTTGTAGCTTTTTATAGCATATGATCTGGATTTGATGTCTTATGCTTATCTCCTATTCCACAAGCACTTTTTCCCTTCAGGTCTTTTCTTTTCTTTTCTTAGAAGATCGGGTTTTTCTGTAGTATCTGTTTGTTTTCCCTTGGAATCATTCCAACAAGCTACAAGAAATTTCTCCTTTGCCATTGCTCTCTCACTTTGTCTTCACTGGAGCCCTTCAAAGGTATCTTTTGTTGGTTTCTCAGGTTTGCAAACACAGTTTGGAGCTTGCAGAGAGGTACACAGATACCATTTAGGTTTTTTGGCACTATCCAGAATTGTATTCTGTTTGCAGGTCACAGAATGTTCTCAAAGATGCCCAGATTTCATCATAAAGGTGCTCAGAATTAGCTTTTGGGTAATGTGAGTCATTCCCACATCTGCTTCTTTGGAATGATGGCCACCAGCTCTTTCTGTGTTGTTCAGCTCCCAGGTTTGTTGCTCCAAACAGCACAAAAATACAGCAACATCCTATTAAGAAGGGCAATAGGCAGAGATATTAAAAACCTTCTCGGTTATTGTAGCAACTATCTCACGTAAAATCCCATGGAAGTGCCAGGCATTGCAAGTTAATTATCTGAGCTGTTTGCCATCTCAAGTTATACTTGTTACATTTACTGATTATCAACATTGGACTAAATTTGATTTCATCAAGGATTTCTCTCTCACTCAGAACAATTGCAGATTATAAAGACTATCTGTCCTGCAAATAATGCCTTTGCTTTTAAATTATCTCTGTGTATCTACAAGTAATACCTGCAGAAAACTGCCTCATCTACAAAGTTGATTTTTAGAATACAATCAGCGTTTAATTTCACTGTGAAATCACTTGCCTATGTGAATCTACTTTCTGTGGCTAGCTATGATGATAAAGTCAAGCAAATCAAAATGCTGACAGTAAAACACTAAAGACTGTGGTTATGGAGTTTCTACGTGTGTGTAGATCAATTTCCCAATGTATACTTTTAACATTTATTAGAATATGTATAAAATAAATATAATATATATACAATAAATAGAATATATAACATCTATTAGAATAAATGTTTTTGAAGACAAATCAGTCTTCAAATCACTTGGGAGGTAAGAATACATTTCTGGAATTTATTTTACTGTGTGATTCTTGAAATGTTTAATCAAAGTAAGCCACAGCACTGCAAACTGAGCACAAATTCTGGGAGTCTGGTGGCTGTGTTTGGATCCTCGAGCCCCACCACGGGGTTGTTCAGCCCCCAACCCTCTCACTGGCTGTGCTGGTTCTGCAGCTTCCCCTGCACAGCAGCAGCACCTTCCAAGGAAGTGCAAGGAGCAGGGGAGACTGTAGGAGAGAACTGGAGGCTTAGGGACTTCTGGAATGAAGGCTATAAATTTGAAAATGGATCTGCTTGAGAAAGTGAAAGCATTGTGGGTTACAAATATCTATTTCAAAGAAGCCCTGAACATGAAACGAGTAGCTCTGTAATTCAAGTGAGGTTCCAGGGCAGCAGCATAGTGGGTGTCCTCATCAGTGCAGTGGTTTGTTCTTCAAAAGTTTTTTGCTTGACTTCACCAGAATTTATCTTAGTTAACGAGTCTATGTTTATCTTTGAAGAATGTCCTTGCCTGGACAAAAAGAGATTCTTTAATATTATGAAAAGACTGGGAAACAGCTCCACTTTTTTTCCCAGACAGCTTTTTGCAGCCCTGAGTTTCACTTGATGAATGAGAAAAACTACGGAGACTACCTCCAAGGTGCCTTATTAAAGAGAACTACAGGACTTACTCTAAATGCTTTATATCTTTCCAGTGGAAAGTGCTTCTTACTTGGAGGGCCTGGCTTATCAGATATCAAAAGATCTGAAGTAAAAATGCAAGAGCTTCCTTTTCTACTGCAGCATAATGCATATCCTTTTTTTTCCCCCTCACAAAGGACAAGCAAAGCAAGTTATGCTTATGTGTGTTGAAAAAGGCTTGACCTACCCAAGCTTGATCATCCAGTTTCCTGCCTTGCAAATATCAACCTTTGTCTTTTATTCATGATTTTTTTTTAAATATAAGCTTATCCAAGTTTATCCAACCATATCCAACTTGGCCAGGTGATGGCTAGGATAACATGTTGGTGTAAGAATGGGAATAGCCAACAGCCAGTCAGGCCATTGATATTCCAATATTTATTTTTCACCCAGTCCACCTCTGTCCTCTCACTTTCATCATGAGCTTCTTTTTCATCCAGGACTTAAGGATCAGTCAGAGTGATGGGAGTCACAATCACAAAACTTACCTCAGAATGGATATTTGGGATAGAAAATGACTCCATAACTTTTGGTTTAGTCATGGCAGTCCCTGAAAAGGGCTGGTTGTCAGTGAAATTCCCACCTTCCCTTTCACAACTTTGGCTAAATTTGACCATTTTTCCTCTTGAGCTCAAGTGACCAGCAAACCATCAGTCTTTTGAGTCCTGACTTCTCCATCTTTTATCCCTTTTCATTGTTTCACTACTGGCCCAGTCCCATCCTTGTCTGTCCTAGCTAGAAAAACTAAAAGGATTTAAATTGCACTTTGGGCACTTTGTCCGGTTGGAAATGCATATGGGATCCTATATTGCATCCCAGAAGATGACCTGTGTTATAGCTTCAAGCTGAGGTCCCTGAGAAGAGGCAGAAGAAGGTCCAGCGTGGATAGGTTTATTGGTTTGGTTTTGGCAGGATGAGCTCATCCATCCCTGGACAGTTGAATTGGGAACCACGATCTTACCTAAAATCCTGGCTGCTTCAGACAGTAATCAACCAGTGGAGCAAAAGTGAAACACCTTGTTCATGGTTTGAAAAACACAACTGAAAAAAAAATTAAATGAAAGGAACAACGTTTATACCCAGATCATAAAAATATAAAGGTGGCTTGCCTTTAATGGAAAGGCTTTGCTTAACTTCACCCCTGAACTCCAATTCCAGCTTTTCTCTTCCCCTCCCTTTCCCCACCCTCCACAGGTGATGGCTGTCTGCAGGCTGGCACATCCACGGCAGGGCTTGACTCCATACATCCAGAGGAAGGGATCTCACCTCCTTCAGGGTATTTCCTCCAGGGACTCTGGCGTTGCTGCTGCTGAGAGACCAAGTCCTTCACCAGCATCTGATCTGATATGACTTTCCTAGTAGGTGATCCTGTGGCTTCCTGTTTTCATTAATTCATCTATGGAATTAGCTTTTTATTAACCATTACCTCAGCCAGAATGTCTGAGAATAATCAGGCACTAAGGACTAATCCTTCATACCTAGATCTCTTCCAAAATAAACCTGTATTTTAAGTATACTTGAGTTTCTCTTCAACATATTTATACGACTCATCTTTGCCAAAAGAAATTACCTTTCCAGTGTCCTTTAACACTGATTTATCTCCAGAAGAAGGAGCAGGACAGATACTGGTTGTTAAAATGGGATTCATGGTTTCACTTGGGTAGGACTTGTTGGTTTTGAAAGTTCTCCTTGTCATCTTTTTGCTTTGAAGGTTGTTTGATCTATATGAATCCTACTTAAAAAAAAGGCCATTGGAGGTGACTGTGCCCCGGCAGCTTGTGATCACAGGGAAACATTTCAGCAGCGTTCAGACCTATTCTGTAATGACAAAAGCATCCTTGGGAGTCATCCCCCTGTAAACGTGGACAAACCCTTGAAGAGGAAGAAAATGTTATTGGCAGGCAACTGAGTGCAGGTGAGTGCATGGTGATGAAGTGGAAGCTTTTCTAAGTTCTAATAATCTTATATAGAAGAGTATTTTGAGATTTGCCACTGAAGGTAAAGACTTTCATTGAAAATTTAGATAAATGGTCAGATTGTTTCTGATAAACAGACATTATGTTTCTGGTTTCTGTGGAAAATACAATTTAATAACATTTGATCGCTATAAAGCATCCTCACTGGTTTATACTTTGTGGTGCCTCACAAGTTGTAATTGCACTTTGTGTACCTGTGCCTGCTCTTCTTGTACACAACGTGTGAAGTGCCCTGTGCAGTGGGGCCATGCTGGGTGTTCCTGACGTGGCACCAAACGCAGGCTCCAGGAAAGGGCTCGTCCCTGTGCTGCTGCTGGAGCTGGCGGGGTCCTCCCTCAGCACCCCCTCACTGTGGGCAGTGCTGGCCAGCTCCAAACGCTGTCAGCTCTGACGGCTCCTGAGCTGCAGCTTTCGAAGTACATCACAGGATCATGGAATGGTGTGAGCTGGAAGGGACCTTAAAGCCCATCCAGTGCCACCCCTGCCATGGGCAGGGACACCTTCCACTGTCCCAGGCTGCTCCAAGCCCCGTCCAGCCTGGCCTTGGGCACTGCCAGGGATCCAGGGGCAGCCACAGCTGCTCTGGGCACCCTGTGCCAGGGCCTCCCCACCCTCCCAGGGAACAATTCCTTCCCAATATCCCATCCATCCCTGCCCTCTGGTAGTGAGAAACCATTACCCCCTTATCCTGTCTCTCCATCCCTTGTCAATATTCTCTTTCCACCTTTCCTGTTGGCTCCTTCAGATACTGGGTATTTTCTCTGTTGCTGAAGGCATTTGGAGTTTGGGGCCCAAATTTCCTTACTGGGAGTGTGAGCCCCCTGATTTGAGGGGAGATGATTTGGTTTTGAGGCCCCATGACTCGGGTAACTGGTGAGAAGGCTGATGATGGTCCTGGACATGAGCTGGTTCAATGACTGGAGCTTATTCTGTGTTGAAGAGCAATTCAGGGACTATCAGCCCTTTTGTTTGACAGATTCTCTCTTTTTTTTCAGAAATACTCTTTCTCTAACTCTTCTCCTCTTCACAGACTTCCTGGAGTATTCATTTACTATATTCGCACAGGCCTTTTGGAATATTGTTATACAACATTGTCAAATAATGCATATGTAATTGTATTCATCATATACGTATTTTATATATATATATATATATATATATATATATTTAACACTGAGTGGCAGCAGACTCACAGAATCACAGAATTAGTAAGGTTGGAAGGAACTACACCGGTTTCATCTGGTGGGACTTATGAGTGGGACACACCTGGTGCCACCTCCCTGCTCAGGCAGGGCCATCCCAGAGCACAGGGCACAGGATTGTGTCCAGAGGGCTCTGCAATATCCCCGCTGAGGGAGCCTCCAGCCCCTCCCTGGGCAGCCTGTTCAGGGCTGGGCACTGCCCAGGGCAGGAGTTGTGCCTCCTGTGCAGGGCAATTGCTGGGCTCAGGCCCTGCCCGTGGCTCTGGTGCCACTGCTGGGCCCCGGAGCAGAGCCCGGGCCCTGCCCTGAGCCCTCCCTGCAGACACTGACAGGAGATATTCCAGAGCCCTCTGGGCACAATCCTGTGCCCTGTGCCCTGGGATGGCCCTGCCTGAGCAGGGAGGTGACACTAGATGACCCACCTTGGTCCCTTCCAGCTTGACCCATTATGGGATTCTGGCTTATTTCTTCTGGCCGGTTTGATAGCTGAGGGCAAAGTTCAGACTGTGAGGACACACACTTTAACTTTGTGTATTCTGCTTTTCTGATTTGTGTTTTGCTTAATTTTGTAAGAGCTTGAGTTTTAATCTGGCACCCTCAATTCTGAGTTACAAATGTATTATGTAACACATCCAGGTAATGTTCACCTCAGCTTAGATGCCCTTTTGGGGTGGAGAAGAATAGTTATTATTTTATCCTAAAGTGATTACAGGAAAATATTGAGTGATCTTTGGTCTTCCTTCCTTCCTTCCTTCCTTCCTTCCTTCCTTCCTTCCTTCCTTCCTTCCTTCCTTCCGCTTTCCTTTTTTTTTTTTTTTAAGGAGAACATTAGTGTGATCTGGGAATCTTCAGGAACTTGGTGTCTGACTGAATCTCTAGATTCAGCTGGAAAACCTAGTGGGAACAATTTCCTCTCCCTTGGTAAAAAGAGATTAGACTTTTTTTTAGAGATTACCAAGAACATTACTTTGAAACTATTAAAGAAAGGAGAGACAGGAATAGTTTAGTTATTGGTGGCAGTGTGAATTCTCAAATATTACAGTTAAAATACTACACTCATACAGCCTCTCAGTGTTCTTACCAACATGCTTCTACAGAGATGCTTACACTAATTCCTCTTCCATGGAAAAGGTATTAATTAAATTAGTAATTAAAACCTGAAGTTCTGGGAGTTGTCAGAAACCTGGATGTCACAATTTGGAGCTGATGTCCACAGATGTGTTTGCTGAGGGTGACAGTGCTCTAAAGGAAACGCTGAGTAATGAGGTGACTCTGGAAGTAACCGGGAAAAAACCCACTGAACTGATGAAGTTGATGTAGAAGTCCAAGTATTTCATCTCAAATCACAAAATGTTGTACCAGCCTGCTGATATCTATGCTGGAGCACGAGAAAAACCAGCAGCAAAACATCTGAGGCCAAACAGTCCTCTAATCTAGTAATGAAAGGAGAAACCTAAATGTCCACAGGTTAGTAAGACATAAGAGGACACCAAGAACCCTCTGGATCCATTTTAGAGCAAAAGTTGGTGCCACCTTCAGCCTTGTAGGAAGCTCTTTCCCTCCCAGCTGTTCATCCAGGAGCTGGTGGTGGAGTTGGAAGAGCTGTTGCTCACTTCAAAGGGGAATTTGTAGATTCCAGATAATGGTGCTAGTTAATAATTCAGCTCATAACGCACATCAGTTTGAAACATTTAAGGAAGGAATGAAGTGTCTTTGTCAGTACAGAGAAAGAACAAGGGCTGCAGTTCTTTGCCTCAGATGTGAATGTCTCTGCTGAGAGATTAAAGCTCTCCTGGGTGCCATTCCCAGGGCTGCTGTGGGGACTTAGGCAGGGCGTGTGTTCACTTTCTTGACCAGACACTGGAAATATCCCCATATTGCCCCAAATTAGGGTAATTTACAAAAAGAAGGAGCCTCTTGTTTGTGCTCTCTGTCACACCTCGAGTTTTCTGTAGGATCTTGGCACCAGCCCTGGCAACGTTGAGGCAGTCGAGCCCTTCATGGACCGGGGAAGGTGTGTGCATGTCACAAGTGGGACATTCCTGCAGGTCCTGCCAGGCTTTAGAGGAATTAATGGTGGGCAGCTGGTATCCATGGAAGTGAAGGCAAAGATCTTGGAGCATGGGAGCACTTTGCTGATAATCTGTTTTGTTGTTGTTGTTTTATATTTAAAGTTTGAAGAACTACAAGGATTCCTATTCTTTCAACTGCAGGCTTCAAACTCCCGAGCTGGAACTGTATTTTATAGTCCCTGACAGGAGCACACCCGCCATGTGTGTGCTAGGGGACGCACACAAGGCCCCATATTTACTCAGCATTCCCGCTTCTTCCTAGATCTCCATCTGCTGGCAGATGTGCCTTTCAAGTGGGGGTGCTTTGGAAAGGAAGGAACAAGAGAGAGCATGTGAAATGTGCAGCAGCTGCCAGCTGGGCTCCCTATGTATATAGTTATATTTATATGTGTGCACAGCTCTATTTATATATGTGTATATAGCTATAGTTATATATGCATACAGTTATAGTATACAGTTATATTTTTATATATAGTTATAGTGATATATGTGTATAGCTATATGTAGTTATATGTGTATATAGTTAGACTTACATATATAGTTATATGTATAAAGTTGTAGGTATATTGATATTTCATAGGTATATTGATATTTAGATAGGTGTATGGATATTTAAATAGATAACTTGACATTTTATACCGAATCTGCAGTTAAGTTTTTAAACAGAAATGGGTGTTGATTTGCATTTTCTCTGTGTTTTAAATTGCAGGTGATCGAGTGTCGTAGTTGAAAACATGCTTCGTCTTTCAGTAGTTGTTGCTGAGACGACAAATAACCCTCAGCACAGCGACAAGTTTACAAAAGAGGGGACCAATTCCTCGCTTGCATCATTTATTCACTTCTGTGAGTGACTCCAGGGGTATCACAGCCCCCTTCGCTGACCAGTTCGCTTTGCTGGGGCCCCTTTTCCAGCAGCAGCGGGAGCGACCCCCGGCCCGCTGCGGGTCCCGGGCGCGGTGCTCCCGGTGGGTTCCCCGGCGCCCTCCCGCATCCCCGCTCCGTCCCGAGCCCGCGGCCGCGGCTCTGACCCGCAGCATCCTCCACCTCCCCGCGGAGCCCGAGCGGCTGAATTCCAGACCTCTGACATCAGCCCGACCTGGAACCTCCCCGAGCCACGGCTCCCGCGGGGCTCCCGCCCGTGCCGGAGCGCGGGGGCGATGGGCAGCGCCCCGCGGGGCAGCGCGCCCGGCCCGGAGCCGCGGCGGGCCGGGCCCGGCCGGGTGTCCCCCGCCCCCGCGGGCCCGGGCGCTGCAGGCGGGCGGCGGGGCGGGAGGGGGAGCCCGCGGCCCGGCCGGGGGCGGCGGCTCGGCTGCTCCACCCGCCCGTGTCCGCAGGTACGAGCGCCCGGCCGGCCCGGGGCTCGCCCGCCCGCCCGCCGGGACCTTCCGCCGCCGCCGCCGCCGCCGAGCCGCGCTCCGGGCCCCCGCCCCGCCCGCCCGCGCCCCCGGCAGCGGCTCCGCCGCCGGGTCGCTGCCCATGTCCCAGCTTTTCTGGCCGTGCGCGCTCGCTGCCGGCACGGCCGGTGCCCGCCTCCGCTGCGGGGACGCCGGGCTTTGGAAACCTTCCCGGAGCGCGCGGGGGTGCTGGCGCAGGTCGGGCGATTACATGCGGACACTTCACTTTCAGCCATGCCTGCCCCGGGAGCTCTCTGTCTGCTGTAATTTTCTCCCTTTGATCTCCCTGGATCCTCTTTCGGGCTGTGGAGCTCCGCTTGCACCTACCTGCCTGCTGCGTGTGTGCGCGAGAAAGTTTTCCTCTTTTTCTTAATACTTTTTTTTGATTATAAATACCAGTTCTATTTTTTTTTTTAAGACTGAACCCAAACATCATCAGAGCCACATGGGTTTGTTAAGCTACTGGAAATAACTTTTGCCTGGGATTTACAGCAGCATTCCCTCCCGGCCCGGCCCCTGCGGACTCCAGCAGGCTCACTGCCTAACAGGTTTGCAAAGTTTTTTTTTCTTGTAAATCCCTTTTTCTCTCCAGAGCCGTGCGATCACTGTAACTTCAGTTTTAATCGAAAACACTTTCTGTCTTAGTTCTCCCAGTTATGAAGACTCCTCGATACGTTTCACGTGACCTTTGGGCAGACCATGGAACTTTCTGTTTTATTTTGTGGGGCCTTGAGTCGGGATCTTCTTAACGTGTGCTTGGAAGTGGTCATACCGGAACTCGGGCGCGCACAGAAATAGTGCGAGAGAAACCAGATACGCCGTAACTTTCTGCCTGATACCTGTTGGGCTTCGTGTCTAAACTTTGGAAGTGTTTGGGGGCCTTTTTATTTGCTGGGAACTCACAACTATGAAGAGGAGCTGTGTGTTTTATTAGTTATCTTTGAGAACTCTACCCGGAGTCAGACTCTGAGCATGGATTTCTAAGGGAAAAGTAAAGCTGATCTCCAAACTTGAATGAAGCACTTCTGGCATGAGGAAGATGGAAGGGATCAACTCGATTTGGAAGGGAACGGTACCGGAGCAAGCCTTCTTGTCACCATAAATTCAAGGAATACCGCCTGCCTAATTTCTGGGAAGGATACCAATCGGTGCAGATAACATTCGAGGTTGTGCTTATGCTGTGGGAAGTGCTAGCAAGAAGGTGAGGTGTCTCTCGAGGGTATTTGGGATGGATGTTTTGAACCTGTGGATCTTCCTAATTCTTGGCCAGGAGACAGGAGGCCTCCACATCCACGGGGAGATCTCCCCGTGCCCCATCTCCGTGGGACCGAGGAGTTCCTAATGCTCCTTCTATACCCAAACTGACTTCTTGCTTGCAACCTGTTTCGCTGATCCTTCTGGATTTATCTGCCGGAGGACGGACTCACAATTTAGGATATTTTTTTTTAGTTTGTTTGTTTAAAATATGCCTCTGAGCTCCCGGCGGCCTCTGAGCACGTGGCACGGGGCAAGAGCAGCGGTGATGGCGAGAGCCGGCGTCGCCGGGGAGCCGCGCTGGCGGTGACCGAGCCCCTCTCTGCGGCCTCTGGGGTCTGTCCGGAGCGCGCTCGGAGCCCCGGGAGCTTTGCCGCCGGCCGGGCCCGCCGCGGTGAGGACGCGTTCCCGAGCGGTATGAGCGGCCGGAGCCCGCTGCTGGTAGCATGAGTGCTGGCCCCCAGGTGCAGCTGGCTGTCCTCTGGCCTTGGCTGCTCATGGCGACCCTGCAGGCAGGACTGGGCCAGACCGGGCTGGCGCTGGCGGCGGCCGTGGAGTCGGAGCGGGCGGCGGCGCAGAAAGCCATCATCAGGGTCATCCCCCTCAAAGTGGAACCCATCATCCTGGAAGGGGAGTTCGCCAACGTTGCCGAGGTGACTCCGGCCGAAGGGAAACTGCTCCAGGTAAGAGCAGCGGTGCTCGATCCCGCTCCGGCGGCCTCGCCACCCGCTTCCAGCCTCTCGCCGCTTTCCCTCCTGGCTGCCTCGGCTCCCCGAGCGATGCCCTGGGCTCCACTCCCGGCGTGGGTTTGTCCCGGGCTCCGTGCGCTGTCCCCGTGGGTTCGGTTCGCAGAGGGCCGAGGGGACGGCGTCGTGCAAAGGGCTGAGCCTTCCTTCGGGGCCGAGCTGTGGCTGCGCCTTATTGCTGCTGAATTGTGGATGTGGTCGGCTGATTCCGTGGAGATTATTTCATATCTTAATTGATGTTATAAAGCTGAGTGTGTCGAGTCACATGTCGGGATGTGAAACATCTGACAGAAAACAGGATTAGTGTTTTTTTCTCTGAAATTCATGAGGATTTCCACACCCTCTGCTGAGGTCGAGGTTCTGTTTCAGCTCCAAAACCCATCCTGGCTGTGCCCACCAGAATCCCTGGCCCTGCTTGCTGTTGCCTGTACCTGAAGGGTGAATGTTACTTACACAGGAGCTCCGGTGGTGTCACCACCAGGTATTTTTATAGATGAATTAATGCTGTTCTCTGACCTTTATTAAGGGGAGAGTATCTCCACACCTGGGCAGGAGGTGCAGGTGCTGCACAGCCAGAGCTGAGCTATTCACTGAACAGACCCATCTCCTGCACACACTAAGTCTGGAGCTCAGTTTCCTGAGACCTGGTGTGCACTTTCTCCATTCTGTGGGTAATCTGCCTGGCAATTGTGTGCTTTATTCTTGAGAACAAAAAAAAAAGACAAAATAGCCTGCATTAATATTAAGTCTTAATTTTCTCCTGGATTTTTCCAGGACTTTCCAAATGGAGTATGTTGAAATCTTAATTAAATTTGTAGTTTGGAAATTTAAATTAAAGTAATAAATTTTGTTTAGTTTTTTAAGAAGAGAAATACAGTCGAGCCAGCTTTAGAACATGGTCACCTGTCTGAAAGTGAACATGGACAATTTGTGACATGTATAAAGCCTGCTTTTCCATGCTTGTTGAACTCCTCAGAATGGAAGCTCTGCTATAAAATTATATTACCAGGCTAAAAAAATATCTGAGACAAATGTACTCAAGGTCCTCTTCTGTTGTGTGGCAATGTCCAGGAAAGTCAATATTTATTCCTTACAAAAACTACAGTGGTGTTGCAACCGAGCACAAAGTATAGAGGGGGACCTTTTGGAAACGGGAGGATGATAACCTGTCCTGAGGGATGTGTGGAGGTTTCTAACCGAATGCAACAATACCAAGTGGGAATTTTGTGCCATCACAGCAGCACCAACCAGGTGTTTGGAATAAAAAACTGAATAGTGTCCAGTTTCGTCCTTTAAAAATCATCCTCGAAATGGAGAGGGCTGGGGAAACTCTAATCCAGCCTGCTGAGTTTGGGCACACAGACACTGACCTGCCCTGGGTGTGCTTTCAGGCCTTGACTCTGCCACTCTGTGTGCTCAGGTGAGCTCCTGTTCCACATCCCACTGAATCCAGTGCGGGAAGTCCTGGTTTCAGCCGGCAGCGCTGGGACAGGGGGTCAGGCTGTGCCTTCTGCAGCAGGATGTTTGCCTGGTGCCAGGCACTGTGCTCTGGGAAGGCTTAGCCAGGTGTACCTGTGACCTCTCCTGCAGATCTCATGGTGTAGTTTCTAATTCTGCTGCTAAATATTGAAACTTGGCGTATAAATGGCATTTAGAATTGTTCGGGTCCTGATCCTGCAGTGGGTTCTTACCTCTGGAAAGAGAAAACGGGAAATGGGGACGTAACTCTTCAGGTACAAAATAAGTAAGAAATTAGTGGGAGGAATTCTTTTCAGTTTGCTTTTTGATAGTGGGATATTAAATACACCAGAATTAGGCTTTATTGGGACATCTCGTTTTGCACATGGTTGTCAACATCCCAGTCTTGCAAAAACTTTAGGTCACGTGCTTAACTTTGATGTCACTGGAACTCCTACTTAAATAAACTCATGGCTGTGCACACATACCTGCACAATTGCTTCTTCAAATGTAGTTTAGGGACATAACATGGTCCCATTTACAGTTAATGAGTCAAGGAGTGGGGTTTTTACAGCATTTTTGGATAGGTCTTGGTTATGTCAGACCCTGTAAGGTGCAGTCAGCCCGTCCAGGAGAACACAAACTGCAGAGCTTAGCTTGGAAGAGAGGCATGGATGGCCCAGTCCCGTTTCCAAGCAATGCTCTCTTCCTTCAGAGGTAGAATAGGATTGCTCAAGGATCAGTGGTGCAGAGTTGGCCCTGTAGTCAAGTCAGGTTCTCTTTATTATGACTTATAATTATCTTCATAGTGCTCTGGTCAGTATATTTTTAGAAATGCATTCTTAATGTGATACAAAAAATCCTGCACGTAAATGATGGAGCCTCACCAAAGGTACTTCTACCAGAATGTTTTCCTGGTTTCGTTTCTCCCTGCCCTATTTTCCAGGATCATCTACAGAAATGGACTTTGATTGTGGCGTGTTACATCTTAGAAGCCAGCTTTAGCAATATCCTCTTTACCTACAATAAAATAGCCCCAAGGTTGAATTCCCCCTCACAGCCTTTGCCCCTGTGAGCGGTTTTGTGGGAAATCTCTGCATTTCCATTGTTGCCCAGTGGGTGAGCAGGAAGGTGCCAGGGAGCCGCCCACCCCTGCCAGTGTAACCCCAGCAGTGCTTCCTCTGGCACTCCTGCACTGCTGCTGCTGCCGTGTGATGCAAAGGGAGAGGAATTTCTCAAGCAGGCAGAGCCACTTAAGCCTTTATAGGTCAAAAAACCAACACCTCAGACTTCTTGCAGAAATCATCTCCAGGCTTGTGCAGTGCTCCAGCTTGTTCAGGGAGCACCTGCTCTGAGCATTAACTCTTGCTGGACACGGGAAGCATCTGGGGAACTCACTGGCAGTTTCCAAACTGGAAGTTTAGGTCTGGAAGTTTAAATCGGGAAGGAATCCTTCCCTGGGAGGGTGGGGAGGCCCTGGCGCAGGGTGCCCAGAGCAGCTGTGGCTGCCCCTGGATCCCTGGCAGTGCCCAAGGCCAGGCTGGACATTGGGGCTTGGAGCAGCCTGGGACAGTGGAAGGTGTCCCTGCCATGGCAGGGGGTGACGTGGATGAGTTTTAAGGTCCCTTCCAACCCAAACCATTTTGGGATTCTATGATCTCTGCTGGGCTGCTGCAGGAGCCTGAACTGCTGTAAAAAGTCCCATGGGAGCCAAAAACTGGCCCTTTATTACAGATGGAGGAACCAAACCTTTTAGACAAGTAGGTTGGAAGGAACATGTTTGGAACTTACTGATGATGGACAATCCATGAGCAGCTCAGGATTTGACGTGGCTTCAGAATTGCAGTTCCTGTGGCTGTTTGCAGGTGAACTCCCGTTCACAGGATTGCTATAGAGATTTTTCAGCCTCTTTTTTGATACTTCCGCTGCTCTATTGGCTGACTTTTGAGGAATAAGTCTCAGTTTCCTTCTTGCCCTTGACTCAGTCTCCACTTGGTACTGGAGAGAGTTGATGTTGATTTGAAGGTAGATAGGAAAATAAGGAATGTCTTGGAAAGAAAAGGAGAGAGTCACTGGAGAGAGTTGAGAGGAGATTTTTCTAATTTGAATTACAACACGTGCAAATCTAATTGTGGAAGGAAAAAACCCCAATTTTATTTGAGAAATAGTTCATAACTTACAGTCTTGTTCAGGACAGTTCAAGAATGATCAAGATTCAAGGAATGCATTATTAAAACTGAGCTTTAATATCTCTTTATTTGAGTGTGTATAACCCCAGTCTTCTACACAGGGGAAAGGATGATTCCTTTAGTCTGTGCAGAGTGGCAGGGATTGGTACAGTCTCTAGTTCTAGCATGTTTGGGAAAAAGCATTAAGAGTTTGGGAAAAGTCCCTGTTAATGATGTTTAAAAAGAGATGGATAACCTCACATTGCTACAGGGAGGGCAAAGTGATCAGCAGCCCCAATCCCTTCACATGCTGACACCTAGAAAATTCCAGTGGATATGTGAGCAGGCAGTGTGTAGAGCCAGCTTTCCCAACATCCATTATTTCATTGCAAGTCTCACAATATTTTATTCCATTTCTGTACAAAGTCAGCAGTTTCATAATGAGGGGATTGTAGGAGAAAGTCAACTTTCACTCACCCACAGAGTGCACTGTTTTAACTTATCACTGTAGGAAAACACCATGAAGAACATAAAAACAAACTTGAAAAAACACGCAGAACAAGCTCCCTAAAGGCTCTGAACCCCCAAACCAAGGATTATCTTCCTTCCTCCTCTCCTCCCAGAAAAATAAATTATTTAAAAAACATGCAAGTTGGTCTATTTAGGATGGATTGAGTGAGAATTGGAGGAGGAGCCTGAATCACCATTTTTTTATGTGGCCTGTACAATTCAGAAGAAGAAAATCAAACACAGATCCAGTTGGAGGAGGAGTGTGATAATTATCCCTTGGAATTGCTGCAGTGAACCCTATGGCATCACCCTGGACAATGGAGAGTGTTCCCAGTGTTGCAAGGCACATGCAGTTGGAGTTGGAATCACCTACTTCAGTGCTCAGAGGTTTACACTCCCAGCCCATACCAAAGTAAATACCTTAGCAGTCTTCTATACTCCCAGCTCCTGGATCAACAAAAGGATGTTGAGTGCATAATGTTGACAGAGATCAAAGAAGTGGGAAAGTCGAACCAAATGATAATGGGGACTTAAATTACCTGTGAATAAACTGGTCAGATAGCACAATACGAGGCAGTTCAAAGAAGCAGTTTCTGCCTCTTGGAACAGCTCGTACTCGAGTACACAGACTTGACTTAGCATTAAGTAATGTGCAAGAACTGCCTCAGAAGCAGCAATAATGGAGCCACTTGGCCTGACTGCAGCACAATAAAAACTGGTGCTTAAGTACCAGAAAGTGTGACTCTGACACAAGCCTTTAGAACGGGAAATTGCACTGAAACACTGAGACAAATGGCTCCTACAGAGTAAAAAACCCCACATTTTTACATGGGACATAGATACTGCTCAGGAAAGGCTGAGAGATTTGGAATTGTGTAGCCTGGAAAAGAGGAGCTCCAGGGTTACCTGATCGTGGCCTTGCAGTACCTGAAGGAACTGACAAGGAAGATGGAGAGAGACTGTTTCCAAGGGCCTGGAGTGACAGGAAAGGGGGAATGGATTCAACCCAAAAGACAGGAGGTTTAGATTAGATATTAGGAGAAAGTTCTTCCCTGTGAGGGTGGGGAGGCCCTGGCACAGGGTGCCCAGAGCAGCTGTGGCTGCCTCTGGATCCCTGGCAGTGTCCCAGGCCAGGCTGGACATTGGGGCTTGGAGCAGCCTGGGACAGTGGAAGGTGTCCCTGCCCATGGCAGGGGTAGCACTGGATGTGCATCAAGGTCCCTCCCAACCCAAACCACACTGTGATTCTATGAAAGTAGAAACTGTCTTGGGGAACACACGAAGCAGTGACTCAAAAATGCTGTAGTCAACCAGCACAGGGACATTGGTAGTGTTAAAGAAACCCTTTGGCCCAAACAGATCTCTTAGAAAATTGGACAGAGAGCATGAGTGTAGTGTTGGCAGTGTCCAGTGTAACCCACAGTGTGGATTAGTTCAGTATTGGTGCAGGATTTAAGTGTAACTGGAAGGTGAGCCATTAAAATCCAGATGCAGAGTAGGAACCTCAGTTAGAGTTGGCTGCTAGAAAAGGTTGAGCTCAGAGGCTGTTTCTGAACCTCCACCCCTCTCCTGAGTGTATACAGAGGCTGAGCTGGAGTTTTCCATGGTGTGTCTTCTCCTTTCCTCATCCAGAAGACATGTGACAGGAAACTGTTCCCTGTTTAAGGAGTTTAAAGGACTTTACACCTAAATCTCCCAGCTTCCCAGTGTACCATCTGGTTCTGGTTGTTGTTGCAGTTGAATTATTTATGACAGTGGGCGCAGACCCATCTTGAACTGAGGATTTTCAGTGCTAAAACAGTGACAGGTCTGGAGGCCCCAGTAATGACTTGGAGCAGGCATACATGAGAGACACAGACCTGACTGGAGCAGAGCACAGATCTGTGGTCAGGAGACTGAACCCACAGGGCTGGAGTGAGTGACAGTCAATAGAGGACGTCTGGCCATGCACAGGCCCTGGAATACATCCAGGGAACAAGTGGACATTTCCCAAAGATAAGCTGGCAGAGGGGTGAGATTACAGGAGAAGGGAAACAGGCCCCTGTTGTGCTTGCAGGCTGCAGCCAGGCTGGATTTGTGGTGGAATGGTTCTGAACCATTAGTGAAATGACTTTTTTTCTGTGCCTCCATCAAGCAAAAGCTTTGGTGGGTGTTTCCTATGGATTGAGGAAGGCTGTTCTGAACTGCATGTGAATTCAATATTTTTTAATGAGAACTTTCAGAATTGTCAAAGTAATACAAACAACACCGACTCAGTATGATCAAAGAGAGCTCTGTTGTATCAGGCTGGATTTTGGACAAAAATTGACATGCCTAAAAGCCTAAGATGTTCACAACCTTGCCTAAAAGCTTTCTGTGGACTTTGCCCAGAAGTCATAGTCCAAAAACAAGCAAGTTTTAACCTAAACTGAGAAAAGTGACAAGTAAGTACAATGGGAAATGTGCAGTGTAGTTTGACCTTCAGGTCTGTCATCTTAAGTGTCACAACAGTCTGTGCTGCAGGGATTGCCAGGGGTCAAATAAATGAAATTTTGGGTTATAAACAAAGCAGAAATGTAAAATGAATCTCAGTACAAGGGAATATATTACACTTGAGTAATGCACATTCATATTTTATTAACCTTTTGGCCTTCCCTCCGTTCGAGGTCTTGAGCTTGGCTGCAGCAGGACAGGTGTAAAGTAGACAGAAGTGGTGTGGATGGTCATGGTGGTCTCTTCTGCCTTTGAGTTCTGTGATTTATTACTTAGTTTTAATACCTATTTATTTTTCCCCTTATTTCCCTGGCTGTAAAGAACAGGAAGCGCTGTGCAGCCTTTCATTTGCCCACAACACTTTCAGGCTGCATTAAGGAATTGTAATCACATCTCATGCTTCGGAGCTTTGGGCCCGCTGCCAGCACGGCTCAGGCGGGAGTTGGCCAAGAGTTGTCTTGGGACCTTTTCATCTTGTTTTTAGGAGCATCAAGGATTGGCCTTGCCTCAGAACAAGGCACTCAAAGATGTAGGTCAGTGTTCAAAGGTAGTTGAGAGAAGATTGTTTTGGATGTGCTTATGTTGTATGGGTTACTCCCGTGCTGCCAGATTTCTGTGGAAGACTCTCTTCCCCCCTGCAGCCACCCCGTTCAAATTATCTGAAATTTTGGGTGTGTATCCTCTTCCTGTGCATGTTGAGATCTGAATCATCTGCCTAAATCAACGGATGTATTCTCACCTCATCACTTCCCCATCCCTGAAGGGGCTGGTTAAGGGCATTAGTGGCCCTTTGATCTCTCTTTTGTTCTCCATCTGAGTAATTTGGTCTCCAGTGATCAAATGGGTTAATCTAATGCTTATTACTGTGCTCAGCATCAGGGTAGTGGCAGAGATGTACTGGATTGTCAAACACAGCAGTTCTGACTGGGAAGTTGAATACATTCCTCTGGCCATAAACTCTGTGAAACAAATTAAAAGCTTTTGACCAAGTTTGGTTATGACATGTTACTTCTGAATGTAAGTAAAGCAGTTTGGGGATTAAGTTTGTTTTGGTTAAAGGTATGTGAATTCTAGTTCAAAATTACATGAAAGGATAGATTTCAACTTCCTACTTCCAAAGCTCCTCAGCAGCTGTGGTTCCATGGGGTCTGTGTTGGGCAGCACTGTTGGTGCAGAACTGTAGGAGGAACAGGTCCATTGCAGAAACTCGGGGAGAATGACCCTGGGATTGAGTGGATCCAGATGTAAAAAATGAACAGCACTCCAGTCCTGTTAGAGATATGAAACAGTTCTCCCTACAAACGCCAAAAAGCCAAAAAACAGAGCAGGGCAGGCACAGTGGTCACACTGTCTAGAAAGGGTATGGGGTGATGGCTACATGGCAGAGCAGAAGAGATGAGTTGAGGAGGTCTAGGGAGTGAGTGGAGAACACTGGTTCTTTCATTAGTTGAATTTTGTGCAGGATCCTGCACCAAAATCTTGTTTTCAGATTGTTTAAATATAGGGAACGTCTCTAAGGATATGAAAGTCAACTAAGAGAGGGAATTGTGATAATTCCTGTAGCTTCCTGTGTGTCAGTTTGAATCAGAAGTTAAATCTTGGCAAGTTGGTCTCTTTACACCACCATCCAGTGTGGAGATACAGCTCCAGAAACTGGGTCTTGACTACTTTTTAAAGTAGTAAGAGAGATGGTGTTTGTGTTTGTGTTACTGCTCCAGTCCTGAGTCCTGTTCCTTGCAAAATGAATGATCTGAATAACTTTTTATTTACTAAGACAGTTCTATTTCCAAATAAGTGGAACCTCCCCAAGATCCTGAAGAGACAGGAGTTCCCCTTCTGCTTGTGACGCTGTACCTGAGCTGTTCCTTTGTTCCCCAAGTGTCCCGATGGGATGGTACTCCTGCAGCCATGCTGTGGGTGCACATGTCCCTGAGTGTCAGTGCTGGAGGCTTCTCTCCAAACATTTCCCTGGGACCACCAAAATGCCGCTGTCCTCCCCCGTGCCCTCTGTTTCACCTGCTCTCATTCACATAGCATGCCCCAGGTCATTTGGTCCCACTCAGCTATTTTTTTGTCCTCATCTGCTCTCCCAAGTGTCTTTTTTAAATTGTCTATAATTTTCATCTCGCTTAGAACAATGGTTCTTCTCGTTGCTTTTCTGCATGTGCTGTTCCTGTTCTGTAGCAGTTCACAGAAGGGTTCAGACTGTTGCCTGTCAGCATTTGCTTCCAACACTTTGCTCTCCTCAGAGAGATAATCTGGTCCTTCCACTGCCTCCTTCAGAGGACCTCTGACCTTTGTTTTGTCACTCCAGGGGACTAAAAGCTGCTGTTTATAAACTTTGCACAACTTCTGCATGAGAGAAGCACGTCAGATTTGAGTGATGGGCAAACCCCATGTGCTTGTACAACACGCAGCACTTATGTTAAAAAAGATCATCAAACAATTAGTGCTGGTTTTTGGTTGAGGAACCACCATTTCGCCATTTCTGGCAGTTGCACCTGGTTGTGGCCTGAGTTGGTGGCAGCTCTTGCCTTCATGCTCCTTCTATAGCTGCCTCTTTTGTGGTTGCTTTCTCCACAAAACAAAGACTGGGGAATGTCATGCTGGCCTTGGCCTTTTCCACGCCCTCATTCAAAATCCTGCTTCTGAAAAGCCACTCTGGGACAGCGACAATCAGGTACTTTATTCCTACTGAGATGTTAAAAGGCCAAAAATCATCCACAGTTGTGTTTTAATTTAGAAAAGGGTGACATGAAATCAAATTAGGTCATTCAGAAGAGTCTGAGAGGGCAACTAAGAGTTGCATCCTTTGCATCAAAGTGTTTGAGGACACTACAGTAAGAATTAAGATAAAATGTACCTCTCAGGAAATACTTGAAAAATTATAAAAGCATATCAGGATACCTAAACGTAAGAGTAAGAAAGTATATAAAAGCATCCTGAGAAAGCAAGAAATTTGGCAAAATTAGAAAAAAGAGGAACAACCTAAAAATACATGAAGACAGTGAAAAGAGAAGACAAATAACTTGGAAACGGTAAAAAACCTAATGCTAGATTCTCTTCAGTCACAAGCAGAAAGCTCACCTGACAATTGGTAGGATCTATAAAAAATTAAAGTCTAAAAGCTGTGCTTAAGGCAACTAAACTCCCAGAAGAAAAATGAATGCAATTCTCCTTGTGCTTTCATCTGTCTCAGGCTGAAATGTCTGGAGATGAGATGGTGATGGAGATAGACACAATTACCACTATCAGTCGCTGGGATCAGGTGGTGTTCACCCAAGGATTGGGGAGGATGAAATTGTTGAACTATTAACTTGTCTATGAACTCTTGTTTAAAATCCCTGGAAGGTGGTTGATGGGATTCCCATTTCTCTCTGAGCTCCAATTCATCTGCAAAAGCCCAGAGCAGTGTGTTGTAAAATGATAAGTTAATAGAAATTATAACACAGAGTGTTACGAGTGGATGTGAAGGAGTCCACAGAGGCATCAGTTGGGCAGGTCTGGCTGAATTTCCCAAATGCAAAGACTTCCAGGGAAACTGAGGCACAAATTAAGAAGGAGGCTTCTGGATAAATAATTACTGGAAGGTAAGAAGCAGGTGGAAGGAATAACTGGGAGATTTTCCCTTTGGAAGGAGCCCATGGCTACAGCTGTGTGTGCTGTAGCTGTGCTCTCCCAAGTGTTGATGAGCACGTGGGAGTGCTTGGTAATGTTCTAGAGCTTTCCAACACGTGATCTAATTAGAAGTAATGAAGACAAGGTTCATCTGTAAATCATTGCCTGACCTTATGAGACTAAATACTTAAGGAGAACATGGAGAATCATTCATTTCTTTACATTTGGGTGATGGGCTCTGAGTTGCCCATTGCCACAACTGTGTCTCATGATTTTAACTGGTCTGTGCAAGTGTCAGCTTGGTGTGTGGTGGTTGTCATGAAGACAAAGGGAACATTAGCAGTGAAAGCGAGAGAATAAGCCAGAGAATCTCTCTAAGCTCCTGTGGAAATCCCAGGTACATCCAGATGTTGAATCCCATGTGAAGTTCTGTTCCCCACAGCTCTAAAAAAGCAGTAGCTGCACAGGAAGATGTTTGGAGAAAACCATGAGGATAAAAAGAAGCGTAAAAGGTGTTTTATCCAAGGAACAACAAACTGGACTAATTCTCTTCTGTCTGGAAAAGAGGCAGCCGAAGGGTGATACGAAGAAGATCCACACTCATGAATAGGGATTGACTGTTAGTCTCGCTCAGTATGAAAATAATGGGGCATCACATGAGGTTACAAAGAGTCGGGTTCAAAGGGAAGTGCTCTTCACTCACTGCACGATTAACATGCACAATCCCTTGCTGTAGGAACTGCTGTGGATGCTGAAAGTTTATAGAGGTTCAAAAACCACTGGAACTAATGAATGGGAGAAGGCTCCATCAATGGCTGTGCAATAACCAGTCCCAGCTTTGCCTCAGGGAGTCTATAAAATGTTGGAGGCTTGGAGAATGTCCTGGACAAAAGCCCTACAAGCTTGTCCTGTTCTCACTTCTCCTTCAGGAATCCACTGTTGGCAACTGTCAAGGCAAAGATGCTGGGCTGGATGGGCCTTTGGTCCAAATCCACCCTTGCATTCTCCTCTCCTCCAGAAACCTTCCAGCCCTTCCACCACCCTCAGCACCAGCCCTTCCAGCCCCCGTCTGCTCTGTTTGGGCAAGTCTGGGTGGAAAAACTGCAATAGGTACCTCCTTCACCCTCCATCACTGACATGGAGCTCAGCTCGTTGTTCACACAGAAGGCACTGCAGGGTTCCTTAGGTTTGAATGTTGAAAATCTCACAGCATGGCTTTCAGCTGGTGCTGTTAATCCGTGTTTGAAGCCCTTGGCACTTTGGCCTTCATATAATGGAATCTTGGAATGGCCTGGGTTGGAAGGGACCCTAAGTATCATCTTGTTCCAACCCCTTGCCATGGACAGAGACGCCTTCCACTAGACCGGGTTGCTCCAAGTCCTGTCTGGCTTTACTGGACATACCATTTTTATTCTTTGTCACCCTCATCCTTCATGATTCCCTCAACTAAGTTCCACTGATGGGATAATAACTCCCTGTGTATACCTCAGGCAGCAGAACCTGGATGTTTGATACTTTCCAGAGAGTTTGGGTACAGCACATGCTCTCAGCAGTTATCTTCTCTTTATAGGAGCTGTATCTCAGTAACAGTAAGATACTCTTGCATGTGAAATAAGAGACTCCCTACTTACTAGAGAATATGCATTTTTTGAAGGTCTGTTGGCATATTCCTCTGTCCTTGCCTAGGGAATGAATCAAGGTAAGCTGCAAACATCAGGTATTTCATCACCAAGAAAACCAGTCGATGTAGAATCATAGAATCATTTAAGTTAGAAAAGATCTTTAAAATCATTGAGTGCAACCATAAACCATAAACGTTTATCTCGAAACAAAAAGGACTGAGACATCATACTGCTGGGAAAAAAACCCAGCCATAATCCTATGGCCATCAGCTGAATTCCTCTACGCTGCTAATTTAATGAAGCCCCTAAATGTGCCCTGAATGGCCATAAGTACTTTGTGCGTTTTAGAAAGATCTGTTTTATTTAGAGATATCAGATAAATAAATTAGATAACTACTTCTGGGACATAAATTCTTACCCCCACCTGGGAGGTGTTAAGTCAAAAATAGCTTCAAAACCTTGCCAACTGTACCATTTTAGATTGGATTTTGGGGAAAATTTGTTCATTGAAAGGTTGGTCAGGCACTGGCAGAGGCTGCTGAGGGCAGGAGTGGAGTCCCCATCCCTGGAGGGGTTTAACAGCCCTGTGGATGTGGCACTTGGTGTCAGTGTGGCCTTGGTAGTGCTGGGGGAATGGTTGGGCTCGATCATCCCAGAGGACTTTCCCAGCCTAAACACGTCTATGTTTCTATGATTTCCCTTTTTAGGTCTTCTTGTTCAGCTCATGTCAAAGAAGATATTTTGAGGTCCTGTTGTTTCTGTCTTGAGCCATGGAGCCAGGGAATGCAGCGTGCCTGAGGAGCCCAGCACTGGGAATGCTGGCTGTTCCAGGGGCAGAAAGGTGGTTTAGCTGACAGGCCACAAGTGGGAAATGTGGGATAATGCCCCAAAGGGCAGCTTGCAGAAACAAGGGGCTTTGCAAAATCCACTTCTTCAGGTGCCAACAAGTCCTGGCCCTCGTTGCCTACAGGCCAGCCTGTTCTTGGAATCCTAGTAACACATTCTTGATTTTGCAGCCTGAAGGATTAATTGATACCTGTCTAATCCTTCTTCTCCAAAAGCCGAGTGCAAGATAAGGCAAGGTGGTGATTCTTCAGGCTTCGATCTGGCTGGGACGGGCTGAGGAAAAGTTAAAGCCAGAGGGACTGGAACATCTTGCCTGTTCTCCCAGCCTGACTTGCACAGAAGACAAGACATTTGCTCCAGTCCGTCCTCTGAACTGTCCCCTCCAGGTTTTGGTGGTTGTTATTAGAAGCAGCTTCTCTTCTCTTGACCTCTCATCCCTACTGTGTTTCAGTGGTCCTGGGTGGTTCACTGGGCCTGGTGAGCAGTGATGTACAGATCACACCAGTGCAGGCACCTGGGCAACTATTTCTGTCCATCTGAGGGATTTCCAAGTTTCTTTAACTCTGTGGTCCTTAAATTCTCTTGGAAGCTTTGGTAAGAGTGTTGACTTCTACCCCAGCATGGGATCTTAAGCAGGATCTCACCATCCAGACACCAGCAGCCTGTGGCAGCTTGTTTGTTATCCTAACTGTGTTCCTAAATGTGACTCCCCTGGCAGCACAAAATTCTGCCAGAGGCTGAGAAGGACCCACTGCTAAATGTCATAACTAAGTTTCACTGGAGCCAGAAAATAGCCCTTCTTTTCCCCCCAGGAACCCCAGACCTTCATGGACAGAGAGCTTTGTCTCCTCAGACACTGATGTCAGGCAGAACATCTCCTTCTCTCTGCCCAGGACCAAACCCCTCAGGAGGCCTCTGTCCATTTGTATCATGAGCTGGGAGATAAAGAGGTGCAGTGATACTGGTAATTGCATAACATACTGTATCAGGAGATGTTGTGATACTGCCCAAGCGTTGTGCCTCCGGCCATCAGTAAATTCCATCAAAGGTCAAGTTGTTCAATGGCCTCTCCAGAGGATGGCTCCATTCCTGATGTCTGCATGGCTGTGGAGTTCCATTAAACTCTATACCATTGCTGATGCTTTCAGGAATGCTGCCAAATTAGGCAGATTGTGGTTTGCAGACTGCTCTAAAGTGCTTGAGATGCCCCCTCCAGTTATTGTGGAGAGAGAATTACTGCTTGGAGTTGCCTCCTGAATGTGTATGTGGATTGTCATTTAAAGGAGAAAAGGAGATAACGGGATAGTAATTGGGCTGTTTGGAGATGTACAAATCCACATGAGCTACTCTCCCTGCTTCCACTGGAGTCTTGTGCTCGGGGTGAGTTGTCAGCCCACAGAGGGGAGTCTGTCCCTGCTTCCCATTCTGAGCACCTAACACATGGAAGCGTGCATCCCTGCTTAATGCTGGGAAACGTTTTCCTTCTTCCACGGCAGTACTCGGACCCTTGTGCCATGACTTATCAAGTGAGGGGGAAAAAGGGTGGAATGAAACTGGTGGTATTTTTGGGTGGCCATAGTGCTTTGAGCAAACAAGATGAATGCATGGAGCGAGAGGCCGATGTGTCCATGAAGGCAAACTTCCTTATGTTTGTTTAATTCTGTTGACCATGTTAAGAACTTCGAGAGATTTTTAATACCTTCTAAGCTCTGGCTAAGCATCTGTGTGAACATGGGCTTAAGGAGGTGGGCTGGAGAACTGTGGGTATTTTGTGAGTATTCCTTTGCTTCCCTGAAAAATCCTGTGGGACCCAGGTGAAAGCTGCTGAATCTTAAGACCTTTGGGAATTTTTTTTTTTTTTTGATGTATCTGTGTTAGCACAGATTTGAAGGATGATTTTGTATTGAATTGTAGCTTCTGTGTGTGTCCGGGTGGAGGGGTCACATTGCCTGAAGAGATCAGTGCTGGTTTGGCTGCCTCATGGCCCTGCAAACCAGTCCACAGTTTGGGTGTTTGTTACAGATTTCCTTTAATCCAGTCTGGCAATTCCTGTGATCTTCAGTCTCCTCCATCTGAATTGTACCCAGAGGTTCACATCTGACCTTTTGACCATGATATCAATCTGGCAGCCTATGTTAATTTGTTATTTCGTCATGATATTGTCCTTTCATTGACCTTTGGTTGTTTTCAGAGTTGGTGCTTTCCCGAGTAGAAGTCCCTCATCCTTTGTATTTTCTGAGCTCTTTGTTCTTGGATTATATTGGTGTCTGAGACTGTGTCTGGTCACACTAAAATGTGCATTTCGCATGTGGAAGAGACATCAGAGCTGGTGGCAAGCCTCGTTTTTGACATTATTTATGATGGTGCAGGACTTGGTGTTTGTTATCTGCAGCAAGATTGCCACGAAGAACTAGTCTAAGTTCCTCCATTTGATTGACTTTTCCAGTTAAGTAGGTAGTTATTAAATGATTAAACTTAATTGATTAGAGTAGGGTGAAGAGAGCAGAACAATGTATGAGCATCTCAAGTGCATTTCTGATTTATTCTTCACCTGTGGAAACTTCAGTGTGTAGAGTCTTGCCTATAGAAATGTTTGAAGCCTGGCTGTTACGTGTGGCTGAATTATTCATTAAGCAAATCTCTACCAAACTCCCTTTTCTCTCTCCAGTTGAGAAATGAAAGACCTTGGGGTAAAAAATGAACTGAAACATCCTGTTTGCAGGGCGTGAACAGCAGAATCTGTAGAAGTTATTCTCTTTTTCTTACGCAAAGCCTAGGTCAGTGATGTGTTTACCCAGTGAGCGCTGATGGAGGGGGAGAACTTTGAGTTTCAAAGGAATTTCTTTTTCGTCTTTAAATTTGGATATTCAGCTGTGTTTTGCTGGAGTTCAGAGTAACTTCAGGAACTGAACTATCTTTCAGATATACTCACAGGGAAAATGTATCTGCCAGTTCCACTCAGGCTACACCTGTAAGCCAATATCTTTGGGGTTTCTCTGAGCTTCACTGGTTTGTTTTGCTTTGTTTCACACCGTGTTTTAACAAGATAAGCATCTCTCCGTATTTTCCCTTCATTTCAGTAATTGCCTTCTCTAGTGACCCATTTCCTGTGCTCTTCTGTTCAGGTATCACGACCTCTGTGCACAGCCCATGTACCCTGGTGCACAGAGCCCTCACTTAATCATATTATCATCTCAGGTAATTCATTAAAAGCTCCTCAGAGCAGCAAATGGAACAGGAAAAAGCACTTATTTCTCTCAACTCCCTCCCCGAAGACACAACCCTTGTAAACAGAGCTGCTGACCAGATGCCTGGAAATTTGACATCATCAGCCACCGAGGTGGGAATTGAGCTTCTTTCAGGTTTTCAAAGTTCTTTCACTGAAATCATTTAGCTCCCCCGAAAATTCAATCCAGTTGTTATCAACTCAGTGTTTGCCACTGTTCTGATGTGCTGCAGAGCAATAAAGAAATGGGTTTGAGTATATGCAAACCATAAAGGGATTTATAACAAAAACACAACAATTGAGGTTCTACATCAAAGAAATAAGGAAGCAACTCTGTCTCTTGAAGTCAGATGTGATGTGCTCTCTTAAAAGGAGCTGAGCAAGTGTTCAGGTCTATTCTGCATCCTCACAGCTCACGTTCATGATCTTGCTTGATAAAAGTCCTGGATAACTGTGATGCAATCTCCTGCGGCAGCGGGGGGATGGCTGCCTTGCAGGAGCATGGGAATGCAATGTACTTTTACCTGCGATTGACTGGAAGTTCAGGCTCAAATGAGAAATCAAGGTTGTAAATTCAGATAACTGAACAAAAGTCAAATTGATAATGCTTTTTCTCCTTCTTATTGCCTGGCAATATTGTTCTGTCTTACTGGGACAGTGCTGGGTCAGTGTTTGTATCGGTGTGGTCCTGCCTGCAGCCAAGCCAACACGGATTGTTGTGTTCATCTTCCCGCTCCCGAGGTGTCCAGTGGCCTCGCAGATGTGCTGCAGAGGGAGGTGAGCGAGGCTGGGCTGGACCTGTCCAAGGGCAGCAGGAGAGCAACTGTGCTGCCTCTCTCAGGGAGCCTCCCCCAGAGGAACCCATGGTAAACCCAGCCTTGCTAAGCTGCCTGATCGGTTTAGTTACTTGACATCAAAGCCTGGAGCCAGGTTTAAAGGAGGTATGAAAGCCCAAGCCAAGAGTTTAATTCTGTATTGGCTCTGCTGCCTTTTTTTTTTTCCAGAAATAATAAACCAGTAATAATCAATTGGGATATTTCAGCCAAGAGAAGGCTCCAGTGTGACCTAATTGTGGCTTTCCAGGACCTGAAGGGAGCTGACAAGGAGGATGGAGAGTATTTACAAAGGCCTGGACTGGCAGGACAAGGGGGAATGGCTTCCCAGTGCCAGAGGGCAGGATTGGATGGGATCTTGGGAAGGAATTGTTCCCTGTGAGGGTGGGCAGGCCCTGGCACAGGGTGCCCAGAGCAGCTGTGGCTGCCCCTGGATCCCTGGCAGTGCCCAAGGCCAGGTTGGACAGGGCTTGGAGCAGCCTGGGACAGTGGAAGGTGTCCCTGCCCATGGCAGGGAGTTGGAACTGGATGAGCTTTAAGGTCCCTCCAGCTCAAACCATTCTGGGATTCTGTGATTCCATGATATTAGGTGGTGTTGAACCTCTCCCAGCAGTGCACTGAGGTCCCTGCTTCCATAAATTGTTCTGTCCTCATCTCCTTAGGGTCAGGGGTTTTGTACAGACAAGAGACGTGCTTTGCTGGTTTTAAAATAACAGTTTTCTTACTTTTATTGGAGAGCATTAAGTGAAAGTTGCCTTTTCTTCTTTACTTAGAAGTAAGAGAAAGATTTACTGAGAAGCGAAAAATAAGATCTGAGATGGTGCTTCTTTCTTCAGGGAATCCAATCCCTGCTGTTAGACTTGACCTCTCCAAAAAACCAGTTGTTTTCTGTGCAGAGGAGTTTTACCTCTTCCGTGGAAAGTCACTGGAAAGGACTGGGACTCCGTGGGTCAGCTGCTTGAACACAGCGTGGGTGTCTGTCACAGGGCAGAGGAGCCGTGCAAGGGCCCACTGGTTTTGGGGTTGTCTCTAAAGGGAGGTGGGGCAGAGCAGCTCAGCAAGTGTGGGCTACACAGGGAACGTGGCAGGTGCTTGGAGTCAGGAGAGAGAGCCCAGTAGGAGGAAAGGATCCAGGTGGGTCCATCCTCCCAAATCCCAGCATCAGGAGCTTTGGGGTCACCCAGGCTGGAAATGACAGACAGGATACTTGGATTGTTAGCTGGAATGGATCTTGCCCCATGGTTATCTGGATCTTTTATATTTCCACATCATCTGTCATCAGGGAACGTCACTCTGAGCTTGTGAGAAGAATTCTTTTTGTTTACTTTAAACCTTTTCCTTGGAAGTGGTTTGAGGTGACACCTTCCTCTTTGCATTATAAAGAAAAGTGAATAATTAATCTGTATTTGCATAATTTCCAATGTTCACAACTTTACAAGGTACCATACTCTTCTGAGTGGAGCATCCTGGGCTCCTCTTACCCGCAAACAATTTCCCACCTTTTGGTACCTGTCTATTTTTGCCACCTGTGCCCTTTTTCATATTTTCCCACGTTGAGATAGAGTCACCATTACCAAATGGACTGTTGGGCTATGTGTGCCATTTCCCAGTCGTTTCTTCCCGTAAATTCCTAACTTCATCTGCTTTATTGGGTAGGGCAGGAATAAATATATAGAAAAAAAATAGATACAGTGCCCACCGGCAGTGTCATGTTTTCAGAAAGTGTTCCAGAACCATCCCAGCATCTCCCCTGAGTTTAATGAGCTATTTTAAAGTCTATAACCTTGTCTTTACAGCTCAAATGATCGTTCCCAGGCGCATCCCTTTGCCCTCACTGGTACTGAACTTCCCCTCTCTCCCAGCACAGAGCCATTTCAGCAGCACTTACACACAGGGCTCATCCCAGCTCCTTGCTGAAGAAGACTTGCTCTTCTTTTTTCCTAACTACTGCTTTCCCCTCTCCTACTTTCTCTGCCATAACTCATCCCTCACTTGCTGTGACCCCAGGCCTTGGGAGACCCTTTCCCAAACCTGTCCAACTAATCTCAATTGCAGCAAATGCTCAATTTTACTTGCTGGGTTCATTTTCTGATGTTTTCATGAGCTGAATAAGCTCATGGAGGAGTCAAGGACAGGGTGAGCAGTGGGGAATGCGTGGCCAGGAGCATGGGAGGAGGTGGGAGCTGTTGGCATCGTGTTGCTCAATAAACCATCCACTGGGTAGCCTGAGATCCTTCATGCAAGCCTTCCCAGTCAGTTTGAGATTGGATAATTTGGATTCGGAGATGTGGATAATTCAAAAAAATAGTGTTCCATCTGCAAATTTTGTCACCTCATTAATTTATCCTTTCCCAAGTAATTTACGACTGTGCTGAAATGCTCTGCATGGGAACTTCCTGACTTCCTCCGTGGTGCCCCATGATGAAACAATTCATGTAGCTTTTTTTGCAAATATTTTTTGAGTGCATCTTTCATTCCCTGAGTTATTTGTTGGCCACAGAGAGTCACTAATAGACATCTTGCTTCTAATGTGTTGAAAAAGGCTTTATTGTTTGTATGGGAGCCCCTGGCATGTTTTTGTCTTTTGACCAGTCTCCTTAACTTGCCAGAATTACAGTCTTTGCTGTTACTATCCTTTGGATTCAAGTTCCACTTTTCAAAGGTTTCCTTTTCTTTCTGGTCTTCTCCTTTCCTTTATTATTCACTGTTGGGTTTTGAGGTCCAGCTGAAGTCCTGGGCTCGATGGTGTAAATTTACTCCAAGCCTCCAGCAGGAAATCTCTCAACATTTTCTGTATAACCCAAAAACATTTTGCCTTCTCATTTGCTTTTTTCCAACTACTTTTCTTATTCTTAGACTTTCAGTGGTTTGAGAATGTTGATTTATTTATTTATTTTTCTTTCCTACAAATTGGGGAATTTGAATATATAATGGGCACTATTAGAGAAATAATCTGTATTCAACCAACCCCCCTGTGCACTATCCAGGATTGCACCTACTTTGGAGGTTGCTCCAAATTGCTCCATAAAGAAGTTGATAAAGATACCAAAATCTGTCTTTTGATCAGACTTCAGTACAACATTTGCCCTGCCTGTGTGGCCATGATTTAAGTCACCTGTTAATTATGGGCTGCCCAGGGAGGTTTGGAGTCCCCATCCCTGGAGGTGTCCAAGGAAGGGCTGGAGGTGGCACTCAGTGTTCTGGGCTGGGGACAAGGTGGGGATTGGGCACAGCTTGGACTCCATGGTCTGGGAGGGCTTTTCCAACCTCACTGATTCTGTGGTTAGTACTGTGCTTTTCTACTTTTGTAACCTCCCTCACTTGCCTTTGCCTTTCCTGGTCTCTGGCATCACCACAGAGAGGTCATCAGTTGGTAGCTTTGGTATTTTTTTTTCCATACTGGCATGGAATTTCAACCTATAGATCTTTGGAACTCTTTCATGCAATTAAATATATATTAGTGCAGTCCACTGTATTATTCCTGTATCTCTGTTATCACAACATCATCTGAATTAACTTCTTTACCTTGAATTTCCCAGGTGCTTATGAAATTAATTTTGTAATTTAAAAGTAGGCTATTTGGTTTACCCATCTTAACTTCAGGCTTGGATTTTGCGTTTGCAGTAGAGGTAAATATTTATGTATATTTATACATACAGATGTATATCTGTATACATATACACATATAGACATATACACACACGCATATGTACATATACGTGTACACAGACATGATATGCATTTATTCATCAAACCAGAATGGTTTGGTTTGGGAGGGACCTTAAAGATCATCCAGTTCCACCCCCTGCCATGGGCAGGGACATCTTCCACTACCCAGGTTGCTCCAAGCCCCGTCCAGCCTGGAACACTTGCAGGGATTATTGTTACCCAGAGCATTTTTGCATGTGGGTATCAGTGCAATATTCAGTTTTTTAGATGCAGGAATTAAGAGACAAATTTTATCTCCAGATACCAGCTATGAATGCACAAAACCTGACTTGCAAAATGACTTTTGGGACGTGAGGGATCAGCGTGGTGTGGGGGTGCTGCTGGAGAGGGGCGCTCCGGGAGCTCCGGTGCCTCGGGAAGTGCAGTGGGTTGGGAAAGGCTCCCTGGAGTGCACAGGCAGAGCTGGAACCGGGCACAGACAGAGGCAGCGGTGGAACGTCTGCAGTGCTTGATCTCTGCAAGCGTTCATCAAAGTCTGAGCAGGCAACAAGTTTCCTCTTGTTGTGTCCTGGCTGGATCTCGCACGCAGACAGCACGCCACGATCCTCATCTTCCCTCGCCATCCTTCACTCCAGCAGCAGCTTTCCCGAGCCTCAGGCACCACAAGCTCTGACTCATTCACTTAATATTCCTCTAATGAAACTGCCCAGAGCTCTGGACCTATTCTCCTCCAAAACAATCCTTCTCCTCCCTATTCTTCCACACCCTTCACTTTCTTCTCAGCTCCTGTCACATTCCTAATCAGACTTTAGCTGAGGTCCCCTGAGCAGACTTTCCCTTCCATTCCCTGCCAGACCCCTCATGTCCTGCCAGCCCAGTGAGGGTGTGCGTGGCACTGGAGGGACCAGGTGACCTTTAGAGCAAAGCCAAGAGGGTGAGGATCAAGCAGGAGTTTCTTCAGCCATGGTGCAGTGGGGAGAGGGGGATGGACATCCCGGTGTCCTCCCCACCCTAGGTTTGGAGCAGGACCCTGGAAGCTGCACTGATTCCAGGGCATCCTTCACTGTGGTGGGGGAGCTGGGACAAGCACAGGTGCTTCTTCCAGGAAGGATGGGAATGGCAGAAAAGGCTGAGAATGGGAAATCTCCCCCAGAGCTGTCTGTACTGGTTGAGTGGGCTGGAGGGCACTGGGATGAGCAGAGCCCATACTCCTCCAAGGAAGTACCCAAGGGACTCTTTCTCTTTTGAAGGAAAGTGTGTGTTCTGGGATCTGCCTGAGCCCCTTCTCAAGCATTTCCTGGAGTCTTGATCTCTGATTTCAGGGACAGAGATGCCAGGTAGCAGCCCCACACTGCTCCAGGGAAGCTTCCCAAAATGTTTTTACTCTTTTGGTAGTAGCTCTCTGTTCCGGGCTCCAGCTGAGACTCCTCAAATATCTGCAGGGAGGGCTCAGGGCAGGGCCCGGGCTCTGCTCCGGGGCCCAGCAGTGGCACCAGAGCCACGGGCAGGGCCTGAGCCCAGCAATTGCCCTGCACAGGAGGCACAACTCCTGCCCTGGGCAGTGCCCGGCCCTGAACAGGCTGCCCAGGGAGGGGCTGGAGGCTCCCTCAGCGGGGATATTGCAGAGCCCTCTGGACACAATCCTGTGCCCTGTGCTCTGGGATGGCCCTGCCTGAGCAGGGAGGTGGCACCAGGGACCCTCTGGGGTCCCCTCCAGCCTGGCCCAGCCTGGGATTCTGTGGGATAAAGGGAGCAGCAGATGCTCAGCACACATTCGTTGGCAATGCTGAGGTCCAGGAATGGGGAGTTTCATCTCCTTCGTCCCTTCCCCAGGTCCATTGACTTTGCCTCCTCCCTGCTCAGACGCTGGCCCTGAGCGCTGAGAGCAGCCCCTGGTTTGTGTATTTTATATAAATATCAGTAGTGGATATTGAGAGGCTGTGAAAGCTCTGTGGGGGGAGCAGAGGGAGAAAGGAAACACAGTTAGGGGTAGCCAGCACACCCATGGGTTTTCCTGGATGTGGGACACAAATGGTGCTGGAATGGATCTGCCCCAGTTGGGCTGCTCAGGATGGCACAGCTGAGTCAGGAGATGCAGGTGTGCCTGTGGTGTTACTTGTACTCAGGATGTAGAGACTGTCAGGGGGATTTCAAACCATTCTGCATTGTTGGTGTTTGGGATTGGGGGTTTTTTTGTCTGTATTTGTTATTTTACTGAATCTAAAGGACTTTAAAGGACTTTGGTCCTCTTGGGAAGCAGATGGGGCTGATCCAGAACAGGACTGGCTGCCCAAGGAATGATGTTTCTTCCTAAGGCTGGAAAACATGAAATCTGTGGACTTGGCTTCTCCAGCTCAGTGTTGATAAGCAGATTCCTTGTTCCTAAGGAACACGTCCTGTCCATCCTCAGAATTTCTTTTAAAAAGTGTTGCCATGACATCTGCAGAGTGGCTGCATCTGGGGCAGAGGATTTGGTGGGGTATTGGTAAATATTAAATAATAGGTGGGTGGATGTTCCTGCCCAGATCTGGGTTGTTGCGTGGAGGATTTCTTCCTCCTGAGCAGCTCTGAAGGATGCACAGGGTGGTTCTGAGCAGCAGGAGAGAAGGATTTGGGTTTGGGTGGATGATGGGGCTGGTGAAGGTGCATGGGGCAGGTGGGTAGGGAGGTGATGGGGGAGGAGGTTTGGCTCTGGAGGAGGGGATTAGTGGGGCGAGGAGGACAAGGTCTGTCCAGGAGGTGCCAATGGGAGGAGTGGAGCCATTTCCCGTGCATGAGCTGGAGGCTGGTCCCGAGCAAGGCAAGGCAGGGGCTGGCGAGAGTTGTTGGAGCGGCACACACAGAGCTCTCCTGCTCCCGCAGCCTGTACAGACAGGCCTGTGCTCCTCAAAGGAGGGATCGGATTCTTGCCCTCCGGGGGTTTCCAGCCAGCTCGAAGTTCAGAGGAGTCCTTTCTTTCTCCTGCTGTTCACGCCCTGCAAAGAATTTTCTATCAACAAAAGAAATTGTTTTATAATCAACTTGATGTTCATCCCCAGTTCTGGGCTATGAAGGGGGTTTTGAAGGACCAGGGAAATGGAGCTTGGAGGTTGTGGAAGCAGAGGACAGCAGCTGGTGGCACAGCCCTGCTGGAATGGGGTGGAGGAATTCTGGGGACACTCCAGAGCCAGTGAAACTCTTGGGTGCATCTCTGGGAGTGGGAGCAATTGCACAAAATGCCAGCAAAGGAATAATCCCTGGAAAGAAAGCGTTGGGGCATCCCCTGTGTGTTCCATGGTAGGCTGAGAAGACTTTTGCTGCTGCAACTTTTCTGGCTTGATTTAAAGCCTGTTGGGTGCTCCATGGCATGAAGGTCCTTGGAATGTTGGTTGTAGCTCAGGCTGTACCTCAGTAGGACCGTGTCAAACTCAGAAGGATTGTCTTTGAACACTGTTACCATTCCAGGGAAAACCCAGTCCTGCTAAACCCTACTTGATGGCAACCCTGCTGTGAACCTTCTCAGGTCAGGCTGGGCAGAAGAACTGTTTTGAATTATCTGACCATGCCTCAGGCTTTTGGAAAGCAGCATTTGTGTCCCTTTGCAGTACAAGTGTCCCTGCCTGGGTCTGCAGTTGTGGATTCAATATTTTTTAGAGAAGGATGGAAACATGGAAACACGGGCTGCCTCAGGAGCTGGACTCAGTTACCTGACTGGTTTTCTTGGCTTCCATTAATGTGTCCAGAAGCCGGTGAGTTTGGAAAGAAATTTTTTTGTGCTTATGAAAGGCAATTTTTAAATGTCAAAGTTGAAAGTACTTTTTCTTAGTAAAAGAAAAAAATCACCACCAAACCATCCCAAGCTGGCTGGGCATGAAACTGCCTGAATAGCTGAGCTGAATCCATGGCATCTTCTGGAAGATTTTTTAGGGCTTTAAAAGGAGCCCCATGTTAGTGTTGTATCTCGCAGGCAGGAGCTCACACTGACCAACACACCTCAGCCTTTAAGCTCTTTGTATCCAAATTGTTTGGTTACTTAATTCTAAACTGACCATATCCCCGTATTCGGAGGAATTGCCACATCATGGTGCTCTGGAAGTGTTCTTTGGCACTTGATTTACAGCAACTAAATAGCAGCAGGGTCAGCGGCCAGCTGGCCACTGAGCAGGAAACTGGATGACAACAAGAATTAATAGTTTTCCATGGAAGCTGGAGTGTCTGATGGCACTGGAAGCTGTGAGGATGGATCAGCCTCCAGGATATTAACCATGGAGATGGCTCTCAGCGTTTGCTGCCAGTGCTGATGGTCCTGGGAGCAAATGGCACATGGATTCATCCACCCCATTGCCCATGGGTTTGGCTGGGGATGAGGGAATTTGGTACAGTCGTACAGAAGCAGCATCTCTGCAGGTTTCCAGAGAATGAGAAACAGCCATCCCTGCCCGGAGCTCTGGGAGAAGCAGCAGTGTTTGGGAATTCCCCAGCTCCCGGTAGCAGAAGTGGTTGATGGGAGCCGGGAGATTCTGGGATTGGCACATGAGGAGCAGTGTTCGGGCTGTCAGGCTGCCCACGCTGCGAGGGGAGCTCAGGATGAGCAGTGCTGTCGGAGAACGGACGTGAGGGATTGACCACGGAGCTGGAAGAGAGCTCAGGCCAAGAAGAGCGGCAGGGAGGGGCTGTGCCACTCTCCATCTCGATTAGGTTCAGCAAGGAAGGTCACTTCCAGCCCATTTCTTAGTATTGGAGGAGGATTTGAATGCTCTTGCAGGAAAAGTGCCACCCCCACTACCCCACAGCAGTTTGTCCAAGTTGACCTCAGTGGTTTCCTGCCAAAAATACCTGTGAACAATAATGACTTGTTAATGATTTATCCCTGTGTTCTCAAGTGCTGCACTGATTCCGAATACCACAGAAACCATTGGGGCAGGCTCTTAAGGTTTTGGCTACAATGGCTTTTTGTCCTTCCCCCGTGACAGGGATGCCGGCTGCATGAGGGAACCAAGGGCTCAGTGTACTGGGCAGTTTAAATGCACATTGTTCAGTGTGACTTCAGGGAATATTGGTGGGAAAAGCAACTGCATTGGATTAGGGGAGAAATCAACGGAGCTGTAATGAAGGATTGCCCCTTGCACAGTTTGCAGAGTCGTGAGCTGGCACCAGCAGGTTCCCCGTGGTGCCAGCAAGGCACAGCTGTACAGAGTGTGCTCTCTGCAAAGAGCTGCAGATCCACGTTGTGTGGGCCTGGCATGGCTCTGGACATGGGATCCAGCACCACAAGCTCTCTGCTGCCCTGGGAGATGGGCACCTGCCATTTTCCCAGGCCATCAGGGCAGGAGTATGGAGGTTTTATGGCGTAGAGGGGTGAGGTACCACACCAGAAAGCTGTTCTGTGCTTCCAGCATGGCTGTGTAGTAAACCTCCCTCAGCCATCCTGCCTTGGGAGCAGGAGCACCACAAGATGAAAAGCAGCAGACAGAGAGGGAGAATCTGTGATTGCAACAACCACCTCCACCCTGCAGAAGCAGGAGAAAAGGCGGTGGAGCCCAGGAACCAGAGTCTGCGTGAGTGAACTCAAGGTGTTCGTGGCTCATTTTACACAACAAAGTGGAGTTTCAGTGCTGAGCAGCCAAAGCAGAAGCTCCAGGCAGTGCTCGACTCTCCCAGTGGTCTTTGTCTGGCAGGAGCCAGTGTCATTGTAGAGAAAAAAGCAGAAAAAGGCAGAATTGGCAGGTGCCAGCGGAGACTCCATCCATCGTGTCTCCTCTGCAGGAACCAGGGATGAGAGCAGGACACCTCCCTCCAGTAACCAGGAGCACTTTCTCCCTTCTGAACTTCTTTTAGTCTCAACTACCGTGGCTCCAGATGTCCTCGTTGTCCCAGCCCTCATCCTCCTCTTGGATGTCTGTCCCCTCTCACAGAGGTACAGGTCGGCGAGGGCTGGATGCTCCAGTGGAGGTGATGTCACAACTCACCTCCTTTCACTGCCCCAGACAAATGGGCTGTGAGTGGCTCCCTTCCCATTCCTTGGAGTAAAACAGCTGGTAGAGCTCAGTCATAGGAATGTTTTGCCAAATTATTGGGGGCCTTGAATGAAGACAGTGGGTAGAGCATCCACTGGATCTCACTCTGTTGAGCAGGGAAGTTATTTCACTTCCTGCCCTGTTTGTCCTTCATCCTGCATGTTCACTGCTCTGTGCTGCTCTGCACATGGCAGCAGAGATGCCTGAAAATGGAAATTTCTCCACATTTTTGGCCTCAGTCTCTTGAGTCCTGGGGCAAGACCTCTGTCATCCCTGTCCTTGAGAACCTCCACATGGAGACTTGCCCTTTGGTGATGAATGCTGGAGTCTCTAGAGGCTCCCAACAGGCTGAAACTAAGGGAAGAGTTTCATGCTTACCTGCTTCAAGTTCCTTCCAGTGTGCCAGCTCAGCTCTTTGAATGTCTGTGACACTATGGAGCAACCTGGTCTGGTGGAAGGTGTCCCTGCCTGTGGCAGGGGGTGGAACGAGATGGTCTGGAAGGTCCCTTCCAACCCAAACCATTCTGGGATTCTGCGATCTTCGGTGGCTGGAGTCCCCCAGGATGCAGCAAGGATGATGACAGTTCACTCAGGAGACTCAGGAAGTCTCCTGTGAAATTATCTTCAGTCCAAGAAAAAGTATTTTATTGACTTCTCTGAAATCCTTTGTTGAGATCAATTGCAAGGAATGTTGTGGGAAAAGTGTAAATGGGCAAAAAGGGAATAAGGTGTGTTTGTGAAATCCTTCAGGCTGTTCACCATCTGGCTCCAGGTACGTCTCCCAGATCAGTAACTCCAGTAATGCTGGGAAGGTATCCCAAGTGGAACACCAAGTGGAAAACCACTCTTTGAGTGGTCTCTGCTGGCTTGTAATAGTCGGGTCACAGATTCTCAGAATCCCAGAAGGGGCAGGCTGGAAGGGGCCACTGTGGGTCACCTGGTGCCACCTCCCTGCTCAGCAGGGCCATCCCCGAGCACAGGGCACAGGATTGTGTCCAGAGGGCTCTGGAATATCTCCAGCCCCTCCCTGGGCAGCCTGTTCAGGGCTCGGGCACTGCCCAGAGAAGAAGTTCTGCTTCATATTCAGGTGGAACTTCCTGGGCATCAGTTCCTGCCCAGGTCACAGGGTTATGTCAGTTTTGGGTCTGACCCCTTGTGCCTGTGCTGAAATTCTTGTTTCTGCTCAGCATCTGAAGACATCAGTGAAAGAAATTTTCAAGCAATTTCACTTTTGCTGTTTAAGCTGGTACAGCCACATGTGCCTGTGCCATGGGGCCTCAAGAAGAGCAGTGAGTGTAGGTTGGATGGGAGGCAGGAGTGTGACCCAGGCACCCCATCTTTGGTGCCTCCTGCAGCAGCAGATGAGCTCAGCATCCCCAGGAGCCTGGAGCTGCATTCTCAGCATTCCTGCAGCTCCTTAGATGTCAGTGATGTCATCGATAGCAGCCAGGGAATTGCAGATCCCAGAGGGCCTGAACTCATGTCTTAGCAAGTAAGCGTAGGAGGAACCAATTTCTGTCGTGTACTGTACTGTACCAGCAAGTTCCATTGAATCAAATCACAGCAAATGTATTTGCATCTACATTTCTGTCTTCTGGAAATACAATAACGTCCAACAAGAGAGACTCATGTTCTCCACCAGCCACTTGCTCATCCCTACTACAGAAAACTACGTCTGAGCAATAAAACAATGGGAAGCCGGTGCAGGGTGAGATTGAAAAGCAAATAATTTATTCCTTTAGCTGTTCAATATTTGTCCTTGTGCCATCAACATATGCCTTGTGACATAAAACATATTTCAAGACAGAGCTGGCACGGGGTGAAGGCATCAGCCCTTCTCTGGAAAGCATCCCTTGGAAACTCCATCTCATGTCAGCCTGTGAAAGAGATGCGTTTGCATTTTTTTGTGCAGGATGAAATAGGTCATTTTAGGAACACAGGAGCAAAATTTTAATTAAAGTTCCATACTTTTATCACCTGACATTTTGTAGCAAGAGCTTCGGGATGATGGCAACCCAGTACCGTGCAGGCTCCTGGTAGTCACGGGATGCATCAGTTCCTGCTGCTGGTGGAGCTGCAAGTTTGAAACTCTGGGATGGATTGGAGCAGCATGTTTTAAACAATGTTTTGGTGGTACCTTGAAGCCACGATAGCACAGTCTGCAGATGGTCTCGTGAATGGCATTAAATAGCATTTTACAGCCTAAAGTTTGGTGGTGAGGGAGACTGATGGGCCATGAGACACGTTTCCATCTGAAACAGAGATCTTAATTTTTTTTCTCGTTGTATTTTGGAAGTTGCCTCTGACAGGACCTTCCAGGGGCAGAGCATGGTGCGGAGATTAACTTTGCTCTCGCCGAGCCTCCCCAGGTGGCTGCGGGTGCAGGACCGTGGGTAGGACAGACCCTCCTCTGCAGCTGCGGAATTTCCTGCTCGGAAGCAGAGTTTGCTCTGCAGCCTCAGTGCTGCTTGAATGTGGCTCTGTGTTACTCAGCTGTAATTAGAGCAGCTTGCCAGTTCTTTATTTCATCCCTTCATTTCAGCGGGATTTCCAGACCTGGTGCAATTTGCCCCAGAGAGCTGGGGCTTGTTTTCCAGCCCAAATCTAGCCAGACCTTATACCTACACCTGCATTTCTCCAGCTACAAATAACAATGGAAGTGATTTTATCTAATCTCCCACCACCTGGTTTGTTCTTGTCCTCACTCTCAGGCATGAAGGTATTGAAAATGCTTTTGGCAGGAGGAGCTTTAAGCGGTGTAACCACCAGCATTAACGCAACCACCCAGGCTATGTGTAAAGAACCAGGTATGGATGGCAGTGACCTCATGCAGGGAGGGAAACCTGGACAGCCAGAGCTCGTGGGCTGTGCGGTGTCCTCTCCGAAAGCCTGGAAGGCAGCACAGCAAAGCCGTGGCTGATGTCCTGCAGGGAAGAGCCCTGGGCACGGGGGCTTCAGGGAGCCCTCGGGCGTTCCTGTGTCTCTACGTGACTTGGCACCCGGATCCCAGGACACCTCTCCAGAGCAGATCTGTGACTTTCTAGCTTGGGTTTCACCACGGAGCGCCCAAGGCCCCTCCTCTACGCCGGCATTTCGGCGCTGTGCTTTGGAAGGACTCCAGGCCAGCAGTGAAGGGCTCTTTGATAATATCTGACGGGCGGGTAAGAATTTTGGGCAGCAGCCAAGGTACACATTGCCTGTAATCGTTAACTCGGTCTGTAAACAGTTCAAACGGCACTGAAGAGGCCGTCAGTTATTACATTAGAGAGAAGCCTTTCATGTGCCCGCGCAGGAGCCGGAGCCGCGCAGCGCCGGCCCCTGCGGAGCAGCTCTGGCTGCAGGCACGGCCTGGCCGTGCAGCGAGCGCTCTGCCGAGTGCCTGACCTTCAAACTCTCGGCGCTGCAGCAATAACTAAATCATTACTTTCCTTTTGTTCTGCACCTGGCTCGGCGGTGGAGCCCAGGGAGATGGAGGGGGAAGGGATCAGGCAGCGCTCCCCCCGGCGCCAGCCGGGAAGGTTCAGCAGGCCTGGCTCCTCCAGCCCAAACCCATCTCCTGCCGGCAGCTTTTCCCTGGGGTGGCTCCTCCAGCCCAAACCCATCTCCTGCCGGCAGCTTTTCCCTGGGGTGGTTCCTCCAGCCCAAACCCATCTCCTGCCGGCAGCTTTTCCCTGGGGTGGTTCCTCCAGCCCAAACCCATCTCCTGCCTGCAGCTTTTCCGGCTTTTCCGTGGTGAGAACAGCTCCATGTGCAATCCTAACAAACGTGTCACTCGTGAACAGGTAAAGCTTCCCTGGGCCGTTGCTGGTTTCTCCAGAAATGGCCACAGTGGTGGTTCAGGGCCACGCCAGGGTCCTGACGTCTCCAGGCAACAATGCTGCTGAGCTTCATCTTCAGGAGAGTTTTAGAGAATTCCCCAGGCCACATCAGCCTCTGGAGAGCCCTTTGGTCTCTTTCCAGGAGCAGTTCAGCCCTCCTAGAGATATGTGATGTTCAGAAGAAGTTGTTGCTTAATTTGACCCAAAAGGAATTTCCTTGTCAGTGTTTGCTCTTCTAGATCTGCTTTCTCTTTTCTAGAGGATCAAGAATGCCCTTTCTGGCATCATTTGTCATGGTTTTAACTTTGAAACCCACTGTAAAAAGCTGGTGGTTGAGGAAGAGTACCCAGTGCCTGCAGTAAAGTGATCTGGGCTCAGGTGAGTCTCTGTATGTCACCCATCACTGCAGAGCTGCTTTCAGGGTCAGAGCTGCCTCAGGTGTTTCACGGACCAGTTGTGGGAGTCCTCATGTGTCTGTGCCACCCTTGAGCTGGTCCCAGGGTACCTTTGTGCTTGGAGAGGTGAGAGAGCTGCCAGCACAGCTTGGGCTTTGCCAGTGCTTCGAGGGCTGCAGAGGGACAAGACTTGTGTGAGTTCTGTGGGACAGCTTTAACCTCCCAGCCACTGCCAGCACAGTACAGAGGGTCGTGTGAGAGAGGGTCTTCAAGTTTGGGGATGGCTCCGGGGTGGGGACAGGCCGGGCCTTCCAAGGTGTGCAAGGTGAGCAGGTCAGCGTGGGTTGGATGCTCTCCATGGGATTTGGGATCCAGACTGCCTGCAGAGTGCTTGGAGGCAGAGGAGCATGAGCTGTCCTCCCGTGACTTGGGCCAGCTTGCCTTTACTTTCATTTAGTGCTGTGAGTCAGGGCTGACCAGAGAACCTCCCTTTGCCTTTGATACTCCAACATGGATGTGTGGACTAGACAGAGACAGTTTAACCAGACATTGTTATGGAGCTTAGCCAGAGATTTCCGTGCTGGCCCATGCAATCCTCGTGGTGGCTGGGCCAGCAGAAGTGACACTTGCTTCCCTCGTGTGAGACCTCTCTGTCTGCAGGAGAGCAAACTTCAGCAGAGCTGTCAGTGAGGGGTGTTTGAGAGTTTTCTCCAACCCCAAGGGAATAGTTTAGGTTGGAAAAGTCCTCCAACACCGTCAAATCCAGCCTGTGCCCGATGCCCACCTTGTCCCCAGCCCAGAGCACTGAGTGTCACCTCCAGCCCTTCCCTGGGCACCTCCAGGGATGGGCACTCCAAACTTCCCTGGGCAGCCCCTTCCAAGGCCTGACCACCCTTTCCAGGAAGAAATTCCTGCTGATGTCTAACCTGAGCCTCCCCTGGCCCAGCCTGAGGCCGTTCCCTCTCCTCCTGTCCCTGTTCCCTGGGAGCAGAGCCCGACCCCCACCTGGCTCTGAAGTCCTTTCAGGGAGTTGCAGAGAGCGACAGAAGAGATCCAGACTTCACCTAAACCATCTAATCCTGCACGTGTGGTAATCAAATAAACATCCCTCTTGGGTTCAGCGCTGCTCTTTGTTGCTCACCAGCTTGGTAATGAAAAGGAGAGGGAAACACAGTCATTTCTTGATTAGGGACTGATTTGTTGTATCAAACCCGCAGGCCCTGCTGACCCTTGACTCGGGCCAAAGGTAGTGAAGCTCATGAGCACGAGTAAGGGCACAAGCACAGGAGTATTGCACTGGCACTTTGTAGGTCCTTTGTCTCCTCTCCCACCTCTGACCACTCCTTCAAGGGACTCGCATGGTTGTCTGAGCTGTTTGCACGTTGAGGTAGGACCTGAGTCTCTCTAAGAATAATGCATTTGTTATCAGTGAGTGTGTTCCTCTGTGACTCACATGTGGGTAAGGTGTGTTTGCTATTATAACAGCTCTTGAAACTTTATGCAGGTAAATTAAAAAAGCTCCATATCCTGATGGCTGCGCTTCATGCCCAGGAGTCATGGAAGTGGCAGTATCTCCTTGGGCCTCTTGAAACACTCTGATGTTCTTTTCCTTTTCCAACCAGCCATTACCATCTTCTTCATGGCTAAAATCCACTTAATCTCCCTTCCCCGTCCCTTTTCATCCTTCCACGTCCTTCTGGCAGTGTCCCACAGCACTTTCCAGCTCTGCTGTTGCTGTGTTTCAGCCTCCTGGCAGCGTCTCCTGTGCCTGTGGTAGTGTCATGTCATTCCTGCTGCTGTCTTTGTTACAGTGGAATGGTCTTGGGGTAAGAGGGGCTTCTGTTCAGCTGGTAAAGCTGGAGAGTTCAGGTAAACCGGGAAGAGCCTTTCTTACAGGAATAAAGATGTTCACACAGCATTAGTCACAGAATCACTGAGGTTGGAAAAGACCTCAACGACCATCAAGTCCAACCTGTGACCAATCCCCACCTTGTCACCCAGAAGAGAGCACTGAGTGCCATTCCTTGGACACCTCCAGGGATGGGGACTCCACCACTTCCTTGGGCAGCCCCTTCCAATGCCTGACATGAAGAAATTCTTACTAATGTCCAACCTGAACCTCCCTTGGCACAACCTGGAGCTATTTCCTCTTGTCCTGTCACTTGTCTGGACAAAGAGTCTGATCCCCACCTGGCTCCAGCCTCCTGTCAGGCTGAGTTTTGGGGGAGGCTGGGAGAGGACGATCTGGTGGCTGGGGTGTCCCAACAGGGCCGTGTTGCTGTCAGGAGCATTCCTCAGTGACTGAGGAGTACACGTGGCCTGTTCCATCCCAGCCGTGCAAGATCCCTGGAGGTTTCCCTGGTGCCAGCAGCTGGGACAGTGCCCATGCTCTGGCACCTCTGGGAGATGCACTATGCAGGTGCACATCTGGCTTTTAGAGCTGGGACATCTGCCCTGCTCCTTCCTACAGGAATCTTGTCTCAGGTGCCCTGTTTCCATCTCCTCATAGACCCAGCAGAGGATCTTGCCCAGTAATTCTTACAGCCAGGTTGGTGTTGGCAGCAAAGATGGAGAGGGTGGTAGGAGACCACTTTCACTTGCCTTTTGAAGCCTACAAAGGAATATAAACCTTACTTAGCTCAGAGGCTCACTGATGGAATTCCAGCAGGGAAGAGGTGTCTTGAGCCAGACATATCCACAAGTACAGGAATATCCATGTCCTGCCTCAGGGGCTCATGCTGGGTGACAGTGACATGACACAGCTGGGTGAAGCCAGCAGGGCAGTGGGTGCCTCCCATGGACACACAGATGTGGCACGACAATGTCCGACGTGCTCCGTGTCCCCAAAGGTGCCATTGTGGTGCTGTAAAAGCTGTGAGGTGCCTGGTTCATCCCCTCACTGCTGCTTCAGCTGTGGCTCATCTGTGAAGGAGCTTTTCCACAAGGCATTTCATGCACTCGAGGCTGTGGCACCAGTGGCACGTGGAGAATGGTCCTGGCATGAGATGGAGAATGGTCCTGGCATGAGCTGTGGCAGGGGAGGCCTTGCTGTCCTGGACAAAACCCTTGCACCCTTCTGGCGCTGCATGCGTGAGCATTCCCTCAGTCTTGCATGGGATTCCACCTGTTGGAATAGTGGTGAGAGGAGGGGAAGGAGACTGGTGCTGGGACACAGCCAGAGGTCACAGCACTGTCCCACAGATAAGGCAGCAGCTGGCTCTGCTGATGTTCTTGGGGTAGATGCTCTCCCGGCTCTGTGGCACTGACCACGAATCCCAGCTTTATTCTGGATTTTGGTTCCTAGATGAAATATTCATGGCAAAAGTCTAGTGGGAGGTGAGTGTGCAGCCCGTGGTGCTGCCTAGGGAGTGCAGAACCCCGTGTGTGCAGTTCCCCTGCAGCCCCAAAATGTGTAGAGAAAAGTCAAATCCCAAGGATGCTTCTCTGCAGCCCCCCGACCACAGCAGGCTGTGCCCACAGCCAGGCTGGTGTCCCCACCTTTGCATTTAACAGCTCTTCCTGGTGTTTTGATCCGTGAATTCTCCATATTTTTAATGAATTTCTGTGTCTTTACCATATCCCACCTGTACTAAGCTGAAGAATTCTTGTTCACTTAATCACTTGTACAGAAATCTCTGTTTAAGATGGAGTGAGAAGGACTTCTTGTAATAGTCAAGATGTTGACACACTGCAGCTTTATCTAGTAGATTTTAATTTTTCATTTGTTTTTTACAGTAATGCCTGTTTGCTTTTTGACTGCTTTGGGTGATTCAACAATGGTTTCCATAAAACTTCCCACAGTGACTCCAAGCTCTTTCCTGTTCATTAGCAGCTCTCCTAGAGCTCATCCCTGTGTAAAATACCTGGATATATTTTTTTGTATTTGCATTTTCTAACATCTTGTATGACTCCATCACTCAGTATCATGAGATCCTTTGCTAGACAGTTTTAATATTTACCAACTTGGATTTTTATGTGTTACTGAAGAACTCACTTGTTTCACCATCCCTCTTCATTTTCCATGTGGTTTGTGAATATTTGGACAACACAGTTTGCCTTGGGACTCTCCTGGTGAGTTCATTGTAAAGGCTGCCCTGCTTTTTCTCTTTTCAGTTCTGAAGATCATAGAACCATGGAATAGTTTGGATTGGAAATGACCTTAAAGCCCATCCAGTGCCACCCCTGCCATGGGCAGGGACACCTTCCACTGTCCCAGGCTGCTCCAAGCCCCAGTGTCCAACCTGGCCTTGGGCACTGCCAGGGATCCAGGGGCAGCCACAGCTGCTCTGGGCACCCTGTGCCAGGGCCTCCCCACCCTCCCAGGGAACAATTCCTTCCCAATATCCCACCTATCCCTGCCCTCTGACAGTGGGAAGCCATTCCCCCTTTTCCTGTTGCTCCAGGCCATGTCCAAAGTCCCTTTCCCTGGGCAGTACTGCACAATATTCCATCGTCTTCCATAGCCTTGACCTTGTAGGAGGACAGGAGAGAAGACACCAGAGTCTGGCACTCATGGAACTGCCTTTAGTCCCGCACTCACTGACTGCTTTGAGGAACCCTGTGGCTCTGTGAACCATCCCTTTCCTTTTCCAAAGCTCTGTTAGTTCTTCCCTTCTCTTCATTAGCCTGGTTTTTTTAACCTGGCTTTTCTTTTTGGCAGGGAAGTCAGGATTATCAATCTGCCATTCCTTGCATCGCTCTCAACTTCTTCAAATGCATTTTGGTATTTGCTGTCTGCAGTTTTCCTGGGGTTGTGGTCAGTGTAGTGAAGAGTTTAGTCCAGGATTTTTCTCACCCCTTTGGTGAACACTCTCCTGTCCTGTTCTCTTCCTGTCTTTTCCATGCCAGTCTTATGGGTTGGTTATAATATTTCTCCCGCCACTTCAGATCAGATCAAATTTTGATTCATCCCCCATGAAGAAAGTGTAGGAAGTGCTCTGAGTTCCCTTACAGAGAAAACTGAGGACTTTCTCCGAGTCCTTTTTCAGCCCTTGTCCTTCAGGACTCCTTGGTGAACAGAAAAGGGAACAGAAATGTTTAAAGGATCCTTGGGGATCAAAAAAAGAGCACAAATAATCTCTTTTCCATGGGCATGGTTGATTCAGTGAGAATTAATAGGCTCAGGCTGGAGCAAAAGCGGCTCCAGTGAGGCACTGGAATACACTCCTGGTGTGGAGGAGAAGAGAGCCCTGGAGTGGGTGAGTAGTCCCCCTTTTTGGAAGTCTTGAAAACAGGTTGAGCAAGTGTCTCTGAGGAATGTTTTAGGTCTGGCTGATCCTGCCTTCAGGCAGCAAAGTGGGCTAGATGACCTCTCAGGGTCACCTATTTTTCCTCTTGTTTTATACATGAAGCTCCCAAGTGGGAATTGGGCACCTCTCCAGGCCTGATTCCCCAGGCCCTTTCCCTGTGTTTCTGCTGCTCAGTGCAGCCTGTGAGTGATGCTGGGAGGGTCAGGTTGGTGTGAAAGTAGTGGGTCTAGTGGGAATAAAATGGGAAAGATGACAAGCAGGAGTTTAAAAAGTGAAATTCAGTATCGTAGGAGTGGCACTGTGTACAGAAAAGGTAAAAAAATAAAGAGAATCCATAGGGTAAGGAAACAGGAAACCAAAAAGATGATAGCAAGAAGATAGGGATGAGGAGGAGCTCTGCATCCTCTTTGAAGGTGTGACAGGAGGGATGTGGTGACAGAGACAGATGGAGTGACAAAGCCAGGGCTCACAGGTTGACAGTGTCTTATCAGGGCCAGGGTGTGGACAGAGCTGCAGGGCTGAATCACCGAAGAGTGGGTCCAAACCCTGCCAGCTGATCCCAGCCCACCACTGGGATCCTGGGAGCACAGAGCCAGGCAGGGATTGTCCTGGGAGAAGGATCTGGCAGAGCAGCAGTGTGACTTCCACCAGGGAACCCTGGTTCCCTGCACTGGGGGGTCCAGCATAACAGCCCCTGAGGTCCCTCTGCTGACTGGGAGCCCCTGGGAGCAGGGAGTGCTGGGATTTAGGAAGCATGTATGAAACCTCTCTGGTTTTGGATATGAACACAACCCCTCTCTCCAGCAATGGGATTTTTTGTTGTCTCCTGGATCAGATAAGGGTCTGTAAGGAGCTGTGGCCCCGTGGCTGCTGGTGCTGCAGAGGTGCCCAGCGCAGCAGAGAGGGGGATGATACTTGTTTTTCTGCATCACCCTTAGATTATTTTTCAAGTCTGCTCTTGTCCTGTGAGCACAATGTGCATCCGGGATCCCTCACAGGGACAGGGCAGTGGAAATACCAAGAAATGCTGTTGTAGGATGTAGAAAATAAGAGCCACGTCTTGCTGCTGTGCTGCTGCTGGAGGAGTTGCCTGTATAGCAACAAACAGGAGAAGGAGCTGGGGGGAGCAGAGGGAAGAGGTCTCTGGAGCAGAGATGAGTGGAGTGTGTGGCCATGGTGGATGGTGCCTGTGTCCCCACCCCAGGAATCCCCCCAAGCTGCCCCTGGGCATTGCAGGGTGCTGAGCCTCCAGCCTGATCCGTGTCTGTGAGGGACCCAGCACAGAACAGCGAGGGGCCACTGCTCTGCCACAGCTCCATGGACAGCTGCCCACATGGGAAGGGCCTCAGGTGCAGGGACCAGCGTTCCTCAGCAGGTCTTCTCCAGATTTATCATCTGGGTCTTGCTCCAGAACAGCTGCCAGCATTTTCCATATGCTCCCCATGCACATTTGGAGCTGCAGAAGCCCATTTGGCCCATTGCTCGTTTTCCCAGTGTTCATCATTAATCATGGAATCATGGAATGGTCTGGGTTGGAATGGACCTTAAAGCTCATCCTGTTCCAGCCCCCTGCCATGGGCAGGGACACCTTCCACTGTCCCAGGCTGGTCCAAGCCCCATCCAACCTGGCCTTGGGCACTGCCAGGGATCCAGGGGCAGCCACAGCTGCTCTGGGCACCCTGTGCCAGGGCCTCCCCACCCTAATGCTGGGATCAGGCCCAGCAATCCTGGTCACAGAGAGGCTGCTCCGAGCTCAGCACACGGGACTGTCACTGCCCCATGAGTGTCACAGCCAGGGTTGGACACAGCTCCAAGGTGAGGTCCCAGCTCCCCCAGGCTCCGGGAGCAGCCCCGGGAAGGCTCAGGAGGGCTCCCCCTGAGGTGTTGGAGCTATCCCGAGACACACTCTGCATTTCCTGTGACAATCACATATTAACCCAAAGCCACGATCACGTATTAACCAAAGCTCCGAGCCAGGCAAGCAGAGCACAGAGCGATGCCATTCCGGGTGAATCCAGCGGGATCACGGGCCCTTGGGTGCCGTGTCGGTGTTGGTCAAGGCAGTGCCTGTCAGTGCTCCAAGGGAGCAGGGGGTTATTTGGGAGCTTCCCTGACTGCTCCAAGCCATAACAGATCTGATTGCTTCCCTGAAAACCTGGATTTCGAGAGTTTGTGGTGCTTGGCTTGGTGATGCTGCACTCTCTCTGGTGTCCTGAAGTCTGAAGTTTAAATTATAGCATCCCAGAATGGTTTGGGTTGGAAGGGACCTTAAAAATCATCCAGTTCTCCCCACTGCTATGGGCAGGGACTCCTTCCACTAGACCAATGTTTCGATAAAAGGATATGAACTTTTATTTTAAAATATTTCAAATTTCACTGAAAACCTTTGCTTTTACTTTTGTTTTAAGCAGTTCAAGACATGATGAGGAGTTGGATACAAACTCACAGCCACAGACATTTGCATGAGACATGAGAACTAGTTGGTCTCCATGCTGTGATTTTAGGATTTGATGATTTTAACTAACTTTCATGGTTTTGTTAGACCTGTTCTTGTTTTGATGCCCAAGACTTGGTGCTACCGAAAGCAGCTCTGTGGCTTTGTGGTGCCTCCCGACTGTGCAGTGCTGGGTGCTTGTGGATGTGGGATTGGTGCTGGGTTGTATCACTGCATAGGCAGCAAAAATCCCCTCTGTCACTGCCAGCAGCATTCCTGGCACTTTTCTAACGGGTATAACCCTGGGATTGAGAGGGAATGTCTGCCAGCCACCTTCCTGGGAAGCCCAGTGTGGGGGGGTCAGTGGGGCGCAGCTGGAGGCCGTAGAACTGTGGTCTCCAGCTCCACGGAGTCCAGCCAGGCTCTGGGGGACTGTGGTGGTTGGAGTGGCTGGGGTGACACCCACCTTGGGCAGTGACTGGTTTTTTGTGGTGTTCAAAGCCCCCCTGGCTCGGGCAGGGCCATGGGACATAGCAGTGTTGTGGTGATACCCGGCCACAGGGGGTCTTACACCTCTGGGCAGGTCCAGAGGGTCTGCAGGGTGGGCTTGAGCCTCCTTCGCAGTGCTGAGCTCCAGGATCTGAGTTTCCCTTGCTTTTGTCCCGCAGTCCCACCCGCTATCCCTGTGCAACACCAGCGAGGATGAACACACAGAATCGGGATTCATCACCATCGTCAAGCTGGAACAGCCAGATCGGGATCCCAACCCCTGCCTGTCCCTGGCTAACAAGGTAAGTGCAAAAATGCCTGAAATGGCATCAGCCTGGGAAGTGAAACCTGTGGTGCAGCAAAGAAAAGGGCAGGAGGAGGCAGCAAGGTAGGAAAGAGCTGTTGGGAAGTGGAGAAAAGGACAAGGACAGAGCAGGGTCCTTGGCAGAAGGGGTCCTTTGGGAGAGATGCTGTGCCAGCCATCCCAAACACCCATTCCTCCACCTTTTGGACTGCCTGACTTTGTAAAAGGTGTGGAGTTCCCCCTAACCTGGCAGCTCTGGGATGCTCAGACCTTACCCCAGCATCCAACACTCTTTGCTGTCCAGCAGCCTCGTGCCCCTCCTGTTGTACAGCCTCACATTGCTCCCTGGCCTGTGAGGGGATTTGTGTTTCTCTGTGTTCTCTGGCCTGTGGGAAAACATGGACACAGAAAACATCTTCTGTGGCTCTGTTTCCAAAAATAATGCTGTAATACTTCACTGGATGAGGCACGAGAAGAGTCCGTGCTGAGCAATGAGATAAATGCAGACCAGCTGAACTAGGGGTGGGTCATGACCTGTTAACAGTTCGGGCCCTGGGAGATCTCAGAGGTCTTTGGATCAGGCACCTCAGTGAAACAGCAGTTCCTGTGCCAAAAGCTGAGGTCATTGGTCCAGTTCTCTGGTAATAAGGAAGTCGGGTAGGAACGAGGGTCATTTCAAGCCTTAAAATCTTTGTGACTCTGGTTGAGTTGCGTGGATAAGGACGACATTGGCTTTCTCTCCTGATTGTACCAAATGTTGGGCTATTTTCCACAAGTGTTGTAAAAGCGTGAAAACCCCCTTGTTTAGCTCTTCCTGGCTTTACCTGGATTGCCTTCAGGTGATTCCACCCTGTTGCCTTCTTCCTGCTGGTGGTGACGTGGTGGGGATGGGGGCAAGGGTCCTTTTCCATGTTCCCTGCAGCTCAGCTGAAGAGGGCAGGCAAAACTTGGACCGAGCACTTGCTCCTTCACAGCAGGGTTTTTTCACAGAGGCTGTGGCATCAAAAGCAAGGAAAGGGATGTGATGCCGTGATGGATTTCCCATCCCAGGGCTGGTTCCCCCTGGCTGCATGGGCAGCCAAGCAGCAGTACCTATCCCTTCCTTGGTTGCCCAGCCCAAATTTGGGTTGCTGCTGCTCTGGAGCTGGTGCCAGCTGTTGGCACGAGCCAGCATGATGGAGCTGTCAACCTGCTGTCAGTTCCCCCACACCTGGAAAATGGCCTGGGCCCACCTGGGCAGCTTGTGACAGACACGAGGAAAAGGGCTGGGCCGGTGCCCCCAGCTGTCCCATGTCCATCCAGAGGTGACAGGCACATGACAGTGGTGCCAGGATGCCCCAGGATGTTGGGGCAGGGCAGCAGGGGCTGTTTGGTCAGCTGCTGTGGAGGATCGTGAACAGGAGGACGGAGCAGCTTCACAGGCCCATCTTCCATCTCAGAACCTTAAAAGGTTTCAAAACTTAGGCCAGGTTGGATGGGGCTTGTAGCAACCTGGTCTAGTGGAAGGTGTCCCTGCCCATGGCAGGGGGTGGAATGAGATGAGCTTTAAGGTCCCTTCCAGCTCAAACCATTCTGGGATTCTGCGATTCTGATTGTTTTGCTAGTTTTGTCCTTCATCTTTGAGACTGATCACAGCACTGGAAGTCCCAGTGTGTTACCAAGTCCAAGGAGCAGCTGAGGAAGGCTGGCACAGGGGGACAAGACACGGTTCATTGCTGCACTCTGCTCATCCACTTCATCCCTTCTCCAGGACCCCTGAACCCCCCAAAGCAAACAAACCCCTCGGTTTGCCTGGTAGACTGACAGTTCACTGGCCATCAGTCATCACTACTCTGTTACCAGAGCCAAATCCAACACTGGATTTTGACATCCAGCTGCACGTGACACCAGTTGCCATCCTGCAGGTGTTCCTGCTCTAAAATCTCACCAAGGGAGGCTCACAGTTCTTCTCCCCCAAATAGGAGTAGTTTAGCCATGAAATACAGCAGATGCTCCTTAAACTGGCCATATCCCTGGGCCCGTCCTCGTATCATGGATCCCCCACCCCCTGCAATTCCTGCCTGTCTGCTTCTCCATCCTCCTGAAGCCTCTGCCAAACTCCTTCCCTCCAGCATCGTACACATCAGAGAATCACAGAACAGTTGGGACTGGAAGGGACTTCAAAGATCATCTCATTCTAAGCCCCTGTCACAGGCAGGGATGCCGAGGTCTCCCCCTCAAAATCCCAGGACCACACTCCTCCTCTGGAGCAGGGGTGTAGCTGTGGGATGTGGCTGGTGCTGGCTGGAGCAGGAGCCTTGTTTTCCTGGAAAGTGCATCTTGGGGCAGAGCTTTGCATGTGGAATTGCAGGGCTGTATCAATGATGATAAAAATAGCCATGTGCAGAGTGTTATCACAACCTCTGCTTCAGCTGTCACCCAGCCAAGCCCTGCACATGGACAGCCCTGACCAGCCCCACACAAGGAGAACTCCACCAGCCACCTGAGGCACTTCCCTGCTTCCTAAATCTATCACTGCTTCAGCATCCAAAGCTAAAACCAGCAGGAAAGACATTGGAGGAGAGGAAGGCTTGGGAAGGGCCTCCGGAATCAAAGTGATTTACTTTTCTTTCTGATCATCATTTGTATATTTTTGGGGGGGCTTTTTTTTTATTTCTGAAAGAACTAGTGATTGCAGGTCTGGTTGACAGACTGCTGAGATCTCCAAAATCATGCTGTAAATACGTATTTGCACCAGAAGTGTTTCAGTCCTCAGAGAGGGAGCTCGGCTGCCTCTGTGGCTGAAGAGATACAGCACAAAGACAGCAAGCACTGAGAAAATTACTGTAGCAAGCAGGTTGTGAAAGGCTTGAACAGAATCATGGAATAACCTGAGCTGGATGGGACCCACAAGGATCATGGATCCAGCTCCTGGCCCTGCACAGACACCCCAACAACCCCACCCTGGGCATCCCTGTCGCTGTTCTCCCCACGGACGAGTAGAGAAACGACACGAAGTCCAGGCTCAGGGATGAATGGAAGCGCTTTAATGATCTCTTAGAAGGCTTTTATATGTTAGTTCACAAAGTGTATTAAATGGCATAAGGTAATTGGTTTTTTGCCATCCACCCCTTAAGGGGATTGGTCAAATTCTAAGACACCCATCTCTGAATGTTTTTCTGGTTAGAACCATAACAATTCTGCAAAACAACCTGCAGCTGCAAGAAGTTTACAAAACTGTAACATTGTTTTGAGTTACTTGCATGGGAAAGACAGAACTCTCACAAAAATGCTGCAGAGAACTGAAGAAATTCTCTGCTGAAGCTTTTTCAGCATCCATACATCCCTGGCAGCGCTGTCCAAACGCTCCTGGAGCTCTGGCAGCCTCGGGGCTGTGCCCATTCCCTGGGGAGCCTGGGCAGTGCCCAGCACCCTCTGGGGGAAGAACCTTTCCTGATATCCAGCCTGACCCTCCCTGATCCAGCTCCAGCTGTTCCCTGGGCCCTGTCCCTGTCCCTGTTGCCAGAAGTTGTGTCCTTTGCAACAGGAGTCAGAAAGATGTTGGGAAAAGTCACTTCTGCAGTCTCAGCAGTTCATTGCCTCATAGTCAGTGTCTTTAGCAGGATAAAATCTTTGCAGAGCTGTTTGTTGTTCATCAAAGCCTGACTGACAGGTGGAATCCAGTCCCTGAAAGTCCTCTTCAGTGCTAGCAAACACTGAGGTTCCTTCGATCCCAGGCGGGTCCCCAGTCTCTGATCCCTGTCCCGAGCCTTGATCCCACTTTTCCAGGTTCCCCATGAGTGTCAAATCCTATCAGCAACTCAGAGCCTCCACCTCTGCCTGTTCCCGACCATCTGCACCTCTATTCCCATCCCTGTCCCCAGACCCCGGCCCCCACCGCCCCTCGCCGAGGCGGCCTGGGAGCGAGGGATGGAGCTGATCCCGCTCGCCGTGCCGGGAATGCCCCATCCCTGGGCTCGGCCGGCTCCCTGCCTTTGGTAGCGCAGCTGGGAAGGGCTGCAGTGCCCTGTGGCCCCCGAGCCGGGTTTGGCAGTGCCCTGTGGCCCCCGAGCCGCGTTTGGCAGTGCAGCTCTGTTTGCTCGGGACTCGCGGATCAAAGGGCTCCGCCTGAGCATCCACGGCCCAGCCCAGCGTTCTGCTCACCTTCCGTCTCCCGAGGCTGCCGCTGCCTGCCCGAGGGCTCCAGGGGCTGCCTGGGAGGAGGTGGGTGACCCCGAGGTCCTGGCTGCCTTACCTCACCAGGGTGGCATGTAGGCTCGGCTGGGTGGGTCTCTGAGCTGTCCCTCCCGCTGGGAAAGCCATCGCACTGCTGATCCTAGAGCAGCCCTGCAGCTCTGGCTCCGCCTGAGCTTCTCCCCAATGAGCAGGGGGAGCCAGGGAGAGCAGCGGGTGGGAGTCAGGCCCTGTGACAGCCCTGCTGCTGCCAGGTGACAGGTGGGACCTGTGGACGTTTCTGCTGTCCGTGGAGGTCAGCAGGGCTAGCGGGGCTGCGCGTCCCTCCCCAGCAAATCCAGCTCTGAAGCAAAGGAGCACCTGGCCCACAGACAGCTGGGGAATGGTTAGGTTTGTGTGTTGCTGTGATTGCAAGGCCACCAAGTAGTTCACCTCCACAGCTTTCGGCAGAAACCATCCGTGAGCCACAGGGCTCTGGCAAGAGCAGGCACTGCAGCCCAACACAAGCTCAGGAGCCAAGGTGGGAACGGTTTCCTCAGTCCAAGCAGGTGCTTCTTTCTCCTGGGAAGAGCCCAGGAGGCAGACATGGACCCAGTGGCAGGTGTGGACACAGGTTACAGTACAAAATGTCCACTGAAGCTTCTGTTGTTTTGGACAGGCAAAGCTGGCAGGGGAGCGTGGAGCCCGTGCAATCCTTTTCGACATCACCGATGATGAAAGTGCTGCTGATCAGGTACAGACCCCAGGGATACCCTCAGCTAGAACACAGTGTCCCTGTCCCATCCCAAAATGTGCTCAGGCCAGGACCCCCAGCCACCAGTGGGAGGTCCCGGGAGGATGCTGCCGTTGTTGGATGTTGGCTCTTACCCCACACACAGACACTCTCTGTGGCACATCCATGCTCTTGAAAGACATTGTCTGGTCAGTCGAGCTTTTCTGCCAGGAGCTGGATGCTGCCTCTTGGGAAGTCACAGATTTCCCCATCCCATCTAGTCCAGACAGCCCAGTGTACCTCAGGAAGGGTGATTTCTCAAGTTTTCAAGCCAAAATCATAGCCCCCTGCTTTGCTGTTGGTGCAGGTTTAATCTTGGTTTAGACACCTGCAAAAGTCCCTTTCCCCAGCACTGCTGTCATCTCTGGAAGGGAATCAAGTCCCCATCCAGATAATCCAGGGATATGAAAAACATCCAGCTTTAGGTAGAGAACAGACAGGGGAGCTGGTGCCTGAGCTTATCCAAACTCTGACTCCTTGCTGGATCCATCCCTCGTGGCTCTTTCATGCACTTACAACTTAATTTCTGGTGCCAGAGAAACACAGCAGCAAATGCAGGTCCACGAGATGATGCCGAGGTTGCTCAGATCCCAGTCTCTGATCCCCACCCCAAGCCTCAGCTCCCACTTTACCAGCTTTCCCATTTGGTACACCAAAGCCAAGAGTGTCAAATCCTGTCAACAACTCGGAGCCTTTGGCCTTGCCTCCAAGGTCTTCCTGACCATCTGCACCTCCATTCACATCTCCATCCCTGTCCACCGACCTTTGGATTCCCCCAGGTATCCCCCAGGGTATGGGAAGGGGTTACTGGGTCTGATGGCCACCCTGATCCAGGAGAGCAGGCTCGGACACTTGCTGAGCCAGCCCGTGCCAGGCTGCCTGGACCACAGTGGAAAACTGCCGGTGTGACCAGGAACAAGCAGAACGTCCTTAGGGAGGAGGGGAACTGGATGGGTCCAGAGCAGAGGAAGCATTTCTGTGGTGAAGGCAGCACTTCCACAGGGAAGGGGAGGGACCAAGAGCTTTTGCACAGCGGCTTAAAAGGAGCTCAGGAGACACCAAGCAATGTCCAGTTGTGCACGAGGAGTCACCAGCAGGGAAAACGAAGAAATCCATGCTGGAAAATCGGTAAAAGAGAAGCTTCCATCTGATTCATCATAGAGGGATAGTGTAAATTTGGGGGAGCAGTGAGTCTCTGAAGTGTTGCAAGAAGCATCATGAGGAACAGACGTGTCGGGGGGGCCGGGATCGTCCTTGTTTCAGGCTGTTCTGGATCAGCTCTCACTGTGTTTGTTTCTTTGCAGCTGAGGAAGCCCAGAGGCCTGAGCCAGCCCGTGGTCCTGATCAGGGGCCACGATGCTGAGCTCCTCATGGGCGTCGTGAACAAGAACAGAGAGGCCCACGTGAAGATAGAGGTCAAGGAGCCACCAGCTTGGGTGAGAGACACATGATTCTCACTGCCTCCTGTATCCTCCCTCCCATCCTGCTGGGCTTTCCCAGAGAGGCTGAGCTTTCCTCCTCAGGGATGGAGATCACAGCCTGTTGCAGGAGTTGTCTGTAGCATTCAGACCTGCTGCAAGTAAAGGCTCAAAAGCACTTTCAGCTTATTTAGTTTCTTTTGCTTTAATGTCATGAGTGAGGTGAGGGGATTCTCTGTCTCTTCAAGTAAGACCAAGCCTTGATTTTCTCATCTTGTGCTACCTTAGACCATGGTCTCAAGGGAGCTGAGATGCTGCAAGAGAGAGATACTCCATTCTTGGAGGGATGTGCAGAAAAGACTGAACCCTTTTTTCTTTCACCTGTAAAGAGCAAAGAGGAAGAGCTTGGCCAAGGATGATATTTTCCAAGGCTGGTGGTCCAGAAGAGATTGAGATTCCCCTAGCCTCTAACTCCCACCAAGAGAATTTCCACACAAGAGTAATTTCTGTCCTGCTTTATCCAACAGCCAGACTACGATGTGTGGATTCTTCTCACGGTGGTCAGCACTGTGGTCGTCATCATTTTGATTTTTGTTGTCCGCACAAAGTGCCACCTGAACAGGACTCAGGTAGGGATCTCATGGAGCAGATGTGTCTGAGCAAACAGGAGTACAGGAAAAGCAGGAACAGACACTGGGAGGGGAAATGGGTAGATAGTGATAGGACAGGGAGAACAGTTTTAAACTAAGAGGAGAGATTTAGATTAGATGTGGGAAGGAATTCTTCCCTGTGAGGGTGGTGAGGCCCTGGCACAGGGTACCCAGAGCAGCTGTGGCTGCCCCATCCCTGAAGGTGTCCAAGGCCAGGTTGGACAGGGCTTGGAGCAACCTGGGGTAGTGGAAGGTGTCCCTGCCCATGGCAGGAGAATGGAATAAGATGAGCTTTAAGGTCCCTTCTCATCCAAACCATTCCAAGATTCTATGATTGTATGATTTAGTATTCTTAATAGAAATTAACAAATTAAATAATCATCTTCTCAGAGTCAAATGTATTTCCATATTTGAGAATATCCTGTTTGTCCTATAGAGAGACTATCCTTTGGGGGTCAAAAATTCAACACTGCTGAGTGATTTTGAATGTCTAGGGCCAGATGTCTCCTGCTGGTGACAAAGCCTACTCTGGCCGAGTCAGCTTAGACAGAAAGTCACCTCTGCAGATGAGTATAGTCCCCAAATTTCTGATACTCCCATTTTGAAGACGGGAGGGCAGAGTAAGGCTGAAGCTCTCCTCAAGCCCCGTGTGTCTCCGCAGGACTCGGTGCAGCAGCAGACCCTGCAGGCCATCGGGCAATTGGCCACGCGCCGCTACCAGCCCCGGGCCCGGCCGGCCCCGCGCTGGGACTCGGCCAGCAGCTGCAGCTCTGCCCCGGTCTGTGCCATCTGCCTCGAGGAGTTCAGCGAGGGGCAGGTGGGTTTGGGCAGGGCTGCCGAGCAGCCACGGGGGGGTCAGCAGTGGGAGCCGAGCATGGCAGGAGCCGGAGGCCTGTGAGATGCTTCCTTCTGAACTCCTGAGTGCTGGAAAGGGACTGCAGCCATGGAGATGTGCCTGCCCCTGGGCTAGAAAGCCTCTGCTGAAGTCATGTCTCCAGGCAGGTCTCCAGCTATGGCTGTGGGGTAAAATGCCCATAAAATGCCTATGTTGAAATAGAGTAAAATTGGGTTTGCTGCCCCAGAGCACCCAGCCTGAAATCTCCCTATTCCCGAGGGCTTGCATCTCTCTGGATGTTCACAGAGCAGAACCAGAAGTGCTCCACAGCCTCCTCCATGCCCAGCTGGGCTGCAGATCCCTCACTCTTAGACATCTGTCCATCCTTCAAGGCTCACTTCCATCAAGAAGGACCCATCCAGGTCTTGGAACATGGTTCTCCTTGCTCATCCTCCTCCTCTTCACTTCTTTCTAGGAACTGCGGATCATCTCGTGCTCCCACGAGTTCCATCGGGACTGTGTTGACCCTTGGCTGCAGCAACACCACACGTGTCCACTTTGCATGTTCAATATTCTTGGTAGGGCTCAGACACAGCATTTCCTGGCTGGGGACAGGGTTGGGTGCAGGACTGTGCCCAGGAGCTCCAGGTGCTCTTGGGAGATGGATCAGCAGGTCCTCGTGTCCCTGTGCACAGAGTAGACAGTGTGTGCGTGGAGAGGAGTCCGTTGCCTGTGAGCCCCCCAGAGTACAGCGAGGTGCTGGGCTTGGGCTGGGACCTGCACCAAGAGGAGGGATTCCAGTCCTGGGGCCTGTGGGGAAGGGAAGGAAGGTGGGATGTGGGGGCTGCGGCAGCAGGGAGAGTGCTGAGTGTGCAGGGCCATTGGGGTGGTTTGGTGGTGGCAGCCAGGAGTTGCAGAGCGGAGGTGGGACGTGGGGCCGTGGTGGGAGGGCAGTGGAGCATCGGTGCCGGGGTTGCTGCAGCGGGGCTGTGGGACGTGTGCTGGATACTCCCTTCTCTCTCCACAGCCAGAGACTCGGGGGACCAGGCCACGGCCGCCAGCTCCAGGCTGGTCCCTCAGGACGTGGAGCCTGGACGGCGACTCCATCTTTTCCGCCAACATCCAGGACATGCCCTTTACCACCTCCCACACGCGTATCCTCAGAGGAACCTCAGGAGCTTTCCCCCAGAGCCAGCCCACGGCAGCCCCTTCTTCCACTCTCCAGAGCTCTCCCAGCTGGATTTTGGCACCATCCACTACATGCCCTACAGACCAGCCACCTCCCTGCTGGCCTGCGGCCACGTGGCCCCGCTGGCCCCGGGCTTGCTGGGGCAGCAGCACCCCAACCCCTCTGCATGCGGGCAGGCGCTGGCACCCCACAGGACGTGTCCCCTTCAGCCCCAGCCCCCCTGCCTGGCGCCCAAGGCAGCCGTGGCACAGAAGCAGCACCGTGCGCCCGCCCTGCGCCGGGGGCTTGGCCACGGGCACCAGCACAACAGCAGCGGCTCCGGGGAGAGCTATCTCACGGAGCACAGCGGGTACCTGGCCGACGGGCCGGGCAGCGACTCCAGCTCGGGGCCCTGCCACGGCTCCTCCAGTGACTCCATGTTGAACTGCACGGACATCAGCCTGCAGGGCATCCACGGCAGCTGCTCCACCTTCCGCAGCTCCCTCAGCAGCGACTACGATCCCTTCGTGTACTGCAGCTCCGAGGGCCCCGCCACGGACCATGGCCAGGAGCAGCTGCGGCCGCCCAGGGAGAGGCGGCCCCGCTCCTTGGACCTGATGGTGCCCGGGGGCGCTGCTCCGGCCAAGCCCCAGGTGCTCAGCCATGTCCACTACCACCACCACCAGCACCACCACTACAGACGGGACGCGGAGTGTCCCCCTGGGCGGGCCGGGCAGGGGCCGGGCCTGCGCAAATCCCGGTACTCCGGGGCCAAGGTTGCCTTCCACAGTGCTCGGACACAAAAGAGGACTGAGAAAAGCCATCACTCTCAGCAGCCTCTGGAAAGCAGTGCCGTGGTGCAGGAGGCAGCTCCAGCAGGACAGCCAGCCTGTCCCCAGGAAGGCCGGAAGCCCCCTCACTCCCTGTCCACTTCTCCAAGCAGGCTGGACTTCAGTGTAGATGCCAACAGACAATCGGGAGCAGCTGGCACAGCCCCTGTCCCGCTGCCCCCTCGACACAGCTTACAGAGCAGGCATCACCGAAGGAAAAGAAAGTGTCCCCTGGAGCCCGACCCCCCTCTCCTGCCCAAGGACTCAGCCGAGCCCCGAGCCTGCGACACTCACCTTCCTCCCGGCCATCCCGCTGGCTACCGCTGCTCTCCCGAAGTCCAGCCCCTGATCCCAAGCGCTCCCCTGCCCAGCGGCTCCCGGCCGCTCTGGAAGTGCTTGGTGCCACAGTCCAGCTCCGAGCCGAGGAAGCAGGAGGAGGGGTTGTCAGGACGGGAGGGAAACCGCTCAGTTCCTGCAGATTTCTCAGGGACGGGCACCCCCAGACACAGTCTGAGTGTCCGCCTTCACTGCCCATCTCAGCAGGGCGGTCAGGGTAAGTCTGGCCTTCGCCTCTCCTGGCAGCGAGCAGGTGAATGAGGGGGGTTTGGTGAAGGAACTCTGGTTGCCAGGACACATGGTACCTTCCTGATGGACTTTCCTACAGGAGCACTGACTGCAGGAGCATCCCAGAGCTCACCTCTGAGGGTGATGGCCTGAATGATGAGCAAGTGTGTTAAAGAGTGCACCAAACCCTGAAATACTGCAACTGAGAAATAAGGTGGCTAATTTTAGTTTAACATCTCTAGCAGCTGGAATATCTCCCAAAGGAAGGGGTGGGACCACGTTTTTCAGTGTCCTTGCACCAGTCTGGGTGTCTTACTGGCAGAGTCATTATCATTAAGGCTTTTTGGGCTCCAGTTGTTTTAGCTAAGCCCAGCTAACTGGAATCAGTGAGAAAGGAAGTGTGTGTGGCCTGGGGTAGTAGAACAGACTAAATGAGTTGCTGGATTTGCACATCCCTCATTTCTCACCTGCTTCTGTTGCGTGGGAGTTACTTTTTAGTGTCTTTTGGAAATCAGATGTAATTAAAGTTTGGCCCTTTGCCTAACTGCTGCACGTCTCTCACAAAGAGAGGGAAAATGCCTTTGAGATGAAGCTCTTTGAAAGAACCTGAGTTTAACTCCCAGGTCTTGCTCTCTCAGGTCCTCTGAAGGCAGCAACCTGCGAGTCAGCAGGGGCAGGTGCTGGTTGGGAGCAGAGCCTGGCTCCCTTCCTCGCCCTGCCACTGACTCATTGCAGGTCCTCGGGCAAATCCTTTTGATTTAGGTACCAAACACAGATCTGGCTGTCTAATTTCTGTTAAAACACTGGCCTTAAACTCGTGACTCACTGTGCCCATTGTGCCGCAGAGATAATAACTTCCTCCCAGTGCTTGTCTATCGAGCCCCACCCCACGCCCAGGCTCCCGATGCCGCGGAGGCAGCGGGGCAGGGGAGGCTGGATGGGCACAGTCCTGGCTCCCTGCAGCCCTCCGGTCTCCCAGACTCCCAGGAACAGATATTTTTCCCAGGTGCAGAAGTGCCTGACACTGCAGATAGGTGATAGGGAGGTTCTTACAAAGCCTGGAGGGATGCTGGTGTTTGGAGAGATGAGGAGGCATCAGGGCAGAGATGTCTCTGGTTGCAGGGAGCTCTGAGTGCTGATGCCCTCCCAGGGTACCCCACATGGAGAGAGCCCTCCTGGCTCAGGGCAGGCTGCTCAGGGCTTGCTTTGAGCTCCCGGGAGGGCTCCAAGAGCAGGAGTCTGTGCACCTAACACAGGGTGCTAGGCATTGCAAGGTCCGTGCTGGGATGCTTCTGTCTCTTTGGAAATGGTCCCAGTGGCCCCAGTCTGTGCCCACCTCCTGATCCTCTCTGACCCCACCAAGAGCCAGTGCCAAGCTGCTTTGCCAAGCACACCAAGCCTTCATTCCCTCTTCCCTCCCCGTTCCAGCAGGTAGAAGGACCAATGTATCTGAAAGTGCTGTGGATCTATGTCTGTTTACTGCAGTAGCTCCTGTGGATGCTTTCAGGGCCAGCCAGAGAGTCAGAATTCCCTTGCAAGATTGAGAGAAGACATAGATTCAGGATTTCACTTTATTAGGAGCAGAGGACAGAGCAGAGAGTTTGTGCAGGGCTTATGTGGAAAAGCCACCAAGCTGAAAACAGTGGTTGACATAACACAACCTCTGAGTTATAATCACATTGGTTCTTTATCTTGGGAAAGGTATAAATCAATAGAGAAGAAGTAAAAAAGAGCAAAGAACAATCTCAATAGACAGTCCCATGCAAGCAGGACACAAAACACAGACAAGGAGACCGAGGAAAAATGCATCTCTGCCTCCAGATAAATGGCATAAGGCTAAAAATATAAGCGGATGAATTAGAAAGCCTAGCTTTAAATTAAAGTTTTGACATAAACTTTTCAGAAACCCAGTTTAAAAGAAAACCAAACAGTGGGACCCTGTAATTCGTAGGTGAAATTACAGAGGAGAAGAGTGTGTCTCTTCTGGTGGCATGGGAGAGACACTGCACTAAGGAGAGTGTGAAGTCCAATGACAAGTGACACAAAAATCCCCAACTGCCCCCAAGTAGAAGGAGGGTGGCATTAGGGTTATAACACTTCATCAGTGTATATGTGTGTATATAGATATGTATATCTATATCTGTATATGTGTGTATGTCTGTATAACACAGGCTGCAAAGAGGAGCCTACACAGACAGGAGACTCCTATGAGAATAGTGCTAAAATAAGCAGTCAAAAGGCTAAGATGCTTTTGGGCACAGGGATCATTTACAGCCCCAGAAAAGGGCTGGTCAAGCAGCAGAACAGGGAGGGCACTCAGAAGCTGTTCTTCCAAAGCCAAGGTGTGGCTGGAGAAGGAAGTCAGAACAGAGCTGGATGCCAAGTGGAGTGCAGAGCCTTGGAGAGACAGGCCGGGGAATATTTCCATGAACAGCTTGTGTAAAACAGACTATTAATGCAAACGTTTTCAGCTCCGTCAGAAGGGAGAAGGCTGCCTGGGCTTCTTCAGATCCAGGGAGTAACACGGGTCTGAGGGATGTTCAGGGGCTGTAAGTGCAGAGCAGAAGACCAAACTGCCTTTACTGCATTAGTGATCACCAGGGGAGTGCTCGGGGAGGTCCTCACCTGGCACAGCTCCGTTCAGGGCGGGGGACAGGATCCCTCATGAATCAAATCACCAGTTTGAGCACTTCTGAAATACAGTGGAAAGTAACAAATTGCCAGGGGTACAGTTCACCCACCGGGCATCCTGCAGGGCTCAAGCACAAAGCTGATAAATCCTGAACGTGGCCTGCAATCTCTTACCCATGCCCAGAGCCAGGAGGAAGAGCTGAGGGCAGTATCAGCTGGAAATAGCTGAAGCCACAGAATGATGAGCCTGACTTTCCAGCCAAGCAAATTGTTAAAAATTCAAATAGAGGGTCTGACTTGTAGGCACATGGCTGAATGTGAAAACCAGGGGAGGAGGCAACCCAGCTTTTGTAGGGAGAGATAACACCTGGCAGATCTTTTAGGGGAAGGAAGCTCTCATAGGTAAATAACTCACTGAAAAATAGGAGACAGAGTGCAGATCAGACTTAATGGAGGGGAATTACTCAGAGAAGGAGAAAAGTGGAGTACTCCAACTGTCTGAATCTTCCAGCAAGCTCATAAATATCCTGGACAAGGAGAGGAGATAGCAAAGTGTGTAACATATAAAATCCATCAGGATGTCAGCATTAAAACTGGATACAGAGTGTTACAGGAGGATCCCCTGCTGCTGAGCTGTCGGGTGAGAGAGTGGTGGGTGAAATCCCCTGTAAGTAGCACAAAATGCCACACAGGAGCAGAGCCACTTTTAAGTAAAAATCACAACGTTACTGTTATTGTTGTTACTATCATTAGCTGGCTGGGAACTATGTGGGACAAGCAGAAAGTGCCTTTATGCAGCTGTGTAAGCCTGTGGTGATCACACAGCTCCTGATCACCAAAAAGGGTGGAAAAGGAAGGGGAAATCAGGCTTGGTGGAAGGGCAGGAAGGTGTCTGGTACAATCCCAGCGATGGGTTTTTCTGAGAAAATAGAAAGAATAGTGAGACTTTCATGTGGGAAAAAAGTGATTAGCAGAGGATATGAAAGAGAGAGGATATGAAATTAGGAGAAGGAGATAAGAGAGTACTTAGAACAAAGTAAGTGATGGCATCAAACGGGAACCAGAAGCTTTAAAACACCCAAAAGGCAACACATGGTGTGTAGTGAAACTGGTGCTGGTTGCCCAGGGGATGTAGATGCCAGAAGTAAAATGGTTTTGAGAGCCCAGATCAAGAGGTAGGAAATGCAGAGATGCAAATCCACCCTCTGGCTCAGGAAGTTCCTAAACCAGGGCTTCCAGAAGCTGCTGGTGCTCCTGTGGGATGCAGCATCCTCCAGGTGTGTGCTTACCTAGCCCAGCTCCCAGGTGAGGCTGAATCTTGGGCAACAGCCCCTGGAGAAATTCTGCTTGTGCAGGCAGTGCCATGCACTGGCATCACAGGGAATAACTGTGGATGATCCCAGAGAGCCTTGCATGACGCTGGAGTTTATGCCTCTTCCTTGAGCACCTCCATCAGCCGTTCTGGGCGGGCTTTGCATAAAGGTGCATCCCTGCCTCTTCTCTTGCCTGGGAGAGACCACACCTGGGAGTCGTGTCCCTGGAGAATCAATCCTGGAGCAGTGCTGATGGATCCTCTTAAGGGAGGACAGACAGCTGGCAGTGAATTCCAGCTGGATGGCTTCCTGAACCGCCCCGGCACGCCCGGAAAGCATCCCAGAACAGCCACATTACTCCAGCACAGGCTGATGAAATCTCTTGATTTCTCTCCCTGGGAAATCTCACCTCCTGCAGCGCTCTCGCATCCTCCCCCTCTCCTTCCTCCTGCTCATCCTGAGTCCCTTTCATGTCATGTCTTTGATCTTTACTAGGGAGGGGGAAAGGCATTAGAGGGCAGAAGAAGACCACCCTTAAAACCTAACACCCAAAGAACACAATTTCTGTGGTGTCATCAAGGTGTGCTCCAGGTCAGGGCCCTGCCATGGCCAGTCCAGCAGCTCTCCAGTTCTCTCAGCTCTCCAGTTCATGATCTTTTCTTAGCACAAGCAGGGGACACTCATGCAGGCACAGCTTTCAGAAAATGTTTTAGTAATGCTGTTTGAGACTGAAGGCGTCTGAACACAGAGGGATTGAAGCTGGGCAGTCTGTTTTTGGGTTGCACATAAGCTGGTGACAAGGGAAGCAGTTGGAAATGGCTGATTCCACATACTGGGGACTCAAGTCACCAATGCAAGGTATGCTCAAACTCTGTCTTCAGGCACTACGGCCATGCTTGCACACGTGTGTACATGTATAACACCATGTGCATTCATTTTCCCACACTGATCAATGCTAATCATTGTTTTTCCAAGCAGAATCTCCTGTGTTTGTTTTCTTCCCACATATTTAATTTTAAAGGCTCTGCTCCTACAGCTGGTGATAAATAACCAACAAGAATTTGTTGTGACTGTTCTGAAAAGTTGTTTTAAATTGCCCTCTATGGATCTCTATGTGGGCATTTTTTTCCTTTGATCTCAGAAACATTCAGGAAAAGGGAAATAGGAAAAATAATGTCTGTATGCCTTTGCTGGGCTATGCTGACCTTGTGTAAGAGTTCTGGGCAGGCTTAAGAGGTCTGGGAAGGGACCGTGGTGTGTGTGACAACAACAGGCAGTAACTTAGAAAGGGGCTGTCTGGAGCAGTGGCTTGGGTGCACCTTTTTAGGCAGCCCTGTTGTTGGATGGTTCCAAGTAAACTGCTCAGCACGTGCCTGTCAATAATTCCCCAGGTGGAAGGGGCTGGGGAAGAGCCTGAGCCTGAGCTGGACTCAGAAGCAATTTGTGCAACCTCTCGAACACTGTGGAACATGTGTCATTCTTGTCTTGCATCACTGCTCTCTGCTCTTATTGCCTGGAGTTTCTGTTGCACCCTGGCTCTGTGAGATATGAATTGGTGTTACTTTCTGTTCCTAATAGTTTTTCAGTCAGCTGTACAGATTTTCACGAAGAGCAAACATCAAAAGCCTCAAAAGCAAACACCTAGTAGTGATGTGAATCCTGGGGTGCCCCTAGCCTGCCCCTTCTGAAATATTTAAGGAGTAGCTTGATGTCTTATCTTTAGATTTTATTGTGCTTCACCTTAGAGGAATAAAATGGTTGGGAGGTGGCCAGAAAATTTCCTCTGAAAAACTGGGAGAAATTTCATAGAATCATGGATTATCTTGAATTAGAAGGGACCCACAAGGATCATCAAGTCCAGTCCCTGGCCCTGCACAGACATCCCAACAATCCCACCCTGTGCACCCCTGAGAGCGTTGTGCAAACGCTCCTGGAGCTCTGGCAGCCTTGAGGCTGTGCCCATTCCCTGGGGAGCCTGTTCCAGTGGCTTAGTGGCTTTTTTAGTAGCTTTCACTTAGTGGTTTTTCCTGCAGCATGTGTTCTCTGGATTGCAGGGTCAAGGCCCCAGCAGCTGCAGAGCCTGGGAATGTTCAGCCAGGTGTAGCTGACACTTTTCTTTCTCCTTTTCTTTGAATGCAGCATCTGAAGAGGAGGTCCAGGATGTCCACGAACACTCAGTTTAATAAAACACTGGCCTGTTTGCTCGCTGGGAGCTGGACACAGATGTTCACGGAGCTGCTCACATCTGGCTCTGCCCAGCCCTGCCCCACCGAGACACGGACTGCCAAGAGCAACGGGACACTCGTGGTCTCCTGACACGTCCCCACGCCCCGAGGTCACACAGACACAGAGCCCTGCTCTCCGGCCGTCTCCGCTGAAGGCACGGGCAGCCTGTCGTCATCCCGTGGCGTCGCTCCGAGCCGGGCAGGGCTCCCAGGGAGAGCTCACCGAGTGAGTGCAAGCTGCTATTTTGGCATGTTCATGCCACAGAAGGTTTTGCTAAACACTGCAAAAATAAACAAGCCTTCGAGACCAAAAGCTGCAGAAATTACTTTCTGTGGCCTGGTAGCTCCTGACTTCATTTCCTCACTTAGGTCAAAAGCCAGACTTCTTCAATTAACTTTTCCATGCTTATTTCAGACACAGGAACAAGCTATTCTCCATCTCACCGCTCACAGGGCTGCCCTGCAAGGTGCTGCTTCTGACTTCAGTGGAAACCAAGAGCTCTCACCACTTTTGGTCACCTCAGTGTCCCTCAGCTGACGCCGTCTCGGCCACTGGCTGTGTTTGCCAGCAGCAGGAGAGGGGAAGACACAGGGACGTCAGCATTTCTGGGAAGGAGCTGGGTCAGACTCTTTCCATTGCAAAGAATCCACCCTCTCATCTGGCAGTGTGAACAAGTCTCTCACTCACCCTCTAACTCCTCCACCTACCCTCAAATAGCTGTCATGGCCAACCCTGCTAAGAGCATATTTCAAACATATCTCAGATGTTCCCATCACTGAAGTTATGGAAAATCGTGGAGTTCACGTGGCTCCTGCTTCTCTCCTTCCTCTCATTGCCCCAAGACACAGCAAAAATTCCCAGCAGAAGCCTCTATAATAAATGCAGAGCAGAGCCCTATCCAGCCTTAACTTCATATTTCTGAGACTCCTGAAATGATCCTTCAAAAGGATTTTTCTGTCTTTTCCAACATTTTGATGATTTAGGGAGAAAACCTGAGAAATCATCAGGCTCTGGTTTATTACTCCCCCCCCATTTATGGGTATTTTGGGGTTTTCTGAATGTCACTAGTTCTTATTTCCTACATCTCATAATTTGCAGACATTCAAGCAAAATAAAACCTGCCAAATTCAAAATACATAGCACCCATGCAGCTTTCAAACAGCAAAGAATTCCTGTCGAGTTCATTGCCCTAAATGATCAGTCAGGCCAAAGAATCAGCCAGATTCCCACGTGAAGTGCACATTTCTATGGCACCAAGTGCTTCCAAGCACAGGGAAGCATTGGTGAGGATACAACACTGGAGCTGCAGATAACTCCTGACAGTTGAAACTTGATGTAGGGACAGACTTTCCCATCTGCTCAGTAAAGCTTCCCGTGTCTTCCTTTGAAGCAGCAGCTTCTCAAGAGAGTGCTCTGGTGATGCAGTCCCAGTTCAGGATAATCCTCTGCCTTCCTTTGTTGGTGGGAAAGCTTTTTACGGGGTTTGCTGCCCTTAATCCTCGAAAAAGGCATCTTTGTCCCAGCTGCTAATCAGTCCCTGACAGTCAAGTGATCAGCCTGTAGCACTATTTTAAACCCAACATTATTCCCTTGTAGTGCTCATTCCTTGTCTCCTGTGACCAGGCCCCTGTGGGACCTTTCAGTCTAGGGAAGAGCTGAATTTCTTTCATCAAAGAACACAGCAGAATTACATTCAGACCTTTCCAGGCTCTCGCTTGTCCTACAGTGCAAGCAGAAGACACAAGCTCAGGTGTTTTCTCCTGTGCAGGAAAGTCAGTCTTAAACTAGAGGGAAAATCCAGGAGCAGATCTGGATTCACCCCAATTCGGCTTCTTGTGCTCCTGGTCTGTGGCTTGTCTGAACCAGCTCCTCATGTCCTTGACCATCCTGGAGGGCTCAGAGTCAGGGTGCTCCCACTGCTTTCTTTAGGAGTCAGGAAGGCAGAGAGCCCCCAGGGATGCATTTCACTGCTCAGAGGAACAAGTGCAGCTCTAACGTCCTCTCTTTCCCTCCTTATCCCTAACAAAAGAGGAGATTCCTGAATTTTCGAGCCACAAGCTTCCTTGGGAAAGTGGTCAGCACTCGTGCACCCTCTGCACTCCCCACTGCAGTATTACCAGGCTGCCAGGGCAACGCCTGCTTCCAAGTGTCTCCCTTTCCTGACCTTATGCTGCTGCTCCTTTTCACGTAGAAAGTGCTGGAGTGCAGGTCTGCCTCAGTGGCAGCTCAGGGGGACGAGAGGGAGGAACTCTCTGGGAAGGTGGGTTTGAAAGATCCTCCTCAGTAGATGGATGACTATCCTTGGCTGCCTGGAAGGGAAGAAGCAGTAGCTGAGAAAATAGGGAATGGTTCCTCATAATTCCTTTACCTCTGGCTTCTGGGTGATGCTTTTGAGTGCTCAGTGCCTGTGGGCTCCACCATGGAATCTCTGCAGCATCCCTGCAATGACCCAGAGTTCATTTTCCTTCCTTGCATCCAAAGTCACAGCCGAAAACTGATGGAAGCCAGAGCATCCCAAGCTCTCTCTATCCAAGCTGAAGGCCCAGCCCTTCCCCAGGGCCCCCTTTCCCCGGAGCTCCCACCCCCTGAACTGGGCATGTGGTCAGGCTGGCTGGGTATCTCCCCTCCTGCACAAATCCTTCAGATCCTTCGGAAATGTGAATACTGGTTCGTTTTGTTGTTGCTTTTTGTTTCGTTTGTTTTTTTGCTGAGTCTGTCCTGGCTCTCGGGGCTTGGGAATAAATTACGACCCAGGAAAAAAAAACAAAACACCACACACAGGAAAAAAAAAAAAAAAAGGAAGAATACGTTTTATATATATGCAAAACTGTGTATTTATGTCCGATAAACACAAAGATGTGTGAATATGCTGATGTGCTCAGAAATATATTTATTTACTAATATATTTATCCATGTACCGGTCTGCTGCCTGCGTTTGTTCTTTGTGCGCGGGGCTGCGCTGGCGGAGGAGCCCCGCGGGGAGGGACCCCCGGCCCAGCCCGGCCCTTCCCGGCCGCGACAGAGCCCCCGCCCCGCTCGCGCCCGGGGCGGATCCAGGGGCGGGGCGGACCCAGGGCCGGGGCGGGCCCGTTCCCTTTCCCGTTCCCGTTCCCGGGGCGGGCCCGGGGCCGCGGCGCAGTCGCAGAGCAGGGCCGGGGCAGCGATGGCCGCGATCTCGCTGGAGACCGTACCCAAGGACTTGCGGCACCTGCGCGCCTGCCTGCTCTGCTCGCTCGTCAAGGTGGGACCGGGAAGGGGACAGGGACGGGCGCCGGCACAGGGACTGCTCCCCGCCGGCCCCGGGCCTTCCGCCGCCCGGCTGAAGCCTTGCAGCCCCTACCCGGGCCCTTCTCCCCGGCACCGGCCCTTCCCGCCCCTTCCCATCCCGGCCCCGGCACTCCCTGCCCCGGCCCCCCCACCTCGGCCCGGGCCTCCCCGCTCCGGTCCCGGCCCTTCCCTGCGCCAGCTCTTCTCCCTTTGGGCCCCGGCCCGAGCCTTCCTGCTCTTCCCAGTCCTTTCCCCGCCCGTTCTGGCCCTCCCTGTCCCGGCACTTCCCGGCCCAGGCCCCCCTCTCCGCCCTGGACCTTCCGGCTCTTTCCCTCGCCTGGTCTGTCCCTCCAACCCCTGCCACGGCCCTTTCCCCCCGGGCCTCTCTCCCTCCCCTGCCTCCCGCAGCCTCTGGGCGCTTCCCGTCCGCCCCGGCCCTGGCCCTGAACGGTCCTTCCCGAGGTTCCCTCTCTCCCATCCCTCGGCCATTCCCTCCCTTTTCCCGGCCCTGCGGCCACCCGGCTCCCGGCTGGTCCGGGCCCCTGACACCCGTGTCCCCTTAGACCATCGACCAGTTCGAGTATGATGGCTGTGACAACTGCGAGACGTACCTGCAGATGAAGGGAAACCGCGAGATGGTCTATGACTGCACCAGCTCCTCCTTCGACGGGTGAGTGGGGCCTGGGCCTGGCCGCGGTCCCCCAGGAGCGTGGGGACACCAAAGTGGCACAGTGGGGTCACCCAGCCGGGAGACGTCCCCTCAGTGCCATCCCTCCCGCAGGATCATCGCCATGATGAGCCCTGAGGACAGCTGGGTCTCCAAGTGGCAGCGGATCAGTGAGTAATTTGGGAGCTGGAGATCCCTTCTCTGCAAACGCTCCTTGGGGGCAGTGCGAGCTGCCGGTCGGGCTGTGGAAGGGGTTCTGCCCCTCAATGAGGGGACATATGCACAGGTTGAGGAATCCCACCTGGCTGCTCCACATGGGGTAACTCTGGGTTTTCTTTCCCGCAGGTACCTTCAAGCCAGGTGTCTATGCAGTGTCCGTGACCGGCCGCCTGCCCCAAGGTACCTGTGTGATGGAGTCAGGGTTTGGGGCTCTGTGAACACTGCACAGGGAACATGCCATGTGGGTGATGGGATCAGCCAGGTGTGATGGGATCAGCAAAGGTGACTGCGAGGAGGTGCTGGACTGGAGAGGGAGTTTCAGGGTTCAGCACTGTACCTGTCAGAAGTTTATATTGAAAACTGCTGGCTAAAACCTGGCTATCAGAGGGATAAACTGGGATTAAAGAGTGATTCTGGAAAGTGAGCACATGCCAAACCATTCAGCTCCAGGAAAACATGGAGTTTTGTTCATAGAAAAGGGTTTTGCGGGATGGGGTGCTGTTGTGGCAGTCCCAGTGAGCACACTCCTCCTCCTGCACGAAGGGCTCATGCCATGGTGGATTTGTGTGTTTACAAATGGACTGGAGGGCACAGAGGATTTGCCTTATCTCTGGAATGCAGAAAGGGCATCATCCATCCAGCTGAGTTCCTGCCCAGTATGTAGCCCCAGAGCAGACTCCTAACCTAGGAGTGAATCCCAAACCCCTGGAGTGAAAGCTGTGCCTGTGTCTGGAATCCCAGGTTCCTTGTTTCTGACTGAGCTCTGCATTGGGAAGGAGCTGGAAACATCATGAGGCCAGAAGCTGAGGCCGCCTGGCACAGCCCAGGCATATCTGGAATACCCAGGGTTAGGGTTTAAGTGGGATATCAGGAAAAAGTTCTTCCCCCAGAGGGTGCTGGGCACTGCCCAGGCTCCCCAGGGAATGGGCACGGCCCCGAGGCTGCCAGAGCTCCAGGAGCGTTTGGACAGCACTGCCAGGGATGCCCAGGGTGGGGTTGTTGGGGTGTCTGTGCAGGGCCAGGACTTGGACTCCATGATCCTTGTGTGTCCCTCCCTTCCAACTCAAGATATTCCATGATTCTGTGAAACGAAGATGATTGTCCAGTTTTACATGACAGAACCACCAGGTGTTCCCAGGGCTCCTCATCCCAGGAGAAGACTAAAATGTGTTTGTCTCCCTGCTGCAGGGATCGTACGAGAGCTGAAGAGCCGTGGCGTGGCCTACAAGTCTCGGGACACGGCCATAAAAACCTGAAGGGCTCTTGTGCTGCCTGGAGATCCCAGTGCTGTGTGGAAGAGGCAGTGGGCACTGCTCCGAAACCTCTCAGCTTTATCCTGTGGGGAAGTGGGGCTGGACTCGGAGTGTGCAGGCTCAGCTCCCCTCGCTCGGTACCTCCAGACTCCGCCACACCACAGACATTTATCTGAGCCTTGCCAGGGGGGAGGGTGTGAGTAGGGCTGGGAAAGGGTGTTTAATCGTGATGCCCAAGTCTTTTTATGGTTGGTGTGGGAAAGAGGGGATTTGGGAAATAGCTGTGTAAATAGTTCAATAAACCCCACTGCCTGCTCAGGGCTGGGTCCAGCTGTCACTGGTTTCACCACTGCAGGGTGCTGAGGTGGGGGGGGCTCACACTCACCCCCCTGCCTGTGCCAGACTGTTTGGAGCCTGCGATTGTCACTGCTTGTGCCATGGGCCACATTCCTGCCTCGAGAGGGAGATCCTGCCCTGCCTGTGCTGGTTGTCCTTCCCTGTGGGAAACCTGCAGCTCCCAGCTGGATGGAGCAGATATGGTGATGGCCAGTGTTTCCTTTGGAGGTGGTTACGTGGAGGTCACGGAGCCCTGGGCCTGCAGGTCTTATACGAGGGATGTGGTAGCAGGATGGACCTTCCAGGACCTTCCACTGGCTGTTGCTGGGCTCCAGGGCAGGCAGAGCAGGACGGGCCCACTGCTGGCGTGGTTGGGAGGCAGCACCAGGCCCTGCGCACAGGAAGGGTGGACAAGCAGGGGTGGAAACACCCATGCAGCCTCCTGTTTCTGGGGATCTGACTGTTAAAAGTGTCAGCTCAGTGTCTGTAACACTTGAACTCCTGAGGGATTCAGCCTGCTTAGCTGATGGCTCTTGCTGGAGTTGTTTTGTTGCAGTTCAGCAGCAGCCACCAGTCACAAAGGGCCGAGTCCTCCATCGGTAGCTCTGTGAAATAACCTTTTTTTTCCCCTGAGATAATCCTGGAGCTGGAAAGCTCAATTTTTGTTTTCTTGAGACAAACAGTGAAAATCACTACAGCCTGAACATTGCAGTTGGTCTGGGATGAGAGCAACTGCAGCACAGGGAATTCAGGACTGGCTGGGGAGTGACACTGCCAGGACGGCAGAGGTGATGCCCTCTCCGCACTGCTCTGGTTTGTAGAACTAGTCACAAGAAATGAGTCCCAGGTGCCCCAGGTCAGACAGAGCATGGCCTCCTGTGGAGATTCGGAGCAGATGTGTGGTGGGACAAGCCTGGAGCACAGCGGGGCTGGAGGGGAAGGTGCCTTAAGCCACGTTTTGCTTGGGCCCTTGCAGATGTGGTGCTGAAGTAATGAGTGTTTGCTCAGTGCAGACCAGGGCCAAGTCAAGTCCTTGCTGGGCTCTGAGCTCCAGAAAACATCTCCAGGTGCAGATGACCTTTTGTGGGAAGAGATGAGGGCACGTCGGCCCCTGGTCTGGGGGTTGGACCCTCCTCTTGGGAAGACACAGCAGCAGGTTCAGTTCTGCCGTCAAAAGGGGGAATTGACCGTGACTTTCACACATCCCTGGTGAAATCAAAGCCCTCGAGCTGCCTGGTGAGTCATCCTTCAGGCTTCCTGGGTTGCAGTATGGGCAGGAGATGGACCTTGGGAGCTCCCAGTAGGCCAGGCCTGTGGGACAGAAGTGTGACTGTCCCAGCAGCCCAGGGCCTGTCTCTGCAGGATGCTCAGGTTCAGGCATTCTGGGCACGGACCTCTGGGCTCTGGAGGGCAATTTTGGCCCAGCTGTGCCATGAGGGGCACAGGGTGACCTGGCATCCCCCCAGATGCATTTATCCCCAGTGGAATGGTCTGGGAAAGCTGCAGCCAGGGCTGTCTGGGCAGCCTGACACGTTCAGGATGGAAGGGAACAAGGAGGATGAGGGGGGTGGCTCTTTCTCCAGCTGGCTGGAGATTGGTTTTGGGGAGCAAGGGTTTGGCTCCAGCCGGGCTGGGAGGATGTAGGATTGACAGATGCGCCCCCCTACCGTGCCCAGCCCGGGGAGCCTCACGCTGGCAGTGCCACGGGGTGGCAGCACGGCCTTGTGCTGGGGAACTGCTGGAGACCGACTGAGCCACAAGCTCCATTTCCTGCTGTTTCACAGCACCTTTCAGTCCCGACTGCCTTCCCTTGGCTGCAGGGAATGGCCATGCTGGAGCTGCTCCAAGGCTGGAGCCACATCAGGACCCCGGACCCTTGTCCCCTGGCCCCGTGATGCAGAGGAGGTGACAAGAGGGCTCTGCACAGGACCCTGAGCAGGACGGGCTTGTTTGGCTGGGGTTCCTGTGGGGCTGAGGCTCCGTGGTTCTCATCTCCCTTCCTGGGAAGTTGCACCGCTCAAGGCTGGGAACTTTGCTTAGGAAATTGTCCCCAGGGAGCAGTGTGCACTGTCACTGTGCCTCTCGGGGAAACTGAGGGGCTGTGGAAACCCTGCAGAGACCTCACCCCTTGCTGGAAGCCCAAGTGCTCCAGGATTTGTAGGGTTAAGACTGGCAGGAGCTGCAGTGCAGGTGCAAAGGAGCCACCCCAGCGAGGAAAATGGGGCGAACGTGGTGGTCCTTGAGAGCTGCACCTCCTGTGCCTGCAGCGCTTCCAGGAACGTGGTGCCTCTCACCAGGCCGACCCCGAGCCCGTTCCCTGCGAGCTCCCTCGCATCCCACATCGCGCAGCCCCGGTGATCCACTGCTCCCGCAAGGCTCCCACGAGGAGCCTTCCAGTGAGACTCCAGCCCCGGAGCTGCCTGGGGTTTGCACAGCAAAAAGCAAACGATGCGGAGCTTTATTCGCCGCAAAAAGTAGGGCAGGGAGCTCTCACGTTGAAGAAACTGGAGAAAAAATGTGCGGCGGCAGCCGGAGCGGGAATCGGGAGAGAAAAGCGGCAACGGGCTGGGAGCTGAGATGTGAGTCAGGACGGCTCCTCCCCCTGCACCAAATGACGCTCAAATATTTCAACCAGGCCCGAAAATGCTGCAGGTTTGGCATCCCTGGCAGCCTGGCAGCTCCGGGCGGCGGGGCCAGGGCAGCCCCGGCAGGAAACACGAGCCAGTGGATTTTCGTGCGGGTTTTGAGAACCGATACCCCGGCTCTCCCTGCGGACGAGAAAAGTGACTTTCCAAACCGCAGAGCACTCGGTGCTTCTGCAGAGGCAGCTGCCGGGAAATGCCTGTCCCCACCTGCGCGGGGCCCCTCCGGCGCTGCCCGGGGACGGGGACCTGCCCACACCCGGGCCAGAGCGGCCTCTGGCCTCCCACCTGGGCCACCCAGGCTTCAGGTGAAGGGGGGCTTGGATGAGAGCCACTGGACCGTGCCCAGGGGGCCGAGGCAGGGTGACCCCCGCATTGTGCCCCCGGGGCTGCTCTGTGCCTGCTGTGGTACACTGAGGTGGTGCCCGGGCTGGCAGCAGCATCACGGAATCATGGCATGGTTTGGGCTGGAAGGGACTTTAAAGACCATCTTGTTCCCTACCTTGCCATGGGCAGGGACACCTTCCACTGTCCCAGGTTGCTCCAAGCCCCGTCCAGCCTGGCCTTGGACACTGCCAGGGATCCAGGGGCAGCCACGGCTTCTTTGGGCACCCTGTGCCAGGGCCTGCCCACCCTCACAGGGAACAATTCCTTCCCAGTATCCCACCTGACCCTGCCCTCTGGCACTGGGAAGCCATTCCCTGTGTCCTGTCACCCCAGGCCGTTGTACATTGTCTCTCTCCATCTTTCCTGTAATTTCCCTTCAGGTACTGGAAGGCCACAATTAGGTCACCCCAAAGCTTCTCTTTTCCATGCTGAACAATCCCAATTCTCTCAGCTTTTCCTGATAGGAGAGGTTCTCCCACTCTCTGAGAATCATTCCTGCTTCACCCTAAATCCACTTTCACCTGCTTCACTGGCTCCCAGTGCGGACTTGGACTTTCCCAGGTGCCTTTTGGCCACCCTGTGTGCCTGGGGGGAACTGGTTACCTCAGGGATGTGGAAACCCTTGGGGATAGGTGGTAGGGGTGGGGAAAAAGCCCCAAACAAACCCCAGCTTAAGACTGTTTTCCTTGGAAACTGGCTGAGGAGACCTTGGCAGGTGGAGGTGATGGGGAAGATGAGCTGGGTTGTCCTGGTACCTGGAGGGAAATGCTGCTGTAGTGAGGATGGCAAAGCCCGAGGCGTGCCAGGAATGGGTGCCCCATCCTGCCTGTCACCTCCGTGTCAGGGCACATGGGCAGAAGCCACCGAGGCCCCTGTGTCTGATGTGGTGGGGAGAGGAGGGGCCCAGGGCCAGATCTGAGCAGCAGCAGGATGGAGGCAGTTTTGGGGAGGGGGGGAGGGGCAAACTACGAGAGCTCTCAAAGCATGGCAGGAACGGGGCCCAGCTGCCACATGCCCATCCCAGGGGAACCCTGGTGCAGTGGGATGGAGGCAGCTGGGCAAGGAACTGGGATGTGCTCCCTGCTGAGGGGATCTGTGAGGAAAACAGGGAGCTCTGATGCATGATGGGTCCTCTGGGTGTTTTCCCCTCAGGAACCGCAGTGGAAGGAGGAGGCTCTGCTTTGTGAAGGGGAGAGGCTGCTGGGTTCCTGACAGAGGCCTGCAAAGGGCACCTGCAAGTGGAACATCCATCCATTGTGAGCTCAGGGATGTCTGCAAAGAGCCCTAAACTGCTTCATGGTGGATACCTCCAAACCCATGGGTGTGCCCACAGAATTGGAGTTCTGGAGTCTGCTGGGGGGTCTCCTCTAGACTGAGAGCTCTCACCTCCCTGGTCTGCTCCATCATGGGAAGGGAGATGCCAAGGGTTGGGTGGGGCAGAGTGGAGTCTCAGCTCAGTAGTGGAGGTGGCTGAGGGCACTGAGGACACGTTTCCTGAGGGCGCATGGCAAAGTGAGACCACAGATGAAGTCCAAGGAGGGATTTGAGAACCTGATGGTATCTCCCCATCCCCAGACCTCCTGCTGCATCCCAGGTGGCATTTGTCCTTCCCTTCTCCTGGCCAGCTGCATGTCACCCAGGCTGAGGCTGGTGCTGGGCTGGAAGGAGCTTTTCCCCTCCGAGGGAATGGTCCTTCTGCATGGGCAGTTGCAGAAGAGCCACTGAGTGCCCAAACAGAGCCCTGGGACTTGTGTTGGGAGAGGACATTGCACTTCTGGTCCCCAAACAGCCCAGGTGTGTGGTACAGGGCAACACACTCCAGTGGCTGCAGGATCTGTCCCCTGGGCCAGGCTGGGGCTTTGGGACTGCACAGCTGGCCTGGAAAGGTGCTGGAAAGGTGCCATCAATGCCAGCTTGGGGGAGATGCTTCCTGGCAGCCCTGAGTGCCTGTCCCCCTCCTCCGTGTCTCTGGCCCTCAGAGATGCTCAGCTCTTCCTGCCCCTTGTCCTGCAGGGTCAAGGTCGAGGGAGAGCAGGGTCTGTCACCACAGAGCTCAGCCCTGCACCTCCTGAGCCCATCCTGCCCTGGGAAATCCACAGCCCAGCCTGGTGCTTCTCATCCCTCCTTCCCCGTACCCCTGCTGGGCTCTGTCCCGGAGCATCCTCCATCCCAGGAAGAGGGGGAAAACAGGAGTCACCCATCTGTGCAGCACCGGGTGCCGTGGGGGTCCCTCCACAGCCCCCGGGCCCTGGGGTCCCCTTCCCCCACCTGCGTGGCCGGTGGCAGCAGGTGCCACGGAAAGTGCCGGAGCAGCCACGGCCCGGCCCAACCGCCCCGCGCCCGCCACTGGCGCAGCCGGGCTGCGATTTTGTCTATATTTGGGCAAATCCAGCGCCGTGTCCCCTGCCCGCCCGCGTCACTTCGCCTTTTTGAGGTTTCCCTTCGCGCTCTCATTTGCCTCCCGCCGCCGCCTCCTCGCCCGGCAGTTTCTGGTTGAGTCACTTTTAACGGCCTCGCTCCTGCCTGGCCTCCGCGGCACGGCCGGGCACGGTCAGGGGCCGCGGGCGCTCGGGGGGCTCCCCCCGAACACCCCGCTCGGGCCACCTCCCGTGCCCGGCGGTGAAACGGGGCTCGGCCCACGCAGGTGCCGCAGTCCCTCTGCTGGGTGCAGAGGTGGCCTCTCGGCCGTGCCACAGGTGCTGCAGTTCTCCCTCGAAGGTTTGCCATGACGGTGGCAGACAATGCTCTTCCCATCCAAAAAGCTCTCAGCGGTGGTGCTTGGCACTCCTGATTTTTTGGTGCTGCAGACGTCCCTAGCACCTGCTCTCCTGGAGTATCCCCGCTCAGAGCCCTCTGTCCCGAGGGCCTTTGAGGAGGTCCTCCCTTGCCCTGTAAAGCAGAGAGAGCTGTGCCCTCCGTGCCTCTGTCCCGTGTTCTCAGAGGGATGCGGAACTTTGGGAACGCTGTCATTAGGCTTCAGCGCTAGCAGTGGCCTGACTGAGACACTGTGGCTGCTTTGGGGCCTGGCCAGGAGATGCTACAGCTTGGCTGTGGATCCAGTGGCTCGCCCAGCCACTTTCCCACTGGCCCCAGGGCAGTGGAGGTGGCTCAGGGAGGGTTTGTGTGAGGCCATCCTGTTCCTTCTTCTCCTCCTCCTCTTCCTCCACAAGTGCCGGCTGGATGGGAGCCACGGGGTGCTGGATGTGGGAATCACTGAGCGTGGCGGGGCAGCTGCTGTCCGCAGCTCCGAGCGGGGTTCGCAGGCCAGGCTGAGGCGCCGGCAGGAGCTCGTCTCCTCCAGCCCTGGGGCCGAGGGCAGCACTTCCCCTGCCGGCAGCGAGCGCCGCAACCGCAGGCGAGGAGGGGAAGTTGCTGCAGGGCCGATAAGAAATATCAGCGCTTTCGCAGCGCCTCGGCTGCACGGCCCGACAAGGGCCCTTCCCCCTGCCGAGCGCTGGGCCCGGCCGCGCCGCGGCCCCAGCCCCGGCTGCGCTGCCCTGCGCTCCCCGATACCGGCAGAGTTACTGGAAAAGGAGCAGCCCTGCGGGCGGAGGGGACGCCGGTGCTGCAGGCCGGCAGCGAGGCACCCGTGGTGCTCCATGCACAGGAAATCTTGGGGGGCACGGCAGTGTCTGAGCTGTATCCGGGTGCCCCGAGGCGAGGGCAGGGCAGAGTGGGGGAGCGGTGCCTCTGGGGGACCGGGTTCGGGGTTTGTCCCGGGGAGCTGCACCCTGGGAAGCAGCACCTGGAGTCCATCAGCAAGCCCCGGGAGATGCCGAGCAGGTGGGCAGGGCGTGGAGAGGGGCCTCGGGAAAGCTGGGGACCGGATATTCTCATGAGGTTCCCGGGGGAGGAAATGCAGCTGTTTCAGCCTCCCCCGACCCCAAAAAGCTCCTGGAGCTCCTTCAGATGGACACGAGTGCAGCAGGACCAAACGATCCAGAGCCAAGGGCTGGGGTAGGAATTCCTGCAGCCTGGTTTGCCAGCCAGTAAAATTAACCAATGGCTGGGGAACGTGGTAAGTTCATCATCAGATGGAGACATTCAGAGACCTCGTCAGAGCCCAAGGAACCAGATATGCTGATTTCCTCCTTTCTGAGACCAGTGCAGGCAGAAGGAAACCAGCTCAGGACCCAAAATGTCATATCCCCCATCCGTGCTGGGCTGGGGAAAGAGGAAGCGTCGCCTCCCCCCACTTCTCTGCTGGGAAGGCGCCTGTGGCCCCCCTGCGTGGCCCCTCAGCAGCACGGGCAGGTGCTGGGCAGGGCTCTGCTGGGGACCCTGTTTTGGGAAGGCACAGCTCCCTCCCCGCTGCCATTCTGCACATCCCGGCTCTGGCCACGTGCTTCACTCTCCCCTGATATCTCGTCCTTGGGTGCAATCTCCCCCAGCCGCCTCTGTTGGGAAATATCTTCATCCTGCTTTGCCCCATGGTCAGCCTCAAACGGAGGTTTCCTCACTGGGCCTGACTTCTCACCCTGTCCCCTCCTCCCAGCCTGCAGTATTTACCAGGGACCAGTTTGTCATCAGCCAGGAACATGGCCGTGACCCTGGGGCACGGGGGAAAGTCCCTCAGCAGCACGTCTGGGGCCAAGTCTCTCTCTGGTTGCCCCACAAAAGGCTCCTTTCTCTGCTGTAAGAGCGTGGTTACCTGTACCCTGTGCAACTTTCACCCCTTGTGATGGCACCCACCACTGCTGGGGACTGTCCCCTGGCACTGAGGTGGCTGATGGCACTGGGGGATGTCTCCAGGATGCTCTCTGGGTTGGCAACAATCTGCTCTCAGGCACAGGGTGGGATTGTTGTGGTGTCCTGTGCAGGGCCAGGAGCTGGATTTGATGATCTTTGTGGGTCCCTTCCAAATGAGGATATTCTGTGGTTCACACCAAAAATGATATTTACACATTTTGGGTCCCCAGGAGGGCCAGTCTGGGAGGCACCTGAAGTCCCCTGGCATCAGGAGGCCACCCCATGGACCCAGCCTGCACGTGGTGGCCTCTGCCATGGATGAGTGGCTGCTTACCACAGGCCCCTGGCGAGGCAGAGCGATGCTCCTGGGCTCAGAGCTGCCAAAAGGGCCCTGTGGAGACATCACCAACAGCACTCACATTCCTTGTTGAATTTCTCTCCAGCACAGGGAACAGTGTCCCCAGCCCCGTGACCATAAGGGATGGAGATGGGCACAGGGCCAGGGAAGGGTGGGAGACAGGGCAGCCCTTGGCAGGCCAAGGCACTGGGCTGCTGGGCTGGTGGATGGGGCTCACTCCAGCCAGTTCTGTTTGGTTTCTTCCACTGAAACTTCCACCAGCTCAGCCTTGGTTTGGAAAGGGCTTCCCAACCAATTCCCTCTCTCCTAAAGCCTCTTTTACCTGCTGCCATCAGCACATGTGCAGCTCAAGTCAAATCACTTCTGCCTGTGCTGCTGCTCGGTTATTTTTGGCTTTGCTCTCCCCCTGCCTCCTGCAAACCTCACCAGTACTGTTTTTTATACGTTTCCGTCCATATTATCAATGTTGAGAGTGAATAGCATTGGCCTAAAATGGAGCCTTTTGCAGAGGCACATGAAAACCAGTGCAGGGACATCACACGGCCCCATTTACGGTCACTTTCAGGGATTTAGTTTGTAGGTTTTGGTCTAGTTTAGTGGTGGGCTTCCCCTGGCACTAGGACAGGGTGGTGCTGGCCGAGCAAAATCCTCCTGCTCTGTGTCCCAGCACCGTCCTGGTGCTGTCACCGGGGCCATTGTGACCTGGATGTGCCAACCTCCAAACCCAGCTTTCGGTTTTCTTCCCAGGGCCTCACATCCCTGTTGGTCGCTACAGCTGCCCGGGCCGGGGGAAGTTTGGTGTTGCAGAGCCCTGAGGAGTGAGAGGCTCCAGGAAGCCTCTTGCACAATGCGTTTCCTAAAGCACAGGTTTAGGGCTGTGACTTGCTGGCACCTGTGTCCCCACTGCTTCACCCCCCGTGACCAGGCAGCCCCTGAGTCCTGCAGCCCCCGCCATGGGCTGCTGGACCCTCCGTGGGCAGGAACTGCTCCCATGCAGGTCCCACCACCAGGATGGGGCGAGGGGCCGTGGTGCAGCTGAGCAGCCGTGGGAGGTGGATTCAGTTACTGTCACCCTGTGCAAACACCTTTTTTTTCCTTTCGTTCTTTCTTTCTTTCTTCTTTTTTTTTTTTTTTTTCCTGCACAAACATGTTTGTTGCTGTCAGCAACAAAGCCCAGGAGAGCGTAACCGGCTGGTGCTTCCTGCCCCGGTGCTAGGCCGGCTGCGGTCGGGCTGCGGGGCGGCGGTGGGTGGGACCGGCACCGTTATCTGCTCCGCAGCGACGGCTCTTCCTGTGGTCGGGCCACGTGGGCAGGATGGGGTTAAAAGCAGCCCCGCGCCCCGCAGGGGCCCATTGCTCCCCGGCCAGCACCCCATGCAGCACCCCAGGACACCGGCACCAGCACCCAGCACGGGCCACCAGCACCTGGCTTGGGCCACCAGCACCTGGCACTCACCGCCATGCCCGGTGTGGGCCACCGGCACCTGGCGTGGGTCACCCACACACAGCGTGGGCCACCGGCACCCAGCGAAGGCCACCCGTGCCCCGACCCGGTAACGGGGGGACCCATCGAGGCACCATGCGGTGCTGGAGGAGCAGCACGGGGTGCCCAGGGGCGCTGGCAGCTGTGGCTCTGGTGCCAGCGCGAGGGGGGCAGTGGGTGCTGGGGGCCGATGACAGGTAAGGGGGCCCTGCCCACGAGGGGGGCACAGTGGGGCGGCACGGGAGGAGGTGCCGTGCTGGCGGGCGGGCGGAGGCGGGAAGTGCCCAAAGCAGAAGTGACACCCAGGGGGTTTTTGGTGGCAGCCGGGACGGGACCGGGTGGACATGGAGGCTGCTGTGGCAGGTGAGGCTCTTGGGGCTGGGTGGTCTCAATCACGGGGACCTGTAGGTGACCCCAAAGGGCTGTGGGGGCGTCCAAAGGATCTCCGTGTGTCTGGGAGATGGGGCGAGGGGGGCTCAAGGGGAGCGCCAGGACATGGAGCTCCTGTGGCCTCGGGGCAGGGGGATGGGGCAAAGGGGACTTCAGCAAAGGAGGGGGGAATAAGGAGGGTGCCCATGAGGACATTTCAAGAGGGACCCACTGCCACAGGATCTCCACCATGGGGACAAAGGCAATGCAAGGGGTCCCCGTCACGTGGATGGCGTCTGCCCTGGGCTCACCACCACGGGGACAAGGCAAAGGAGCCCTTAGTGGCCAGGGTGCCATCTCGGTGGGGTCCCCTCATGGGGACATGGCACGGCGGGCTCTCTGTGATGCAGATGGGATTTGAAGGACAAAGATGGAGTTTGAGGTGGGATCTCACCCTTGGGGTCCAGACATGGGGGTCCTCTGAGACCGGGATGGGGTCTGAAGGGCAGCGATGGAGTTCAAGGTAGAATCTCCCATGTGGGGACAAGGCAAGGGGTCCTTCGGGAATGGGATGGGGTGTGAGGTGGAGGTGTCCCCATGGGGTCAAAGGAAATGCACCCTCTGTGCCCAGGATGAGGTTTGAGAGGGGGTGATGGGGTTTGGGGTGATGGGGTTTGGGATGGGGTCCCTACCAACAGGGACCAGGCATTTGGGTTCTCTGTGACCCAGATGGGGTCTGGGGTGGAATCCCTCCTTGAGGGACAAGTGAAAGCTTATTCCTGTGACCAGGATGGGGTCTGATGTGGGGTCCTTCCTTTGGGAATGAGTCAAAACTGTCCCTTATGACCAGGATGAGGTATTGAGTGGCCTCCCTGCCTTGGGGGAAAAGTGAGGATGTCCCCTGTGCCCAGGACAGGGCTGGAGGTGGGACAGTGGGGTATGAGGTAGGGTCTCACCGATGGGGACAAGGTGAGGATGTCCCCTGTGCTCAGGGTGGGGGTTTTGGGGAGACAAGGGAGCGCAAGGCAGGATCCCCCCCGTGGGATAAGGATGTCCCCCATGCTTGGCGTGGCTCCCAGGAGGTGACACTGCCAGAGAGTCTCTGTCCTGGGGCCAGACCAGACCTGCCGTTCACGTCCCCGGCCACACCAGGGCCACGGCGGGGCCACGTGGGGCGCGGCAGTGGCCCCGCGCGGGGGAAGGAGCTGCACGCCGGAGGAGAGCGGCCGCCGACAGCGACTGAGAGACAGTGCAGTCACCCATAAAGTAGAAAGCACTACTAAACAGCACTGCAGGGTGTAGTGTTTCCTACTTTATGGATGAGTGTACTGTGGGCTACGGAGAAGAGAGCACGGAGAGCGCCAGGACCCGCAAGCCCGTCGGGAGCCACGCGCAGGCTGAGAGCGGCCGACGGCCCTGCCTGGCTCACAGCACCCACCCAGAGCTCCACCACCCTCCCTGGGGACGCTCTGCTTGTCCCCACATGTCCCCCCAGCACCTGGGATGGCCACGTGGGCGGGAAGGGTCGCCGGCCCAGTGTCCCATGAGTGCCACTGGAGGGACCCATCCCGCTGGAGCGAGCCTCGCACTGGGAGGCCAGGTAGGCAGCAGAGCCTCCAACGCACATTTTTCCCCCCATCTTCATTTTCCACGTGGTGAAGCCCTGGGAAGAGCTGGGCAGTGGTGGCCACGTGCAGCGGGGGAGGCAGAGTGGGGTTCCTGGTGATTGCTGGGTTCAGCGGGGTGAGGGACTGCTAAATAAAACGCTTTTGGTATCGACTTGTGGATTTTTTTATTCAGTTCCTGGGAAATGCAGAACTGGGGAAGAGCTCCTTGCCATGCCCAGGGCCACGTGCAGTGGGGTCATCCCAGATTCGGAGCCTTCGGGAGCCTTGGGGACACTCCGGGTGGGGGTGGTGGCCAGCAAACCTCAGCCCATTGACACAGGACTGTGCCCTTCAGTCCCTCGGGGGTCACCAGCAAAGCTGCTGTGTCCCGTGGCAGCCTCGGCCATGGTCACAAGGGCACGTGAAGCCAAAAAATCCTCCTACAATCCCAGTCTCCCTCCCGCCACACACCCCTGGCCTGTGTTTACTGGGGGTCTAAAACCAACCCAGCTTCCACAGAGGATGTTTGGTTCTTGTTCCCAAATGTCAGCTCCCAAAACCCCTTCAGGCATCTTCCCTTTGTCTCTGACTCCCCACGTCCTGCCTGTGGGAAAGATCATCTAAAAACAGTAGAAAAAAAATATTAAAAATATTTTTTGTTTTCTTTTTTGAGCCCAAATGTCGGTGGAAAGTTTTTACATTTTGTAAAACTTCTAGTGCTGATCTCAGGATCGTTTGGGGGGGCTTAATGAGTTTGTGGTATTTTTCTTCCACTGGGCTGTCCAGAAAGGACTGGGGTGTTTTACTTCTCCTTGCTGTCCCAGCTTTCCCACGTTCCCTGGCTTTGTGGCTGTTCAAAGGGGATGTGGAAGGAAAAAAAATCAAATCAAAACTGTCGTCATGGTCACAAGGAGACAAGTTTTTAAACAGTAAAAATGAAAAAGGGCTAAAAAAAACCCCAAGCAGCCACTGCGGGCTGCCCTGAGCAGCTTTCGGTTTGTGAGACCCAGGAGGGAAAAGCAAGTTCACATTTTTAACGTGCAAAAGCTTTGAAAATTCACCTCCTAATAATGTGTATTCAAGTATTAGGAAGGATAAGTATCCAAGTTTCATGACCAAGGACTATTGTGGTTACAGCTACTCCTCAGTGATCACTGCTGGGAGAGATGGTTGGAAAGGTGGTTCTTGCTGAGAGCAGCAAAACAGAAACTGCTACTTTTTTCCTGTTTTTTAAAATAAAACCCTCCATTTTTTCAAGTCCTCCCTCCATCCTGAAGGCATTTTAGAGGTTCCTGCAAGGAAACGTGTCCTGTCCCTGCTGGGGTGAGCTCCCAGTCTCTGTAGGACCTCGCTGTGCTTATCCGTTCCCTGGTTGATGCCACACAGGCCGGGTGGTCCCCAGGCCCTGCTGCTCTGCTGATCCAAAAATGCTCCGGGGAGGGCATGGTTTGGGGCTGAGACCCCTCTGGGGGCTGTGGGGGCTGTGGGTGTCCATCCTAGCACTCTCAGGGTGGCTCTGGAAGGGCTGTAGGGACTGACAGAGCCCAGCCAGCCTCTCGCCAGGCTCTCCCGCACAGCCCCAGTGCCTGAACTGGTGTTACCACGCCACGCCACGCCACGCCACGCCACGCCACGCCACGCCAGGCAGTCTGGGGCTACCATGGCTGGGGCTCACCGTGACCCCTGGCAGGGCCAGCCCAGCACATTCCTTTTCTAGGCTGTTTCTAACAGGGGTTGTGTCCCAGTGCCGCTGCAGAGCGTGGAGCCATTCCCTGCCAGTGCCCATGTGCTGCCGGGGATGGCAGGATCAGCGGGAAGGGTGGCTGCGGGCAATGTGGTCATGTGCATCTCCTCCTTGGAGCTGCTCCAGGACACACCAGACCTCAGGCTCAGGAGGTGGGAATGGCAGCTGGAGGCTCTGCTGGCAGAGCAGGTGCCCACTCGTGTCACTGCACATCCCTGCAGCCACCAGTGACGCTCGTGCACAGAGACAGGAGGGATCATGTGCTGGAGCCATTCCCAGGGAACTGCTGGAAGGAGGGTGGGAATGGCTTGGCACCCACCAATCCCACCTCAGCCTGGAGGTGCCCCTGAGTGCTGACACACGTCACTGTCCCCACACCCTGGGGACCTCCCTCAGGGCTGCCTTGGCCCCACGCACTCATTCTTGTGCTTCTTTCTCAGCTGAAACTACAGCAGAGCTCCCACTGCCCACTCCAGTCCCTGCTGGAATCCCCAGGGCCGGGGGAGGACCTCAGGAGGACTCATCAGGTGCTAACCAGACTTAATTACCTGTAGGACCTGCAGGTGCTGGGCCAGGAGCATCAGTGAGGCTCAGCCCTGGTTCTTCAGGCCTTGGCTGAGCTTCTGTGTAGGAATAAAGCTCTGTGGGGTCTGATCTCCTCAGCAGTCCCTGGATCATCACTGTAAGAATCTTGTCTCCAGCCACTTGTGCTGGCTGGAGCCCAGACCAACCAGCTTCTCTCTGGCCCTGCACCTGGCTGGACCCACCTTTGCTGGAGCCTTATCTGTAGTGCCAGCTCTGTCTCCTCCTGAGCCTGGCTGAGGTCCCTGTCCTGGTTCATCTGATCTTGTCTGGGGCTGCCAAGGGACCCCATTACCACTGTCCTGCCCAGAAGCTCTGGGATGGCTCCCTGGGGTTTGAGGACACTGTGTGTTCTGGATCACACCTGGGTTCCCATTTGCTGCCCACTGGAGCAGCCCTATCCTTGCTGCTCCCTGATGGAGAGGACAGGGAGCACCATGCACTGGATCCCTGTCCCTGCACCACCAGGCACAGGCCTGGCTCCCTGGAGACCTTTGGAGAGCAGTGGGAACTGCTGGAGGGCTCTCCTGGGATCCTTTGTCATCTCCCCACCTTTGATCTGTTGATCTTGAGCTCTCCAATGTCATTGTTTCTCATAATTTTCTCTACGTCATCACCTCCTTTCCCTGAGCCTGTGGTTTCTCCTGTCCTGGAAGAGTTTCAAGGATCTTTCAAGGTCTCCTCTGCAGGGAGCACAGCCCCTGGTAGATCCCTGGGTGACCTGGAGGACCAAGGGGATCTGTAGCACCCCATCCCCGTAGCCCTCATGAGAACTTAGTGACTTGCAGCTCAGGGAGCTCTTGAGCCACCGAGTCTTCAACAGCCCAGATGAATTTTTCCTTTCTCCTTTTTAAGGAGACTTAGTAATACTTTAAGGACTTATCCAGCTGTAGGCTGGCCAAGGTGTGAAAGATCATCTCCAGCTTCCTAAGCTTGGGGCCCCAGGAGACATCCTCTCCCCAGGAATGGTGTGGGGGTGTGGACACCCCGTCCTTCACCTCACCTGACCGGGGCTTTCACTGAAGGCTGTGGGCGATCCAGATGTGAGCCTGGGGGATCCCTGGCCCCTCTTTCTCCAGGGCAGCAGGTCCTAGCAGTGCCATGGAGCCAGGTGGGTCTGGCACAGATGAGTGGGACAAGGGCAAAGACAGCAGTAGCAGCAGGTCCCAGATGAGCCACGCAGAGCCTGTGAGCAGCACAGGGCAGCAGAGGCACAAACCAGGCCGGGGTTCTGAGAAGGCTGAGCAGCCACACGCGATCTTATCAGGGCGCTTTTCTCCTCCCACTGCTGCTGCCTCCTTCTAATGAAACCTGCTTGTTCTGTCTCCACAGGGGGCTGAGCAGTGCCTGGGCATTCTTCCACACCGGTTCAGCACCTGCACAGCCTGCCTGGCACTTGCCAGGGGGAGCAGTCGTGGGCAGGAACTGAGGGGATCTGAGCAGCGGGACATGGTGGGATCTCTCCTGACCCGTTCCTGCAGCAGAAGGAGTCACGTAAGCTGGTGCTTTGAAGGTGCGTGAGTACCAGAACACACAGGAAGGTGGGATCAATTTTCTGGAATCTTCCCTTTGGTCTGTTGGCTGCATTTTCTGCTCATTGCAAGCTTGGGGCTTCCCCCCACCACACGCAAACACCCCTTAGGAATGGGCTCAGAGATCTGGGATTCAGGTGGGATGGCAGAGTCCTGCACCCTGTGAGAGGTGACTCGTAGCCACACCCAGAGGTGAGAGAGACTCTGCCAGACCCAGTGATAACTCCCCACACACAGGACCCATCCTGGTGGGTCTTACACCCACGGCAGTCAGCAGTGAATTTACTGTCTTGATGGTGACTTGCCTGTGCTGCCTGGGCTCAGGCAGAGGTGACACACAGGTGATGGCATTGGGTTCAAGAGGTGACACATCTGCACATCTGGATGGGCTGGAGAAGCTGCTCAAAGGAGGTGCCAACAAAGTGGTGTCTGACAGGGGCACTAAAGACTCCCACAGTACCTCCCCTGGAGCAGGTGGCCCAGGCAGCTTCTCCTGGGAGCAGCACGTGTGAGATGCCACATGCCACCCCCACGCCGCAGCAGGGAGGCACCAGCAGTGGGACTGAGAGCTATTGCCACGCACAAGGGCGTGGGGAGGCAGGACCTGTCCCAGCTGCTCGGGGGTTTGGGGATCATCAAGCGCTCTTGGGTTTGGGATCAGCAAACCTTGCTCTGCAGTGGGTCAAGCACTGAGTGGGGCTGGGGAGCAGGGCCAGACAGATGTCCCCCAGGGTGGCCCAGTGGCTTTTCCCTGAGCATCACTAACACTGTGCAGCCTGATGTATGGGTGTGATCTTCATCAAAGACACAGCACGGCAGGGAGGAGGCAGAGAGAGACAGAGCACGCTGCTCCGTGTGCTCAGGGATGGCAGTGCCCGCTTGGCTGTGGCGTTACGCTGCGAGCTCCTGTCGCCAAGGATCATATCAGCCACCCCCTCCCTCCCTGCTCGCACCACCCTCTGCCTCTTGTCCCGGGAGTGCTGCAGCCGGGGCCCAGCCCTTGTCAGAAGAGGGTTGTTTCCAGCACGGTGTGTCAGGGAGGTACCGAGGTTTAGCTCCCATGGAAGAAAAGGTGTGCGAGCATGCCTGGGACAGAACCAGGCATCCTGGGGCAGAGCTGAGCGTCCCCAGGGCAAAGTCGAGCATGCCTGGGGCAGAGATGGGCATCCTTGCAGCAAATCAGGCATCCTGGGGCAGAGCTGAGCATTCTTGAGGCAGAGCTGAGCATCCCTGGGGCAGACCCAGGTATCCCTGCGATGGAATCGGGCGTCCCTGGGGCAGAGCTCAGCATCCCTGGGGCACAGCTGGGTATCCTGGGGCCAGAGTCGGGTATCCGGAGCCAGAGCTGAGCAGCCCTAGGGCAGAGCCGAGCAGGGGGCTCGGGTCGGTGCTGTCCCCAAACCCGCATCCCGGCGGCGTGCGGAGCTCCGAGGCTCCCCGGCCCCGGGTGCGGGGGGGATGCGGTGCGAGGGGATGCGCGATGAGCGCGGCCGCCCCCCCTCTGCCGCCGCCTCATCAATAGGCACCAGACCCCGTTCCCGCAGCGTTGCCGTGGAAACCGGCGCAGCCGCCGCCATTGGCGGCCCGGGGCGCGGCGCGGCCCCCCCGGGGTGCCCGGCCTGGCTCCGTATTGATGACTCGGCAGCGGCTGCGCCGGGGGCTGCCCGGGGCCGCGGTGAGGGGCTGGCAGCTCCCCCGGCCCCTCCGCTACGTCATGGGGCCGGGGGCGGCGGGGGGCTGAGGGCGGCGGAGCAGCCTCCGCACGGGGAGCCGCGGATCCGGGCGGGGACGGAGCCATTCCCGGTGCGGGACGGAGCCAGCCCCGGTGCGGGGATGCTGCTGCTGCGGCCGCCCCCGGCCCCGGCCCCGCCGCGGAGGAGCGCGGCCCGGGCTGCTCCTGCCGCCGCTCTGATGCCTTCGGCTTTCCCGTGCCGGCTCCCGACGCCCCGGGCAGCCCTGGCCGGTGCGGAGTGAGCCCAGCCCTGCCCCAGCCATGCAGGAGCCGGAGCGCGGCGCGCCCAGCGCGGCCCCGGGGCAGAGCGGTGCCCCCGCCGCCTCCGCCCGCCCGGACCTGGACACGCGTGAAGGCGCGGGGGGTGACACGGCCGGCTGCCAGCTGTCCCCGGGGTCGCAGCAGGACGGAGCAGCCCAGCCCCAGGAAGAGCCCTCGGGAACCCCCCGCATCCCCCCGCCGGACCCTCAGCGGGTTCACTCCGCACCGGAGCTCGTCAGGCCGCTGCGAGCCATGGACCGGACAGACAGACACCCCCAGGTAAGGCGGGGATCGGGGTGTTTGCTCATTCTGGGGGAGAGGGGGGCGATGTTACCTCGGTACGAGACGATCACGGGGAATTGGGAGCGCGGGGCTGCGGCTGAGCCACCCACAAACCCGTCCCCAAGGGGCTGGGACCTGCCACAGCCGCCACGCACCCGCGCGGGAGCAGGGAGCCTTCGCTGCCCTTCAGCAGGGATTTCCAGCTGCCTCTGCCCCGGACGACGCTGGAGCTGGTGCGGAGTCTTGCCGGAGCCCTGACGGGGCCAGCGCTGGGCAGAGCCCACCTGGAGCAGACACAGCCCTGCACCAGCCAAGGCTGAGCCATCCCTGCGGCATCTCCCCGCTCCGGCAGCATCAATGGCTCTGCAGGTAGTGGCAGGGACATGATTCACTGCCACCCCCTCCCAGAGCATCCCTTCTCCTCTCTGGGGAGCCCTGGGGGGCTTGGGGCACCTCCACTGCAGGAGGAACTAGCCCCTGCAGGCAGCACCCGGGCACCTCGGGGCAGTGCAGTGCCCGTCCCCTGCAGCATCTCCCTAAAAGCAGCCCAAAAGGCTCCCTCAGGGTCTCAACGCCTTGATCTAGGTCACAAAAGTTTATCAGCTGTCCTGTTCAGGACAGTTTGCCACCCTTTCCCATGGGGAACATCAGCCATCTTCCTGGGGTCTCCTGGGATCTGGGGAAGCCCTGTGGTGCCTTTAAAATAGGGGAGAAATCGACTCTTGGCCTTTTCTTCTTGAGCACGGCAGAGAAGAGCTGACCAGTGCTGGTCGGGGTTTAGGAGGGGGGTTTGAGCAAGGCTGTGCCGTGCTGCTGAGCCCAGCTGGAGAGCAGCCTGGAGCAGCCTGCGGAGAAACGGCGCCCCTGGAAACCCACCGAGGGAGAACATGACTTCACTCCAGCACAGTTCATTAAGGGTCTGCTCTGAAGGGCTGTTTATCGTGATGCTTAGGGAAAGACCACATTGAACTTTGGTCTGACTCTGACGCCAGCCCTGGCTGTGGCAGAAGCACCACAGTCAAAATAGGGGGCAGCAGAATGGGATGGATTTCTGCTCCCACCCCTCTTCTGTATCCCAGGAGTCCAGTGGGTTGTGCCAGACTTAGTGTCTTCAGAGAATCCTGGAATGGTTTGGATTGGAAGGGACCTTACAGACCATCTCATTCCAGCCCCTGCCGTGGGCAGGGACACCTTCCACTAGACCAGGTTGCCCCAAGCCCTGTCCAGCCTGGCCTTGGACACTTCCCTTTGGGAGAGCTGGCTGGCAAGGGAGGGAGTAGGTGCTGTGTCCTGGTGGGAGCCCAGGTGGGAAGGCTGGGATGGGAAGGAGGGCAGGTGGCTGGTTCAGAGGGGTGTTTGTGGGTGCTCCAGCAGCTGAACTGCACCTGTGGGGTGGGAGCTGCGCACCAGCTCTTGCTGATCCCTGCAGCGGGTCCCCCCCCCATTGGTCTCTATGGAGGTGACTGCTGAGCACCTGCCATCCAGTTTGTCCTGGTCCTTGGGCTGCACTGAATGATCTCCTGCGATCCTGGAGGCTCCTGGCTTGGTGGGAGCCTTCCCACTACCATGGGGTTGTGGCAGCACCATGGTGGTACCATCATAGCACCAGTGTACTGGAGCAGCACTGTGGTGGTGCTGGTGGTGCTGTGATGTGCTCTGGTGCCAGTGACGGTGCTCTGCTGCATCATGGCAGTGCCACAGTGGCACCGTGATGTCATTGGGGTGGTGCTGGTGGTACCATGGCAGTACCATCCTTAACATGGATCTTGATCTCCAGAAAGGTTACCGTATGTTTTCCTGGAAAAAAATAATCCAGCAGTTTCTCCTGGAACCTAGTGGCTTTAGGGATGTGAAAGGCTTCCAATTCAGCCCCAGGAGGGAGCTCAATGCTGCTGTCCCCAGCAGAGCAAGTGCTGCTGCTGCTGGGCTGTGGAGTGACATCCTCCAGCCTGGGGACAAGGTGCTGTGTTAGGGCTGGGGCCAAGACAGGTTTGCACAGCTCCCCTCCAAAGCTTGGCTGCTCCTGGCCAGGCTGGGACACACCCTGTGTGTCCTGCTGCTGGAGCCGGGCTTCCTTTAGGACTTTTGTCCTTGGGATGTCAGAGCTGCATTTTGTGAACAGGACAGCTGCCTCCAGGGAGTCCTCTCCTGGTGTGGGGAAGAGCCTCCTGAGGGCTCATCACTGACAGAGTTGATTAAAGACGTTGATTTTATGATGAAGCTCTTGCTGTGTGTCCCAGCCTCTGCCACCGCTGCTCAGCCATTCCCTCGAGGACAGACTGGACATTAAGCCTGTCTGTAGTTCAGCCTAATCTTGGCGTTCTTGCCTGGGTCTCTCCTAAGTGCAGAGTGGAGAGTTGTTGCCCTTCTCCCATCTGAGAGCTGGCAGGAACTCTGGAGTTAGGGAGGTGGGCGTCCCACCTGGACCCTCCCATCCAGCCCCTGCCCCCAGAAGGCCCCAGAGCTGGAAGAGGCTGATCATGTCCTGACCAGGCAAGTGTTGAGGATCTCCAAGAGCTGGGATCCCACCAGAGGAATGTTCTCCATAGCCTGGTGGGAATTTTCCTTGTTGAGACTTGTGGCCACATCTCTCCATCCATTTGTCTCGTGTCCCTACCTCCTGCAAGGCACTGCAGGCTTTCCCAGCTCCAGAGCAATGTGTCCCACCATGGCCCCACCGGATAATGCTGTCTGGGGGTGATCACAAGTGTATCCTTCCTCCTGGGCCTTTGGAATTGCTCTGGTCCTGCTTCTCAAAATTTCTGTAGGGACATGAGATGTAAGAAATTACTTTCCTGCTGAGAATCTCCAGGCACTGCAGGCGTAGGATCCCAATCCAAATAATGAATATCAGAGAAGGAGAAAAATGCTGTCTGTGTAGGAAGAATGGGGTTAAAGTGGCACAGATACAGTCTGGATGGAAACTGGAAAGTTCCCAGAATGCTGTCAGATGGATTTTAGAGCACTTCCCACAAGAGTTCAGTTGCCTGCATCTCCTAGGGGATGCTGCTCCAGCGGGATCTGCTTTGGCCCTGGAAAACTCAGGGTGGTTTGGGAGTGGGTTGCCAAAGGGAAGGCTCCCTCCGGGTGCCCTGCATTGGACAAGGGGAGGGGATCAAGGTCGTTCACTTTCTGCATGTTCCCTGCATCCTTCCCTGCCAGGATTACTCATCTCCCCAAGCTCCCCAGATCACTCATGGAAGGGATGAGCTCAGCAGCTGACCATTCCCTATTCCCATCCCAGAACCACACAGGCAAGGGGCACAGTTAGGGTGCTCTGAGCTGGTTCTCGTGACGCCTTCCCAATCACAGGAGGTTGCTTTGGATTTGAACTTCCTAAAATCCAAGCCTCGGCTTCTCTTGAGGTCATGTGGAGCTGAGAATATTCAATAAATCCATAAACCCAACTGAAAATGTTTAAATCAAGGAGCCCTGCAGTGAGTAGGAATTTAAATAGCCCCCAAAAAAACCTGTTGGTCCCAGTGGGGCTTAATAACACAAAACAGAGACACAGAAAGAATTATAAAATGCTGGTAAATGTCCTTCATGTCAAGTGCTCAGGCCAAGCTGCATTCAGTGATAAGCTCAGTGTCTTTTGCAGGAATTTGTGGTCTTTCAAGAGCTTCAAATTTTCCATTGGCAAAGCTGGAAAACTGTTCATTTAGTGTCTGAGGGTGTGTAGAGCTGCACCCTTGACTGGGAAGGGTAGGTCAGCAGAATGAAAGATGGCAGTAGGACAAGGAGACCTTGGGCAATGGAGCCCGTTCTTGCCATTTCCTGCAATCCCAATTAGAAGATTGTATTCCATCAAAATCGGAGTAAATTAATTTTCCTTGGCTTGGCAGTGCTCAGCCTCACGCAAATGCCTCAGTGCTGTTTGCTGCAGCACTGTGGATGCACGGCCACCTCAGGCAGCTGCCTGCCAGGAAGAGCCAGTGCCTCTCTGTAGGAATGAATGGAAAACAAGGCGAAGTGAGACTAGGAAGGGGAAGGCAATGTTCATTTTAGCTCTTTTTCTAATTAAGCTCATGCTCTCTGTGCAAAGACATGTCCAAGTGGCTTGGCCAGGACACTTGTGTGGGACGTGGAGGGTGAGGGACACCAAGCAGTGCCTCCTCACTGTGTCCTTGGCTCCTCTGGGCTGGTGGAGACAAACCAGCTTTGGGATAGGGCTGTCACACCCTGTTGCTGTTGGCCATTGCCACACCACGATCTTTCACCTCAGCAGCCTTCTCGTTTCACCCTCTGCATTTTGGAGGGGACTCACCAATGTTTTTCTCGTGCCCTCTGGCTCTAGTCCTCCTCCTTACGGGAATAACATGAAGAGAAATGGCACATGCAGTGCTGGCAGCCTTGCTGCCCCCTCCTGCTGTGAGTGTGGGTGTTCTGCATCCCAGACACCTGCCCAGAGTTCTGGGAAAACACCCTCTGGAGCATCAGCTGCTGCTGCTCTTGCCATTCATGTTTCTGTAGAATCATTAAGGCTGGAAAAGACTTCCAAGGTCATCGAGTCCAACCTTGACATCAACCTCTGGCTCTGTGGTGGGTGCAAGCAGATAATTTTCTCCCCTCCATCTCTTGTTAAAGCTGTTGGAGATTTCGGGCTTCTCAGACCAGCACAAAATCCTATAAATACCCCAAGTGAGTTCCTGCTTTACCAAAATGAGCAAGAACACTGATCCCAACCTAGAATCACAAAATCCCAGACTGGTTTGGGTTGAAGAGACCTTAAAGCCCACCCAGTGCCACCCCTGCCATGGGCAGGGACACCTCCCACTGTCCCAGGCTGCTCCAAGCCCCAGTGTCCAGCCTGGCCTTGGGCACTGCCAGGGATCCAGGGGCAGCCACAGCTGCTCTGGGCACCCTGTGCCAGGGGCTCCCCACCCTCCCAGGGAACAATTCCTTCCTATCTAATCATGCTATAGCCTGGGCAACTCGAGCAGGTTCTTAGCCAATGTGACCCAAAAGAAAAGGTGCTCTTGGCCCCTGGGAAGCTGTCAGTGATTTGGAAAACAGGAGGAAGCGGGTGAGAACTGCAGTGCAGATTTCTGGGCAAAAACTGACTTGTACATACCAAAGCTGCCCCTCAGCTCCCTGATGTACTCTGCTAGGGGGAAGAGCAAATATGCCTCTTCAGAGCTGAACATGGTGAGGAATCGAGTGTTTCCACTTAATCAAAGCACACCTGTGATCATGGATGTTGCTGCTGAGGCTCTGTGGTGAGAAGGAGAGTTGGTGTTGACTTTGCAAGTCATGATCCTCAGAGGGCTGTGGCTCTTTTGTATGAGCAGGGGATTTACTGAGCTGCAGCTCAGTGGCTTTCCAGGGTGAAGGCAGAAGTCTCATGCCTTTCTTGGGAGTGTTTCTTTGGATTAGAGTTTCTGTTACAAGAAAGATGAGATATCAGAGAACAATCATCCCTACTCCAGCCATCAAATACCAAACCTGGAAAGAACTAAATTTTATCATTCTTCACCAGGGGTTTGGGGGTTTTTTGCATGCTTACAAAATAGAATTATCTGACATGTGGCATCCAAAAAGAGTCCAGATGCTCCACAAAGACCTCAGGGTGGTCTGGGCCCGAGCCTGCAGTGCTGGGAGCTGCAGACTGACCTCTGCTTAGAGCTAAGCAACAGAAAGCTCCAAAAATGTCTTATAGTAAGCCAGTACCCATGTTTTAGCTCAAATGATTTGCAATGTGCATGAGTACACAGCAGCAGAGGTTGCGAAGTCTTTCTGTGTTTGCACTGAAGTTTTTCACACATTGCTTCCCACATCTTCTACATTTTGCATTTTTTTTTCTAGTGGAAATACCGTTGCATGAGCTACTTCTCTGCAGATTCAATGATTTGTTCAGCAGCACCCAGAAAATTCTGCAGTGGGGAAAAAAGACAGCTTAGCTGTCTTGGCTTCAGCATGTTACAACCAGGTTTTATAGTGCACAGCCTGTCTTCCACACAGCTGGGCAGTGAAACAGCAATACCCCCTGAGTGCAGGGGGGATGGAGCACAGTCCTTCTTTACCAGGAGTGGAGCTTGGCCAAATCTTTCTGAAAGCTGATAAGAGACAAGGGAGACACTTGTACACCAGCATTCAAAGGGTAGTTGGTAGAACAGGCTTTGCACCTGCTTTTCACCCTACAAAATGCAGATATCTTTGTCACGAGGTGTGCAGGGGGCAGAGACCCTGCAGGGGACACGGGGGTGGCCGGGGGTCACACAGTGGCCCCAGGGCAGGAGGGTGATGTTCCTGTACTTGAGGAGTGTTGCGCAACCCGGGGCTGCTGCAGGTTATCTGATGGATCAGCTGCAGTTTGTGGCCGCACACATCCTGGGATTGCAAAACACTTTGTGCTTAACACGGAGAGAGTTGGGTCACAGCTGGGGAAAGCCTGTCCAGGGCCACACAGACCTTGTCATGCCTCTGCTCCAGGCAGGTCATGGCCAGCTGGAAGCAGGGACACGTCTCCCTGGAGAGCAGGGCCAGGAGCAAACTGGCCAAACAACTGGTGGTACCAGCACTGTTCAGCACCATGAGAACCTGCACCCTGAGCAGCACCTTTCCCCTACCAGAGTCCCCCATGGCTTCTCCAAACCCTCCATTCCTCACAACTCCCTGCCCTGTTTTCTGTCTGATGGTGAGGGATGACGAATCACATGTGCAGCACCTCAGGAGCATTTCAGAGCCACCTTCCCAGCAGCTGTGAGGTATTTCAGTGTCATTTTCTCTCATCTCCTTGCAAATCCTCCTGTCTTTTGGATTTGCTGTTAAAGGTGAGGAATTGTGCCGCATTGCACCCTGGACCCAGCTGCAGCCTTGGATTTTGGAGAGCTGATCCTCTGCCTTGGGAGTTTATTTTCCACTCACATTCCTCCCTGTCTCGGTTTTGCAGGAACATTAATTTCTCCCTGGTTGGGAGGCTGGAGAAGCTGAGCTCATCAAAGGACAGTGAGCCAGGGCCATCAGGGCTACTGAGCTGATTATTCTCCTCCTGGAATAGCTGGGTTTGTGTTCCTGGGATTCATAATGGGGCTTCCACAGAGGGTTTAAAGATAGAGAGGACCTGGTTTTGCAAGACTCCAATTTTAGCTGCATCTCATTTTAAACAGCCAGTGAGGAGCATATGAAGAGCTGGCAGCGGTCAGAGGGTGTGCAGGAGAGGATGCCTGGGGAAATGCAGAGAAACAGCAAATATATAGTGACTGCTCCCCTGAATATTCCCTCAGTATCTTTCAATTCATGGCTCCAGCACTCCTCATGCTGGAGGCAGGATCTTTGAAGTTAATAGCCTTGGATGGATTTTTTCTTCCGTGAATTTGTTACATGGAGTGATAAAAATCAGATAAATGAGGAAATCACATAAATAAGGGCAAGTAGTAGTCTGGAAGAGGGATGGGCAGCAGGGGAAAATGCTGACTGATGGAAAGGGGAGTTGGCAGCACACAGGGCTGTGGGGAAGTGCCCTAAAGGCAAGGGCACAACAGAGATGTTTGTGTCTGAAACCAGGAACGGCGCAAAATGCGGGAAGGAAGCAGGACAAGCGCAGTGGGACACACTGCCTGTCAGAGGAGTGGCAGGATAACCACAGCCTCATCCCAGGCATGTCTCTTACTGCTCCCACACCTCTGGCAGCACTGTCCTGTTCCCTGGGTGGGGATGTGCTGGCTGCTCGCTGTGCCAGCAGCGGCAGCACTGGGGCTGGCTCTGCTCACTGACCGAACAGGAGGTGAGGCTATTTTTGTCTTGCTTTTGACACACAGTGAGGGCACTGCAGAAGAGCAGCCTACGGAAAATAACTTTGTTCTGTGAGGTGGCTGATTCCCTTGAAACTGGCTGGAAGAGGAGAAAATGGATTGGCAATGACAGGCTTCATTTCCAAGTGAAGAGGATTGAGAAGTTAAGGGAACTAATTACTAAAGTCAGGTGGAACGAACAGCTAAAGGGCTTTGACATGGTGGAGGCTTGGGGACAATGATTTCAAATGAAGGAGAGGTGGTGGATTTAATATATCCAAGATAGCAGGAGAGCTGGGATAGCTTCACCTGGGAAATCACTCTGCAAGGTGTCTGCAGAGAGGGGTTGTGTTCAGAGATGGCTCCTGCAAAGCAAACCCAGCAGCTGGACCCTGGATCAGCTGCAAATGGAGAAGTCACTGCAGGGCATCTTGAAATTGTCAGTGGTTTATACACCTTCAAATTAGGTTTGTTTTCAAATCAGCCATGTGCCTGCCTGCTTCCAAAGGCCACCTGAGACCTCCTGCTCATGGGGCCACCTGGTGAATTCCTCCTCCCTGTCTGGCTCTCAGCAGGGATTTCAAAGCAAGGCAGGGTTCAGACTTTGGCTGTTCCCCAGGGCTGGCTGGGGGAGCCCTGGGCCGGTGGGCGCCAGGCCGTGCTGCGGTGCCGGCACAGCCCCAGCCGCATTGCGGAGCACGGCTGCAGGCAGTGCCTGGCTGATTTACTGTCCCCCAAAGGCCTCCTGCAAGTTTTCTGCAGGACTTTAAGGACTGTGCTGGATGCTGGCTGCTCCAGAGGGATTTTGCCTATGTGACCCATTTAGCAGCCTGGCTGGGCACCTCTCCCTGCAAAAGCCGCTGCAGCTCTCCGGTGCTTTTTGAAGCTTTCGGGTGAAAAAGCAGCAGTTTTCTGGCAGCTGCCATGCTGAGGCTTTTCTTTGTTTGCTGTTCTCAATGCATCTTGGAGAAACTTTGGGCTCTACCTGCCAAAAGAGACGACAGATGATGCTGATTCCCCTGTAACGGAGGCTTCAAAGCCATGTGCTTGCTGCTCTCCTCCCTCAGCATCCCTGCTGTTCTGCTCCTGCCTTCCTCTCATTTTAGAAACTTTCCTGTGGCAAAAGAACATGTCACTTGTGTCAATTTTTAGGTTAATATTTTAATGGCCAAGGATGCTCCTGATCTGGGGAATGCGGCTGCCTGTAGACCCTCTCTGCTGCCCCATGGTGTCAGCTCTGCCTCGGCTCATGGAAAACCTCCCTGACTGAGGGATGCATTTGGATTCCAGCTCCTGCTGACACTTCTGTATGTCTTCATCAGGATGAGTCACTTTGGGGGGAGCCTCTGTGTCCCTCCTCCCTGACGATTTCTTCCAGCTCCCCATGAAAAGCACCGTGGGAGCCCCGAGTGCAGCCAGCAGCGAGGCTGCGCCGTGCAGCGCGGGATCCTTAAGGAGCTGCAGAGCGGTTGATAAATTAAAAGCCATTTCATTATAGGAAATGAATGTTTAATGAGCGTGGGATGACGTCTAGACAGCCCTTCGGTTCCAGGCTCTCCGTGGTCTTGGAGGAGGGCTGAGCTGACGCAGCCAGCGCCGGCTCAGAGCCGATGGGAAGGTTTGGCAAAGCTTTTGCGGGCAGCGACGTCCCTGCGCGGGACAGACGTCCTGGCACAGCACGGATCTCCTGCCTCCACGTCGTCTCGTTGCTGATGTCCCATGTGCCTCTCTGGGCAAAGCCCCAAGGAGCTGTGGCCGCAGAGGGACGTGCTGGCACAGGGGAGGCTTGGCCCCGTGCCTGGCCCCAGCCTGGAGCACACAGCCACACTCTCCTGCTCCGTGGCACCTTGCCCGGGGAGGCTGCAACATCCACGGAATGGGAAAGGACACGCCAGCCTTTGCCGTGTCACGGGCGCTGGAGCTGTGACACGAAACCTGGGCTGAGCTGGGGACAGCTTGGCAGGGTGGGGGTGAGGGGTCAGGAGCCTTTGCATCCTGCCCTGATGAAATGGTTTATGGCTACAGAAATGGGGTTTCAAATGCAGAAATTTGCATGTAGGTCCCCAAAAGATCCCCATGCCATGCTGGAGGTGCTGATTGTCCCCTACTGAAACCCCATGCTGCTGATGTCAGAAGTCCTGGCTGGCTGGTGGGAGAGGCAGGAGCACATCAGCTCCTCCTTAAAAGCTCTCCTGCTCCCATCCCAGCACAGAGGCTGCTGGCTCACGGTGTTTGCCCTGTCTCAGTTCGACCACAGGCAAGAATTTTGAGGCCTCTTGGCAGTGGCAAAGAGATGGAAATAATGCCCTTTGACTTCATCCCAGGGCTGCCTGCTAGGCTCTGGGGGTGGCAGCAGGGGAGCAGCCCGAGGCGCTGTCATGCACAGCACAGGAGACGCTGGTAGGACCCCTCTCCCCATGAACCCGCCCTGCTTTGTCTCCTCTTTGTCATCTGCAGTGTCCCTTACATGGATTCCCAGGCCGAGGAAGTGCTTTGCTGTTCCTGGAGCTGGTGATGGGGGAAATGCTCCCTGGGACACCTCCACTGTCCCTGTAAAGCTGCAGGGATGGGGCCGATGCTGCAGGATCTGGTACTGGGCACAGAGCTGTGCACATGGCTCCCAGGGGAGCTTCTTGGCATCCCTGGGATGCTGCGTTCAGGGATTTCCTTTGTTCCCGGGCCTACCCTGACCATCCCTGGGAGCAGCCCTAAGTTGTTGGAGAGCAGGAGAGGGCACCCAGGTGCTGCAGTGTGATGTCCCCAGGAACAGTGGCCTGGAGTGCCTAGGAGGGGAAAAAAAACCAGAGGAAAATATATTCTTGCTTTCCCACGTGTGGGTGGCAGTACAGCCTCCTTCCATGGGGCATTTCACTCCAGCTTTCACAAACCCTGGGATTTCTGCAGGGAGGGTGGATGTCTACAAATCACTCTGCCAGAAGCCTGTCAGCTCGTGGCACGTCATATCCTGGTGTCTCTGGGGGCTGATGAGGCTGATGGGAAGGGCTGGGTGTCATCTTCTGGTTATTTTTTTGTTATTTTCAACCTCTTTCAGCTGTGTTTTCCCTCCCTGCTTTGTCAAGGCATTTCCATACAGGTGTGAGAGGTTGGGAGAGCCATGGGCATGGCACCACGCTGGGGAATTCAGTGGGAGGGGACTTCGTGGCACTGGTCTCATGCCCTATCTCTACAATGGAGATGATGGAGAAACCAGAATTGTTCAAAAGAGTCATGAGTTTTAGCCAGTCTCAGACCTCCTAGAGCTAAACTCCTGTCTGAGCTCTTGCTACCCAGAAAGCTTGGGCAGCATTCCTTTGGGAGTGAGGGATGTTTCCCCCATAGCTCTGGCTGGAAAACTGCAGGGCAGAGCTGTGCACCGGGAAGGTTACGGCCGTTCAGCGGAGACTTGCTGGGCTCTGGGATTGGGTCCTGCAGGACCTGCCTGGCTGCTGGGAAAACATGTGGCTGGATCTTCCCGAGGCGCTGCCATATGGCAGCTGTGAAGCAACAGCTCGGCTCTGAGCTTTGCTCACGCCCAGAAATCCCTGCTGGGAGCCAGCTCTGGTAGCGAGCCTGCGGCGAGCTGCTCTCGGCAGGAAGCAGCAACCACAAAACTCTATATACAGCTCCCGGCTGAGCTGCTGCTGCCGCTGCTGCTTTTGAGGTGGCAAAATGAAGTTGATGTTTGCAAAAAATCCTGCATGTCACCTTCTTCCGGAGCCAAGGCTGACACAGAGAGGAAGATCTGGGGTCTGGCTCCTGGGCACTCTCCTGGGCCAAACAGGAGTGCTAGTATGGGGAAGAGGGTGAGGAAGTCTGGTTGCCTCCAATGCCACGTGGTGCTGGAGGCCACTGGGTCCCTTAGCTGCGGGGAGCAGCACACATGTCTGGAGTGCCAGTGGTTGTGTTCTGCCTGCCTGGGTCTTGCTGGCTCTGCCCGTGTTTCACCTGAGCCAGTTTGGATGATGCCATGGCTCAGGACAACAGAAGGGTCTGGGCTTTTTCCATGGGTGGAAGTTGAAAGAATTTTTAAAGCTATGGAGATGGCAGCTGTCACCCTCAGGGTGGCCTCAAAGGCCAGTTGTCCCCCAGTGGACATGCAGCCCCTTGCCTCCTCCTGAAATCAGCCCCCACATCCCACCCTTTGCCACCAGCACCCTGGCCCTGCCAGCCCCTGGCACAGCCAGGCTGGGCTCACCGCAGGGCTGGGGCTGGTGTGAGGCTGCGGCCCCTCTGCCCCTGCCCCTGGTGAATCCCTGTGGTCCTGCAGGACCTGCAGTCCCTGCCCCAGGCAGCTGAAGCCCTGCCTTGCCTCTCCGCGCTGTTTTGCAGAGTGGGGCTGACTACGGCTTCCTCGTGAGCCAGAACACAAAGCTCCTGAGTGCGCTGGAGGACCTGCGGCACCGCTGCTCCAGCCTGGCCGAGGAGAACAGCTTGCTGGTGAGCAGGAGATGCTGTCGTGGGGAGGGAGTCCTGGACACAGAGAGCTGCTGTCTGCTGCCAACTCTAAGAGATCACAGAATCACAGAACATGCTGAGTGGGAAGGGGCCCACAAGAATCATCGAGTCCAACTGCTGGCCCTGCACAGAACCATCCCCAAGAGTCACACCATGTGCAGGACTATTGTCCAAATGTTTCTTGAACTCACAGGATCATCTGGGCAGGGCCAGAGGATGAAAGGGGTCTGGGTGCTTTGGGTCCCCTGGGTGCCTTCACACTGCAGCTGTCAGCTGGAGCCAGACCCTTCCCCGCAGTGCAGAGCAGGGCTGGGCAGGGGAGGGGAAGTCGCTCTTATTTCCTCTTTAACTGGAAAAGCAGAAACACTGATTCACTCAGCCTTGGCTCTGGGTGACAGTGCAGCACTGCCCCCTGCTCCCATGAGAGCCCAGCACCAACATCTTCCCCAGCTGCACCCCAAAGCCAAGCCAGGCTGCCACAGCCTGGGCCTTCTGCCTTCTGCCCCCTGCCCCATCCCTGGCTCCCCAGGTGGGCAGCCAGGACCCTCAGGAAAGAGAGAATATTCCCCTCCTGCATCCTCCCTGAAGAGCATCACCCCTTGCACAGCCCAGCAGTGTGGGGATGCAGCCCAGCCACGCTGGGCAAATTTGATTGCTCAGCATTTCAGATTTATATCACCCCATTCAAAACGCATATTTTAGATAATTTTCTTACACTAAAAGCATAAATTCAGCATGACCTGCACCCCAAGGGGTTAGCCCTTATCAGTCATCTGGATTTTAGTGAAGCACAAGCCTGTGCTCTCATCAAATTTGACTCTCAAAAATCAGCCTCAGCCTTCCAGCCCAGGCGCCCATGGTGCACTCCCACAGGGGGAGGGAGGGAAATAATCATGAGGATCAGTCGACCTGACGTTTCTGCTGATGTGAAAAGACGGCACAACACATCTGGGTTCGACCTTGGGAGAAGGAGCCATGGGCAAGTGGCAGCTTATTGGAATGGACAGATAACAAATAAAAGGGGATTAAGAGCGAACAGAATCAATAGGAAGAAAAAGGAAATTTGCTTTGCAAATATCATAAAGTCCTTTGTTGCCTTCTCCCGCTCATGCTTTGGTGTCAGGAGGGAAAGGACACAGATAAGCTTGCTGTGGTGGTGCAGTACAAATCCTCAGGGGTGTGTTGAGTCCTGTAATCCTGGGGAAATAAACTGGGAAGACTTTGGAAGAGAAAGCCCAGAGGGTGGGTGGCCAGGACACCGTGATGCTGGAGACATGTTGAGTCCTAGCAGAGCCTGCAACAGGGACCTTGTGGCTGGAGAGGGACCATGTGGGATGGTCTGGGGTGGGGTGAGGGCATCTCATGGGGTCCCTAGGAGAACAGACCAACAGACCAAGCCCTGGCTGGGAAACAGCCTGTGTGCCCTATGTAGGTCAGGTAGAGCCAGGGATGGTGGCTCCTGAGCAAGGGCTTCACCTCCAACTTCTCCTTCTGCTCTCCAGCGCAGGAGCTGCTTCCCCCAGACGGAGGAGAAGGTGAAGCACCTGAAGAGGAAGAACGCGGAGCTGGCGGTGATCGCCAAGCGCCTGGAGGAGAGAGCCCGGAAGCTCCAGGAGGCAAACCTCAAAGTGGTGGGTGCCGGGACCTGCTGCGGCTGGGGAGCTGGGCTGGGAGACCAGGACCTTTGGTTTTCTGCTTCCATTAAGCTAGAAAGGCCTTTCCTTTCCCTTTTTCTTAAACCTACAGCAAACATGCTTTGCACATCACAGCAGAGCAAGAATCACCAACCCCAGCCATCGCCAGCTTCTCTACTCCTCTTGGGGACCGGTTTGAGGAATTTCTTCCTGCTTGGTTTCTTACTGTAAGGTCATAGTCTAAAGTAATTAACTCAGCTTTCCTTGGGCAAGTCATGAAAATAATTCATCTGACTTCACCAAAAAGAAACAGGAAGGATTTGAATAAGAAAAGGAGTGCAGTGAAGCAAAACAGGAAGGGGTGAGAGGCATCTCTGTCCCATCCACACCTCACTCGAAATGCTGTGCAAGCCACAGGGCTTCTGCCTTCTCCAACCCAACAGCAGCTTGTTGTGAACCCTGGAGTCTGACATGGTGCAGCAGCAATGGGAGGTGGCTGTAGGGTGTGGGATCTTGGGCACACCTTCCTGAAGGAAAGCGGTGATTGTGATGGGGAATTCAAGCTGTTTAGGGTAGAAAGGAGGAAGTGAAAGCTGTGCTGGAGAGAAGGTAGGGGGATTTCCTGGCGCTGCTGCCCTCTCTGTCCCCAGGCACTGTGCCGCCCGTCTGTCACAGGATATTGGTACTTGCAGGGCAGCAGATGGACTCGTCAGACGCTATGTTAACAGAAACCATTTGACATACTCTGCAGACCCCCCAGCACCTATACAAATACTGTTTTATTTGCCCCAGTCCTCCCCGGCTGCGCTGGCCCTTGCTGGGCTCTCCTTAGCCTCTGCCTTTCCCTCTGTCTTCCACCCATCCATGCTGAAGCTCTTTCCTGTTGCCTAGAAACCCACGGAAGCTCCATTTCTCTTCTTGGTTTGGCCACCTCTATCCTTGATTCCATGCGATACTTCATCCCATGCTCATCTTTCCTGCCATTCTCCCCTCCTCTCTGCTGCCTTCTCTTGTCTTTTTTACCTCATCCTATTTTTCTCTCCTTCCCTGTCGCTGTTTTCCCCACGGATGAGTAGAGAAACGACACGAAGTCCAGGCTCAGGGATAAATGGATGATGATTTAATGATTTCTCAGAAGACTTTTATATGTTAGTTCGCAAAGTGTATTAAGTGGCATAAGGTAATTGGTTTTTGCCATCCACCCCTTAAGGGGATTGGTCAAGTTCTAAGACACCCATCTCTGAGTGTTTTTCTAGTTAGAATCATAACAATTCTTCCAAAACAACCTGCAGCTGCAAGAAGTTTACAAAACTGTAACATTGTTTTGTCTTACTTGCATGGGAAAGACGGAACTCTCACAAAATGCTGCAGAGAGCCGGAAAATCTCTCTGCTAAAGCTTTTCAGTGTCCACACTTCCCCTCCCCACTTCTGCCCTGCCTGCAGCCCCCGTGCTGGCTCTGCCTATTGAGTACCTTGTCCTTCCCACCTCTTCTTTGAGCCACTTTTCCATCCAGCCTTTCCTCTTCTACTTTTCCATAGGTCTGTCCTGCTCCTCTGTCTTTGTCTGTCCTTTGGGGCCAGGCTGCAATTTTTGACAGTGCTCCCTGTGCTGGGTGATGGGGTGGTGGTTGGTGAACACCAAGGGGTGATGGGGTGGTAGTTATCACACACGAACACACCTCGCTGCTCTCTGGTGTAGGTAACTGCTCCGGTGCCTCTGAAGGGCTCCAGCCTGGAACTGTGCAAAAAAGCATTTGCCCGCCAGCGTGCCAAGGACCTAACAGAGCAAGCCAGTGCTCTCCTGGCAAAAGACAAGCAGATTGAAGCTCTGCAGCAGGAATGCCGGGAACTGCAGGCTAAACTCTTGGCAGGAAAGGTGAGACACTTTGTGGGACATCACTCCGGGGCTGGGGACAAGTGGTGCAACGGCAGTGATGGAAACCAGGCTCCGGGAAGTGGTGTGAGGGAAATTAGTCTCAAGTGGAGGCTGAAAACAGGGCAGGGGATTTGATGTGTGAGCTGAATGGGGACACTGGGGGAGTGTGTGGCAGAGACAGTGTCCAGATCTCTCCAGCAGAGTGTGTTGGGGGATACCCTGCTTGTCCCTCCATCAGTTCATGGATCTGAGCTGCCATTTCCAGCAGTGACTAAAACTCCTTTCCTGGAAACCCCCAAGAAGCCACAGACACAGGGTGACTTTTCAAAGGGCTGAGCTGCAAGCAAGATAAGCAGGGCCTCCTTTTAAAGCATTTCTTTGAGAAGCCAACCAGCACATTCCCAAAAACCAGTCTAGATCCCAAGCCTCGAGCTGCAGCTTTCTGAGGACTCACAGCCACCACGAGACTGGTGATAATTCAGTGCCTCCTGACGTTTATGACCAAGGCTACAAGCCACCAGGCAGGGCTGGGTGTTCATGAAACCATCCCCAGTGCTGGTGTCTGCTCCTGGGCTGGTGACCTACAATTCCCCTCAGCACCAGCACAGGCCATGCCAGTATCAGTGGTGGGATAAAGCGGTAATTCAGCTCATCCCGAGATCTAGGACTGGTCAGATGTGTTGCTCCTGCAAAGCTCTTCTCTGTGAGGGCTCTGAAAGGAGCCTCTGCAGGCAGCTGGGGCTGGGTGAGATGGCTCCCACTCAAGGTGACTAAAGCAACCTGTTCTGGGCATCTCAGTTGCATCTTTTATTCCCAAACTGGATGCTTTCAGTTCGGGTCAGTTCAAATCTCCAGAGAAGCTCAGTAACACTTGGGCCCATGCTGGTTTCCCCCTGTTTTGCTAAGGCAAATATGGTCAAGTGCCACCCTACCTCCTTGTCCCCAGCTGAGCTGAACACTTGCACTTCTACCTGCCCTACTTACGTGGTATTCAGGTGACAAATACTTCCTCATTGAAAACAGCTTTATTTTTGTCCCTGTGCTCCCCATATGTTCATTTTAACTACAGGTTTGAAGGTGGATTCTCAGTCTTTCCCTAATGTAGATCTAGTCAGGATAAGAACAATGGGGTGTATTTGGTGTTTGTACAGAGCTGCCCCATTGATCCTTCCTGGCATTAAACCACAGGACAAACTTATCCAGGTCTGTCTGTGCTCTACAGTGTCAGCAAGAAGTTTCTTTCCCATTCCTTTGATTTCTCACGTCAGGACCCCACAGAAAGGGAAACAGACCCTTTCCAAAGCACTCTGATTTTTGTAGCAGAGTGTGCTGGGCAACCTGAACCTGCTAGGGACAGGAGAGTGACAGATTGCAAAGGAATGTGACAGAAGTGGGTGAGCAAGATTCATTCCTGGCCAAGGAAAAGCACACGGGTGCAGCCCTCAGGGCTGACAAATTCAGTCACTGCCTTCCTAGGGCACGGGTGACCTGGGTGACCACCCTGTCCTGGAAGGTGACCCTGTCTGTGGCACCAGAAACCGGGAGATCGATGCCTGAGCAGGGAATCCACAGAAAAGAGAGCAATACAGATCATTCTGTCTGATCTTGTTTTTCCCATTTCTCTTCCAAGCAAACCGCTCATTAAATTTTAATTTCCAGCTACTTAAAATTCCAAATTCCCCTAATCTGTCTGCAGCATGCAAAATGCATTATGCCAATGAAGGGGGTTTTATGCAGAGATATGATGTGCACGCTCAGAGTTTGTAACCAAATCAATTTTAATCTTGGGTATTTAAATCAGTAGAAATTTTTCAGTAGCTATGAAATGGATCCACTCAGTTCCCTGGCAGTAGCAGGACTCACACCCTGCACCCTGGGCTGCAAAGGCATTGGCCTTGTTTTGCAAAGCCAGGGATCTTAGGATGGAATAAAATAATTTCCTGAGATCATACTCCAGTGATCAGCTTCCAACCAAACCCTGGCTCCAGCTAAATCCAGGCTGCAATTTCTTGCAGCATGGATCCTTGGAAGTGGAAGACTGGGGGAACAGCTGCAGAGGATGGATGGGTATAATAGAAACTGAGGAGAGGACTGAGCTTTTTTTCTACTCCCTTGTTCCCCCAGGCTCCGGAGGCTGTCTGTTGGGAATAGCTGCCTTTTTTGGTGGGGGAAGGGAGATTTTATACACAGCCACAGCCAATTTTGTTTAAAGAACTACTACCCTGATAGCCTGAGCATGGGCCTGGCACAGAGGAGGCCCAGCTGCTCACTTCTTGAATCTATAATCAGTTCCCATTAATGCTGCCTCAGTTTCCCCCTCGCAGTGTGAGAGTAACCATGGTTCTCTCCACAAACTGTATTTATAAAGCACACACTATTTTTAGGGCAAATAAGAAGCGAACGGGGAAGCAGATTAAATTTGTCCTGGATACCAATTATGTCTTGAATTCTCTGGCTTAGGAGCTTTCCAGGGGAATGAACAATGTCTCCTCCAGCAGCAGATTTGTAAAGACAGGTTTTCATAACCCAATTTCGTATGTACGGACATGCAGGTATGTGTTTCTTCAGCTTCCTGAAATCTGGAAACCTTTGAAGAATCAAACCAGCTGGTGACATATTCTCCCCGGTTTTATGAGAGTCAGACTGTGCTGGTTTCCTTCAAAAGCTGCTGTGTTTGGGTTGTGAATGGATGGGAGTGACCCCTTGTGCTAAAGATAGGTGTCCACCACATATACCGTCTTGAGAGGAGAGAAATCAAGAATGTTAGGAAACCAAATATTATCCTGAGGAAGAACTGACCAAATCCCAGATGTTCTTCATTTCTGCAACCTCTCAAAGCCCGGCGCTTGCCAGCACCCACACCAAGGAGTAAAGGAAGCAGTGAGAGCTCTAACTTGGCCGGGCCATGAAATGACATTATCCTGCCACGCTCCCTGCTGGCATGTGCTGAGATGGCCCATGCTTGGTAAAGCCCTGGGCGTCATGCTGGGAGAGCTGCGGGAGCATTACAGGCTGGGTTTTATCTTCAAGAGGAATAATGTATTTGCATAAAGGATAGAAAGTGAATTTTGAGGCTTTGGAGACCTAGGAGGCAGCCATGTGTGTGTGCCACACTACCTGGGTTTTCCCAGCCTCCCCTCTTTTGGTGTTTGCATGTTAAGTGTGACCTGTCCCGCCTTTTGGAGTTTGTCAGTGCCATGGTGCCATGTTTGGTTTCCCACAGGACGACCCTCGCTGCCTGAACGTCATCGAGTTCGACCGCCTGCTGCGGGAATCGCAGCGAGAGGTGCTGCGGCTCCAGAGGCAGATCGCGCTCAAGAATTTCAAGGAGTGTCTGCGTTCCTCCAAAATGAGCTCAGGCAGTGCCATGCCCAGTGGCGTGCCCAGTGCTGCCGCACATCTGGGACCGACGAATTCCTGCCTCAAAGGTGCACCTCGACCAAAGGGGGCCTTGGGAGACCCAGCGCTAGGAGGGAGAGCTCACAGGGAGGTGAGACAAGTGGGTCAGCGATTGGGAAGTTTGGCTGTTTAATTACTCAGTTAATTGCTGTTCTTAGGGAACTTCACTTGGAGGTGAGGGCTGTGGTTCACAGCCGCTGCAAATGGGTGCAGTGCTGGTTTCCAAAGGGACTGATCCCAGCACCAGGTCTCACAGGGTAAGGACATGGATGCTGCTGGCAGCTCACACCAGCACAGGGACGCTGAGCCGTGCCAGGAGCTCAGTCCTGCTCATTTCCCCTAGCACAGGGCTCCCGTGCTGTGTTTTTCCACCTAGGAAACCAGGTAATGCTTCTTTTCCATAGAATCATGGAACGGTTTGGATTGGAAAGATCTTAAAGTGCATCTCATACCACCCCCTGCCATGGCAGGGACACCTTCCACCCTTCCAGGCTGCTCCCAGCCCCAGTGTCCAGCCTGGCCTTGGACACTGCCAGGGATCCAGGGGCAGCCACAGCTGCTCTGGGCACCCTGTGCCAGGGCCTCCCCACCCTCACAGGGAACAATTCCTTCCCAGTATCCCATCCAGCCCTGCCCTCTGGCACTGGGAAGCCATTCCCTGTGTCCTGTCCCTCCAGCCCTTGTCCCCGGTCCCTCTCCAGCTCTCCTGGAGCCCCTTTAGGCACTGGAAGGGGCTCTGAGGTCTCCCTGGAGCCTTCTCCTCTCCAGGTGAGCACCCCCAGCTCTCCCAGCCCGGCTCCAGAGCAGAGGGGCTCCAGCCCTGGGAGCAGCTCCGTGGCCTCCTCTGGACTCGCTCCAGCATCGGGGCCCGCAGCTGGAGGCAGCTCCCGGGGATCTCAGCAGAGCAGAGGGGCACAATTCCCCCTCCCCGGTGCGGCCGGGGCCCGGCCCAGCCCGCGCGGCCCCTCCGCCCGCAGTGGTTCAGCCCGGCAGATCCGGGGCCGCCTCAGGGCGCCGCCCCCGCCGCGGCCGCGCAGCCGCCAGGTAAGGCCGGGCCGGGCCGGGCCCCACGCGGGCTGCGCTGGGCCTGGGGCTGGGCCGGGGGTGCCGCGGGGCTCGGGCGGGGCCGCGCCGCCGCCAGGTAAGGCCGGGCTGGGCCGGGCGGCCCCGAGGCCCCGCCGGGGAGCGGCTTCGCCGAGCGCGGTGGGGTCGGGCCGGGGCCTCGGCGGGGCCGGGCCGCGGGTGCCGCTGTGCCCCGCAGCCCCCGGGCCGGCGGGTCAGGGTCTCCGAGCCGCGGGCTCCGGGGGATTTGGCTCCTGGGGATTCTCCCGGTCTCTTCCCGTGTTTTCAGTGTGGTAGAATCCCACATCCCCTGGTGGGAGGACGGGCTGCGCATCTTCCCCCCACCTTCCCACCAGCTGCTCTCGTTTATTGCCCCCGGCTCTTACAGCAGATGCATTGAATATTCATTCCTTGTCTGTCTATTCCAAGTCACTCCTGGATTTATAAACCCCTGTCTTTCAGCCATTTTTTTTTGTTTCTTTCCAGCCTCTTCTGTTATTCAGTGTTCATCATCTTTGTCTCTCTCCTTTGTGTGTTTTCCTCTCTCAGTTTTATGTTGGGGAAGCAGCGTGCAGCAGCATCCCGGACGCTGTGGCATTGATTTATATGATAGCATAATGAAGTTTTCTCTCCCTTTCCCAAAAGATCTCTTTACTTTTTTGTCTAAGCACTCTTTATTAAACCATCATTCGTCTCTGTAATCTCTCAGTGTCACGAGGCCCTTGTCACTGTCACTGCTACATCAGTACTTGCAGAGCACAGTTCCTACTCCCTCTTTTTCAGCCCTTTTATTTCCACTGAATATTTACCCAAGAGAAAAAATCCTCCCCTCACCCTGTGGTGACTCAGTGTCTGCAGACACCCATTAAAGGACTGCAGCTGAATGTCTCCTCGGCACCCAAGCAGGTTCCTGTTGGATCTCTCTCACTCACTTACTGGCTGACATCTTAAAAAACTCTTTATGGATCTGTGAAAATGTTGTCGTCGTCATCCCCGTCCCGTCCCCCCCCCCCCCCAAATAAGTTTGATTGGGAGTTTTTTAAGTGTTTGCCTTTGTTGCAATTTCTATCCGTTTGCCCAGAACTGGTGTCAAAATGTCTGCTGAAATATGCTTAAATACTCTTAAAACATGGTATTTGCCATCTTCCCAGTTATTTTGTGTTAAGGCAGTGTTGCAGAAGTGACTTGCTGCATGTATTGATTCAGTTCCTGCTGAAGTGAGGGGTTCAGTTCATGCCGAAGGGGTTTTTGAACCCTGGGGTGAACATTACGTAATCTTGGTGGTTTGTTACTGTTTATTTTGTTGGCTTCCACAGTTCTTATAGACAGATCAGTTTCAGAGAGGTTCTCAGCTTTGTTCTTCATAGTTTGAGATTTCTGCCCCAGTGGCCCCCAAATTCTGCTGTGATGAAGAGATGCATGGGTGTTTTTTTCCCTCTACCCTGCCCTTACCTTCCTTGAATGACCCTTCCATACCTTGATTTTCACCTGATCCTGCAGGTTCTGTCAGACAAGACAGCTTTTCTCATGCATGTGCTTTGTTTCTCTGACTCAGGAGAGTGTCCTCACTGCCAGAAGATTTTCTGGCTGATGAATAAGTCAGCGAGGCTAAGTCTGACAGCACTGGTGAAGGGAGGAGGCTGTTGGCAGTCCCTTGGCTGAACCCTGTACTATGGAACACCCTGGGCTGGAGCCCCAGGAGCGGCTGAGGGAGCTGGGAAAGGGGCTCAGCCTGGAGAAAAGGAGGCTCAGGGGGGACCTTGTGGCTCTGCACAACTCCCTGACAGGAGGGGGCAGCCGGGGGGGGTCGGGCTCTGCTCCCAGGGAACAGGGACAGGAGGAGAGGGAACGGCCTCAGGCTGGGCCAGGGGAGGCTCAGGTTGGACATCAGCAGGAATTTCCCCATGGAAAGGGTGGTCAGGCATTGGCAGGGGCTGCCCAGGGAAGTTTGGAGTGCCCATCCCTGGAGGTGCCCAAGGAAGGCCTGGAGTGTCACTCAGTGCTCTGGGCTGGGGACAAGGTGGGCACAGCTTGGACTCGGTGGTCTTGGAGGACTTTTCCAAACTCACTGATTCTGGGATTCTCTGAATACCAGTTTGAAACTTAATATGAGCAAGGTGATTGAAAAAGATAAAAAAAAGTCTCAGAAACATTTCCATGTGGGTATTCCACAGTTAAATACGGGTTTCACAGCAGACTTGAAAGCTTCCAAGGGTTGGGACTCATGGAGGTGCCGTGGGTTGGTGGAGGATCCCAAAATTTCCACGTGCTGATTGGTGCTCAGACGGTCGGACTCTGCAGTGAACCTTATTCCATGGGTGGTAGGGAACGGGGTTCACGTGGCAGGTGATTTCAGAATTTTCTTTGTAGCAAAAAATGAAATGTCCTTGGTAGCCTGGGCTTGAGTGTGAGCTCTTGGAGCTCTCAGGCTTTCAGCAGAAGAGCCATGAATATAGACATAGGTAAAACCTCTGTTTTTCAAGCCAAAAATAGCCTAAAAATCACATCCTAGGTATAGTGCTTAGACACTGCCCTAATGACTGGCTGTAAAGCGAGCTCAGACCTCATCCCATGGATCCCTCAGCACTGAAGGTGTTCAGAGTGAAATGAGGAACTCCACATCTGAGTAGAGATCAGCTGAAGGCTAAGGCTGAGATGGATTCATAAAGTCCTGCTGCTTCCTCGTTGTGTAGGTTGGCTTTGATGACCTTGAAGATCTGTCCCTAAAATCTGTTTATCAGAAATAACTTTACAGTTAATGTTTAAAGCCTTATCAAGGCCCTTTTTCTTCTGTGTCTCTCAGTCTTTGCCATGCAGTCAGGGGTTATTCTGGGCAGCCAATGTCAAGTCAAGTACCAGCTGAAAGCAAAAATTCAGAGGATTAAGGTGTGTTTGTCTGTGACCTAAATGAAAAGGCATTTTGTTAGAAACTTGTGTACAAATGTGTATAAGAAGTGTCTCCTTTCATCTGGTGGCACATAAGCCATGGCACTGCTGCCATTTCAGCCCTTCCCAGCTACCAGCAGAGGTGGGATGCTGCATTTCTTGGTAGTGTTTGTCCACTCTTCCCTGCCCTTAGATTCTGACGTCTTCACTTGTTTCTGCCCTTTGTGGGCTGTGTTCTCCCTTCTCCTCTCTGCGTCGCTTTGGGGAGGGCCATGAAGGGTGTTGCTGCTGCCTGTTGTTGAGTCATTAGGCGAGGCACAAATGGGAGCTTGGGTCTGAGGGCTTCCAGGAGCCCACTGTGGCTCAGGGGTGCTTCAGTCAAGCTGGGCTGGTTGGCACTTGGCTCCAGGAGATTCCCAGCACAGAGATCCCTGGCATGGTGTCCGGCTTTCTCCGTGTCAAGTGGTGCGGCTCAGAGATCAGGAGTTCCCTGTGGAGCATTGCTCTCCTGGGTGGTACTGCCAGGAAAGTCCCTTCTCCCTCATTGTGCACTGTTGTCCTGGATGTCCCTGAGCTCTCTGGCATCTCTTGTGCTTTCAGGTGGAACCAGGTGTGCAACCACTGGGACTTGCCTCTGAAGGACATGAAAATTTCCCTCCCAAAAATGCAGTGACAAACCAGGAGAGCAGCAAACAGATACAGCAGCTGGTGAGTTGTGAACCTGGTTTGGGGGAAGGAGTGCTCTACTTTTTTATTTTTATTGAGGGGTTCACACGTGCAATCCAGGTAGAGATTTTGGGGACTGACGTCTCTTTAGGTGCAGCTGCTCTGCCAAAGCGGGAAGCTCGGGGACTGGGTAGGAAAACGCAGGCCATCTGCATGCAGAGTGTTGCTGGGTGGCAGCTCCAGCTGCTGGGCTGGCAGGGGAATATGTCACACTGAAATGAGAGGGGAACATGCCAGTCGGTTCTGTGCTGTGTTTGGTTTAGACATATTTGAACCGAGGACAGATGTGGATGAGGAATGTGTCCCTTGTGAATTATTCCAGCAAATTAAGACAGTTCACAGGGATGTTTAGCAGCTCCTGTCTGTCTGAGGGGTAGCGAGTAGCTGCAGATAAAGAGGATGTCTGTGCTCTATTAGGTGTCACTGGAATTAGAATAGGAGCTAAAATAGCACAGCTGGTGTTTAAAGATGAAAATTTTAAACAGTTCTGTTGTTTTCTCTCCCACACCGTGTCCTCTCTGCTGTTCTGTGTGAATAGGAACAGTCCATGCACATGGGAGCAGAACTGTTTCCAGACTGAAGGCTTGGGGAAGAGAGGAATAGTTGTTTTATTTTTTGATTTTCCTAACTTTCAAAAAAATCTCCCTTGGTTTCTACATTGTTTAAGCCTGCCACAAAGAGATTTTCATAAGAAAATAAAAATAACTAATACAGCCCTGAGTCTGAGAGGCTGGACTTGAATTTCATATGCATTGTAAGAGTGTGGGCTTGCTGATCTACTTCTGCTTGTTTTGTGCAGGAAGTTGAACTCAAGAAAAAGCGCAAAAAATGTGAAAACCTTGAGCATGAAGTGAGAAAAAAGCATAAAAGATGCAAAGAACTAGTAAGTGTTCTTGTTGCCTACTGTTATGAGCATAATGGGAGAAGAGGAGCTGAGTTGTTTTGTGCCTCTCTTGGATTCTCTTCGGTTCATCTTAATAGGAAATCACCAGTGTTTCTGTTTATTTGAACGGTGTCACAAATTTGGGGCTCCATCCCTTAAGGCTGGGGTTGTTTATTTAGTCTTTCAGCTACCTGTGGGCTGAATACAGCTACATAAATCACTGGATGAAATTCCGTGGCCTTTTGCTAATTTGGGGAGATACTTAACCATTTTCACAGGCACTCCAGACAGGTATCGAGATGGTAATACCACCGTCCCACTGTCATTTTGTTGTGCTTCTTACTTGTTGGCTGAAATCCTGTTTAATTCCAGGGAGGTTTTGCAGGTGATAGCAGAGCATCTGGATTTCTCCCTTCTGTTTCTGCTTTGCTTTGCTTAAGAGATCACAGACTGGTTTGGGTTGGAAGAGACCTTAAAGGTCATCCAGGTCCAACCCCAGGCCCAGGACTGGGTTCTGTTTGAGCAGTGCTGCTCACTGTTGCCTCCCACCCCTCACGCAGCATCCCACCAGCATCCTGCACCATCAGGACACAGGAGTAGTGGAGGTGCTCTGCAGGATAATGTGGGGGAGTTAGATTGAGGGCCTTGGTGTAGTAATTGCTGCTCTTTCTGGACAGGAGATCCAGCTGCAGGAGGTGCAGAGTGAAAATGCACGACTGGCCGAAGAGAACTTGCAGCTGAATGAGAAGGCTGGGTGGGCAGGACAGGTAAAAGCAGTGTCTTTGTCAGGTTGGCAGCATTGGCTTCTGCCAAAACTACTGAGAAGACCATGCTGTTCTCAAGTTTCCAGCTCAGTAATGGTCATGTGCTGATCTGGGCTTCTGTTCCCAGCTTCTTCTCTGGACAAATGTAATGCACAAGAGTTAGAAAGTCATTTGTCAGTCCCATGTGTCAATTTGCCACCCTGCATAAGGCTTCCTACATGTTTAGTAACTGCTGTAAGTGGAAATGTTTGTCTGTGCTTGCATTGCTGGTAGTCATCAGGCCACAGTGCACCCTGGAACCAAAAATTCCTTGTGGTAAGTGGAGAAGGCAAAGATGATTTCAGCAGGCTACTGAATTTTCTGTCCCGTTCTCTGTGTTTAATCCTACCATGTAGGATTAAAAATGCTTACAGACCTTCATGCTTTTTTTTTAATCTCTTCATTGTGTAGCCTGTTCCTATCCCGGTCTCTTCCTCCTTGCAAACGGGGAGGGAGATGAATCTAGGGAGAGAAGCAATGTGCAAATAAAGTGTTACACATTGAGGCCTGATACAAATGCTCATTCATTTGTTTTAAGTGAAAACCAGAGGGAGAGGAGGTTCCTGATTTTGGTATCATTGCCAGCAGAAAGCACAGAAATAAACCAGTCTCTGTTATTTATACAAGGAACACCTATGGCTGCTTGTGCTTACTGAGAATCCTTTCTCTTCAGGTTGAATCTGAGAATGCTGACCTGAAACTGCAGGTTGTTTTGGTGACTAAGGAACGGGATTCAGTAATTCAGACGAATCAAGGACTCCAAACCAAGCTGGAGAATCTAGAGCAGGTGCTGAAGGTCAGTAGGATCCACATGGCTGGAAGGACTGTCCAAACACTTACTGCTGCCTTTGGATGGCACTTCTTGTCTCTTTGCCTTTTTTGACCATTCTTTTGTCTCTGTTCTGGGAATTCCACTGGGAATTCTGCTTCTGCAGGATCTTGGAACATGGCTTTCCCAAGTGGACAGAGGTGCTTTGGAAAGGCTGCTTCAGGGATTTGTGTGGGAGATAAGGTGGCCATCACTGATTTGAGGGTTTTCTGTGGCTGTGTTGCTCTGCCTTGTGATGGGAATTTCTTACTTTGTGCAATGATGACATGAAATACAGGCCCTGGTTTGGCTTCATGGCCGTTGGTAGAACATAGGACAGGGTTTCAGTAGTGTCACCCCTCAGCTCTGTGTGCCGTGTCTTGCAGCACATGAGAAATGTGGCTGAGCGGAGGCAGCAGCTGGAAGTGGAGCACAAGGAAGCTCTGCTAGTCCTGCAGGAGAAGCAGGAGGAGGTCCGGCGGTTGCAGCAGGTACGTGGGGTGTGACAGGGGCGTTTTCCTCTCTGAATGGCCTCCTGCACCCTGTTTCCTTTGGAGGTGTGCATGGAGGGGGTAGATGCAAGTTTACAGGGTAAGAGTGTCTCAGTCCAGGTGAACTCTGGTACCTGAGCAAAGTGAAGGGCTTTGCTTGTGAATGTTAGTTCTGACCTCTCACTGCTGTGTGTCCAGAGCCCAGAGATGTTTAAACCATGAAATCATGGAATCATTAAGGTTGGAAAAGCCCTCTAAGATCATCAAGTCCATCTGTTCCCCCAGCACTGCAAGGCGACCATTGCCCCGTGTCCCCAAGTGCCACATCCACACAGCTGTTAAACCACCCCAGGGATGGTGGCTCCACCACTGCGCTGGGCAGTCTGTGCCAGGGACTGGGAAGAAATTTTCCCAGTATTCAACCTGACCCTCCCCTTGCACAACTTGAGGCTTTTTCCCCTTGTTCTGTCCCTGTTCCCTGGCAGCAGAGCCCACCCCCCCCAGCTGCCCCCTCCTGTCAGGGAGTTGTGCAGAGCCAGAAGCCCCCCTGAGCCTCCTTTTCTCCAGGCTGAGCCCCCCCAGCTCCCTCACCTGCTCCTCACCAGACTTGGGCTCTGGTATACGATGGACTGCCAAGGTAGGATGACAGTAGAAGTGAACTCAGGTTGGCTGCTTTCTGGTTTACTCCCTTCCTTATTTTTCTTCAGGCGCAGGCAGAGGCAAGAAGGGAACATGAGGGAGCGGTACAGCTTCTAGAGGTAAGACAGAAAGACACGAGAGGGATTAGTGGCTCCAGATTTGGTACCTTTTGTTTATAGTATCAGTTTGGATGCCCTGGGTTTTGTTGGTTCTTGTGCAAAATGCTGTAGTGTCTTGATCGGATGCAACATGTTGCTGCAGTGAAAGTAATATTTGGGTCAAAGTTCAGGGAATTAAATCCTGGCCTGCTCAGTCCTTAGATTGGTTACTTCATTCAGATCGTGCCCAAAAAACTTTTAGGGATGCATTAAGTAATCAAACTCAGATCTGCCTGCTCCATTTTCCATCATCATGTGAAAGGAGAATACTTGTGTCCATGGGATTTAAAATTTCCCTTGTGTATGTGTGCTCTATTTGTTTTATTAGGGAAAAATAGGAAAAATTTATTAGGGGAAAATTAGGAAAACCTGAGCATAAGGAGTGGTGAAGCTTGAGGCAGCTCCCTTGTCCCATTTGCTCTGACATGCACAGGGAATGTGCTTTGCCTGGTGGCTGACAGTGTACTGGTGCAGCCTGCCAGATGTGCTGAGCACCACTTTGGGGTTGATTGGCATCAGCTCAGTGTCTGTCAGGGTGACTTTGGAGAAAACCTTGGATTCCTGGAGCTGCAAAGGCACAGCACCAAACCCCGGAACTTGATGTGGCAGTTTAGTGACTGCCAGAGGGTTGGGTTGGGTGTGGTGGCAAGGGGAGCATCTTCTGCTCTCTCAGAGGTTTTCTGAGCACTGAAACACCTGAGATGAGCAGAAGGTCTTACTGTACACCCAGACAGTGAGGTCTCTTGGGGCTATGCTCCTGTCTCCAATGGTGACAAACAGTCAGGGATGTCAGAGTGAATTCCTGTGCCCACTGCTGTGCAGCTCTGTGGCTCTTGGGAGCCCAGGATTGTTGGTGCAGATGGGAAGTGTCCTTGATGCAGGAAATTGCTCCATGACTGCAAATAGCACCAGCTTTGGAGGGGGCCAGGCCAGTGTCTGAGCTGTGGAGCCCAAGAGTGCTGGGCTCCTGCTGAACAGGATTGAAGTGTTGCGGGCTGGGTGAGTACTGGGGGATGTGACATTATATCTTGTCCCCTTGCCACATCCCTTTGGGGACCTCTGCTTTTGGCTGCCAAGGTGGGATCAGCTGATACAGGTGCTGATCTACATCAGCTGGTGTTTAGCAGGGTTCTGAGCAGCGTTTAGGGAGAGGGAGGGTTGCTGTGTTCTGTTTCAAGGCCATTGGAGCAACCTGGTCTAGTGAAAGGTGTCTCTGCCCATGGAACAAGATGAGCTTTAAGGTCCCTTCCAGTCCAAACCATTCTGGGATTTCATGATTCTGTGATGTTTGCCAAACATTTTCTGAACTAACTTAGCGAAGGGTTGGAGAAGGTCCTTAGGCTTAAAGCAGACATCTCCCTGTGCAAAGGAAGAAACAGTCCTCTTGTTCTGTGTTCAAGGGGCTGGTTGTGTTCTTCAGCAAGGGCCTCATCAGTTAAATATTCTTGCTTTCATGTTACTGGTACAGAGATCACAGAATCATGGAATGGTTTGGGTTGGAAGGGACTTTGAAGTTCATCCAGTTCCACCTCCTGCTGTAGGCAGGGACACCTTCCACTAGACCAGGTTTCTCAGAGCCCCATTCAACCCGACCCTGAATTTTATAAAATAGACCAAAGAAAGAGGAATTGTCATTAAAAGCCAGATTAATGCAGAGCAACAGTCATTTAAATTACTTAACTATAATCATAGTCATTCCAGAACATCAGTGTACGGCATAGTTAGGGGGTTTGAGATGCCTGTGCTATGTATTGTCATTTTTACACGTGCTTGAATTGCCTTTTGTTGTGGCATTAAAGAAGAATGAGTGTAGTTCATTTTCCTGTTTGAAGAGTTCTGTCCCATGATTGTCATAAGTGGAGTCTCCCTCCTTGGAGATGTTCAGAACTGGACAGAGCTCTCAGCAGCCAACCCTGCTCTGAGTTCAGGGCTTGGATCAGGTGATCCCAGTGCTCCAGGTGATCTCCTTCAGCCTCAGGTGTTCTGTAGTTCAAGATAAGGCAATGACAGGAGTGAGGAGAGTATGGAATGGGGTGTGTGCAGGAATGCCATGGAGAGAAGCACTGTCTCAGCTTAGGAAGAAAAGCTTGAGGGTTATGATTGTGGGAATGAGGGAGTTCAGTGGTTCCAAAGTACACGAGACAAGATTTCAACTGCCTTGGCACTGCACAGATGCAAAAGGAGACAGCCTCCTTCCAGGAATCCAGTTTTGGTGGGAAATGAGGTGACCAAAGCTCAACTTTGCTTGTTTTCTCTGACCTAGGAGCAGGATGCAGGACTGAGCAGGCTGTCAGCTGTTTCACATCCTGTCACAGCCAGGTTCTGAGCTGCGCTTTGATTCCCAGCACTCCATGGTCTCAGACGTGGGGAAAGGTCTGGACACAAAATGTCCATTCCATTGGCTTTTGGGTGGGTGCAATGTGCTGGGGAAAAGGGGCTTGAAATTTAGCAGCCACTCTAAGCATATTGTCGTTTATCTCGAAGCACACTGTGATTTGGAGGCCCTCAGAAAGTGCCTGGTTATCTTATTCGTGCATTTGGTGTGTGGGATTTGGCTTTTGTTTGGCAAGCAGATGCTTCTGGGAATGAGATGGGAATCTCAATATGGAGCAAGGCAGACTCTAAGTTGGTGAGAAAACAATTTCGTTCAGACTGAGGGTTGGGTTATCTTTGGCAGAGCGTTGTAGTGTAACTGCTGATGTGGTTTGATATCTCTTTTTGCTTTTCTTCTTGCTCCCAGAGTACTTTGGATTATATGCAGGTACTGCTCTAATCCTGTCAAACAGGACATTTTTCCCTCTGTTCTGACTTTGACAGTTGCTTGCTATTCTTGTTTTAACTATACTCTGGAAAAGATTGCAAGAGTGTTACTGCCAAGAAATAAATGTAATTAAAGGAACTCCCACTACGAGTTTGATGGAGCAGCTGCTTTTCTCTTTAAGTGCCTTGCTTTCTTGACCAATTAGAATTAGGAGCTTACTTTTTTGGGCACTTCCACATTTTTAGAATTGCCCAGCTGTGCTCCTTCTCCACATTTAAGTGTCTTTTGGGAAGTACTTGCAGTCCAAGAGTGAAGTGTTTCCTTCAAACCCCAAAGGCAGTGGTGACACTGTTTCAAATGAGTGTTGTGGAGAAGAAGACGGGTCCTGCTGGCTTTGTAACTGGGTGGAAGATGGGAAGCAGAGATTGTGGATAATAGTTTTCCCAGAAGAGGTAGTAAGCAGTGAAGTTCCAGCCTGGGAGCTGTGCTAGCTGGCCTGTTCACAGGTGGTTTGGAAAGAAGGCTGGTATAGCAGTGCTGGGATTTGTAGCTGATAGAAAACTGCTTTAAAACCTTCCAATCTGGCAGATATCTCTGGAAGAATGGGGAGATGAAATGCTGATAACACTGACTGTGCAAAGGCACGTGGAGGGAAGAGAGCAGGGACTAAACATGCCCAGTGGTGGGCTCGGAATTCCTTGCTGGCGCAGGATGGGAGGTAGGGGAATTTTTAAAAAAATGCCAGCCGCAAGTCTGGTCAAAAAAGCAGTAAGGGGTTGGGAACTCTTAGGAAAGGACTTTGGTGGTGTATGCCCACGTCCTGTAGAAGTGGCACCCACATTGATGTAGAGTTATGGATGTTCCTTTAATTCCTTTGGCATCAGCCCTGCTTTTAGCAAGAGCTTGGACTGCACACCTGTAGCAAAATGGGAATTCTCTGATCTCAAAGGGACATAGCAGAAGATACGGAGAAAGGAAACAAGGGACATCTTGAAAGGAGAGCATGAGCTGGAGAAGTGGAACAGACCAGCCAAGAAGGAGAGTGTCTTAGAGAATGGGGCTAAGCTGGTGGTGGTTGGGTGTGGAGAATCAGTTCCTGAGATGGGGGTTAAACTGACCCCAGCAAGCTCTGCTCCTGCTCTTGCAGCCTCTTCTGGAAATCCAGTCCCAGTTGTGGGAGACTTCTTTCTCCCCATTTTGGGTTGGGCATAGACACAGAAGTCTTCTCTGTGTCTGGAGCTTGATTCCTGCTGGTTCCCTGAACCTCCTGGCCACGTTCTTGGGCCTCCTCTTCCTTATCCTCCTACCTCCCAGCACTGCCCTGGAAACCTGCTGCTTCCCAGCTGTGTGCGATCCCCTGCAAGTAGCTGCTAGAAGTACACGTTGTGTATGATGTGGCAGTAGTACTTAAGGGATGTTTGTATGTTGTTTGGAATAACAGATTTAAAAGACACCTGACTAATTAGGTGTCTTAGAATTAAACTGTGAATTATCCGGGCTATTGGCTTGGCTGCCAGTGTAAATGGATTTAAACTGTGGTTTATGAATTTACAGGACAAGGTACTATTATGATGCTGTTAAACACAGTACCCAGATGCATCTGCTGGCTCATGTCTCCAGAGAAGACAGAAAATCCCCCTCTGGTCCTGCAGTCATTCTGTACCTGTCTGTTGTTGTAGGCTGTGTCCCAGGGTGGGATCAGGGATGGATGCTGGACTTGAGGAAGCCCTCCTTTGATCCAGTGCAACTGCTCTTACTGTTGAGGGTTTCTTTTCTCTATTAAGATGTAACGTGTAGGGGAGAAGTATTTATGTGAAAAACCCAAACTGTAAGTAAATTCAAACACTCTTAATGGCAGAGGAATCCTGTGCAACGTGACTTAGTAAACAAGGAGTTGACTCTGAGCAAGTGGATAACACAGACACTTCTGGAAGTCCCTCCTGGCACCCGATTTCAGTTCAGAGACAGTTCTTGCCAAACTTGAGAGACTTCTCCAAGCTTTCCTTAGAGCATGAGAGCCCCTTTGGACTTGTGGAGGGAACAAGTAATAAACTGAAACACCTAAAACAGATATGTCACAGTGAAATAAAAATGCATGACCCTCCTAAATCCTTAGGGAGCAGCTACAAAGGTTTTGTGTTACTCTGAGACCACAGAGAGAGCTTTTTCCAGGTCAGAAATGGTATTTTTAGAGCTGCTTAAAAACCCAGACTTTCTGTCTCATGTAATATTTCAAGGCATCATTTATTTTTTGAGTTGGAAGGAGAAAAAACACTTCAGATACATTTTGTAGAATGGAAAATTTTGAAGAGTGCAGTGCAGTCATCTGTTTTGGTGCATCTTACCTGCAAAAAGCAGTGAGAGGAGGGAAAGGAGCAGTTGCAATCACTTGGGAATTCATCTGCCTGCAACCTGGGGGAATGGGGGAATGTGTAAAGACAGCCAGGAATCAGCAGTATTTTGTAAGGGGAAGTTCTAGAGATGGTAAAAAGAGAATATGGGAAAATACAAATGGTTCTCTAGCAGGAATGTGTCCTTCCCTCTCCATAGTATTTCCCAAGGCTCCTTGGCACCTCGTCTTGCTGAGGTGTGACTTTCTTTTCCTCAGCATGCATTTGCCAGGAGCAAATAATCCCTGTAGGACCGGGGGGAAAGTGTATGTGCTTCACACATCAAAGGAGAGTTCTGCAACATGGGCCCGTGAGCTCTCTGCCCTTCCTAGTGCCTGGAGGAGCCAAGGTCTGGAGGGACAATTGGTAGTCGTGCCTGGAATGGTGGGGAGGTCAGGTTAAGGTTTTGGAGGCTTACTGGAGCCTCTGGAGTGATGGACAAGACTGGGAGAGCAATTCCTTTTGGAGACATGATTTTAATGGTCCAAAAACCACGCAAAGCCTTTTGAATCTTTTTAAGGCTTATTTATCTCTGACTTACCTCATCTGGTCTTGTGCAGGGCTGGGAGAGGATACTGGAGTTCAAACCCAGCATTTTAGGGATAAGTCCTAATGGAGTTTGCAGTCAGCTTCCTCAGAGATGATAAGCCTCAGCTTTTCTAAGATAAATAGAGGTGTGAAGCTGCCAGTTTCCAATGACTGTTCCTAGGCAGGGCATTTAAAAGCATCCTTTAGCTCCTTGGAGTCTGGGAAAAGATGCAGCAAAGGCAAATCCTGTTTGGAACCTCAGTGTTTCAACAGGGGTTTGTTCCTCACTTTGTTCTCTCCTGGCAGGCCCGGGTGAAGGATCTGGAAGACCAGTGTCGCAGTCAAACAGAGCAGTTCAGCCTCCTGTCGCAGGAACTCCAACAATTCCGGCTTCAAACAGGAAAGATCGACCTTCTCACCTCCACTCTGGTGACTTCGGAGCTGCCCCTTGCTCTGTGCAGCTCTGCCCCGCAGCCCCGCTGGGAGAAGGGTAATTGCTGGATGCCTGAGAGGGCTTTGACAAATGGGTTGATGTTTATATAAATGAAAAGGGCTAAAGGAGATAATGCAAATGTTTAGTGTAAATTTGGCATCTCTGTCCCTATTGCAAATACTTTTGGTTCATTTTGTAAAGAGAACTTGGCATTTTTGTGGCCAGGGAGAGCACGGTGTCCAGTCTGTTGAACCAGGCACGTTTGTAGAGACTTGGGCTGCTCCCTCGGACGCTCGTTGCTGGTCCTGTATCCTGCCTGTGGCTGTAACTAATGGACAGCTGGTTTTATTGCAGAATCAGCTGTTCCTGGGCTGCTCCCCCATCAGAGCACAAAGAAGATTCACAATGAAGGGAGTGATGAGCTGGAGCCATCGCAGCGGGGGCCAGACACCACCATGGGCTCCCCAGCTGCTCCCACCAGTGCTCAGAAACAATCCAAGAAAGGGGAATCTCAGTCCAGCTCTTCAAAATCAGAATCCATGCAGAACAGCCCAAAGTCCTGCCCAACTCCAGAGGTCAGTATGGGAGTCCCCTCTGCTGCCTGTGCCTTCCAGCCAGAAGGGAATAAATGCACTGCTGAGAGCACCAGTAAAGTTGCATTCACTCCCCAGTAAGGTCACATGCATTCACCAGTAAGGTTGCATTCATTCCCTTCTGGCTGCCTGAGGAAAATGGGAAAAACAAGAGAAAAGCTGTAGGAAAATATTGAAATTACCCTGGATGCCATGTCTGTAATGCTCATTTGAATATATTGCTGTGCTCCACGAAGGAAACAACTGGTTAGACAGTGCCTGGGAGCTTGGAGAAGGAGTGGGATGGGAAGTGTGAGATGGCTCTTGCTAAGCTTCCTTGTGGCATCTCAGCTGCCACTAAAACACATAAAGACTACAAACTGGAATTTTTAGCATGGGGAGAAACTGTGTCCAGACTCTTTTTGGCCTTGAGCTGTGGATGAGGAACTCAAACTTCTTGTCTGGTGTTTTTAGTTACTAAGATTTTACTTGGTGAAAGAAACCATGAGAAGATGCCGAGTTTGTGCTAAGAGGGATGGAACTAACAGGCTTTGCAGGTTTGTGTCACCAAGATCTCCTCGATGGTTGTTGCTTCTGCTCCCCGGGAGCCCTTTTGTGGTGATATGGGGTTCCCTCGAGCTGGGCTTGATGCTCTCTCTTGTGCATCACTTGAGGGGACAGTTTAGGGCAGAGCAGTGCTGTGAGCAGGGCTGGTTGTGGTGGCCTCAGGGGCACCTTTTGCTCTTTAGGGGTTTCCTGAGCACTAAAGCCACTGAAGTGCTGAGGCACCCAGGTCAGGACACCCACAACAAAGGGCTGCTGCAGTGCCAGGCAGAGCCTCCCACTGTGTAAGAGCTCGGGGAAGTGCCACGTTCAGAGACGAAGTGAAGGTTACACCTGGGGAGGAACAGGTATGGGACTGTTAGCAAGTCTATAGCAGGAAAAATGCCTACTTTTTAGTTTCAAGAGAAAGCTTGGAAGCCGCCACACCTCCCTGGAGAGATAGATGCCTGCAGAGATCAGTGTGGGATCCTTGGAAAAGAGCCAATGTCTGGAGTGTTTGGCTTCACAGCACACAGTTGTGGGAACATTCCAGGCCTCCCTTTGGGTGTTAGAGGCGTTTGTTCTCCAAGGACACGGGGCAGGATTGCATTACAAGGAGTACAGTACCTGAAAAGATGCTCTGAACTCTTTCCGAGATTAACTCTGGCACTCCGTATATTAGAGAAAACACTTTGTGTTCTGGTGTCTGCAATGGGTCTTCATCAAAAATGCATTTGCTTCGAGGTCTGCTTTAAAAAGGCAGCTTGAACTAGTTCCTTGGCACAATTTCAGACAAACCCCAGGGAGTGCATTGTCGCCCTGAGATTTGCAGTCTTTTGATGTTTTCATTTCTGTGATAAAGTTTCTCACACACTTTCTGTGAACATAGTTATGTTTACCTAGCCATTCCTTTTTGTTTTCATTCCTTCTCCTGAGGCGGAGAAGTTTGATGGACTTTTCGTCTGACCGGTGTGGTTGGAGAGGTGGTAACCTCATCCTCCAATCCACGATCACTCCTAAGAACATATATATATATGAAGTTAAATAAACAGCCGGGGGCTTTTCCTGGCTTCTTTCTGTCCTGAACTAAGCTGGGTCTGCGTGGTTCTTTTCGTGTCCAAGTACGACAGTGCATTGCCTCAAGAAGGGGTGCATTATACAACCCATTGCCACTGGATGTAAAATCCCCAAATTTCACCAGGATCAAAGAAGCTGAGACAAATTTCTCAAAGGTGCTTCGCCAGTAGGCACCAAGTGCCCGGAGGGTGCAGCCTCCAGCTTGGGAAGTGCAGAAGGAGCTGCTGGCTAGAAAGGGAGAGGCTGTGACGGGAAGGGGGGCTTCCTGCCCTGACTCCTGTACTTTTTCATTCAGCATGTGCTGTTAGCAGAGCCAGCTAAAACCAGAAGTTCAATCAAAGCTCTGTCTAAAGTACACAGACATCATACAGAAAATTTACAGGTGTTGGAGAGGACAGAAGCAGTTAAAGACCTCAGCATCCAACAGAGCTCCTTCGTTCAGGTTGACATTTGTGTTGCAGACAGGCACAGCTGCCATTTAGAGGTAGCAAGAAATCAACATACTGAATTATGGATGTGTGGGGTGGAAGAGATCTCCAGAGCCTCTGGTCCAATCTCCTGCTCCACTGGGACTGTCACCAGCTCTAGATCAGTGTGGCCATGGCTTTGCTGAGCTGAGGCTATAGGTTCTTCAAGAATGGAGATCCCCCAGCTCTGGGAACTGTTCCCAAGGCTGCATCACCCACCTGGGCAAGGAGTTTTTCCTAATGTCTGACTGAAGCTCCAGCTTGGGGCTGTTGCCTCTTATTACTTTTATTAGCTCACCTAAAAAGTCATTCTTACAGATGGTCCTCAGCCCAGGAGCCAGACTGACACCAGCCACGGGTTTAGAGGATGTGTTCACCATGTACAAACCCTTGGAGTGTTCCTTTACTCAGATCCTTATCTTTAACATTTTTAGGTGGACACTGCAAGTGAAATGGAAGAACTGGATGTTGACAGCATCTCCCTCATGCCAGAGCCAGGCAGCCAAGGCCCTGCAAAGCTCCAGGTGTTCTTAGCTCGATACAGGTACTGAGTGGTCATTGCTTGTGCTATGTGAAGTTACACGGGTTGTCCATAGTTCCCTACTTCACACTCTTCTCTAGGATTCCCCACTGTTAGGAGTGGATAATAATAGGTTAGACCTTTTATCTTATTTCTTCATGGGATTTTCACCCTGGGGGAACTGGGGGTGTCTAGCCTGAAGAAGAGAAGGCTCTGGGGAGACTTTAGAGCTCCCTCCAGTGCCTAAAGGGGCTCCAGGAAGAGCTGGAGAGGGACTTCGGACAAAGGATGAAGTGACAGGACAAGGGGAAATGGCTTCCCACTGCCAGAGGGCAGGGCTAGATGGGACATTGGGAAGGAATTCTCGTTTGTGAGGGTGGGCAGGCCCTGGCACAGGGTGCCCAGAGAAGCTGTGGCTGCCCCTGGATCCCTGGCAGTGTCCAAGGCCAGGCTGGACGGGGCTGGGAGCAGCCTGGGACAGTGGAAGGTGTCCCTGCCATGGCAGGGGGTGCAATGAGATTATCCTTACGGTCCCTTCCAACTCAAACCATTCCATGATTTGCGACCTGTTACTTCCTGCACAATCCAGGCTTAGCTCAACAAAAGCACATTAAGCTTCATTGAACAGCACTGTGTGAAAATTTAAATATTGTTCTCTGTTGAAAATTAGTTCGACTTGACATACTCATTGAATTGTCTGGTTTTTTCAGAATAGTGCAAGAAATTTTCTCCAAGAAATCTTATTCCAAAAATGAAGAAAATTTCAGCTTGGAATTCCTGAAATTTTTGGCCAAATTTTTTCTGGCTCTAATTTTTAAAAAAAAATGCACAGAATAAACCCATATTTTTTGATGACTGTTGCCGTTCACTGTGCCATCACGATCAAGCCCAAATCACTACAGTTCAGTGTATTACCAATCCTTCAGCTTTTCCACTGGGAATTGGGAGGAGGAGAACTGGGAAGATTCCATGTTTGTGAGGAGCACATCAAATGTGGTCTGTGTCTTCATGTCAGTCTTGGGCCCATAAGGTCTCAATCAGATCACAGAGGTAAACATTGCTTTGGCAGGATTAAAACCCTTTTAAGGGGTAAAGAGCAGGGATTGGCAGTAGGTGTTTGTAAAGATAAAGGTTTTTTCATGAGGCATTTTGTAGTGAAATGACACCCTCTGATTAGTTTGAGGATCCCTGGGTAGGCAGGTTAGAACTGCCTGGAGTCCAAGCCATATCACCAATGTACTTCTAATTTTCTTGCTAGCGAAGTTTTTGGAGTGCTGTGTAAAATGTGGGGTAGAGCAGGAGGAGACGCCACAACCTCTCTGTGCAGCCTCTTCCAGTGCTTGCTCAACCTCAAAGTAAAGAAATTTTTCCTCAGATTCAGGTGGAATTTCCTGTTTGTTTGTGCCCATTGCCCCTTGTCCTGTTGCTGGGCACCAGTGGAAAGCATCTGACCCCCTCCTCTTGACACCCACCCTAAATATACCTTTGCATCGATAAAATCCCCTTTCTGTTGACTTTTCTCCAGGCTGAATAGGCCCAGCTCCCTCAGAGAGAGATGCTTCAGTCCCCTCAGCATCCTCATATCGCTGTTCCTTTGGATGTCACAAGTCATCTGTTCTGCTCCTCAGAAATTATCTTATTAAGTATTTTTATATGTAAACTAAAGTCTTATCCTTTGTCTGTGGAATTTGCTGCTTGCCAAAGTGGATGCATTCCCAGTGAATTGAAGGCTTACCAACATCACAGCTGGAATGTGTTGCTGGGAAGGTTCCTATGCAAATTAAGTCTTTCAATTGTAAATATTTCAGCTACAATCCTTTTGATGGACCTAATGAAAACCCAGAGGCAGAGCTTCCACTGACTGCTGGAGAATATATTTACATCTATGGAGACATGGATGAAGATGGCTTCTTTGAAGGTGTGTTCTAGTAAAATGAAATGTGACTGACCTGTTGTGGAGAGTTGATCTCTCTCCAGAAAATGAGAGAGGAATTTAGTGAATCTTGAAACCTCAAGGTAAAGGTTTTCTGCCCGAAGTTAGTTTGTTAGAAGGAAGAGCAGATTCTGTTGGAAAAGGCTTATTTGTGTTATGATTAAATTAGGTCTCAGCCATGAAATCCTGGTCTAGTGATTTCAGTGGAAATTTTGCTACTACTTTCAGCAAGTTCCAGTTTTCATACCCTGTGGTTTCAACCCCCATATGGTTCCTCCCTCATCATGGAGAGGAACATGTTCAGCCCCTTCTGCAGATGGGCTGTTTCCTTCTTTCCAGTGACTGTAGTGAGCCAGGAAGTGCAGCAGGTGATGGGCTCCATTGCCTCGTGCTCTTTTGGCAGAGAGGGGATATGATAATCAGCCCAAACTACAGTTGTGACCCTCGCTGCTGTCACACAGTGTTTCTGTTTTGGCCCCTTTGCAAACATGATCCTGGTTGATAAAGAGGTAGATGGAATCAAAACCAAGATTTGTGGGCTGTAAATTTATGCTGAGGTTTCTTTGTGGAGCCACTTGCTTAAGGAGGGATGGTTCCTGATTTTCTGAGGTGCTTTGCAAGAGCTGAGGCAAATGCATGTGTGTTGCACTGCTTGCTCTGTGACTGTTCTGCCTCATTTTTCTTTCTTTCTATTCCCAAGCTTATCATTTATTTGTTTGTTTATTGTTTAAAGAATAAAAAGATTATTCTTTACTAACCTTTTCTGCTTTCCCTGCTTTCAGTTGATTTGCTGTATTGGAGTTTGGAAGGGGGAAGGCAGTGCAGTCCCTGTGTGCTGCTCATTTGTGGTATGAGGGGTCTGCACAGACCAAATGCTGTGTATCTGTTGTCCCCACAAGTCTTTTTGGGACACCTTTAGTACAGGAGTTAAGTTGAGAAAGGAGGGAGCTAAAAGGAAGGCCAGAGCTAAATACAGAGCTGGAAAGATGGACCTTCTTGAGGAAGTACTGCAAACCCCAAATCTGTATGGCTGGGAGAAGATGTACAGTCATCCATCTGCATAGGTCGAGAAGGCTGAAAAAGTTAGTGAAGGAGCTGTGATGAGGAAGAATGGGATAATGAAGAAGGAGAAACCCTTTAGTAAATTACACAACCCAACTTTTTACTTAGTTGTCTCTGAAATGCGCGGAGCAGTGAGTCTCCTCACTGTGTCCATTGGGACCTAACAAGGGAAGCCCTAGGAAATCAGGAAACATTGCCAGGAATAACCTCCCTGAGGTTTTTTCCACTCCTGACTGCAGACCAGTTGTACCCTGGCATAGATGTTGTCCCATAGTCCTCACAGCTGAGTTGGAAGGCTCAAAGGCAGGAGCAGTGGTAACAGGTGTCCTGTTTTTTGTTTAGGGGAGCTGATGGATGGCCGGCGAGGGCTGGTCCCCTCCAATTTTGTTGAGCGAGTTTCAGATGATGACCTCATGACGTTTCTGCCTCCGGAGCTGAGTGATCTCACCCATAGCTCATACCAGGAGAAAAGTTTGGTCAGTGCAAGCACCAGCAGTGGAGAAAAGAGCGAGTTCTCCGTTGAAGAGAGTAGCGTCAGTCCGTTGGCCAGTAGAGCAGAAGGAGACCATGAGGAACCCGTTAGTCACACAGCAGTGCCTTACCCAAGAAAACTGACTCTGATCAAGCAGCTTGCCAGAAGCATAGTTGTAGGCTGGGAACCACCTCTTTTGCCAGCTGGCTGCCCAGACATACAAAGCTACAACATCTATGTGGATGAAGAGCTACGTCAGAACGTGAAGAGTGGCCTTCAGACCAAAGCAGTGATAGAAAAGCTGGATTTACACAGCAGGGCTTACCGCGTGTCCGTGCAGACGGTGACGGAGCACGGCAGCTCTGATAAACTGCGCTGCACTTTCTTTGTGGGGCAGGGTTTTGGCGTAGCACCGACGATGCTGAAAGTCAGAAGTGTCACGGCCACGTCAGCAGAGGTCACGTGGCTTCCCTGCAACAGCAACTACAGCCATGGGGTGTACCTCAACGGGCAGGAGTGTGATGTGACCAAGCCGGGCGTGTACTGGTACACCTTCCGCAACCTGCAGCCCAGCACCCAGTATGTGGCCAAGCTGGAGGCCCGGCCCATGAAAACTCCTTGGGAGGAGGTGCCTGAGGGGCAGGAGCAGGACTCAGCCGTGATACACTTCACTACCCCTCTAGCAGGTACCGGAGGCCTCTGCACGTGGAGTGGCTGTGCTCAGCTGGCCCTTTGCTGGGGAAGCCATGGGGCAAAGGGAAGCAAGGTTGATTAGGTCCCCAAAGCCTGAGGTGCTGCACTGTTTTGTCTTAATGTTTTTCTTCCTTTATTTTAAAATTTGATTATCCCTTTTGCTTTCATTTGCTCTGGGAAGACATCCTCTGTGCTGGTTGTAGCAGCTGGTTGGGCAGGGAAAAGATGGTTTGCCATGACCTTGCTCCATGGGTTGCTGCATCATGGCCTCAGCTGCTTTTGCAAAGTTCTGTTCTCTGTGCATTAAAGCTTTCACAGAACAAGAGCACCTTATTTCCTCTGGTTCTGTCTGTCATTTCCCAGGACTGGCCTGGCTGTTGCAGTTTAGTTCTGGCAAGTCTGGTTGGGAGTTTGCTCTTTGATTCTAACCAGGGTTGAGCTTTATGCTGTAGCCAGATAAGCCAGAGGAAATTGTGTTTGGTCTCTCACAGGCACACCTGATGCTCCTTTGGATGTCCAGGTAGAAGCTGGTCCCTCTCCGGGTATCCTGGTTATCAGCTGGTTACCTGTCACCATTGACGCCGAGGGATCTTCCAACGGGGTCCGGGTCACCGGATATGCCGTGTACGCGGATGGACAGAAGGTACGGGGTGTGCGGGGGCTGGGGCTGCTGCAGGGGTAGCACGAAGTGTCGGACCTTAAGACATGGAAAGCTGCATCCAGGAAGGTGTCCTGAGGAGGCAGTGACAGTCCTTGGCCTGGAAAGGAGTGACATCAGAGAAGGGGCATTGCTTGGGCTGTGTGATGCACACCACACAAGACATCTGTCCAGATTTTGGAGGTGCTCCTGGAGCAGGACCCTTCAGCAGTAAAACAGGACAGTCAGCCTCCTCTGCTCAGCCCAGGCACTGGCCTGATCCTTTGGGAAACAGTCCCTGGGGCATGGACAGAGCACAAGGACAGGTACACAGCCACCACCTGGGGCTTTCTCTCGAATGTGAGGAGTGAGCTGTAGTGATCCATCATAAAGTTGGCATCCCCACAGCGTGGGCAGAAGGGTCGGGGATGAATCTGCCCCTCTGCCCTGCTTAGGTGAGACCCCACCTGCAGAGCTGCCTCCAGTTCTGGGGCTCCCAACATCAGAGGGATGTGGAACTGCTGAAGCAAGTCCAGGGGAGGCCGTGGAGATGCTCCCAGGAGTGGAGCCCCTCTGCACTGGAGCCAGGCTGGGAGAGCTGGAGGTGTTCACCTGGAGAAGAGAAGGCTCTGAGGAGACCTCAGAGCCCCTTCCAGGGCCTAAGGGAGCTCTGGGGGAGCTGGAGAGGGCCTTGGGACAAGGGATGGAGGGGCAAGATGAGGGGGAATGGCTTCCCACTGCCAGAGGGCAGAGATAGATGGGATATTGGGCAGGAATTGTTCCCAGCATTAGGGTGGGGAGGCCCTGGCACAGGGTGCCCAGAGCAGCTGTGGCTGCCCCTGGATCCCTGGCAGTGTCCAAGGCCGGGCTGGATGGGGCTTGGAGCACCCTGGGCTGCTTCAAGTGGAAGGTGTCCCTGCCCATGTCAGGGGCTGGAATGAGATGGTTTTTAAGGTCCCTTCCAACCCAAACCATTCCATGAGTCCAACACACGAACACCCCAGGGTTCAGTACTATTACAGGTACAAACCATCCACAGACATTCTGTGTTAAAACTGACCTGTGGTCTTGTGCATACATGATGTAGTTTGAAGGAGCACAGTGCAAAACAGAATGATGCTGTGTTGGATAATTGCTCTTTTGTCGTGGAAATGCTTTTTCCTCTTCACAAGTCAGAAAAAGGAGGAGTCTGGGAAGGTAGTCGAAAGAATGGCCAAAAAAAGAGAAAAGCGCTTTAAAGCTTAGGAAACAAGGAGAGTTAAAATCTGGAGTGGGAGTGAATGTGTTCATATTTTGCAGACTATTCAATTTCTCAAATTTCTCTTTAACTGATCATTCTTCTCAGATACTGTGCAGAAGAGTGGGAGTTCTGCACAGCTGCCCTCCAGAGCTTTGGGGTCTGTCTCAACTTTGGGTTGGGAATTGTTCTTCTCAAAAGGGCTGAGCTGTGCACCATAAATAATGCTTTCCTGTTCCTTTGCTTGCAGGTGATAGAAGTTACGTCTCCAACAGCTGGGAGTGTCCTGGTGGACTTGTCCCAGCTTCACATGTTCCAGGTGTGCCGCGAGGTTTCTGTGAGGACGATGTCTCAGTACGGGGAGTCTGTGGATTCCGTTCCAGCCCAGATTTCCTCGGTCCTGCTGCGATCCTCCCACTGCACTTCCCCTGTTGGCACCACTGTCCCCTCCAGACTGCCCCGGGCGGGCCCCAGGGCCTCACTGCCTGCCCGCAGCCCACAGCACACGCCTGCGCTCCCGCTCCAACAGAAAATTCCTGCTGAGAGCTCAGATGCCAAACTGACTGATCCCTCCTCCAGCCCCGTGGGCTCAGCGCGGCCCCTGCCTGAGAAAGCCTCTTCCCCACCATACCTCCCCTCCCCCAGTGCTTCCTTGGTGCAGGCTCCAGGCACTTCCCCACAGGGCTCGGACACTGGGGGAGACAAGAAATGCCTGAGTGTGCCTCCCCAGCAGGCTGGCACAGTGCTCCCAGGGCAGGGCACGGAGCCTGGCCCTTCCCAGGAACCGGGGTTGCAGCAGCCGGGTGAAGGGACAGAGGTGCAGGTAAGTGCTTACAGCTCCTGCCCAGTGCCAGGTGTGCAGGGAAGGGCAATGGATCCTTTTTGGGGAGTGGAGCAGGATGCCACTGAGCATCTTTCTGTGACACTGTTGCCTCTGGGCCATCATCCAGTGGTGGCAAACAGTCAGGGAGTTTTGGCTGTTGTTGTGTACCTGGAAGATGCCACTCACCTCTTGATTCTGTTTGCTAGGAGCTGAGGAGCAGAGTGAGGGAAGGAAAAATTTGCAGAGTTAAAAGGATGTTCCCATGTTAGTCTGGCATTGCTGTGCTCTCTGACTTGAAGGGACCTTCTCCAGTCTGGTGGGTTTGCACAAGGCAGTGGTAGAGCACCTTGGTGGATGGCAGAGCGAGGCTGCAGAACTGGCAAACTGTCCTGACACTGGCTATTTTCACCAGTGGGTGAGTGAAATTCCCAGTGGAATTCCCAGTAGGGTGGGTGAGTGCTTTCAGAGCTCTTTCAGGACAGTGGTGAGGATGTCTGAGAGCCATATAAGACAGGTGAATGATTGCTCTGTGACCAGAGGGAAGTGGGCCCTCATGGTGTGGGATGTATTACATCAGGGAAAAGGATCTATTTCCCATTCTGACCTTTGACATCAGAACTCAGGAGAGTGCTCCAAACTGTTAAATTCAGCATAGCTTTATTAATCATGGCAGTGTGACCTTGCAAAGGCTCAGAATTAGGCTGAGAGTTCTGAAAATTGCTGAAGCAACAGCAGCTTGGTGGGCCCAAGCCCAAAGGCCAGCTAAATACCCAGAAGAAATGAGATGTTGAGTCCAAAATTTCAGTGATCAACTCCTGGTCATTTACAGCTCACAGTCACAGTTGTGGGTCAACTGCTGGATTCATTTACCCACGTTTCATAGAATCATAGAATGGTTGGGGTTGGAAGGGACATTAAAGATCATCTAGTGTGTGACAGGGACACCTTTCACTAGGCCAGGCTGCTCCAAGCCCCATCCAACCTGGCCTTGAGCACTTCCAGGGATGAGGAGCGTCCTGGTGGATTTGCCCCAGCTTCAGACGTTCGAGGTGTGCCAGGAGGTTTCTGTGAGAACGATGTCTCAGCCGGTGGATTCCTTTCCAGCCCAGATTTCCTTGGTTTGCTGTGAACCTCTTGCTGCACTTCACCTGTTCCCAGCATTGTTGCCTCCAGACATTCAGGTGTTTGGTGTAGATGGCTGCACTTGTGGTGGTTGCTTTGCCTCCTTTGTGGAGGGGAGTGAAACAGGTGCTCCCAGGATGCAAATCATCCTTCTCACTTGAGATGTGTCTCTTCTCTTGGCTGTCAGCAAAGGGAAACAGGACAGGAGAATCTGAGCTGTGAGATTAGACATGAGATCAGGATCTGGCTGGCTTTTGTGTGAGCCCAAGGGACACTGAGAAGCTCAGCACTGCAATGTCTCGCTGTCCCTGGGGTCTGATCCTTCAGTGTTTTCAAAGTGTGCCTGGTCCATAAGGACAAGGTTGTGCTCCATTGCAAAATGCAGGGAGGCTCCTTTGGTTAGAGTGAGAGAAAGAGGCAGCTGGTGAAGGTCCACCTGCCTTACCCTTCTTGTTTCTGGAGCTCCACTCCTCCATCTCCCAGAGGTTTTCTTGAATTGGTTGGAATACAGATGAAGACCTTCTTTAATTCTCATTAGGTGACATAATCAGGAGCTTGTCATACTCTCTGTGTATATTATTCTTCATTAATTCCCCTTCTCTTCGCACCTTTTACACCCCAGGAAGTCCTGGAGTAGTGTCCTCATCTCCAGCTCAGCCCAACGTGCCAGATGGTGTCTAGGACATTCCTCTGGCAGATGACAGTGGGAAAATGACCTTGTTGTATAGCTTGGGCTCTTCCTGCTGCTCTGAAACTTGTTCCTGTCAATACCCTTGTGGGCCTTTCCTGAGCTGCAGCACTGGGAGCTCCGTGTGTCCCCTGGGAGCTGAGGACAGGTAGGGATTTGCTCCAAGGCTGGCCAACATTTCCAGCTGCAAGTTGCCTACCAAAATATTCATATGCCTACAGCAGAGAACACACCAGAGGGTCAAAGAGTTTGGGGTGGTAAGACTCCGTTTTGGTGCATAAGTACTCGAAGATACCTGCCCTTGGTCTCACTGTTGGTTTGTTTCCCAGCTGGAGCAATCCAGAACCAAAGCGCCGGAGCTGGGAAGCCCGGCCGACAGCGGGGTGAAGCTCCAAACAGAAACCTGCCACGTGTGCTCTGTGGAGGAGGCACCCAAAGGTCCCAGTGCTGACACGGAGAGAGAGGCAAAGAAGCACCTGAGCCCAGAGCCTCCGTCCTCCCCCGGCCAGGCTGAGGGGACACAGGACACCTTCCAAGATGGAAACACGAGTGGGACCAGCTGCCAGGAGTTCCTGCGGTTGTCTCCTGGCAAGGAGGTGATGAAAGAAATGTCCAGAGTGAAAAGAGAGGTTTGTTTAACCTTGGTTGCATGTGTGTGCCTGTGGAGGGATGTGAGCTGTACTTGACACTGTGAGTTTTCCAGCCTTAGGCAGCGCTGTTCTGCAGGCTGTAAAGAGAGGCTGGCGGCTGTGTGTCCACACATGCCAGTCACTCCCTGGGTGCTGCCCACTTTCTTTCCTGCCACACTTGAGCTGTGTATGTGCTCAGAGAAAGGAAAAATGCTCCTTTGTTGCTGAAATAGAGTCTGGGAGAACTGAGAAAATGTGTTTTGCTTTTCAACAGCAAGAAGAAAAACTGTCGGACGTGGGCCGCAGACAGTTGACCCTTTTCTCTGAGCACAACCGGAGTTCTGACCTTTCAGATATTTTGGAAGAGGAGGAAGAAGAGGAGCTGTCTTCAGAAGCTGTGGAAGAGAAGAAATGGGACCAGAGAGAGCCGTGTTCCCAGGAGAATGGGGAAAAGGTAACTTGTCCTGAGTGCTGCTTGCGGGGAGCACCGGCGCAGCCATCCCATGCCATCAGCTCACAGGAGGAGGGGCTGGGCTGAGCCTTTCCCAAGGTCCCACTGCTCTGCTTTTACTCCCAGTGTTGGCTTAAGGTAGTAAAAACACAAGTTCTTTGGGAGAGGGAAGGGCGTTTGTTTGTAATGAGTGGAGCCAGGGTTTAATTAGTTGGAAAAACACACAGGGTGATGTGATGTTTAAAACCCAGGGTTAAAATCAATGCTATTGATTGAGTTCTTAACACAGATAGTAAACAGGGAACAGTCAACGCTCTCAGGCACAGGGTGGGGTTGTTGGAGTGTCCTGTGCAGGGCCAGGAGTTGGACTCGATCCTTCTGGGTCCCTTCCAGCTGAGGATATTCCATGGTCCTGTGATTATTTGGCTTAGGCCTTGGTGCTCTCTGTAGCCAGGGATGGCATGTAGGAGCAGAGTTGTGGCTTTGCAGTTCAAATGCTGCAAGGGATGAAATTCTGGCTGAGCTGAGCTGTAAGTGACCAGGTTAATTCATGCTCAAAGAGTTAAATCTGGTCTGAATGCACCTGTGGGAATGTGATTCCAACTGGAACCAGTGTGTAACCGTACAGATTACAGCAGCTGGGATGAATGTCCATGAGGGAAAGGACTGAGGATGAGGGACTGGGAAGTTAAAAAGCTTTGCAGGAAATGTGATGTGCCTGGATGGCAAGAAAACACCCTGTCTTTGATTTTTCATGTGACCAAAGAACGTCTGTGGTTGATGGTGCCCTGTGTGGCTGCAGGTCTGCAGGGATGGGGCTGGTGAGCACTCAGTGGTAGCAGACAATGTAATGACTCTGGAGTAAATTTCCTTTTCTCCCTCTGAAGGGGCTTCTGCTTCCCAGGTGAGAGATTGGACCTGCAGCACAGCACATCAGGAGCCCCAGGAGAGCCTGGTGGCTGGAGGGGCTGGGGCTGCCTCTGAAGGTTTTGGAAGGGCTTCCAGTTGTTGGGATTGGACTGGGAAAAAGGGGAAGAAAAACAAGTTTCCTGGAAGGAGAAAAAAGGAAATAAGAGCAATCAAGAACACTGTTCTTTCTATTTTTTTCTGGATGTTTTATTTGCCTTAATGTTTTTGTTTGGTTGGGTTTTTTTCTGAAAAGAAACACCAAAACCCTGCGCACGTCCTGTTGAGCTGAACAAACTGGTGCTTCTTGACTGGGTAAAGTGATTGTTTTCTGCTCTGGCTGTGACAGAGTGAGGGTGACAAGATGCTGAATGGGAAGAGGACATGAGGGGCAGGAAGCTTTAGGGCACAGAGCTCCCGTGGCTGCCTTATGGATTGAAGGGGATGTGACTGGAGTAGGGCTGTTTTCTAGGATTCTGCATATTTGATTAAATTTTCTGTTACCTCAAGGCTCCTCAGCCAACTCTTTCAGGATCCAGAGGATGAAAACACACAGGGGTGCTGCTTGTAAAATGTCTATCCTCAAATAAGTTGTTTAATTGCTGAAACCATTTATTGTATTAAGACTCAAAAGCAGGAGCCACAACTTTGCAAACAGCTAAAAGAAGTCTTACTGACCTTACTTTATGGTTGTATTTAAGAATTCTGCATATTCGTAATGGGTGCTAACAAGGCAGAAGCCTTGAGCATGTGTCCTGTAAGGAGAGTTTGAGAAAATGGAGGGGTTTTTGGTCTAGAGGAGTTGAGTGGGAGATTTTGTGACTGCCTATAACTATTTGCATGACGGTTAAAAGGATGGGAGCCAAAGTCTCCTTGTTTCTGGGAGATGATATGTAAAAAGAGGCAGAAATCATGAGCTGCTGTTTGGGAGGTTTATGTTGGAGATGAGTTCAAACCTCTTTCCCACGAGGGCAGTGCAGCCTTGGGACAGGTCCCCAGAGGGTTCAGGATCTCCATTCTTTGGTGTTTTCAAGCCTCATCTAAGCAAAGACACTGATTTATTGTTGGCAACAGTCCTGCTGCAATTAGGAGACTGAACTGGAGACCTCAGGAGGCCCCTTCAACCAGTTCTAAATATAATTCAAGACCAACTTTTGCTTTGAAAAAGCCACAGAGGTTGGAACTATCAGTAGAGAGCTTGCAACTGCCTTTGTTTCTCCCCCACTGTGGTTCAGCTTTTAATTATCTCTGAACAGACCTGCTCATGGCTGTAGCTTAAAACTTCAGTAGCTACACATGCTTTGTAAGCTATTTGTAAGTGTCTTTAGAACACATAATGATGTAACTGGTCAGGGAAGTTGAACAAGAGACCTCCAGACGTATCTTCCTACCAAAATGACACTATGCACCTGGGATTTTACCTTTTGTGTTAGTGCTTAAGAAACAAACCTATAAATTCTACAGTTGGTCCACAGCAAATTTTAAAATTCAACTGTGTTGTCCCCAAAATTTTCTGTAACCTGGTAGGCTCTCACCCATCTGCAAGTGAAACTCCAGTCTGTGTGACCCTTGGAGGTAAAGGGTTTTCCTTTGTGTTTGTGGGAGCTCTGCTCCTGGATTTGCAGACAGGAACCTGCAGCAGGGCTGTGCTTTGCTAGGAGATGGGAAAGGCCCCGGTGGCAACGTCTCCAGGGGTATCCTATAGCAGGGGGCCATTCCCCGTGCTCCAGGGAGAGGACAGAGGTAAGGGGGACCCGTGGCTCCGTGGGTGAGCACAGGCTGAGGCTCAGCCCTGTGGACAGAAGAGCCCACTCAGCTCTGCCGTGAAGGGACTGCGCCTCTCCTGCCCCCGTCCCGCCCCGAGGGTGCCAAGCCGTGGGGAGTCCTTCCCGTGGCAGGATGAGAGGTGCTGCAGGGAGCTGTGTGTGTACAGGAAAGGCTGGGAGGGAGCTCTTCCATGCATTTGCCTTCCTCGTTTCCCGCTGCATTGCTGGTTCATCCGATTGCTTTGCCAGAAGATCCATCGCTCCCTCTGCCCCCTCCCCTTGCTTTGCTGCAGCCACAGCTCCATCCTGCTCTGCTGGGAGGGAATCAGGGTCACTTTGCCTCTTGTTTTAATGTTTATTTCCTCTCTTTTTTCCTTTGCTTGTCCTGGCTGTGGCTTTTCTCGGGGTCTGGGTTCAGATGGATCTTTGTGATACTGACAGCGATGAGGAGATTCTGGAGAGGATCCTGGAGCTCCCGCTTCAGAAGAACCACAGCAAAAAGTTGTTCAGCATCCCTGAAGTGACTGAGGATGAGGATGAAGACGAGGATGAGAAGGGTGTTACAGGAGAAAAGACAGACCCTCAAGACTCATTGGAAACACAAACCTACCATTCAGGAAGAACAGAGAAACCACCCAACAGCAAGGAGCCATTTCTAAAGGAAGATGGGAATAACGCCTCCATGGATGTGTCTGCTCAGACTCCGCAGGAGGAGCACAGTGCTAAGGAGAGTAGAGTGGATACTGACCATGCAAATCCTGCCTTTGGCCAGCTGGCCTGGAGTCAAAAGAAGGCACACTGGAACTGGGGCTATCAGGAAAATGATCTAAAGTCTGGGAGTGGCACAAGTTCCTCTTGGAGCAAGAAGAAGGGAAATAATTATCGAGAGAAGATCCGGAGTCGGCCTGAGATAAGTAGGAAGAGACAGAGTGATCCAACAGAGCACTGTAGTCGTCTGCTGGGCAACTGCAGCCAGATGGGGAGCGGGTTATACAGAGCTCCCAGTCTCAGGGAGGAGCTGAATGTTGTCAGCAGTGCCGGTGGGAAGGAGGGGTTGGATTTGTACAGCCGGGCCAGACAAGGCACCTTACGGAAAAAAGCCCCGAGAGCAGCGGGAGCAGGGGGGGCAGAACCCGCTGTGATGGCAACGCACTGCCCCAGCCCCAGGAGCCTGGAAATAGACATCGAATATGACTCCGAAGATGATCAGGATTCAACCTGTGCATCCTCCCCAGAGAGCAGGCTGTGGCCAGAGAGGTCCCAGAGCTGCCAGGGGGACTGGAGTGATTGCTCCAGTCAGTCTGAGGTTGCCCACCCGGGTGGCAGAAGGGAGCTGACCAGGCTGGAGGTGATGGAAGAGCAGGGTATGGAGTGGGCTGGGTCTCCGAGCCGGCACCTGCGATTCTTCTGCCGGGAGAAGGAAGCCCTGAGGTGTGAGAGCAGTTCTGAGGAGCAGGGCTGGGAGCTGGACTGTAAGTCACCTGGCTGGAGAAGGAGGCTCGAACATTCTTCGAAAGGGATACGTAGCACCTCCTTGCACAAAAGGGTTGGGTGACTTTTCCTATTCTGGCTTTGAAGCAGCTTGCAGTGGCGCTGGCTTCCCTCTGCTTCCCTGGCCTGCCTGTATCTTGCTTTGTTCAGTGTTGTCCAGGGAAAGGACCCTCCTCTAGGATTGTCTGGAAGAATACCTGAGAGATTCTGTAATTCTGTGCTGCTCCGTGGCTTTTCTTGTAATAGCTGCTTCTGCTTTTCCTGCCCCCTGACCAAGTGTCACAGATGCAGTATTCCTTTTCACACTGGGTCTTCCTCCCCACGGCAGGAGGCTGTGGGACCCAAATGAAAATCCCTGGTGCAATAAGCTGATTGGTGAAAGCTTTGTGTAGATGCTGACTGTAATGTCATTGCCTCTCCTCGAAATGCCCTTTCCTGCATCTTCACCCTCACCAAGGGGATCATCACTGGTGCCTGGCAGGGTGCCTGCCTGTCCTCAGTTCTGTTTTCCAATTCCCTTGGTCTTTCCAGCTCTAGAGTGTCCCTGAAGAGGAATGTTGCATTTGGATGCACTGCTCTTTGTGGAGTGCGTTTGGGCTGAGCACTGTTCAGGGAGTTGGAAGGCAGAGGCTGCTACTAATTCTCTGGTGGTTCCAATTGCAGGCATCCAGTCATAAAGATTCCAGGGGCCCGGAGCCTCCTGGCACAGCCACCTGGCAGGCTCCTAGCAGGAGGCGGAGCAAGAGCATAAGAAGAAGCCAAATGCAGAAACCTTTGCTCTCCAATCCAGGTGAGCGGCAGCGGGGAGAGATGAGGGCAGCAGGAGGGAGGGAAGCTCCTGGAGGTGGCTGGGGAGAGGCTGGCAGGCAGTGCCTGGGCCGTGCAGGGCTGGGGCAGGGGCAGGGTGCTGACGTTCTCTCTGCTGTGTCCCCTTTGTGCACAGGCCCTCCAAGGAGCACTGCTCCCGAGAGCTCTGGCAAAGATGATGGCATTCGGATCTTTGTGGCTCTCTTTGACTACGATCCTGTCTCCATGTCCCCTAACCCTGATGCAGCAGAAGAGGAGCTCCCATTTAAGGAGGGGCAGATCCTGAGAGTAAGAACTTGGTGAACATCTACTCTGTGGATCCATCTGGTGTTCAGGGGCAGCATAAACCTTGGGAGGTCTGCAGCTTCCTCACGAGGGAAGTAGAGGGGCAGATGCTGATATCTTCTCTCTGGTGCCCTGAGGGAATGGCTGGAGCTGTGTCAAGGAGGGTTAGGTTGGATACCAGGAAAGGTTCTTCCCCCAGAGGGTGCTGGGCACTGCCCAGGCTCCCCAGGGAATGGGCATGGCCCCGAGGCTGCCAGAGCTCCAGGAGCGTTTGGACAGCGCTGCCAGGGATGCCCAGGGTGGGGTTGTTGGGGTGTCTGTGCAGGGCCAGGACCTGGACTCCATGATTCTTGTGTGTCCCTTCTAACTTAGGATATTCCATGATTCTTTCTCTGTGCAGCTCAGTCCCTGCAGCATAAACTGTTTATTTCCCCTTGCAGGTTTGTGGAGACAAGGATGCTGATGGCTTTTACAGGGGGGAGTGTGCTGGAAGGGAGGGATACATTCCATGCAACATGGTGTCAGAAGTCCCTGTGGAGAGCAGCGAGCTCAAGCAGCAGCTCCTAAAGCAGGGGTTCCTGCCTGCGGACACGGAGAGCCCAGGTACTGTGTGTGTGTGTGCCCTGCTCTGTGGCTCTTTGCTGCAATGTGGGAAGCTCAGTCCTGCTGTCGTGTGTGGGCAGTGCAGCCACCAAACCCAGCTGGAGGGCTGTCCCTGGATGTGCAGCCACCAAACCCATCTGGAGGGCTGTCCCTGGATCTGCAGCGTGGTTTGGTGGCTGCTCCACAGCAGAGGGGTCTGGCTGGATGGGTGTTCCAAGCTCTCGGTTCATCCCTGACTCCACTGCAGCATTTGCAGCTGCTGCAGCTGCTCCTGGGCTTGAGGTGGGTGAATTGAGCACAGAGGCTGAGCCTCACTAGGGGAGGGGAAACAGAAGCGTTTGGAGAGCAGCTGAAGGGTGTGAACAGGAGTTTTCACTCTGTTCTCTCCTTTGTTTTGAAAGCCTGTGACTGAACTCTTGGGATGACCCTGCTCTTGGGTGAGAGGATCTGTGACTTGGGATTGGCAATGGGGAAGGGGGAGGAAAGGTATGAGACAGCAAGGTAGGCAGACAGGAATGCACGAGGAGCAGACCTGGTCATTGGGTTCCTCCTTCCTGACTCCCCGAAGTACGTGGTCAGTGCTTTGTGCACTGCAGACTTTCCTGTTCCGTCCCACTCGTACTCAGAGAGGAGAGGGAGCATCCCCGCGATGTGCAGCCAGCACAGCTCAGGCTGAGTCAGGCTCAGTGGCTGTGAGCTGCCCCTGCTGTGAATACTGATCCCACTGCCTGTCCCTCATGCCTCCACCTCTCATCCTGCACTCTTTTGTGCACCCTCTACTGCCAGTGCCAATTGTTAGATCTGCTCCACTTGTTAAAGCACCAGGATATTCCTGGTTTGTCTGGTCCCTGTTTTCCTGCCAGTTCGGCAGTGAAAAACAGCAAAGGTAAGCCCTGACATTGCCTGAGCTGGGGAAAGAACCCAAACCAACCTAAAAATAAGAAAACTCAACAAAAAAAAAGGAGCAATCCAACTCATTCCTATTTCTGTGGAGGGAGACCCAGTATCCAGCCCTAACAGATCTTTAAGGTCCCTTCCCACCGAAACCATTCTATGATTCTGGGGGGCTGACAGTGCCCAGCTCCTAAATGTTGGTCCCTGGAAAGTTGATCCTGAGGAGCACAGGGATTGAAGGAGCCTGATGCTTTCACTGTGTGATTTCTTGAATATGTTTGTCCTTTGGCCTCTCTCGTGTCTGAGGAGAGGAGATTTGAGTAAGGTGTTTCCCACATCTATACTCTTTCTCCTGTATGTATACCAGAGATGGCTGGATGCCTGTGGTGGCCTGTGTCCCTCTGTGGATACACAAGGCTCTCTCTGCCCTGCCCCACTGCATACTCTTGGAAGAGTAAAGGATTTTAATAGCTCTGAGACTTCATTAAACATGAAGGGTTTGAAAGATTTGAGGAAGGTGGTAGTAGTCAATAAGATGTACCTTGTGTGTGTGTGCAGGGAGGGACTGTAGTTTTTGGTACTGGTGGGGCCACACCTCAAATCCTTGGGGCAGTTCTGGGCCCCTCTTGGCAGGGACACTGAGGGGCTGGAGCGTGTCCAGGGAAGGGAACGGAGCTGGGGAAGGGTCTGGAGCCCCAGGAGCAGCTGAGGGAGCTGGGAAAGGGGCTCAGCCTGGAGAAAAGGAGGCTCAGGGGGGACCTTGTGGCTCTGCACAACTCCCTGACAGGAGGGGGCAGCCAGGTGAGGGTTGGACCTGATGATCTTAAAGGTCTTTTTCCAACTGTAGTGGTTCTCTGATTCCTTGGCAGCCGGGCTGGCTGTACCTCTGCTGTTTTCCTGCTGCCATAAACCCCTGTCACAGCCTTGTAACTAAGGAAATGCCTTGGAGGGGTTGGTCTGGGCACTTTGCAGGTTCATTTGGGATTTCATCCAGTCCTGACCCTGCTTGGTGCAGAAGCTTTAGCTAGAGAGCTGGGATTTTTCAGGTGTTAATGGTGCAAGGTTTTATTTTGTCCTTATGGTGCTGCTTCTGAAAGATAAGGAGCAGCAAAGTCTGTCTGCTGTGAGCTGTGGAGTGGCTAAAAGGCATAAGCACGGTGTGGATTTCTCTGTGTATTTGGGATGTGGATCATGCCTCATCTGAGTCCACATGCAAGGCTCGGAGGGCTTTGCCCACAGAAATCCCGGTGTCGGCCTCCCAGGGGAGGCACGTCATCTCTTCTGTTCCTTGTTCACTATTCAAGATGCTTCTCACTTTCCATTCACTGTCTGTTTCTCTTGTCTATTTATTTGCTTTTTTGGTGTTTTTATTAAGGAAATGGCACATTTTCTCCACCTCCACGCCGCCAAACCGTCCCTCCTCCAAAACCCAGACGCTCCAAGAAAGGTCTGTGTCACCCACTGCTTCCTCTTTGGTTTTTGCTATAGGATTACAGACTGCATTGAATTTTTACTACTTGCTTTCAGGACCCTCAGATGTTTGTCTCTGTACGACTGCTAGGAAGTGGAAAGAGAGCGCATCCCTGTGCTGGTGTTAAGTTTTTAACAACAGTGATGTCTTTTATAGTTTTGGAGCTTGACCTCTGCTTCTTGTTACGTTCCTGAGTCCTGGTTACTGGTGTAGACTTTCAGTTGCATGAACAGTTTGCTTCTGTTGTTTGCTGTCTCGGTGTTCTTTTTATTGTTTGTCAGTTGTGTCGTGTGGTTACTGTTGGAGATGAGCTCTTACTGATGAGGCATTCTCTTCCCCCAGCAGGGCTGGACAAACAGGAGTACCAGTCTCAGCCAGGTGAGAATTGCTTTTACTGGGGAGTAGGTAATGCATGATCAAAGTACAGATGTGTTTTGTGGTCAGGGGCCAGTGTGACACCCTGTGATGCTGCTTCAGAGCACTGTAACAAAAGGTTTTAGTTCTTTTAGTTCAGCAGTGGGTACAGAGTGCTTTGACTGAGCAGGAGGTGCTTGCAGGGGGAGCGCAGGTGTTGTTGTGCTGTGGGAGGAGCAGGGCAGTCTCTCACTCATCGCATGCTGAGGTCCTTAAGATCCAAGGGCTGCTCGCCCTGCTGAGGTGCATCATCTGTTGATACCCAGAGAGGCCAGGTCTGCAAACCCTTTGCCAGCCCATCCAGTGCTGACCCGAAGCAGGGTTTAAATCCATGAATGTGTGTTTTCTGCAGCAGCAGACTTGGCTTTTGTAGGCTCAGGGCAGGTCTGCGGGTAAATGGGGCTGAGCAGGCAGGAGGTTGTGGGTGGCAAGGCCGCACTTCCCTGTGTGCTGTTCCCTGGCCCTTGGAGGATAAATTTTGTAGCTGAGTAGCAGAACATTGTGTAGTGGGAGGAGAAATGTCCTTTCAAGACACTGTAAAGAGGCAGCTGTCCTCTGTGTGTATATACATATATGTGTATATATATATGTGTGTGTGTGTAAGTAGGAAATGTGAAAAAAATCATTCCTGTACATACAGACAGAGCACCAGGATGCTGGGATGGGGGGATGTCCCCACTTTTGTGCTTATGAGGTGATGAAGAAAATTGGAAAACTGCTTTACCAAATGCCTCTAAAGTCTTTCTCCAGTCAGTTTCTCCCAGTATTCTTTTTGCTCACTCCACTACAAGAATGGTGAAAGAGTTGCTGTGATTTGGGATTTTGTCCTAAGAGAAAATTTGCATCTAAGAATATTTTATTTTTGTCCTGCAGGGCAGAAACATAAAGACATTGAAGCAGAGCTGCTGGCTCCTCGCAGGATGGTGGCTGCCTTTGACTACAACCCTAAGGAGAGCTCTCCAAACACAGATGTGGAGGTAACCACCAGCTGCTCCCCCCTTTTTAGAGGTTTCTTCTTCCTATCTCTTTTTTCCTTCTCTCCCAAGACACTCAGCACTTTGGTCCAACCAGAGTCTCAGTGGAACTGTGTGAGTATTCATGGCATCCTTTAGTGGTTAGACAGGCCTGAGCAGATCTGGGGCGGGAGGAAGCAGCTCCTACTGGTAGCAGCTGATCCAGGAAACACTCTGGGAAAAGGAAAAACCTGCTTGAGGGTTTGAAAGCACTTTTGACACAATTTGAGCATGACTTTTGTGTTAAGTACCTGTGTAGGTCTTTGTTAAAGCAAAAAGATTTAGCTCCAGTTTAATGGACCAGTCTTCAAACTTCTTGTTTTCAAGCAATTCCTTTATATAGAATCACAGAATCATGGAATGGGTTGGGCTGGAAGGGATCTTAAAGCCCATCTCATTCCACCCCCCTGCCATGAGCAGGGACACCTTCCACTAGACCAGGTTGGTCCAAGCCCCTTCCAGCGTGGCCTTGGGCACTTCAGGGACACAAAGGGATGTAACCTAAACAGGGAAGGATATAATCCAAACAGTATTTTTGTGGCTAAGTCTGTTCCAGGTGGAAAGGTGGCGATGCAGAATCCTTTCTGCAAAAAGGGATGAGCAAATGCTCTGTTGTCTGTTCCTCTGAGCTGTGGGAGCTGTGTTAGCACTCTGAGCAAACATAAACCCGGGGTTTGGAGTCAGAGCCTTTCCCTTCATCCACAAAGGAGTGTCTGGCCAACAGAGGGCACAGTTCAGGGAGTGCTTGTCTCCTGAGCTGTGTCTGCTGCCCAGAGAGACACGGCCGAGGACAGTGTTTTAGGAATGGTGGAATATCTTGGGAGACACAACGTGAGCATGTGTCCAGCCACCCAACACTTCTGAACCCTTGTCACCAAGGAGGTGACTGTATTTTGGCAGTGATTTGCTCTTCTAGAACCTTCCTTTTGGACAAGAGCTCAGATTATTGAAACAAGCTGGTGCAGTTCTGTGGGAGATGCTCCACAGGAGCGACCTGCAGCCTCCACGTAAACTGCGGGCTAGGGATAAACTGTGGTAAATATATTGGAAGTAGATCCCTTCCAGCTGACACCTGTGAAGTGCCAGAGTGTCTTGAGTGGGACTTAGCCTGTTTGGAGCCTCCACTGGGCAGCTTTTTCCATTGAAAGAGGCTGGTGACACCTTTGTCTTTGTCCTTGTGCCCCATGGAGCATGTGCTGGGGTGCCTGACAGGACAGAGGGTCACTGTGTGCTGTGCTCCTGTTCTGTGTCCAGGTTAAATCTCCCTGTTTGTATGCATTCCTGCTAGTGACTAATCCCTGAGTGCTGCATCCAGAACAGGCTCAGATTTGTAATTATATTTATACAGAACAGATTTGTAATTATATTTAAAGAAATTAAAGGTATTTCTGATGTTTGCTGAGCTTGTCCTCAGTGCACCTTTCCAGAGCAGGTGGTAGGGCCTATTTTGAGGCCTCATTACAATTGGTTTAAAAATAGGCTTTGCTCTTGTCTTAATTTATGTAATGCTTCCTTAGCAGTGAATTCCAGAGTTATCCACTTCAGTTTCTCTTGTGCATCCTGGTACTGCAAGACTAAACACAGTGGGCTCCCTCCCTTGGAGTGAGATTGGGCAAGAAGCCTGGGGGAGCCTGTGTTCCTGGTGAGAAATTCCAGGCAGTGCTTCTCCTGTGACCTCTGTTCTCTGGCTCTTTGCAGGCTGAACTGACCTTCAGTGCCGGGGACGTTATCACTGTCTTTGGATCCATGGATGATGATGGATTCTACTATGTAAGTGCAGGGCTTGGGAAGATCCTGTGGTTACACTGGAAATTGTTGGAGTTCATGGAGTGGCAGGGAAGCAGAAATCAGGGAACAAAGTATTCTGCTTTTGGGAAAAAAATAAACCTCTCTCTACATATAGTGCAGGGCAGCCTGTTTCTGGCACTTATTGCTCCTGCTGTAAGTCAAATATTACAGAATCCTGGAATGGTTTGGGCTGGAAAGGACCTTAAAGCTGTGCCTGCCCTCCAGCTGTGTGCCTACATGAGCCTTGGCCCTTGGATCATCCACCTCTTCCTGCATGGGAAACTGTGTGCCTTCACACATCAGACTTGAGGTTGGGCTCCAGGTTAAGTCTGAGGGCATCACTGGGAATGTTTTGTTTGATCCTTTTATAGCGTTGGACAGACAGCGTTGCTGGGGTGGGTTTTGTCTCAGCCAACCACCTCCTGTTGAACTGGAGACATGTTTGTAGGAATACAGTAATGCAGCTCTGGGCCTCTGTGATCATGGATGCAGTGCCTACAGGACATGGTACCAGCACTGCCTCATTCTTTAAAGACATCAGTAAATACCCGGGCAAATCAAAAGCCTCTAGGGTGCCGGTGGCACAGTCACATTCCAGTATGGTAGTGGAGATTCTGAGTTTGTAGAAATCACCATGTTGCTGGAATACCTTTGTCACAGCTTGCTGCCATCTCTTCTTGCTTTACTCTCTTCTGTGTTTCTATGCTCTGAATTGTTCCACAACTAAGCAAGGAGGTGAGTTACAGAATTTGCTGAGGATCCTCCCAATGTGGGTGTGTTCTGGACTTGTCTCAGCCCACAGCCCCACCTTCTCTGCAGGGCACTGCACCTCGAGTTGTTATTTATTTCTCCAGGAAAGCTGATGTGGGAACTGAATGTTGGTCTTGCAGGGAGAGCTGAACCAACAGAGAGGGCTTGTCCCATCCAACTTTTTGGAAGCCGTCCCTTTGGATGGAGAGACGGCTGAGGAATTCCACTCAAAAGATAAAGAAGCTTCTCCGCTGAGTGCTGAGAGCCAGGTGAGATGTGTGGCTGCATGGCACTGCCTTCCAGGCTGGGATGTGTCTGGAGCCTGGGCATTGCATGGCATGCAGCACCCATGGGATCACTGAACTTACTGCATGCAGCCCGTTCATCCCACGGGAGATGCCTGAGGGGGTGCTGGGAGCTCTTCCCAAAGAATTTGCTGTAGTGCAGAAAGAGGCACAAAACAGCAACACCTGCTGGGGCCTCCGTGTGCTCAGCTGGGCACAGAGCATTCAGATCCCACCAGCAAATTGTTTAGATCCACTGAAAGGTCAGTGGGGAAATCCTACTGGATGCAAAGTTCAGCCAGTTCCCCAGGCACATGAAATTCCACGAATATGGTTATATCCCTGCCAGAGAGTTCTGGAATTAGCAACAGCCAAACACCAATGTTCTTCCATCCACCCCAGGTTAGAGACGTTAATCCAGGCTGAGGTGCTTCTGGGTAAATTCAAAACACACTGAGGAGTTTCCCAAACAGATCTGTGGGATGGATGCTACGGTTTCAAAAGCATCCCCCAGAGGCAGGGAATTCAAAGGTTAAATTAACCCCTTGCATTATGTTGCTGAGACTTTTGGAATAAAGGCTTAAGTGAGAGATCGGGGTCATGTCAGGGGCTGAGGCCAAAAGTGTAGCAGCTCCTTTGTCATTCCTGGACCTCCTGTGCTGTCCCACTCTGGAGTGGGAGGCAGGAGGGACCCAGCTTGGTCCCAGCTCACATAGGCTCAACCTTCAGTCCTTGGGAGGTTGTTGGCACTGTCATGTGGTGCCAGACCCACATGAGTGGGAGCAGGTTGGCTTTGAGCCATCCTTAGGGAAGTAGGTGGCCCTGAATCCCTGAGTCCTGCTCTGTTGAACTCCCCACTGGTGCCATCCCAGCTTTCCTGCTCTCTGCAGCATTCCTTGGCCTTTTTTCATGCTTGGTCTTCCTTTTCTCTGTATCCATCTCTCCTTTCTTTCTTCAAATGCTGCTTGGTCTCCCTTCACCTCAGCCCCATCCCTTGCTTCCAGGCGTTCCAGGCTTTGTGGATACAGGATTTGCACTCCAGCCTTGATGCCCTCTCGGGCAGAGCAGCCTGGCTCAGATAATGAGGTTTGTGGGCAGTTTGTTGGATCATCTTGTGACCTCAGCAGCTCTCTGGGGTCCTTTTACTTCCCTGTTGAGGGTACTGGTCCTTGCTGGGGAGTCATAGGTTAATCAGCTGTTACTGCCAGGGTTTAAGAGCCCTGCGGTCACCCAAGTCCAACCTCCCTGGGGGTTAACAAGGATGCAGAGTGGGGTTCTTTCTTCAGTTTCCCCCTCAAAAGTATTTACTCTTACCAAATTACTCATCTGTTGAAATAGAGGGTGCCAAAGGAGACCTCAACCAGTAAAATGTTAGGTGGAATTCTAAGTGTAATTTATTGCAGATCTTCCCCTTCCCTCTGGTGTCAACCAGCAGCCACAGGGCCTGTTTCAGATTCCAGGGGTCGTTATTCCAGCCCAGGTCCTCCCAGGAACCGGGGGGGGTTCAGGTAACCTTGTCTGCCACTTGCAGGTGTGAAGGGTTTGCAAAGTCAAACCCACCTTCCTCTCTGCTGTCCACTGCCGCTGAGTTCAGTGGGTGTCTGATTCCCTGAACAGCACTTGGGCCCACTATCCCTGCATGCTGAAGGTTGGAAGCTCTTTCCTATGTTCCATGACATTTTTTACACAGAAGCACCTTTCAGGTGTGCTAAAAACAACCCATATAAAATAGACACATTTCAGGCTTGCCTGCCCTGCAAACCTTTCCATTTGTCTCCAGTCCTCTGTGCCTGAGATCCAAGGGAGCTTCCCCTTGCACTGGCTCTGACTTCTGAGTGCACAGAGCAGGAACCTGTTGGATTTGGTACTTTTGGTACTCCCCTGATCCATGAACTGGTGCTCTCTGTAGTCTGGGGACTTGGAAAATTCAGATGATGATGATTAAACCAATTTTATTTCAGTGGGAATCAGCTTGAACTCTCCAGGCATGACTGTGCTTCGGCTGCTTCTGCATCGTGCCAGCCTGGCTCCTGTCCTGCTCCTGCTTCCCCTGGATACCTGTCCCAGGGGATTCTGGCTCAGCACCCCAGCACTCCTCCCACTTGTGCTTTGCAATCCAGACCTGTCTAAACAGCTTCCAAAAGGGCAGGGCACGTTTGCCCCCTGTTAAAAGTGGTGTATTTACCTTGCTCATAGCCAAACGGGTATTAATTAACTGCATTTAAGCGTGTTTAGTGATTCTTGAGGAGACAGGAGTCGACCCCACGGTGGTTTTGGCTGTCACAGCAATCACAGCATCCCAGCATGTGGGCAGAAAACCTCATGGGGAAGGCAGAAGAAAGAAAAACCTCCTGTAAAACAGATATATTCCGTATCCATTCCTGAGCTGGAATGAACTCTCCCTGTGATACAGCCGTGCCTGAGGCTTTACAAATTCCTGTGGCACTTTCACCCCACAGAGTTAAGGAAAACTGGCTTGTTCAATTTGCTGTTGGCAGAGCAGGCTCCCTGCAAATTCCCGGTCCCAGCTTGAGCCCTGGCACCTCAGGGGGGGATGTGTGTGCACCGTGGCAGAGCTTTGGACTTGGTTACAGCTCATTCCAGTTGCAACAGAAGCTTCTCCATGAGTGATTTTTAAATCACTTATAACTTCTTGGATGTGATGTTCTCACCTTGTCTGTTCTTCACACTTCCCTTCTCCCTCCTGCCCTACCAAAGGCCTGAGAATAAGGACAATTTATTTCCAAATTGAACTGGGGAAGGTGGATCATTTTGAATTATTCCTGAGTAAATCTTAAAATGCTGGCAACTAAATAGGTGAAGCAATTGGACTTACAAACTGACAATATTTGGGGATTAGAATAAACAAGCAAACAAAAACAGCACAAAGAGGAGGATCCAAGAAGTTCTGGTCACAACCAGGGCCCAAGACACTCATGCTTACCAGCTCAGAGCAGCTGCTTTAACGCTGTTCCTGCTGATGGAATATTTTTCCATCAGTAACATGCAGTTTCTGTCAAAGACTGATTGTAAAGCACCTTCAGAAAGTGTTTGATTCTAATTGATTTCATGTATTTATTTCTGCCTGTGTTACGCACCCGGGACGGTTCTTTTCTTCAGAGAATGAGGAAGAGAAGAGTCCAGTGATAGATACGAATGTTACATAGAGAGAGCAACCATGTAAGTGTGTGAGACCTTCAACCTCCCACCCAGCCCAGCACCTCAAAGGCTCCTGCACCTGGAGTTGGCTCCTTTTCTTGCTTGTAGTTTGACAGGCTGCTTTGGGGCTGTGGTGGCAAATCCACCTTCAGGTCTGATGTCAGACCTTTCACGGCCACGTGGGTTCTGTGTTAAAGACAAACCATTCAGCACATGAGGTGCAGGTGGTTGGAACAATTATCTGGTGGTTTTGAGGACCGGGATGGGACTGTGTTGGATATTCAGGTTTGGGAAGAACCTGCTTTGTAATTCAGCTTGGCCCTTCTATTCACATCAACAGCCAAAGCTTCATTTGGCCTTGGCAAGATCCTCCTCAGTCTGAGCACACTTCATGTTCAGCCTGGGGTTTTTTCTTTCTGGATTTTACTCCTTCCTGAGAATAGTCCTGAAAAACCCCTGCCCACCATCAATTTAAGAAAATAGTAACATTTAGTCCCTAAAACCAACCTTGTGTGGATAATTGTTCTGGGGCTGGGTGGGTGAGACCCCTGGTTTTGGGGGGCAGTGGGAGCAGTCTTTGTTTTTCTTAGTTTCCTATGTTGTTTTCCAGAAATTGTGTTAATCAGTAACACCTGGGAGACCACTAAAACCACCCCTGAAAACTGACATCACTCTTCTTTATCACTCTAGTAACTTGTGTGAGGATCTTGACAGAGCAGTTTTTCCTTTGTTTCTCTTAGAGAAGAACCCCCAATTTTAGTATGATTTTTCTGTTACCGGATGAATCTGTGAACTGGTTCTGTTGCTTTTCTGCCACGTAGAGACCTCTGAGGATATCTGTACATGTTTGTGTGTGTGAGGGTGCCTCTGTGTGTGGAACTCTGCCTGGGCATCGTATTCCACAGCTGGGAATCCACAGCAGGACTTCCAGCCGGACAGGAAACTGTCACTTCCTTCCAGCTGTTTGATATTTGACAGTGACATTGGTGCTGCAGTGTCCTTACTCCAGTAAATAATTGTGACTTTGCAAGTAGGTTTGGGTACCTGCCTCTGTTTGCACAGGGCTTTTCATGCACGACTGCAGGAGAAATTGTTTGTGGGGCCGCTTCAGGTCTGCCCTGAAACTGTTCTGCCTTTACCCAAAAAGTGTTTTCCAATGGCGTGTGGACAGAGCCTCCACTGCTCTGGCTGCACAGGGGCCTTTACATCCCTCCCACATCACTCCCTGAGTGTTGGTGAGCCCCTTCTGACGTTAGCCCAGTGCTTTTGGGCATTTCATCCAAGGATTCTTCGTTGCACAAATCATAAATAGTTTCTGGAGCAGAACCTGGGGCTTCTTTCTTTTGCTCCCAGCTAAGACAGTGAGCTCCAAATTAGCCTTTACCTGGCTTTCTTTTTCTCTTTGCCTCCATGATTCTTGCATTTCTGGCTGCAACAGGTTCATCTGGATTTATTCGGGTGTATTTCCAGACTCCTCAGACCTGACTAATGCTGGGGTTATCAGCACCAAGTGCTGTTCGTGCACAAGGGAGCTGCCAGGACAGCCAGAGGTTGTTGCTGCTGCAGCGTTGGTTGGAGTGGACCTTGCAGGCAGAGTGCAGCTTTCCCAAGGGCCAGCCTGGGCCATCCCTCAGCACGTGTGACATCCTGCAGCGTGTCCTGGGCAGCAGCTGGCCTTTGGACACGGTGCTGCACACCTGGAGTGTGGCAGGAGTGCCTGGGAAAGGAACATTTTCAGGTGAACAGAGAGTGTGAGCTCAGGAGAAGTCAGCCGTGGGACTGGTTACTGTTGTGGAGAGAGGCACAGAGGAGTTCCAGCTCTGTCCTGTAGTTCAGGTAAGGGAAAGTCTGATGGCTCTGGCACAGTTCAGTGATTGCTGTGAGGCAGAAGTTGACTCTCAGCTTTGTGGAGTTGGGAGGGGTCACAAATTCACTCCAAGACGGAGCTCCCTGTGCTCCTGCCTGCTCAAGGCTCGCTCCATGGGTATTGCAGGTGCTGAGTCTGACCCAGAGCAGAGGTTTCTGCTCATTCTGGGCCAGAAGTGCTTCAATCCTGCAGCAGCCCGGACCAGCAGAGCTTCCACCCGTGCAGGGAGCACAGGTCACAGCCACTGGGTGCTCCTGGTCCCGCAGGAGGTGGGTGCTGACCCAGCAGGAGGGTGACGGAGCAGGGCTGCTTTGACTTTCCACCCAGGAGACTTTAAATAAAGTCCCCACAGCGCGTGAGCGTGGCTGTGCTGGAGTGAGGCAGCAGTGCTCTGGCTGTGCCTCTGCCTTGTTCAGCTGCTTGCCCTGGACACAGAGCGGGACCAGCACCAGGCACATCCAGTCCTGCCCAAGGGCAGCTGCTGGGATCCTCACACAGTTCCTAGCTGGTGTCCGATCTTCAGGAGTGCTTCCACCTCAGGCAGAGGGACTCACTGGAGCCCAGGCAGCGAGATGCTGAGGGTGTGATGTTGCAGTGTCCAGAGGGCTCTTTCCTGGCACAGCTCCAGCCACTCTCACCTTGTGTTTTTGGGTAATGCCAAGACAGGACATACAGCTGGAGCTTGGAAAGCTGCTGGTTTGTGAAAGCTGTGTGGAAGAGAAGGCAGTGAGACTAAGGCTCTCCTGGGCCTCAGAAACCCAGAGCCTCTTCCCTGAGGAACTTTGCGGCCTCTTGGGAAAGCTTGACCTGCGAGATGGGTAATTGTCACTGTCTGGACACCTCAGCCTAGTGAGAGGAGATCGTGGAAGGAAGGCTGCTGCTGGGAACTGACCTGTCGGTGCATTATGAAGAGGAAACTGAGCCCAAGACTAGGGCCCATTCTGAGTTCCAAAAGCCCTTTCCAAAGGGAACAGCACCATTTGAGACTGGTGGGTCTCAGTTAACCTTCTCAAACACTTAGGGGCTCAGGAACATTCCTGTGTGCTGCTTGATCCAAGACTTCTCCATGTCCTGCTCCATTGGTGCCACTGCAGAGCCCCAGACTTGGCCTCCTGCCCCTCGTGCCTCTGGATCTGCTGGATGCTGAGCAGCCTTGCAGGACCTCCTACCATGGCAGTCATGGCCACCATTGAGAAGCCTCAGGGCTTAGCCAGTCTCCTCCGTCTTCTGGAGGTCTTGCAGAGCCCTTGTTCTTATGAAATTTGGTTTTGTCCTGGCTTCTGTCCCAGATATGCTGGGAGCCCAGCAGGCTCCATGGCTGAGGCATCCATGGATTCATCAGAACCTATCTCCATCAATGCTCTCAGGAGCTGCTTCATGTCGTACTTGGACATGAAAAGAACCACGCAGACTCAGCTTAGTTTAAGACAGAAAAGAAGCCAGGGAAAGCCCCCAGCTGTTTATTTTACTTCATATATATCTGTTCTTAGGAATGACCGTGGATTGGAGGATGAGGTTACCCCCTCTCCAACCGCACTGGTCAGACGAAAAGTCCATCAAACTTCTCCGCCTCAGGAGAAGGAATGAAAACAAAAAGGAACGATTAGCCAAACATAACTGTGTTTACAGAAAGTGTGTGAGAAACTCCATCACAGAAATGAAAACATCAAAAGACTGCAAATCTCAGGGCGACAGCTTCACTTACTCAGCTGTGGAGCAGCATCTTTCACTATGTCCTTAGTGGGTCTTTTGTGCTGTCCTGTTCTTAGCCCAAAGTTCAGGAATTTCAGGAATTCTTAGCTCAGGAAGGGTCTGGGTTGTAGGTACAAAATTTAATTCCACTGGAAGCTTCCTGAGTGGAACTGTACCTGCATAGAGGGGAGAAGGCCAGGTTCTCTGGCTGAGGTTTGTTGGTGTGATCTCCTTCAGCAGCTCTAACTTGTGCTTTTGTCTTTTGTTTTCTCTCTTTCCCACCCAGCTAAATCCAGATGGATCTGTTGATCAGAGCGACTCCTCTCCATCTCCTCCTCCGCCAGCACCTTCCTGCCTTGTCCCGGGCGAGCAGTGTCCAGAGCAGGCATCGCTGGCCCTCCTCACCTGCAGTGACACACCTGGGCAGAGTAAAAAGAAGAGAGGCTTCTTCTTCAAAGGGAAAAACCTCTTCAAAAAACTTGGGTCCAATAAGAAAAACTAACAAAGGATTTATTCCGCCCGGGCTGCCTACACAGTCCCAGAGACTGAGAGTGCAGGAGAAGCCCTCTGCAATAAGCTGATTATTTTCATAGGGAAGAAGTATGTGTTGAATAGAGAAGACTCTGGAGGGTGTGGGAGCTGAGAGCCCCCGAGGAAGAAGTGGCTCTGGGGTGTGAGGGCTCAGCTCCGGGATCCAGCGTGTCCTGCTCCATGCAGCCCTCGGTGCAGCGGTTCCCTGTAAATATTTTAATTTAAGGATTATATTCTGGCTGTAAGTTAGCTAACTGGCTTTTCCCAGCAAAGCCCCGGCCCCTTAGGAGAGATCCCCTGTACTCCACACCCTGGTATTTCTCTGCTCCAAAGGAGGTCGTGTCACCTCCTTCACTTCCTGCAAAGAAAATTTGCACTTTTCTGTTCCCGTGACTCCCCTTCGCTGTCTCTGGGCTGACGAGTGAGTTCTTACTTGTACTGTAACCCTGTAAATACGCAGCTGTGCCTCGGAGCATCCCACACTGCCTCAGTCAGCTTCCAGCGCGAGGATCCCTGGGGAGGAAGGAGCGATGCCCCGGCGGGGGTCGGTTCTTCAGCCTGGGGGTGGGCTGCTGTCAGCTGCTCTTGCCTGGTTCACCTTAACCATGCACTGGCTGAGGACTCCGCCTTATTATTTATTTATCGATTTATTTATCGATTGATTTATTTATCTACCTATTTATTTATTTATTTGTCCGTCTGCCTCTCTCCACGGTTCTGTTCGGCTGTGTCTGTGAGCTGCTCCCGAGCAGAGCGCTGGGAGCGCAGGGCTGGGGCTGGGGAGTTTGCTCTGTTTTCGTAGGAGATGATGTGTTCCTGCAGCTGAGACACAGCCCTGCCCAAGCACGGAGAGTTCTGTATGCCATGGTTTCTGTCCCTCCCCATTTCCTTCTGTGCATGTTCCAGTGGGTCCTTGTTCTGAGCAGGGCAGTTCCGTGAGCTCCGTGAGTGGTGCCAGCACAGCGGCCACGAGTGGTGGTGGTATGGTATGTTTTTATTTAATATCAAATTTTATTATAATAAAGTCTATTTTCACAAAAATACATTTTCCTTAAAAAAGCTGAAGATTCAGTGATGCTTCTTCAGGGGAGTGGGGAAATGATACCAATCACCTGCACCTTGAGGATGTTCCGCACCTTCTGTGTCCCCTTCTCAGAGGGACAGATGTGGCTGTGGGTGCCCTGGGTGTGAGGTGAGGGTGGCAGCCCTGGGGCTGCAGGACACCAGGGAGGGCTGTGGGCACGAGGCCACCCAGGGTGCCTGGGCTGGACCCTGCACTCCCAGCTCCCCTGGTGTGTGAGCATTCTTTCTGCACCTGGAGCCTCTGGGAATCCAGCCAAGGTGCCAGAAGTCGCTCTGGGATTTTGTGGGGATTCTGCAGAATTCCCCTGACAGGAAGGACTTGTTTGGGAAGCTGCTGCTCGTAGAGAGAAATATTCCATGAGGATCTTGATACCGCAGTGAGGCACCGTGTCCTGTGGTGGATGGGAGTCAGGGCAAGGACAGACCAAAGGCTTTGAAATGATGAAGTGCTGCAGCTCTGCTGGAGTTTCCATGGCTTCTGGAGCAGCCTCGGTGATGAAACTCATCAGCAACCCAAAACTTTATCTGCGGCCTGTCCTCCCACGGAGGAAGTCGTTGCTGCTCTAACTGAATTTACCAACTGGAGTTTCCTAAGTGAGTTGTTGAAGGTCTTTTGAAAGAAACTGTCACTGCTTTTATCAGTTCCTCGGGGCATGAATTGAAGAACAAAACCTTTAGGAAGAAAAGCAGCCTCCAGAACGTTCTGGGGTGTGCGCAGAGCCAGAGGCCCCCTAAGCCAGTGCCTGCCTGGTTCCCTCACTCCTGGTGCTTCCGTCCTCCCTGCCCAGCTGAGCCCCTGGGATCACAAGGTGTGTGCTGTGTCTGTACCTCCTGTAAATTTTGCTGTGATAGACCCAGATCCATCATTCAGCAAAGTCTCCCTAGTTCAGCTGGTTCCCCAACACCAGGCAGGCTGTACAGCAAAGCTCAGAGAAGTCTCCACAAGAAAGATTTAAGATTAACAGCTTCAAGCTGTTATAGCTAAACATGAAAGGCTACAAGGAACAAAAAAAAGAGGGTAAAATAAAGATATAATCCAGATGTTCTGCTTTGCATCCTCTGCTTCTACTCGCTGTGCTACAGCCCAGGTATAGATGGCACCTCTCTGCTCGGGGGACCTGCTGGTGGCATCAAGATACTTCTGTTTGCATTCTCAGAGGAGCAGCGTGTGGTCTGAGTATGAGGGTTTGGTGCTTGTGTTGGTGCTCAACAGAAGGCTCAGCCAGGCCTGTGGCCTTTCCCATTCACCATGATCTGGGAGCAGGGTCACAGTCTCCCAGGAAAGTAAACATTCAAGAGACAAAGCATCTCACAACCCAGAAACTTCCATGGTTTCTGAAGCAGTTGGAGAACAATTTTTTTTTTTTTTTGAGAGCAGTTTGGTGGTGTTTCTCAGGGGCTGGTATAGGGGTTGGTGTGTTTAACATCTTTCCCAGTGACAAAGTGGCTCATGGGCATCCTGGTGACACCAAGCTGTGTTCTCCTGGAGGGCAGAGATGCGGCATCCAGGAAAAGGACCTGGACAGGCTGGAGAGGTGGAGCTGTCAAAACGCATGACACTCAACAAGGCCAAGTAAAAGGTCCTGCATGGGCTTCGGGGCAATCCCAAACACAAATACAGGCTGGGAAGAGGATGGATGGATGGATGGATGGATGGATGGATGGATGGATGGATGGATGGAAAGCTGCTTTGAGAAGAAGGACTTGGAGGTGCTGGTGGATGAGAAGTTCAACACAGAATCATAGAATGGCCTGGGCTGTGAGGGACATTAAGGTCATCTGGTTCCAAACCCCTGCCATGGATGTGCCTTAGCCACGTGTGTCAGAAACCCCCCGTGCCCTGGGCTGATGACCCAGCATGGGCAGAAGAGGAGGGGGGAATCTACCCCTCTGCCCTGCTCAGGTGAGACCCCACCTGCAGAGCTGCCCCAGCCCTGGGGCCAACAGCAGGAGGACGTGGAGCTGCTGGAGCCACTCCAGAGGAGGCCCCGGAGCTGCTCCGTAGGCTGGAGCCCCTCTGCTCTGGAGCCAGGCTGGGATACCTTGGGGCATTCACCTGGAGAGGAGAAGGCTCCAGGGAGACCTCAGAGCCCCTTGCAGGGCCTAAAGGGACTCCAGGAGAGCTGGAGAGGGACTGGGGACAAGGGCTGGAGTGACAAGGGGGAATGGCTTCCCAGTGCCAGAGGGCAAGGATGGATGAGATATTGGGAAGAAACTCTTCCCTGTGAGGAAGAAATGGCACAGGTTCCAGTGGCTGCCTCAGCCCTGGAAGTGTCCCAGGCCACGTTGGATGTGGCTTAGAGCAGCCTGGGACAGTGGAAGGTGTCCCTGCCCATGGTAGGGGGTGGAATGAGTTGGTCTGTAAGGTCTGTCCCAAGCCAAACCATTCTGTGATTCTCTGAATTAAGTTCCTAGTTGTGAAACACAGTTATCAGCGCCGACACGCACTAACTGTCCGGAGCCTTCGAAAAATCCTCATCCTCCTCCTCTATCTGGTGCTGACACGGCAGGGGAAGGACTCAGAGCGTGGCTTTGCAAACCTACCAGCTCTGCCCCTTTGCTCAAGAGCCGTGCTGTGGTCTCTGTTGTGCAAACTGCTGCTGCTGGAGCTGGTTCTGGTGCTGGAGCTGGTTCTGGTGCTGGAGCTGGGACCTCAGGCAGATGCTCTGCTTCTGTCTCACACACAGAAAGGGGTGGGCTGGAGGCACCTCCTGAGTCTCTTGGGTCAAGGTCACCTTGAAGGCCAGGGGAGGTTGCCCAGGGTCTCATCCAAGGGAGCATTATCCTCAGGGATGCAGACCCCACCTCTGTTCTGGGCCCTGTCCCAGCACTTCACCACTATCCTGGGTGTTTTCTTACATCTGTTGGGAATTTTCTTGGCAGCACCACATGCCATTGCCTCTTGTCCCATCCCTGGGCACTCTGAACAGCTCTGTCTGCTCTGCAGCCCTTCCATGAGACAGTCAAAGTCAAGAGTAAGGCTTCCAGAGCCTTCTTCCCTCCAGGCTGACCAAACCCAGCTTTCTCCTGAGCTCCAGGTGGATTCCCTCCAGGTTGTCAAAACCAGTCTGCAAACAGGACCAGCCTCACCTGGGCCTCACTGCAAGATTTGTGATTTGCCTTGCTGATTTTCTTTAAAACATTAAAGGACCAGGACCAGCATCAGGGCACGGCTCCACTTTCAAGGAGGCAGCTTTGGGGATGGGGATGGTGGATCCCAGCTTTGGGGATGGACACAGCTGCAGAGTCACTGCCAGAGGCACTGCACCACCTGTACCATTCCACAGCCATGGTGGGTCCTGGGGTGTCCATGCAGGGCAGAGTCCAGGTAAAGACCTTCATCCACCCAGCCCTGGGGAGCCCTGGCAGGAAGTCGGTTGCCCCCAGTCTGTGCTGCTGATCCAAGGAGTTTTGATCCGTGAGGACAAACACAATCACAATGTGCAGTGAGGAGGAGATGAGGAGCAGCTCCTTTGCCTCCCTGTGCGGCTCCGTGCTCAAACACATCCCTCACTGATCCAGCAGTATCCCTCTGCCCTGTCAGCATGGCAAGGATTTGTCCATCAGATGCTTTTGCTCTGGGACAGGGAGAGGAGATGCTTTGCCAGCTGAGCTCCCAGAGCAACAGCACTTCGTGCTGCCCATGCTCCAGACCAGCAGCTGGAGGGTGATGCCTGTTCGAACCATCATCCCAGTGCCTCCTCCTGCACAGGAAGAAGGAGCAGCTCTCGTGGACCCCAGGGGACACAGGGCAGAGCACGTCAGGAGTGGGGTGGGGAGTGCTGGGCGCTGCAGTGTCTCCGGGAGCAGAGATGAAGGCGTTGTTTCGACCTTTAAAAGCGGCAAAGGATGAAGAGCACCATGGGGGGAGGAACCTTGTCCCTGCAAGACACCCCCAGAAGGGATCAAGACTCTCAAACCACCACAAAGTGGTCACATCTCTACCTTCAGAAATCCCGGGAAAGCTCCGGTGAAGCATCAGGCTGTGTATCCAGCCGCGAGCAAAGGAGCCTCCCCGGCGGGCACTGGGGTGGGAGGTGAGCGCGGTGCTGGCCTGGCCGCCCACCCCAGGGGAGTTCCCGGGCCCCCGGGGCAGCCTCTGCTGATAAGGCCGGGCAGATAAAAGCGGGCGCGGAAGGGCCGCGGGGAGGGAGGAGGCGGCGGATCGCAGGTGAGAGCCTGGCCCGGGTACACGCGCTTTTCTCTCGTGGAGGGTTTGGTTCTGTGCCGGGGGTGGGACTGGGGAGCTGGGCTGAGTTTGGGGCTGTGCTCTGCGGTTCCCGCTGCTTCCACCCTCGGCCGGAGCGCAGCAGGGAAGCGCGGGGAGCGCGGTGCTGCTGTGGCCGGGGGCCCCGCGGCAGGGACGGGGCCAGCTCGGCAGCTCAGGGCGCCTTTGGGGCAGCTTCACGGTGTGCTCAGCCCACAGCTCCGCGCTCGTTCTGGGAGCTGATTGCTTGGGAGCAGATTGCTTGGGAGCAGCCTTGGGAGGTGAGTGGGTCAGCTTTGGGAAAAGCATCCCAAGCATCTGTTAAACGGCTATTAAATACTTCCCACTCCTTCTGCAGCCCACGTTAAAGGAACAGCTAGGTAATAACGGAATAAATTCCCATTACAACACAAATGTAAATGCTGTATTTTATAATTAGGGGGATAGAGTGATACCCAGCTCATGGTTGGCTTCACTCTGGCTCTATTGAGGAACACAAACAGTTCACTCAGTGATTTTTGTAGCAACATTCTAAATATTGAAGTATTATTTCCTCCAAACTTTTGGTGTAATTTTTAATCTGAATATCCTCAATCCCAGGCTCGTCAGGAATAAAGAGACTACAGTCCTTATATGTTATTATGTGACATCCTATGTGACATGACTACTTGCAAGGAGGATTATTGGAATTATTGGAAGCCGGGAGGCTGCTCCCTTTCCACATGGCACTGACAGGACCTCCCAGGCAGTGCAGTCCCTCCTGGAAGCATTGCATTGGGAAGGGGATGCTGCACAAGCTCTCTTGACACATGCCATCTTCAACCTGGGCATGGACCTTCCTGATGCATCCACGTGTTCTTGGTCTTCTTCACTTGCGTTTCTTTGCAGGGATGAAGGCAGAAAGCTTCCTGGGGTCTCTGGTGATCCTCAGCCTGTTCCAGGCATCTGTGTCCTCTTCCTACGGTATTGTCCATTCCTCGGGCTTTGCAGGTCGGGGTTTTCTGAGTGGGAAAGATAAAGCTGAGTCTGGAAGAGCCTGAGTCACCCAGCAGCACAGCTCTGAAGAGGTGTCAGAAAGAGCACAGTTTGTACCGCCCATGGCACCAATCTTGGCTCTTTCAGGTTTTTGCGAGTTCACACCCTGCCTGATCCCTTAAAATCAGGTGAAAGGAGATCAGTTCCCAGCACTGGTCCATCCCCATGGAACGAGGGTCTCCCTCCCTGTGCCAGCACCTGGGAGAGCTACAAGGGCTTGTGGAGTGTGGGGATGGGGCAGTCACTCCCCCTCTTCCAGCCCTGAACCACTGCTCCAAAACATACAGAGACCTCCACCTGTTAATTTACAATGTCAAATCCTTATGAAAAGCACATGCCTGGTTTTTCATTTGTCTCAAATTGTGGTCCAGGCAATAGCTTTTCTCATCAGGATTGTCCAAGAGCTGAACTCTGGGCTGATCTGGGAAGATATTGAAAAGAAACTGGGGAGATTTGGGAGCTATTTATCTCTTTTGTGTTATTTTCTGAAGTTTTCTTCTTCCCCAGAAGCTGTAGGAAAGTGCTGTCACTCAGAGAAGCCCTCAGGGCCTGTCCCTTCCCTTTCTGTGACCTACAGCCAGCATATAATGGAGATGAAATTCATTTTGGGAGCTCCCCCGAGGGCAGTAAGGGGAGCAGTGAAAATGGCAGGAGGTTGCAGGAGGGACTGGGGAAAGCCGTGGAGAAATTGGGCTGTTTATAGAGTCGGAGAATCCCAGAATGGTTTGGGTTGGAACAGACCTTAAAGTTCATCCCATTCCACTCCCTCCATGGGCAGGGACGCCTTCCACTGTCCCAGGCTGCTCCCAGCCCCAATGTCCAGCCTGGCCTTGGGCACTGCCAGGGATCCAGTGGCAGCCACAGCTGCTCTGGGTAGGTGCTCTGCTGTGAAAGGGCAGGAGGGATGGTGCCTGCACCTCTCCCGGGGGCTGTTTGAAGCCTCCACTGATGGAGGGACTCTCAGACTCCCCTGAGGAATATATTTATACACAGATCTCCAGAGAGTGAGCAGCCCTTGCCTCCAGCGCTGCTGTGCCCAATCCCGGGGTGCTGGAGGCGCAGGAGGCTCCCTGCCCACACCCTCAGCTCTGCTCTTCCCTTTCCCTGCTCAGATGTGCCGCTGGAGCTGCCGGACGCGTCCCTGCTGAGCAGCGTGGCCGAGGCCCGGCAGCGCGTGGATGCAGCCTACAGGAGCACGCGGGACCGGTGAGAGCCGGGCGGGCTGTGGCCCGTCCCTGTCCCTGTCCTCGTCCCTGTCCCCGTCCCCGTCCCTGTCCTCATCCCTGTCCCTGTCCTCATCCCCGTCCCTGTCCTCGTCCCCGTCCCTGTCCCTGTCCCCGGCCCTGTCCTCATCCCCGTCCCTGTCCTCGTCCCCGTCCCTGTCCCTGTCCCCGGCCCTGTCCTCATCCCCGTCCCTGTCCTCGTCCCCGTCCCTGTCCCTGTCCCCGGCCCTGTCCCCGTCCTCATCCCTGTCCCCGGCCCTGTCCTCATCCCCATCCCTGTCCCTGTCTCCGGCCCTGTCCTCATCCCCATCCCTGTCCCCGTCCCTGTCCCCTCCTGCACGGGGACAGCGCGGTGGGGAACTCCGGGAGCACGGCATGCTGACATGCAGGATTTTGTCTGCTCACCCTGATTTTACACCAGTCTGTTGGGTCACCAAGAGCTGTGACCTCCTCTGGGCTGCCCCTCCCAGCTCGGTTTTCACATAATCACAGAACCGTGGAATGGTCTGGGTTGGAAGGGACTTTAAAGCCCATCCAGTGCCACCCCTGCCATGGCAGGGACTCCTTCCACTGTCCCAGGCTGCTCCCAGCCCCAGTGTCCAGCCTGGCCTTGGGCACTGCCAGGGATCCAGGGGCAGCCACAGCTGCTCTGGGCACCCTGTGCCAGGGCCTGCCCACCCTCACAGCAGCTCTTGATGCTATTGCTGGGCTCTGTTTCACCCCTCAGGGCACTCTGAGCAGGAGCTCTGAGTTGAGACCTGCACAGGCTCCTGCTTATTTCCAGTGGTTCCCTCCCATGGATGCAGCAGACAGCTGGATGCTGCAGTGAGGATATTTTGTGGGACTCCCAGCCATGCTTTGGGAGTGTCCAGCTTCCTACCAGCCCATACCTGTCCTCTGCCAGCAGCCACACTCTGAATCCCCTCCCTGGCTTGGGGACCCCTCCATGTGAGAGGAGGCCCCAGCAGCTTTAGGCCAGGGTGGCCTGGAGACATCTGAGGCCTCTGGACAGTGACAGATATTGATGATCCAGATAACGGCTGAGCGAGATTTGCTGCCTCAGGGATGTGAAGCCCTAAGATTTGCCTTCTGGCCAGTGGAGCTGGGCAGTTTCACAGACTCCCTGCGAGTCCCCCTGCTGCTCTGTGGAGGGTGCTGGGAGCAGCCCTGGCCTCTGCCAGTGACTCTCCAGCGGTTCAGACCTGGGACAGGCCGTGCCTGATGCTCAGGTGTGCAACTGCAGCATTCCTGGCCCTGCCCCATTTCAGATTTTGGTTTCTTGTCCCCTGCAGCATAAAGAAGAACCTGCAGAACAATGCCTTGACCCCAGCAGAGCTCCTGAGGTATTTTAAGCAGCCGGTGGAGGGGACACGAGCGGCCGTCCGGGCAGCGGATTATCTGCATACCACCCTGAGCCTGCTCAAAGAGAACCTGCGATGGGCTGTGAGAAGGGACTTCAACGTCACAGGTAGGGATCCCCCTTGCTGGGAGGAAGGCAGAGGAGAAAGACAGAGGGCTTGGTCACTGGGGCTTGGGATCTCCCATGTGGGTGCTGTGAGGCAAAGCTAAGTTATTCTTCTGTGCTCTTTCCATCTTAAATATTACTTGGGAGTTTTTCAGTTAGTGAAAGTGTTTTGTGCACTTCCCTGGTTCTTTCTGCTGTATCGAGGTTCAGGTTCCAACAGGTCAAGGTGTGGAAGGCTTTGATAGATGTTCCTGTGCTTGAGCAGGGAATGAGCAAACCCAGAGCTGACTCCCAGCAGCCTGACCCCAAGGAAGGCAGCTCTTCAGCCAGCCCTCAGACAGCACCGAAGTCGTGTCACGGACACGACACTGTCCAGACAGAGAACGGGGAGGTGTGAAAGGACATTTCGGTGTTTGTCTGGAGGAGCAACATCCTCTGTGAGATGGAGTCAGGCCAGGCCAGGCTGCTGAGAGAGGGAAGCAAATCAGGGCCAGTGAGAGGAACAGCTCAGGGACACATAGGGAGGACTCCTGCTGTATAAATATGAACTCATGGGGATCATGGAATGGTTTGGGTGGTTAGGGACCTTAAAGCCCATCCAGTCCCACCCCTGCCATGGGCAGGGACACCTCCCACTATCCCAGGTTCCTCCAAGCCCTGTCCAGCCTGGCCTCAAACACTTCCCCAACATTACAGTAAAGCACTGGCAGGACAAGACACATCATGGGGTGCTCTGGCTTTGCTCCAGCACAGGATGAGCTGGAAGGCGATGGCAGAACTGGCTGTGCTCAGCTCCAGCCTCTCCATCCAGGACTGATGCTCCAGCACCACTCCAGAGCCCTGCGAGGGCCACCTGGCTGCCACCTCTCACCCGCCTGCCCAGTGGCTTTTCGAACCGTGCTATGACCCAGACTGTTGGTGGCAGCAGTGACCAGGATACCTCTGAGGGATGGGACATGCAGTGAGAGCAGCCAGAGCCAAGAGGGAGCATCTTTGCTATAGAGACAGACTGGGAGAGCTGGCGATCAGCCTGGAGAAGAGAAAGCTCTGGGGAGACCTTAGAGCCCCTTCCAGTGCCTAAAAGGACTTATAAAAAGAGGGTGAGGCTTTTTACATGGGTAGTGACAGGAAAAGAGGGAATGGTTTTAAACTAAAAGAGGAGAGATTTGGATTATATGTTAGGAAGAAATTCTGTCTGTGAGGGTGCTGAGGCCCTGGCACAGGGTGCCCAGAGAAGCCGTGGCTGCCCCAGCTCTGGAAGTGTCCAAGGCTGGGTTGGAGCAGCTTGGGATGGTGGAAGGTGTCCCTGCCCATGGCAGGGGGTGGAACAGGATGAACTTTAAGGTCTCTCCAACCCAAACCATTCCATGATTCTGTGACTCTGTAAGACTTTTCTTGTTGAGCTCTGCCACTTAGCTCCCCTGCAAGGGGAGTGCACAGCAGAACACAGTGCCCCTGGTGAGCCCAGCTACAGGATGGTTCTTTTCCAGGCAGCTCCGAGCAGGGGTGACACACACTGGGAGCTGCTTCCAGGGGGAAAAACTTGTGACATCCCCTAGGATGGCTGTGGCTGTTTGCATTTTATGATGGAGATAAAAAGGGAGAGGAGAGGAAGTGCCGATACTAGAAAACCATTCTGCTGCTGCATGAGCCTAATGTGTGATTATAAATAAGATTTGACCACAGCTTTGCTGGGTTTGATGCTTTCCAAACCAGAAAAAGCATTTGCTGCTCAAAGAGCATCCTCGGCACGTCTTCAAGCAGGACGATTTAAATGACAGCACGCTGTGGTTGTGCAGATGATGCTAGGTGCAGTACAGGGGACAGGTAGGAAAACCTCCCGAGCAAACCCAGCCAGTGTGATCCTGCATGTTTTTTCTCCCTTGTTCCCTGCCAGACTTGCTGACTCCTGCTCAGGTGGAGTTGATTTTCAAGGCCACTGGATGTGACCAGCAGGATAAGAAAATAAATTGTGTTTCTTCTGGCTACAGAACCATCACTGGCGAGTGCAACAACAGGTGAGGGGCTATGTCAGCAGGAGGATGGATGGATGGATGGATGGATGGATGGATGGATGGATGGATGGATGAGAGGAAATGGCCTCAAGTTGCACCAGGGGAGGTTCAGGTTGGACATCAGGAGGAATTTCTTCCTGGAAGGGGTGGTCGGACATTGGAACTGGCCAGGGGGCTGGTGGAGTCCCCATTCCTGGATGTGTCCAAGGAAGGACTGGATGTGGCACTCAGTGCTCTGGGCTGGTGATAAGGTTAACATAAATTATTCCATAGATGGATGCATCCTCAATAAGTGGAACTGGACCCACTTCTCCAGGGATGACCCATGCAGGCACCTTGGTTTAGAGTTTCACACCCCACAGTATTTCCTAGTAATGTGTGGAGCTGTTAATTCCAGTCCTGTTTGGAAGGTTCCTGGTGTTGTACCTGAACCAGCTCTTTGCCAAAGCAGGAGGAGCTCTGTGCTGGGGACAGACTCTTTGTCTGGCCCTGCCCCTTGGCAGGGTCTCCAAGGGTTTCTGACCTAAATCCATACTGGGCATGATGTAGCCATCCCCTTGCCCCACATTGTGTGTGGGAGGAATCTGGGCCCATGGGCTGGGAGAGCACCTCCTGCATCTCCCATGGCTGGAATGGAGAATGTGGGAGACATGGGAAGCTGCTGAGCACGGAGTGTTTGAAAGGGACAGGTCAGAAACATCCCCTGTAAGAACAGAGCTGGAAAGCTCCTGGGAGCAGCTCAGGCAGAGGAAGGAGCTCAGCCAGCTCTCCCTGCCCCAGGGTGCTTTAGCCTTCAGGAGGCTGTGTAAGAACTAAGGAGAGACCTTCCTGCCTCCTTCCGCTTCAGGGGGGATGTGTGCTCTGGGATAAGGACAGGTCCCTTACACCTGATCCAGACTTGAGGCCCTGGGGAAGGGGGGCTCAGCTGTGCTCTGTCTCTCCACTGCCCTGGGCAGTGCTACACCCCTTGTGGGTGAGAGGCCACCACAGAACACCCTTTGGACATGCACTCACACATAGAGTATTAGTACTCTGATAAGGTTTTAATGGTCTAATCGAACTACAGTCATAGAGTCACAGAATGGTTTATGTTGGAAGCGGTTTTGGAAAAGTTTAAAGGTCATCCAGTCCAACCCCCTGCCATGAGCAGGGACATCTTCAGTAATGACCTTCAAAAGAACCACACAGCGCAGTAACCTCACAGTCCAAACCCCCCGATTTCTGTTTGACACCACAGGTAATTCCATTCCAAGGCTCTTCCCCTTTTCCCCGGTGTTCAGCTTCCAGCTTTGTTTTCCAGCCACAGTCCGAGGGTGAGGGCCCTTCTTCAGGCTGGATGACATCAAGGGATCACCTGAATTCTTGCATGGGAGAAGCTGAGGCTTGGGGTAGATTAAGAAAGGTCTTTTCCAACCTAAACAATTCTATGATTCTTGTTGTTACTGTTATTAATGCTGAGGTTTACTGATAGCACCAAACCCACAGAGCTGCAGCAGTTCCAAAACCACAGCGTGCTCCCATTCCAAGGTCCATGTCTCTCCACATCCACAAGCTCTTGGCTCTGTTTGCTGTTTTCCCATTGCCCCTGACAGGAGGAGACCATCCCTAGGAGCCTCCAACAGAGCCCTGGCCAGGTGGCTGCCGGCAGAATACGAGGATGGCGTGTCCGTGCCCCGTGGGTGGACAGAAGGAAGGCGTTTCTCCGGATTCCCCCTTCCACTGGTAAAGTTTGTAGCAGTCTCGGAATGCAGGGTCAGGGCCTAGGGATTGTCAGTTCTTGGATAGGCCACAGGCATCGAAGGGCTCCTCCACCAGCTGGAGTTGTGGATCAGGTTGGAGGAGCTTAAATTCACCAGCTTCAGGGTGATGGTCTGAGAATATCCAGGGGGATCTATTAGGAAAGCTTCCTAAGTCCCATGCCTTCAGGAAAAGCAAAGGAAAATTAATCTGATTGCTGCAGAATCACAGGAGGAATACAGAATTACACAGTATGTTCTTTTAAATTGAGTGCATTTAAGCCAAATTATTTTACTCACCTTTTTTGATTTGGTTTGTGGCAGTTGTTGTTTCCTGAAAAGCAATTACACCAGAGGATAAAGTGAGCCAGGGAATCCCTGGAACAAAAAATATATGGCCAGAAATGCTGTGTGGGGGACCCTGGGTGGGTGAACTGCAGGGCTTGTGGCTCTTGTGGCACCTGGATGTGAGCAGGGACACTTGATGTGGCTTCTGGTCCCTTGAGCTTGGTGCAACAACAGCTCTGATGAGGAACTGGGGTTGTGTTCATGGATTTGTTGTACTTCTTAACCCTCCTCCACAGCACGGTGTCCACTTTTTCTGTAGTAATACATGAATGTGGGGGAACTGTGATGGCTGGGGAAGGGATGAGAAGGGAGGGGGACTTCGAGAACTACCAGAAATTCCCAGGGGCTCTTTTTTCCACACTTCTGTTCAAAAAAAGGTCTTTTAAAATCTGTTTTGTCTCCATTTCCCTGGAGTGCTTAGCTGTTTCCCTAAGTCCATCAAGGAACAGTCTTGGCCTGGGGGCTCAGATCCCTGCCTAGAGCCAGAGCAGGGCAGTGCTCAGAGAAGGGCACTTGGTGATGGTGACACCTTCCTGCGCAGACAGATTTGGGGTTTTTTGTCTGCAAAGCACCAGAAGTGCCTTGGGAATTTTTGCTGATGACCCCGCAGCTGGGTGCACCCGTTCATATGTGTTCTGCCTCCATCCCTGCAGGTCCGACAAGTGTCCAATGAGATCGTCCGCTTCCCGCCGGAGCAGCTCCAGATGGACCAGCAGAGATCCCTCATGTTCATGCAGTGGGGCCAGTTTATTGACCACGACTTGGATTTCAGCCCGGAAACCCCAGCCAGAGTCCCCTTTGGTGGCGAGACAGACTGTGACACCAGCTGTGCCAAGGAGCCTCCCTGCTTTCCCATCCAGGTACAGGCAGCCTCCTTCTTCCAGAGGAGCAAGGGAGAGGGCATCTGCCTTCCAACCAGGAGACGCTGGTGGCTCTCTCGGCCCTTGGCTGTGGAGGAGCATCCTCCCAGAACAGGCCAAGGAGGTCAGAGCACTCTGTGTAGTGGCAGGGCTGTGTTCCAGGGCTGTCCCTGGGTTCAGGCACAGGCACAGCCTTTTCCAGGTTTCCAGGCATTTACCCATCTCCCTCAGCAAAGGTTTTTCTTTGGAGCTGTAGTGCAAAGGCAGCACGGATGACGTCTGGAGAACAGGAAATGTCACAGACAGGCACTGGGGAGTGTCAACAACCCAGAAAATCCACGGGACTTAAGTGTTCTATGCACAGGACAAGGGAGTGCTGAGATCTCCCAGCCGTGCCTGCGGCGTTAGCAGGAGTCACATCGTGGTCCCTGCTCCAGCAGATCACAGAATCACAGAATCATTGGGGTTGGAAAAGCCCTCCAGGATCATCCAGTCCCACCTGTGCCTGATCCCCACCTTGTACCCAGCCCAGAGCACTGAGTGCCACATCCAGGCCTTTCTTGGACACCTCCAGGGATGGGGACTCCAAACCTCCCTGGGCAGCCCCTGCCAAGGCCTGACCACCCTTTCCACGGGGAAATTCCTGCTGATGTCCACCCTGAGCCTCCCCTGGCCCAGCCTGAGGCCGTTCCCTCTCCTCCTGTCCCTGTTCCCTGGCAGCAGAGCCCGACCCCCCCCCAGCTGCCCCCTCCTGTCAGGGAGTTGTGCAGAGCCACAAGGTCCCCCCTGAGCCTCCTTTTCTCCAGATCATGTCCATGTCCCTCCTGCAGCCCTGCTCTCCTGCCTTTGAAGTTCTGCTGTAGCTCTGGCTCCCACATGTGCCCCTTATTCCTCTCAAGGAAAACTATGACGGGATGGAGCATCACTGAGTATTTGCCTGACATGCATTTGAGAATGCAGGCAGGGTCACAAGTTCTGGGTGACAACTGTCTGCGGTGTAGATACGGAGATAAGAAAACTGAGCCTTAAAGATTCAATCCAATGTATTTATTTTCAGGGGAAAAACTTTAGGAATCCATAGGACTTTAGGGAAATCTAGGTGCCTCCAGGCTTCCACAGCATTGGGACTTGGGCATCTCTGCTGTCAATCTGACCCTTCCTCTCAAGATTTATGCTGGAGATTTATGCCCTGTGAGAGGGCTCCTGCCTGGCTCCATCTCCTGAGCCACTGATGAATTTTCCTGTTCTCTATCTGCAGATCCCACGCAACGACCCCCGAATCACCAACAGGAGGGATTGCCTCCCTTTCTTCCGCTCAGCTCCCACCTGCACGCGGGGCAGGGTGATCCGGGAGCAGATCAATGCGCTGACCTCGTTCCTGGACGGCAGCGTCGTGTACGGCAGCGAGGTGGCCGTGGCCGAGCGGCTGCGGGACCGGAGGAGCCAGCGGGGCCTCCTGGCTGTGAACCAGAACTTCACGGACAGGGGCAGGGCGTACATGCCTTTCGGCCCCATGAGGAAGGAGCCCTGCCTCAAGGCCAGCGGGGCAGCTCGAATCCCTTGTTTTTTTGCAGGTGAGTTGGGTGCTGGCACCCCAAACCTGGAATCTGGAGCAGACAATTCCACCAGCTCCAGTTTGCTTCTTTAGTTGTTTGTTTTTCTTATTTAAGTAGAAAATGGAATGGAACAAAACATGAAAGTCTGAGGCTGTGCTAGGTAGGAGGAAGGTCTTCACCATCTCCAAGTCTTCTTTGTGAGGATAAACCTGGAGTGAAGGTGTCCCATCCACGCTCAGCAGCTCTGGTGCAGGGCCCCGAGTGACCTAGGGACCAGTGCCATGATGGAGCTGAGCAGGCACAGCAGTGGCAGCCTGACCTGGAGGCCGTGGCTGGTCTGTACTTGTCATTCCATGGCTGCCTCTATCCCAGCAGGATGGGAACGGGTGTGTAACTACTGTGCTGGGGCACAGCAGGAAACTTTTGCATGTCCCTGCTGCACTGTGAGAGGAGCTCCGAGCCCAGCTGCAATGAGAATGAGGCCAATACCAGACCAAGGTGACCTTTTAGGGTGTGTTCCCACCACTGTGAAGGCTGAGGGAGCACTGGGAGCACTCCAGTCAGGCCAGTCCATCAGGACACCCTCCTGCTACATTTATCCTTTGTCATGCTTTTGGTATCCCCTTGACCCCTTCTTCAACCCAAAATAATTCCTCTGGTCCTGGGCACGGGCTCCCAAAGCCAAGCCTTCCCTCCAGCCAAATCCCTGCACAGCCACCACCCTCTTCCCCACTGCTGTCCTTTGCCATGTTCTGTCACAGAGACAGAACTGACCTCAGGGATCCTTAGCACTACTCCCTTCTCCTAGTCCTGCTCCTGAGGACCAGGATGTTGCCACAACCAGAGAGGGATGTTTCTGATACACCTCATGAATTGGTGTCTCATTCCCTGGCCTATTTCTTTTGGAGAGCAGGACTTCCCGGCTGGCTCCTGCTGGCTCTGGCCACACCAGGCTGCTCGTGGCACTGCTGGAGAAAGCTTGAGGGCAAACAGATCTCATCAGCTGTGGAGCTGCTTTCTACTCCCTTGGCCCCCTTCACATCTGACCGAAGTTCCTCTGAACATCCCATCCCCATGGTCCTTGCAACCCATCAGCTCCCTCCTCTGAAGCTCATGGTGTTTCATGCTCCCTGCAGGCTCCCACAGCATTCCCCCTGTCCCATGTGTTGTTCCACATGTTCACCTGCTCCCCCAGTTCCGTGCAGGTCTCTCCTTGGTGAGGACCATGCAGGACCTGTGGCCAAAGGCAGGTGCCCAGTGAGAAGCAGAGTGAGCAGGAGTATCAGGCACTTCCCAGGAGGGGCTTCTGGCCCCCACGGACTCTCAGCGAGGAGCAGTTCCTGTTCCATAGCTGGAACAGACCCATCAGTTCTTTTATAGTCATCAGTTCAGGCTGTTTTGGAAGCGCCTTTGAAAATTCAGTGCCTTATTTGTGACTTTTCCGGTCCCTGAGAACTGGGGGGAGTTTTACATGTGCAGTTGCCTCACAGGGCTCAGCTTTTCCTCCCCGAGCTCTGTTGGAAGCTCTGGCTGGACGCATTCTGCTCATGGAAACCTCACAGTGCTGCTTTTGTTCCTTCTTCCGCAGTCCCTCACAGGCAGCCTTTGAGAGGGGATGAAAAGGGCTCTGTGCCGAGTGCAGGAGCAAATGCCTCTATTTACTGTGGGGCAAGGGGGCTGAATACCACATATTTACTTTTCTCTGAGTGCTTGTCTATACTCTCATCACCTGCTTGCTCTTGGGTTTCCTGCCCCAGATGTTTGAAGAAGGATTTGATATTTCATTGTGATGCTGTTTGTAATTTATTCCTGCAAGTTGACTCATTTTGCTTTTCCTTTTACTCCCCAGAGAGACTGTGACTGTCACCTTGCTTTGGCCACAGTTTCAGCTGGTTTGAAGGAGACCTTCTGACTTTCAGAGCTCCTTGGGCCATCTTGACTTCCCTCTTCCTGTTTGCATTTCTCTCTCGAGCAGTGAGACCAAACGTCTCTGATATGGGAGCCTGGAGAACACCACCTTGTATTTAATCTTTTAAGTTGATGCTCCCAGCCCTTCACTGAAACCTTCCCCACCTCTCTGCGATTCTCAGCACAGCTGTGACCTGTCCAATCTGGTGCTGCCCAGTCCTTGGTTTCCTTCTCCTCCTCTGTGTTTCTTACCCATTTTCTTCACAACACAAATATCGAGACATCTAAAAATTCCTCTGTGTGCGCTTCCCAATGTGACATTCCCACTCCAGTGCCATGTATGCCCCTGCCAGGTGACACCCGTGCGAGTGAGATGCTGGAGCTGGCCTGCATGCACACGCTCTTTGTGCGGGAGCACAACCGCCTGGCTGGAAAGCTGAAGAGCCTCAATCCCCACTGGAATGATGAGAGGCTCTACCAGGAGGCACGAAAGATCCTTGGAGCCATGATCCAGGTACCAGCCACCATCCCATTTGCCCTGGCTCTGCCTGCAGTCTCACAGGGTTCACGGGTTAGGCTGTGCTAGTGTGGAGTGGCCAAAGGGTGCAGGATTTTGGGGTGAAAGGACCAAATTCTTTCCACCAGCCCCTTTTGACCAAAGCAAAATCACACAGAGATACCTGAAGAGAAGCACAGAGGGGTCCCCCTGAATCTTTGATGTCCCTCTACTGTTAAATTTACAAAGTGCTTGATGAGGTTTTTAATGGCACATTTTTGTTTGAGGAACAGACAGAAAAATCAGAGGAAAAGCTTTTCTAACTAGTGTTTTGTACCTGACAAAAATGGTACTGGAAATTTGGATTAAAACTCCTCTGGGTTGTGAATCTTCTCCTCTCAATGATTCCCTGCCCATGGCAGGGGTTTGGAATGAGATGATCTTGAAGGTCCCTTCCAACCCAAGCCATTTGGGGATTCTATGAAGAAGCCCCATGTTCTGGTGTGTGCAGCCAGTCATGGTGTCTCCTTGGGCCTGGGCTGCACCCCAGACTTCACCCTGAATGGGGTCCTGGGGTCACACAAAAACCTCTGTGCTTGGGAGGCACCTCCCGAGGTCTCTTGTCCAGCCTCCAGTTTGGAGCAGGAATGGCCCCAAAGCCAGATGAGGTTTTACAGCTGGCAGGAAAGGCTGGATCCTATGAGAGAAAGGGACATGGGGTTTCCAAAGGCACTGCACCTCCATTGAAACCTGTCTTCTGGGCTGGTTTAACAAAAAATAAAACCCAGGAATATCAAAATGATTATGTTTTTATGCTGTTAATTTAAGTATTATTGTATTGTTGAAAAACCATGCTGGGCAAGGCAAACACTCAAAGGATTGTCCTTAAAAGCATCATCTCCATCACTGTGTTTACATCAATGGTTTCATCTTCATGCAGTTTTCAGACAATCCATTTTCTCCTACTGACACACAATTTGATTTTTTTTTTTAATTATATTGTGCTGCCTTCTCAATATCCCAGAGAGACATGAGAGCAGGACTGGAAATCTCTGCTGTGGGAGGACTTGGGGAGCTGCCCGTGGGTGGTGTTACCCCTGTTATCTGCCAGTGTTAACTTTGCCATCTGAGGCATGCACGGTGCAGTTCTGCCTGCCTGATGGGAATGGTGACAAAGAGGCAACATTTGGGAGGATTTGGCAGCCTTTTATCTTCACAGAATCACAGAACCAATTAGGTTGGAAAAGACCTCTGAGATCATTGAGTCCAGCCTATTATTATGTTGCTCTGACCTGCCAGAGCGTCGTGGCAGAGAACAACAACTTTGCTTCCACAGAAACTGATGGCACAGAAACTAATGAAGACATTAACAGTGCACCCTTTCCTTGTTCCCCCCAGATCATAACCTACAGGGACTACCTGCCTCTCCTGTTGGGAAGCAGGTTCCAGAGGTTCATTCCTCGCTACCGGGGCTACAGAGAGTCTGTGGATCCTCGGATATCCAATGTCTTCACCTTGGCTTTTCGCTTTGCTCATGCCTCAGTCCCCCCAACTGTTGGCCGCTTAGATGAAAATTACAGACCCGTAACTCCTGAAATTCAACTCAGAACCTCCTTCTTTGCTGTCTGGAGGATCATTCAAGAAGGTAAATCCTTTCTTGCAGCTCTGCAGTGTGGGTTTATTTCATTCATTCTTGTTTGCCCTCTCTGGATGAGCTCCTGCTTCAGCCAAATTTAAAAGCATACTGTATTAAATGTATTAAATGGCCTTTACTACCAGCCAGAGCTTTCCCAGCAGAGCTGTTCCCTGTAGTCAAGGGCAGCCCATCATGTTACAAAATGGTCTGATTGCTTAATTGCTGTGGCCTCCAAGAACATTATTCAAAGTATTTTGTTCTTAATTCTTTAAGTGCAGGAAAATTGATTCTCATGTAGTAGAAGCTTATAATTAAATATAAGCTGTGCTCGCCTCTCTGGGGCCTCTTACCCACACACTGGCCTCCCTGCACTGCTCACATGTCCCTGCTTCAGGTGGAATTGATCCCAGTTTCCCTGTGGGTGGGATTTGTCTGCAGGAGGGATTGATCCCTATCTCCGGAGCCTCATGGCCAACCGGGCCAAGCTGATGACGCAGCAGCAGATGGTGGTGGGCGAGCTCCGGGATCGGCTGTTTGAGCAGGTTGAAAGGATCGGGTTTGATCTAGCTGCCCTCAACATGCAGCGCAGCCGAGATCACGGCCTTCCAGGTAAGTCAGCTGTGGGAGCAGAGCTTACAAAGAAAAACAAGTGGAAATCAGGCATTTTTGTGATTAAACATTGAGAAACTTCTCCAGCCCACGCTTGGCTGAAGTTACTCAGGAGTTGGATTCAGCGATCCTTATGCGTCTCTTCCAATGCAGGACATTCAGTGATTCTATGATGCTCTTTCCCAAACCTTTTCCTTGTTTCTGAACAACCACAGGTAAGTGGGTGGAGGCTGAGCACTGAAGGCACAGCCTGGCTGAAGCTGCAGGAGACATGTGGAGGGGCATTGCACAGGCCAGAGTTTGGTGTTCAGTGACTGACTCATTTCTATTGTCCAAGTGGAAAAACTGGTAAAATAGTTCAGCAACAAGTTTGCAGGAGTAGAATTAGGGCTGTAAGTCCCCCATGACTTCTCTGCAACCATCTGTAGTGGTCCAGCCCAGCCACACATGACTGGAAGAGCAGATTCCTATATGCAAAGAAAATCTCATCATAATTTCTCTATTATATCTGTGTCCCAGAAAAAAAAAACCAAAAAAAAACCAACCAAGCATGTCAGAACCACTCTCAGGGCTCTGCAGGGTGCAAAAACCAGTGTAATGGCATTGCAAGATGGTCTTGAGAAATAGATTGTTGGTGGGACTTCAGAGCTGGCTCCTGGGTGGGTCCTTGCCCAACAGTGTCATTAGGCTGATGTAAGTGCCCGGAGCTGCTGTGTGAGCAATGTCCTGAGAGATGCAACAGGGCTCCTGTTTGAAACTGGGATGAAAACTGAGCTGGATCCATGGGTTTTAAGCCCAGTCAGAGGCTTTGCAGTACATCCAGATGCATCATCAGCTCACAGGATTGCTCTGCCTTGGCCACAACAGAAGGTTGTGATTTTTTCCATGCTTTGTTGAGGAACACCATCATGCAAAACCTGATGGGAACCACAAATCCTGAGTTTCCAGACCTGGCATGGTGGGAGCGACATGTATTTCTAGTGAATTTGGGTTTAGCTTTAGGTCTCAACCCACCTTTGAGTGCTGCTGTACTCCTTTATGTTAGACATCCATGAAGGTGGTGATGGCATAGCAAGGTCAAAAACCCTCCCTAATTAATTTTCTGATGAAGCAAATTCTCAGTGTCCTGGAATTGTTTGATAGTGGTGTCATCCAGGCACCACATGCTGTGTCTTTTTCTTCCAATTCTCCCTGGTTTTTGGACAGAAGACAGTGGGTTTGGATTGGATATCAGGAAAAAATTCTTTCCTGTGAGGGTGGAGAGGCCCTGGCACAGGGTGCCCAGAAAAGCTGTGGCTCCTCAGCCCTGGAAGTGTCCAAGACCAGGTTGGATGGGGCGTGGAGCAACCTGGGATGGTGGAAGGTGTCCCTGCCCATCACAGGGGGGGAATGAGATGGGCTTTATTATCCCTTCCAACCCAAATCGTTCCACGATTCCATGACATCCTGCTCACACCAGAGGTGTTTGCTGCAGCATCATCTCATCTCCTCCACCAAGATGCAGAATTATGCAGCTGTGGCCCAGTGGATTTTTGGCTGTTTGCAGTCCAGAAAAATTAGTCCAGCTGGCAAAGTCTGGTGGCTGAAGTAACTTGGGCTGTGTGGAGTGGGTGGCTTGTCCCCATGGCTGAACAGGGACCAGCTGTGGGGAAGCACTTGGTCATTCTCTTGTTACAGAGAGAGGGGCCATCAACATCTTGTCCAGGTTCACTTTCAGTGAAGGCAACATCAGTTGCATCCCTGCTGAGTGGAGCAGAACGTTGCTGGAAGGTGGTGGAACAACTTCCACCTGCAAAGACATGGCTCTCCCAAAACAGCATTGACAGGCCAGGCAGGCGGAACTGGCTCTGGAGGAGCGGGAAGTCAACAGTGTTAGCAGAAATATAGAAAAATGTTCTAAACATTTTGGGACCCTATAGGTGTCCCAGCTTTGCAAAAGAGAGGGAAAAATGTTTCCCAGAGGGGGTGGCACATTAGTGCTCTATCTGCTCTGACATCCAACTACTTGCAGGTTACAACTCCTGGAGACAATTCTGTGGGCTCTCACAGCCCACTGGAGTGAAGTCACTTGGCCAAGTGTTGAGGAATCAGAACCTGGCAAAGAAGTTCCTGCAGCTCTATGGGACACCGAAGAACATCGACATCTGGATTGGGGCCCTTGCAGAGCCCTTTGTGACTGGAGGCCGAGTTGGGCCCCTCATGGCTTGTCTCATTGGCACCCAGTTCAGGAACATTCGTGATGGGGACAGGTAAGAGGGGAGCTGGGTATCCCAACCTCAAAGTACAGGGAGGCTGGAGTTTATGCAGATTTCTTCACACAGATCTGAAAACTACTCCAGTTGTTTGTTGCTTTTTTTTCAGTACTCCTTCAAAAGTTTCATTCTCTTTGTAGTGATGCTCTTATTCCCTGTCTGATGGTTGAGATCCTGGGCTAAGATCCCTTCCCAGCAAAGAGATGTCTCACTGTTTCTTCTTCCCACCCCAGTTCTGAACTGGAACCCTCTGCTCTGACATGTGGCAGGGCTTTGTCTGTGCTTGTGGTGGATATGGTAGGTTGGGGTTTTCTTGTCAGCCAAAATCACGTCAGCAGTGCTGAGGTTTCAACACACCTGAATTCCTCCTTCTCCTTGAGGTTGCTCAGGGGCTTCAGGTGCAGCAGTGAGTTACGTTCCCCATCTAAAACTGAATTTATGAAGCAAGATCCCTGTACCTGCCAGCAATATTGCCTGAAAATGGGATCACAACCCGTGTTTCTGGGAAACAGTTGTGCTGAGAGAGACTTAGGATGAGCTCAAACCCCAGGATGGGGGGCTTAGAGGCAAACAGTTTATTGCATGTCTGGAAATCCTGTCCTTATGGCAGGAAATGAACTAAAAAATTGAGTAATTATAGGTCTTGTTCCAACATGGCAATCATGTGGCTGTAACCTCAGCCTGTGCACAGTCTATGCAGCCTTTCCTGTTTGAAAGGGGGTGCCTGTGCCTCATCTGAGGGCAACTCATTCAATTGCAGCTTTGTTACATGTCCATGGCCAAAAGAAAAGCAAGGCAATTATCCAACTGGTGAGTCAGGGCTCTCGATTTAAATAACAGAAATTCAAATTTGTTCTTGGCAAAATAAATTACTGTTAATGGGAAATAATATTGTGGGAGTCATGAATATGAAGAAGGCAGAAGGCAAAAATCTGTTGTGTCTTCTTCTTTCTCCTGCAGGTTTTGGTGGCAGAACCCTGGGGTTTTCACTCCTCACCAGCGCTGTTCACTAGCCAAAATCTCCTTGTCACGAATAATATGTGACAACACCCACATCACTAAAGTATCAAGGAATATCTTTCGGGCTAACAGATACCCCCATGGCTTTGTGAGCTGCAGTCAGATCCCAAAGCTGGACCTCAGACCCTGGAAGTCAACGAGCACCAAGGAGCAAGGTACGATCTGCAAACAGCAGCAGGTCCTGCCTGCACACCCCTGAGAAAGCCAGACCCTGTGGTTTAAAACTGAGCTGCCTGAACGGGGCTGGACTGTGTGCCAGGTACAGCTTTAGATGCTCCAGTTCACCAGGTGTACTCAGAGCGGCTCCTGCAAAATGCAGATTTTCTGGCAGATCAAGCCAAGTGCCCTATTCTGGCAATTTTTCTAACAAGGAAAGGCTGAGGGAGCTGGGGCTGCTCAGCCTCGAGAGGAGCCCCAGCTGAGAGGGGCCCTCAGCCCTGGCTGTCCCTGGCTGCAGGGAGGGCTCAGGGCAGGGCCCGGGCTCTGCTCCGGGGCCCAGCAGTGGCACCAGAGCCACGGGCAGGGCCTGAGCCCAGCAATTGCCCTGCACAGGAGGCACAACTCCTGCCCTGGGCAGGGCCCAGCCCTGAACAGGCTGCCCAGGGAGGGGCTGGAGGCTCCCTCAGCGGGGATATTGCAGAGCCCTCTGGACACAATCCTGTGCCCTGTGCTCTGGGATGGCCCTGCCTGAGCAGGGAGGTGGCACCAGGGACCCTCTGGGGTCCCTTCCAGCCTGAACCATTCTGTGATTTTTTTCTGATTACTAGACTTTCCATTTAGCTCTTCACTGTTGATGCCAGGGTTTCCTGCATGGGAAACAATACCCATGGGACTGGGAAGGCTGCTCTGTCTGTTGAGATGCTGTTTGTCAGCACATCCTTGTAAGGCCAAAAGCAACTTAGCATTTGAAAAGGAATTCCCAGTCTACTGAAGGGTTTCTGGTTTTGATCTCTGCTTGTACAGTTGTTGCCTATATTTACACTATTTCTCTCAGCTGCCTTCAGGATTTGTAAAATTCTTGAGGTCTAATTCCTTCCAAAATACTCCCTGAAATCCGTGGGAAGTAGATGCAGGGAAGAGTGGCGCTCCCTGGGAAGGGCAGGCTGTTCCAGTGCCTTTTCCTAACAAAACATCCTTCCTTTCCTGACAGTCAGGTCCTGCCACACTCTCATAATACCAGTTTTTGATCCCTCTTTTCCAGCTTAACCTGTGGAAACAAATCACACAAAGTATAAGGGAGATATGGCAGGTTCTTTTCTGTTAACACAAAGCTTTTTATCTCCTCTAGAAAAAGATTCTGGTGACTTTAAATGCTGAACATTGAGGATTTCCCACATGTCCAGACTTGGGAAGATGCTGAGGTGGATTATTAATTTTTACTGTGTTTATGCTTTTACTGCCTGCAATGTTTGGGCATGGTTCTGTCGTTTGCTCAGCTTGATTCGCATGAAGCCTTTACAGTGGGATGGAGCCCAGGAATGAAAGAACTTCATGAAGAGATGCCCCAGATCTGTGAAATCACTCAGTATCACAAAGCCAAGTGAAATGAGTTATCCAGAGGCTGATCCCAAATCACACCAGCTGCTGGCTTAGGCCATAGAACCACACAATGCTTCACCAGGATTTACTGTCAAACACATTTTGGACCTTCCTTTTAAAATTTTCAGCCCCCACAGAATGATCCAGGGCATTGGAATGACAGCTGATTTTTGTTCTCTGATTTTTTTTTGTTTGAAAGAAATAAATCCTTCAATTTCCAGAGGAAATTTACTAAGGGCAGGATGCCTCTGAGAGAAGCAGAATTAGTTGTCCTGCACCCAAACACACTGTCCTAAAATGCCCTGTGCCAGGTTTTGCTCCAACACAGAAGGAAAAAATTTGCCACATGGAAGAGAGTTTTCTCACCATTGTTTCCCATGTTCCAGAATGCCCAAAACCTCCTCTGATGTGACAGAAACCTGTGACAAGTTATTGCTGAAGCCTGGCATGAGCCAGCGGGACTCACCACTGGGCTGTAGAGCTGGTGGGATGTGGCCTGGCAAAGATAAGAACAATCTGAACATACAAGAAAGTAAAAACTATTCTGGTTTCAATCCAGTTTTTTCCTTTTTCCTGAAAGGGATCAAATCCACTTTCTCCTCCCTCTGTAGCCTGCTATATTCCTGTTTATTGCTTAATAAATTTCAAGTTTGGTCTGAGGCCAGGATGTCCTTTGCGCTTCATAAAAGGTGCAAAAACCACAGGTGGGTTTTCTCTGGGAGTGCTGGGAAAAAGCAGTTCCAGAAGTGGTGTGTCATTAATGAAAGAAGGTATTTCTTGCTGCAGCCTCTGACCATAACTCCTGTGTGATGCAGAGCTATGGAAGTCAGCACTGATGGGTGGGCGGTGTTGACTGGGCTGTCCCAGTCTCTCCAGCTCTGGTTTTCCCCTCCTGGTTGTGTAATGGTGACATAGCCCCATGTCTGCTCAGCCCCTCGGGGACAGAGTATCCTTCATTACCTGCTGACTTCAGCAATTCCCCTCTGGGGGAGGACGTGACTGGCTCAAATCACCCACAACCCCTCTGTGTGCACTAAGCACAGACAGCTGATTTTTTTGTATTGTAGCCAAGCTGAAATTTGGACAATTTGATTTACTTTATCAACTTGATCAAACACTTGCAATGCTGGTACAGCAGCATGGGGACTGTCCATAGGGTGCCTGGCATGTGTCTGCCTTGGCCAGTGGAGTTGCTGAGGTGGGGGATGCACCCTGCAGGAGCTGGGATGGGATGGTTTGCCCTGATCGGCCTCTGCTGCTGGTTTCAGAAGGGCAGCTCTCTCTCCCAGCTCTGTGGAGGCCTCTCATTCACTTTGTTTCCCACCTGCAGCCTCCCCCAGCTGTTTCAGCTCAGACCTGGATGTCCATCCCAAGTTAATCCTGTCAGGTCCTTCTCCCAGTGCCAACTCAATTTTTCCTCGGTGGATGCCCACCAAGGTGGTCAGTGGGCTGCAGCACATGGGGTGCAAAGAAAGGCTGAGAAAGCTGGATCTGCTCAGTCTGGGGAATGGGAGTGGGAGTGATTTCAGTCTCTCTAAGGAGTAGCTGTGAAGGTGGACACTTCCCAGAGGCTCACAGTGAAAGGACAAGAGGTAGCAGATGCAGGTTACAACAAGGGAAATAACCTTTAGACAAAGACAAACATTATTCCCTGTGATAGTGGTGTGATGCAGACACAGGGATGAGAGAGATCTTGGGATCTCCAGCCTTGGGTATTCTCCCAAACTGTCTAGGCCTTGAGCAAGCTCTCTGGATTTGCAGTTAACCCTGCTCTGAGTAGCTGGTTGGCCTGCAGATCTCCTGGTGTCCTTTCCCCCTTCAGTTTTCCTGTGATTTATGGTGATAAACTGTTTTACTTCCTAGCCAGAGTTCACCGGCTGGGCTCTAAGCTAACCCATGGATGCAAGCCCTGCAGCCCAGGTGGTTCCAGGCTGTTGCATTCTTTTCTGTCTGGGCTGTCTGGATATCACAGAAATCTTCATGAGCCAGAACACCTTTTCTTGTAAACCCTCTTCTCCTGTCATTACAAGCACTTCCAGCCATGTCTTTGCTCATAAATTGGTCTCCAAAGCTAATCTGTGCCTTGTAAAACTGAGGGTTACATGCATTCATCATGGAGCTGTAGCCAGAGCATCATAAACACTTTCCTCAGTCTTGATGACCTTTCTCTAATATATTTACCCTGGAATCCCTCTGAAGTTTCTAGTATCAATGTTAATGCCTCTAAGCGAGTAGTAAGTGATGAATTCCCTTTTGACCCGTTCACCCTTTGGAGGCTGGTGACTGATGTGGTCCTTGGCCAGACCCAACACTTTGCCCTTTGATAACTTAATCATAGAGACATGGAATATCCTGGGCTGGAAGGGACCCACAAGGATCATCAGTCCAGCTCCTGGCCCTGCACAGGCACCCCAACAACCCCAACCTGTGCATTCCTGGGGGCGGTGTCCAAACGCTCCTGGAGCTCTGGCAGCCTTGGGGCTGTGCCCATTCCCTGGGGAGCCTGGGCAGTGCCCAGCACCCTCTGGGGAAAGAACTTTCCCCTGATCTCCAGCTAAACCCCCCAACACAGCTTCAGCTGTTCCCCAGGGTCCTGTCCCCGGTTACCAGAGAGAAGAGTTTGGTGTCTGCCCCTCTGCTTGTTCCAGTCTGTTCCAGAGGAGATATTTATGCCAGCAATTTTCAGTGGGAATCATTCCCATTTCAAAATCCAGTCCTCATAGTTTGTGCTGGAGTCATTGCTTTGCATTTGGAAGTCAATTGTGATGTTCAGCTTCACCAACTCCTCTCTCTCACGCGTTGCTGTGCTGACAACAGTCCATCCTCTTCTGAGCCTTCATATGCTGAACAAGACAATTTCCTTGGCCTTTTCCCACCACATTGGATCACTTTCACTGCCTCTCCTCTTTCTTCTGGCCAATGTATGGCTGAGCAGATCTGGGGAGCAGGAGAGTCATTAAAGCTATGTGACAAAAGCTCATGGTGTGAGCAAGTCCCTCCTCTCCCTGTCTCAGAGTCACTTAAATTGAGCCAGGTTCTGGAAAGGGTGCGAAGAGCCAGGGGCAAAAGGGAGTCAACTGGGCGTGGATACACTTAGTCCGGAGACTGGGATCTTCATTAGAGCTGCAGTTTCTGAAAACACCTTGCAGGTTAGGCAAGAGCCAACTGCTTTGAAATGGGAGCAGGATGGACCCAGGTGCTGGGCATCCTTGAGACAGGCGAAAATTACAGCTGCAGATTTTGGTGTCTGTGGGTTTGGAGCCTGAATGTTGTGTTAGATCTGAGCTGACTGTCTGTCCATGGGGAACTGGGAATGTCCTTGGCTTTCTCCATACTCATCAGAGACACTTACCAGCTGTTGGAACCAAAGACCTCCTTACTCTCCACAACTCCCTGACAGGAGGGGGCAGCCAGGGGGAATTTGGGCTCTGCTCCCAGGGAACAGGGACAGGAGGAGAGGGAACAGCCTCAGGCTGTGCCAGGGGAGGTTCAGGTTGGACATCAGGAGGAATTTATTCTTGGAAAGGGTTGTCAGTCACTGGAAGGGGCTGCCCAGGGAGGTTTGGAGTCCCCATCCCTGAAGGAGTCCAAGGAAGGACTGGATGTGGCACTCAGTGCTCTGGGCTGTGGACAAGGGGATCAGTCACAGCTTGGACTCGATGATCCTGGAGGTCTTTTCCAACCTCAGTGTTTCTGTGAAGTCTTTGAAAATTGCTGACAGTGACTTAAAATAAACCTTTTCAGTGGCTTGTGAACTGTTGTGAACTTGCAGACTTCCTTGTCCCTGACATTCTGGGTGGGTTTCTATGTGCAGAGTTGTGTCAAAGGTTTCTTCTACAGTAGGAGCCTGACAGCAGCACCCTGGTTTGGAAGCCACAGCCATCCTTGCAGGAGAGCCATTCCACTCCTTTCACTGGCATTACATTTTAGGAACCTCTCTCTGGTAGGTCAGGATGAACCAGTTGTGTATCAAATCAACCTTCCCCCAGTTGCAAAAGGCCATAACTTTGTATAGATGAGATACAGGAAAGGCTGACAGGCATTAGAAAGGCAACTGTTTGCTGGATCAAATTTTGGAGGAGCAGAAAGAAGCCATGATTTCTCTAAGCACTGGCTCCCACAGGGACCTGCTCTCTGCAAGCATCAGTTCAGAGGGTCCCAGTGTGCACACATGGGGCTCTTGTCGTTTCCATGGGCTGGTGCAGGGACAGTTCAGAGGCTATGGAGAAGCTCTTTGCTCTGGCTGCCTCTCCTGTGGTTGCAGGGAAGCCCTGGGAGAGCTGAGAAGTGAGGCTGCAGTCACCTCTCTCCAGTTTTCCACTGAAAATCAGGATAAGAAGGGTCCGTGGCTAAGCCAGAGGAGCAGGGAGCACAGGCAGTGCCTTTCTATATTATTTTGTCTTTCCTTAGTTTCTTCAGGAAATATCACTGAGTCTTGCCCATTTTACTGTCCTCGAGGATTTGACTTTGTTCTTTAGGTTGCAGGTGATGGTCATCGTGGTTTTATGGGTCCTCAGGCTATTCCCTTTTGAGAATCTGCAGCTCTCAGTCTTGGCTGAAATTTAGAGTCATTGCTCCTTTGAAGTACTGGCTGCTAGAGCAAGGCCTGGTGTGCAGATGATGAATCATGAAACATTTGTTTTTCAGCCCAGTCATTCTGGCAATAGCAAAGTTCCTTTTCACGTAGTTGTTCTAGGAGATGAAATGCAGTTGGAGCAGTCCCAGGTTATACCTGCATTTTCCTGATTTACTCCTTGCTTATGCAGATGCTGGCCAGGAACACGTGCCTGCCTCTGGCCAGGAACACACTGGGAGTAGCTGCTCTTGCTTTGTTTACCTTTTTCTTTTGACTTGTGGCACTTTTCCCACTCTACATGCGGAATGTCCAGCTTCTCAGCTTGGTCCCTCCAGTGCCTGGATGTGTAGGGCAGGGTCTGGCTGCTCAGATCACTGCTCTTCTCTTTCTCCCCTCCAAAATACTGATTTCTGATTTCCCAGACATCTTGCAGCCAGATGTTGATGGTCAATGTTGGCACAAAGTGAGACAGCCTGGGGTCACAGAATCATGGAATCATGGAATGGTTTGGGTTGGAAGGGACATATATATCATCCAGTTTCACCCCTGCCATGGGCAGGGACACCTTTCACTATCCCAGGTTGCTCCAAGCCCCAACCTGGTCTTGGACGCTTCCAGAGATGGGGCAACAGCAGCTTCTCTGGGCAGGGTTTGTGCTGTCTGATACATCCTGCTCCTCCTCACTACAGATTTTCTTACAATTCCTCAGGATTCCTATTCCCAGAGCCCCCTGAAGGGGCTCTCCAAGCACTGCCAGCCCCACAGCCCCTGCACACGCACAGCTTTGCTGCTGTGTTTGCTGTGCTGCCATCCAGCCCTCCTGGAGCTCTCTCAGTGCCGTTGCTAAACCAGCTTCCCACGGTGAGTGCAGCTCCCAGCAGAGAGCACAGCCTGGCTGAAGCCTCGCTCCCAAACCTCATTCCAGCTTTGCACCACCCACGCGTAGCTGATGGAGGGAGTCTCACCTCTGCTCTACATCGCCAGCTGCTCGTGACTCGTTCACTGCTCTGCTCAACCTGCTCCGGGCTGGAAGGATGGAGCTTTTCCTCCTTCACTACCCCTTTACCTGTCTGCTCATCGCCTTTCTAGTCCTCTACCAGGTGAAACCTGCATTCAGATTCTTCTGCAAGATGACCTTCTATAAGTTGTGGCTCTTCACCATAGGCATTGGGGTTATGATCCTCAGTATTCCTCGTGGACGTAACGTGGAGAACATGATGTAAGTTGTCTGTGGCTCCTTCCTGCTCTGAGCATTGCTAGAGTCCACTCTGTCCAGTGCTTTGATTTGAAGGGTTCTGGGGGTGTGCTGTGGTGGGGAGGGATCAGTTGTATATTGGTGTGGGGAGATGACAGACTGTAATTCAGAGAAGGGGTGTGGGTTTTAATACTGGTTTGGGGTTGATAAAAAGAACAACAGATTATGGAAAGAAAGGATGTAAAATGTGACATAGATTTGCCAAAGCAGGTAATGCCAACAGCCTGGATGTAATGCATATTGCTATTTTTATTAAAGCTCTTTTATCTGGTCTTTGGAGCTGTATTTCCCTCCTCCCCATGGCTGAGCATTCCATTTCTAAGTTGTGTTGAGAAAGCTATTCCAGGTGCTCTTCCCATTCTCTACTCTGAGCCAGTGCACACCTGAGACATCACCATGGTGCAGTGCTGGCCCCTGCATGGGCACTGGTGTCCCCATCAGCTTAGTGACAGCCTGGTGTCCCAGGTCTGGCAGTCCCCCAGCCCATCCCATTGCTGCCCATCCTGTCTCTCCAGATTCCGTTCAGACTCTCCGGGCTGTGGACTCGCCTGGAGGCTGCGTGGGGTGTCCAGGAGTGATCAGTGGTGGTGGCAATCAGGAACCTGGGCTGAGGGGGGGTGCGAAGATGATTCTTGTACATGGCACCACAGTGCTTGAACCCTCCCAAAGTGCTGCAGAAGCAGGATTTACTATTCCATTTTATGCTCCAGTGAGAATTCACATCTCCTAACTGAGCATCAGCTTTTTGCTTTGAGAAATTTTCTTCACCTCTTGACTTTGGTGCCTGACTTTTATTATTTTTTTTTATTTTACTAATATCTCATCAAATAGGGCTCCCAGCACTGCAGCCTAATGTCACCTAGAGGCAAACCCCTCTCTTTCCACAGCCAGCAGAGTTAGGCACAGGTTTATTGCAACCTGTATTCCCAACCCAGCAAGGTGGGCAGGGAAGCAGAGTACAAAGGTGTGCTGTGAATCTGGGTATTATCTAATATTTGGTTGATCCGTGGAACTTCTGGGGCTGTAGTTGCTGTGTAATTGGTCATGTATGACTTGAGGGAAACCTGTGAGGTGTATTTGTCTTCTGTAATTAAATAATTAGCTGCAGAGAGACACTGATTGTTCTTCTCCAAGTCATGGTCAAATCTGTGTCTGTGGGAAATTGGCAGAAGCAGTGTGTGAAGTGGGCTGGTTTGGATGCAGTGTTTTGTCCCAAATTTCAGCATCTCTTTGGCTAATTTCCACTCCTTTTTCCAGGCTTTTGCGCACACTGTCCCTGCCACTCAAATACATCTTTGGCATTCAGATAGTGGTGAAGGGCAAGGAGAACCTCAGGACGAAGAAACCTTTTGTGCTGGTGCTGAATCACCAGACCTCCCTTGACATCCTGGGTATGTGGTGATCCTACCTCCTGCTCCCGGCCCCAGGTGTTTGTAGGGGTGGGTCGTATGGAATCCCAGGTGCCACAGGCAGAGGGGCAGGAGTGGCTGCTACAGAGTCCTTCACCAGCCAGCCCCGGGCCAGGGCTGGTCTCCCGGGTGTCAGAGGCGTTTTCAAGCTACATCAGCTTCACCCTCTCCAAGGGAATGGGGACAAGACTGCCAGCTGACCACAGCCCTCTCATAGCTGCTCTCCTTCAGTGCCAGTCCTGAGTGGATGGTCTGAAGACCCCCAAAATTCCCCAGGGATTCTATGAAGCTTCAGGCATGGCATCTCCTAGAGCAGAGGGCTGACACCCAGAATCTAGAGGGACCCTGAGTTCAGATGACAACTTGTTCTGTCCTTGCTGTCCCTTTGCAGTAATGATGGAGATACTGCCGAGGCGCTGTGTGCCCATTGCCAAGAAGGAGATCCTGTACATGGGCACATTCGGCCTGGCCTGCTGGCTCTCAGGGGTCATCTTCATCGACCGCAAGAACAGGGAAGAGTCCACTGGCACCCTGACAGAGGTGGCACACTCTCTGCACAAGGACAACGTGAGTGGGAGGAGTCTGATGAGGAGCCGCTGGAAAACAGGAACCTGGATGTGGGTGGGAACAGATCTTTGTCTCTGGGCTGGGCACTGAGCAGAACAGAGTGAGAGCATCAGTGTGTTCTGTGTCCATGAATGGAGGTCAGGAGTACAGAGATGAGCCCCAGGGCACCATCCCTGGGCAGTGGCTTAGAATTGTGCCTGGAGGTCCTTCTGCCTTAATGTCTTCTCTCCTGCAGTTGCGTGTCTTGATCTTCCCTGAAGGAACTCGCAACCATGGTGGCTCCATGTTGCCCTTCAAACGTGGGGCCTTCCTGCTGGCTGTGAAAGCCCAGGTGAGACCCACCTTCCTCCTGCCCCCGGAGTGCGATTTGCTTACTGTGGTCCACCAGCAAACCTGGGTCCTGGTCCCTGGCTTCCCTATGGATTGAGCACATACCCAGGAGCCTTCGGGGGTTTGCAGGTGGCACAGGAGGGAGTTGTTTCTGTGACAAGTGGAAAACCTTTGTTACAGCTTAAAAAAACAAAAAGTGGAGAGACTTTGACAAGAGCCCTGGACCTGCACAGGGAAGTTTCTGCTGAGCTGGCCTCTGTAGACAGTAATCTGACAATCCACAGTTGTTGGCCTAAATACAGAGATGAAATTACAAAACCCGATAGTGAGGACATGGGGTGATGCAGTTAAATGGTCTAAATATTCAAATAATCCTCTGAGTGTCTGCTGTGACACTGATGGTGATAATTATCAGCAAGGTGCAGGATTCACCTGAAAGCATGAGTTGAATTTTGGGGGAAGGATAAGGAGATGTGTGTATTCACTGTAGACTGCCTCCCCTCCAGGTCCCCATTATTCCTGTAGTGTTGTCTTCCTACAACAGCTTCTACAACCAGAAGGAGAAGAGGTTTACACCAGGTGAGGATGACCTGGGGCAAAGAATGGTCTGGGTGGTGGTGCAAGCTCAGTCCTTGGAGGCATGATGAGGGTGGGCAGAGGACCACGTGTAATATGGAGATGGCACCCAGAAAACAGCAGTTTCTGTCTTCTTGGGAAGAAATGGGACATTTCAGGCATCACTTTTTCTTCTCCTCTTGGATTTCTCACTGCTTGTCCAATACCTGTCCAAGAGAACTTGGAGAAGCAGCAGAGTCCTGGGGTAGGTCCTGCCCCTGACCCCCCCACGCTGCCCTTGGATCTGCAGGTGCATGGACAGCTGGGAAACATTCATGGTAACAAAAATTTCTACTGGCCAATGATAAAACTTTATGGGAAAAAATGACACAAGTCTTGGGCTTCAGAAGGAAAATGCAGGAAAAAATGGTACAAATTCCAACAAAGAAAAGTAACCCATCCTGTCCCTTTGCTCCCTTAGCTGCTGCCCACCTTAAAATGGACTTCTGCCACTTCCCACTCTTTCCCAGGCCAGCCCTGGTGTTCCCTAAGGAGAGGATCTGCATCTGAAATTCTCATTCCTCCCATTGTTGTGCCTGGTTGTAGTCATTCTCTTGCAGGCAGACACCTGGAAGAGAGAGTGGTGCAAATGATAAACATGGAATTGCCAGTTTCCAGTCATCTTTCACCTGCTGGGTTTATCCTCTCCCTGTTCACACACAAAAGTCTTTTGGATCTGGAAGTGTTCCCCCACCTGAGAGTCAATAGGATCAGGAGCAGGGATTTCACCAGCCGGCACCCTCCCCTCCCCTCCCCTCCCCTCCCCTCCCCTCCCTCCCTCCCCTCCCCTCCCCTCCCCTCCGCTCCCCTCCATCTCCAGCACAGCCTTGTCATCCCTCTGCTCTTCCAGTAGGAGCAAGTGAAGTGAGGTACCAGCCTGGCTTTGGGTGTAAGACGTGCAGGCAGGGAACACAGAATCATGGAATCACAGAAGGATTTGGGTTGCAAGGGACTTGAAGTTCATTTAATTCCACTCCTTACCATGGGCAAGGACACCTTCCACAAGAGCAGATTGCTCCAAGCCCCATCCAACCTGACAAACCCTTTTCTTTCATGAAGTTCTTATCTATGCTTGTTTTGCCTCCTTTCCACGGCTCTGCCACCGGCACTGCTGGGTCTCATTCCAGGCACACGTGTAAAGTCATGCAAGAACATTACAACACATCACAGACACTGCCCAGATCCCCAGGCTCCTGTCTGTGCAGGCACTATCTTGTCTCCACTGGCCAAACCAGGGGACTCCTGGTGCCAGAACAGAAGAGCGTGATGGCAGCTCCCCACTATGTTCTTCCAGTTTACACCAGTCCATTGCTTAGGTGCTTCCCTGTGACCAGGGAATCCTGGCCACAATTTCCCTCATCCCAAAGTGTGTTTCTGGAAGGAGGGACCCTGCTGAATTTTGTGTACATAGAGCACAGCCAGTTTGGAAATGTTGTATTAAACATCTCCTCTTTGCCCGTGATCTAGACAGACCCTGAGATCTTTCCACTGTGAAAACTCATCCTGTATGAAACATTATATTGTGTTGGAGGAGATTCACCTGTTTCCATATTCATGATTTTTGTGGTGTCTGTGGATGGGAAAAGCCCGGGCTGGGTTTTTGCTGGGTGCATTTGGGATGTGGCTGGGCTCCCACACTGATGTGGGAATGAGAGCACTCCCTTGGTTGGCACCAACCCTCCTGCTGTACCTTCTCCTGCTCTTCTACACCACTCATGTATTTTTGTCCCCTTCTCTCACCTTCTTCCAGGAAAGATGATTGTCCAGATCCTGCCAGAAGTGGAGACACTCGGCCTGGGCCCAGACGACATTCCCAAGCTGACAGAGCAGGTCCGTGACTCCATGCTCTCTGCCTACCAGGGGATATCGGGAATGACGAACGGAGCTTCTCGTTAGCAGCCCCATCTTCCAGCTCCAGCTGTGTGTGCCACAGCCGAGGGGAGGCCATGGCAACCACAGGAAGGTCTGGCAGCAGAGACAACTGTGGATTGCAACTCTGATATACCAGAGACAGGCAAAACATCCACCAAGGAGAGAAGCTTCCAAGGGGAATGTTGCTATGCTCCTCCCAGAGAACTGTGCCACCCAGGAGGACAGACACACAATGGACAGCTGGACATTTCTGTGTAATCATAACCCTGAGAATGTCCCTCCAGCTGGACCCCAGGCAGAGCTGGGCCCTTCCTGTGATCATCGCTACCTGCTCATAATCACCTTTCCCTGTTCAGATCCAACAAAGCAGAGGCATTGATCCCAAGCCTGTGACCTTCCTGCCTGGGAATGGCTGCCTTGGGGCAGAACACACTCAGGAGAAGGCGCTGTTTTCTTCCTCTTCCATGAGGAGAATTTGGGAAGTACCTCTGCCATGAGAGACAGAAACCAAGGCAGCTTTGGGAGAGGGGAATTAAAGACCTTACATGTGTCTACAGGGCTTGGTGGTTTCTTTGGGATACTTAGTCTTCCTTTTAAGCTGAGGAAGGTTTTGCTTTCAGTGGTTGGGCACATCTTCAAAGTGCAAGAGGGACATGTCTGTCTGGGGACCCAGAAACCAGAGGCAAACAGCAGGAATATGCTGCCTAATATCCTTGCCACGCCCAGATGGACTCACCATCCCTGGAAGTGTTCAAAAGATGTGTATATCTGATGCTTAGGGACATGGTTTAGTGGTGGACCTGGCAGTGCTGGGTTAATGGACTCGATGATCTTGGAGTGCTTTTCCAGCCTTACTGATTCTGCAATTCTACGATGATTCTACGATAACCTCATGATTTTTAACACAACCTATATATCTTTCAACTCAAACACACTCTGGGAGCTGCAGCTCCTGATTTCTGAGTCCAGCCTGGTTCTGTCCTGCCTTGTCTGTCAGAGGATGCCCACCAGCCACAATGTGATTTGCTTTTTTGTGCTGATATGTTTAGTTATGAAACAGAGCCAAATAATGTTTTGGACACAGGTCTGACTTACACAGAATCACACACAGATTCACAGAATCATTTAGGTTGGAAAAGCCCTCCAGGATCATCCAGTCCAAGCTGTGCCCAATCCCCACCTTGTCACCCAGCCCAGAGCACTGAGTGCCACATCCAGGCCTTCCTTGGACACCTCCAGGGACAGGGATTCCAAACCTCCCCGAGTCCCTTCCAGTGCCTGACTGCCCTTTCCATGAAGAAATTCTTCCTAATGTCCAACCTGACCCTCCCCTGGCCCAGCCTGAGGCCGTTCCCTCTCCTCCTGTCCCTGTTCCCTGGGAGCAGAGCCCGACCCCCCCGGCTGCCCCCTCCTGTCAGGGAGTTGTGCAGAGCCACAAGGTCCCCCCTGAGCCTCCTTTTCTCCAGGCTGAGCCCCTTTCCCAGCTCCCTCAGCCACTCCTGGGGCTCCAGACCCTTCCCAGCTCTGTTCCCTTCCCTGGACGTGCTCTAGCCTTTCAATGTCTTCCTTGGAGCGAGAGGCCCAAAACTGAACACAGGATTTGAGGTGGGGTCTCAGCAGTGCCAGCACAGGGGGACAGTCACTGCCCTTGTCCTGCTGGTCACACTGTGGCTGGCACAGCCCGGGTGCCATTGGCCTCTTCCCCACCAGGGCTCCCTTGGGCTCTTGTTCAGCTGCTGTCAACCAGCACCCCCAGGCTCTTTCTGATGGAATGATTTCCAGCCCCTCTGCCCCCAGCCTGTCATTGATGCCAGCTGTAGGTGAGTGCACAGGATGTGTTTTATTACTGCCCAGAACACCCAAACCACACAGGTTCACTGTAGCATTCAAATAAAACTCGTCTCAGGGCTTCAAGGCACAGCTGCCATGCTGCAGTGTCTTCAAAGGCTGAAAATCTCGCTGCTGATTAGAAGCAGCCTAAACAGCTTCTTCTCTTGTGCAAATCCTGGAGACTGGGAAAGTTTTGATGAAGATTACATGAATGTGCTAATTTCTGAGCAGGTAAAAAGGATGAGGAATTTGATTCTGCAATGCAAGCATGCCAGCCTGCAGGTTTGACACCCATTCAGGATGGGAAGTAAAAAAACTTGTCATAATTACAATTTAGAGAATCATAAAGCCTCTGATCAATTTTTTAGGGCAACAGAAAATAAAATATCATTGCCCTTCCATCTGAAGACTTACATTACGGGAAGTTTTTAGAAAGAAATGATATTAAAAAATCACATTACAGGAAATAAAAACAGATGACATAGTGCAGTGTCTTGAGCTCCCCTCTGGGAAACCATGTGCTGATGTTCAGTCAACAGCAGCCAGCGGAGCCCGATGTCCAGGCAGGAATTTCCCAGGAGCAGCTCGGTGTCACCATTAGGGGTTTCCAATGCTGGTCTGATGAGTAGGATTAGAAACTGTCAATGAAGCAGAAAAAGCTGCTGAGAGGCAGAAAGTCTTCCCTGGACACACCATTTTCCTCCACCTTTTTGTCATCCCTGTATCCTTGCACCTCTGAGACACTGTGGTGCTTCCAGCCTTGGAATAAGTGGTTTGGGGGCAATTTCTTGCCATTGAAAAAGGTTAAACTTCTAGCAGCTGCCTTTAGCCCTGGAATTTCACTCTCTCTGGGTTACACAAACACTTTGACTCCCTCCAAGCCTGGTGAGAAAGGAGCCACAGGAAGCAGCTCAGCACATTTTAGCGGCCATAAGACTACAATAAAAAAATAAATGAAAAAAACTCTGTTGTTTAGCTGGACTCAGCTAAAGAATGGGGTGAAGCCACCGTAATTCAGCCTTTAAGTGCAAATATCTGTCTTAAACACCAGTGTTTCCCTCACATGGTTACTCAAACTCAATACAGGAACTGCATGGAGATGCTTTGTTGTCTGTGCCTTGCAGAAGGACAGCGTAGGTGATCCCCAGGTTTTGTGATCATCTATAAATGGGTTGTCAGAAGGAAAAAGAATCCAATCCAGTCCATTCTTCAAGTCTCCGTTCTCCCACATCACTTCAGCTGGGAGAGCCCTTGTCAAAAGTGTTTCAGTAGGACACTGAGTGTCCACATCTCACTGACAGAGACACTGTTTTACTGTGGCACATCACAACCTTTGATCATGTGTGTTCAGCTACTGGTGTGTGAGGCCATACAGCGTCAAAACTACTCCAGATATACCTTAAACTGATTTAAAGATTTGGGGAAGATGAGGGGAGAGCAGGAACTTGGAGCAGCAGAGTAAGACCTTGGAGTGGGTTGGCTAATTCTAGTTGATATTTTCATCGACACCTTTCCTGTCAGGAAAGACTGTGGTTGTCCTGGAATAAGGTCTTTAGAGGAAACATTCACAAGGTCCAGAACAGACTGGATTTTGAGGGATTTCCCATCCTCTTGAAAGGAAGAGGCAGGGAATAAGGGATGATGAAAGTGATGGATTGTCTGGAGACCCAGCTAACAGCATCTCTGCCTCCAGTGCTGTCTGAGTGTGGCTAAATGGACATTGTCTTTTGGGGGGCAGAGTCACTGTGGAAACCCTAACTCTTTCATTTTTTTAGGCATGGAAGCGACCTCATAGTGCATTTATTATTTTTGACCGATCTCAGACCACTGGTACCTTTTGTGGCACTCTCAGGCTCATCTTTCCAGGGTGAGAGGTCAAGCACGTCGATATCTTGGCAATCTGTGAAGTCCTCAGGATAAGTGTTGATCTTGAACACATCCCTGGGTATCTTTTTGATATGAGTATTGTCACAGATGACCCTCGAAACTGAGATTTTTCTCAAAGCTTGCAACTGTTGTGGAGTGAAAACTCCTGGGTTCTCCCACCAGAATCTGCAATGATATTTTCAGAAGCAGTTTATAATCTTTGTTTACTTGCTGTGATGGGAACCTGACCAAGGTGAGTCTGAATGGTGCTTAGATCCACCTTGATTCTCCAGGCACACCGTTTTAGAAAGAGGTGTCTCCAGTGTGGCCAGACCTGGATTCTGCCAGTGCAGAGAGCCTGCCTCTTCCACACAGCATCAGCAGGCTGCTGGGATGCAGTGATTTATCCTCCCCTTTATGCCCTGAGAGCAAAAGCCACCTCAGGCAGAGACCACAGCAGATCCCCCATGGTCTGGAGCTGGTGCTCCTCAGCCATGTGAATCTGAAGAAATAGGCTGCAAAAAAGAGTCCTTTGGCAACTGGGCTAAAATCAAGGGGTGAGCCTTGCTGGGAGCACTCACTGGAGTGCTGTAGATGGGTTGGACTAATATGTCACAGGAAATGTCAGCATTTCCCCCCTAAAAAATGCCACAGGGAATGTATCTCTCACCTGTCCCCATCGCGCAGGTTCCTGAACTGGGTGCCGATAATGCAGGACAGGAGGGGCCCAACTCTGCCCTGGGGAACCACGGGCTCTGCAACTGCCCCAATCCAGAGGTCAATATTGTACGGTGTCCCATACACATTCATGAACTTCTTGGCCAGTTCGGGATTGCCGAGCACCTCAGACAATTCTTCTACAGTTTGGGGTTGGGAGAGCCCACAGAAGCCCCTCCAGGCATTGTAACCTGCAAGAGCAGTAGCAGCAGATGACTAGGACCCACCACCACGTCTCCACAACACCTTTCTTGGCCCATGGGCATTGCCTGCTTCTTCTCATGGCATTAAAGGATCTGGAAGGCACTACTGTCCAGGCAGTCCCAACAAACATCACATTTTCAAAGGTCCTTCTCATATGTACACTAAACAAACAGTTTGGGTTGTCTTTGTGACTCATCCTGGTGGTTACATCTTCCTACTGCTGAGGATGAATGCATCAGTCCTTGCAGCTTTGGGAGGCAAAATTTCTAGGATCAAATTCTTGGAAAAGAGGAAATTTGGTTGTGTTTAACCCAAGAGCACCTGTTCTTCTCTAGCACCTGGGGCAGTCCCACCTGTGGATGCAAGGCACTTCTGCTCAGAACTCTGGCTTGTCTGGGACATGAGACAAGATTGATGAGCAAAGAACAAAGCCCAGGGGACCTGTCCAAGCCCATGTGAAAGCTGAATTTGGTCACTTGTGTCTGTACCTTCTGAACCACACATGCTCTCTCTTTGCAATACACCACTGTCTCTCACCCACTTTCTTACATTATCCCAAATATCATCTTTGATTTCTAAGCCTTTTGCCCTTGTTTTAAATGTCTCAGAAAAAGATTTTTATAATACAGAGACCTTTTATTCCCTGAGCTTGACTGTCTGTCCATCCTTCACCCTCAAATAAAGGTTTCTTCCCATTAGTATAGAAAAAGCTTAGTTTATTCATAAGCAGCAGAAGGAAAAAAAGTCTTACTCACAGGAGGTGTGGACTTGTGTCTCCTTACCTGGAAGGCCATGGTCTCTTCCCCGTTGCATGTTCATGGCTCCTAGATCCAGACCCATCACCTCTGTCTGTTCAAAGAGGTGATTCTGGAGCTCCTCGATGAGCAGCTGGTTCTGTTTCATGAGTTTTGCATGATCCACCACCATGCCCCGGATCAGGGGGTCGATGCCTCCTGCAGCCATTGCAAATCAAGGAAAGATTTTTTGTGCCAAGCTGCAGCTTTGATGGTCCCTTTCATGCAGCTGAAACAGTCTATTATGGGCTGGGTGGGGTTTTCATCTCCGTATTTTCGTTTCACCATGTGTATATGGAATCACAGAATCATAGAATCGTGGAGCGGTTTGGGTTGGAAAGGACCTTAAAGCCCATCCCATTCCACCCCCTGCCATGGGCAGGGACACCTTCCACTAGACCAGGCTGCTCCAAGCCCCATCCAGCCCGGCCCTGGACACTTCCAGAGACCCAGGGGCAGCCACAGCTTCTCTGGGCACCCTGTGCCAGGGCCTGCCCACCCTCTCAGTGGTACCTGTATGAATCTGTACATGTCCGCAGGTGCCAGTAAACAAAGCCTCACATAGTAGCTAAGTTCCTTATCCCTCCCCATCCCTCAGCTTTTCCTTCCACAGCCCTAAACCCACTTGCTGTCCACCAGTCCCTTTCCGAATCTGCTCCTCAGCCTGCCAGGCTCCAGCATGTCCTGGTTGCAGGGGACTCTGTCCAAGGTTTTAGGTTTTGCAATGGATTTAGTTTATAATTCACAATTAATTGACAGACATTTAAAAAACATTAAATTTAATGATATAATTCATTCATGTCTGATTGACCATGTCTTTTTCACAGCAATTAAGGAGACAGTATGAGCAAAACACAGGAAAATCGGCTGCACATGTGTAATTATATTTCTCGTAATTAGTTAAATAAACCATTTTGGAAGAGACATTTGTCTTCCTCGGAAAGACTCATGTCTGGAGATCTCAGCTGTGTAATAGCAGGACCCCATAACTCCAATTAGAGCCAGGAAGAGGGATGGGCACCTCTAGGAAGGAACGATGCTGCTTTAGCTCAGTTAAACTGGATGCATCACCCTCTGTCCATGTCTCCTGATTGTAGGGGGATATAAGAGCTTTGACTGACACAGACTTTGGTGGACTGGCATTGGGCACAGGGAGTCTCCTGCCTCCTGGAGCAGCAGGAGCAGCTGCACCATCTGAGTGGATGTGGAACACTCCCACTGTCAGGTCTTGCTGAGCTGGGAGGTGTCCAAGGCAGGGCTGGACACGGTGCTCAGTGCTCTGGGCTGGGTGACAAGGTGGGGATCAGTCACAGGTTGGACTTGATGGTCTTGGAGATCTTTTCCAACCTAAATGATTCTGGGATTCTGTAATTCCATGTGCCTGACCAGATGACCTCCACCTCAGGACCAGACCAGGACCACTGCTCCATGTTCTTACCTTCCATTATAATTCTCCACGGAGCACAAAATGTCAAGTGCAGAGGGACATGGGAGAAGGAACCCAGAGGCTGAAAGCTCTCGTTCAAACGGGACACAAAAGGCCGCACCGACGTATGGCCGAATCGGAAAGCCAGGGAGAACACGTTTGAGGCCCTCGGATCCACCTTCTCGTTGTAACCACTGTACGAAGGGAGCCACTTGCTGGTCTCCTCGGCCAGCAGGAGTGGGAGGTAATCTCTGCATGTTATGATCTGAAAAAGCACAAGAGCACAGCAGTTACCAGCAGCTGCAGCAGACATGCCATCAAGGTCAAGTGCAGAGAATGAACTCTGCAGCAGAATTCAGTAAGATCTTCAGAAAAAAGAGCTGTAGCAATGGAATAAGCTTGGCATAATGGATTTAAATTATTTTTAAATGTGAAATTATTTTATCTAATAAATAATTTATACATTAAATATAATAAATAATTGATAAATTGGTAACATGATGCATAAAAAAGCTCTGGATATCCATGCTGTCTCAGATGGACTATCCTCATTCACAATTTCCAACTCCCACAAATAACTCCACTGATTCAACAAAGTATGGTTTTCCTCCTTTTGCCTGGAGGAAAAACCATTCCTAAGTGTGTGGATGATAAACAGCAAACAGTTATCAGTACCTGGTTTACAGCAATCACAATCTTTCGACTCTCCTGGTAAAGCTTTTCCCCATCCCAGTGGGGATTTAATTTCCTCAGCTCCATAGCCAGGCGATTGTGCTCTCGGACAAAGAGAGTGTGCATTGCAGACAGTCCCAGGTTTTCTGTCACCCTTTTGTCACCTAAAACGAAAATATTTTAGGAATTTTGTACGTAGCTTTCAATTTCAGAAGCAGGTTTTTGTGTTAGGACAGAGAAGTAACAAGTGGTGATGTTCCTGTCAATAATGCTGTGGCTGCCCCACCCCCACAAGTCCAGGGCCAGGTTGGACAGGGCTTGGAGCAACCTGGTCTAGTGGAAGGTGTGTCTGCCCATGACAGGGGGTGGAACAGGATGGTCTTTAAGCTCCCTTCCAACCCAAACCATTCTGTGATTCTATGAAGACTGGAGGGGACCCAGGGAAAACCCTCTGTGAGATGATGGAAGAAGCACTGAGCATCTCCTCACTCAGCAAGGAGCCTTTCTCGTGTGCAGAGAATAAGGAAATGGGAACACTCTGTATTGCTATGACTGATTTTGCAAGCTTTAGATTTATAATGGGGTTTTTTTGTGTTATGCCTATGATGGATCACTTTGAATTTGAGTAAGTTCTATGTTTGTCCTCAGTTTGTTTAAATTTCAGACAAACTTCTAGACTTTTCTTCTGATGTAGGGTGGGTTAGTTAATCTAGTCAATTAACCTAATCAATTATTAATCTAATCAATTAACTAGATTGCTTAAGAGTGTTTAATTGTTAGTATTGATTGGGTTGAAAACTGAATCATAGAATCACAGAATGGAAAGGAATTTAAAGCCCATCCCATTTCAACCTTCCACTATCCCAGGTTGCTCCAAGCCCCATCCAGCCTGGCCCTGGACACTTCCAGGGATCCAGGGGCAGCCACAGCTTCTCTGGGCACTCTGTGCCAGGGCCTCACCATTCTCACAGGGAACAATTTATTCTGTATATCTAATTTAATCTATTCTCTTTCAGTGTGAAGCCATTCCCCCTTGTCCTCCCGCTACAGTCACTGATTCAGTCCCTCTCCAGCTTCCCTGTAGCCCCTTCAGATCCTGGAAGGTGCTGTGAGGTCTCCACACAACCTCCTCTTCTCCAGGCTGAACAGCCCCAACTTTCTCAGCCTGTCAGTGCTGACAAGCTGACAATTGGCATTCAATTCATGAATGGTGAATTCTAGGCAGGAGAAAAAAACTCCCTGAGAAGCTTTAAGCACTGTTGGTTATTCTATTGAAAATTTCTCCTGCTTTTGAAAAGACTTTATAAAGGAAGAACAATTTGCTGTAATTCTTCTGGGAAATTAAAATAATTGTTATGTTAATTAATCAATTATTGCTTGATTAGCTTTTTCTAATTGGGGGGAGGATCCACTGTCTTTCACCTTATGTAGTAATGTTTTGAAGAGCCTCATTCAAATATCATGGAATGGCAGAATATTCTCTGTTGGAGAGGACCCACAGCGATCCTATATGGAGATATTTGACTGCTTGACTTTACGGCCCACTGGAAACAACCCCCCAGCTGCACCTTACCTGCTTTAAAACAGGGGATGTTGGCGCTCCTGTTGGTGAGAACACAAACACTGTGCGTCGTGCCCTCGAAGGGCAGCAGTTCCAGCCCCTCATCCATGAAATCCTGGTTCACGGCCATCAGGCCCAGCTGGTTGGTGAGGTTTCTCAGGCTCCTGGCCAGGGAGTCGTCGCTGCCGTACACCGTGCTGGCGTCGATGAACGACGTGGCGGCGTTGAGCTGCTCCCGGCGGAACGAGCCGGGATTGCATGCAGAGGCTGACTGGACGAACGGCATGCAGGTGTCGGAGCTCAGCATCCGCGGGTCGTCGGGGGGGAACTAAAGCAAATGAGTGAAGCGATGCCTCAGAAAGTCCCGTGGTTTTATTTTTGCTGCTGTAAGAGAGTGTGGGATGGGTGAGAGTCAGGGTACCTTAATGGGGAAGCAGGGGGGCTTGAAGGCACAGCTGGTGTGGCACTGGAGCTCCAGGCTGGCTCCTTCTCCGGTGGCAGGGGCCAAGTCTATGTCGTGGTTGACCCACTGGCCCCAGTGCATGAAGACCAGCGAGAGCTGCTGGTCTGCAGTGATGTTCTCGTTGGCCGTGTGAGCAATTTCATTGGATACTTTTCGAACCTACAGAAAACCGAAACGAAAATGTATGTGACTGTCTCTGCCATGGTGGATTTGCCTCTCACTCGAACTCCCCCCCTGAGATCTCGGACTCACAGAATCACGAAGGTCGGAAAAGACCTCCGAGATCATCAGACTTCGACCGAGTATCCCCATTGCCACTAAACCACACTGAGAAGTGCCACGTCTACCTGTTTTTTGGACACCTCCAGGGATTGACTCCTCCACTGCCCTGGAAATCCTGCTCCAATGCTTAACCACTATTTCAGGGAAGACACTTTTCCTGATATCCTGAACCTCCCCTAGTACAATTTGAAGCTATTTCCTCTTGTCCTGTCACTTGTTCCCTTGGAGAAGAGGCCAACCCTCCCCTAGTCCTTTCAGGTGATGATCTTAGATAAGCTACTAAGAGTTAATTATGACATTAAACAGTTCCATGTCATTCCCCAGCTCTATCCAGTCAGGTGTAAAAGTAGACTGCACAGCCCTTCAGCCAAACCTGGCTTCATGGAAAGCCCATTCCAGCTGAAACTTGTTTGTGCACATCCAGAAAGTCCAGAATGTAGCTGAGGAACTCCCAAGCCTTGTGGTTTGTACAAACCTCCCGGTGTCCTTGAGCACACTGACTGCAGCAATCCTTGGGACGCACACTTCAGAAACTGCTTAGGGAAGCATCCACAACCCTTTTGCTCATGTCTGTCTCCAACAAAAAATATTAACCTGAGCCATAACTCAGCTTTGGAAAAGCAGCCTCAATTCAGCCCCTGAGATCAAAGATCAAGCAATTTAGACTCTAGATGTTGCTACTGCTTCCCTCCTGACAGGTGCAGCGAGGGCAGTGCCCATGCCCATGGCTGGATCAGGACAACAACTCTCACCAGTGGGAGTGGGAATCCATTGTAGTGCTTTCCTTCGCTCGCTCCTCTGGGAACGGTCACTCCGTCCTCGTACACGGCCGGGAGCCAGCGTGCGAAGGCGCGGTTAGAGGACCCCAGGTGGGAGTGATTTCTGGAGCATCAGCAGAAAAACAACTTCTGTTAATTTTTCAAACATCAGCAGCCTTGCACAGACCATTGCACAGCCCTTTATTCCATGTCTGAGCACTCTGGTAACAGGGATGAGACCGGGAAAACAGCAAGAAGCAAATTATACCACGGTTATTACTGTGGAGAAAAACCAATTTTTTTTTAAAAGGTGCTCTTGTCACTCTATTTTTATCTGTCATTTAAACCTACATTAATTTTATTTGGCATTTAAATCTCTGTACCACCTCTGTCTTCACTGCCCTCTCAAAATCAGACTCACAGCAGGGCCATCATCATGGTCAGGGTGGCCATGTCTTGTCCAGCTGAGGGCTGGAAGCTTCCAAGGGTAAAGAATCTCCACCTCTGTGGGGATCTGTGCCAAGGCTGCCCCTTGGGGAAGTTTTTACACAGACTCTCTCAGCCTGCACCTGTGGCCATTGTTGTGTTGCCTTACACTGCTCCGAAAAGCTTGAATTGCGGAAGAACAGAAGAACAATAATTCTGATTGAGCCAATGATCTGTGGCCCTGCGGACACAAAACCCAGGCAATGCCTGTCTGTATGACTGGATGTGGCACTCAGGGTTCTGGTCTGGTTGACAAGGTGGGGATGAGTCAAAGGTTGGACTTGATGGTCTTGGAGGTCTTTTCCAACAGAAATGATTCTGTGATTCTGCACTGGAAAAGAAGTACCCAGTGTTTACAGCAGTGTGCTGTGAAATAAGAGCATGTCCCAGGAAAATGACCATGCCAGAGCCAAAGGAATTCCATTGAATATTAAGGACTCAGAACCACCAGGCTCTTGTTCTGATTGTTATTACTGTCCTTGCAAGCAAAATATTCTCATGGTGTGTGCCTCAAGCTGAGCAAGATCCTTGGGAAAATATTAACACTGCAGGGATCCCTCAAGCCCAGTGCCTCCTCGTCTCTCCAACAGCCCAATAAGGCCAAGGACAACCCTACCCCAAGCCTCAAATCAGCATGGACACAGAATTCCAGAACGGGTCAGGCTGGAAGAGACCACACTGGGGTCACCTGGTCCCATGTCCCTGCTCAGGCAGGGTCATTTTCAGACCACGTGGCACAGGATTGTGTCCATAGTTCTGGAATATCCCCAGTGAGAGGGACTCCACACCCTCCCTGGGCAGACAGACACTGCTGTCCTTGTGGGGCTGGAGGCCCTGGAGTCCATGGGAACAGACTGGAAAACCCCAGTGAGTGTGAGCTCCCTGCACACTGGTGCAGAGCTCTGCTATGTCATCACATCTGGCACATCTGTTTCATGCCAGATGCACATTGGATGCAAGTCCCACTCAGATTTGGGGGCTGGCGCTGGCACGGCAGGACAGGGAGCCTTGACCGCCATTGTCAGAGTAGGAATTTGGTCATTTTCTGGTCAAAAAAGAAAAAAAAAGTGCACAAGGAAATAAATGTTCGATCCCAGCTTTGAACCTGGAGGGAAACTATGTGCAAAAAGCTGAAGAACTAATTTTCTCAGACGAAAGATGTACAATACACAAAGTTGGAAGAGCCAAGAATTAAAGTCTTATTTAATTCTCATCCTTACTCATCACACAGATACATCAATAGCTGAATATTATCATCTGAATCAGCTGGGGAAACGAGTATTATCCCCATGGAACAGCACAGGGATGATTTCCTGTAGCCTCCAGCAAAATGAGAGGCTGAGTCATAGCCTCAAAATTTCCTCAGCTTCTTACCTGCCCCCACCCCAAGAAGTCCTTTCTTTCATCCAAAGCAGCACATAAACAGCAGTGGGGGCAAATCTGAGATTTTCAAGAAATTACATCTTTTTCCTGCCAGGCGAAGGAAGAAATGAATTCTCTGTTACAGGCTCATTAAACTGAGCATTTCACTCTTCTTGCTCAGTGGAAAAGCACTTTCACAAATCATCTACCCTGGGTCAGAATATGGACTTGAGACTCTCCCTGTCCACACACAAATCCTACCTGTTGTTGCACTCCCCAGTAATGGTCCGGTAAAAGTCCCTCTCCGGGCATTTAATGGAACGAGTCTGGTAGCCACAGCCAGTGCCCTTGGAAATCATCTCCTTCTGCCTCCTGCTTAGCAGGTCTGCAAGAGAAACCCTGTAAAGTAACATCTGATCCTACTCTTCTTTTGTTGTTTCATCTTCTCAGTGTTCTAGGTCAACATTTGAGCCAGCTGAATCGGAGCTGTGGATATAAAACATCTGGATTGGAATTCTTAATTTGGTGCCTAAACCTTTTTGTGATTCAGCCGTCCCCTTTGGACTAGGGAAACTGGGTGGGCATGGAGCAACTTTCCAGGGGAATGTGGGGAGCACCATCGCCAGGAAGGTTTTACCCCAGCTCGGAACAAAACAATGACTTTGCAGAGTGGTACAACCCAGATGTGAGGACCCGAAGTGGAAGATGGAGGGTTTTCAGTGGTTAGAGCCTCCAGTGGGTTTTGTCCCACGTTTGTCACAGGTATTGTTAGGCTGTTTTTACAAGGATAGGAGAGATGGACTCTCAAAGATGATGAATAAAACATGTGGGGGTCTGGTCTGTCTCTGAGCATCCTTAAAATCTATTCCCCTGTTGGGGAACAGTTTTATCACTGGTTTTTTGGATCATGGCAGAGCTGCTCTCTGCCACCTGCTGTGGCACATTTCCTGCTCTTAGCTCTTTGTAAGACATTTTGGCCTAAATCACATTACCTGTGACATTGAAGCTCTGTTCCCCAGAGAGATGCAGCTTCATTTTGAGGAGTTTCAAAGTAGTTTCCAAGTAATCAGCAGCACGGACTGCAGATCTGGTTCTTCCTATGGGGTCCTTAAGGTGCTTCAGGAAATCCATCGGGTTGATAGTCTTTTCCTCCAGTTTTCTCTTTAAGCTGAACATAGAAGAGCTCCATGAAGCACCTTCTCTGAATTCAGAGCTCCTCTGCCATGCTGGACTGGGTGTAATTAGCTGTGACAACACTGCCCTGCCCAGTAGGACCAGCTGTCTGCACATCAGCAGGTCAGCTCAGATGGTTTTGGCAAACAAATCACTGTAATCCCCTACTTCAAGTTTGCAGTCACACTTCCTTGTCACAACAAATTTTGTTCTATCACGTGGAAATCTAGATCAATGAGCTGTGACTGGATAGGATTTTACATGTATTATGTTGCAAGGTGTATTCTGTGAACAGAGGGACAAACCTTGCTCCTGTTCCATCTCTTTCTGGTCCCATGGCTGTGTCTTGCTACTTCTGTAGGATGGGTGGAAAACGACTCCTTCCCAAATCCTCCCACTGCCTGGAACCAGCCTTTTGGGACAATCACAGAGGATACCTGGGGTTTGACTTCCACTGACACTTATCTGGGACAGGGTGTCCATCTGCACAACTCCTGTCCTTCCGGAGAGGGGCAGAACTCTGGCTGCCAGGAGAGGACTCACACGTGTCCAGCATGTCTGAACCACTATGGACCAGTGAGAGGTGCCCGTGGCAGGGTAGGTGAGGAAGCAATACTTGAGGGTCATGGTAGGTGGCTCTGGGACCAGCATCCAGCCAAACTGGGCAAAAGGATCCCTCCAGCTATGACAAGGACAGCCCTGGCACTAAGGCTTCCCCATGATAAATATGCATTGGAAAACAGAGAAAACACACATATATTTAATCTTATTGCCTTAAAATATTGGGGCCATCACGCAGGAAGAACTCACCTTTTTCGGGCCTGTAAATATGCTGTGTCTACCAACTGCCTGGCCTCAGTAATGACGCTCAGGAGAGATGAATCTGACAGCACCTCTGAGACTTCGGCTCAAAAAAATAAAAGAAGAAAAAGCAGAAATTGAGGATACTCAATTATAACATACACCAGGAGCTTTGCTCTCCACTAAACCATGTCCCCAGCTGCCACATACACAGGTTTTTTGAACATTTCTGGGGATGGTGACTCCACCGTTGCCCTGGGAAGCCTGTTTCAAAGCTTCCCAATCTTTTCCATGAAGAAATTTCCCCCAATATCCAATCTAAGCCTCTGGCACAATTTGAGGCCGTTCCCTCTCCTCCTGTCCCTGTTCCCTGGGAGCAGAGCCCGACCCCCCCGGCTGCCCCCTCCTGTCAGGGAGTTGTGCAGAGCCACAAGGTCCCCCCTGAGCCTCCTTTTCTCCAGGCTGAGCCCCTTTCCCAGCTCCCTCAGCCGCTCCTGGGGCTCCAGACATTTCCCCAGGGAAAGTGCACAGAAGAAGCCAAAGATACAATCTCTGCCCCAGGGTCCCTGTCATAAAAGGATGATTTATGTATGGAAGAGCTGTTGGTTAAATAGGGAGTTTCCTCAGGCAAACCTCTCAGGTATCAACTTAATTGTTAGAGGATCAATCTACAGGACATTTCAGTTCTTTATTGGAGCTGTGTCTAACTGGGAGCTCAGACTGAGTTTTGACTCACATCCTTTCCAGTGGAGCAGCAGCCAAAGGACAAACAGGAACCTACCATTCCCTGAGGAGCCCATTGCTCCAACTGCGCAGAGGGTGATGATGGATCCCAGGAGAGTCATCCTTGGGTTTGTGCCTAGAGAGAAATGCCACATAAATCCTCAATGGGCAGGGCTTCACTGAGGGGTCAGAACAGACTGACATGTTTGGTTTCAATATCTCTTTCAGGATTCAGGAATAAAATCGAGCTGCCCTCTGTCCAGAACTGTCAGTGGGACTCGGGCTGTGGCTGTAGGTGTTGGCAGGACACAGGGACATCTTTGAGGGGTGGGACCCTCAGCAAACTGGGCTGAGCAGCTGCCAAAGAATAGGCAGACAGGTACAGTCCAGCCTCAGTGACGGAGAATATTGGGAAGGTGAGTTGGAAGAGGGCGGTGTCCTGGTGTCCTGTCTTTGGCAATGTCCACAAGCAGCTGGTGGAAAGGAGCCTGACCCCACACATCCCCCTCTGCCCCCTCTGTCTTGATGCTGAACAAAACAAGCTGCCACATCTATCATCAGTCTTTCAACCACCCCTGCCAGTCCTCCTTCTGCTCCCTGAAATTCTTCTCTATTCCTGTTTCACATTAACAGCAGAAATGTGCATGATCTGTTCCACCAGTGTCTCCCCCTGTGGCACAGCACCTTCCCTGAATGGAGATTTTTCACCCAAAGGTTGCAACTAGATCTATTTTAAGTAATTTAGTCAACATTTTAGCTATATAGAACAGGACAGAGACAAAATTTGGAAGAACTAACAGATTTCTCACAGTGCGAGAGGTTATCTTACATTTAAATTCCATGAAAATTCTTGGACCATCTTCTTGGGGATTGAAAGCTGCTTATTCCTTGCAATCTTACATTGCAGGATATTTCTGCATGAGGCATAAATCAGGCTGTCTTTGCTCACTTCTCACAATAAATTAAATACCTATCAGGGGAGAAGGAGGAATGAAGGACCACCAGATCCCAACACTCCACTCTGCCTCCCATCTCCTTGGGTTCACCCATGGAATGCACCAATATCCACACCAGAAATATCAAATACAGCTATAAAATGAAAATGCATTGATCTTACCTGCCATCTCTGCAGCACTGGCAGGGCTGGGAAAGAAGTCAGTCCTTTATACACCTGCACTGGGGCAGAAATTAGCTGGGTCTAAGATGGGTGTGGCCAAAAAAATGGGACCCGATTGAGCCAAGAGGAAATATCTGCTGGTTTACTTTCCTGGAATGGGCTAGAAAGTGTACACATCTCCATTCCTTCCGACTTCCTTCTTGAAAAATCAGTAAAAAAAGGAATGAAGACACACATTTCTTACCTGCAAGTGAAAGAGATCAGCTAGACTTTATGATGGTAAAACATCATGGCGGAATTTAGCTTCTTTTTCCTTGTTGGTTGACATCTCTGAAGGTTTGGGAAGCCAGAAATGGATCATTTTTGCCAGCATGCATTTGTGGAACATCCCAACGTCCACCTACAGCGTGTGTGAATGGTGGGCCTGCCACTATCTGTGTCCAGGAAAAACAAAGTTGTGTCGCATCAGGGATTTGGAAATTCTATAAAATAATTGCTGATTATTGGGGATGACACAGACTGGACAAGGAATGAGGCAGTAGCACAGAGCAGGGTCAAGCTGTCTCCAGCAAAATCACATGGACAGAAATATGGACAATCCCAAAGTTATATCTCTGTCAATTCTTAGAAAGGAACAAAGTCTTGGGCCAAGGGATATAATTCATTTCAATGTGAATTATGACAGATGGTTAGGAGCAAATTCTTCTGTGAAGGTGGGCAGGCCCTGGCACAGGGTGCCCAGAGCAGCTGTGGCTGCCCCTGGATCCCTGGCAGTGTCCAAGGCCAGGCTGGACATTGGGGCTTGGAGCAGCCTGGGACAGTGGAAGGTGTCCCTGCCCATGGCAGGGGTGGGATGGGATGAACTTCAAGATCCCTTCCAACCCAAATCCTTCTATGATTCCATGATATGAGAGAGGGAAAAGGACTGTACTTCAGTGGACTAATGGGAAGGTAGTAGAAATAATTTAATCCATTGAACATTGGTGACGCTGATAACAAAAGGCAATGCTGATTTTTCTTGCCATCAATCAGCCTTGCAAACCTGCCAGGATTAGGGAGCCAATCCTTCCTACTGTTTAAATACTTTCACAGCTCTTATTAAACCAAAATAAATAAAAGAAAAGCATGTCTGATAAAGGAAACTGCTACCAAAAAGATGCCATTTTAAATCTGTGGGAAAAATCAGAAAAAAAAAGAAAGATGCCTGAAGGCCGGGTTTTCAGAAACTGAAAATGCAAAGTCAATACTTCTCCCCTAAAGAGAAGTTCGAAGCCAAAGCAGAAGGTGGCCCCCAGCACCAGAGGGACTCTGATCACCCTGCCAGGTGCTCCACCTCATCTATCCAGCTTTCCTTGCAAAACGTGCGTAGGCAGAAGTCCAGGTGCCTGCTGGGTGGCTTTGCTACTTTTTTTGTGTTTGTGACAAGTATCTTTGCCATTAGTGACTCTTAAGGAAACTTCCCTGTCCGACCACCCAGGAGCCACCCTGGCAGTCCCAGTGGCATCCCCGGAGCTGGGGCCGAGGCCCCTTCCCACAGAGGGGAACAGGGACCTGTGCACAGCCAGGTGAGGGACGCTCGGAGACACGGCAGGAGCCGATGGCTCCAGACTTTCCTGCACTTGGACTGCGGGGGTACAACAGCCCAGGGTTTCCTTTGTTTGGATCCCTGCTCAGAGGCACCAACTGGAGCTGCTATTCTGTTGTTACACCAAGATTAAAATATTTTGAGCATCTAGACATCTGTGACTCTGCTGTGAGAAACCTGGGGTTGGGCTGGTGAGGAAACCTGGTCTGAGTGGGCGAGTGTGAGGGGTGTGAGCAGTCAGGTGGGGTCACTGGAACCACGGCTGGGAAGGGACCTCAGTCCCAGCTCAGGTGGTGCCAGTGGGACTTCCAGGGTGGCTCCTGGACAGTCAGAGAAGGAATTGTCCTTTACACCTCACTGGCAGGCTGGTGACCCCCACTGCCCTTGGACAGGGACTCTGTTCACCCTCGAGGACACACGTCCTTGTGGGCAGGTGGCCCCACGCTGCTCCCATGGCTCCAGTCCCCTGCGAGGCAAAGGCTGCCTTCACTTTACGTGTCCTGTCTGTTACTGGGGTGTAAGTGCAGTTCCCAAGGCTTTCACATGTCAGGCAAGCAGTCCCATGTCACCTCCAGCTGGGATTTGTGGTGTTCCAGTGCAATCTTTGGAGCCCCCAGAGAACCCAGGGTATCCTGCTCACCAAGGCCGATGTACACTCAGCAGTGTACAAGGCTTCCAGGCAACCAGGGCAATAATTATCCATGAGTTATCTGACCAGGCAGCAGATCTCCCCTCTCTTGAGAAGATGCAGATTTCTTTTCTCTCAGGCTCTTGGTATTGCTAACATTTCGGTCCTGTTCAGGCTGCAGATCTTCACCAGTAAATCCCAGTATAAACCCAGAGCTGTGTAAAACACTGATGGTGTTTGCTAAAAATGTGACCAAGAAGTAGCCCTAGGAACAAGGTCATTAAACTCCAGCAACACAAACAAAAGAAAGAGCTCATTATTGTATTCCTATTTCCCATCCTAATGGCAAAAGGCAGCATCCTCCCCTTCCTCATTTGACACCTCTGATATTCCTGCAAGCTCTTTCAGCTTTGTTTCCATAGAAATGATAGAATCCTGAATCCCAGACTGGTTTGGTTTGGAAGGGACCTTAAAGCTCATCCCATTCCACCCCATCCCATGGGCAGGTACACTTTCCACTAGAGCAGATTGCTCCAAGCCCCATTTAACCTTCATGCCTTAGGTTTTAACTTTTATATTTTTCAAATCCTGTACTGCCTAGTGTGTAGCTCTGAAGTTCCTTGTAGCCTGTTCACTTCTGCTCTCTCATGCTAGGTAGACATAACAAAGCCTCTCCAGGCCTGCTCTCCAAGGACACTCAGACAGTCCTAGGCCCAAAATGTGTAAACCAAAAGCCTCTAAAGGGGGGGCAAGCTTGGGGAAACTACATCATTAGCTGAAGCTTTAATTGGAGAATTAACCCTGATATGCAAATGAACCAAACCTATAAAAGTGCGAAGAACTCGTGACCTGTTGTCCATCCTGGGGTCCATCTTGGCAGTGGCCTCTGACTCCCCAGGGGTACCTTTGAAGGCCCTTTGAATAAATACCGACCTTATTCCCTTATTCTTGTCTAGTCTCTGTTTTTAGGTGGTCTCTTAAGGCATCAACCTGGCCTTGGATGAAAGAGACATTTAAGTCCCAGGTGTGAACCGTGGTGCCTCAAGTTTAGTAATGATTAAGGACTTAACTTGGGTACAACTTCAAACGTACAAAGTTTCCTCTTCACCTGCCAATGGTGTATTTTTCCTATATTTCAAACTGCGGATTTATTTACAAATTGAGAGCCAATAGCCTGTACAAGCCAAGCTGTCCTTGCCCAGGGCACAAGTTTACAGAACTGTATCCAGTGCATCTTCTGCTCCAATAGATGAAAGGCAAAGCTTATAAAGGGGTGGAGTGAGCAGAATGAAACAGATAAAAGTGAGAAGTGATAGGTTACAGCACAGAAATTGCAGGGCAAGTAGAGGACGAAAACTTCCCAGCAGCACAAGGGTGACATTTAATAAAACCAGATTGTCCAGCTTTAAAAATAGAAAGGCTGCCACACTAAAAGAGAACTTTAACCCTTTATGGATAAGTGACAGCAACAGCAAAGGATGCTCAGGAGGTGGCACCACAGCATCACTGAGGTGTCTCCAGCTGTGTGATGCCCAGGAGTGACATTATCACCTCTTTTGGAAGCTCTCCTTTGAAGACTCAACACCCAAGGCTATGAAGGCTCGTTGGTGCATCTCCCCACCTGCCACGGAGATACTTCATAGCCACGAGAGGTGTTCCAGGTGAGCCCAGGAGCCTGGGGAGACACCAGTGAGGACAGGCTGCTTGGTGGCTCCTTCCAGACCTCGCCCAAGCAGCAGGCACAGTGCCCAGGGCTGGAAAGCCAGGGACAGGCATCTGTGACTTTCTAGCACAGTGGTAGGACCCACACACACACCAGGACAAGCTACTGCACGTCCATCCATGGAAAATGCTCATCTTGCAAGGCCTAAATGGGACTCCAGTCCGGAGCAGCAGCTAGAACACTTCTTCCATAAGAACAACAACCCTTCCCCAGGGGCTGCAGCCTTATTTCCCTTCCCGTGGACCAAACTCCCTGAATAAAACCTTCAGCTCCTCCTCATGAACCAAACTTCTTCCTGCCCCATCCTTTAGTAAGCCTTTCTTCCATCCCTTCCACTTCTCTTCCGGACTGTGAACCCATGCTCAGGCTGGAAAGTGGGAGATGGCTTCTCTGGAGATGAGGCAGGCAGGACTAGAAGGCAGAACGCAGGGGGATGGTTTCTCCATTTCCATGTATCTTCCTGCTCTGGAATCAGTTCCCATCTTATCTGGAAATATGGGACACAGCAGAAGCAGTTGGCAGGCCCCTGGAAAGCCACTGGGAGAACACACAGCTTCAAACACTCCAGAGATTTATTTAAGCAAAGAGAGTGGAAGAAGCTTTAGATCCCACTGTAGTTTTCATTGTGTCCCACAGCTGGGAGATATGGGAGCCATCCACTGCCACAGACACTTTTTCCCAGACTGCAGCTCAAATTCTTAAGAGGCTGAATATGTGAATAGAAGCAAGAAAGGAGCACAGATTTTGTGGCTTGATGCAATGCTTCAGCCTGTGAAGGAATGTCTGTATGGGCAGAGCTTGCCGGGGTTCCCCGGTGTTCCAAGGCTCCTCTGGATCATCCTATGCCCTCACATTGCAACCAGTGACATGCTGGTTTATGGTGAGAGCAGAGTCTTTAACACTGCAGCAAGTGATGGGAGGGAACACTGAATCAAGGAATCACAAAATCATTTTGGTTGGAAAAGCCCTTTTAGACAATTGAATCCAACCATTCCCCCAGCACTGCCAAGGTCATCACTAACCCACGTCCTCAAGTGCCACATCTCCATGTTTTTTGAGCAATTCCAGGGATGGTGATTCTACCATTGCCCTGGACAACTTGTTCTGGTGCCTGACCACCCTTTCAGTGTAGGAATTTTTTCTAATATCCAACCTAAACCTCCCCTGGCACAACTTGAGGCCATTCCCTCTCCTCAGGAATGGTGAGCACTGTGTGCTGGGTCCAGCAAAGCCGGTGCTCGGGCAGGGCTGTCACTGTTTTCTGAAACTTGGAAGATCAAAGGGTGAAAACGAGAGTCTGAACACTTCCTTGATTTAGAAGCTCTGCCTCATGACACACCTTGCGGTTTTCCCTATTGCGTAACACTGCAAAGTGCCATTTGTTACAAGAGAAGATCTGTCAGCTCTCTGTTGAACTCAGACTTTTCTGTAAACACATCCCGTTCTTTCTACCAGGCAAGATTGTTTTGTCTGTAAATATGACAAGTATTGTAGATGAAAATAGGTGTTCACTGCCAATGACACAAGATTAGATAAGTCAAAAAAGTCAAGATAAAAGATTCAGAGGAATATTGGGGCAATTCCGACCAGTGCAACGAAAGTGTGAGTCCAGCCAGGTTGCAAAAATAGTTGGGGGATATGGTGCCCTCCAGCCTCCTCCAGACTCTGCTGTTGGAGCTCTCCAGACCACACCTTTCAACCTCCTTAACCCCCTCAGACCTGTCTTTTCAGGTCTGGTGCCCTCCAGCCTCCTCTGTCAGGGTGCCACTGCTCTCCAGGTCACTCTGCTCCCACTGATTCTCTCCATGTCCTTCCACTGGGGTCTGGACCCTCCCATCCTTTTGATATCATGGTGGACCACTCCAGACCCCATTTTGGGGTCTGGTAATGTGCATGTCCCTGCTGGTAAATCCCCATGGGAGGGGCATGGAGTGCCAGCAACATAGGGAAGCTCTTGCACAGCTCTTGGACACAACTCCAGGAACCCAGGGAGGGCTTTGGATGTCTCAGGATGAGTCCCCAAAGCCAGCTCCAAGGATAGTGCTTCTAGGACTGCCCTCCAAATGGGATTTATGCCCCAAAGGAGAGGCCAAGTCACTACCAGACCTTGCTCAGCAAGGATTTCCTCTCGACAGCCACCTTTTCATCCTTTCTCCAAATCCCCTGTTCCAAAAGCCCAAATGCAGGCAGCAACCTGGTGAGAACCACACAAGCCTGGAACATCTCCTCCCAGCTGCAGGACAGAACCTGCCAGAGCCATGGCTCAGGCTGCCTCTGAGAGCCATGTCTGGACACGCTGTCACAGAGGCAGAAATAGGGATATTGTGGGAAGAGGGGATGGAGAAGGCTGGGATGTCCCCAGGCTAGAAAAGGAGACTGGGGACAGTTGTCTTGGGACAAGTTTCCTGTTGGATACAAGGAGAGGAGACAGGACACAGACCTCCCACTGTGTCCATCCCCCACGTCATCACCACTGACTCTGTGGCCAGTGCCCAGTTCCCGTTCCCTGCACTGCTGGGATGCTCTGTGCAGGGCAGGTGGCAGCAGGAACAGCAGCCCCTGAGCTGGACGTGCAGCAGGGACGGCAGAATCCACGTCCAGGGTGGGACCAGGTCCTGCTGTGTCCCTGGGCAGGGTTACAGCCCGGGGCTCCTGCAGACGCAGCCCAGACAAGCTGCTGTGATGGCCGAGTGGTGAAGGCGTTGGACTTGAAATCCAATAGGGTTTCCCTACGCAGGTTCAAGTCCTGCTCACAGCGGGAGTTTTACTGTCAGTCCCTGTCCCCCTGGCCCCAGGAGGGACAGACGGACACAGGGCGGTCACACCCCGGGGGACCCTGTGTTCCCGCCCTGGCCCTGGTCTCCAGGGACTCTTTATCTTTAGGAGATGGGCTCCCCTGAGGGTGTTCAGGGGAGCAGCCCTGCACCTCTTCTTACCACAGGAAGAAATCCTGCAATAGCATGTCCCCCCCTCCCCCCCATACAGCCATGTCACCCTGTTCCCTACAGCTGTGTGACACTGTTCCCTACAGTCGTGTCACCCTGTTCCCTATAGATGTGTCATACTGCTCCCTACAGCTGTTACCCTGTTCCATATAGATGTGTCACCCTGTTCCCTACAGCTGTGTGACACTGTTCCCTATAGATGTGTCACCCTGTTCCCTGCAGCTGTGCCACCCCTCTTCCCACAGCCCATACCCTGCTCCCTGCAGCTGTGATGCCTTTACCTGGTCTTAAAATCAAGAGTTAAACACAGTTAGAAGGGAAAAAGGGATTTTACCTTGGTATTTATTTTAAGGATCCTTAGGTGCACTACCTCCAGGTCAAATGCACCTCCATGCACACTGCAATGCACCTACCCAAAAGATCTGGTATAACATTATAGGTCTTACTAATTAGCATATATATCATAAATTTCCTAATGCGAGGCTTGAGTGAGCCCCCCTTCCTAAGGAACCTTCCTCTGGATGGTTCTATCTTAGTTTACAAAATGTGTTCTGGAGAGGACCTTGGGGTCTGGAGCACACTGCTCCCTAACTACGAAGCTTCTAAAATGATTAGTCTCTTAGTTTGACAAACAAGTCTAAGAATGTAGGCTAAAGCACTAAGAATACAGAAGCTGTAAAAAGGTATAACAGGGGTATAAAAGAAAAGACAAAAATCATTATGGCATCACTGTGTCACACTGTTCCCTATAGATGTGTCACCCTGTTACAAAAGCCATGTCACCCTGCTCCCTTCAGCCGTGTCACCCCTCTTCCCACAGCCCATACCCTGCTCCCCGCAGCCATGCCACTCTGCAGTGATAGACTGAGCTTTGTTTAAACAAACTGTTTGAGCCCTGTGATTTATTGTGTCCCTGATAGAGACTAATGTCTTGAATGTGTTAAAGAGGTAAGGGCAAAGGCCGATAAGAAGCAGATCCTGCGGAGGCGGGGTAATGTTTTTTATCATGCCAATTCCCTCCCTTCCAACGACTCTCGACTGGCACAACAAAGCATTCAGGAGAAATGGGGCCTAACCCCGGTCATGGCATTAGAAGGGGACATAAACCATCATAGCCCCCAGTGTTGCATCAGACAGTGTCAAACCCCTCCCCAGGGAGGTATCGTGAGCTCCCCACATCCCTGTCACGCCCTGCTCCTACACCCACCGCAGGGGGATCACCCCACCGGCAGGTGCAGCCTGATGGCAGTGGAAGGACAGGAGGCTGCTGCCACCCCTCAAAATTCATCCCACCCCGACCCAGCCCCACACACTGGGAGCTTCTGAGCCCTGAACTGAACCCCAGGAGCTGCTCCAGTACAGCACTGGCCACCCAGGAAAAGATTGGGACCTGCGGTAGCTGCAGGAGCCCCTTCCCTGGCTGGGAATCGAACCCAGGCCGTGGCAGTGAGAGTGCCAAATCCTGACCACTAGACCACCAGGGACGAGTGGTGACCACCAGGGAGGAGCGGTGACCACCAGGGAGGAGTGGTGACCGCCAGGGAGGAGTGGCCACCACCAAGATGACCTGCTGCTGGCATCAACCAAGCCCTGAAGGGACAGGGGCACTTGCTCCCCACAGTTCAAGGAGAGGACCAGAGAGGACGGATGCCACAGCCTGTCTGGGGGAATTGGCAGGGATGCCTGTGGCATTGGGAAGCCCCTCTGTGCAAGGGGACCCCACCTCTGCAGGCCAGGGAAGTGGGACATGGTTATGCCGTGACTCTGACCACTGCTGAAGGCAGGTTTGGGGAAGGAAGTGACAGCAAATGGTCCAGGAAAAGGTGTAGCATCCTCTGGGGGTTCACCAGGGAGGTTTTCCTGCTGCTGTCCTGTGGTGACACACACCACACTGGGCACAATATCATGGACACAACAATACTGACCCCCAGTGCACAGTCAGAGCTTCCCCAGTCACCTGGGGAGAAGAACAAAAGTGCAGGTACAGGCTGACCGTCAGCAGAGCCTTTCCTGGGCGAGGGAAACGGGTCTGAGCCCCGGTGCTGGGCAGGGAGTGTGCCTGGAGCCCTCATTCCTGATAGTTTTAGAGTAACCTTGTCATCTTGTTTTTCTATGAGAAAACAGCTGGTTGGGGCCATCTTTTGGAACCTTATCTGGAGCTGTGAAGAGCAGGTAACCAGTAGGTGATTCTTGTTTGCAGAGAGTCCTTAGGGGGAGTAGAGACTTCTGTCTTCCTTTGCCCCACAGAAGGGGAGCAAAAAGCGGCTTCCTGATGAACAGGGAGATAGAGAGGGGCTGGAAATGCCCCCCCCCCCTTCCCCCCACTCCCCAGGGATTTGCTACCAGCAAGGGCAGCAAGGCAGGGCATTGCAGAGCCCCGGACCCCTGCCCAGGACAAAAAGCACAAGGGAGAGCCCAGGGCTCAAGGGGACAGTACAAGTGTCACCTGTGCCTGCAGCCCCCAGCACAGCAGGGCTCAGATCCGAGGAGAAGGAGCGCTGACACAGAGGATGGAGCTCCTGAGCTGTGTGCAGGGAGGAGACCCCGAGAGGGGAGCACGGGGGTGTCCCCAGGGCCCCTCGGCAGATGGGTGAGCCGCAGCTGAGGTGGAGGTGAGTGGAAGGGCTCCAGGAACGCTTCCCGTGGAGGACAGCAGAGGGCCTGGTGCTCCTTGGATGCTCGTGTGGGGTTGGGAGGGGAAGTAAATGGACGGAGAGAAAACCTCTCCAGTTTTCAGGGATCGATGCACACAGACTGGGGAAACCTCCTTGTGCCTTGCCTTGTCCCATGCAGCTCCCAAATAATGGTCAGTGCAGCTGCCGTCTCCATCTGAGGCCAAACCCCACCACGGTCCCCCACTCCCCCCGCAGCCATTCCATGACCTGGTCTGGCATCCCAGTGGGACTTTGGGCATCCTGCCCCCATCCCTGTGGTGCCATGATCCCTTCCCAGGTTTCTCTGCAGTGCCTGGTGGATCCCAGCCGCCACCTTTGCCAACACCTTTCCTTGGAGAGCTGCCCTGCAAGAAGGAGAAGGCAAAGGAAGGCAGCTTTGGGGAATGCAGAGTGGGCCTGCAGAAAGGATGGAGCCATGACAAATGACCTGGCATCTTTCCAGCCCTCTGGCACCTCTGCTGTGAGGGCCAGGGCTGCAGAATTCACCTTCAAAAAACCCTGCACAGAGCAAAGCCTCCTAGGGAAGGGCAAGGCTGCGCTGTGTGATGATGCTACAGGATTGTGCCAGCCCTTGAGCACGTCAGGAGCAGGGAAGGTGAGGCTGTGCAGGGCTGAGGCAGTCACCCTGCGCTGTCAGAGCAATAATCAGATGTCACGGTTTCGGTTGCCTTTACCAGCCGTGACAGAGCATGAGCTCTGTGGTTGAGGGAGCATCAATACCTTTCTGTGGTTTCTTAGATCTTGATCTGGCCCTGTCACATATTATGTCACAGGCAGAAACAGTTCCTTCGTCTGCCAGCAGGTCTGGGAACACCAAACAGGTTCATTCGCATGTCCCAGGGCAGGACAGTCTCTGTCTCTGATGGAAGGTGAGTGGCTGCCACCCACCGCATGCAACCGGGAGGTGCCACGGCACAGGAGCTGCTTTTTGGAGCCCTTTGTCAGGCCATGTGGCAAGGCAGGTGGGGGCATAAAAACCAGACTTTTTCTACGGGCACTGCTCCTTGGAAAGAGAAAACCCAGCCCCAGGATCAGCCTCGGGGCAGTGGGGATGAGGCTCAGCACAAAATGCAATTATTGTTGTTGTGCTGAGGAGATGAGGGTGAGACCCACTGCCTTGCTTTGCACCTGTGTGGGTCTGGGGCATCAGCAATGCACACATCAATTAGCCAGACCAACAGTCTAATCGCAGCTCTGGAAGGCAACATGCCAGCAGCAGTAAATAATCCGCCTCCCCACCTCTGACAGGGGCATGTCCCTTGGCAAATTCCAGCTGAGGTTTTGTCCCTTGCAAAGCCTGAGTACCCGCAGCACGTTGCTGTGCTGCCCCAAAATGCCACCCCATGATGTCAGGCACTTGGTTCAGCTCCAGCTCCTGCTCCTGCTCATGAAGAGTCCTCAGGGTCCTCAGGACACCACCCTGATGGCTCCTGGGAGGATGAGTCAGAAAAGCCATGGGCTTCTGCCCACCCCAGCAGGGTCCCTGGCACAGCCCTGGAGACCCTTCTGCAGCCCTGGTCCCCACCCACGGGGACATCGTGGTGAAGGGGACACTGGGGAGGCTCTGAGTGCCCCCACAGACCCACGAGATCAGTGGGGGACAAGGAGAGTGGCAGCAGAGCAGCCCTTGTCTGCAGCCCTGCCGCAGCACTGGGGCCAAGGGTCAGTGAGGAAATCCCAGGAACACGAGCTCGTGGTGCCTCCTGAGCAGCAGCTGGGCTGGAAAACACCCAGAGGAACCACAGGCTGTGAGCTGGCAAAATGGGGGCCTGTCACAAAGAAGAGATGTGGAAAAAGAGGAAATGCTCCCTGGGACACCCTGGGACACCCATTGTGCCATGGCAAGGGCAGTGCCAGGGCCTCTGGGCAGACCATACCATGACCCCCGTGACTGTATGAGGGCTTCGGGGGGTCGATGCGGCATTTATTCCACAGGGTCCCTCGTGGACACGCTCAGGCAGCGCTCTGCCAGCACCCACGCGAGCACCCGAGCCCACCCTCACAGGTGTACACGAACAGCCACTCACACACAGTCTGGGCACGAACCGGAGACGAAGAGGCGAGAGGGGCTCTCTGCGTGTAATTCCGAGGCGTTTAATGGCAACAACCCGAACAGAAACAGAGGCAAGAAGAACCCCGAACTGAAAGCCCGTGCCCGTTTTATCCCGAAAACTCCCAAAGGCGGGCAGAGCATCCCAAACCAATAGCCTGAGGGCTGGGGGGCAGAGGCAAGGGTGAGTGACATAACAGGGCCAATGGGAAAGGGACGGGAGCGGGGAGAGGGCCAGCGACCAGCAGGATCTAGACAAAGGGAGAACTTTCTAGCACAGTGTTGTAGGGAGAGATCACTTTTGGGGTAACTTGGGAGGTGTAAAGTGGACTTAGGCAACATCCCTGACTGTGGGCAGGCACCAGGGACTGGGGTCTTTTGGTCCCTCTCCATTCCCTGGGCTGGGGAAGCTCCTGCTCTGCCCTCTGCATCCCACCTTGTACCAAACCCCCTGGCACTTGGAAGAGATGCTCTTTGTAGAGTCAGCCCATCCAGGCAGGATTCCCAGTCAAGCCTTTCCCTTACTGGGGGGTGTTGGGAGGGGTTGGGGGGGCACAAGCCGCACACTGGAAGCACAGCACTGAGAATTTGCTTGACAGTGCTTGACAGTGCCAAGGCTGCCAGCCTGGATCTGCAGGCAGCCTGCAGATTGAGTGTTCCTGCTGCCTGTGCTGCCCTCACTGACCCCCTGTATCCACCCTGGACATTTCCCAGACCCACCACTGGAGAAAGGACCCCCCGGCTGGACATGCTCCTTCCATTTGAGGGTCTGAGCACCCCTGACCCCCAAACCGGGTTCCTTGAAGAGGAGACTGAGCTGGGTCCTCCTGGTGCTTTGGGGAGGATGCTGAGGTGAGTTTGATAAGCAGAGTTGTTTCGGATGATGCAAATGTGAAGCTGCTGCTCAAGTGTGGTTTCGTATCCTGTCTTGGTCAGTGGGGGCTGATTTGCTCACGCTTACCTCCCTTCACCCAAAGGCTATTCTTTTACTTCCTCAACCAGCTGTTTCCTTTTTTTTTTTTCAGTATTTGTGAGGCAAAGGTGCCATGACATCAGCTCTATTATGCTTTGGAAATTCCACGCTTGCCTTCAAATCTGACTGACTGGCCCCTGTCCCTATAAAAAGCAAGGACTGAGCCAGCACCTCACAAAAGGCACAGGAGGAACCTGCTCTGGTCTTGCCTCTGCCCTTGCAGCTTATCCCTGTCCAGGATGAACACCTCCACACTCTGCCTCTCCATCATCCTGGTTGCTGCCCTCTTTTCTCAGGCCTTTCCTGCTCCATGTGAGTACAGCATCCCTCTGCCTCCTGGGGTGGACTTCTGCTCTGACTGCCTGTAATTTGGAGCAGAACTGGCAAAAGTCAGCTGCAAAGGTTGGAAACCTGCTTGAATAACTTCTCCTGATTTATTTGGACTGGTCTTTCTTTTTAACATCCTTTTGTCTTAGGGATGAATTTTACTGGTATCAAAGTTTTCAGATTTCCTCTCCCCTGATTTTGCTGCTGGCCTTTAGAAGTGGACCAAGGGTAACCAAAGGGATTTTTACCCTGGGATGTGAGTGTAAAGCTTTTAACAAGCAATCCTAGCAATGTTGTTTATCAAGATTTAGTGTTCACAGCAATTTCTGGCTGATTTTCAGGGAAAACAGGAGGAGAAGGGGCTGTCCAGCTGATTAAGGGGGTGGTTGCCTGTGCTCTCAGCTGGGAATGTGCAATTTATTGAGTGATGGTCTCAGGCTGGTTTTCCTGATCTCTTCCAGTGGGGTCTGACACGACTTCGTGCTGCTTCAGCTACACCTCACGAAAGCTGCCCCAGAGTCATGTGCAGGAGTATTTCTACACCAGCAGCAAGTGCTCCCAGCCAGCAGTTGTGTAAGTACCGGCTTTGGGCCCTGAGGGGAGGCTTCACCAGCCTTTGGGCTCCTGGCTTCCCATCCAACAGGGCCAGGAGCAGGGTGCTGTGAGCTATCATCCCCGGGGGAAGGGAGCAGCCACCCAGGTTCCATGTGCAGCGTGTGAGCCCTCACCCTCCTCAGCTGAGAAATGAGTGGTCCTTGGTCTCCTTGGACTGTCCTGGTGCTGGGAACAAGGCATGGGAAGGAGGTCAGGAGCCAGCAGGACCTTCCAGAGCCGATGAGCCCAATCCACACAATATTCCACGCTGTATCCAGGCTCACCTCTGCATTGGACAGGGAGATATCTGAGCATGGCAGGTTCTCCCAAGGGACCCTGATCTCCCCCTGGGCTTTAGCAGGCTCTGCAGTTCCCGGATGCTTGCGGGTTTGGGGGAGACAATCCAATGACATGACCCAAGTCCCTCATGTCCCTTTTCCCCTTCGGGACTGTAACCCCTGAACCTCTGACTTGCCAGGTTTGTAACCAGGAAGAAGCGGGAGGTCTGTGCTAACCCTGATGCCAGGTGGGTGAAGGAATACGTGAACAGCCTGGAGCTGCAGTGAGCACTGGAAGCTGAGAAGTCCTGTCAGACCACGCATCAGAGCTTGGCACAGACCTAGAAACGCTGCCAAGCACCAGGACCTGCTGAGCCACCTTGGGACCCCTGAAGTTCGTTTTGTCTTGCAAAGGTGTAATTTATATGCAATAATTCAGCCACACTTAGGGCAGGCGTGAGGCTGAAGACTTCCTGGCCTTGCAGACCCATCTTGGGCCCTGCTGTGTGATGTGGCTAAACTGAGCTCCACCTTGTGCCTCCACTGCTAGAATGGGAGGGGGATTTCATCCCAGAGCTAGGTTGGAATTAGGTCTGAGTGCTGTCCTGTAAGCCCAGGCTGAGTTTTGCCTGCTGAATTTTGTAGCAGTGCAGTAGATGCTGTGAGTAAGATCTGTCGCTGGAGAAGGAAGTGGTACCCTGGTTACTTACAGGATGCTCGTTGTGGAACCGCAGTGTTCGGGCTTATTCTCAAACCGCTGTTTTGTGCTGGTGCCAAAAAATAAAGTTGTTTTCTCTCTGTGTCATCTCTGGTTGTTCCCCTCCTGTTTGGAAAACAGGGACCCCACTACAACTATTTTGGGAGACATATGGAAAAACCCCAACTTCTCAGCTGGAAATGCCCCAGCCTCCTTAGCTCTGAAAGCCTTCCCTTCTGCTTTGTTGCTGTTCTCACCACGGACAAGTAGAGAAACGACACAAAGTCCAGGCTCAGGGATAAATGGATGATGATTTAATGATTTCTCAGAAGGCTTTTATATGTTAGTTTGCAAAGTGTATTAAATGGCATAAGGTAATTGGTTTTTTGGCCATCCACTCCTTAAGGGGATTGGTGGAGTTCTAAGACACCCATCTCTGAATGTTTTTCTAGTTAGAACCATAACAATCCTGCAAAACAACCTGCAGCTGCAAGAAGTTTACAAAACTGTAACATTGTTTTGACTTAATTGCATGGGAAAGACAGAGCTCTCACAAAAATGCTGCAGAGAGCTGAAGAAATTCTCTGCTGAAGCTTTTTCAGCATCCATACTGCTTGGCCTTCCTGATCCCAGCACCACAGCAGCAGCCACCCCAGCACCTCCCAGCACCTCCCAGCCCCCGCGGTGATGTGGAGCCAGAACTTCTTCCCAGCCCTTTCCCCCCATCATATCATAGGCTGGGAGCTGGTGGGGCTTTGCCACTGCAGATCTGGCAAAGGAATGCCTGGAAATCTCAGGGTGGGGATTCAGGGGTATCTCTATGGTGAGATGGAAGGGGGGTGGCCGGGACCACATCCCTGGCACAGGCTCCTCTGGGAATGCAACCTGAGCCAGGCTTAGCTCTTGGGATGCTCAGTTAGTGTTCATTGCAAGACAGGCACCAATTCACTGCTGTTCTGAATCTTCCTGGGGGATGAAACAAGAATTTTGTTTAATAAAGCACAAAGTAAAACCAACAAAAGTACTTTATCAGCCTGCGGTTGACATTTAAAACTGGCTGATTACTTTGCGGGTAGAAAACAAAACTGCTGGTCCCACCTCCCTGCGCTGAAGCTCTGCAGGGGACGGGAACAATTTGGGCTGTATCCATCAGAGCCAGCTGAAGCAAAAGTTCAGAAGCTTTTATATCACCCCTTGGACAAGAGTATCCCCACCTGGCAGGTCAAGTCTTCACCTCCAAGGACATTTTCCAGCATTTTTCATTCCATCACCCCTGGGAGCAATTTCTTCAGGCCCCCCTCATGTCCAGCAACAAATGACCTCCAATAATCAGGGCCAAGAAAACCAGCGTGAGATAAAATCCTGTAAAACACTCCCAAGCCCCGTTGGTGCCACAGTGGTCTGCAGATGTTCATGTTGTCTCCTCACCTCCTCTTGCTCATCATGACCTCTGCCCAGGGCAGGGGTGGAGTCCCCATTTCTGGAGGAGTTTAGGTGGCACTTAGGGACGTGGATCAGTGGTGGCCTTGGCAGTGCTGGGGAAGTGGCTGGAGAGACCATCCTAGAGGTCTTTTCCAACCTTAGCGATTCTGTGGTTCTGGGTGGGTGAACTTACCTGGAGCAGAGCAGGATTGGGAAAGAAAAGCAGCAACAAGGAGAGAAACAAGGCTCAAGCAGAGAGACCTTCAAGTTCCCATCACATAGACCATGTTTGTGCTTAGCACTGATCCATCCAGCCCCCACTTTCCACAGGGTAGCACCAGTGATGGGACGTGTAAATGGGTGGGTTTAGGAGAAAGGATTCCTGGATGAAGTGGCCAGTGCCGGTCGAAAAGACAGAAATTGAAGAGGCTGAGGTGTGAGGCCAAGTTCAAACCATCAGTTCTCCAGGAGCAGCAGTGAGAGGCCATGCCAGGATGTTCATGACGGGATTGGGAGCAGGGACCAGCAGGGAGACAATGTGGACTTTGGGACTGAGGGTAGCCATGGCTCCTCTCTCTTCCCAGGGCTTCTTCAAGTGAAGCTGGGACAGAGGGAACAGCCACAGAGTTCATACTCTCAAAAAGGCCAGAGAAAACCAGGCTATCCTGTGCTTTGCCCATGGAACCATGAAGGTCTTCTGATCTCCTGATGCCTTCTGCCACTGCAGGCAGTGAAGAAAACATTCCCTAAGTCCAGCAACTGGAAACTGAAACCAGAAAGGCTTGAGAGGGAAATTCCCACAAGTGCCTGGGCACACAGCCAGGGACTGTCTGGAGGGGAAGCAGCTGCAGCACTGCATGATCCAGCCTCTCCAGCCTGTCCCTGCATCCTGGGCATGGGATAAACCCCAGGACTCCCCTCAACTTCCCTTTCTCCAAAACATCCATCCTCCATCCCCTCTCAGCACTCAGAGTCCCAGAGCAGGGACAATTTGGGGCTCCTGCAGTTCCTCTGAAGCACCAAACTCAGGGTTGGGATGTCCTCAGGGGTAGAGGAGACACCCAGCACCCCATTCCCAGGCTCTTCACCTGCTCCTGTCCATCCACCGACCACTCTGCTCCAGGGTTTCACAGCGCAGTGAGGTAGCCCCACTCAGGATACACCCCCTGCAGACTTTCATCTCTCCACGTATTCCCCCAGCACCAGCACCATTTCCTGGGACACAGAATGGTGCTGGGCTGGGCTGCCCTTTGCTGGGATGCTGCTCCTTGGGTGTCCATGACCCTCTTGCCTGCAGCCAGCTTTCCTGCCTAGAAAACATAAGACTAGAGAGAAATCACAAGACAACACAGAGGTGCTTTCCCAGCCTCAGAGTTGCCAAATCTGACCTATGGCTGCAGCTGGAAAAAATAAACACTAAGAGAAAGCTTTTGTTTGCTTTAGGAAGAAGAATGGGATGTGGGCAAGGCCAGGCCAGCTCTGGACTATGCTGTGGGGGCACTTGAAGGGGGTCTGTAAGAAAAATGCTGACAAAACTTTTAGCAGGGCCTGTTGCTGCAGGACAAAGGGGAATGGTATTACACTGAAGGAGGTCAATTTAGAATGGACATTGGGAAGAAATTCTTCCATGTGAGGGTGGGGAGGCCCTGGCTCAGGGTGCCCAGAGAAGCTGTGGCTGCCCTAGCCCTGCAAGTGTTCCAGGCCAGGATGGATGGGGCTTAGAGCACACTGGTCCAGTGGAAGATGTCCCTGCCCATGGCAGGGGGTGGAATGAGATGGGCTTTAAGTCCTTTACAACTCAAATCCTTCTGGGATTTCTTCCCAGAGGGCAGATGTCAAGGAGCCCTGAGCATGGCCTCCATGGACAAGCTGTGCCCAGCGCTGTGCTTTTACCCTTGGGACCTGCTCCTTCCCATTCATGTTCCCATGGAAAGCTGCATCCTGAGAACAACTGCAGCAGGTTTTGTGCTGATTGTTTTACCCCTGCAGCAAGAGCTGGACCTTCCTCTTTGTTTTACAGGTGAGAAAGTGAGGAACAACCCCCATTGGGGTGGTCAGAATGAAAGATGGGGCTCCTGTCCCTCTCCAAGCAGCACTGCTGGTCTCAGCATGACTTACTGCACACCCATGGACCAGTCTGAGGTGGGGTGTGTGGGGCTGGGAGCAGCGTGTGGGATGTGCCTGGGGAGTGTGGAGAGCAGATTCATGTGTGTAAAAGTCCCACATGTGGGTACGAACACATCTAATTCTGTAGAGGATGTGGGGAGTGGGGGTGTGTGCAGCAGGGGAATGAGGTTTTGGAGGATGTTCCTGAGTCTGCAGTATGGAAACTTCATGGGTTTGCCTCAAACCATTTTCCATCTTCTTGTGTCCTATAGAGGCTCAGATGGCTCAGAGGGACGTTCTGTGTGTGAGCTGGTGAACACCACACAGAGGCACATAAAAGGGAAAAAGCCGAGGTTTTCTTCAAATTCTTTATTCTCCAGAATCATGAGTTCACGTGTATAAACCAGGGTCCCCCGTCATCCAACACTGGGTCACCCTCCTATAAATACCCTCCCTGTCACCCCCCTATAAATAATATCATTATCCACAGGCAAAAAAAGGACTGACTGCCCCATATGATAATTTCTTAAGTAACTTCAAATAATACAACAGCCGAGGAGCAGTCCCATGGGCCTGGGGTCGGGGCAGAGGGATGAGGCTGCAGCCTGGTCCGTGTAAGCCAAGGATGAGCAGCAGCTCCGAACACAAGGTGCACTTCCAGCAGTCACTTGGGGACACCTGCAGATGCTCCTGCAGCTCCTGTTGTCCCAGGGTCCTGCCCCATGGCTGGAGCTCAGGATAACGTGACTTGTCCACGACAGCAGCTACACTTTCCCCCCTGCTTGGCTCAGTTCTGCTCCAAGATCTGCAGGTATCTTTGGACCCAGGTGTTTTTGGGATTGGCACAGACCTGGCGGCCTTCCTTTGTGACAAACCTGTGGAACAGGGATGGGACATGTTAGATCTCTGCTCACACCTGCTTCCCAGGAGAGCCCGGATCCCAGCTTCGAGCATCGCAAGAGGTTTTCCCCTGTGCTGTGATGCTCCCCGCTCCCATCCCTTTTCCCACACTGCCTCCTCCACTCCTGCAGGAGCACCCCTGGGTATCCCCAGCAATCCCTGTGCGAGCCTTTTCTCCTTGGTATTCCCCTCGCCCTGCTCTGTTCCTGCAGCCCCCCTTGCCGTGCAGAGCTGGTCACCCACCCACCCCCCACAGTGGCTGTCCCTGCCCTGTCCCCCACGCTGGCACTCACACGACAGCCGTCAGGGGACAACTGCTGCCGGTGATGTAATGGCGCTGGATGCGCTTCCATGGGAGCTTGTGCTGTGTATATGTTAAACAGCAGATTGAGAGGTCGAGTCCAGCTAGAAGAGGTAAAGGAAGACAATGTGAGCACTGGGAGCTGTGCTGGCAGGGAAGGTAGTGAGGAATTAGAGAATAATTAAGGTTGAAACGGACATGGGGGATCATCTGGTCCAATGCCATGAGCAGTATCGAGGTACTGTGGGAGATTCTCAACCTGCCATTGCTCAGAGCTTCACTTCCCCAACTCCTCCAGCCCCAGGGCAGAGGCTGAAATCCTTCAACTCTAACCAGGAGTAAGTGCTCTGAGCCCAGGGTGGATGGATGGATGGATGGATGGATGGATGGATGATTTTCTAATTCCAGGGTTCCTACATGCAGCTGATCTCTGGGCAGAGTGGAGAGTGACACAAATGCTGATAAATTCCCAGTTATCTGCCATGGGAGCTCAATGGAGAAATAACACTGAAGGCCCAGATCTGTTCTCCCTTCACAAATGAAAAAGCAGGACTCACCTGGACCAGAGAAAGTTTGGGAGAAGGAGGCTGAAATGAGGAGAAGAGCCAATCCAGCTGCAGAGACCTTCATCTTTCCGTCGGGTGAGGGCTGTCGGAGCAGGAGCAGAAGCTCTGGAAGATGCAGCTCAATGTGCAGCAGCTGGATTCAGCCCCCTTTTAAAAGGGAGTCCTGGAGGCAGCTGGGAGAAGCCGAAATGGAAATTCCGAGATGATGATAAAGGATGACATGAAAGTGAAAATAGCTGAAGGGAATTAGATGGAACAGAAAAAAGTTAGGCAGAGTGGAATACGGTTCACAATGCCAAGTGACTCAGCACTCATTTTTGCTTTATTCAAATTAAAAGGAAACTAATCGGTGCCAAGTGGCCTGGCCACAAAGAGGAGAAGGGTCCCTCTGGATTCCAGGGGGAGTTTCCCAGTGAGGCTGTGTAGGGAAAGACAATGTTTATGTAAGATTATGCAGCTCTGGAAAAAACCCCAACAGGCAGCACGGAAGGGCTCTCGTGCCGTGTGTTTGCCAGAGACTGCTGAGCTGCTGCCCTGGAGCTCAGGGGTGGCTGCACTGAGGGCTCTGTGCCACCCAAAACTCTCTGCCTGCCCTCCCCACACCCACAGAGCTGGCGAGGAGCTGAGGCTGGAATTAATCCAGCCCAGTCCGTGGAGACGCTGCCCAGGACCATGTCCAGGTGGGCTGTGAGACTCCACAGCCTCTCTGGACAGCCTGTTTCAGAGTGCAATAAAGTTTTATCTGGTGTTTAAATAGAATTTCTCATTGTCTCTTGTCCTGCCAGTGGCCACCACTGAGGAGAGTTGGGCTGAATCTACTTTGCTTCACACACATTGGTAAGAATCCCCTGAGCCTTCTCCAGCCTGAACTGTACCAGCATCTCCTCCCTGGAGAGATGCTCCTGTCTCTTCATCATCTCTGTGGCCCTTTGCTGGACTCTCTCCAGTATGTCCATATGTCTCTAATCCTGGGGAGCCCAGAACTGGACCCAGCACTCGAGGAACAGCCTCACCAGTGCTGAGTAGAGAGGAAAGGTCCCCTCCTTCGACCTGCTGTCAATGCTCCTCCTCATGCAGCCCAGGAGCCTGTTGGAATTTTGGTGACAAGGGAACATTGCTGCTCATGTCCAGTCTGGTGTCCACCAGGAGCCCCAGTTCCTTTTGTGCCAAACTGCTTTCCAGCTGGTCAGCACTGCCATATACTGGTGCCTGGGGATGTTCCTTCCCAGGGTCAGGAGTTTGCACTTCTTGTTGAACTTTACAAGGTTTTTGTCCTCCTGCTTCTCCAGCCTGACGAGGTCTCCATGGATTTCACACAGGCCAATAGTAATAGGACAAGAGGGAACAGCTTTAAACTAAAAAAAAGAGACATTAAGATTAAATATTAGCAGGAAATTGTTCCCTGTGAGGGTGGGCAGGCCCTGGCACAGGGTGCCCAGAGCAGCTGTGGCTGCCCCTGGATCCCTGGCAGTGTCCAAGGCCAGGCTGGACATTGGGGCTTGGAGCAGCCTGGGATGGTGGAAGGTGTCCCTGCCCATGGCAGGGGGTGGCACTGGATGGGCTTTAAGGTCTCTTTGATCCCAATACATTCCATGATTCTATGATGGCAGCATGTCCCTCTGGTGTGACAACCCCTCCTCCCAGCTTTGTGTCACCTGCCAGCTCGCTGAGGGTGCCCTTTGTCCCATCAGCCAGGACACAAAGATATTAAGTATCGATCCCTGGGTTTCCCTGCTGTTGCCTGGCCTCCAGCTGGACTTTGTGCTGTAGATCACGACCCTCCAAGCACAGTGTCCAGCCCATTCTTGCCTCTCTCACTGCTGTTTAACTAATCCACTCTTCATCAGTTTGCCCTTAGCAGTCACAGGCATCCCAAAGGGCAGGATCCCACCTGGGAGCAGGGAGTTCTCTGGCAGAAGGGGTTTGCCACACCCGAGACATTTTCCCAGCTGCAGCCACTCCCTCCAAAAGATGCCTTGGGTGGAAGATGGATTTTCTGGCTAAAGAGGCGAGAAGAAAGTGGCAGACAACCTGCCTGACATGGGAGAGACTTTCAAGTCTCAGCAGGCCAACAACTCGGGGCAGCTCCTTGGGGACCAGGGAGAGGGATGATCTAGGCTTCCTGATGTCCTGTCACATTCTGGGCATGCAAAGACCCCTCCACTGCAGAGAGGATGCTCAGGCCTCTGGTTGTGTTCCTGAGCCTGGGTTTTCTCTCCCAGGAGTCCAAACCCTCTGCTTGGCTACCCTGGAGCTGCACACGACAGCGATGGAGGCACTGTCCTTCACCAGCTGGCTTGTCCCCGGCAGGGACTGAAAGAAGAAGGTTGGAGGCTCCTGAGACTGGTGATAGTCTATTCCTTCCCATGCTTATCATATGGGAAGGATTTGTTTTGCATTCCTCCTTTCCCTCATGGTCTTGTCCTGCATTACATCCCTGGTGCTGCTGGCTGTAGCTCATCCTCATCTGGGCAGAGACCTCACCAGAGTGGCCAAGGGTGTGCTTTTAGAGGGGACAAAGGCCCTGTAAGTCCTGAATGGATATCAGGGAAGGTGGTGGATTTTGCCAGAAGCAAGCTGTGGCCAGATCAACTCTTTGTTCCCTTGGTAAGTCTGATCAGCTCAGCGCAGAACAAGAAGTGGCTCCAGCTTTTGGCTGAATTGCTGCTGAAAAAAACCAAATTGTGGCTTTTTGCCATGGAAATAATTCATTCAGAAACCAACAGTGGGAGTTTTATGTTCCTCTGTTCTTGCAACTCACATGCAAGTGCGTGCTCGGGGAAGTGACAAACGCCAGCGCTGCGTGGAGCGGTGACAGAGGCTTTGGCTGCAGAAAGGCATCCTGTGGCTGGCACCACCCAGTGACAGCTTTGCTCATGGGAACTTCGCACCTTCTGCTCATCAGCTGCTGCCTGCAAGGCACAAACCCTGAGGCTGATTATGTGCACGGGGCACAGGGGGATGTGGGGAGGTGTGGTGGCTGTGATGGGACCTGCAGCTCTGTCTTTCACCTGGAAGCTCTGAGATGGTCAGTGTGAGCAAAGAAAGCATAACTAAATGTGAGGAGCTGGAGGAGGAGGAGGAGGAGGAGGAGGCAGAGGAGGAGGCAGAGGAGGAGGAGGAGGAGGAGGAGGTGCTGCAAAGAGCTGCTGCAGCTGCAGCCCCTTGGTTGTGTCACCAGTGGGTGCCCACAGAGGTGCTTTGTCAGCGGGGTTGTTGTTTCCCCCAGAATGCCGGGAAGCCTCCTGGAAAGGGGGGGGGGGGCACCTCCTGCCCATCACAGACACTCCCCCGCCCGCAGGGCTCCAGCTTTGAGTCACCGGCTGCCAGCCCCGGAGCTCCTGCCAGGATGATCCCGAGCGAGTCGCCCTTGCCGACCTCCGGGGCCACTCTCTGGTTTCGGTTTTCTGCTTCTGTCCACTGGTTTTCGCTTCTCTAGCAAATCCCAGAGCCTTCTGCTACTGCAGTTCTTGCAGTTTAAGTGTTTATGAGCTGACGTCTCTCAACCTTCCTTTATTATTCCTGGAAACAAGCCATTCTTTACCACTTTAGCCTCACCCGACTGGGGTATGAGGTTTGTTTTGATGCAGGCAGGGTAGAAATAGAAAGCTAAAATTATTCAAAGGAGAAGAGTGCAGGGAAGGATGTTATGGGGGTGCTGAGCCTGCACCCGTGGGATATAAACAGTGACAAGGATTAGCCCAGAAGCTTTCAAACTCCTTCAAGCTCCCCTGAAATCCTGCCCTCACCTATAGCCACAGGTCACAAAGCCAAGAACCCAGGGCAGGGGCATGGGGGTACTTTGCCCATGGGTGATGGTGAGGGCTCTCCCCAGGCTGGTGGGGGACTTTGTCAGCCTCCCCGGGGCACAGCTCACCCGTGGGGGCTGCACTATCCCAGTCCTGGCACTGAAGGACCGTGGAGCACAGAAAGGAGTATTATTCCATCCCCGTGACTTCCTGTAGCCTTTTCTCCTCTTTCCATAAGTCCACAAGTGGATGCAGGCTCCGGGGAGCAGGATGATCCATTTGGGAGATGCCGGTGGCTTCACCTGGGGCAGAGGTGAGGTGCTCTGGGGGTCACAGCACTGTCCCTCAGGTGAACCCTGATCGAGCCCAGCTCCCTCTACTCCCACTCACAGAGCCCAGCAAGTCCCAGCATGTGGCTGCACATCCCTGCATGGTCCCCAAGGGATGCAGGAACCCTGGGGCTGGGGAGGGCAGGGGATGCTGTGGCTGTGGAGGCTGTGGGGGGATGCAGGAGAGGCTGTGGGGCAGTGGAAGGACGCAGGAGCCCACACGGGGAGGCTGCAGGGCCATGAAGGGATGCAGGAGAGGCTGTGGAGCTGTGGCACATCAGTGAGCAGTGCCAAAGCTCCCCGAGCCCTCCCCTCTCTCCCAGGGGATGCGGGTGCCAGGCACAGCCCATGCTAGCTGGGGCAGCCAGACAATATCCCCTTTGAAGGGCACAAACCCATCTGGGGTGGCAAAACCCTCCACATCATGGGGGACAGGACCTGCACTGCAGAGAAATGCTGCCGAGCACCCCAGCCTCCACGCAGCCGCACACATGGGAAGTGGTTTTACAGCTTTGAATAAATTGTGAGGCCAGTAAACACCAGTGCGTGACCACGGCTGTTCACTGGCAGCTGCAGAGCTCACACCTCGCTGTGGGACTGGGGCTCACACCTCCCGTGGGGCTCCGACCTCCCCGCAGTGACACAGCCCTGCCAGGACCCTGCAGAGAGGGGCCAGCACTGGGAAGGGAGTCTGGGGGCCATCAGTCCCCACCCCTGGAGAGGTTTAACAGATGTGTGGATGTGGCACTGGGGGACCTGGGTTAGTGGTGGCCCTGGTAATGCTTGGAGGATGGTTGGAATCGATGATCTCAGAGGGCTTTTCCAGCCTAAATGATTCCATGATTCCATGATTAGGGAAGTCTTCCAGCTGTGGCAATGGCCCTGACACAAGTTTAAAGGTTATCCCTGCTCTCAGGGGAGGTTATGCTTCTCACCTGTGGGGATCAGCCAGACATTCCATGCTCCCTGGGGCCACCTCCACCCATCCCACCCCAAAAAGCCTAGAAATCTGCACACCAGGAGCACCAATGAAAATGAAAACTATTTGTATCTTGTTTATTTTTATTTTTCCTTGATTATAATGAGCAGACAAGGCCCACTGCATTCATTACAAGTGGGTTTGGTTTTCATAGAATCATAGAATCAAAGAGTTGGGAGGGACCATAAAGACTACCTTGTTCCAGCCCCTGCCATGGGCAGGGACACCTTCCACTATCCCAGGTTGCTCCAAGCCCCCTCCAGCCTGGCCTTGGACACTTGCAGGGACCCAGGGGCAGCCACAGCTTCTCTGGGCACCCTGTGCCAGGGCCTCCCCACCCTCACAGGGAAGGATTTCTTCCTCATATCTATTCTAACTCTACCCTCTTTTAGTTTCCATCTCAGCAGAGCTCTGAATTTTCAGCCTGGTCCTCCTTGCTCTTTCTGGGGCACTCAACAACAATCTGTGTGAGGTGGGCAGAGGATGCAGCCCCAGCAGAGACACTTTGTCTGGTCCTCCCAGGCATCTGGGGTTTGAGGGATGCTGAAGGGGGTGGGTTGGGTATGTCCCAGCCCCTGGAGCCAGCAGTCAGGGTGAACCAGGGGCACAGCCCTACAGTCACCTCCCTAAGGCTCAAAAATTGTGAAAACTCAGGTTTTCCCTGTTTCTTTCTTTTTTTTTCATGCCAAGAATGGAGAGGGGTGTGGAGCAAAGAGGCTTTTTTATTTCACTTTAATTTGCTTTGAAATACTGTACACTCCATCCTCTTTGGTTCGCTCTGCTTCAAAAGAAAGGCCAGGAAAAATCTGAGGCATCAGGCATTAGAAAGAAGAGCATTCCCTGGAATATTTTATTTTGTAAAATGCCTTTGCTGGAGAAGGATGGGACCTTTATCAAGATACACATTTCTTATCAGCTATGACCAGCTTCCTGTCCTGACATGACTTTGGGGAAACATGACTGACATGATTTTTGTTTTCTGTGGAACCAGCCAGAGGTGACCGGCCAAGCCGGCCGTGCTCTCCCCTGGACCCACCACACTGGAGACAGATGGTCCCCAGTCACTCCCACAGGCACAGGTTCTTACTGGAGTCAGTTCCAGGATGTGACATCATCTAAAAAATTCCAGCATTTCTCCAGAAAGGTCAAGAATGGTGGGGGTGAAATTTCTGGACACTGATGTAATGTCACTGGTGCTGGAGCTGGAGCAGGGCAGGATGGAGCTGCAGGGGTCGGTGGATCTTGGCTTAGGGGCAATTTCTGAACTCAGGACATCTTTAATTACTTCCTTTTCTGAGTGAATCCCAATTCCTCAGCATTAAACCCTGCTATAAATAGCAGCTTATATCAGCCAATCTCACCAGTTTTTCCAGGTTCCTCTTTCTTTCAAGACAGAGAATTTCCCTGTTTCTGTTGTCACTGAATTTATTTTGGGCATTTGCTTTACTTAGCACTTTCTCCTGGGATTTTTTGGGGGACTTGTAGAAAACCTCAATCATATCTCTCTATGTAAAACAGGGCAACATCAGCCAGACTCCTTCACATGGCAAATCCCACTGACTCCAAGCACTGCCTGCTGGGTCAGGAATTCTGAAGTCACCTGATGGGAAAACTTCCTTTTTACACCATCACTTTGCTGTGTAATTAAATTAATCCTCCCAGAGATGCTCCAGCCCACTTTTCCCACTCTTCCATGGCCATCTTCATGTCTCAAGGCACCTCCCAGGGAAGATGGTTCCTCGTCTGAGACACACTCAACCTTCCTTCCTAGAAGGGGGAAGAGTGGGAAGAGATGACTTTCTCTTTTCATCATCACTGGAATGTGGGGAGTGGGTAAGGAAACATTTTTTAGGAGCATGTTGCAACATCCCAGGGCATCACCAGCATGACTGCAGCCTCCCACCTCCATCCAGCTGGCCACGAGCTGGCAGAGCAGGAGCCTTTGTCAGATTTCTAAGGAAGAATTAGATTCCTAGAAGCCAAGAACCTGGCTCTGGGGTTATTTGTGGCTCTCAGCAGTGGAAAAGTTTCAGCCCTTACAAGTCCCCTGTAACACACATTACCTAAACTAAACTGATCCTAAACTGACTCAGCTAAACTAAGGAAATTTTTGCTTTTATTAATTTCAAAATAGTCCCCAAGAGTCCAAAATAATTTGGCACGTGCTTGCTGACAAAGGGATTAACGTGCAGAGGTGTCCAGCCTGAAAGGGAAAATCCCTCATTGAAAACATTTGAATAATCAAAGCAGATCCCAAATTCTTCTGTTTTCATGAAACTCGTCTTTTAGCAGAACATCTCTCCACATCTGGCACCGTGAGCCTCGGGAGCAGGACAGGAGCACTTGGCTGCAGGGGCCGGATCTCCAGGCGTAACCCACGGATGCTTGAAGGCACAATCAGAGGGAACAGCTCAGAGGCAAACCACGCTCATACATCCATGTACAAGTTATATTCCCTGAGCAGCCAGACAGGATCCAAGTGACGCTCCCTCCCTCCCTCCCGGCCCAGCTGGCGTCCGTCGGAACGCCAGGTTCCCACCTCCTGCCTGGCTGGGCGCCCTGCATGTGGAGGCAGGCTCTCTCCTCGTCTTCCCAGGATATTTGGGGACAAGCAAGATGCCAAACAGAGTGAGGGAATGGGATCTGGACTGATGAGTGAGCCTGCAAGGTGCCTCTCTGCAGAGGGAAAGATGGAAACGAGCCAGATCAGCTCTGAAAGGAGATGCTCAGCTTGGCAAGAGCCATATTTGCTCCACGGGGTAGATCTGCCCTCCCCAGCCTGGGGGAGAGACACCACCACAGCTCCCAGCAGGAGCCTCCCTGAGGGTGGGACAAGTCTGGGGCTTCTCCTGTGCCTTGTCCTCTGGACCCCTTGCTGCCCACCTGGAGCAGGGCAGTTCATCTGCACAGAGCTAACCCGGCATGGCTGGTGGAGGGCTGAAGGATAGTGGGGAAACACCAGGTTATTTACAGAAGGTTCCTGGGGCAGTAGCTGGAAACCTTTAATAGAAATGATGAGTCAGTGCCCAGAGCTGCTGGGGGGAGTGCAGAGGTGCTGGGGTGAGGTTGGGTTGCTCCATTTTGCATTATAAACCTTCCACTGCCTTTCAGGAAGTGTCTATCAAGACATCACCACTCCATGATGCCTTGAAAATAACAAAATGGAGACATTCCCCAGGAATGTATGCTTTCCTGTAGAGAACAGATATCCTTCTAGGAACATCTCACTCCAGCTGGACAGCCCTCAGCTTTTCCCAGAGCACTCATCACCTCCCTGCCTGGCCTTCCCTCTCCTCCTCAGGGAGTCTGTTAGCCCTCCATGACTCTCTGCATGGAGGCTGCTGGCTTCTTCCCAGTGAACCATCCCTGTCTCAGCCCTTGCCCAGCCTTCACACAGCTCTTACTCTCTCCCATACATTGTACTGCTTCCCCAGTCTGTGCTCATTTCCTCTCATCAGCTGAGACAGGATACTCTTTTCTTCCCAGCATCCCAGTTTCTGCCCATGCTCTCACCCCACAGTTAATCTGCTCCTCATTTTCAGCAGCACTGTTTCCTTCCTCACCCTGCTCCTGGAACTCCTTCTGCCTCATCTTCGGGGTTACAGGTCTTCACACTTCTTTCAGCTCTCTGCATCCCCATGCCCAGACTACCAGTAGCACTTGAATTTTAACTGTATAATCTAAATTGTAATTTAATGTCTGCTTGTAGGACCTGGAGTGCATCAGGCAGTTCCAGGAGATAACAAATAGCCCATCTCGGCTCTCCTTTCCCTTAAATTGAGGAGGAAACTTGAGCGTTACAGCTTCTGAGACTCCTCTTTCATGCCCACCACTACCTGTGCCAGTGCCTGCAGGACATGCCCTGAGCCATCTCCAACCACGGGGAGCACGTGCAGGACACTGGTGACAGCTCCCACCTCCTGCTCCTGGGGCAGCAAGGACTTTGCAGATATGGGAGGGGAGAATTCCATGGCAAAGGAGGCTTCAGTCTTTTTCCCTAACCAGCCTCATCTCATGGATGCTCCTGGGCCCTCCAGCGCAGCTCTTGCACAGATACGCTCTCCCCTCTGAGCTGCCTGGGAAGGTTGGGTAACAGGGGACTTAACAAATGCAGGAACCTCCACAGAGGAACTTCTTACTAAGGGACAGGCATGAGAGCAGCAGAAATAGCCACAGTGACTGTTTCATATCCTGTGTCACTGGGGAGGCACTGAATCGAGCAGGGAGCTTCACTCTTCCGGGGCTGGGGCTGCTGTGTTCCATCACGAGACTGCACCATGAGCGGACTCTGGTGGAAATTCCACCATGCCTACGCAAGTCACTGCACGGACCTCTCACCCCATAAATTGAGGGGCTGCTGATGGTCTCAGCATCAGATAGCAAAGAGCCTTCCAAGCTTCCCTTGCCTGCTCCAGCTCCAGCTACCACTTCTCCACCAATATGAAGGTGTCTGTGGCTGTCGTCGCCATCCTCATCGCTGCCTTCTGCTACCAGACCTCTGCTGCTCCACGTAAGTCCGGGCTCTCCCCACCCTCCCTAAATGGGGACAGGAGAGATGTTGCTGCTGAAACAGTCCCTTCTGCCAGCACTTCCACTCCAGGTCCCCTCCTCTGTCCCACCATCTTCTGGCAGGTGCTCCAGGGCTGTGGGACAGGCACAGCTCAAAGACCATTAGCATAAAACCTAAAGTATTTTTTACCCTTTTTAGGGTAAAACCACAACCATGCCCCCTACCCCTGCTACAGAGGTCAAATGTGGGCACTCTGAGGAGGGCTAGGGGTGGCCGGGTTTGGGCTGGGAGATGTTGCCTGGTGGCATGGGCTGTGCCAATGCCAGCTCGGGGTGAACCCAACAGGGAAACAACGGAAGGAAGAAGAAGAAAAAAGACCCCATCTTTTCTCTCCCTCCTCCGCATCATCCCTGCTCCCTAGACCCAGGGATGGGTGATCACAGCTCCCTGCCCTGTTCCCCATCCCTTGCCACTGCTCATGACTGTCTTTGCCCTTCACAGTTGGCTCCGACCCACCGACCTCCTGCTGCTTCTCCTACACCTCCCGGCAGCTGCCCCGCAGCTTCGTGAAGGATTACTATGACACCAACAGCCAGTGCTCCCAGCCTGCTGTCGTGTAAGTCCCTCCTCTGGGGCAGGGGTGGTTTTGGGATGAGGAGCCAGGGAGGGGAAGGCCCCATTTCCAAAGACAGGGAATGAAGGCCGGGGTAGACAAGAAGTACAAGGTGATGCTTGGAGCACAGAAGCCTCACGCTGGTCCTGCTCTACCCCTTTGCAGCTAAAACTGGTGGCTGCTGGATAGGATGGGCAAGGCATGGAGCTGCTCATCCTGGGGAGAGGCTGGGCTTGGGCAGGGCTCTTGTCCCAGCTCTGGAAGCGCTCCAGGCCAGGTTGGACAGGGCTTGGAGCAGCCTGGTCTGGTGGAAGGGGCCCCTGCCCATGGCAGGGGGTGGAACTGGATGAGCGCTAAGGTGCCTTCCAACCCAAACCTTTCCATAATTCCATGATTCTGTGATTCTCCATTCAGTGCTCTCCCACCAAAAACTGACCTCTTCTCACCCCACAGGTTTATCACCAAGAAGGGCCGGGAAGTCTGTGCCAACCCCATGGAGGACTGGGTCCAGGAGTACGTGAATGAGCTGGAGCTGGACTGAGGTCCTGGACAGATCCAGCTGCTCCATGTCCCCAGCTGCCGGGATGGGCGAGCGTGACCAGCTGGGGTCCATTGGAAGCGCTTCAATGTCATTTAGAGCTAGCTGAGAAACTGAAAACGTTCCAAAATCCAACTTAATGTTATGCTATTTCATTTTTTATAAGGGAGGGATCAGGTGCAATAACTCTGAGATAAAAAATAACTTTATTTAATAGACTTATTTCTTTTAATGTAGACTCAGGTTGTATTTTCTGTATTTAAGTAACTGTCTTTTTGACATAAAATTCAATTCAGATGTCAATAAATAAATATTTTTGTAAGAACCTTCTGTGATTGCCTCTGTTAATCCTTTGGGATGACAATAGCTGAAATTATAATAGTGACAGCGAGTTCTTTATTTCCTTTTCCACACTGTCAAAACTCCTACAAGCTTTGTGTCTGAACATACTGTTTTGCAAAATAATAATGAGAAAAGCCATGAAGGAGGAGGCGTGAGAAGGGCAGGAATTACATTCAGGTAACTTGTCTCAAGCTTTTTATAAGGTATTTAATCTCCATTAATTATGACAACTGGAAGCTCATTAAATTCCGCTGCTGGCCCCATTGTAGTCAATCAAAATATTACCTTTAGGGGCTGAAATTTAACACATCGGCTGTTTTAGGGAAAGCTTTCTGAGAGCTGCAGCTAAAATGGATCATCTATTTCAAGAGCTGAGGGTGGAAAAAATATGTTTCACTGCAAGAATTTTAGAATTATTTCATTAAGCTTTCATTTAGCTGGGACATGAAGCTTAGCAGATATTCCCTCTCAGTAATACCTTGACTCCAAAACCTGCTCATCTCTGGAGATGCCTGTCCGGAGATGACCATGCCAGACCCCAGCCCAGGGCAGGGCCTGTCCCTGCAAGGAAACGTCTCCACTGGTCCCCCCTGGAGCTGAAGGAGATGGAGTCCACCTTAATGAAGGTATTTCCCACATCCCTGATGGCATTTCCCACACCACTGATGGTCTTTGGGATGGCTCTGACCAGCTCTGGACAGGCTCTGTTTGATCAGCATGGAGGATTTGGGTTCCTCCTGCCTGGATCTCTGGTGCAGTCCAAGGAAAAAGGCTCAGCTCACCCTGCTGCATTTCCATATTGGCTTTGGGATTTCAAACACAAACATCAGTGGGACACAGGGGAGCAGAGCAGGAGGCGGCCCTGGGGAGGGGTGACCTTGAGCAGACACAGAGGGTGGGTGGGAGACGTGCAGGTAGAGGAGGCTCAGGTGGGGCTGGGAGGGATCGGGGGACGTGGATGTGTCTGGGGGAGGAAGGAACACATCACTCCTCACTTGGGGAACTGCAGCCCCCAGCTCCTCAGCCCACGAGGCTGTGTGGATCCCATCAGTCATCCCACCCCAGTGCTGACTGCATCCAGCTTAAAATAGCACCCTGGGAGGAGGGGAGTGAGGAAGAGAGCAAGACTAGAGCCCCCTTCCCTGAGATGTTGCTGGGAGGGGAGGGAGTCCACGGCTGGGAGGTTCAGATGGACATCACCACCCACATGTGAAGGTGGTGGCTTTGGTGAAAGCCTGGACCCACCAGACCCTGCACACCCCAGGGCCAGCTCCAGAAGGAAGAATCATCAGGGCCAGGAAAACATCTTGGCCACTGGGTACCAGCCACCCTGGGTGCTGCTGGACAGATTCACCCTGAGGACTGGGACTGGCACAAAGCCGAGTGCCCAGAGCCGCCCTCACTCCAGGGAACAGCAGGAGCAGGAGACAGGAGACAGGAGGGGGAAGACCTGTGATGGGATTATCCCAAAATCACTTGAGTCTCCACAGTCTCTCTTCGATACAAGCCCCACCTGCCCCTGTGGCACTGGGAGCAGTCCCACAGCCTTGGGCTCTCTTGTGGAAAGGCACGGGGTCATCCAGGGAGCATCACCCAGCCCGGGCACTGCTGCAGCCCGCGGCAAACAACCCCTTGTGCAGCGTCCTTAAGGACCCGGGGCACGTTCCAGCCTCCCACAGCAGCGCCCTCCCCTCCGCTCCGGGGTACCTCAGCTAACTCCTCGCCGCTATTCCGGGAGCCTGCAGCAGCCCTGAATTGCTCATGTCTTTCTTGATCTTGCACCGCCTACGTGTGACAGCTCAGAGGAGAAGGCGAAGAGCAGGCGAGGAGCTCTAACTCCACATCCCCGGCAGAGAGGCGAGAACTGAGCACGTTCTGCAGAGGATGAGGAGTGGCCCAAGGCAGGCAGGGGCTGCAGTACCCATGGCACCATCAGCTCAAATCCTCACCCAGGGATCACCCTGCCCAGAGCACTGGGTGTATTTGCTGTTGGTGCAGCTGTTTGAGGCTGATTTTGCTGAGGGATGCAAGGAAATCCTCACGCTGTGCACCCTTGGGTCACAGAATCATGGAATCATAGAATCATGGAATGGTTTGGGATCAAAGAGACCTCAAAGCTCATCCTGTTTCACCCCCTGACATGGCAGGGACAACTTCCACTGTCCCAGGCTGCTCCAAGCCCCGTCCAGCCTGGCCTGGGACACTGCCAGGGACCCAGGGGCAGCCACAGCTGCTCTGGGCACCCTGTGCCAGGGGCTCCCCACCCTCGCAGGGAAGAATTTTTTCTCCCTAGGAAGCTCATGCCCAGGGCTCAGGGCTAATTATGGTGCTCACCCCTCCCAGAAACAACCTCGTGGGGTGCTCAAGCAGGTGGACACCACAATCACAGAATATGCTGAGCTGGAAGGGATCCTAAAGCCCCAAGCAACAGATGAAGAGGAAAGTGGGGCTGGGACCAAGAGGAGGGTGGTTTTCTGGGGAGTTTTCTCTGGATTCAGATCAAAACAAGAACAATGCTGTCAAGGGTTCCTGAATTTGTAAACTAGTCATCCTGAAACCAGAGTGTGATGTTTACTGAATGCTTTGCACAAGGTATATAAAAATAATTCTTTTTTGGTTTTGGGAGGTTGGTTTTTTGGTTTTTTATTCATTTTGACAAAACTCCTGGGCAAGCCTAGCTGTGAACAAAAATTCCATCATTACTATGATAAGAATATCATTATTATAATATATGCGCACATCTCTATATTTTCTGTTTACATCATTCTGGTGTGTCTGTAGGCATTATGAGGCACAACAAATGCCAAAGGAGTTGGAGGCTGGAGTCCAGCATCTCACAGAAGGAGCAGCTGGGCTGTGCTGATGGGGATGTGGATTGAAGCCAGTCAAGGTTCATGGTCTGAGCTTTTACATCCCCACTTTTCAGAGAGGAATTAGACACACTGAAGGCAAAATGTTTGTGCACCCAGAAGTGCCAATTCCATGCCTTCCTCCCCATCCCAGAGCCCTGGTTTGCCACAGGGAGGGGAGGCTCAGTCCCGCATCCAGAACAGCTCTTCCCAGAGACACCATGAGCAGGGGGTGTATCACTTCTGAGGGGCCCGAATCCGAAAATATAATGTAAAAGGGGATGGGTTTGTATGCTGCATACAAAAGTAGTGTTTTCCTAAAGTGGTGAGATATCCCAGACTTGCAGGGCTAAGGAAGACACAGAAGTATTACAGAAGAAATTGTGCCTGGCTGTCACCTTCCCTGTGACAGCCAACAAAAGGCAGAAGTGGCCATGAGGACTCAAAAGAACATTTCTGCTGAGTTCTTAGAAAGACAATGACTCACATCTCCATGCGATGATGAAACATTTTCTTCTAGAAGAGAAAGATGCAACATTTTTGAGAAAGCACATTTCTAAATCTGCAGGTCTGTTAACTGTGCTGAATCTTAACAGGGGACACTGCCAGTGCCTCGGAGTGACCAAACTGCCCCAGGAGCCCAAAAATGTTACTTTAATCTACTGATTGCTCAGAAGAACGGTAACACCCAATCCATGGTCCCTCTGCCAGATATGAAATCCCAAGGGATTTTTTCCTTCAGCCAAACCACACGCCTTGAGCAGAACAGTCTTTGGCTGGGGTAATAGTTGGATTCAATGACCTTAGAGGTGTTTTCCAACCTGAACAATTCCATGATTCTATGATTCTCTGCTGTGCTGTGCAGCCATTCTCTCTGGATGACGCTGAGCAGGATCTGGTCCTTGCAGGACAGGGTCTGTGTGGAGGCCAGAGCCAGACACCAATGCATTGCCACTGAGGACAGGGACAAACTCCACTTGCCGTGACTCAGACAGAAATCCTGATGCAAAACACCCCAGGATCAGTTTCAAGGCAGCAGGGAGCTCCCAAAGCCAGCTCCCCAAGCTGCTCCCAGCTGCTCTCTAGCTGCCCATTGCCAACCAGTCTGGGCATCAGAGGGCAGACTGGTATCTGCCCCAAGCAGCTCCTTAGTAGCAGGTGATGCAGAGTCCACCAGACGGAAAATCTGGGAGCCTACTCAGAGCTATCTCATACTTTTGACCTCTACTGTCCTTCCCAGGAAAGGCAGATTCATGACTTTGTAGAAACACTTTGGATCCTGCACTGGGGTGAGTTCACATCCTTTCTGCTCATTCATTTCTTCCCCTATTTGCAAGGTCTCTGAATTGTTGCACTTCCTTCTGCTTATTCCAGAAACCCTTTACCCCCCCCAGCACTGCAACAAGTGCCACTTGTCTGTCACGTCCCAGGGTCAGGTTGCTCTGGACAGTTTCTGTTCCATCACCTCCTCCCACCCCTGGTTCAGTGACATTTACCCTGCTTCCTTCCCTGCACAAAAGGTTTCCTTGGCTTTCCTCACCACTCCCCCCACCAACTGTCTCTGCTTTCAGCCCTTTGTCAAGGCCTTGAAGTTCATGTTCTCTCTTATCTCCTCAGGCTCCATGAACCCCCTTCCCATGGAGTGGATGTAAGATCACAATCTCCATGTGATATCTCCAGGGTGTCAGTGCACTGCAGGACACACTGAGACCCATCACCCTTCTCCTTCCTGGGACATGGCAAAGCTATGGCTGAGCTTGTCTCACTGGTCTGTTCTCTCTATTGTGCAGCCTCCAAAAGAAAGATCCTGAAGGAGTGTGGAACTCCCCAAAACACAGCAAAACTCAGCCAAGAGGAACTGCTCTCCCAGTCCAGCTAATTTTTCACTAGAAGACTCCTAAAGCACCATCCAGGACATCCCCAGAGAATCGGCGAGAGACAATTTACAAGGGCCTGGAGTGACAGGACAAGGGGGAATGGCTTCCCACTGCCAGAGGGCAGGGATAGATGGGATATGAGAAGAAATTCTCTCCTGTGAGGGTGGTGAGGTCCTGGCACAGGGTGCCCAGAGAAGCTGTGGCTGCCCCTGGATCCCTGGCAGTGTCCAAGGCCAGACTGGACAGGGCTTGGAGCAGCCTGGGACAGCGGAAGGTGTCCCTGCCCATGTCAGGGGGTGGAACAGGATGAGCTTTGAGGTCCCTTCCAACCCAAACCAGTCCAGGACTCTATGATAAATTGTGCTGAGCATTTCAGACTGTTTTACCAAATCTCATTTTATTTGAATTGAATCAGACTTCAAATATAGCAGCTTCTTGATTTCTGTCTGAAGGACACGATGCACAGCCACTCCAGCTGGTAGTCCAGGGCTGGTAGCCCCCCAGGGCAGTGTCTCCTGCCTCCTGGCCCTGTGCAAAGGGACCACGGCCCCACCCAGGTTCAGATGAGCTTTTCCTCCAGTAACACACTGGCAGCCCGCTCAAGGCAAGAGCCTTGGGGCAGCAAGACAGCCTGGAGGAGAAGGGATGTCTCAGGGGATGGAAAGACCAAAGGTGAACTTTGGAGACAGAGTCTGGGCTATTTTTCTTTCCCTGGGTCTTGCAGCCCTGAAGCACCTCTGCCCTGTGATGGGCAGCTCCCCATGTCTGGAGATTTCCCACCCATGGGGTTTTGGAGGGGGGTGGAGGGGCTGGAGCTGCCAGACCTGGAGGGGATCTTCTGACCAGGGGACCAGAGACAGCAGTCCAGGGACCACCCACACCCACACAGATGTCCTCTCTCTCTTCACCCCAGGCCCCAGCACGACAAGGCTGGGGTGAAGCCACCACACAGGCAGCTGCCACTCCCAAATCCCTGCCTGGAGGGTGCTGCTGTGTCCCACAGATGCCACAGTGGGATCTCTCAAGGACCCTCTCTGGGCTGGAGAGGACCAGGTCCAGCAGCACCCTTTGCCTTCTAAGATATTTTGGAATAGCAGCACCACAAACCCACACCATTAACCACACAAGGCTCCCCAAATCAAGCCTTTATTGCCTTATTCCAGCACAATTCACACCAAAGTCAGCACTACATGGCAGGTTGGGCACATACCCTTCTCCAGCAGCCTGTGAGATGAGCATCAGGGCATCAGTGACCAGGGGACTCCCCTGTCCCCATCAGTGGCACAGAGGGTTATGGCACATCCCTGCTGCAAAGTGCCTTCCCAACACGTGGCACATGGTGGGTGTCACACGTGGCAGGTCACCCCAGCAGCCAGGACCATGTGAGAATCCTGCCAGGACACTCACCAAGGCACTGAGGTGTTTCCCTAGTGCTGCCCCACTCACAGGGAGAAGCTGGTTGAGCTCCCAGGTCTCTGCCCACCAGTGACAAACCAGGGCAGCCACTATCACAGGATGATGCATCCGGTCCCCTGGGGGTCCCTGACCCAGGAGATCACCAAGGGTTCTGCATTTCTGCCCCCCAAAAAGGCACCCAGGAAAAAGAGAGGCCGGAGATTGCCTGAGAACTTGTCAGTGAAGGTGTAAATGTGGGAGCGGTCGCTTACGTTGTAGAAGGAGATTTCTCCCGCCTCGTAGTCCAGGAAGATCCCAACGCGCCGGGGTCTCACGTTCAGGGTCAGGGGGGACACAGGGACGGTCAGGGCCTCATAGGTGCCCCCGTTTTGCAGCCGCAGCACCCAGTAGCCATTGTTGGGGGAGAAGAGGACAGTGCCTTTGCGGCCGGCAGCCTCCCGGCACAGCCCCAGGCCCCACTCGGGCTTGTCTCCCACCTGCACCTCCCAGTAGTGGCGGCCCGAGAAGAAGCCTGGACTGCCCAGCACCACCGGGGTGGTGCCAAACCTCTTGGGGTTGTCAAAGAGGGACAGAAGCAGCCTCTTGCTCCCGCGCCGCACGCTCTTGCGGTCCTCGGACACAGCGAGGTCTGGGTGCGCCGTCTCTGGGTCCAGAATCACGTCCACTGCAGAGAGAGAAGGGTGGAAGGACGGACAAGGCTTCAGGCGTCTGCAGGCACGGACACAAGCAGGTGCCTGTGACCTGGATGCTGGGCTCTCCCAAACTGTCCCGCCTCCCACAATTATTTGCTCGTGGTTTTGCACAGCTCCCGGTGCTGCCTGGCAGTGGGGAAGTGCAATATAGAAAATCAGCCACATCAAAATATTTGGTGACCAGCTGCAGAGCCAGGGCAGAATGAGGGCAGCTTCAGAAAGAGCCAACACTGAAAGCAAGAGGTCATGGGCAACATGGTGCTTGAAACCCCTGAGGGACATCCTGGGCTTCAGGGTCCCCTCACAATCCATCCAACACCACAACAAAGGTCTTCCCACCATGAAACCAGACTGAACTCATCAGTGCACAAACTGGGAGCAGCTGGACAAAGCTTGTTGGAAAACCCTCCCTGTGCCCCAGGGTACTGGGGGAAACCAGAGCCCAAATGTGCCAGGAGCTGGCACAAAAGCAGCCCCCTTACCTTTGAACTTCTTCAGCATGTCCCTCATACCCAGGCAGCGCTCGGGAACGCTGTAGTTTTCCTTCAGGGTCACGGACACAGCCTTGGGGGATTGGAACTTTACCCCTTCACACCTGAGGAGAGAGGGATGCCCATGGGCTGTACCCAGAGCCTGCGGGGAGGGGGGTTAATGCCCTTTTGTTGGCTCCATAGATCCATCGCCTCCCTGGAGCTCCGGCTGGGAAGAGCACTAGGGATAATTTGGGTTGCATATTGGCAACCCAAATGAGATCAGAGTTAAACGATACAGGGAGCAGGAGTACCAGGCCTGGGGAAGGAAGGAGCAAAGCCACTGGGCAGCACGTCCCTTCAGAGGGGACACATCTCTCATGTCACAAGCCAGGCAAGACCTTGGCTCTGAGCCCCTTGCGAAAGAGGATGGAACCTCTGAGGGATTGTCTCAGTCCCTCCTGTGTCTACCCCAGGAGGACCAAAGCAGATGCTGGGCAGGGAGGATGGGGTGGAACAGACACAAACATCTGCCTCAAAGCCTGGAGGCAGCCAGGACAGTAGGAGGAACAACCATGGTGCCTGCCAGAAATAACCACGGGTACCTGCCAGGAATAATCATGGGTACCTACCAGGAATAATCATGGGCACCTACCAGGAAAAATCACCCACCTGCTCAGGACGCTTTTCATGTCCTAGAAGAAAACAAAAATGATTCCGGGTTTGTCTGGGCCAAGCACCCACCCAGGTGACAAAGGCACTGGGGCTGAGTTAGCAGCACTGGTGGCAAAGCCTGACCTTGAGCAGCCCATCAGCTGGCTGCTGGCTCTTCTCCTTTATTTCCAAGATCAGCTCCTCCAGCAAGCACTTCTCCTCCACCAGCCTGGCCAGGTTTTCATTGATCAGCAGCAGAATCTGCTTCTCCTCCTCCTCCAGCTTCTGGAGCAAGAGCTTCTCCTCATCAGCCAGCAGTCGATGCAGCTTCCCAAACTCACTTACAATCCTCTCCCGCTTTTTCTTCACTGTCTCCTTGGGATAAGAAGACACATGGGGTGAACATTATCCAGGCAGCCGAGACGGAGCCAGATGCTCCGGCATCCATGCCCAGCATCAGGCCCTGGGAAAACACTGCATTTTTGTGATAAGTGCATGAATTTAAAAACCAGCTGGAGGCAAACTTGTGCTTCCACCTCACTGGTGTTCCTGCTCCACATCCTCAGTTTACCAGCAGCAGGACTTTGCCTCGGGCGTTTCTGCTCAGCTGGACCCCAGATGTCTGGGGTGTGTTGGGCTGCAAGGAGGTGCCCGCAGGTGTCGGGGTAGGTTTTTATTACAGCTCATACCTCCAGCCAAATCCAGGCTAATTCACTGCTTGGGCAGCTGGAAAATGCTGGGAAAATCCCCAGTAAAGGGCAAGAGGTGGAAAAATCATAAAATCATGGAGTGGTTTCAGTTGGAAGGGACTTTAAAGCTCATCTCATTCCACCCCTGCCATGGGCAGGGACACCTTCTACTAGACCAGGTTGCTCCAAGCCTCATCCAACCTGGCCCTGGACACTTCCAGGGATGGGGCAGCTACAGCTTCTCTGGGCAACCCGTGTCAGGGCCTCACCACCCTCACAGGGAGGAAATTCTTCCTTATATCTAATCTAAATCTCTCCTCTTAGTTTAAAACAGTTCCCTCTTCTCCTGTCTCTCTCTGCCATGTAAAGAAGCCCTGGGCTGTGGAGGGATGGAAAGGGAGAGCCTGGGAGGGCTCCCTGGGTCTCACTAAAAGGTGAAGAGCCAGCAATAGGCAGGCTCTGCCAGTGCTTTAGGGTTTTTCACCTCATCCCTAAAAACTGGCAGGAAACCTGGAGTTGCAGAAAGACACCTTGCGGTGAGCTTGGGCCAGGAAACCTCAGAATAAAGAAGATAAAGGACAGGAAATTGAACTCCATTTTTTTCCCATCCAAGTACATAATTCCTTGGACCTGAGTCATGAAGACTTGATAAGCCAGAACAGCCTCTTCCCCCCACCATCCACAAGGGACTTTTTGCTCTTTTTCCTACAAAAGCACAACCAGAGGAAGCTGGAGGCAGCTGAGCCACGGCCCTGAGCCTTGACTCAGGCAGATGGGGGGACAGTGACACAGCTCTCACAATCTCTGTCCCCAGCCCCATCCCAGCCCCAGTGGGGACAGAGGGTTCACAGGGACATCCTCAAAACCCAACATCACTTGTCTGGACTGCCGCAGGCAAGGGAGCCGAGCAAAAACTAGGAGAGTTCAGAGAAGTCTGTTTTCCCTGCCGGAGCTGATTAACCATCAGCTCACATTCAGGGCTGGATAACTCATCCAGCAGTTTCATTTCCTTTTCTGCAGTTACTTTCATTTTCCAGCTTTCAACCCAAGGGACTTGAAACGCAGCTATTTGCTGGCATCTGCTCTTCCCAGAACTGTCTGGAGTCAGGCAGAGGTGCAGTAATTCAGCTTTTTTTTTCTTATGAAAACACTTCTGGTTCCTGTTGCTGTGGAGCGGAGCTCACCGCACAGCTCATGCCTGGCTTGGAACTCAAGCACATGTTGTAAAACAAAAGGCAATAAAAAATAGCCCACGTCTCCCTGTTTAACCAGCACAAAGTCCTCATGATTCCAGGGAATCTGGCATGCTGCTCCTCGCAAACCTTTTTATGGAGCCACACACAGTTACTGAGCCTGGCTTCCAGCATCGCTCCTACATGTGACAGCAGGACACAGGGACATGTCCGAGCCTGGAGACTATGACAAATCTGTGTCCCCAGACAAGACCATTCAGGGTGGTTTTTTTTAAATCCTGATCTCTGAAACTCATTCTTTAAGAATTAAGACAGGCACCTGCCTTGCACTCCTGGGTTTTCATCCTTTCTGCTGACTCACACTTCTTCACTTCCTCCACTTCCTTTGAAAGATTTTCGAGGGATTTCTGGAGTTTGATCTGGAAAGAGGAAAAATGGGCTCAGCTCACCCCCCCAGCACCCGCTGAGCACTGCACGTTGGCTGGGTCCCCTCTGCCTGGGAGAGACAGTGACCCGGTGCCAGGCGGTGCCAGCACTGGCACCCGAACCAAGCAGCTGTGCTCTTCATTCTGCTCGCAGCGTTAACCCTCCCCGTGCTCCTCAGGTTTCCCCTATGTTTTTCCTCACTATTAAGGTTCTGGAGAGCAAAGTGACAGCCCTCCTTCAACACTGGGGTGAAGGGAGGATGGTGGCACTTCCAGGATCATCGTTGGGATGTGGGGTTTGGGTGCCAGCATCCCTCCACCGAGGCAAAATGTCCTCAGGGACCCACCGGCTCAGCTTCTCCAGGGGTTGTGAATGGGCAGGGAGCCAGGCTGCCTCCCTGAACCGGATGGACGGGGTGAGCCTGGGTCCATCAACAGTTTGGGAGATGAGGCGGGTCCAGCCTTATCCCTGCAGCGAGGGCGGCTGGGGGGGGCGTCACCGCCTGCACCACCCCTTCTCTGCTCTCCCAGCGGTGCCACTGGGCATGCTGGGGTCCCGGGGGCCGCACGCCCCCGTGCCAGAGTGCCTCGGGGCAGGGCGGGGACCCCCGGTGCGCCACCGCCCCTACCTTGTACACGTGCGCCGCCTCCTCGATGGGGTAGACGGTGTGCGGGCGGTGGTGCAGGGACTCCCGGCACACCACGCAGATGGGCTCCTCGTCCTCCTCGCAGAACAGCTTCAGGCGCTCGTCGTGCTGGGGGCACAGGGGGGTGCCCGGCTCCAGCTCGGGCCCCAGGCCGCCCCGCAGCCCCAGCTGGCGAATGCTCTCCACGATGTTGGCCAGCTGCCTGTTGGGTCGGAAGCCGCTGCGGTGGCAGGAGGCCCGGCACTGCGGGCAGGAGAAGGGCCCGTCGGCCCAGAGCCCCTTGTCCTGGCAGTGCTTGGCGATGCAGCCCCGGCAGAAGTTGTGCCCGCAGTCGATGCTGACCGGCTCGCTCATGTACTCCAGGCAGATGGGGCAGATGGCCTCCTCCTGCAGCCGCTCCAGGGCACCTGCCAGCGCCATGGGGGCCCGGTGGCCTCGACGGGGACCTCCCTCGCCCCTCGTCACCCAGCAAAGGCGGGCTCGCCGGCAGGCACGGCTGGCACAGCCCCACGGCGAGGAAGTACCGGCAGTGCCATGAAAGCCTGGAGGACGAGCCGGCCCTGCTGCCGGGTAGCATCGGCCACGGAGCTTCCGTGCTGGCGGGGGAGGAGCTGGCACCGGCCGGGACAGCTGCAGCCAGCCCCAAAGCCTGGGACTGCCTCCAGCCCGGCGGGGCAAAGCCAGAGAACAGCCCCGCGGGGAGAGCGGGACAGATTAGGAAGCACCAGAAATAACCCGTGCCCAGAGACAACCCCGGGCCAGGACGGTGGTGGAGATGGGGTCGGGTCTGCTGTTGGCTGAGCCAGCAGCCCATGGAGCCCCTGTGGCACCTGCCTGCTGCCCAAAGGTGCTGGTCGAGGTCGGGGACCCCTCGCCACACCAACAATTGTGCCAAAACATCCCCCGTGACACCCACACACCGCAGAGAGCCGAGAACTTGGGAATGTGCCGGGGCAGGAGGCAGGAGGAAGAGGCAGGATGAGAAATGCTCTCCCATGCATGCACAGAGGGGCTGGGGGACAGCCAGGAGTCACCTCATCACTCACAGACCCTCGAGTGTCAGGCCTGACCCCCTCCCAGCCGCTGCTACGCACCCCAGTCTCTGCAGAGCATCCCAAGAATCGCTGGGAGAAGCTGCAGGGTTTGCTCCTTTTTATTATACAACAATAACTTCAACACATTCAGTACAAAGGAGAATGAAAAGTTTCACTGAAAATGCCAAATAAATTAAGACTGCCTTTGCATAACCCTAAATAAAAGAGCTAAACACTGAGTTGAATACCCTGCCAAATTCCCATGCAATGAGAAAATGGAATATGTCTCAGAGGTGTCCATGAGAGCAGGTCCTTGCAGAAGTGATGCTTGGAGAGAGCAGGGTATTGCTCATCCACTGTGCTCTTTGTCCTTTAATTGATTCATGATGTCTTGGACCCACTTGTCATTAAGGTTGGCACAGACCAGCTTGTCCCTGATGGTGGTAAATCTGGAAAAGGAAATCCAGTGAGGAAAGGAGAGAGAAAGGAAGACAGAGAGGACAGTGGGACCACCTGCTCCACACCACCAGTGAACCCCGCCAGACAGCTCTACAGGCTGCAAAACAGCCCTAGGGAAATGGGGTGGGGGTGGCTCCATGTCATTACAGGTGTCCTGCTCTCTGCCACTTAAGCCACTTTGTCCCCAGCATCTCTACATCTGGGACACCATCCTGGCTGGGTCCCATTATCTGGGGTGAGGGGCATGACCAGCAAAAGCTCTTTTGGCTCAAATCTAATAGGGAAGTCCACAAACTGGCTGCCTGGGAGGTGGGCTTGCCCTGTGATATGTTCCCAGGCTGTTCTCCTCACATGGGAGAGCCCTGCCCAGTGCTTTTCCTTGTCAGGATGAGGTGTGATGTGGGGTTCCCTGACACTGTCAGGACAAGCAGGGTCCCCAGAAACAGGGCAGGAGATCTACTCACATCACAGCTGGTGCGGAGCAGTGTTTGCCCGTGTGCTCGTACTTCACCACACGGCTCAAGGGCAATGGTCTGGTGATGTACTCAAGACAGCAGGGACCATAAAAGTTGACAGAAACTGGAAGAGAAGTTTTCTGATTACACCAGACCAGGAAAAGTGCCAGTGGGGAGAAATAGGGTCAGAAGATGAGAAAATCCCCACTGGAGGACGTGCTGCTTCCAGAGTGGGCTCCCACCACAGCCACCTTCTCCTCAGGGAGCCAAGGTAAGATAGGCCTCTCCTTTCCCACAGCAGATGCTGGGAAGAGAGAGCTGCCAAGCATTACTAGACCTTATACAGCAGATAGAAAGAGAAGAGAGCTCCTCGGAGAGGAGAGATTGGACTCACTTGGAGAAGAGGTAGCCTGGTAGCAGAAGACAGCCACAAAAAGTACAGCAAGGGCTATTGTGAAGGTCTTCATGGTCCTGGTGGGTGGAGATGAATTGTAGGAGTCAGGCAGGACTGTTGCAGAGTGTCCCTTGCTGTGCCTAGTGTGGGATCCCTGGGTTCAGCCCTCTTTATAGAGGGAGAGAGCAACCAAAGATGGAAACATGATGGAAACATTGCTGAAAGCCATGACATAACAGAAAAAGTGCAGTGTCAAGGATACCACAAAGCTCTGCAGAGGAAACCGTCCAGAGCCCCGATAAGAGCAGTGTCCTGACACGGCATAGGTACGATACCATGAATGGTACGATACCATGAGGACAGAGAACAGGATGTGACCTGTCATTTTCTTTCCCCTGACCTAAGGACTCTGCAGAAAGCCCAGAATCAGTGATTCAGAAGGTGAGTAGGTTGACCTCTTGCCTAGAAGTCACAACAGCGGATGGAGGATGACCATGGTTGTCACACACTTGTGTTTCCCAGAACATCTGCATCATGGACAAACAGGAGATCTCACCTCTGCCACAGCAACTGGAGCAGGGAAAGTCTGTGAGTCAGGCTGGCCACCTGTGTGCCCACCCAGCCATGCTGGGTCCCACTTGCAGTGGGGGCTTCCTCCATGGGACCCCAAAGGCCATCGGTGCATAAATGTGCAGAGGGTGGAGCATGGTGCCATTCCAGACCTGGGCTCCTCTTCTGTGCTTGAGCATCCCTTGCAGCAAGTCTTTAGGGAACTGGTTCTGCTGCATCACAGCTTCCCAAATACCAGTGACAGCTAAAATAGGACTCAGTTCTTCACGGACATGGGAATCAGCCATTGATGCCTACAGAGAACTTTAGGAACTCATGATCATGTTGGCACGGCAAAGCTGACTCAGATGATTATTTGGTTCCAGCAGTGTAGCACTAGCACCCTCTTGACACTGCTCTGTCATTGTCCCAGCTGCCAAACAAACACACAGAAAAGATTGGCTGATTTAGCTTATATTGCTTGGGACAGGAATGGTGTCTCTGCACTGTCAGAAAAACTGTTGGAAATGTTACAGCCCTCCAGAAGGGCTCTGCTGTTTTCCAGGCAAAGGTTTGTGGACAGAGCCTCAGGAGAGTGGAGGAAGAGCGAGGTCTCCATGGTGCTAGGAAATGTGTCTGGGTGCTGGACAACCACAGCCACAATGGGAAAGCCAGAGGAGCAGGCTTCCTTTCCTGATGGTCCAGTGACAAAAGGGGTCTTGCTCCTCTCTGGAGGAAGATGATCACAAAATAGAATCCCCCAGCCAAAGTGGGGTTCCTTGGAGGAACCCAGAAGAGGAACTCAAAGGGAAATGAAGATATTCCCTGGAAGGGTGGATTCCAGGCCTGGGGTTCCCAAGTGCTCCAGGGCATGTGATCGATAATCAGCACATCTCAGGAGACTGAACTCCATGGAAAAGTGAGCCAGACTCATTAGAGGGTGCAGGCTGGTGCCATGGTGGGGTTTGTTTTACACAGAGCTTTTTCTCTCTCTACAAGACTCTGTTACTAAGCATGAGCAAAACTGAGCCTGGGTGAGACCACACGTGGTGCCTTGGTGCCAGGGAGGTGCAGGTACAAGCCTGGGGAGTGGGCAGCTGAGGAGGGTCTGCCCACAGAGCCCTGGGAGCACAGGGCATGTTGCTGGGTTTCTGAAAAGACATTTCCTTAGCAGGGACATGCCTGCCCCTTCCCACAGCAGGCGGGCAGGCTCCATACAGCCCATGGATTCTCTGTTGCCATCACAGCCCAGTCCCCAGCTTAGCCTTGGCACATCCATTCCCTTCTCTGAAGCTCTTTCCCCATGGACTGGATCACTTCTATCCCAGCTCCTGCTAAGGGGTTAAACTCCCAGAGCGAGAGTCAGTTGAGACAGCCAGAATCAAGGCTGAGGTTTTACTTGTGAAGAGGACTCAGAATACCCTGCTCCGAACAGCTGAGGAGCTCAGGATTCCTCTAAGATCCTTCCTGCTCCATGATCTGCCTTGTCCTGTGTTCCAGAGCTCATTCAGATACTGGGATGAAACCTGGCACCTCCAAGGCATGAGGTCCAACCACCACCATGGATCCACTCCCCCCCACACTGCACACAGTGGGACAAGGAAGGTGTGAGGAGACCGAAACCCAAAGCTCAGCAAGAAGGAGTGCAAGGACAGGGACAAACTGCCTGCACACCTTAGGAGCAGGAGTGCTGATGAAGCTTGGTGTGCCACTCCAAGGGAAACATGGAACAAAGGATGGAGCAGCATGGAGGCATTGCAGTCATTCTCTGTTGAAATCAAAACAAATATAAAACAAAGGATGGAGCGACACAGCAGTGTCATGGATAGGCTCCATGGAAAACAACGCAGCTAATGGGAACTGAGCCAAAGGAACGATCTAGATGGAAATCGAAAGCTGAATTTTGCTTAACTCAGAAATACATATTACTTTTCACACCTCTACTTATGCTAATAACTAAAGTCACTCAAACTCCACCTAAACTGTAAATGACATCAACTGTAACTTTACCTTTTCCCAAGAAAATAATATAAATATAGCTGAAGTGGGGAGGGAGGTCAGGAGACTCCAACGTTTTTGCAGTCAGTTATTATCAGTGGCAACCTCTGAATCTGTCACAGTCTTCTCTGAGCAGTGTTAATAAACTGCTCAGTGTGAGTCACAGAATCACAGAACCACTGAATAATTAAGGTTGGAAAAGTCCTCCAAGACCAGGTGCCACCAACGTCTACTCCTTCCATCCCCTGCTCCTTCCATTTCTACCAGCATATTCAGAAACAAACTTGCTCAAATTCCCATTCGGACCAACCCTTCACTGCTCTGACACATCTCCACACAGGGACCAGAATAAAACTGAGAGGAGGAGAACAGACTGGGGAATGAGCTGGAGCCTGCTCGCTGATGGCTCACACCAACACAGCCAGCTCAGAGCACCTTTAGTTGAGTGTTCTGAATGTTCCACAACATTCAATTACAGGTTTGATCGAAATGTCAAAATTTGTTTTGAAAAATCAGTATTTTATAGCAGGAATATAAATGTGCCTCAACATTGTCAATGAATTCTCCCTCCTTTCAGATACACCGTGCTGTATTTCCTGCTTCCATTTATCCAAAAGGAATTCTTGGAGGTTTCAACACCTCTGTTATTTCCCCTATTCACTGTTTTCCTCAACTCTGTTCCTTCCTTAAAGATTCTGTATTTCAGTCTTGGCTGCTCCTTCCTGCCAAGACAAATAATGCAAATCTCTAAATATTTTGATTTCTAAAACCTCCTCCATATTACACATCCTAAATAGTGGCTATTTATGGAGTCTGTAAAACCTCTGCCTTATGGTGTGTTTCAGCTGTAGATAGAGACCACACACGGTATCTTTGGATCCATCACCAGAATAGTTTGGGGATGTGGGAGGAAGCCTCTGCTCAGCCCTGAGGGCAGCCTCCACCACACCACCTCCTGGGCTGGAGTCATGTCTGGGGGATCACATTATCACAGTGCTCCTGGGAGCTGCTGGATCACTAATGTGGGAAACTGGCTTTAACTGTGAGCAAATCAGTTGGAAAAAGAAAGAAAATGCCTGGGGCCAGAGATCCCAGGGTGGTGCAGCTCCAAGCAAGATCTCAGATGAGAAGAAGTATTTTCAAGAAGAATTGAGACTTTCCACATGGGAATTGAAGTCTGCAAGATGATAAGTGGCCTAGAAAGAGGGATCAAGCGAATAGTCACTGTCTATCCCAGAGAAGGAACCACGGATCATTCAACGGAGCAGGCAAGAGGCAGGTTCAAAAGTAACAGAGGGAGGCAGCTCTTCACACGAGGAGCTCCTTGCCAAGGGACATGGTGAGCACAAGGAAAATTTCCTTGAGTCCGAGCTTGGATTTCAGAGCTATAAGCTTGAGAAGATTTGGAAAATGAGAATGGTTGGGGGCTGGGAGTGCACTCCAGGGTAGCAGTACAAATATTGGTCTGTCTCTTCAAGGGGTCTGCTGTAGCCACATCTGGAGGTATCAAGGCTGGTCTAGATAGATCCTTAGTTTACATCCTCTGGGACTGTTCATCTTTGATTCCCCAGGAGAACTGGTCCAACAGGACCATCAGGGCTACAGAGTAGCTTGTGAAATTGCATTGAAATCCCTGGACTGAAATCTATACATCGGGATGTGCCTCCAGATAAATATTTTTGGTAAATGTCAGCAGAAAGACAGCAACAGTTTCTAAGCACACAGCAAGGCAGAAATACATTGCTGCAGTTCATGCAATTTTCCAAGACAAATTTGGGGCACCTATAAAAGCTTCACTTTGGGACCAAGAGTCTAAGGAGCAGGAGGTGGCTGGATGCCATGTTGGGACGTGGCCCTCACAGAAATGCGGTGGTACTTCCCAGGACAGCCAAATGATGCCTCTGCCACATGACACCTTTGTTTCCCCAACAACGCACTCAGCACTGAGCAGCCACTGGCATGGAGCTGAGCAGGGCTTGTCCAGCAGCTGCAGCACAGCGTGACAGGTCTAGCCACGGTTCAGAGAAAGGAAAATAAAACCATTTGGTGTTGGGTTTGAGATGGGCAGGACCTGAGCCTGCCGAGCACCAGCGTGACAGCTGCGTTGTCCTTGCACACTCTGCCGCCTGTTGTCGTCAGCTGGAGGTACAGGGGACATCTGCAAGTCAGGCCATGGAGTTGCAGGAATCCTGAAAACAACGTTCAACAAGAGCATTGGTGGATGTTGGATCATGGAAATCATAGAAATCATGGAGTCATTCGGGTTGGAAAAGACCTCCAACATCGAGTACAGCACTGCCAAGGCCACCACTAACCATGGCCCTAAGCATCACATCTCTTTTTCTGTTAAAGCCCTCCAGGGATGGTGACTCCACCACTGCCCTGGGCAGCCCGTTCCAATGCTTGACCACTCTTTCAGTGAAGAAATTTTCCCTAATATCCAACCTGAACCTCCCTTGGTTCAACTTGAGGCCATTTCCCCTTGTCCTATCACTTATTCCCTGGAAGCAGAGCCTGACCCCCACCTGGCTCCACCCTCCTGCCAGGGAGTTGTAGAGAGCCAGAACGTTCCCCATATCATAAAGGGAAGACAGGGATATACTGGCTGTCCAGATCCATGCCCATGCCCTTCTGCAGCGCCTGCCTTGTGCTCTCCCAACACAGCTCTGCAGCAAGCACGGGGCTCCCACACCCAGCTCTGCACACCCCAAGTCCTACACAGAAATCCTTTCCTCGGTGATCCCGCTCTGGCAACCAAAGCTCACAACACAGAAATAAAGGAAGAATTAGGAAGAATTTCTTCACAGAAAGGGTGATCAGACATTGGAATGGTGGTGGAGTCACCATCCCTGAAGGTGTTTAAGGAAAGACTGGATGTGACACTTCATGCCATGGTCTAATTGACAGGGTGGTGATCACTCATAGGCTGGACTTGATGATCTCAGAGGTCTTTTCCAACCAACTGATTCTGTGAAACCAAGTTTGCCATGTCCTGCCTTGGAAGAGACCTGGGCTCGGTGGGTGCTCCAGCTGGACCTGCTGGCCGTGCCAAGGGGAAGCTCTCCAGCAAGTGGCAAAAACACTTCCCACCTCCAGGTTTCATGAGCCGGTTTCTCACCCAGGCAGCTGCTCCTGCAGCCCAGCGTCCCTATGAAGTTCAGGTCTTCTCCTATTCAGGTCTTTCCTCTGGAAACCTGTTCAGCTTTGCTTTTGAATTCTTGGGCAAGCAGAGGCAGTTGCTGAGGCTTCCGTGCAGAAAACACAGCAGATGATGTTTTGGGGTTATAGCCCTCCTTGTAACACCTGGGCAGGTAGGACACCTCCTCCTAGATAGCACAGAGGTGAGGGCCCCATGGACCTCAAGCGCCTTAGCCAAGCAGTCCTCTCCAAGACCCTCTCCCAATCCCAGGCTGCTCTGCCTCCAATGCTCTCCCAGGTCCTGCACCGGTAGTGTCCCTGCCCCACACAGCAGCCCAGGGTCTCTTTGGGAGCACAAGCAAAGACTCAGCAGCAGCATCTGGTTTGCCCAAAGCATTCAAAACATGGCATCAAAAGATGAATAACCTCCCCATGCCTGCTCCTCCTGGCACAATCTTTGCTCCCCAAGGACCCTCCTGCTGGGTCTGGACCACTACCCTGCCTTCTCCAGGTGGGCACTTTGGCTCAGAAGTTGTTTTCATCCCACAGTCCGAGCAAATCACCCCATCACCAGGGCAGGGCTGCATCTGGGGCTGCAGGATTGGGTTTATGGAAGGCTTGAAATGGCCACTGCCCTTTCCAGATGTGCCCCCCAGGGATGGCTTGTCTGCTCAGGTGGGATCAGGATGGTGTGCCTTGGGATGTGTTAAGGCACTACGGAAGGGGATCCATTTGGGATCCATTTTTCTCACCTCCAAGGGGGAAGGAGCAGGATCTTAGCACAGAGCCCTGTGCCTGCCCACTCCAGCACGGCCAGCGGGATAACAGAGGAAGGACTGTTGGAGCTCTGTGATTCTGTTTTCCTGCTGAAACAAGGGCGATCTGTGCTCTCCCTGAGCCCAGGCCAGGCCACGGGAGGGTGATGAGTGCTGCAGCAGCACCGTGGGACTCTCCAGCTCTGGCTAGGGAGGGGATTGGAAAAGGAGACTCTAGCTCCCAGCCCCTCGGAAAAGAGCATCCCTGAGCCCCAGGCAGGGCCCGCAGCCCCTGCAGTCCCTTCTGGCCCCTCTCCTGCCATTTGTCCTTCCCCTTTGGGTTAAGGCTGTCCTGATAGAATGGGAGCAGACCCCCTTTAAGGGTCCTGTGGACAGGAGCCTCTGGGCATGGAGCAGGAAGAGGGAACTGCCGTATGGAGCCCTGCAAGAGGGGAAGGATGAGCTGCAGTCCCACCTGCCTGACCTGAGCAGCACTTGATGGGTACCACACTCTGCTGAGCAGGAAAAAAGAGAGGGCACACATTGTCCTCTACATGTCCAGACAATGTCTGTCCCTACACAGGCCAGACACTCCCATGAAGGGGCTCTCCCATCACCCTTCAGTCCAGCCTCTTGGACAGGAGTCAGGACAGAGCACTGGAGCAGGTGAAACCTAGCCATGGCTCCCAAGAAGGACCTTCTGGGGAGGAAGAGCCATGCCCAACCTGCTCTACCTCCACCCTGCTCACTTCCAGCCCTTCCCCATGCAACCGGAGGCAGAGGAACAGACGCTCCACAGGAACAGCTCTGTGCCTTCCCCTCTCAACTACCTGAAAACAAGGCACTCTTTCCCACTGGAAAGGAGCCCCTCAAATCCCTGCAGAGCACCACAGCACATTCCAGCAGGGATGCTGTGTGGACTGGGCCAGCCCAGGGTGGTCTGGCCAGCAGCCCATGGGTTGGATCCCAGTTCCATCCTGTTACAGCCCCTTCTTGGAGGATGCAGGAGCAGCCAGTAGAAACAGCCTGTTTTGTCCCACATCCAAGCACCTTTCTCTGCTCCTGCCCAGGTCCCAGAGTGGGCACTGAGCCCTGGCCAGGGAAGAAAAGGCTGTGACTCTGCTCTTCAGTAGGAAGGAGCAGCTACACCAGGCCTCAGCCTTATGGTCCCTTGCCATGCTCTCCAGAAGCAGGATGTTCTGAGCCAGGTGGAGGGTGGGAGAGGTCCAGATCACAAGGATATCACTGTCCTTTGTCCAGTGCCCTCCTTTGCTCTTCCTTTCCTCCATCTCTACTCAGCAATGACGTAATTTCTTCAATTATTAATCACCTTGCTGCAATAGTGGATGAATCAAACCCATTAAACCTCCCCTGGGAGCAGCCCCAAGGAAGGAGGCAGGTTTCCATAAAGTACATTAAGGAGACCGCAGACAGGCAGTTGAGACAAGCCACAGTGGAGGAATGGCCTTGCTGCTCCATGCAGGCCATTTCCCATCAGCTGGGATTTGATATCCAATGCACAGGGACTGGGAAGGCCTATGATGCAAACAGCCTGTCACATACCCTGCCGGGCAGCTCCAGGAGGGTCCTGGTGTGGCAATTATTTCAGCTGAAAAATAAGCCACAAAAGAGAGATATGCTGGAAGAATTGCTTATGCAAGAGCTCCTGACAGCCCACATCCTAAACAGCTGTTCCCAGATTGCCCCATCACCCCAGCAGTGTTTTGCACAGTTCCTCCCCACCTGGAGCAAAGTCACTGATTTAGTATGATCTGCTTTTAAGGACGCAGGAACCCAGCTGGCACGACCCCAGCACAGCCCATTTGCCATCTCTGGGGATTCAGTTTTCAGTCCCTTCACAAAAAAAGTAATTTCTCCCAATTTTGCAGAAATGTTCCAAGTGAGAAATTCGCCTCTGGAATGGGATGATATTCCTGGTCAAAATTAAAGGAGTCAGCAATTCACCACGTTGAGAGAATCCCAGAATGGTTTGGGTTGGAAGAGACCATAAAGCTCATCCTATCACCGAAACTGTGGGAAAAACAAAACCTCTCCAACAACATTTTTAGTGTTAGAGAATTCAAGCATTACTTTATTCTGGCCAGGATGTTGTTCTGGCCAGGATGTGCAACAGAAATCATTTTATCCACACACTGCCTGGGTTGTGCAAAGAAAATCATTCCATCACAGGTGTCTCTTTCCTAGATTTTTCACATACTTATACAGTCAAAGCCCAGAGAAATTCATTAGTTCAATGTTTATTGGTCTCAAGTTACACGGTTCTTAGCATTTGGTTTCCTATTTGTTATTGATCCTTTTGACTCTAATGCTAATCAGGTCCTATTTCTTCATTCTCTTATGATCTTTTCCTAGACCAGGTGTCTCCGACACACCAGAAAGGACGTTTGGGCACTGGTGTTCACAAACAGTTGCTTATCTCTTGTGCATCTCTGGCAGCTCCCAGTCCATTGAGATGTTAAGCTCATCAGGCCTTGCCCAGGGAAGAGTCTCTCGAAAAGAAACTTCCATTCCCTTCCTCCTGGGCAAAGACGAACAAAACCCCTGACTAAAGTTAGTTAAAAATTTTAGAAGTTGTATAATTTCCAACAATCCTGTTCCACCCCCTGCCATGGGCAGGGACACCTTCCACTAGACCAGGTTGCTCCAAGCCCCATCCAATCTGGCCTGGATGACTTCCACGATGGGGCAGCCACAGCTGCTCTGGGCAACCTGTGCCATAGCTTCAACCACCCTTACTGCCAAGACCTCCTTCCCAGTATCCAATCTAACCCTTCACAAACCTCTGACGAGTGATGGGACCACAGACACAGGCTTGGATCAGATTATGCCGAAGCATAGTCCAGCTGCTCAGTGGAAGCAAAATCCTTCTCTCACCTCTCTCCTCTTTTTTCGGACACCTGTAACCACATTTTGCCCCTCTGACAATGCTACACCCTTCTTGCCGGGCTCTGCCAGCTGTGCCGGCAGCACCCCCTGCAGAGCTCCCACCCACAGTCTGGATCCCACAAAGGAAAAGCCCCACACAACCCTCCCGCAGGCTGCCGGGGCCCTGCTCACGCTGACAGACGGTGGAGCCGCCTCCCCACCCCGCAGGGCTGAGAGCCCTGAACCACGCGGTGCGCCAAGCACAGCCTGACACGGGGGCTCAGCCCCGAGAGGGGCCGGGCTGGGCCTGAGACGGGTAGCAAGAGAGAGGGCGGTGGTGCCGTGTCACCCCCGTGGGCACACTCTGGGCCCGGCTGAGGGGTCGGAGCCTCGCAGGCCACACGCACGACCTGTAAGGACCCCCGAGGCCTGCGGACCCGGATGGCTCAGCCGCGGTTCGGAGCCGTTCGAGAGCGGCTCCCCGAGCCCCCGGGCCCGGCGGACCCCCCGGCGGGGCCCCGTACACGGCAGAGCCCTTCCCGGCGAGGCCCGAGCGCGGCCCGACCCACGCGCGGGCCCGGCATCAGCGGCGTCCCCGGCGCCGCCAGGGGGCGCCGCGCCCCGCACCCATGAGGGACGGGGCGGGGCACCGAAGCGTGAGCGGCAGGGGCGTGGACCAATTACAGCAGGGAACGGCAGGAAGGCGTGGCCACAGCGCTTGGCTGGGCGGTGCTAAGGGCGCGGTCCCTGAAGGCGGGGCAGAAGGCAAGGAACCCTTGGGGGGCGTGAGCTAGCGTTGAGTGACGTCCAGCCGAACCAATGAGCTTGGCAGTTGCCGCACAGGGGCTGGGCCTCCCGGCCGCTCCTCCCCAGTGGCGATGCCGAGAACCAATGAGAGCGAGAAGCCGGGACGGCGGGCGGGGCTCCGGGTGTAAAGGTGGTGCCCGCGGGGCGTGCCCCGCCGTGAGTGGCAGGTGGGCGGGCCAATGGCGCGGGGCCCATGCGGCGGCGCCGCTGAGCGGGGCGGCGGGGCCGGGGCGGTGGCGGGCCCGGGGCGGCCATGGACCGCGTGAGCAGCACTATGAAGCAGGTGTCCAACCCGCTGCCCAAGGTGCTGAGCCGGCGGGCGGGCGGCGGCGGCGGCCTGGAAGCGGAGAGGGAGAGCTTCGAGCGCGCCCAGGTGCGGGCGGGACAGGGCGGGGCGGGGGATGCGAACGGCGAGGAAGGGAAGGTGCCAGCTGAGGGGGCGGGGCCGGGCTGGGGCGCGGTGCGGCGGGAACGGCCCGACAGGTACCTGGAGCGGGCACAGCGGGGCGGGGTCAGCCCGGTGAGCCGGGGCGGGGCTGTGCCGGGGCGGGGCTGTGCCGGGCGGACACGGCTCCATTGCCCAGCAGGTTGGGGTTGGCACAAGGGGCGGAGCTTGGCTGGGTGGGCGCGGCCGGCCCGGGCGAGCTGGGCTGGCGGCAGTGGGCGGGGCTGCGCCAGGGAGGTGCGGATTGACGGGGCTGGCCCCAGCCACCCATCGGGTCGCCATGAGGGGTCAGGGATGGGGACCCCCCGGGCCCCCTGGCTGGGGCTGAGCGCGGCCCTGGAGGAACGCCCGGGGACATCAGGGTGCAATGGCACCCGGGGGCCCCCAGCCCAGCTGCTCAGCCTGGCCTCCCCACCAGCGGGGCCAGGGCACACTCACCCGCTGGCCTGGGCTGCCGGCTCTCCAAGCCCAGCCACAGTCGGGCATATTGCCCAGGACAGTGCCACCCTGTCCTTGGAACCACCCTGGGCACACATAGCCTGTGTCTCCGCTGGCTGGAGGGTACGTGGAGTGGCTCTTTGGCCAGTGGAGTCAGTCACCCCACTGGCTGCTGCTCCCGTGTCCCTCAGGGGCACCGGGTGGGGACAGGGCAGGGGACGGGGTCTGTCTCTGCGGGTGGCTCCTGGAAAGAGGCACCTATATGTTGAAAAGCAGACAGAATTTGCTCCTCAGCAGCATCCAGAGTATCCGGATGGGGCCCTTCACTCAGGTTTTAGGTGATGGATTGATGTCCTGTACAGAGAGAAGGTGGCAGCCAAGCTGGAGGGGCAGCGGGGGTGCTTTGGTGGAAAAGGCTGGTGGTTTGGGGAAAGGATGTGCTTGGAGCAGCTGGGGATATGCCTGGACAAGGCATGGGGAGGGCAAAGAGCGAGGGATGGCAGCAGAGGGAGCTGGGGACAGCTTGGCCCCTGCTCCATGTCCAGGGATGGAAAGTACCAGTGAAGCAGAGCTGTCCAGACCTTCTGCGAGAGAAGAAGGGAAACTGAGGCAGAAGCAGGGTAGAAGTGGGTCCAGTGGGAAGAGACTTGGATGAGCCCAGAGTGGAAACAACACGTGGGAGATGGCTTAGGGATGGAAATAAACACCAAGGATCAGGTCTGAGGACGTTTTGCGGGAAGAAAACCCACCAGGGTGTGAGGTTGGATGCAGGATCATGTGCAGGGCTCTGCTCACCTTCCCGCTCAGGTTACCTCAGACATCAATTATTTATTCATAGTGCTCGAGGTAGGACTGGGACCAGTTTGCTCCTGGAACCTGCTGTCTCCTTGTGTCAGCAACAGCCCCATGGGGTGCCTGGAGCTCTCACAGGCTCCCCCTGACACTCGTGGTTTTCCGGGAGGGGCTGAGTGGAGAGGGCGGTGGAGCAGCACCCACTCCCCACATCCCTACAAGCTGGATTTCATCTTCCTCATCTGATTTCCAGACTAATGACACAGCACGGCCCTGCCTGGCTTTTCCTTCTTCTGTGCTTCAGCTCCATGCAATTCCCTTTCTCACTCATTTTTTTATTCCCCCCCTCCTTTTTTTTTGCATAATTCTCTCTCTCTCCAGTTTAGAGAACTTGCCAGGCACCCCTTAGGTCTTGGTCATCCAGTTTTTGTCCAACTTCTTCTTTCTGAGGTTTTTTTTAGAGGAACTTTGTGGGTTTTGGGTCTTTCTCTTTTTGAAAGTGACTTCTTTTAAAAGAAGTTTCATCTGTTAAATGGCTTTAAAATGAAAATTCTACCTGTGTTTCAGCATGTACAGACTCCTTCCCTCCTCCCCTCCAAATCTTCTTGACTCAGGGCAGCAGTACATGCACCACAAAGCCTATTTTGGGCTAAAAGAGCCCAAACAGGCAGAAAGTGTGTCCAAATGGGCCTTTGGGGAGCCTGAGGAACACCTGCTTGGGTTGGCAGCACCCAATTTCTGTGGTCTGAGCTCAGTCTGGAAGAACAAGAGCACTCTACGAAGCTGTGGTGGTGGTGGGACACCCTAGTAGTGGGGAGGTCTGGTGGTGGGATGCTCTCATGGTGGTGGGATGCTCCTGTGGTGGTGGGATACTTTCGTGGTGAACTGGTGATGGAATGGTTCCATGGTGGTGGGAAGCTTCCATGGCGGTCATTACATTGCACAATGACTCTGTCCTGACAACATTCATCTGTTGGCTTGGAGACAAACAGGAATAAATTTCCTGGTAGCCTCTCTTCTGCTCCTACAGTTGTTCAAGTGTCTCGATTTTCCTGGGAATGCAAATGTGGGAAACCTGAGGACATGCCCAGGCACGGTGTTCCTTTCATGCTGTCCTTGCTGCCTGCTGGGCAAGAGCAGCTCAGGGAGAACTAGACACAGCCAAGGGCTCCTCTTTTCCTTTCCTGTCAATGCTGATAGTTTTCATGGGACGTTGAGCAAGAGGGACACCAAATCCTGCAGTTCTGCTGCCATCGGGATGAGCTGGGTGCAGCCCTGCTGTGGGAGTATGAGTGTTGCAAATGTTCCCCCTTTGCTGGTGTTTCACGTGGTGATTCACCACCACTCATCACCTCAAGCTCAGCAGAAATCTTTGGGCACAGCAAAGGTCACCAAGGGAGGAGAAAAACCACCAAAAGTGAAAATTCTGCCGTATTTTAAGATAAATGTTTGTATTTCTCATGATGTCTGATGTTTGCATCCCCTCCAAGTTCTCCTGGTTGGATTGAGGGGCATGTCCTGGTGCTGGAGCTCTGCAGGGAAGGTCTTCTTTGTTTAGGTTGGTGCTTGGGATCTTCCCTCCTTGTCCACAGCAGACATCCTTGTGCCATGATGGAACCAAGGAGGGAAATTCCTTCTGTGCTTGGCTGGTTGGCAAAGACTGGATGTTCAACAATTGGATGAGCCAAAGCATTGACGGTGAAAACGGAGTTGGAAGGACATAGGACTTCGGCGGGGCAGGGATGATGCTCCAGGGGTGATGTCCCAGGCTCTCCTGCTTCTTCACTCATGTTTTGGACTGCCGTGGGATATTTCCCTTCATTCCCAGCAGGGATATGGCTGGCAGGGCATCAGTGCGGGTGCGACTGCAGACTCCCAGAGGTGGTGCGTGACATTCCCAAGCAAAGCAGCAGCTGACTCCTGGAAGGCTGGAGGTGTGGAAAGATCTCCTTCCTGACACAGCTCAGCTCTTTCTGCACCAACCCTTTCCTTCTTTTTGTAAACCCATCACTCCAGAGAGGCAAAAATGCTCGGACATCAAAACTGAGGGAAGTGCCCTTGAAGTTGCAGCAGGATATGCCCTGAGCTTCAGTCTTTGTCCCTGCCCTGTGGGTTTTGGTGGAAGGGAAGCAGCATGTTGTAGTGGCATGTTGTCATCTCCTGGGCTGCACAGTCACCAAATAACTCTCTTGTGTCTCCCATTCTAAGCACTGCTCCAGTGCCCAGCCGTGCTCCATCATGAGCCATCATGTCCCACACCACTGCAGGCTGCCCTGTCCTGAGCCGGTGCTGTGTCCCAGGGATGAGGACATGAGGTGGAGACAGTGCCTAGGGCTGTGGAGGAGCTACAGAAATTCCATGTTTGTTCTCCGGAGCTCATGGCTGCTGGGGCTTTATGCCAGCAGATGTGGCTGTATGCCCAGCATGGTCCCTGTGCCAAAGGGACAATTCCAAGGGTGATCCATCCTGACAAGGGTGAAGGTTGAGAGGAGACACTTCTTTAAAATTCCTGCAGAAAACCTAAAAAACTTGCATTTTAGGTTCTTTGGCTGTGAGTTTTTTTCTGGGAAAGTCATGGAGTAGCAAAGGGAAACAGGGACCACTTGGGCTGCCCACAGCTGCCACTACCTCTGGCACATTTACACACTGGGTCCTTAGCACTGTGTGCAGCAATAAAAGCAATTTATGACTCAGAAATGACCCTGGAAAGACATACTTGCAGCAGAACGTGATTGCTGACCTGGCTGCATCTCCACTACTGCCATCAGAGTCCCCAGGGTGGTGTTGGGGATGTCAGACCCTCCTGCTAAGGGTTTCCCAGTGAGAAGGTGTGGCATTTTCATGTCAGGAGATGCAGAACTCTGAATGCAGCTGATGCCACATCTCCTCAGGAAGGTTTTAAGGTCCTGAGTATCCACGAGCCATCCCTCAGGGGCTGCAAAGCTGTTTTGCTTCCTGCCTTGCTGCTGGAGGAGCCTTCTCCAAAATCAGGTGCAGAGAGATGGTGCAAAAGAAGGAGAAAAGGTATCAGGTGCAAATGAAATGGATTTTTTTCTCCCCCAGTATCAGTTAATAAATCCTTTTGATGTGTGAACCAAACTTTTTCATAGTCAAATGCAGGTTAAAAGCAGCTTTGTGCCCATCCGGTCCCTGCCATGGGCTGTGCCACCTCTGGGCACCATCACAGCCCCATTAATGCAATTAATCCTTTTCTCCCATCATTTTTATAATTGTGAATCTGTATCTCCCATACACAGCAGCCCAGCTGGTTTCAGACCAGACCCAGCTCGGTCCGACTCGCAGTCGCAGAGGAAATACCATTTTACTACTGAAAAAAACAATTTTTGTGGTTCAGATGCTGCAGCCACCAGCAGCTTTGCCAAGAACTTCAGTTCTTACACAGGAAATGAGGCTCCTTCCAAAGCACCAGAGTGGGGCTATATATATACAGCCTCTCCAAAAAGATATTTAAAGAAACATATTGACACTAGCAAGAACAGGAAAAAATAGCTCCTGGCTGTGGGGAGCGAGGGCTCAAGGCAGCTGAGCCCATCCTGGGGGAGTAGGTGATACAGGGGATTAATTCATTGCCCTTTCATCTCCAGGAAAAGGAGCTCCTGGGTTTTGTGCTGTGTGAACCCCCGTGCTTTTGGTCTCCTGGCTTTTACTGGGAACTAGAGGTGCTGGGGATTGAATGCAGCTTTAGCAGTGAAGTAATGAGTCATCTTGTCTCTTTTCAGCGAGTCCCTCCTAGAAACTTATTTCCATCCCCAGGGAAAGAAAATAGTTTGTCTTGTACCAGATATGGGGCTGCTTTTCTCATTAGTGCACACAGGGATGGAGGGGTTTAGGAGTTTTTTTAGATACAGAAATATCTATTTTAGATGCAGAAATATCTGAGTTTTTTAATGTGGGGATGGACTCCAGAAGCAGCTGAGCCTCAGGAGGATAAATATATTTGGTGCTGGAAGTACTGCCACCGAGTCCAGGAGCTTCTGCAGCTGGGAAAACATGATGGTTTTGGACCACCAAGTGACAAGGGGGAACCTTGCCCTGAATTACACTAGAGGCCAAGTGGGAAGACAGGGATGCTGGGGGATGTTGCTGCCCCAAAAACCCCTTTGACTCTTGCTCAGCATGTACTCCCCCACCGAGGATGTCCTGTGCCGAGGGGTGCAGGGGAACTCTTATCCAGTTTAACTCCATCCATCTGCAGAGCTGAGGAGAAACAGCCAGGAAGGCAGGGTTTTTACTCAATTTCCTATCAGAGGACTCTGGATTGAGTGTGGTCCCCTCTGCTGCCACTGGCCATGACCTGAGTCCAAGGAAAACAGTGGGGAAGGGCATATAGGATGTGGGCACCTGTCATGAGGAGGGGGTGACTCATCCCAGCTTTGCTCTCCCAGAAGAAAAAACCTCTGGACAGGGGCTGGAGCTGCAGAAGGGCCAATTTTGGCTGGAAGACTGAGAATCCAAGGATGGGGAGAAGGTGCCCACAGCAGCCCACTGCATCATCCCATGTGTGTGACATGGGGCCAGGATGAGCATCGCCTGCTCCAGCACTGTCCAGCACATGGCACTGCAGCACAAGCCCCAGCACCTGGATTCTGTGCCCATCCTCATCCCATCACCTGCTGCTGGCTCTGTACCCTCTGAACCTGGGACAGAGGGTTGGCAGCTGGGGGTCATACAGCAGCATGAGGGCTGGAGGAAGGGCTGGATCCTGGCCCTCATCCCTCCCACCAGCTTGGCTGATTTATTTTGCACAGTCACCAAATAAGAAAACTTCCTGGGGACAGCCTGTTCCCCGGGTGACAGCAGAAACAGGCAGCACAGCCGGTGTCTTAGCCCGGATGTGCAAGTCCAGCCCACGGCTGGACTAATTATACATTGTGTGCTGTTCCGGGCTAATCACAGGGCAGGGTAAATGATCCCAGTCCACAGGAGAAAGGTGAGTTATTTTCTCAAAGGCATACACAGACATTGAATAGTTTATTATGGACTCACCGAGGGGGTTGGGTCGGAAGGCACCTTTAAAGCTCACCTTGTTCCACCCCCTGCCATGGGCAAGGACACCTTCCACTAGACCAGGTTGCTCCAAGCCCTGTCCAGCCTGGCCTTGGGCACTGCCAGGAATCGAAGTGGAGCTGTTGGAGCGAGTCCAGAGGAGGCTGCAAAGATGTGCTGGGGCCTGGAGCCCCTCTGCTCTGGAGACAGGCTGGGACACCTGAGGGTGTTCACCTGGAGAAGAGAAGGCTCTGGGGAGACCTTAGAGCTCCTCCAGTGCCTAAAGGGTCTCCAGGAGAGCTGGAGAGGGACTTGGGACAAGGGGCTGGAGTGACAGGACAAGGGGGAATGGCTTCAGATTGACAGAGAGTGGATAGATAATGGGATGCTGGGAAGAATTCTTGGCTGTGAGGGTGGGGAGGCCCTGGCACAGGTTGCCCAGAGAAGCTGTGTCTGCCCCATCCCTAGAAGTGGCCAAGGCCAGGTTGCACGGGGCTTGGAGCACCCTGGTCTTCCTCTAGTGGAAGGTTAGGGTTAGGGGTAGGGGGTAGAACGGGGTGGTCTTTAAGGTCCCTTCCAACCCAAACCAGTCCAGTATTTGTGCTATGTGAGTTCAAGCTTTCCTTGTGCTCTTTAGGAGTCCCAGTGGGCCATGACTGCTGAGGTCTCCCCACTGATTCCATCCCCTGTTTTCTGGGCTCTCAGAAGGAGAAGGGACAATTCCTGGGTGTCCCTGAGGTTCTGGCACAAGCACCTTGCAACACAATTTGCACTTACAAAACCCTGTATTCTTGTTCATTTCCATGTGAACATAATGACTGGAAAAAACTATTTTCCAACTAGTATCTGCTAATTCAAATAAAACCCGATGCCACAGGCTCTCTCGAGAACGCTGAGCTGCTCACATCCATCTTTTATTCCAATAAAAGAGACAAATGGTAACAATAAGCAGCAAGTCTCCAACCTGGCCCTGGCGAGAGAAGCCACTTCTCCCAAAGGATCCCTCCTCTGATGGAAGTTTCCTCTTTCCTGCATGGTGAGCACTTGGCACAACAGGACTAAACACCCACCGGGGAAAGGCACAGGCTCATGCTGTTAAACTGGGATTTATTGTCATCACATAAAGCTACCAGTCGGACTAGATAAAAATAGCATCTAAAATTATGGAAGTCTTGGAATAAAGTAGCCACAGCTCAGCAGGGTTTTATTAGTTTGCTCCACTGCCAGGCAACAAAGGGTCTTCTTCACCTCAAGACTCAAGTATGGCACATTTGGGCAACCCCAGTTCCCCTTGAACCTGAGTTTCATGGCCAAACCATCAAACCAGCCTGGCAATCTCCCTATGAGCTGAGTAAAGCTAGAACAACTCTGGAGCTGCCCGATTCCTCAGTCCACACTGTTGCCAGCCACTGGACTGGTACTTTCTGCATTGGTGGGAAAAAAGGCACCTTCTCGTTGGAGCACCAAACCGGCACGACCAAGGGGCAGGAAGGGATCAGTGAGTGAGTGCTGAGCACTGTGGAGGGCACAGACTCCAGGACAAAGCTGATAGACATACCCAGCCCAGCCCATGCTGGGGACTGACACCCTGCGTTGGACTGAAGATGTTGTTGGAAGCCATGGCCAGGATCCGATTCTGCAGCAGCTACAGAGCTGAGCCCATCCTCATCGCACAGCACCAACCACAACCACAGCCAACCCTCAGGACATGCTCTCCATGGGTGTGAGGCTTGGCAAGCTGGAGAAGTGTCCCACCAAAGAAGGGACTGAGATTCCTCAGTTACAAAAGGTAGCTCCATGTGCTGAGAGACTCTTAAAACATTGGGGTTAGGCTGGAGGACCTTTAAAGATCATCTAGTCTCAATCCCCTACCATGGGCAGGCACATCTTTCTCTAGGGTCAGGCACCTGAGCATGGGAAGGCTCTGTTGAACTATTGAAAAGAGCAACTGGCATCTTCTGCACAAGCCAGATGTGGCCCTCAGATCCCCAATCTGATCCTGGTGAAGTCACAGTTCATCCAAGTCTAAATGCAACCTCTGCATCCCATCTCTAAATGAACTAAATGCAACCTCTGCATCCCACTGAATAAAGCATGGATCAGCAGTCTGGCATCTCCGTGGGCTTGGCAGCAGGTCACACTGGCGCTGGCCCTCACCTTGCTGATCCATGGGCATCACAGAATCATTTGGATTGGGAGACACCTCCAAGGTCATCAAGTCCAGCCTGTGACTGATTCCCACCTTGTGACCCAGCCCAGAGCTCTGAGTCCCATGTCCAGTCATTCCTTGGACACCTCCAGGGATGGGGACTCCACCACCTCTCTGGGAAGCCCTTTCCAATGCTGGACAATGCTTTCCATGAAGAAATTCCTCCTGGTGTCCAACCTGAACCTCACCTGGTTCAGCTTGAGGCAATGCCCTCTTGTCCCATCTGTTGTCCCTCTCCTCCTGAACCGTGGTTACCAAGTGTGCCAACTTCAGGTTTCTCCATATGGACCACCCAGTACAGCTCTACAACCCTTGGAACTGCTCAGGAGAAAAGTCCCACAGCACCAGTTAGTGGTGTGAGGATATTTTCTGAGGTCTTAAGGGAATGCTGAAGTGGTGGCAGAGGAAGACTTCGACTTTCGGGGTGTTGAAGAAGTCGGTGTAGGCTGGGAATGGCTCCCCCAGAAGAGATGCGTCTTCTGCACTAAGTCAGTGAAGCCATTGAAGAACTCATCTCTCCTGGTGGCGCTGTTCCCAGTCAGTGACCTGGTGGTGTTTTTCCAGCCAGGAATGTTTTGTGCACTTCACAAATGGGAATGAAATGTTCCGACAGTCTGCAAGGTTTGGCTGCTTCTGCAGAGGTAAATACTTGTCTGGAGAGGGCAAAGGTGGGTATTCCTGAATTTGCTGAAGTTTACGGTCACCTGGAACTCGCACAGTCTATCCTGTCCTGCTGGGATTCATGGAGCAGGTGTCGGGTGAGGCTGTTAACCCTTTCAGCAGCCTGGGGAAAGGGGAGCTGTGTTTTGGTGGAGCTCCTTCCACCCTGTGGTCCCGGGGGACACTCCATGCCCTGTCCCTGATCACCATGGTACCTGTGACCCTCCCCAAGCACGGGGAACCCAGAGTTGCATTGGGGTAATGGATGGGGCCAGTCCTGGACCTTCTCCTCACACAGGAGGAGTGGGAGGTGGTGGGGTGCCTTGGGATACGGCACAGACAACATTTTGGTGGGTGGGATCCAGCCTGGAATTTTTGTTGTGCCCCACAACTCTCCTTCTTTGGGGGCACCTCAAAAGGTGGGTTGAGCAAGACGCTCTCCTGGCTTCACCCATGTCCTCAACAGGAGGGCAAACTACTCCCTTGTTTGTCTTCCTGGCTCTTGCAGTCCCACTCCAGCTCTTTTTATAGCTCGGGAAGAAGTGCCTTGAGTTTCTGAGTCGTCTGGGAGGCCAAGCACACAGGGAGGAGTTGCAGCTAGAAATAGGGCTGCTCTCCGCTCCTGCATTCCAGATTTTTTATTTTTTTAGCTGAAACGTCCAAATTTGAAGAGTCCGATTGCCGCAGGCACAGAGCTGGGAACCATCCACATTTTTTCCATTCACATTGGGTCTTCTTTCTCCTTTGCCTTATTTCCAGTGCCCTCACACCAGCCACTGAGCCTCCTCGGGATGATTTCTCCAGGGAATGGGGTCTGTCAGCCCTTCCTGTGTTTTCTGTAACTCCCAGATTTCACCCCTCAACATGGCTGGTTTGGCAGGAGAACTCCCTGAGGAATTAGTAATGTGTGGGGGGTGGAGGAGCGATCAGGTACCTGCCAAAGCTTCTGAGTGGTGAGCAAAGAGCTCAGACTAAATATCCAGCAATATCTGCCTACAGGGAGGGAATAAAAGCTTTGGCAGCAGCACGGACACAAATAAACCAGAGCAAATGAAAGAGGAGAAATTGTTGGACAAAACCTGTGGTTTCCATCCCATTATTACCTGGGATTTTGGCTATGGTGCTATGCTAGGGCAGGGGCATGTGGACAGAGCTGCCCTGGCACAGCATCCACAGCATCCTGGGGTCGGCTCCTCTCTCCCATAGGAGCAGGGCATAATTAACTGTGTCACCTCAAGACTTTTCCATTAATCCCTTAATATTTGGATACCATTGTGGGGAATACTCTAGCTTCAATCTCCCCTCTGAGAATTCTTTTAGCACAGAACCACTTTGGGTCCCTGCTGTCCATTGTCTGTCAGCCTCCAGGGTGCCATGTGTGTGCTCCAGCATCTCTGTGAGCTGGGAAAGGGACATGCCAGGGAAAAATAAATCTAGGATCAAATCTGAACCAATCTTTCTTCTAATCAGCTGTCACATGGAAATGACAATTAGCCAGTGTCCCTGTTAGATCTTTAATCATTTTAACCCTTTTTCCTCCCTTTCTGCTGCATTCATTAACTCTGGGAGCAGTTGCATCCAACTTCTCTTCCCCATCAGCAGGGAAAAGAGATTTTTCACATTGTGGGAATGCTAAGAACTATGGATTCCTGTCAGAGGGGTGAAGTCTGTCAGGCCCTTTCTTTGGGTAATAAGCAAATTTTGGGTACCCAGTCCCAGCACCTCCAAGGGATTCTTTCTTTCCAGCTGCAGCAGGAAGTGCTGTGATTTCTGCTTGGGGAAATAGCAAGCATCTCATGAACAGGGTGTGTAGCCATGGTGAGGTCTTCTGCTTCTTCTTCCCATGGGTATTTCCACCTTTCCCAGCCCTGGAGGGTAAGGATGCTCCTTCCATAGCAATCCCTGGCTGGTCCCACAGCCTGGGTGTTTCAGGACCTGGATGTTTGCTTCTTCCCTGCAGGTGTTCCTGGTCCTGTTTTTGGGTTCAATATGCTCTTCCAGAAGGAAGCAGCATTTGGAAATTCCCACTGATTGCCCCCACATGGATTTGTTTCTCTGCCTCATCAGGGTACAGCAGAGGGACTGGCCATGGTGGTTGGGCTGTGCTCAGGGCTCTCTGGGTTGTTTCTGATAATATCATGCAGCAGATTTCTAGCACATTTTCATTTATTTATCAAAAAAAAAAAAAAGTCCTGATTCCCTGAATGTCATCAGAACACAGAGAATTTTCTCCGCAGAAGTGCTGGGTGCAGCTCCCACGGTCCCTGGGCTGGTGCCTGGCTTAGCCATCCATCATTTTCTCCAAGGCCACTCTGATTCCCATGGCTTTTGTGTCCCAGGAGCCTTGTCCCTGTGTCACTCCACCCAACCCTGTCACCTCCCAGCACAACATGTCCCCAGCAGGAGGATGTGCCAGGGGCGGGGGAGTGGGGCGGGGGTGTGAAGACCAGGGTGCCCTGTGCTGGGCTGGGCTGGCCTGGCAGGGGCTGACGGCTGCTGAATTGCTGGAAAAGAAGGAAATTGGGTGCGTTTAGTGTCTCTCAGAGCCAATTCCTCATGTTTGAGTGTCCCATGTGCCCCTCTGCCCGTGTCGATGGTACTGTGTGTGCTCCAAACGTTGTGATTTGCACTCGAGAGCAGAGATTTCTCTCCCACATTAAACCCCCTGTTTTCCTGGAACAACATGGAAATCCCGGGGCTGCTCTTCCCTCTGCCCTGATGAACTCTAGCAGGGGCATCCCTGGCATGCAGGCACCCATCTTTGCGCCTTCATCCTGCTGTGGAAGATGTATCATCCTGCTCGTAGGGCCAGAGGAGGCAGGGAACAGAGTGCCAGGCACAGCCCTCCCCACCCAGCCCATTCCACTGTGGAATTACACGTGGGGGATGCCCCCCATGCCATGGGGAACCAGTGGCTCCCAACACCAGGGGCATCCCCTGCTGCCAGAGAGGCTCTCGATGGAGCTGCTTCGTATAGTCTGTGCTTATTCCAAGTGCCTCCCATCTGTTTTCCCAATGCTTCCGGGAGGCACGGGCATGTTTTCCACACCCAGAGCTGGGTTTCATGCCCTTAGTGCCCCTCCATCCTCGGTGCTGGGACAGGACAGTGCAACCCTTCTCCTTGGGCTGCATGAGCCCAAGGGTATGCTGGCAACACTCCAGGCAGTGGTGTTTATTTCCACAGAAGGAAAATGAAGAAAACCAAATATTTATATCTCAGGAAGGGATTTTGCAGCCTTTTGCATGGAATCGTGCCTGCTGTTCCCTCTTCGATCAGCTCAGACAGCAATAACACATGAAACACAGTTTCCTTTATGTGCAGGGTTTTTTCCACCTCGGGCTCCACCCTGGTCGCAGCAGAGATCCCTGCTCCAGCCCTGCCACCTCCCCAGGCCCTTCCCACACCCAGGGAGCGGGCAGCATGCCAGGTGCTCTCAGCCCGGCAAAGTTATGGGGCTGTTGCGGGACCATCACCTGTGGCAGGAGCAGCCAGAGGCAGTGGAGAGGTGTTGGACGTGGGAGCAGGGGCTGTTAAAAGAGCACAAGGAAACCTTGAACTTGCATGGCAGAGAATCCTGGAATGGTTTGGATTGAAAGGAACCTTAAAGACTCTACCCCTTGCCACAGGCAGAGACACCTTTCACTATCCCGGGTTGCTCTAGGCTCTACCCAGCCTTGCCTTGGCCACTTCCAGGGATGGGGCAGACACAGCTTCCCTGGGCAACCCATGCCAGGGTCTCACCACGCTCACAGGGAAGAATTCCTTCTCAATATCCCATCTAGCCCTGCCTTCTGGCAGTGGGAAGCCATTCCCCCTTGTCCTGTCACTCCAGGCCCTTGTCCAAAGTCCCTCTCAAGCTCTCTTGGAGCCCCTTTAGGCATTGGAGGGGCTCTAAGGTCTCCCCAGAGCCTTCTCTTCTCCAGGTGAACACCCCAAGGTATCCCAGCCTGGCTCAGAGCACAGGGGCTCCAGCCCTTGGGGTACACCCACAGGGTTTCATCCTGGCACTGGTGCATATGAGGGGATGCCAGGCAGGGAATTTACCATGTCATATTTAGCTGTCATTTAGACACCTGTTTGCTCCAACATTTTCCCCTTGGACTGAACTGGGCACCTCCATCCCGCTGGGTCTTCTGAGAGGGAGACCAGCCCTTGGCCCCTCTGCAAGCCCACAGCTCCACGGCCCTTCTGGGAAGCGGCTGTTTGGGACACAGGGAGGTGGACGGGGTCTCGGTAGCCGGGGTGGGGGGAGAGAGCTGGGAAGTGGCCTCTGGGGCCAAAGCAAGCCGCCAAACCTGTGGGAGCACTGGGAGGAGGGCAGCATTGCTGCAAGCCGGCATCGCTTGCTCTGCTCTGACCTCTCCCTGCAGCCACGCGGCACTTAAATACGAACATGCTCAGGGCTGGAAACTGTCCCCATGCTGGAAGTATGTTGTATATTTCCTATAAATACCTCGGCTGCTGCCCATTAGCCAGAGGCAGGCGCAGCATCCACATCCCCCTACAGCCCCAGCACTGCTGAGGGGGCTGCAGGCAGGGGCTGGCCTCATGGGATGTGGTCTGGTGCAGGGAAAACACGTGCTGTGGCATTTCCCAACCTATTGCATCCAGTGGTTTCACTTCAGGCGAGTTTGTTCCCCCTTTGCTATGTGGTTGCAGCAAAACTGTTCACGTTTAAGACTTGTGCTGAGGTGTGTGTGCCTGTACTGGAGCATCCATGCAGCCCCCTGCTCCCCTGTCCAGGTTCACATGGATATAAAGCTCAGGAGAAGGTTTGGGAAAGTCCTGGGAGGTGGTTACGGGCTGGGCACTGAGCTGAGCGTCACATGTGGCAGTGGCGTTGCCAGGCTCTGCTGTCTCAATTCAGGGGACAAACAAAAGCAGATAATTAAAGTGATTCCTCTGAGGGGGCAATTGAAGGATCACCTAAGGTAAATGTTTGGAGACTCACAAGGGTCTCACTATGCTTTGGGAGAGGGAGGAAGGCACCTGAAAGCAGACGCTGAATGTGTTTTGGCACTGTGCTTCGCGTGAAGCCTCAACTCCCCATTTATGAAGTCTCCAGGGCAGAACTTGGCAACTTTAAAAGGAAATGAGTGGGAGATGTGTTTTATGGTTTCAAACTGAAAGAGAGTAGGTTTGGATTGGGTGTTAGGGAGGAATTCTCTGCAAGGGTGGTTGCCCAGAGAAGCTGTGGCTGCCCCATCCCTGGAAGTGTCCAAGGCCAGGTTGGACAGGGCTTGGAGCGACCTGGGATAGTGGAAGGTGTCCCTGCCCATGGCAGGGGATGGACTCAGATGAGCTTTAAGGTCCCTTCCAACCCAAATCCTTCTGGGATTCTATGATTTACCAACCATCTTCTGAGTCACTGGTGACACTGATCCAGATATGGAAGGGCTGCAAGTAGAGAAGGGAGGACAAAGTTGGGGTCTGTTGATGGTGGGGGGGGGGTGGTCAGTGGACTCATGGCTGGGGGTAAACGTCCCCATGGATGGGGACAGCTGCTGGGGGCATTGACCCCTGTAAACTTTGGGGCTTGCACTTGGGTGACATTGGAGCTCTGGTTCCTGTGAGCGCAGGGAGCAGCAAGGGTCAGACATGGCAGGATGAGCCAGTTCCCAGTGTAGTTGTCTCCTTTGCTGACCCTGTTTCCTTCTTCTGGGCGTTGGCTCATCTTGGTGGTGTCAGCATGAGGCAAGAAGGAAGCGACGCCACAACAGAGCATTGTGTGTGTGCAAAGGAAGAGCCAGCCTGGGGTTCCCAGGAGGGTTCCCAGATAACCTGCACGTAAGGATGGGGCCACAGGGGACCCAAGAGACATCTTCAATGATGAGCAAGTTGTTGCATAGAGTTAAAGTGTGCGGGTTTACATCCCACTGCCATGATTCACCTGTGCCAGCCCCTCACCTCTCTCATGGTCCAGCATGTCTTTCCCATGTCTAACCTGACCCCACCCATGTTCAGTTTAACATCATTGTCCTGTGCTGGGACCCTAGAGGTGGAGGCAGCTCCAGGGGGGTCTCAGAAGACACTTGGCTTTTTGGGCTGTCAGCACACATGGCTGGATCACGTTCCATTTGTCACCCACCAGAATCCCCCCAGTCCTCTTCCACATGGTCATCTCCATCATCCATCCCTCCATCCATCCATGAAATCAGTGATGATGGAATACACTGAATCATTATAGAATCAGTGGATCCAGGATATGGAGGGGCTGCAAGTGGAAAAGAGAGGACAAAGTTGGGGGTCATTGGTGGGTAAATGGCCCCATGGATGGAGAGAGATGCTGAAAGTGTTTATCCTCACAGATCTCTGGGGTCCCCGCAGACCTCCCTAGTCTCTGCTGGCACTAGGGATTGCCATGGCCCAGGTCCATGACCTTGCCCTTGGCCTGACTGAACCTCATGGGGCTCACATGGACCCACTGCTCCAGCCTGTCTAGCTCCTTCTGTCCTCCCTTCCCTCCAGTCCATCGATGGCACCACTCAGCTGTCTCACCCTTTCTGTGGGTTCCCAACCCTCCACACCAGGTAGGAAACAGGAGTTTCATCTGCCCTTGGTTTGGATGGGAGGATCTACCTGTCTCCTTGCAACATTGGCAGGAGTTGGAAGCAGCGAGGGGGGAGGATGCTGCTTATCCCACCTCTCTCTTTCCCTCTTGCATTTTTAATCCCGCTGGCATTGTATTGCTGCTCTCTGAGCTCCTGCTCACCTTGGAGCAGCCCCACTGAGCTGTGTTCCACGGGGCTGTGTGGTTGTTGTAACGCCAACAGGGATGGATTGAACAAGGAGCTAAAAATACCAAATGATCGATAATGGCACCATGAACCCAGCTTTTGCTTTTTATTTTTTTTAAAGAAAATCTCTATATTGACAACACAACCAAGTGGCTTCCTGTAAAGGCAGGAGAGATAATGGAGCTCGGCTCCCTGCCCACACACGGGGCTGGCAGCGACCCGCACCCCTCTGTCCATTGGGATCACGTGGCCTGCCCTGGGAGCCCTTCATGGATCTCCTGCCTGGGGTGATGTGGAAGGGCTGCTCTCCTCCCTGCTTTCCATGCTGGTCCAGTCATGGTGAGCAGCTGGGGGAGCTTGGTGCTGAAATAACCCCTGGGCTGCCCACTCCTGCCTGCTCCTGCATGCTCTGTGCCGGCACAGCCCTGGGCACAGCCGCCAGCCCTGGCCCCGTGCCTGCTTCAGCCTGATCTGCTTTTTCCTCTCGCTTTCACATGTCCAGGAAACTGCAGCATTACAAGGATTTGAAAATGGCCTTGAGCTTTTTAAGCACTGCTCCCAAGCGGATATTTTTCCTAAATCAAGATTTGCAAATGTATTTGGGCATTAGCCGGCCAGGGGGATTTCCAGAAGTGTTGGAGCAGCCAAACACCCTTTAAATCTGCCTCCATGTACTGCAGGGTTGAGGCTGGAAGTGACTGGTTCACCAGGATGGTGACCATTTGGTGACATTTTTTACATCACCAGTGTCAGCATGAAGGTTTTCCAAAGGTTGTTCATTGATGGATCTCTTTGGAAAATCACAGTGGGTTGGGATCAGGCCTGAGGGATTTGGCTGTACTGCAGTGTCTGAGTCCAGAGAAACTCATCACACCTCCAGCTCCTGCCAGTCCTGTTCCATCCCTGTATCCCAACTAATCCATGATGTGGTGCTGGCAGTGGGGAAGGTGCCTGGTGCAGGTCTTGGCTCTGTTTTGGAAAGACATGGAGCAGTGCAGGAAAGCTGATCCCTGTTAGAGTGTTCTAACATCCCATTCAGTGGGGAAAAAGCCATTGCCACCAATGTGGTGACAGCAAGGTAGGTTTTTCCTCTAAGTCCCACTATCCCAAACGCTGCTGGTGCCCAGCATTCACCCCCTGCTTCTAAAATGCAAGCTCCTCACACAGCCAGCACTGCTCCAAGGATGATCCAGATGCCAAACCCAGCTTAACCCAGCCTCCTCAGCACATCCCCCAAGGGAGTGCTCCAGGGCTGGAAAGCTGCTGGAAAGAACTGAAACCTGAAAAACAGACAATAAATGGTTTTGTAAGTGCTTGGTGGTTTTCCCAGTGAACCTGCTGTTCTACCTAGAGCTCTAAAAAACCCAGGATCCTGGAGCTCCCCTATCAGAACAATGCTTCAGCAGCATTGGGCAGGTGTAAGCCATGGAGCAAGATTAGTTTATGGTGAGCTGGGGAGGTGGGTTTAAACTGCTCCTACATTGGAGGAGCTAGGAAAAAATACCATTCTCTGAGGAAAACGAATTTCGGAGTTTGAATCCGAGGGGTTGGTTGAGAGCACAGCTCCAGGTTGGTTCCTCCCCTTGGGGAAGACTTGGGAAATACAGAGAGATCAAGAGGGAGCAACAGATATTATTAGTCATCCAGGAGGGAGGCGGCTGCAGGGGAAGAGGGTTTTTAGTAGAGTATTTTTAGACCTGGTAAAATGAACAGAAGGAGAGGAAAAAAGAGGGAAGGAGACCTTTGAGAAGCACATAAATGCTCCCTGGAGCAGCTTGGCCCAGGCTTCCCACTCCTGCCCTGAGCATCAGCTCAGGTGGAGATTTGCTCCAACAGAAATCAGAGATGTAGAAGCAATAAAAGCCAAAGCCTTAGAGAGCATTTCTGAGGAGCCTCTCTGGGCTGCAATGACAAAAGCCCACACTTGCTGAGACATTTTACCCTAATTCCCATCATTTTAATGGGAGGCGATTGCTGAAATAGAGTTTAAAAGCTGCTTGCAGAGCCTCCGGCGGGTGGGGGAAGATGCTGATTGTCTCTTCTTTTTTCATCCATCGTGATCCGGACCACACATACCATCCCAGAAGCTGGCAGGAGAGTCACGGAGCTGCAGGAGGATGGAGGGTGCTTCCAGGGTGGAAAAAAGGGACTTGGAGTGGAGCACCCAAGGAGATTCAGTACAGCCAGGGGGAGAGGAGGGATCTTCACCTCTCCAGATCAGACCAGAGGATGATGAATGAAGGCCCTTAGGGGACAGGGTGAAGCAAGGAGCTGCCTCCCCCCTGGTTCTCTGGGGAAGCAGCCCTCACTTTGCCTTCCCTACTCCCTGTGGGAAAGGCTCCTTCCTACCCCAGTGGAGGCAGTGCCTGTGATGCCCTGCAGTTGTTCAGCAGCCCCATCAGTGCATCCCTCCTAATTCCCTCCATGCCCCCTGGAGAGGCTTGCTAGGGCCTCTGCAAGCGCATCCCGAATTGTTGAGATAGGATGCAGCCCTGGAGAGGGTTGCTGGAGCCTGAGATGAAGCGTGTGGGTTTGCACATCTGACTGGGATACTCTGTATATCCCCTGCTCTTCGGGGGAGCCCCTAGGAATAACGAAAGAGCAGGGTGGGGCCAGGAATGCCTCTTCACCCTTGTGTCCTCACGGTGATGCAGTGAACCACAGCAAGGAACTCCCCTGGGAAGAGCATGAAATTCTTCCACCTCAGTGGATCCCTGAAGTGGTGGGATTTGTCCCCATAGGCTGCACCGGCCTTTCTTGAGCCCTGGAATGGTTGGGTGTTGTCATTCCTGCTCAGTGCTTCCAGCTTTCCTGGCCTCTCTGGAACTGGTGTTTCCCTTTGCTCTGAGGACCCTCCCAAAATTGCTTTTAAGTTAATTTCCAGATTTTCTCCTCGAGCTGCCTTGGCTCTTAGTTTTGCCCCCTGGCTGAAGCTCCCCTCATGCTGTGAAGCCAGGTGGATTTGGAGCTCTCTGCCTTTGCCCCAAGTGCTTCCTGGTGGTGTCCAAACTCTGGGCTTTGCCAGCTGGAGCAGCTCAGCCATAAGGAACACACACAGCGGCCTCGGATACTCGGATGTCCCGGCTCTGCAGGAGACCCTGGACAGCAGCTATAACCACCTTCCCCCTGAGCTGAGCATTTTGTTCAGGGGGGAGCTGGTCTGAAAGCTTGATTTGGAAAAATAAGGTTAATGATGATGAGCTGATTTTAATTTGGGGGATTGAGGAGGGATGCTGGGAGCACAAAGCCTGTGAGTGAGGGGTGGGCAGTCTGGCATGGCTGCACGTGGGTTCCAGTGGCATTACAGCATGTCACCACTAACTTTGAAAAAATGGATGTATCCTGCTTATTATTTTAGAGGCTATTTTCCATGTCGGGGGCATTGTAGAGAAAGTCCCATCTATCCTGTGCACATGGGAGGGACTGGGTTTAGTCCAGATGCTCTTTGGCTTTGGCTGTGCTCTTTGCATACTTGCCTTAAGGTCTCTTCATGCAAATGAGCCATTAATACTTGATGACCAAGTGCTAATTGCAGCACTGTGGCCTCTGGAAGCTGTGGCTTGGCTTCTTGGTGACTCCGGAGATGGTGCCCTGGATATTCTGAACCTCCAGGATATCCTGGGGCAGCAGGCAGCAGCGGTCGTAGCATTGAGTTCAGAGCCATGCTAAACCCAGCTAAGGGGGAATTAATTAATTCTAGGATCCCTTTAAGCTGGGGGAAATGCTAGGCTGGGGGGTGGGCTGCACAGCAAGGATCCAAGCTCTCACTTTTCATGTTGAGAACATGGCTGGGAGTCACACGCTGAGGGGCTTCACTGGGGGGAGGGCACAAAACCTGGCCCCATGATGGCACCTGTGACAGGAGCAGGTACCCCCAACAGGGGCAGGTGCCTGCCCTGATTGCAGAGCATTGACCCGTGCTCATTCCCAGGCTCAGAGCAGGATCCAGACTCTGCTCCCGAAGGAATTTGGCTGCTGCTTGAAACCATCTGGTCCAGCAAAACACATTTAGTCTAGCAAAAAACCTGTGAGCTGTGTGCTCCGAGACAAGCAGTGCTGCCGAGCGGTGCTCCGTCCATCTCTCTGTCCATCCCAGGGATCTCACAGGGGCTTTAACAGCCACCTGAGGAAAATACAGCCTGGTCTTGGCCCTAAAAGCTCCTCCAAGGTTGGGATGAACTGGGTGGTTGCGGAGCTGGGTGTTGGGAGAGCGCAGGGGTGGCAGTGCTCTGTCCCCTCGGGGATGTGGGATCCTGTTATCTCATTAAGAGAGGCCAAGTCACCATCCCGGAGTAAGTGGCTGAGCTGTGACTAGACTGCAGTAATCCCGAGGGATTAGTGTGTTGGCTGGGCTGGCCCTGCAGCAGCACTTTGTTCTTCGGGCTCTGAAGCGTCTCCTCCGCAGGCAAGCCAAGGGCCCGGGCAGTGCTTTGGGGTTGCTTTTAGGAGATTCACTGAGTAATAGAATTGTTTGGGTTTCTTTTGTGCCTCCGATCAGAAAATATTCCTTGAGCACAAGGAGGAGCTGGGAAAAAGCAAAATCCTCCTGCCTGGATGTTTTCCTGTCCCTCGGCAGGGTGGTCGTGGCAGTCAGCGAGCCGTGCCTGCCTGTGGGGTGGCTCGGGCCAGGGGCTTGTTACCACACTGGTTTAATTGATTTTGTTGTTGGAACCAAGACGCCAGCAGCCGAGTGGGCTCTGGAATAAGAGAACCCTGGGCAGGTCCCACACAGATCGGCCGGTGTAGCTTCACCCCCAGGCACAGAGATGGCGCAGGAAGTGCGGCAGGGGATAGAGTAGGGGGGCTGACAGGGAATGGAGCACGGGACAGACACAGGGGCAGGGAGTCTGACAGGGAGTAAGAGAGGGGTCTGGCAGTGGAGTAGAGGGTCAGGCGGTGGGGCAGGGGATGGAGCAGGAGGGTGCAGGTGGTACAAGGGATGAGGCAGGGGACGGGGCAGGAGGCCAGGGATGGGGCAGCAGATCTGGCAGTGGGGCAGGTGTTCGGGTGGGAGTCGTGTAGGGGATGAAGCAGGGATCTGGCAGTGGGGCAGGAGATGGAGCGGGGCGGCAGGACGGGGGCGGCGGCGCCGAGGGGTGCGGAGCCCCCCACGCGCCCGCCGTCGGGCCGTCCTCCCCCCGCGCACCCTCCGCCGCTCCGAGGCGGGCGCGGGGGCGCGGCGGGGGTGGGCGGGCGGTTCTGCGGGACGCGCCCCGCGCGTGCCGCCCCCCGCGCCCGCCCCCCGAGGGCTCCTTTGTTATTCCGGCCGAGCGCCGCGGCCGCGCCCCCCGCCCCGGCCGTGCCGCCCCTCGCGGGAGCGCGCCCCGCGCCCGCCCCCCGCGCCCCTCACCCCCGCCCCGCTCCCCGCCCCGCTCCGCCGCCTTTGCCCGGCAGAACCTTCCAGCGCCGCCGCCCCGCGGGGCCGCCGCCATGGGCGCCGCCGCCGCGCCGCGCTGAGCCCGCACCCGGCCGAGCCCCCGCCGCCCCCGCCATGGAGCTGGGCAAGGTGGTAAGTGCGCGGCCACGGCCACTCCCCGGGGACCCTCGCGCCCCTCCCGGGCTCATTCCTGGAATCACGGTTCGCATCCAGGGAAACTCCTTCCCGGGGAAGTTCGTTCCCCCCGATAGCGGCGGTTCCCGGAGGAACATCGCGGGGAGCGGGGACGGTTCGTGTGGCGGGGGGACCCGCCGGCGGCTGTGGGGGGCTCGTCTCCGTGGTGATGCCGAGCTCCCCGTGCGGCTGCGGCCGGGGCGGGTTCGCTCCCACACACCCGTGTGAGTCGTGTTCCCCCAGTCCTCGGCTCGGCCGGGTTCAGGCCGTGCCACGAGCACCCGTGTCCCCACGAGCACTCGTGTCCCCATGCATCCGTGTTCCCATGTCCCCAGGAGCACCTGTGTCCCCACATACCTGTATCTCCACGCACCTGTGTCCCCATGCCCAGTGCTGCTGTCACAGCTCCTCCGGCCCATGGCGGCTGCCCCTCACCCAGGTAGAAGGAATGGAAACAAGTTTGGGGCGAGAAGCGGGTTTTTAGGGTCTGTTTCTACAGGGAGCATGGTCACCCCTGCACTGCTCTCCTGGGAAGAGGGATTTGGCTTTTCCCGCTGCTCCAGCAGGTCCCTCAGATGCAGCATTGAGCCCACATGGTCGTGGCTGCTATTGTCACCGTTGCAGGATCCAGAGATCCTGGGGGGATAACAGGAGAGGGATGCCCCATCCTGCTCCCGGGAGTTGCTGCTCACCCAGAAGCATTGCAAGGAACAATTTCCACTAACACTAGATCCCAGCTTAATTTGGGAATATCCTGCTAGGGCAATAAGCACCACCGTGTTCCTGCCGGGGTGACGTTTCCCAAGAAAGGTGGGTCCTGGATGGCAGCTGATCGTAGAAATGCACATCTGGATGTGAGCTCCTTGCATCTGCTCCCCAAATTCTCCATCCTCACTCCTTTATCTCCTGCTGTTGCAAAAGAATGCCCAAATATTTGCATCTGCTGGGAAGCAGAAGACTCTGGTCAGCATGGCTGGGAATGTTTCAGGAACATTTGAAGGTGGTGGAAGACCTTCCTGGACCACTGACCCTGTCAGACACAGCCACACTCCATCCCCAGACAGAAATCACCACTGCTGGAAGAGATTATCCTTGCATAAAATCCCCATTTAAAATTAAAAGCCTGGGTATTGGGGCAGCTCATGGGAAAGGCTCTGGCTGCGGCCGAGCCAGCTGGGCACATGGGGCAGGATTGACGGAGTGCCCTGAGCAGTAATTAAGTGAGAAGAGTAATGAGCAGATGTGCATGTTTTAATGGAGGGAGATGGGGGTCCTGGGGGTCCCTCTGGATTTCTGTCTCTCTTCGGATCCAGCCCCCTGTGATGGGCTTTAGTTGTGCTGTGGGGTTGGAAGTGCCAGGCAGCGGCAGCCTGGGCTCTGGACTTTACAGTGTCAGCTTCCCTAGTGGTCCTTGTGAGGTCTGGATTCTGTAGCCTTGCTTTTTGCCAGCTGTTCTCCCCAAAATTGCTCCTTACCATCCTTTTTTCCCCCTAAGGTTTTTCTGTGTATTGGAAAAGTCCAGATTCCTTAAACTGGATTTAAAAATTCCACGTCCAAGTAATTAAACTGCGTAAGTTGTTTATGGCTGGAGAAATCCAGTTGCCCAGCAGTCCAGGTGCTGGTTCCCTGTGGTGGGCAGTGATGTGTTCACTCTGGTGAGCTCTTGTCTCTGGTGTTGGTGGAGCCAAACCCTCCCTGGGATCATTCCAGCTCTCCCCTCCTGGCATCAAGTGTCTCACTGGAGCCCTTGGGACCCACCACAGGTTGGTTGGGTGGTTGTCTTCTTTTCCTTTGCCTCAAAGGTGGAGGAGCAGTTGGATCACACTGTCTCATCCTGCGCCGTCTCTCCTGATGGTGTGGAACTTGGGATTTTCGCTGGAGGCTCTGGAAGAGCCAACAGTGGGTCAAGTCCTTGCACACGCAGCTCATGGGTACGTCCCCCTGTGGATTCCAACCTCTGCACCCTCAGGAGGAGCTGGGAGCTGGTGGAGTAGGCTGTCCAGGCACGCTCCACATGGACATCCTACAACTTTATTTTGGTTTTCCTACTGGGATAACAGCACTACAGCTCTCAAGGCAAAGGCATGCAAGTAGTCGGGCATCAGCTTCCAGCCTCGCATGTCTCCTTGTGGTCGGAGACCTCTGAACCTCTCATTGCCACTCCATTTCCTGGCCCAGGTGTTTTCTTCCCTGGAAGCCCCACCTGTGCTGGAAGAGCTCCGTAACACTCCTCCATCGGGCATTGCTGAGTGCCGGAGGGGCCGGTGGTGTCATTGATCTGAAGTCATCATCCCCCTGGCCTCAGGAGAGCAGACCTGGAGGCAGCAATGCCAGGGCAGGGTCTCTGCTAAGAAGAACATCATGGTGATGCCATTGAATTCCAGCGTGGCTCACAGAGCCTGTTGCCATCTTCCCGGTGGCTCTCTTTTGAGGTGTTCCATGTGCAGGCTGTGGGACAAGGTGACCCCAAACACCTACACTGGTATCACTTGGGATTCAGGGCTGTCTCTGGACACCTTGGTCGTCCTCCTGCTGGCGTCTGGGCTGGTGACATCGGCATGTCCTCCTGGAGAGGGACATCTGAAGCCACCACCACTGAGAGTGACCCCGGTGGATGCAGCAAGGTTTTGGCGTCTCTGTCACTGGAGTATGTCGTTGGTTTGGGAAAAATGGTTGTTTTTATGGCCCAAGCAGTGGGAAATCTGATACTTGTGTCATTTTGGGAATTACTCTCATCTGGAGGCAGCAGGAGGTGAGAAGAGCAGCAGCATCTTCTGGGAGATGCTCACACAGCCTGGACAAGAACCTTCATCCCCAGAGCAGCTCCAGGATGTAGCTAGCCAGGAGAGGAGCACTTGCTTTCCAAACTCATGGATTCAGCTGCAGATGCAGCCAAATAACCTGGATTAAGTGGTGGGAAGGTATTTTTCACGTCTCCTGACTTTCTGCTCACAGGAGGCCCATGGGACTGAGCAGGAAGACAGGTTGAGCATCCTCCTGTCCAATACGTAGAAGTATTTCCCTGGGTTTTACATCCCGTGTGGCCGGCCAGCCCTGCCGGCATTGCTTTCCTGCCTTCCTGGCAGGCAGGAGGCTTCCTTTCCCTCCAGCTGCTGGCAGCCACAAAGCCAGGCTTGTTCCCTGCTCCTGCTGCTACTGTCAGGCCACAGGTGCCCAGCATGGGGGAACCGCAGCCACCCCATCTGTCCCCAGAGCTCTCGTCAGTCCTCAGCGGAGCACTGAACACCCCAGGTGTTACCCAGCTGGCTTTGCTCCAGCATTTTGCTGGACAAAACCGTTCCCTGAGCCCCATTGAGGCTGGGATTTGCCATTAGCTGCTGGTGGTGGGTGATGTTTAAAGAGAGATGTGCCCTTGGAAGAGCTTGCCTGCCTCCTATGTCCTGCACACCTCCAGGGCCTGACCCGAGCTTTGCTTTACTGGGGTTTGCATTTTAATTAAGCCCATGGATTTTTCTTCCAGGCTTGTTGTAGTCAAATCTCCCTGCTCACTCCCTTCTCTGAAGCTACTGCGTCTGCAGGGCTTGTGAGTGGTTTTCCAGAGGTATGCTCCATCCCATCTCTCCATTTATAGAAAGGAATTAAGGAGAAATGAGGGAGCATTACTAAGAGGATTTGCACTGCGACTTACTCAGTTTCTCCAAATAATTTGCAGTAGCTCTGGATTCTTTAATCAACACTCATTTCCTTTTGGAAATGAAAGAAGCGGGAAGGCGTTGTGCTGCTCCTGAGCCAAGCTTGGCTCTGTGCCTTCAAATGGGAAATTTTGGATTCAGAGAGTGAGAGTGTAATCTGGGGTGAACTGGTGGGGAGTGAGGGTGTGTGTGACAGAGGGAAGTGTGTATCGGGGCTCAGAAAGCCTCTGTCATCCTGACCCTCTCCCTCCATGCAGTTTTGGGCTCCTCTGTCCCTGTCTGGAGCCTGCAGACACGCGCCCAGAGAGGTGACATGAGACCTGGTCCGTGGATCACTCTCCAGCCTGGCAGAGCCCCATGCCCAGCCCTGCCCCAGGTCCTGCCCCACTGAGCTCAGTCCCACATCCTGGCCCTGTGGCTCTGCCAGGGTGGCTGGATGGCAGTGTCACCCTCACACCTCTCCTTGTGCAATGGGCCCCTCTGGACTCTCATCCCGCTTCCCGCCTGCCCCGTTGCGCAAGAGGAAACTCCAGGGTTTCCTGTCCCGGCAGCAGGGTGGGGTGTGGGGCTGCCCCATGTCTTCCATGTCCCCTGCCCTGTTCACAAAACTGGAGCTGGGCCAGCGGTGCTGCCCAGATGTGTCCTGGTGGGTCAGAAGTTGCCCTCATAGATTGGAAGCTCATAATTAAATTAAAATTCCATCAACTGCAGGTGTGAGATGGTGGTGGGAAGTGGCATCTCTGAGTCAGGGTGAAAGACCCTCTGTGGGGAAGGGGGTCTGGGCTTGCTGTCCAGGCAGCCCCAAATTTCCCTCTGTTCTGACCCAATTTTGCAGCCAAATCACCCTCCCTGACCCCACTTGTCCCCGTGGAGGTGACAATTCCAGCTTTGGTCTCCTGCTGCTGCTCCGTGCTCCCCCAGTTTGCTGATGTGGGTGCTGCCGGAGACACTGGTATGGCAATTTGGGCATGTCCCAAATGGCTCCCGGGATGGGACCTCTGCCCTGCACTCCTGGAGATGCAGTTGGAAAGTGGGGTGTCCACAAGGACAGGAAAGTGAGATCCAGCTTTTCCTTGGAAAACCTTTCTGCCTTCTAGACAGATATTGTGTGTGCTTCCAATGGAGTTGAGGAACTTGGGGATGGAAGCTCTGGGAGGTCCCTGCCCGGAACCAGGGGCTGCCAGCCCCTGTCACCCTCCCACTGTGTCTCCTCATGCTGGGAGGTCACTGGGGCTTCCTTGGTTGGAAAAAAGTGTCCTTGCTTTGCTGGAAAAAGCTGGCACGAAAGAGCAGTTAAACTGGGAGCTCCATTTCTAGCTTTCCCAGGGATGCAGCACTGCTCCCCTCCGGAGACCACCCCTGTTGCAGTCGTTCAAGGGCGTCAGGAGCGGACATGTGCCGGCTTCAGGAGAGTGGTGCCTACATCCCACCTCTGGCTATGAGCTTCCACTCCCCAGCTCTGGCTTTGCATTTGGCTTGTTCCTTGTGGTCCAGGAGTCCGTTCTGAGGTGGAATGTGCGTTTAAATGCCGATCCTGGCATTCCTCACTGTGCTGGCTGGTTCGTCACGGCTGTCCTGACTGCCACGCCTTTGGGGCTGCGGATTGGGATTTTGGATGAGGACAAGCTGCCCCTGGAGCTGGATCCGTGGCACGTGTCACAGATGGCTGTTGGGATGCGGGCATCCTGCTCCAAGCCTCTGGGACATGGGCATCCCTCTCCAGACTGGCAGAGGCATTTTTCCAAGCATTTTTTAATGCTGAATTTAATTTTATGGTTTTCCCGACAAGCAGCTGTGGCTGCTGGGACAGGCACAACTACAGAGGTGACTCCCACTCTTGTCCTCATGTGCTGGGAACCTGTTGCCTCCATCCGGCTCCTCAGGAAGGGATGGATGGGTCTCTCCACTGCTGGTGTTCCTTTCAGCTCTCCTTAAAAAACCAAGCTGAGATCCAGGTTCTGCTCTGGGTGCCTGGGATGGGTGTCTTGCAACTGGCAATCCGGGTCCCCTGACACCTCAAAATGAGCCTCCTGCATCTTGCTGATGACCTCCCGTGTCACCTCCATGGTCCTTACTGGTCACCTCCATGGTCGCCACCCAGAGCCGGTAGGGATGGGGCTGCAAACACCACAGAGCAGCGCTATCCCTGCAGCAGAGCTGGTTCATACTGGGACATCCAGACACGGTTTCAGCTAAGAGGGTGCTTGGCTCTGGGCTGGGGGTGCTGGGCTGGGGGCGCGGCTGTGAGTGGGGTCTCATCTGTCTCAGGCCATCATCATTCCCGCTCCAGCTGGCACGTGTTTTGGTGGCAGAGGGACTTCATGGGGGGTTTAGGCTGTAACCCCCCACATTTGGGGCTCCTGTGGGCCCCTCCAGTGCCGCTCAGCACAGAGTCACCAGGGTCTGTAGAGATGAAGCCATATGGGGCCACCTCAGAGAGGGCCAGGAAGCAGAGTTGCAGCAAGGATTGCAGTGAGGAAGGCATTGGAATTAATCTCACGGCTTTAATTGGTTTATATCAGTAATGAGCTACTTCTGGCAGTGCTGAGCCAGACGGTTCCTTCCCTTGGCAGCGGGATGTTCACGGAGCAGGTGCCAGGGAAGCACTCGGTGATGTGGGAGCTTGGGGAGAGGGTGACCCTGAGCTGGCATCATTGTGTCGCTGCGTAGGATCAGAAATGGGGTAGAGTTAAAAATCCTGCCTGAAAAATGCTTCCAGTGGCTGCCACTGCCTTCCATAGGGTAAATGGTGGCTGGCTGTGCCCAGGCTCCTCAGCGTGGACTCCCCAAGGTACTCAACACCTGCATGTAAAGTCCTGTCTGTGGATTCCACCCCTGCCCCTCTAATCCATGGAGCAGCCAGGACCTTGCCAGGCAGCCCTGGCAGTGGTCTTGCCATCCCACTGCCTGATTCTTGGTGCCCCCCAAATTGTCCTCCCCATTCAGCCACTGCCAAAAGTGGGGTAGGAGCCACCAGCTGCTGCCCACGATCCAAGGGCAGGGGAGGGACTTGCCTTCTCTCTGCCTGTCCCACCACTCTGAGGGCAGCAGAGGGTTCTTTGTGGGCACTGCTTTAATTGCATCGTTATTATCCTGAGTAAATGAGTCCTGGCAGCAGCTGAACCTGGTGGATGCCAACTGCATCCCAGAAAGGCATCCGGGAAAGGTCAGCATCCAGCTGGCACAAGCAAGGACTGGGGACCTGGATGGGACCCAGCCACTGGCAGGTGCTGGCAGAGCCGGAGGGTCTCAGTGAGTGAGGGGGGGACCGTGAGGGAGCTTCAACCATTCCCACCTCACCCTCCTCTATCACTTCTCTCTTGCAGACCGTCAGCATCAATAAGGCCATTAATGCACAGGAAGTGGCTGTCAAGGAGAAACACGCCAGGAATATCCTTCTCAAAGCTGGCCATGGGACAAGGAGTGTGGGAGCGGGGCTGGGGCTGCCCAGAAAAGGGGCAGCATCAAGAGGGTGTGTGAGGAGAGGTGTCCAGGGTGCTGGGGAGGCTGGATGGGACCTTGGAGTGCTATTAATGACATCGGATATTTTTCCAGCATGGCACAGGGTCCCTCCTCCTGCTGCCACAGCCTTTGAATGTTGGTAGGTGCCGTGACTGGTGCTCCCAGCACTGCCGTCCCATGAGAGGACGGGAGGGGAAGGTGCCCACAGCAGGTTGCGACACTGCCACCAAAAGTGTATCCCCAGCATCCCAGCCAGGCAACTGGGACGGCTCAGCGGAGGCACAGCCCCAGCCTTGCATGTGCCACGGTGCTCCTAGAGCAGGGCTGGGGGAGAGAGGGTGGCTTGTGCCACTTTGGAGACAGCACATGCTTCGGGTGGGCAGCATTAGCTCCCTGTGGTGGCCTGGCCCCCCTGGGCTCTGCAGGTGCAGCCATCTTTGGGTGGCCATTCTCCATCACCAAAGGGCAGAGGAGTGTTTCCTTGACCACCGGCACCGTGCATCCTGGGCACGCACCATGAGAAGGGAGCACAGACCTTCTGGTCAGTGGTGAACCGGCTGCCACTGTCTGGCAACGCTGTGCTCTGCTGGAAGTTCTGCCACGTCTTCCACAAGCTCCTCCGGGATGGACATTCCAATGTGAGTGCCCAAAGCTCAGCTTGGGGCCAAATCCTTTCCCCTGCAGGGCTGCACCGGGTGATGGGAGATGCTGGAGAGTCAGTGTCCTTCTGGGGGGTCAGTCCTGGGGTGGGGACTGGAGCTGGAGCCCTCCCAGAAGGTCGCTGGCCTCCTAGGGGTCAATCCTGAGTAGGGACTGGATCTGGAGCCCTCCTGGAGGGTTGGTGCCCTCCTCGGGGTCAATCCTATGTGAACACTAGTGCTGGAGCTCTCCCAAAGGGTCAGTGCCCTCCTGCAGGTCAATCCTGGGTGCCAGAGCCCTCCTGGTGCTGCCCTGCCCAAAAACCCATGTGCCTCAAACCCCAGTGCCAATGGCCTTGCCAGTGCCAGAGGAAACGGCTCAGCGCCTGGCAATGGCATTGGTGCAGGAGCCGTCAGCAAGGCTCCTCCTTGGGGAAGCTGAGACACCCAGGGCTGGCAGTGGCGACAAAGGGTTGGGAATGCATCAAGACTTCCCATTTCTCACCCAGTTCCTGGTTTCAAGTATGGAGCACCGTGTCCTGGTGCTCTGCCTACTGATTGTCACCATCATTCCTCCAGGTCCTGAAAGACTCCGTGCGATACAAGAATGAGCTGAGCGACATGAGCAGGATGTGGGTAAGTGACCAACCCTGCCAGCCATGGTGGGGAGATCCCGGGGGTCCCTTGGCCAGGCTGGGGGAGTGTAGGCTTGGAGAGTTCCCTCTCCCAGGAAGCGGAGCACAACCATGGCTGACCTGTGGCTGTCATCACCTACCTGGGCTGGGTTTCAATTGCATTGAGTGTTCCCCCAAAATCAAATGCCTCCTTCCTATTTCATGGCAAAACCCAGTAAAAACTCAGCTCTGACAGTCAAATGAAGCATTGAAACATGCAGAGAAGGTGATGAGAAGGTCTGACCAAATCCCTTCAGTACAGCCAGCCTGCATCCAGGTGCCAGCGAGGATGGCTGTGGTTTTGGGGAGATAAGGGAGGGGCCAATCATTCTGCAGCAGAAAAAGGCTTTTCTACAGCCTGCCCTGGATCTCAACAGCTTTTTGGGGTCCCCACAGGGCCACCTGAGTGAGGGCTATGGGCAGCTCTGCAGCATCTACCTCAAACTGCTGAGAACTAAGATGGAATTTCACACCAAGGTAAGCCCCCCACTTTCCCTGTCCCCAGGGCTGTAGCAAGGGGTGGCCACTGGGCTAACAGCAATGGACCAGTATGGCCATCCTGCTGCCTCCATGAAATATTCCTAAAGCTGCCAGTGGCCATCAAAAATGGCCCAATGCTTTGGAGGTGGCAGGATTCCTGGTGGCCCAGGGCTCCTTGGGCTGGGCTGGGACTTGGTGGGCTACAGCAGTAGGAGACACACACCCCCTTCCCCCCCCCAGCTATCCTAGATGGGAAAAGGGGGGGGAAAGTGCTGGAAAGAGGTGTTTTCTGTGCCCATCACTCTGTTTTGGAAGTGTGATGTGACCTTCCCCAAAATGCCAGGGCAGGTACCCCCTGGGGTAGATATCATTCCATCTCATCCAGCTCTCTGCTGGCAGCCCCATCTCCTCCCTGCTTGGCAGGTTTCTCAACCCAGGGAGAATCAGCTTTTCTTGCTGGGAAGAGCACAGATGCTGTGGATTAGGGATGCTGTGGTCACCCAGGATTCAGAGACCCTGTGTTACCTCCCTTTTCCCCCACATCACTCCCTGGCTCATCCAGGAGCTGACTTTGAGGCTGCAGGATCACAGCTCTGGTGCTCCCAGAGCTGTGGCCAGACCAGGAGAGCCTCTGGAACCCTTTCCCGACTCCTGTTTCCCGCACAGAATCCCCGATTCCCTGGAAATCTGCAGATGTCTGACCGGCAGCTTGATGAGGCTGGGGAGAATGACGTCAATAATTTGTGAGTGTGGGGCAGGGGATGGTCAGGGAGGGAGTGGGTGCAGGTGGGGAGCGTGATCTGCCCCACCCCACCGGCAGCATGACCAAGCAGGGACAGGACCTTCCTCCTGCCCCCTGCCCTGTGGCAGGTCCTGAGAACGGGCAGAGCCTCAGGCAAGGCTGGTGCATCAACACTAGAGCACCCTCATCAGAGGCTGAGGCTCATGGGTGGCCTTGGGGGCAGTCCCCAACCATCCTCAACCCTGTTTCCTAGTTTTCAGCTGACGGTGGAGATGTTTGACTACCTGGAGTGTGAGCTGAACCTCTTCCAGACAGGTAAAGCCCCGCATTACTCTGAGACAGGGTGCAGTGAGAGATCTGCAGGAGTCCAGCCCCTTCGTGGGGCTGATCCGAGTTGGAGGAGGCTCTGACGGGGGATGTTGGCTGAGGGCACCACAGCTCAGCTCTTCTATGGGCACTTCACCTGAATTATGGTTCAACAAGGCAAAGTGGAAGGTGCTGCACCTGGGTCAGGGCAACCCCTGGTATCAGTCCAGGCTGGAGGATGAAGGGGTGGAGAGCAGCCCTGCCAGGAAGGACTTAGGGGTGCTGGAGGATGAGTTCAACATGCCCCAGCCGTGTGTGCTCCAAAACCCCCCGTGCCCTGGGCTGATCCAGCAGCATGGGCAGCAGGTGAGGGGGGATTCTGCCCCTCTGCCCCGCTTAGGTAAGACCCCACCTGCAGAGCTGCCTCCAGCCCTGGTGTCCCAGCACAGGAAGGATGTGGAGCTGCTGGAGCAAGTCCAGAGGACACCACAGAGCTGCTCCGAGGGCTGGAGCCCCTCTGCTTTGGAGCCAGGCTGGGAGGGCTGGGGGTGCTCACCTGGAGAAGAGAAGGCTCCAGGAAGACCTCAGAGCCCCTTCCTCTGCTTAAAGGGGCTCCAAGAGGACCAGAGAGGGACTGGGGACAAGGGATGGAGTGACAGGACAAGGGAGAATGGCTTCCCGCTGCCAGAGGGCAGGATTAGATGGGATATTAGGAAGAAATTCTTGGCTGTGAAGGTGGTGAGGCCCTGGCACAGGTTGTCCAGGGAAGCTGTGGCTGTCCCATCCCTGGAAGTGGTCAAGGCCAGGTCGGATAGAGCTTGGAGCCTTCTGGTCTAGTTGAAGGTGTTGGAATGAGATGGTCTTCAGCTGCTCCCAGCTGGTTTTGGAGCATCTTCCCTCTGGCACACCCAGCACACTTGAGTGCCAGGGGGACAACAGTGACAGGCAGAGCACAGGGGTGACATGTCAGCTCTGCCCAGGTACATGGCTGGGGCTCAGTCCCAGTGTGGGAGACCTGGGTGGGCATTTCCCCTCCCACTCAGCTCACAAACAGCTGCAGGGCAGCAGGCTGTGTCCCCAAGGGCCAGTGGGTATCTTGCTCCAGGTGAACGGCTCTTGCTCTGGATGACATCTGTGGATTTGGCAGACACAGTGTGGCACCCTCTGGTGCTGCCGGTGCTGCTGGTGCTGCTGGATCTGATCCCGCGCTCCTTCCCTGCAGTGTTCAGCTCCCTGGACATGTCGCGCTCGGTGTCGGTGACGGCAGCGGGGCAGTGCCGTCTGGCCCCGCTCATCCAGGTGATCCTGGACTGCAGCCACCTCTACGACTACACCGTCAAGCTGCTCTTCAAGCTCCACTCCTGTGAGTGTCCTCAGCAGCACTGCCTTTGACAGGGGGGACACAGAGGGAGGCACTGGGGCCACCACCCTGCTCAGCCTGGGCTGTTCACCACCACCTCTTCCCTAGCCTCTTTTGGGGGGTGAAGGGAGTCACCATGGCAAGGCGGTGCAAAACCCATATCCTTCAGGATCTGGAATTGTGGCAGCTGCCAGCCCACACTTTTCTCTGCCCTGGGGAGTGTGGGGTGTGGTTCCCTCCTGCAACGGGACACTGCCTGGATTATTCGGACCCCCAGAGGAGTGTGGCCATCTCTGGGAAAGAGCCATCTCCATGTGGCTATGCTGATGAGTTGTTCCCTGATCTGTGAAGACACCCGCTGACGTTTCTGCTTGCTGCTTCTTCCAGGTCTGCCGGCGGATACGCTGCAGGGCCACCGGGATCGCTTCCTGGAGCAGTTCCGAAAGTAAGTGCCTACACCCAGAGCATTGGTGCTCTGGGAGTGCTCCCAAGGCACTGAGATTAAAAATGAGTGAGCAGGGACATGCTGTGGTCTCTGATACATGAGTAACCAAAACAAAAACTGGCAACCGAGAGCAGGGAGGGAATGTCATGGTGCCAGGGGAGGATGTCATGGTACTGAGGGACAGCTTGATTCAAGGTCACAAACTGCAAAGAGTAGATAGCAGGTCTGGCTGTGCTCTGACCACCCAGGGACTAACCTTGGGACAGGGATCAAGAGCACCAAGATCCCAACCGGTTTGCTCAGGTGACTGGGAGACGTGAGAGCTAGGAGTGGTGCAGCTGAGCACCGTCCCTCCTCCCCAAAACTGGGAGTCTTGGAGGGAGGTACCCTGCTTTTGAGGAAGATGCTCCTGCAGGAGCTGAAGGTGAGGGTGGAGATGTTGGCTCCAGGCAGGAAGCTCCCCTGCTCCTGGAAACTTTGGGTAGTCAGGAAGTGGTTTATGTTGGAAGGGACCTTTGAAGGTCATCAGGTACAACCCCCTGCCATGGGCAGGGACACCTTCCACTAGACCAGGTCACTAAAGTTCCAGGTCCTTCTTCCTGCCTATCAGGCCTGGGATTTATGGGATAAACCCTCCAGTGGTGGGAGGCTGGCTCCCAATACCTGCCCTGAGTTTGGTGGCAGCACAAAACAGCTTCCCCTCCAAGGCAGTACAGTGGCCACGTGACACCTCCTGGAGCCAGGCGACACCTCCTGGAGCCAGGCAAAGGGTTGTCCAGGTTGGACAAGAGCCATCCCTAAGCATTCCCTGCCCCTTGCAGGCTCAAGGACCTTTTCTACCGCTCCAGCAACCTGCAGTACTTCAAGCGGCTGATTCAGATCCCACAGCTGCCAGAGGTGAGACCCTGCAGTCCCCATGTTCCCTGTTCCTGTGCCCAGGGGCAGCAGTGGGGCCACTGGCACTGGCAGATGGCCCAAAAAGACCTCTTGCTGCCTTGCCCAGCTTCTTATGTCTGGTGGCAACATGGGGCTCCTGGGCCTTGAGGATCATTCTTGTATCCCTCACTGGGTGGCATCCAGCTGGATGGAGCTGCCCTCTGACTGGCAGCTGGGATCCCCTCTCTCACTGATCCGTAGCCCTTGCTGAGATCCACCCCTGCGGGTCCTGGTTCCATCCTTGAGGGTTCTGACTCTACTCCTCTGCGTCCTCACTCCATCTCTGTGGGTCCTGGCTCCATTCTCATGGGTCAAGGCATGGCCAGCTCAGCTCCAGGGCAGGATTTCAAACAACTGTGCTTTCAGCCCAGCAGCAGTGCCAGTGTTTCCCCCTCAGCCCTGCTCCCCTCCCTCCCCAGAACCCTCCCAATTTCCTGCGTGCCTCTGCGCTGTCAGAGCACATCAGCCCGGTGGTGGTGATCCCCGCTGAGGCGTCCTCGCCCGACAGCGAGCCCATCACGGACCTGGTGGAAATGGACACAGCCGCGCAGGTAAGGATGGTGGAGGCTCTCTGGCTCTGAGCCCGGGGTTATTTCTCCAAATCCACGCCGCGGTGAGGGCTGAGACAGTGGGGATGGCCTCAAGAACTGGCGAGTGTCACTGCAAAGAGATGGGACGGTGCTGGGTGTCCCATCTGGGTGCTGGGTGCCCCATCTGGGTGCTGCTAGGGCTGAGGCAGCCTGAATTCTCCCAGTGCTGCTCAGTGGTGTAGTGCCCTCCAGTGATGGGCAAGGAGAGGTTTGGATTCAAGCATTGCCATGGGGACCTATAGGTCTTCACCCTCCTCTCTACCAAGGGTTGTCCCCAGGCATTGAGTGGGGAGGGGAAGGATCATGCAGTGACGTGGCTTTGGGGATCTTCTCCCTCCAGGAGTCAGGTGGGGATGCTACAGATGCTTCATGTTCAGCAAGTTCATAACATTCAGTGCCCTGGAAGCAGCGGGGGGAACCAGCCCCAGTGTCCAGGCAGCTCATAGGCTGGCTTGGCAGTGACATGGGGGACATGGAGGGACAAGGGCTCCCAAGTGGTGGTGGGTCACTCCAGGTCTGTCCTGCTCTTCCCCCAGAGCCTGTTTGACAACAAGTTTGATGACATCTTTGGCAGCTCCTTCAGCTGCGACCCCTTCAACTTCAACAGCCAGAATGGGATGAGCAAAGATGACAAGTAAGCAATGCTGGCTATGCTGCAAAATGGCCAGGATTTTACTGGGAGCTCCCTGCCTGGAACAGCATCGCAGCCATGGTGACACAGGGGACACCTCCCCTCCCAGGCTGTGTTCCTATGGCACTGAGGGTGTACCCCATGTCTCTCCTTCCCAGGGACCGGCTAATTGAGCAGCTTTACGGGGAGATCGCAGCCCTGAAAGAGGAGCTGGAGAACTTCAAGGCTGAGGTGGGTGACAGCCAGGTGGGCAGGATGAGACCCACTGGGAATGTGGGGTAGGCTGGTGGCTGTGTCCCTGAGTGGGCAAGACAGTGACCCCATCCCTGTCCTGCCCTGTTCCGGTGGCTTCCCTCATACGGGGAGTCCCCAGGTATGCTGGGGGACTGCATCCCTGCTGGGGGGTGGGCTCAGCCCCACTGCCCAGCATCCTTGTGCTTTGCCAAGATGCACTTGGGGGCCTGCAGGGTGGTACCCATGGGGGGGCTGCTGGACAGTACTGGTGGGCGTTGGATGGTACCAGTGGGCATTGGATGGTCCTGGTGGGCACTGAACAACGCCGTCAGCCCCCACCCATCCCCGCAGAGCGCGCGGGGTGCAGTGCAGCTGCGAGGCCGTGCCAGCGAGCTGGAGGCTGAGCTGGCCGAGCAGCAGCACCTGAAGCAGCAGGCACAGGACGAGAGTGAGTTCCTGCGCACAGAGCTGGAGGAGCTAAAGAAGCAGCGGGAGGACACGGAGAAGGCTCAGCGGAGCCTGACAGAAATCGAGAGTGAGCAGGAAGTGCCAGCACTGGCGTGGGGTGGGGGTGAGCCCTGGGCGGGGGGTCCCAAGTGCTCAGCTCTGTGTCGCTGCGTGTGTGGCAGGAAGGGCACAGGCCAATGAGCAGCGCTACAGCAAACTGAAGGAGAAGTACAGCGAGCTGGTGCAGAACCACGCCGACCTGCTGCGCAAGGTGGGCTCCCCACACCCCCCCCAGAATCCCCTCTCCCAGCTGTGCCCCCCTGACGCCATGGGCTGCTCATCTCGTTCTCTGCCATCGCTAGAACGCGGAGGTGACCAAGCAGATTACAGTGGCCAGGCAGGCCCAGGGGGATGTGGAGCGGGAGAAGAAGGAGCTGGAGGACTCCTTCCAGCGGGTGAGCGAGCAGGCACAGAGAAAGGTGAGTAGGGATGGGGGGGACACACCAGGGAGAAGCAGGGGCTCCCCATGGGGCACCAGTTCTGCCAACCTCTCCCTTTGCTGCAGTCTCAGGAGCAGGCAGAGGTGCTGGAGACGCTGAAGCGGGAGCTAGCAGCCAGCAGACAGGAGCTGCAGGTGGTCCAGGGCACGCTGGAGTCCAGCACACAGGTGAAAGCACATGGGGGGCCCCCAGCACCCCTCTGGGCTGGGTAGCAAGGCCTTACCCATTCAAGAGGTGATACCCACCACTGACCTCAAAACCTGTCATCTTCTTTCCCACATCTGAGTGGGTTTGATGTCACACGGGGGTTTCACGCTCCTGGGTGTGGTAGCATGTGGAGCAATGGGCTGCAGCATGGAATAAAATGCCTGGAAGAACAGGGTCAGTCAGCAGCTTTGCCTGCTCTAAGCCCAGGTAGCAGTGTGGCATGACACTGCAAGATGTGCCAGAGAGTATCCCATGCCTGCAGAGCTGTGGAAGACAGCAGGGGTGCCTGGACTCGTTGTAGGGGGCAGAAGCTGGCAGGAAAATAGTCACCCATCTATGAAGTGGGCAGACTCAGCCGCAGGATGGGGATGGGGCAGAGGCAGCACCCTGCATCCACTCCTCCATCAGGATGGTGACAGTCGTGACAAAAATGCATTTTCACTGACAAAAGTGAAAGGGCTCCCCAGGAGCCTCGGTTGTCACCAGGTAAAGTCATCAGTGCTGCTCAGTGTGGGGAGCTGTGCCTGCACAGGCCATGGTGCACCCAGCAGGGACAGTCGGGGTGGCCCAAGCCTGGACCAAGAATGAGTCCCCAAACTGGAAAGTTCACCCTCGGCACAGCCCCGACTGCTGTTTCATGCCCCTCCAGGCAGGAGCAGAGCAGAACACTCAGATTGCCAGCCTTGAGCAGGAGAGGGACAGGCTGAGCCGAGCAGCAGAGCAGCACAGGGACGAGATGGCAGCTCTGCAGGCTGAGCTGCAGCAGCTGCAGGACACGCTCAGCCGCGAGCAGGAGAGCAGCAGGACAGAGCTGGAGATGCTGCAGACCCAGCTGAGAGACAAGGTACCATGAGGGTCCTCATGGCCATCCTCATTCTGGCCAGACCAGAGGGGTTCAGTGGGGCCAGGTGCAGGGAATGCCCCGTGGCCCAGCAGGGGCCCTGAGCCCGGCTCTGGCCCAGCAGGAGAGCACAGAGCGGGCGCTGCAGCAGCGCCTGGCCGAGGAGCAGCTGTCCCTGCTGCAGGGCACCGCGCGCGAGGCCGAGCGCATGGTGCAGGATGCCCTGACTCGCATGGAGGATCCTGCTCACATCAGCTGCACCGGCTCAGCAGGTGACGCCCCTCCTGCTCCCAAACCTGGCGTTATCCCAGCCTGCCTGCTCCCTGTGGTCCCAGCTGAGCCGTGCCTGCTGTCTGCCTGCAGATTGCCTCCTGTCCCGGACGCTGGCAGCCTCCGAGTGCGCAGAGCGGCTGCGGGACGCGCACAGCAAGTACCTTTCGGATGGCGCAGGTGAGAGGTGGCAGGCCCGGGCAGGGGGCCCAGGGGCAGCCCTGGCACGCGGGGCGGATGGGCAGCGCGGTGAGCGCTGAGGCTTGTGCTCACTGTCCTGCCACAGCTGTGGGCTCTCTGCTGCCCTGCCTGGCCCTCTTTGCCCACCTGGTCAGCGACACCCTCCTGCAGGGCAGTGCGACCTCCCATGTGGCCCCTGTGGAGCCTGCTGACCGTGAGTGCTGCCCCAGGCCAGGGGCTGGGTGGCCGGGAGCGAGCATGGGCAGGGGATCAGGGTGAGCATGGTTTGGGGTGGGTAGGGGTCAGGGTGGGCAGAGAACTCAGCGGGCAGGGGATCAGGGTGGGCAGGGGCTAGGGTGGGCAGATGTCAGGGCAGGCCAGGGCAAGGAGGATGCTGGAGTGGGCAGAGGCCAGGGTGGGCAGGGGTCATGGCAGGATGCTGGCATAAGGTGGGCAGGATGCTGGGGCAAGTAGGGTGTTGAAGTGGACAGAAACCAGGGCAGGCAGAGGCCAGCACAGGTAGGATGCTGTGGTGGGGAGGAACCAGACGTCTCCTCCCCACACATAGCCCGCTCAGCCCCCCATGCTGCCCACGCAGGTCTGCTGGAGTTGTGCAAGCAGTGTGGCAGTGCGGCTGTGAGCTACCTCAGCGCCCTGCAAGACCCAGGGATGGTGGCAAGTGCTGACTGCAGCCTGGTGACAGCCTGCCTGCGCCAGATCAGCACCATCGGGGAGGTGGGTGCCCCAGGAGGGCTAGTGGGATGGGATCAGGCCATGGCACGCACCACCACAGGGACTGTACTGTTCCTGGACAGTCCCTTTCATCCCATCCTATCCCCAGGAGCTGCGTCCCAGAGGTCTGGACGTCAGGCAGGAGGAGCTGGGTGACCTGGTGGACAAGGAGATGGCAGCGACGGCCGCGGCCATTGAAACGGCATCTGCCCGTATTGAGGTGAGGGTCACCATGGGCAGAGAGGTGCCCACAGGCACCGTGCTGGGGGCCTGCTGGGACCACTGGAGAGGCCAGAGAGGCGCATTGGGCTCAGCACAGCGTCTCTCCCCTCAACCAGGAGATGCTGAGCAAGGCACGGGCTGGTGACACTGGGGTCAAACTGGAAGTGAATGAGAGGTGAGTGGCGGTCGGGGCACTGGACAGAGCCAGGCAGGCAGGATGGGGACAGGTGCTGCAGGCAGGGCAGCTGCTCCACAGGTGGGGCTCAGTGGTGGTTGTCTCACAGGATCCTGGGCTCCTGCACAGGCCTCATGCAGGCCATCCATGTCCTGGTCCTGGCCTCCAAGGACCTCCAGAGAGAGATCGTGGAGAGTGGACGGGTGAGCTGGGACAGGGATGCAGGCAAGGGGGCAGGCAGGGATGAAGACAGGAGTGCTTGTCCAGCTGGGGTTCATTGTGCACTTGCTGGGATGTGCTGCTCCCACCCTTGGCCCACTGAGACTTCCCCACCAGCTGCCAGGAGCTCCTCTCCAACCCCAAGGTCTCACCCTGGTTATGGTTCCTGGGGTATCATGGTGATCCCTGATCTCCCTTCCCACACAGGAGACCCCACAACCCCCAAGTTCAGTGTGTCCCCAGCTCCCAGACACATCCTGAATGACACCCTGACCTCCTCCTTTCCCCCCAGAGCAGGGGTCTGGGGGTGCCCGGTAAGTAATTGTGCCTTTACCAACGGCAGGGTGCAGCATCCCCCAAGGAGTTCTATGCCAAGAATTCACGCTGGACCGAGGGTCTCATCTCTGCCTCCAAGGCAGTGGGCTGGGGTGCCACTGTCATGGTGTAAGTGCCACTGTCACCAGAGCGGGGAGAGGATGGCAGAGTCCTGCCGTCACCACAGGGAGGGGACATGGGTGGTGGGACGATGCTCCAGCCCCTCTCTGCTCTCCTGCAGTGATGCTGCCGACCTGGTGGTGCAAGGCAAGGGGACATTCGAGGAGCTGATGGTCTGTTCCCGGGAGATCGCAGCCAGCACCGCTCAGCTGGTGGCAGCCTCCAAGGTAGGAGCAAGGCTGCTCCCCTGCCTGTGGTTCAGGGTGATGCCGAGGCACCATGTGGTCACCCCAAATCGTGGGGCTGGTCTTCTGCTTGCTGGGCAGGGTGTGACCCCTCCTCACTGTCCCGGCAGGTGAAGGCAGACAAAGACAGCGCCAACCTCTGCAAGCTCCAACAAGCCTCCCGGGGCGTCAACCAGGCCACGGCCAGCGTGGTGGCCTCCACCAAGGCTGGGAAGTCTCAGGTGGAGGAGAAAGGTAAGTGTTGGGCTGCAGGGATCTTAGAATCATGTAATCACTTAGGTTGGAGAAGCTCTCTTAAGACAATTGAGTTTAATTGTTCCCCCACTACTAACCATGTCCCCAAGTGCCACATCTACGTGGCTTTTAAATCCCTCCAGGAATTGTGACTCCACCATGCCCTGGGCAGCCTCTGCCAGTGCTGAACAACCCTTTCCATGAAGAAATTTTTCCTTTTATCCAACCTAAACCTCCTCTGGCACAACTTGAGGCCGTTTCCTCTGGTCCTAATGCTTGGAGCACAGATCTGCCCCCAAAACCTTGAGTGCTCTTGGCACTCACCACCCTTGGTTGGCTGTGCCCCTGTGGTCTCTGCCCGTGGCTGCCCCTCACTCCCTCCCTGCGTATCCCATGATGCCAGATCCTGCCAGTGGTATGGGAGCTGCCAGGGGGTCCAAGTGGGGGAGCAGAGCTTGAGGTGGGCTGGTGGTGTCTTTCTCCACAGATAGCATGGACTTCTCCAGCATGACACTCACCCAGATCAAGCGTCAAGAGATGGACTCGCAGGTAGGAGATTCCCACATGTTTTGGGAAACACCTGGTCATGTCTCCTTTGGGCTGCCCGGGGTGGGGCATCAAATTTGGGGTCACCATGCCCAGCTGCCCCCAGGTAGCATAAGCACAGGGGAAGCCCAAGGTGTGAAGGCAACAGATGGGTTTGCCCAGGAGTCATATACACTTGGTCCTTGATCCCTCCCCGATGCTGCTCCCATCCTGGCATAGCAGCCCATGGCCACCCCTGCCCCCTGTGTGCTACCCACAGCACCCACCTCTACCTGGCATGGGGCAGCTCTGGGGAATTCCCCTGCCTGGGAGGCCCACACAGATCATTGCGCCTTCACCTGCCTGCACAAGCAGTGCCCACCTGAGCTCCATCCCCTCCCCAGGTCCACTTGTCATTGGAGCACTCGTGGGATGCACCTCTGTGGTCTTTGGGCTCAATATTGGGGGCATAATGGGTGTGAAAGGGGAATGCTTGGCCCAGCGCCGTGCCAGGGTGCTGGCTGGGCATGTCCTGGGCCATGTCCCCAGGTGCGGGTGCTGGAGCTGGAGAACCAGCTGCAGAAGGAGCGGCAGAAGCTGGGGGAGCTGCGCAAGAAGCACTACGAGCTGGCTGGAGTGGCGGAGGGCTGGGAGGAGGACGGTGAGTGGTGCCAGCCCAGCTGGGCAGCTGCTCCCGGAAAAGGTGGGGCAGGATGGAGAAGCCCTGCCTGCCATCCACGGCAGTGAGCAGGTTTTGCTGCAGCTGGCACAAGCCTGGGGATAGTTGGCACACGTGGGCAAAATCCTATGTGGAGAAACCCCAGCTTGTGGGATCTGCATCAACCCCAGGCAAGGGCATCAGGTGCTGCTAGAGCAGCCCTGTGGTCCCAGAGGTTTGGGGTAGAGGGATGCCAGTGGACACCGCACTTCCTGACCCTGTCTTCCCACCTATAGCTGGAGATTAGCACCAGTGGTAGAAGCAGCCCACGGGGGACAGCTGGGACCCTGCGGGGGACACCCGTGGGACCCCACTTGGTGCAGTCTTTTGAGAAGATCCCCAAGGAAGTGGTGCAGAAGCCCCCCTGAAGCACACGTCCCCTGTGTCCCCCCAGGAGCCGCCTCCAGCACCAGAGCCGAGCCACCAGCAAGACCCTGGGGCGAGGGCTCGAGCAAACCGCACCTGTATTTATTAGAGCTGCTGGGGGTGGGGGGAGGTGTCTACGTGGGGGTCTTTAACCCTTTAGTTTTGTTTTTGCACAGATTCTGGGAACTTTTAGAGCCGTCTCTGGCTGAGCGAGAGCGGTCGGGCTTCTCTTGCCTCTCGCTGCTTTTCCAGCCTTAATCCAGCCCCTGGCTCGACGTGAACGTCCCCGTGCTCCAGGAATGAGCATGCTGAAGGCCCCAGGGGTGCCACCGGGTGGGGGACAGCTTTTGGGGTGCTGCTGGGCTTGGTGCTAAGTGTGCTCCCACTCAGCGGGGGCACCGAGTGCCTTTGGCCACTGCAGGCTTGGAGGTGGTGTTCCCATGGGACACCCTGGCCAGTGACACGGGGTGCCAGGAACAGCTGGGAAAGGGGTGGCAGCAGGAGGGATGCTGCCGTGAGCTCCTTCCCCTCATTCCAGGTCCCCAAAACGCCTTCCAAGCCCCACCTGAGCTGGGCTGCTCTGCCCTGACAGATCACTGTGTTCATGCCAGCAATAAACCCTCCGCAAGGTGCTGGGTGCAGGTTTGGGCCACCACGGTGCCACTGCACAAGCCACCAGCTCCTGGGGATGGGGGGGTGACTCTAGGGCAGCAGCACAGAGGGTTTGGGGGGGGGCAGCCAGGGTGCCCCAAAACCAGAGCATCCCAAAGCCAGAGCAAGCAGCTCCCTGTCCCCGCTCACTTTGGTGCCACCCTGGTGTCATCACCACCTTCTTGGGTGCGGGGGGACCAGGGCCAGTGTGGCTGTGGGCAGGGGTGGCCATGGGGCTGGCACCAGCCAGGGAACCTTTGTGCCTTGAGCAGGGGGCTCAGAGGGCAGGGGGGAATCAGTCCCCTCCGGGCCCCCCAGCTCATCTCGCTGCAGTGGAGACAAGTGACGTCAGACCAGGCAGCGATGTCCCCATCCCCCACGGTCCTGCTGGTGCCCCTGCTGGGGCCAGTGTCCCGCCACTCGGGGTGCTGAGGACAGGATTTGGCCTTTCTCCCTTTGGGAAGGGGCTGGGCTGTCACTGCGTGCTTTCCAGTGGTGCCCACCTGTCGGCACCCAGCTGGCACCTGGAGCAGTGGGACCTGCCACCACCGTGGCCTTGGAGCTGCCACCCCTCCACGCAGCCATCCAGCGTGCAGGGACCCGCTGTTCCCGTGTCCCCCACCAGCCCTGCTGCCAGACCACCCCCTCTGTGCACCAGCCCGCCAGAGGGACCTGGACCTCCCCCCGGGGGTCCCGCTGCCTCCCCGTCCTCAACCCGTGCTGGCTCCCCTCGGATGCAATACCAACCATCCCGTTCCTGCAAGACACAGGGAGCCCCAAAACCCTCCCCACTTTTTTTAGGGGGAGTCTCGCCTGCACGACCAACTACCTCAGGCCTTGGGGCCGGGGAGCGGCATGGGGGTGACAGTGGCAGTGGGGGCTTGGGGACAGCGGCACTGCTCTCGCCCAAATCCACTTGTCCCTTTTGTATCTCAGCCAGGTGTGGGCAGAGGGTCCCTGCAGTGTCCCCAGTGACGGCAGCTGGTGACAGGGATGGCGGGGGTGCCCCCCCACTGCAGGGCAGGTTCATTTGAGTTTTCATTGTATGATAAATAATGACCATGTTGTTTGTTTTGGATTTTTCAATAAAGCCTTCAGCCCAGCCTCGCAGCTTGGGGGGGGGACACAGGGGACCTGTGTCACAAGGGGGTCCTGGGCTCTGCCCCCGTCAGTGTGCTCAGGGGCCGCCAAAATCACTTGGTGTTGAGGTGACCCAGGTGTTGTCCTGGTGATGACCTCCAGCCTTTGTCCCCACTGTCCCACACCTGCATGTCCCCACGGCCACCCTGCATGTCACGTCTTTTTGCTGAGAGGGCACCAGGACCTGGTTCCTGCCCAGCCCTGAGGAGCACAGGTGGCTTTGGCCTCCTGACCTCTCCAGTCCCTTCGTAGGGGGGTGATGCTGCAATGGGGAGGCCATGCAGATCGTCCTGTGCTGTAGGCTCACCCTGGCAGAGCCATGGCAAGGCGGTGCTGCTGCTGGGTGGCCCATGGAGTCCAGACAGGGATCTCAGGGGAATGTCACCTCCTAAGCATGGTTAACCCACCCTGGGTAGCACCTAGTGTCCTCCAGCCCTGCCAGGGCCACCCAGACCCCTGGGCTGCAGAAAGCCCCATGACAGCCTCCATCCCTGCCAAGGTCCCTGCCTGCCATGGTCCCTGCTCTGCAGGACAGAGCTGGCTGGCAGCAGGGGGGAATATCCCCAGGGATAGCCATGTCTCCTGGGGACCCCAAAGGCACAGCCAGCAAGAGTGAATTTCCCACAGTCCCCAGCCCTGTCCTCAGAGCAGGATGGTGGCAATGGCACCTGTCACTTGGGACAAGGGGACAGGCTGGACACGGTGGTGACTGGGGACAGGCAGGACTGTGCCCAGGTGTTCTGCACGTGGGACACGAGGTCAGATATGGGGTCGGGACTGGGGACATGTGAGGACACGCAGGGACGGGGATAGGGGGACACAGAGGATGGAATGGTGTAGGGGGGCTGTGGGGGACAGGATGGGGAGGGGGACATAGGGAGGGGCAGAGGGGTGACACAGAGGCTGGAATGATGTAGGGAGGGGTGTAAGAGACAGGATGGGATCACAAGGACCGGGAGAGGGAGGACATGAGGATTGGGGTGGTAAACGGGACAGTGGATTGGAGTAGAGATGGGGAAATTGGAATCTGGGTGAGGAAAACGTGGCGGGGCAGACGCGGTGGGGAAGGGGTGGGGGTGGGGGTGGAGCAGGCCCGAGGGTCCGGGTGGCCCGGGGCAGGGGAGATGGATGACGAGGGGAGAGGCCCTGGCCGGGGGACGAGAGGGGAGGACAGCGGTGCCAGGAGCGGCCACGGGGGCGAGACCAGGAGGAGCCCCGCCCGCCCCGCGCAGAGCATGCCGGGAGCCCGCGGAGGCAGAGCCGGCCGTGCTCACCGGGGAACCCCGCCCATCTCGAGGAGCCCCGCCCATCACGCGGGAAGCACCCGGAAGCTCCGCCCCTCAAAGCCACGCCCCCACCTTGACGCCGAGAGGGCCGGTTCCGCTCGCACTCGCTAAGCCCCGCCTATCCGTGGGGCCCGCCCCCTCGGTGCATGGTGGCCGGAGTGGTCGCGCTGAGGCGGGCAGCCCCGCCTGCCCGGCGTGTCTCTCCCCCTGAGCCCCGCCCCCGCAGTGCGTACCGAGAGGGTCAGCCCCGTTCCCCTAAGCTCCGCCCACCCGTGAACCTCCCGCCCTGTTGTTAAGCCCCACCCCCGCCCCGCCCCGCCCCGCCCCGCAGAGCACGCCGGGAACGGCGGGCGCGCGGCGATGGCGGGCGCGGGGCCGGGCGGGCGGCGGGATGGGGCCGTGAGGGCCGCGCTGGCCGTGGCCGCCGCGCTGGCGCTCGCCCTGACCTGGCTGCTGCTGCGGGGCGCGCTGCTGGGCGCGGCGGCGCTGGGCGCGGCGGGCGCCTGGTGCGCCATGCGGCCCGGCCCGCCCGCACCGCGCCTGCCCGGCAAAGCCGCCGCCAACGGGGGCCCGGCCGCGAGAGCCGCGCCGCGTCGCCCCCAGCTCGGGTAAGCGAGGGGAAGATGGGGGTAGAGCGGGCGGGGAAGCTCCAGATCGCGTCGGAAGTGTTGACCGCACTCTGTCCCCACAGGGCTCCGCGCTGCCGGCCGCAGGCCCCGCGCCGCCGGTACCCGCTGCCTCAGGCCCGGCCGGCCGTGCCGCTGTGCTTGTCCGCCGCCCGCTGGGAGGGTGGCTCACCCCGCAGCGCGCCTTGGGCCCGCCGCGCCTGCCCGCTCCGCAGCCCCGTCACCGTGAGAATCGCCCCGCCCGCCGTCGGCATCGCCCGCTCCCCGGCGTGAGTACGGGGGAGACCGGAACACACCTGGGGGAGCCCGGTTATCAGCCACGGTGGGAACCAGGACACACCGGGGGGAGCCCTCAGCCGGTGTGCTGTGCCCAGGATCAGCATCTCGTCCCGAGTGCTACCATGTGGCTGGGAGGATGGTGCTGTCCAAACCTCCGGGAAGGGCCGCGTGGTAGAGCCGTGTCCCCGCTTCTGTGGGGGATCAGACCGGGGATCCCAGCCTGCTTCACACCTCACTCTGCTCTGTTCCGCAGTCTGGAGCAGCTGGTCTCGCCTCCGGCTTTCCCGGCCACCAGCAGCCCTGACCCGTGTGCAAAGGAGACTGTGCTGAATGCCATCAGGGAGAGCAGGAAGAGGGCTGTGGAGGAAGAGGAGGAGGAGGACCAGACTTTTGGGAATGATCAGGAGAGCAAGAGAAGGTAAAAAGGCAGCAGTTCAAGTTGCAGCCAGTGTGTTGGGAAGGTCACAAATAGGATTCTTCCTCCGAAGGTGACGAATGGGATGTGTCCCAGAGCTTGCCGGGCCCCATGAGACCTGGAGTTAGGGCTGGAAAAGTACTGTGAGAAGTGAACTGCGGAGAGGAAGCACACCCCATCCATCACCTGGCCCTTGGTGCTGCATCCAAAAGTCCTCCAAGGTTTTGAAGTCAAAGGAGTGTGGTTTAGGTGTGGGTCCAGTGCATTCCCCTGCCTGGCTGGGATGTGTTTTGGGAAGCCTGGGTGGGAAGTGGCTTCTCTCCTCACAGAGGTTTGTAGACTGGGAAATCACGGTGGGAAGTGTTGGCATCTGCCGTGGGCTCTGTCCTTCCATCAGTCCTGGGCTCCCAGGAGAGATGGGATTACCGGGTGGAAGCATTGCATTTGGAGAGCTCCATGCACTTCCCTTGTGAGCTGATCTAGCAGAGGGAGGTGAAACGAGAGTAAACGAGACACTGCTGCTTTTGTTACTCAAGGTCAGCAACTGCCATCTCTGATTTCAAAGGAGGGAGGGTGCTATGTTTTTGCCAGTGTTCTTGGAAGGACAAGGAGTAAATCCTGAGAGCCATGGTGTGCCAAAGCCTTTCCAACCACCCAGGCACAGCCCTGCCTTGCCATCCCATTGTCCTGTTTTTCATAGAATCATAGGATGATTTGGGGTGGAAGGGACCTTAAAGCTCATCCAGTGCTACCCCTTGTCATGGACAGGGACACTCTCCACTACACCAGGTTGCTCCAAGCCCTGTCCAGCCTGGCCTTGAACACTTCCAGGGATGAGGTAGCCACAGTTTCTCTAGGCAACCTGTCCCAGGTCCTCACCACTCTGAGGGAAGAATTTATTCTGTATATCCAACCTAAATTACCGTGCTTTCACTTTGAAGCCTTTCCCCCTTGTCCTGTCACTGCACTTCTTGATGCAGTTCCTCTCCAGCTTTCTTGCAGGCTCCTCCAGATCCTGAAAGGCTGCTGATATCTCCACACAACCTTCTCTTCTTCAGGCTGAACAGCCCCTGATGTCTCAGTCTGTTTTCATAGGGAAGGTGCTCCAGTCCCCTTACCAAATTTATAGCTCTCTTCTGGACTTGCTCCAGCCATTGCTTCGTCCTTCCTAGTTGTGTCCATGGAGGGTGTTCCATCTGGGCTGGGATGGGGAGCTGAGACAATGCGTGGGCAGTGATTGTCCTGCACCAGGGCTGCTGCTGGAGGTGACCCAGGGAGCAGAGCAGGGTAAAGCAGGGCACACCATCCTTCTCCAGCACTGAATTCCTGTCTCTGAACACTTGGCTCACTGGATCTGAGCCCCGCAAGAGCCAATCAGGACGACAACAGAATGGGTGCACAGACAGGATCAGCTCAGGGTACTTTTCTTTAAACTTTTTTTAATATGCCAATACACAGCTCTGCCACAAAAGCCAATTTCGAAGTCATTAATATCTGGCAAGCACTAGGAATGCTTGTAGGTAGAAAATTTCCTGTACTTGGTGGACAGAAAGGAGCTGTGTCAGCTGGAGAGTGTGGAATCACCTGTGCCTTGGGGTCAGCATGCTCTGGGCTTGAGAGGAGCTCCTGGCCAAGTGACAGGGCTGTCCTACACTTCCAGCTCCATTTCACAGTAGGGAGCACAACATGTCTTCTGTGATTTTGGCACTTCAAATCCTCATGGAATCATAGTGGGAAGGGGAGTTCACTTTTTGACTTGAACCGTCCAGGACACTGGGTAGGAAGAGGTCGGAGGTGGGAGTTTCAGAGCTCAGGTCTGTTCAGAGAGACTCAGCAGCTCATTTCTGGAAGTATTTTGGCTTATAGTAATGGATTTAAGCAAAGATTTGTTGGGTTTTTTTACACCAAACAACTGTGCCCAGGAGGCAGCTGGAGGAGCTCCTGGTGTTTGGGGTGAGAGTTAGTGAGGACAGGCCCACAGAGAGAGAAAATCTGCAGCAGGGTCTAGATGGGGGAAAGCTCTGTCCTGGGCGTTGGGTGCCAGGAAAAAAGCAAGGTTTGATCTCTCTGGATGCTCAGCCTGCCTTTCCCCAGGCTGGAAGAGGCTTCCATGCTGTCATAGGCTTTCACTCTCTTCTCCCACAGGCGCCATGACAGCAGTGGAAGCGGGCAGTCGGCGTTTGAGCCACTGGTAGCCAATGGTGCCCCTGCCTCTCTCATACCCAAGTAAGTGCCCAATGGGCCAAAAGCAACTCCTGGGATGGGAGGGAGAAAATGTCTGTGGGATCTGGAAAAGGGGACTTGGGTTTTGCTTGCAGAGCCTGGCTTTGGGGCAGAGCAAGAGAGGCTGTGGTTGTGCCTTCAGTCTGTCATCCTGTGACAGCAGGGCTGTGCTGCTGCTGAGGGTTGTTTCTAAGCCCTGTGCTGTAAGAAGGAGCGAGATTGCCTTCGTCCACCTGCCCTGCATGGAGAGGACCGGTGGGCAGGAGCGGTGAGAAGCTCATCAGACCTTCATCCCCCTCCAGGCCGGGCTCTCTGAAGAGGGGCCTCATCTCACACTGCCCCGATGACTGCTCCAACAAGAGGTCTCGCACTTCCTCCATGAGTTCCCTCAACAACACCTATGCTGGTGGGATCCCCAGCTCCATCCGCAACGCCATTGCCAGCTCCTACAGCTCCAGCCGGGGCCTCACACAGGTAGGGACACTGTAGCTTGACATTCTTTTGGGATCACCCGTGTCATCGTAGCTCTGGGCTCGTGAGGAGACTCTGGTGTGGCTGGATGCCTGGACCCAGTGTGGCTCAGCCTGGCAGTCTCACCACCCTGGGGATCAGGTGGGCTGTGGGCCGTGGGCCAAGCAGCAATTATCCGGTTTTTGGGGGAATCTCTGGCTGAGCTGTACTACTGCTTTTACACCAAACCAAGAACAAGACTATTTTCCCCTCCCTCCTCCTCCTTGCCCAGTCTGCTAGACTGGATAGATCCAGGTAAAGGGAAAAAAAATGGTTTTGCTGTGCTGGCATCTTTTCAGCTGCAGTCAGCAGTATGGGAGCCGTGTGTTCTCACTCTGACCCAGATGCCAGCTGCTGACTGCGATGGAGCACTGCTTGTGGCCTGGCTGGGCTTGCAGATGTGCAAGGGACACATAGACATGGCCACTGGAGAGCTCTGTCTGTGTGGGGAAAGGTTTGCTCCTGGCGGTGGGAGGGAGGGGTTTGCTGGGGCTGCAGAGAGTCTGACCCTTGCATTGGGATCCATGTGCTTTGAATTCCTGGCAAGGAGGTGCTGGCTCTTGCCAGAGCAGCCCTGCACACGAGGGTATCCAAAGCAGCTGGATGGCCTCTGCCTGTGTCACATGAAGGCAAGAGCTGGCCCAGCAGTGTCCTCCCTCCCTGTGCTCAGCCAGGGCTGTAAAGGCCCTGGAGGCTGCTTGCTCCCCATGTGGATTCAGCTTGGGGTGGCCAGACTTTGTGCTCCCTAAAATGTGGAGGGGAGTTCAGTGGTGGTGAAGCAGGAGAGGCTCTCAGCTCATTGGGCTCAATAGCTATGGCCCTAGGCAATGGGGCTTAGTGTGGGTGAGCGGGGAGGAGAGGGGCTGTGTTCTCTGCCAGCCTCATGCCAGGTTACTGCTGGTATCTCTCTGCATTCCAGCTGTGGAAGAGAAGTGGTGTGAGCGTGTCCCCACTGTCCAGCCCAGCGTCCTCCCGCCCCCAGACACCGGAGTGGCCTCTCAAGAAAGCCAGGTAACCAGCCAGTCACCTGGTGAGCGCCTGCTCACTGATGGCCGGCCGGCAAGAGAGCAGTCCTTCCCAGCCATCCTAGCATGCAAGTCCCACTTTCCACTGGAGCTGGGACAGTCCAGGCCCCTCTCGCAGACATAATGATCAGGAGACCCACTTGTGTCAATTGGCCTCCCTGTCACCTTGTCGTGCTGTGCACGTCCAAGCTGTGCCACCCCTGGCCTGCTCCCAAGCTGGGTCAGAGATTTAAGGGCACAGGTTACTGCAGTGGTGATGGTGCCTTGTGGCATTGGCATGGCCTGGGTTGCTGGTTGCTGGATCATTGGGAAGAGACGGGTCCTGATTTTTGCCATCTCAAAGTCAAATCCCAGGATTTGTATTTTAGTGCCTGCCTTGGAGTACAGCCTGTGTTCTCCTCTTTGCCAAGTCGGAGGGGCCTGAGCTTAAGTCAGAACTAAAACTGACCCAACCACCTGGGTGGGCCCAACCTGTGAGGGGCAGTGACTCCCATCTGAGGACCCCAGCTACCGTCCTGAGGCTGACTCGTCTTGTGGAGGGTGCACAGGCTCAGCCAAGCTGAGTCTGGGGCAGGAAGCAACTCCTCTGCCTGGAGCTGGGCAAAGCTTTTGCCCTGAAATCTGTTCACAGGAGGCAAATAAACACACCAGGGGTCCTTGTGCGAGTGTTCAGCACATTCAGTCTCGTCCTGCTCCCTGGGGACAGGGCTGAGCCCAGGGTTGGCCCTAACTGTCTCTCCTGCTTACACAGGGAAGAGGAGTCACATCGTTCCAACGCTTCCACCCCAGTGAAATCAGACAAGGAGCTGCAGACAGAGAAAGGTAAGTGTAGGTGTGCCCTGACACTGCACCCAGGTTGAATGGGTCACCAGTGCAAGCAAGAGATCAGGACAGGAGGTAGCTGAGGTCTGCAGTGGGAATGGCTTGAGAGATCACCTGGACACTTGGCATGTGCTGCTCCCAAGGCAGTGGCACTTCTGCTCTCCTCAGTGACTGCTCTAGTGGGATTTCCAAGTGATAAGGGGATGCTGACAGTGCTGGGGTGCTAGCAGATGCCTGGGAGGTGGCTTGCAAGGGGGAACTCCAGCTCCCAGCCTAGTATAGGTCAGGTGTCAGCTTTGGTCCACAACCTGCTGTGGCATGAATAGCACCCTGACCAAATTCCAGTCTGAGCTTATTCCAATGCTTCCTCAGCTAAAACGGAGAGGAAATCCTCTGTGCCCATGGCAGATGGGCCCCATGATAGGGTGCCAGCTGTGGCATGTGGTTTGGGTAGGCAGTGTGTTGGCACCATCCATGGAGCTGGGAGGGGGCCACTGCCCCACAGAGCCCTGCCAGCCTCTTGTCACAGACCTCCTGGATGTGAAACTGCTCTTCAGGGCATCACAACCTTGTCCTCAGCTTCAAGCTGTGCCCCTGGCTCTGCCCTCTGAGCGGGGCCACCCAGAGAGGGGCCAGAAGGGACAACCCCGTCACTACAACTAAACACCTCTCTGCCCAGAGCTCGGCCTGACTTGTCTCCTTCTATAGTGGTGGAGTCACCAGTGTGGAAGAAGCAGAGTTCCCTGAGCCCACCATCCACATCGGGGAGCAGTGGGAAGCGCAAGCGGAAGATCCCGTTGCTGTCGTCTCTCCGTGGGGACCAGCTGGTGCTGGTATGTCGCTGTCTCGCAGCCCCTCTGGCCCCGCTCTGGCAATAGAATGTGCTCACTGCAATTTCTGCAGGGCTGGGGGCACACTGACCTGCCTGCCCTCAGGAAGGAGGCCCCGTCCTTGGCCGAGTGGGAAGTGACGCTCTCCCCAGCCCCAGTGTCTGGTGGGCTGTGCGTGGTTGTGCTGCCTGCTGCCGGACCAGGTAATGGCCTGGGGAAGGCCTGCCGTGCCCTCAGTGCCACGCCGGGGGCCCACCAGAGTTGGGGACCGGAGCTCCGCGGTAGCTGCGGCAGGACCACCTGCTTCACAGGGCTCGCCACGGCCAGTCGCCAGCACACCTTCAGAGAGGCTCTGCCCGCTTCCCTGGGAAGGAGCTAAGCTGCTGCTGCTCTCTCTTGGCAGCCCCCGCCGCCTCAGCTGGGCTACTCCATCACCTCAGAGGACCTGGATGCAGAGAAGAAGGCAGTGCTGCAGTGGTTCAACAGTGTCTTGGAGGATAAGGCTGGTAAGGATGGGCTGGGAGTGTGGAGGGGTAGGAACAAGCCCAGGTCTGGCAGGCCAGCATGGGCCAAGGAAGCTCCTGGGCCAGTCCTGCCTCTGGTCTGAGGGTGCTCTTGATGCCTTCCAGCTGAGGAGATTTCATGCCTTGTGGTGCTGGGTGAGGTTCCCCAGGGCTGTAGGGTGTAGGTGCAGTTTCCCTGCCTGCTGGGAAGCTCTGCTAAGGGTTTGTTCGTCACAGCCAGTTGTGGGTCCTGATATCTTGCTGTTTCCCTGTAGATGCAGTTCCCAGCACCACTGCAGAGGCAGTGCCTGTGTCCAAGCCGCTGGCATTTGCTGTGACCTCCCCTGGGCCCATGCCTGCCTCCACAGCTCCTGCCCCAGCCAGCTCCTCACTCCTGGACAGCCTGAAGAAGATGCAGAGCAGCCAGGCTGTATCCAAAGCATCAGGTGAGGAGGAGGGGGAGAGTTGGCACAGTGGAATGCCAGCAGAGTTGGGCAGGTGCAGTGGGAACTCCTCGTTGCCTCTGCTGGAGGCAGCTGACAAAACCCTCTGTTCAAGTGCTCTGCTGGCAGCAGAGCTGGCAGGCAGGGCTTGAGGGGACACCTTTGGGAACGCTGAGCCCCTGGTCCTGCTGGAGGCTTATGGTGAGCGTGGAGGGTTGGGTGTGGTGGGTGCTGCTCCGGGAGCCTTTGCAGCAGTGGGTGGGTACCTGGCAGAAGGGTGAGCTGCTGAAGGTGCCCCCTTGTCCGTAAATAAGCTCTCTCCCCTTTTCAGACTCCACTGGAGCTGCGACAGCGTCCCAACCACCTCCATCAGCTGCACAGCCACCTGCTCCTGCTGTGTCATTGGAGTCGAGCTCTCTGCCTGCCATCTCTGCTGACACCAAGCCCGTGCCTGTGCTGAGCACACCTGCCCCCAGTGCCCCCCCTGCCCTGGCGGTGCAACCCCCCAGCAGCCTGGCCCCTCCTGTGTTCACCGAGCTGGGCCACACCCCCAGCAAGCCTCCCTCCTTCCCAAAGCCAAGCATCCTGTTTGGGATGCTGAACACCCCTCCAGCCAGCCAGCCAGCAGTGACCATGGCCACTGCCATGCCCACCACGGCCACTGCTGCACCCACTGCATCCACTGCTGTGCCCTCCACAGCCACTGCTGTGCCCACCCCGCCCACTGCCATGACCACCACAACCCCCATCTTCAAACCCATCTTCGGTGCTGTGCCGAAGAGTGAGAGCATAGCAGCCTGCACGGCTGTCGCCTCCACCACAGCCACCGTGTCTGCAAGCTCGAGCCCTGCCTCGACGTCCTCCACATCCTCTGTATTCAAGCCGATCTTTGGCAGCATCACTGCAGCTTCATCTCCAGCGAAAGTATCTCCTTTCGCCTTCAAACCCGCGGCACAGCCAGCCTCAGAGCCACCAACTGCCTCCACAGCTACTCTGGCAGGATTCACAGGTCTTCCCAACATCATCTTCACCACTGCAGCTACAACTGCCACCACCCAGAGTTCCTCCACGGATGCCACCATTAAACCTGTCTTCAGCTTCGGACTGAACCCGCCTGCCTCCACTGGCCCTGCCGCCAGTGTGACTGTCACTGCTGCCACCTCCACCAGCACAACACAGCCCTTCCTGTTTGGGGGCCTGGCCAGCTCTGCTTCCAGCACAGAAACCAACTTTGCCACCCCAGGGCCTGTGTTCCAGTTCGGGAAGCCACCTCCAGCCACAGTCACTGCCACCACCAGTGTCCCAGGAGGCCCTGCCTTTGGCCAGGTGCCTTCAAACTCGACAGTTGCTGCCACCACTGTGGGCTTTAGCATATTTGGGAGCACTACACTGACCTCCTCGGCCCCAGCCACCACAGCTCAAGCGCCGCTGACATTTGGCTCCTCCGTTTCAGCTTTTGGCAGCTCTTTCAGTGCCAGTGCAAAGCCACCGCCACCGTACCCCAGCACTGGGAGCCAGCTCACCTTCAGTACTGGGGCTACTGACAGCCAGGTGCCCGCCAGCAAGCCTGCTGCTGGCCCCATCAGCTTCACCCCCCAGTTCAGTTTTGGAGCCCCCCCAGCACAGTCAGTGGCTCAGCCAGCATTTGGCAGCGGTGCCCACCCAGCCTTCGGCACAACCAGTGCCCAGGGCTCCTTCGGCACCAGCAGCACCCAGGCAGCGTTCGGGAGCACTACCTCGGTGTTCTCTTTTGGAACAGCCACCTCCACCACATCCAGCTTTGGTTCCACCACCCAGACCACAAGCAGCAGCACTGGCACCACCATCTTTGGCACCACCCCATCTCCATTCACCTTCGGGGCCACCACCCAGCCGGGCCCCTCCACCAGCGCCTTTGGGATGGGTACGCCGGGCCTCAGCAGCGGGTCCCCGGCCGTGGCCTTCAGCTTTGGGGCTGGGCAGAGTGGGGCAGCCCCAGCAGCAACGCCGTTCGGCTCGTCTCTGCCACAGAGTGCACTGGGAGGGCAGGGCCAGAGCACGCCCTTCGCCTTCACCATGACCAGCACTCCCAACAGCAAGCCTGCATTTGGAGGTGAGTCATCATGGAATGGGTCATGTTGGAAGGGACCTTAAAGATCATGTTGTTCCACCCCCCTGCCATGGGCACAGATGCCTTCCACTAGACCAGGTTGCTCAGGGCCCTGTCCAACCTGCCCTTGAACATTTCCAGGATGGGATGGGGGCAGACAGGCCATCTTGGGGGTCTCAAGTTGGGTGGTAGTATTCCTGATGGACCTTGCCAAGCTCGTGGTGTCCACAGCCCTGGTGAGGCCAGTGCTCCTGCTATGCAGAGCTGAGCCTTGCCATACAAAGGGAAGGCACTCCCATCACTCCCTGTCAGGATCCTGGTTGTCTGGGGAGGGGAATCCCTAAACTCTGCTCATTGGCCCCTCTGAAGGCACCAGCTCCCCAACTCTGCCCATCGAAGTGTCCTGCAGGAGCCAAGATCATTCCAGTCCTTAACAGCCACCTGGAATGCCTTGGTGAGCTGGAATGCTGCCAGCCAGTGACTGCCATCACTTCATGCTTGCTCTCCGGGTTTCCCTAACACTTCAGATCCTCACTGGATATTCCCAGCTCCCACAGAACTGAAACCCACACAGTGAACAACTCCTTGATCTAGAAAAGCCTTTGTTCCTCTCTGGCAAATCCTTCTGTGCAGCCCTGCTGTTGGGAGAGCCCAGGGATTATCCAGAGAGTGTAACTTACGCATTAAAAGGGCTTTTCAGGAGCAGAGGCTGGTCCTGGGGGATGGATTGTGGTGCTTCAGCCCCCAGACAGCATGCTGTGCCTCCTCTGAGTGCCACTGACTCCCAAAGGCTCTTTCTCCTTTGCCAACCCTGGCTCACAGTGACCTGTTGCTTTCCAGGGGCTCCTGTGCCCACCTTTGGGCAGAGCACACCTGTCCCAGGAGCCGTGGGCAGTGGAAGCAGCACCGTTTCCTTCAGGACACCCAGCACTCCTGCCTCGAGCTTTGGAGGAGTCGGCACTTCCTTTGGTAAGGAGGGAGTTGGTGCTCCAGCCTTGGGGAGCTCATGGGTCATGGTGTCCCCGCGGGCTGGGGACAGTGGTAGGGCCAGGTGTGCTCTGGGAGATGGCTCGGGTGGTACCTGCTGGACTCTGGAGGATGCCAAGCCTTCCGTTCCTCCCAGGGTGAGGATCACATTGATCCCAAAGCTACAGAGACCTGAGCAACCTTTCTGCTTCCAGGTTCGTCCACCCCCACCTTCTCCATCGGGGCAGGATCCAAGACAGGCACTCGCCAACGGCTTCAGGCACGGAGGCAGCACACCCGCAAAAAGTAACCCTGGTGCTGCTGGGCTCCGCTGGCCCACGTGTGGGGGGCTCTGGGCTGGAGCTGTCCCCGTGGTGGGACCAGGCCCCATCCCTGGCACCCACCGGAGACCATGCTGGGACGAGATAAACCAAACTCTTGTTACTTGAACAGTTCCAGAGCCAAGTCTGGACAAATCTCTGTACATATCCGCAGTGTTCTTTCCCTCAATTTATTTTGCCATGTTTAATAATGTGTAAATTTCTCCCCATTTGCTGCTTCTAGCTGTTCCTGTGCCCCTCCCCAGCCCCATGGCCGTGTCCCGCTCAGAGCCTGGCTGGCAACATGCTGTGGCTCTGAGCTGCTGTCAGACACCATCTTCACCAGGTCCTGAAATCTTTCCCATTGTTCATCCCATGGCCTGGTGAACACGGTTCCATCCCTGCAACCTGCCAGGTTCCAGCCTGGCACTGTTTCAGTGCCACAGGTGACTGGCATGGGTGCAGCTAGGTGACACCCCTCGCTGGGACCTAATGTCCTGTTACCTCCAGCTGAGGACATGTCCTAGCCCGGGACCTGGGCTGGAGGCACGGGGTGAGGATGGGGGTCCCCCCACCCCTGTCCCATTCCCGCTGCTCCGTGGGGCTGTGGGCTGCCCCCACCCTGCTCCCCCATTCTGCTTTATCTGTGCTCCTGTTCCTGCGCTCACTGAATCGAGTTTGGAGGAAGAGCTGAACCGTGTGTGTGGCGGCATGTTGGTTATGCCGGATTTGCTGTTTGGAGTTTCTCTTTTGGGGGGCACCAGTCTTTGGGGGGAGACGTGCCCCGGCTAATTGGGTGTTGACAGTAGCATCACTGCGTGGCTGCTCGTGCTGGGGAGTTGTCCCTTCCATGTCGTGACTGAAAGGCAGCTAGGACAGGGGGTTCCAACCTTGGCAGTCTCTCCGCTCCCTTCCCCTCTCTCCTTGTACCTCTTCCCCACTTTGGGGGGCTCTGGAATTGCTCACACAAGAAGTCCAGAGCAGATGCATTCTCCCCCCTATCCCAAATCCAAGTTGTTTTTCATTTTTTTGCTCATCTCCATCCCTGTGGGTTTTACTAGCTCGTAGTAGCACTGTGGTGCTGCCTCTCCTGTCCCCATCCAGCCAGGAGTGGGAATCCCACCCTTCCCTGCCTTGGAGCTTCTGTGGGAAGAGACTGCCAGAGCTGGGGGTCACCAAAGAGCCACCCCCTGCCCTGCCCCAGGTGAGGGATGGGCACTCCATTCCCAGGAGTGCTTTGCTGCCGGGTTTTTACTCTCCGAGCCGTGTGAGTGTGTGTGTCTGCTGAGGTCTAAATTAAAAAAAAAAAAAGCAAGAAAAAAAACCAAAAAAAATCACAAATATTTAAACATTTTTTAACAAAATAAAAATTTATTTTTATATTTAAGCTAAATTGCCTTCAAATTCCTTCAAGCTTGGTTCAGTGAAGTTGTCAGTCCTGCAGCTGTTAGTGTTTAGCAGTTCCCACCCTGGCTGTGCCTGTGGGAATGCACTGTGCTGGGAAAGGCAGCTGCATCCTGCAGGCTCTGCCACGCTCCCCCCGCTGTACATCATCCCCTTCCTTTTAAATGTGACGTATGTGGATGTGACTAAACCTTTGTTTGTTTTTGTTTTTTAATTATTTCTCTGAGGGTGAGGAGCAGGAGCTCTCACGTTACGGTGCTGAGTGCCAAGGTCGAGGCATCTCTCCCAGCAGGAAGGGCAGGTGATGGGCTCTGTGTGGCACAGAGGGGACACAGCCCCATAGTAAGGGGACAGAAAGGAACTGCAGGTGCTGGTGGGGATGTTCTGGCCATCACCCACCAGCATGGCTGAGGGTGCAGTAGACCAAGAGCAGCCAGGCTGGGAAAATGTGTCCTTGGTGTTGGAAGAAGCAGATGGGAAGGGGCTAGTGCCTGCCAAGACTGACCCTGGGTCAGGAGAGCACCCACTCCCCATCCTTGAGGTGCCAGGTTTTGGCCAGGTCAGCTCTGATGAGATGGGGATGAGCTGGGACAAGGTTGAGGGCACCCTGGCTCTGGATACTGTCCCTTCCCTGCCACACAGGCCCTGCTGGGAGAGCCCCTTGTGCTTGGGGGGAGGCTGGGTTTTAACTGACTTGAAGACTTGGATCATTCCTGGTGTGCCTGATGAGGATTTTAGTGTGAATGTGCAATTTTTGTTTCCTCGCTTCTTATGTCCCTGGTTTAAAATAAAATGACTGTGTTCACGTAGCTGTGCCCGTGTGCGATTCCTGGGGCTGGGATTCCCAGGGCAGGGTGGTGCTGGTGGGGTTCAGGTCCAGCACCCTCTGGCTCGTGTGTCCTTGCTCCCCCAGTTCAAAGACAGATGCACAGACAGGATTATTATGAGTAGTATTATTATTTCACTTTTTTGCCCCCACTTTGCCTCTACTCTGAGCAGTGGCAATTTCAGGGCAGGACTGCACAAACACCCTGGCAGAGACAGTGAAGAGAAATAAACTTTTAATCTGCTTCATCCCTACAGTGAAATGCTTTTTCAAAGCTCCACATCAGGCTAGGGGTTGGAATTTTTGGGGGGGAAACATGATAAACCACCCTTAATCCAGCTGGAGGACCCCAGCCCTGCAGGGTGTGGAGCAGGGGTTGGCTGCAAGGGGCAGCCCTGGCTGAGCAGTTGCCCCTTCCAGGCTGGTCCCAGCGTTGGCACTCAGGCCCCGGTGTTAGAGAATTCTCACTATGACTGCAGCTGGCACATAGCTTGACTTGTGTTCAGGCCAGTGTGTGTTCACCACAGCCCCAGCTGTGAAGGGGTCCGTCCAGAAAATGTTTCACTCTTTCACCCGCTGCTTTTTCTTTTTCCTCTTCTTGGGAGCTGCTCCTGGCTCCATTCCCTCTCCTGGCTGTGGATTCTCCTTGGCTACTGCAGGCAGGGAGCTGTGGACAAGAGCAAACTGAGCCGCACTCACCAGTGCCACAGTTCCGGCCCTCTGTTCCCACAGCCACGTCCCCTCACACCCTCCCCTGGGTGGTGGGGAGCCCTGACCTTGGCCATGGGGCCCCCCAGAAGCAGCTGGAGTCCCCCACAGCCCCCTCTCACCTGGGGGCAGCAGCCCCTTCCTTGCACCGCTCCAGCACAGCCACGAAGAAGCCATGGGTGAGGGTCTCTGCAGGGGAAGCACGGAGGCAGCTCTCTGCTCCAGAGAAGGCAGCGAGTCCTCGGCAGGACCAGGACGGGAAGGCAGTCACCAGCCTGCAGCATGGAAAAGGGGTCAGCACCAAACCCTGCCCCTACAGCCCCCCAGGTTCCCTGAGCCAGACCCACCTGAAGGCCGAGCCCCACTCCTGCAGCACAGCCTGCACCACATCCTCGTTCTCCTCCTGGTGTAGGGAGCAGGTGGAGTAGACCAGGCGCTGGAGAGCCGGAAAGCTCAGGGCATGGTTCAGGACCCGGCGCTGGAAGCCAGCCAGTGCCTGCAAGCGTTCAGCACTCGGGGCCGCCTCCTGCCCTGGCCCCCGGGTCACCATCCCTGCGGGACAGGAGCTGTCACCTGGGGTCTGCACGCCCACAGCCCAGCTCCAGGTGAGCAGCTGGAGCCTAACACGTTACCTGAGCCGCTGCAGGATGGGTCGAGAAGGATGTGGGTCACCCTGCTGTATTTGGGGTCTCTGGGGTCCACGGTCAGGAAGTCCTGCTGGGCCAGCTGGCAGCCAGTGACCCCTGCCCGTGTCAGCAGCGTGTTCATGGTGGCCACGCGCTTGGGGTCCACATCAAAGGCAAAGATCTGTCTGAAGGCAGAGCCCAGCGCCCAAGAGAGGCTGTGAACAGACCACCTGGCCCCCAGGAACACTCAAATACTGGGCAGGCAGACCTTGAGAGCTGCCTCCCCTCTGGCAGGGGTATAGAACAGGGCCAGGGCCCGGGGGGCTGGGAGTGAACCCCTACATGACTTCATGTCCCCTCAGGTCCTTCCAGTGGCCCAGCACTGTCAGAGCCACCAGCTCACCTGAGTTGGTGACAGGCTGCAGCTCTTCCTGCCACCTTCTTGTGCTCTCTGTGGGCTCAGGGGGACCAGGGCCACCTCCCCCCTTCCCTCCACCCCTGCACACAGCCCTGCCCTCACCCCTTGTTCTTCAGGATGGCAGCCAGGTGGCTTGTCTTGTTTCCAGGGGCAGCACAGGCATCGATGACGTGGGAGCCAGCAACAGGGCCAAGGAGGAAGGCAGGGAGGCAGCTGGCCTGCAAGAGAGCAAAGACTGTCAGAGGGGTAGGCAGAAACACCTGGCCCCTCCTCGGGCATGGTTGATGCTGTGGGGTCACAGGGACCACCATGACACAGGGCCAAGGCCACCACCACCCTCCACCAACAGCCTTGCCCAACCCACAGTCCCCTGATCCTCCCAGCTGCTGGTCCCCAGCTCCCACAGCGGGTTTTATACCCCAGGATTTCATCCTGAACCTTCAAACTATGGAAGCAAAGCCTCAGGGGAGTCCCACAGTTTCTGCTCAGACTTAAATGCTGCAGCAAGTTGAGCCATTGTGGAAGGAGCTCACCCTTCACCCCTGTCAGTAGTTTTCCTGCCCCTGCAACTTCCTGCTCCCCAGTTCCCTCACCTTGTCCTGCAGAATTATGTGTCCTGAAGTATACAGCAAGTTGTCATGGAGGTCTGTCTGCGAAGGGAAAACCAACAGCTCCGGGAGATGAAGATCCAACAAGAATTTTTTTCCGGAGAGGGCCTTCAGCTCCTCCAAACTGCCCATGAGACATAGGGAGCATGAATACAAAGTCTTAATCCCAGTGCCCACAGCAGAGCTCAGGCTGAGAACCCCCTTCATCCCACAGCTCCTCTCCAGCTCCAGGCAGCACCCAGAGAGGCAGCATCTAAGAATGGGGGGTGATGGAGACTCCAGCCCAACCATCCTGAGCACCAAGTTCAGCAATACTTCAACCCACCAGACCTCATCCCACGCCACTTGCTGACATCCCAGGAAAGGTGGGATAGCAGAAAGAAATACTCACCTGGCTGCCTTGCCCAGGTAGGTGTATCCCTGGCGCTTGAAGAAGTCGATCACATCGTCCACACAAGTCTTGAGGGTGTTGACCCGGACGTAGCGTGGGAGCTGGGAGGCTGCAGGGGCTGGACAGGTCAGACACAGCCCCCCACTGCTCCCAGCACATGGTGCCCACCCAGCCCGAGCCCACTCACCTGCGGGGCTTACCGCCTGCTCCGGGGCCAGCAGGTCCTCGTTGCGGCTCACCTTGTGCCGCACCTTCATGCGGGCCAGCTCGGCCTCCAGCCGCGCCCGGTGCCGCCGGACCAGCGCCTTCCACCGGCCCCCGCACTTCAGCCCCTTGCCGAAGAGCAGGTCATACACCAGGACCTGAGGGGAGGGGACGACGTGAGCCCGGCCCCGCCGCTCCAGGACACCGCGGCTCCGGGATACCGCGAATGCCGGACACCGCGGCCCAGGGATTCCGCAACCCCCCGTACCTTCGCCAGCTGCGGCGGCAGCTTCTTCTCGGCCTGCAGCAGCGCGGCTCCATCCAGCAGCTTCTCCAGCACCGAGGCGTAGCGGAGGGTCTCGGACACCAGCGCGTACAGCTGCCGGACATGCTGCGGAGCAGGCAGCGGTGAGCGCCACCGGGCCCGCGCCGGGCTCCGGGGCTCCCCGCACCCTCCCGGATGTGATTCCCCCCCCGGCCGCCCCGCACCCCCGTCCCCTCCGGGCGCACCGGGAAGCCGCTGTTGTACACGAGGCTCTTGAGGCCGCCCTCGCCGCGCTCCAGCCCCGCCAGCACCGCGGCCGCCGTGCTGTACAGCGCCATGTGCGCCCCGTGCCGCTTCCGCCGGGGCCTCCGGGGCCACAGGGGGCGAGCGCGGCCCCGCTCCGGGCTCGCTGCCCGGGGAGCGGGCGGAGGGCACGGGGCGGGGCGGGCGCCGTGCGGGCGCTGCTGGGTGGGCAGCGCCGGCGGAAGGACCCGGGTCACCCGGGCTACACCATCATCGCAGTGACCCCGGCCAACCCAGTCACCCCGGTCACCCCCATCACCCTGGTCACCCCGGTGATCCCAGCCACCTTGGCCACCCTGGCCACCTCGGCCACCCCATCCTCACAATGACCTCGGCCACTCTGGTCACCCCGGCCAGCCAGCGACCCCGGTCACCCCCATCATCCTGGCCACGCCATCATCAGTGACCCTGGCCAGCCCAGTGACACCAGTTACCCCCTCACCCTGTTCACCCTGGTGATCCCAGCCACCCTGACCAACCAATCACCCTGGCCATCCTGGTCACCCCGGCCATCCCAGCCACCTCCATCACCCCAGTGACCCTGGTTACCAACCCCGGTCACCACCCTGGACACCCCATCCGGTCCCTGCATGTGGAAGCACAGTGCCATTACTACTGGTTGCTAGACCTTGTGATACCCTGTGGCTGATGGGTTGGTGGGGACTTACTGCAGACTTTGGCGGTGTTTATGCTGAATTCAAACAAAGGAAAGGATGCCCAGCCCTGGAAAGAGGGATCTGCTCCAGGAAAGGGATCTGCTCTGAGAAAGAGGGATCTGCTCTGGGAAGCTCAGAGCTGTCCATGGAGGGCAAAGGATACCCCAGGACAGCCACCATAAGGCAGTATCCCAGCCACCTGGACATGGCTTTTGAAACTGTCCCAGCACTGTCTGGTGCAACGGATCAGTCACTCCAGCACGACCAGCTCCAGGAACACCTGGATCCAGGGACAGGCGAGAGCTGCTTTGCAGGGTCTGAAGGGTTAGCAGTGGGTGCTGAGGATCAGTCATCTTGTACCTGAACAATCAAAGGGTGTAAGAATCTCATCCTAGTGACAGGATCTGAGGGAATGGCTGGAGCTCTGTCACTGTCAGGGAAGGTTTAGTTTGATATCAGTAAAAGGTTCTTCCCCCAGAGGGTGCTGGGGCACCGAACAGGCCCCCCAGGGAATAGTCACAGCCCCAAGGCTGCCAGAGGTCCAAGAGTGTTTGTACAACACTCTCAGGCGCAAGGTGGGATTGTTGGGGTGTCTGTGCAGGGCCAGGAGTTGGACTCGATGATCCCTGTATGTCCCTTCCAACTCAGGATATTCTATGATTCTACAATACTTGAACCTGTGGAAAGGCACGATCAGGAGCCCCAGTTTGGCGGGGATGCAGGAACAAATATTTACCTTGGTGGTGGCGTATTTTATGCCCTGGCCTCTGGTCGGCACAGGCTGGTTGTGCATTATGGTGACAGGCCCAAGGAGCGGGTCCCTGGTGACCCTTTGCAGTTTGCAGGAGCCACTGGAGAGGCACTGCTGGGCTGTGTGCAGAGTGGCTGAGCCCCTCAGGTGCCCTGCTCCCCTCAGCCCATGGCCCTGGGCAGTGTCCCCCTGTAGCAGGCTGGGCACACAGTCCCCCATGCCAGCTCACAGCCCTGGGCAGCTGGAAAGACCAGGACTGACCTGCTGCCTGCACACAGCTCTTCATCTGCTTTTTGTGCTCCCATTTCCCCCTTCAGCAGCCCCTCATCCTGCAGAGCACCATGGTTGCCCGCTCGGCTCCGGCTATGCTTGTAGTCTCAGAGAGGGTCCCTGTCTCAGCCAGCAACCAGCCCACCCACCTCAAGCTCTATTTGGAAGGATGTGCCACAAAGACCCTGAACACTCATGGCTCACCTTGTTCAGGCATACAGACCTTTCCAGGGGGAGATCCTGGCAGGTGAGCTGTGTTTCAGACTGGGGATGAGGATGCTGAGGTCAAGGCTGACATTTTATGCTCTTAGAGGAGAGGGAAACGACTCTCCTGTACTGATGGAGCTTGTTGTGCAACACCACAGCTTCCATGGGAGGACAACTCTGCCACAGCCTTAACTGAGACAAGCTGAGAGAGCTGAGGCTGTTCAGTCTGGAGAAGAGAAAGTTCCGGTATCTGAAGGGGACTACAAGGAAGCTGGAGAAGGACTTTTCGTCAGGAACTGGATAGATCAAGGGGAAATGGGTTCAAACTGAAAAAGGGGAAATTTAAGTTAGATACATGGAAGAGATTTTTCCCTGTGAGGGTGAAAAGGCCCTGGCACAGGTTGCTCAAAGAAGCTGTGGCTGCCCCATCCCTAGAAGTTTCCAAGGCCAGGCTGGATGGAGCTTGAAGCAACCTGGTCTAGTGGAAGGTATTCCTGCCAATGGCAGGGGGTTGGAATGAAATGATCTTTGAGGTCCCTTCCAAGCCAAACCATTCCATGATTCTATGCCTGTGCATCTGTGGGATGCGTTGGGCAGGACTCTGAGGTGGGCTCTGCCCTTGCCCTGGCTCCACAGCACCTCAATGACACGGGCCAGCACAATGCTGGGTGCCAGGGGGCTGCAAGCCACGGCTTGGCAGCACACGGGGCACAGGAACTGCCCCTCCAGCATCCTGGGGAGGGACAGCCTGCAGTGCTGACAGGATGAGTGCCCACACTGCAGCATCAGTTGCCCCTTGAACACCTCTGGGCAGATGGGACAGAGCAGCTACTCCTCCAGCTTGTTGATGTTTGTCTTCTGAGCCATCCTGCCACCTTCCCACATGGATCTGGGCTGGGAAACACTGGTGGGAGATCAGTCCTGTTCCAAGATCAAGATCAGCAGCGCAGACAGCTGCAAACCCATCATTAAAACTCCAAACAAAGTCTGAGATGATGATTTTAACCCATAATGGGTTTGTGGCTACACCTGGCCCGCACCTGGTCATGTGTCCTGGATCTGCCCAAGGTGTCAGCAGTCACCCCCAAGCTGTTCCCACCTGGGCCCAGGCAGGGATGTCAGACTGCAGTGGAGTCCTGCCTCTGTGCCAGGGCTCAGACACAGCCAGGAGGGATTTTCCGATGAAAAATCCCAGTCTTGACCCTGTATGAATTCCCACAGATCTCTTTGGGATTATCTCAGCCCATGGACATCCTCAGAAGGACTGGCATCACCCAAGTGATACATCTAAGCAAAACGCAGAAGGAAAACACGAAAAGCACATTTATCTTGGAGAAGGGGGGAGGGGGGGATGCTGGATTTGGGAAGCTGAGGGGACAGCTCACCCCCTTGAAACTTGTTTCCATATTCCATGCTCTGGACCAGCACCCTCAGAAGATGTGAGCTGAAATCCCAGCCTCTCCCATCAGCCCTGGGGAGCACAGGCCAGTGTGTTCCCAAGCTGTAAGGCTCAGGCAGCACTGCCTTCCCTGCTGTTCGCAATGGGACAGAACTGCCAGACTCCTGGGCAAGTCACACACATGGCCTGGAGTTGAAGAAAACAAACCTGAAGTCAGGGACTTGGTTATTTCCCCAGGGAAAGGGGAGGCTGTGACCAGAGCTGGGCTGGCGTGGTGCATTGCTGTGGGGTGAACCAAGGGAAGCTCAAGTGTCCACCAGATATCCCAGGACCCCAAGCAGAGGGACCAGCCTCAAGGGCTCCCTGCGCTCACAGAGAAACACCTCCCAGAGACCGAAATAATACCCAAGCACTCAGGTGGCCTGCACAGATTTCTCTGGCTCTGCTTCTCCCAGTACATGGATCGGATGGACTTTCCTCGGCTTCTCCTGGCCAAGCTGATGTGACCCGGTCAGACAAGGTAGCTCATCCTCAGGATGGGGACCCCAGTGGCTCTCCTCCTGCAACCTCAGCCCTGCCAGGATGTTCCCGCTCCCAGGGAGAGCCAGGCAGGCTCTTGTCCCCCCATCCTGTCCCTGCACGCCCCGGAAGGGCTGCCTGGACCCACGTGTGGGCACACACAGCACACGACTGGGCAGGACCGAGAGAAGAGCGGCCGTGTTTGCCTCCCGCAGCAGCCAGGGTCCCCAAATCCCCGTGGGACTTTCCTTATCCCCACTGCCACAGTGGGAATGTTCTCACCAAAGCACTTTGTTATCAGCTAAGTTTAAGATAACTTGACTTTAAGACATTGTTATCAACTAAGCTAACTTTGCTCTTAACTATATTTTTTTTTGGTCAAACCAGTGTTTTTCTGTTGTCTGGTGTAAACCTTTTATGCTTTTGGGAAAAAACCAGAGGGAAACCAAGCATTGCTCTTACTGTGTGCAGCAAGGCACAAGGAATTATTTTGTCTGATTGTGAAAAAATATAGTTTCTCATATAATAACTCCTGGTTCATGGATGTGTTTGGCTTATGAGCATCCCTCATATGAATCCCATCATGAGCCCATCCCCTGGCTTCCCTCTCAGCATCTCCCAGGGAGCTGGGGATGGTCCTGGCTTCTCCCTGAGGCATGTCCAACTTTGGGAATGCAGTGAGGGAAGGATCAGCCTGGGGCTCTCACCCAGCCTAACAATGAAGGTCTCTGGGACACAGCAAAGCAGAGAATGCAGCACCTTCTCTCCAAAGGGGGGGCTGGGGACAGGCTGTGGGGACCTACCTTCCTTCCTTCCTTCCTTCCTTCCTTCCTTCCTTCCTTCCTTCCTTCCTTCCTTCCTTCCTTCCTTCCTTCCTTCCTTCCTTCCTTCCTTCCTTCCTTCCTTCCTTCCTTCCTTCCTCCCTCCCTCCCTCCCTCCCTCCCCTTCTGTGAATAAAAAACTTGGGCTCATGTTCTTTTGTGGTGATCTTAAAAAAATCTCAAGAATGTGGGTTTCTTTCTGCTTTTATTTTGCATTCTCGTTTGTTTTGCATTTATATCATTTCAGTTGCCTGAAGAAGGCTGGACTTACACACTTGTTCCAAACCAGTTTGGATTTTTTTGCCTGTGGTGTTTTTTTTGTTGGGTGGGTTGGTTGGTTTGGAGTTGGTTGGTTGGTTGGTTGGTTGGTGGTGGGGGTGTTTTTGGTTTTGCTTTTGTTTGGTTTGGGGGTTTTTTTGTAGTATTGGGGGGGGGGGGTTGTAGTTTGGTTGGGGTTTTTGACGTTGTTTTTGTGGGGTTTTGGTTTTGGTTTTTGAGTTTTGGGTTGGTTAGGTTTGGGGTTTTGGCTCTAACGGAAGTGCGGAAGGCAGTGCACGCCGCGGACTACATCCCCCAGCGTGCACCGCAGCGCTCCGTGACGTTCCACCTCCTATTGGTCCAGAGCCGCGCAGGGGCGTGTCCGTTCCCGCGTGGCTCTAAAGCCGCGCGTTGGGACGGGGTCGCTGCTCGGAGCGTGATTGGCTGGAGGCGCCACGCTTGGCGGGCGGTGATTGGCGGAGCGGGTGAGGCGCGGAAGAGACGCAGCGCGGCCGTAATGGCGGGTGAGGAGGGCATCGGGGCCGGGTGGCGGGACCCGGACCCGACCTCGACCCCGACCCCGACTCCGACTCCGACGTGGGCTCTGGCACTGACCCCGGCCTCGACACCCTCTTTGTCACTGGCCTCGGAGTCTCTCCAGCCCCTGCAGGACCTGACCGGCGATGGAGGGGTGTGCAAGGAGCAGCTACGCCCCGGCACCGGGCAGCCCGTGCCCCCATCCGCCTCCGTGGCAGGTACAGCCGGGTCTGGGGGCTGCAGAGCCTCCTGGGCCGTGGGAGGTCCCCTGGCCATGGCCGGGCACCCGTGTTAAGGATGTCCCAGTTCTCTGGCACAGGTTGCCCAGAGAAGCTGTGGTTGCCCCATTCCTGGAAATGTTCAAGGCCAGATTGGAGCAGCCTGTCCCAGTGGAAGGTGTCCCTGCCCATGGGCAGGGGGTTGGACTGGATGATCTTCAAGGTCTCTTCCAACCCAAACGATTCTCTCAGTCTCGCCAGGGCTCGGCCTGGCTGCCCAGGGGGGCAGTAATGCTGTTCCTGAATGCACGGGTAGTTCAGGCACCAGTAACCATCTCCTAAGCAGCCTTTAAATAGCAATTGTTTAGTTTAATCTGTGTTCAGCAGGACTAAGAAAGCGAAAATCCTTGGAAGTGTGGGCTGGAGTAATGGTCTGGTGCTCATCTGTTGTCACCTGTGTCTCGGTGTGAGGTTTGATCTGTGTGGCTGGTCCTGAAGCAGGTGCTGAGGGAAACAGACGGGGAAGAGCCTGTTAGGAAAGATCCCCCAAGCCTCTGATGCTGAGGTGCCGGTGGCTGGCAAAGACCACAACAAGGACTTAAAAGTGCTGATGTTATACCATGGTGCATGTCTGTTTCAGAGACTGTCTCTTCTCCTTATCAGTATTTTAACACTTCGATACCCTGTTTAACTTCTTGTGACTGACACATTAAATGAAAAGACATCTTGACCTTGAGGAAAGAAGGATTTCTAGGCCCCACCTGTGCTCACAGAAGTTTGAAGCTGGAAGTGGTTCCTGAAGTGCAGGGCCCTGGTGCTGTGTCAAGAGAGGCCCATTACAGTATTTTCTGAGGCAGAATTGGAGTTACAGATGCAGAGCTTGGGATGGTGGTACATTTTCCCCCTTGTTCCTCTTTCCAGAGCTCCAGCTTTGGTTAGGGAATGCTTTTTTAATGTTTCTGCATATAACTGGGGAATTTTAACTTGCTCAGCTGAAGTTTCCAATTCTTAAAAGCGCAAAATCACATCTCTTAATTAGCTCAGGGCTGTGAAGCAGCTGCTTTGTCTGGGAGTGATGCTAAAACACACAGCACTTGGCTGCTTGGATGTGACCAGGTTTTTGGTGTAAAACACAAGGGCTTGTGCTGCCTCTGCTGTTCTATAGCAGAACAGAAAAAGAGAAGCAGGATAACTGGGTGGTTACAACTCCTGGTGTGCTCCTGATGTTGCCATTATGGGATATGAAATCAAACACTTACTTTTCCCTTCTCCCCACTCCTCACTTTGGGCTGCACAGTGAAGTACTCCGGATACCTGGGAAACTGGAATAAGCTCTTCTGTTCAAGTGGAAACAGCAAGTATCCAGGGCTAATGAAACTTGGAAAAGGTAGGTTTGAGCCATAAACTTTGTCCTGGGGCTTGGGATTGTATTAAGACATTTGGGGCCTGGGGTTGTATTAAGGCATTTCAGTTTAAATGCTGTTTGGTGTCTTTAGGTTGTTTGAAACCTTTAACACTTGTTCACGGAGTCCAAAATCCTCCCGGTTCACACAGGAGATGGAATCTGGACCTGCTTACCCTCTGCCTGGGGGTGGTAGGGAGGTGTTTTCCAGGCTGGACAGGTCTTGGAGCATGCTGGTCTAGTGGAAGGTGTCCCTGCCTTTGGCAGGCCTTGGACTGGATGATGTCTAAAGCCCCTTCCAACTCATCCCACTCTGGATTTGTGACACCATGTGCTCAGTCCCACAGCAGGCTGCCCCAATAATCCCTACTGGAGCATCTGGCTGTTGTAGTTGCTGAGACAGGAGCTCCCAAGTATTTTTTCCTTCTCCTTTTCTGCTTAAGGAGAAATCACTGTTTGGTGTGTGCGGGGGGTTGGTGTTTGTGAACCTCACCTTTCCCACCCCTTGTTGTGACAGACATCACACTGTGGGGGCTGGAGATCGGGCTGCTGTCTATGACCAAGGGAGAGGCTGCGCTGTTCATCCTCGCTCCAGAATATGCCTACGGCCAGCGGGGCTGTCCTCCCTCCATCCCCCCAAACACCACGGTCCTCTTCAAGGTGGAGGTGCTGGACTTCATAGACTCAGAGGAATGCGATGCGTTCTTTGAGTTGACTTATGTGAGTTCCCTTAATAACGCTTGAGACTGAAATCTGGAGGGTGAACCATCGTTGTCCTGTCTCACAGTTGCTGTGGCTTGTGTGTTGCATGTGTTCAGGTGAATGCAGGTGCAAGTATCCAGTCCCTGAGCTCCCAGCTCTGCTCTGATCCACATACCTGCCCTTTGTGTCTCTCCATGCCTCGCTCTGTTTGCCCTCCCATGCAGAGGGAGAAGGCGGGTGCTGCCTTTGTTTGCTCCTGTGTGCTGGATGGAGTCAGTGGAATGGCTCTAATTTATTTTTAGCTTTACCAGAAACCTCATGGTTGCACTAGAGGGCACCAACTTCCAGGAATTTCTTTAAGGAACAATAAGGAGCTGTATGTAACAGTCATCTTCAGTCTGCAGTGTCCCAGTGCCCCGCCAGCCCCCACCCTTTGTCTCTGCCTCTTGGCTCCTCTCCCAAGTTCTTTCCCTGTTTTTTCCTCCCTGGTGAGCTATGGTACTATTGTTAATTCACCTTTTCATGTCAGGGGCTTTGGGCTGTGGTTGTGGGTCAGTGAGTGGAGGCAGAAGCTAATGGGGGAGTCCCTCCAGCTCCCTCCAGCCTGTGCACAGGCAAATTTTCCCCCAGAGCCCTATGAGCAAACCACACTTGTTGCACTCCCTCCTTGTCCCTCGCCCACCCTTTTTGGCTGACTGACCTCTCTCTGTGAGCTGGTTCCAACTTGCAGATCCAGAAGAAAACCTGTCTCTCCATTTTTATCTTTTTAAAAAATTATTGTTGGGGTTTTTTGTTTTGCTGGTTGGTGTCTTTGGGAGTGTCAGGCTGTCCCAGAGCTGGCGTGAGAGCAATTAGAGCAACAGAACCTTTCAAGCAGCTTTGTGCTAGTGGCTGCATTTGTGTTAGCTGTGTGCTGAAAGAGTTGGGCAGGTTTTAAGGACGCATCCCTGCTTTTTTCAGTCCCCCTTTGGGCCTGGGAAGCTTCCTGACCTCTTTACTAGGAATAACCAGCACAAGAACACTGTCACGTTTCAGGTTGGCTGGGGAGATACCACATGATGGTGGCCTGGCCTTGGCAAGGACCTGGCTTCTGCTCTGTGAATAGGAGGGGGCTGTGCAGGACTGTCCTGTCTGAGTTATCTGCCTGTTTTCTTGTGTTTGAACTGAAATTCAGATATTTCTTCACCCAGGAGCAGCAGGATAGACTTCCTCTAGAAAAGGTGTTGAAAGTGGCAGCCACAGAGAGAGAGTTTGGCAACTACTTCTTCTATAAGCAGCGCTTCAAGATTGCCAAGGACAGATATAAGAGGGTATGGCACCAGGAAAATGTGGGATGTGCTTTGGGAAAGCTGTGAAAGAAGGGATTATTTTAGCTCACCACAACAGGTACAGGTTAGAGATCAAATAACTTTGTGGTATTTTCCAGGCATAGTTTGTTACTTAAGAACAGGGCTTCCACACCTGGTTTTGTGTGAGCAGCAGTGGTAAATGAAGGAATAGTCACAGAATCATTTTGGTTGGAAAAGCTCTCTGAGACCACAGAGTCCACCTGTTCCCCAGCACTGCCAAGGCCACCACTGACCCATGTCTGCAAGTGCCACATCCACAGGGCTGTTAAATCCCTCCAGGGATAGGAACTCCACCATTGCCCTGAACAGCCTATGCCAGGGCTGGACAACCCTTTCAGTGACAAATTTTCCCCAGTATCCAACATCAACCTCCTGTGCTGCAACTTGAGGCTGTTTTATCTTGTCCAGCTACCTGGGAGCAGAGCCTGACCCCCATCTGGCTGCACCCTCCTGTCAGGGAATCATAGAGAGCAAGAAGGTACCCCCTGAGCCTCCTTTTCCCCAGGCTGAGCCTCTTCAGCTCCCTCCCCAGGCAGGGTAAATGCTCAGTTATTCTCAAACTGGAATGCATCTGCTACTTTTTCAGAGGTAGAGGTGATTCAAAGTTGCTTTTCCTTGCTATTTTTGAAACAACAGTAATTTGACTTGTCTTCTTCCCTGTAAGATTTCCATATTTGTCCTTAAAATCTGAGTCCTGGGTGTAATTTTTTTTAAATTCTGCTGCTTTCCTTGGTAAGTTCCTAAACCTGTGGTCATATGGCTGAGCTGACTAGTCATGCTGAGAATGCCATGCCCTGTATTTAGAGTTTTGAATGTTATTACTTTTAAGTGACCTAGGTGAACAGAAACATGGGTGTAGCTGTTGGATGAGATGGATTTCTCACTTTCCGTGATGGATTTGTTGTGCACTGGCTGTTTTTCCCTCTCTGCTCAGGCGCTCTCCATCCTGGGTCGCAGCTCTTCCAATAAGGCAGAGCAGAGTCAGATCAACGCTTCCAAACTGCTGCTGTTCCTGAATCTCTCACTCACTTACCTGAAACTGGAACGTGCTGACCGAGCTTTGAAATATGGGGAGTTAGCCTTGGAGATGGACCAAGGAAATGCCAAAGCGCTGTTCAGGTGTGGCCAGGTGGGCAAATAAATCATCATGGAACATCCCAGCCTGGCTGTAGAGGGAGCCCAGAATGAACTGAGGAGAATCACTGAATTCTGGGCTGCTGCAGCAATCAAGGTGGTTTGTCTGCATCTGCCCTTTTGGAAAGTCTGGCTCTCTGGAAATGCGTCACACGGAGCTTTTCCTGAGATATTCCTGAATTACCTGGCTCTCTCTCAGGAATGTTTGTTGTTGCATGAGTCCTGAAGAAGGGCGGTGGGTCTGTATTTATCTTGTGATGCGTCTGTCTTCTTTCCATGACAGGCTTGTCTCTACATGAGGGAATACAGCAAATCCCGGGATTTCCTGGCCAGAGCTCAGTGCATCCAGCCCTTCAACCGTGATATCATCAATGAGCTGAAAAAGCTGGCAAGGTGAGAGCCCTCCTTTTCATCCCTGGGGAAGAGAGAGTGTTTGGACAGGCTGTAATACCCATTCTAAAATATTTTAAATGTTCAAAAAAACCCAAAACCCCATACTATTGGGTTAATAAGTGACTTGGGAAAATGCATGTGGAGAAAACAGCTGGAGACATTTTTCAGGCACAGAAGCTGCAAGTGAGGAGCTGGGAACACCCACCTTTCCATATATTTCTTTGATGCAATGTATGTTACCTGACTTGTGAGGACAGGGATGTGAGGGCTACTAAAATGTCTCAAACCCAGTGATACACAGTGGCTGATGCTCCAGCTCTTAATGTTCTCAATAAGTATGATTTTCGTTCCCTTTGAGATGTGTTGGTTAATTTCAGCAGCTTTTCTGCACTTCAAGTGCTTCAATGCACAATACTAATGTTCATTAAAAGTGAATTTCTTGCTGTCTTGGAGATAATAAGTGAACAGCCCTGAAAACAAACTCTCCCTTTGCCCACAGGCTGAGTACAGGACTATCCTGCCAACTTTTAGTCATGCCCCAGCCCCACCAAAACATGACTAATGCTTGTCTGTGCCCTCATGATGCTCTTCCTTTGAAACTGCCAGAAGCATTAGCTTTTTCCCAAAAGTGTGTGCTGTCCTCCTGGCACTGTTTACTGAGGCAGGAGCAATGCTGTCCTCATCCCTGGAGCTCACAAAGCAGCTTTTGAATACAAACCCTCTTCTTTATGTCACTGCCCGGCACTTGCAGAAAGGCAGCAGTAACATCTAAAAAGAGTGGTTGGTGCTGCTGGAAAAGCCAGTCTGGTGGGCTGAGTGCCTTCCGCCAGGGGATATGTTGGTGGAGGGCTGTTCCATCCTGTGTATCCATGTTGTCTTTAATAGTCTGTCATAACACCAAGTCTTCAAATTTGTTCTGTTACTTCTGAAGTACAGAGCGTGAAGGCAGTATTAGCTGCTGGTCTGGAAATTTGAAATGAATCTCATGTATTCATCCTGATCTCCCACTGGATATGGAGCTACCAAATTGTCCGCTGAGGGTGGAGAGTTCTAAACTAGATCTGTCTGGCTGCTCTTGGAGGCTAGTACATGTACAGTGCTAGAAGGCCTGATTCTAGAAGCCTCATGTATTCACTTAGATTTTTTTTGAAATATATTGTTAGATAAAAGAGAAATCTTGCTAATGATGTTGAGGTGGTGTGGCTGGGAAGCAACAAGGCATTTCTGCCTTTGTCAGAAAGAGAGAGAGCAGCACGTTCTGCCTTTGTCTCTGGAGAGAGCAGCACGTTCAGTGAGTGCGCGTGTGTCAGAATTGAGTGCACGTTAAACCACTTGTCTTGGAGTTCCTGCTTTGCTGCTTGTTAAAACTGGTGTATTTTTTGCTTTTAACCATGGAATGGTTTGGGTTGGAAGGGACATTAAAGCTCATCCCACTGCCATGGGCAAAGACTCTTTCCACTAGACCAGGGTGCTCCAAGCTCCATCCAACCTGGCCTTGAAACACGTTCAGGGATGGGGCAGCCACAGCTTCTCTGGGCACCCTGTGCCAGGGCCTCCCCACTCTCACAGGGAAGAATTCCTTCACAATATCCCACCTAACCCTGCCCTCTGGCAGTGGGAAGCCATTCCCTCTTGTCCTGTCACTCCATCCCTTGTCCAAAGCCCGTCTCCAGCTCTCCTGGAGCCCCTTTAGGCTCTGGAAGAGGCTCTGAGGTCTCTCTGGAGCCTTCTCCAGGTGAATGCTCCAGCTCTGCCAGCCTGTCTTCAGAGCAGAGGGACTCCAGCCTTTGGAGCATCTCTGTGGCCTCCTCTGGACTCGCTCCAGCAGCTCCATGTCTTTCTGATGTTGGATCGCAGAGCTGGAGGCAGCACTGCAGGTGAGGTCTTTTGCCTATGACAAGTAGAGTGGGATTAGTGTGAAACAGATGAAGCAAATGTTACTGGGTGTTGTTAATGAGGCCTTACCTCAGGCTAGATATGTAATGTTGCTAGCCTGCCATTGCCTGAGAACTGGTAGCTTCAGAAATGGAATATGAATCAAAATTTTGTTCTTAGTGGCTTTTCACTTCCTTACTGAGTACATTTATACTTTGTTAAAAGCAATGTTGTGTGGTAATCAGCAAGCTGTCTTTTGCTGTCTAAAACAAAGCTTTGGAATGCATCTCTTTACCAGCTGAAACAGGTTTTTGGCAAAATTCCCTGGAGAACAACAGGCAGAATCCAGGGTGAGGGGTACGTAGAATGTGTCTGGTATCAGCTGTGGTGGTTTTGGTGCAAATTCTGCTGCTGGATCTGGGAATTCTATTGGAAGGCTTGCATTGCGTAAAAAACAGAATGAAATGGGGTTCTTCCAATATCTGGCATGAATCTGTTCCTCCAAATAAGGTGCTCTTGGATTTCCTGCTGTCATAGCTGTGGAAATGTGCCACCCACAGGTGGGCATCCTTGATCAGCAACATCTGTCTGAGACTTACCAGGAGAGATTTGCTGTGTCAGGATTTCACACCCTCTGAGGTTCTGGACCTCAAGAGTGCTGAGGGCTGGGGCTGAGTGCGCCTGAGCCAGCCTCTCACTGGGGCTAGTTCTGGTACGTTGCACAAAACTCTTTGCTTTTGGCCTTATATGGCAGCAGATGCAGGAGAGCCGAACTTGTGGGCGGCCACTGATCCCTCGGACGGTGTTCCCAAAGTGAGTCACTCTCCAGCTCAGGGATTCCTTACCAGTGAGGTGAGAGCACAGAGAGCAGAGGATGCTGTGCTTGGAGAAGTTCAAATGGAGCAGACTGGGAAGCTTTTGCCATCCTGTGACACTGACAAGGAAGAGAGAACAGAGGAGGAAACATCTGCCTTGTCATCCACTTAGTCCAGACACAAATCCCTGCTGTCTCCTGCCCACCCTCTGCCCAGATCCTATATCCGTGGTAGATATCCTGGTGTATGGCACTTGGACACCTGAGTGTCTCCTGGGTGCTAAAAGAACTTGCATAAGGAGACACGAAAGTATCCCACAGCACACAGGTGTAGGGTTCCTCTGCACTGTCCCATGCTTCCAAAACTAGTGGAGAAAGCACCTGTCTCACAGAAGGCAAATGATCTAATTAGTCTCCACCAGAGCAGAGACCCAAGGTCTGGGGATGAGGCATGACATTTCCTGCTCTCCTTCCCTGATGCTGCAGAAAGGAGGGCTTGGAGGAGCTGTGTCTCTGCTGCCAGCACACTCTTCCATTATGTTAATTTATTTATATCTGAAAAATAACATTTTCAGGTTGTGACACTGAGGGTGGCACAGACAGTCTCCAGCCCCTGATACCATCCTGTGCTCTACTTTGCAGATACTACAAGGAGTACATGGAAATGGAGAAAGAAATGTGCTGCCAAATGTTTGACCCTCTCAATTCTTATGGCTGAGAAGAAATCAAGGTAACCAGGTTTTGAAAAAGGCTGAGCTCTCCCAAAACCTGTCATGCCTGTACTGTTCTCAGGTGGGGAACCTACTTCTCTTCTGCATGGGAGGGTTTTGGAGGCAAAATGGAAAGCGGTGGGAGCGTGTGGAGAGGAAGGGCGGGATGGTGGGGTAGAATACTGCTACATCATCAGCTTGGAGAATCTTTCCTGTGAGGCAAAGCTCGTGTGGGACAGGGACCTGGAACTGCCAGCAGTTGAGTAAGTTTGGTTTGTTGTTTCCTGTGCTGCTTATCCCAGCTATTCCTGGTGAGAGCCAGGGAGTGAAATAGCTCTGTAGTCTTGTTTCTCTGCCAACTAAAAGGAAGGGAAAAAAAAAAAAAAGAAAATTCCTGTCAAACTTAAGAATTGGATTTCCTCCTCCCCTCCAGCGCTTCTGTCTGGAGATGTTGGAATGCCTCACTTCAGAAAAGTCTAAATATTTTATTTCTGGGGATTTTTTAAGTATTAAAAAAGTCTGTTTGGATAGAAAATTTCAAATAGATGTTTTGGACTCTTTAAAGCCTTAAATCTTCTAGCAAAATTGATGGGTTTATAAATGCACAAAGGCTCTTTGATCATTCTTTTTTTTCTCAAAATCTTCAGGGGAGTGCAAGCAGGAGTGGAAATCTTTGCTGGTCTCTTGCTTTGGGGGAAACCCTAGGGAAAGAGTTCTGGAAAATGACAGCATCCTTCTGTCATGAACCAACCCCAGCACAGGGCCATCAGTTTGCTGCTGTTGTCTCTCCTGCAATACAGGCAGTACCTCTTTGCTAGTAGAAAATTAGTATTGGCAGCCTTTCCATCAGCTCTGGTGTTTTAAGGTTGTTTCTTTGTGCTTGTGAGGAAGCTAAGGCAGTGTTTGAGGAAGAGGTTGGATTGAACGCTGCTTCCTAAAGGAGCACAACCTTCTTTTGGCTGGACTTGTCTCCTTGTGGAGCCTTTACCCTTCCTGCTGCCCCTATGCTCTGGTCTGAGCTGGGCATGTGGCCTCAGAGCACAAGTCATCCTGCCCTGGGTTTGGGATGGGACTTACTAGATGTGTTAGCAGGTGCCTGCCACCAGGAAAGGAGCTCTGAAAGGGGATGTAAGACTAATAAGGTCTTGTGCAGAAGGTCTGTGGCTCTGGACTTGGCAAGAGGCTCTGATTTTCCACTTGCTGTGTTTCGGGAAGTTGCAGTTTGGAAGCCTCTAGTACCTTGGGTCTCATTCCTGGTGGTTCCTGACCTGGGAAGCTTCTTGCGGAGCTCTGGGATCAGCTGAGCCTGGTTTGTGGCGCAAGTTGGGGTGATTGTGGTGATCTGCTGGGCACCAGACAGGTCCTCCCCTGGGAAGGTTGTGTGGCTTCTTGTTTCCCAAAAAGCATCTTGTGAAGATGCTGATTTCCACACATCTGGTGTGAGTAAACCAGTGATTTTGGTTAGAGGAGACTGTGAAGTATAAAAGGAAAGGGAGAATCTCTTCTGAAGGCAAGCTTAAGGGCTGGGCTGAACTACTTATCAGCCAATTTATCTACTGACTCCTGTGTGTGGAGTCTCCCACCTTACACAGATGATGGACAGCTGTCAGTCAAAAATATTTCCAAGCTTCCTTGAAGTTGATTTTTGTTGCAGTATTAAAAGGAAACTAAGTCTCCCAGATGAACATAAATCACTGAGACCCAAACAAAAATCTGCTGTTCATTTGTGGCAAAAGAAGTCCTTTGCTGGAGGACGTTCCTGCAGGGACCTGTACGAGCTGGAGTTTGGGCTGCTGCTTTAAAACTTCATTACACATTCAGAGAGGAGCAAAGCCGTTCCAGCAGGAGCTCCTGCTCCCTGTCAAAGGCACTGGGAATTGGTCAGAATTGAGGCAGAACATTCTTTAGTGTTTTCTAACAGCTTTGTACCAGTTAAGTTTAGGGCACAGGCTGTACTGGGGCAGTTTGGCAGGCCTGCTTCATCCATTCTGTGTTAGACACTGAGTGAGGAGATGGGCTGGGAATGCTGCCTGCAGTCCATGGGAGATGGGCTGGGAACGCTGCCTGCAGTCCATGGTTAATGGTCCAGTGGAATCACAAAAGTTATAGAAAACCTCCCCATATAGCAGCTGACAGGTCCTTGTTGAGCACTGAGCTGAGCTGTGGTCCAGCTCCTGAATGACTCAGAGCTATGCTTGTGGCATCTCTTCCCTCCTGGACATTGCTGCATTCATCCCTTGCTTCAGAGCTCTTTCCCAGGTGGGACTGCTGTGCCTTTGGTGAACCCTGCTATGTTCCAGGGACAAAGTTCATTTCTCTGCCCTGAATAATCTGGGGCTGTTTTGTATAATTACATTCAAACCTGGGTACACCTGAGCATCTTCCTTCTGCCTGGTATTTTTGCAAAGGATTTTGCAGTGATAGGGCAAGGGAGAGTGGCTTTAAGCTGAAAGAGGGGAGATTCAGATTGGATATAGGGAAGAAATTCTTCCCTGTGAGGGTGGTGAAGCCCTGGCACACAGTGCCCAGAGCTGTCGCTGCCCCATCCCTGGAAGTGTTCAAGACCAGGCTGGATGTGGCTCTGAGCACAGTGGTCTAGTGGAAGGTGTCCCTGTCTGTGGCAGGGAGTGGAACTGGATGGGTTTTAAGGTCCTTTCCAACCCAAATCATCCCATGATTTCTGTATCCCCTGCCATCTGTAGAGCCCAGTTCTTCTAATTGCCACAAACATCTTGCTCAGAACACACTTCCTACCTTTTCAATGGAATTTCAGGTCAGAATAGATTTTCCCTTTGGTGAAATGCAAGGCTGCTTGTGGTGCCTCCTGAGGGGAATTCAGAAGTACTCAGAGGGAGAAATAGAAGCACAAATTCCTTTTTAAATCCATCCTGCTGCAGTTCCTTGTAAATCCCTTGTGTCTCATGCTGGCCGCTCTCAGGGTTTGGTTTATTTACCTGCCTCTGTTCACTTTGTGTGGTGTAGGTCTATCGAGCCTAGTTTCCTGGGATGTCCAGAACTGGAAGTCCTCCTTGGTGTCCCTAAACTGCCAAATAGTGGGCTGAGGCCTCTGGCTTTTTGGAGCTTTTTTTTCTGTTTCGATTGAAAGACCCATCAGAAAAAAAGAAATTTCCCATTGTTGTGTTGCTGTGGTCCTTCATAAGAGAACTAAATCATGAGAAGTGGGGACAAATTCCCTAGGAATGTCTGGGTTCTAGTAGAGGCTCCTTGGTGATAGTTCTGTCCCAGGAGGATGAGTCTCTGAGCTCTTATATTTGATTATAAGTGAGTTGAAAGCTTGTCTCTAATATGTATCTCAGCTCAGTACACAGGAGATGTGGTCCCAGGAAGTGGGAACACACAGGGAGATGTTCCAGTGAAAACAAACAAGGCTGAAATTATGACAGGAAACAGTAACTTTGAGGTCAAACTGGTGATTGCCATGAATAGCAAGTTCTACCAATTCTGGAGGCATTAATGGGTGAGAACTGGCTGCAGAACTGAGGCTGTGTCACCAGGTAGAAGTGATTATAATTTGGCTTAAAATCAGCAGCAGTTGCCAGTTGAACTGATTTAGTAAGCTGCAAGAGACTTGCAAATAAACTGAGAAATTTGTGCATAACACAGTGAAACTCCTGCCTTGGGAAAGCTCCAGACTTGGAATAAACAGCAACTTGCTCCTTCCCCTCCTGCTCTCCCTTATTCCTGAGCAGATCTGAAGTGTACCTCCTGCTGATCTTGTCCCTCCCCACTGCGGCTGAACAACAGAGAACCAGCAATTCACTGCTCCTTTAGAATATGCAAATTCCTGTCCCACTGAAGTGTCCTGTGCTGCAGAGGAAATTGTTAAATCTCTGCTTTCTGCTGAGCCTTGCTGGGTGAGGGGGGAGGCTTGAAGGAGGACTTAATTAAGCATTCTCCTTGTTAAGCAGAGGAAGGAGAAAAGCTTTAATGAGGTTGTTGGGTTGGGGGTTTTGTTTTCCCTCCAGCTCTCTCCTCTTCTAGCATCTTGTGCTTTTTTCTGAGGATTTCTGCAGTTCTGGCCTGCAGTAGTACCTGTAATACCTCTCTGGAAGGATCCTGGGCTCTGATGTCTTCTGGAAACTGAAGAAATGACTGCAACACCTGGTTTTAGGGATGCCTGATATGCTTTCCCAGTGGGCGTACTGGACATGGATCTGGATGCACTAGGGCTGGCTTTGCCCAGACTGGGAGGTCTGGCCAGGGCTTAGAAGCCACAAGATGATGTGAAATGGAAAGGACAGAGACCTGTGCAATATCCCAGTATCCCACTGTGCCTGTCCTTCAAGGCTTTGGTGAAGTATTGATTCTCCGGCCTCATCTAAGGATGGGCCCTGGGCTGTTCTCTCTGATTTAGGAAGTGCCTAAAGCCCGTGATTCCCCTTTATGCTCAAATATAAAGCTCCCAGGTGAGGTAGGAGCAGATACCTGGCTGCAGTGCTGAAAGGAAACTTTGCTGACAGGACGTTGGAGCCAGGTGGAGTTGGGCTCTGCTGTCAGGTGACAAGTGACAGGACAAGGGGAAACGGCCTCAAGTTGTACCAGGGGAGGTTTAGATTGGATATTGGGGAAGTTTTTTTCATGGAAAGGATTGTAAAGCATTGGAATAGACTGCCCAGAGCAGTAGTGGAGTCACCCTCCCTGTAAGTGTTCAAAAAATGCATGGATGTGGGACTTCAGGACATGGTTTAGTGGTGAACATGGTGGTGCTGGATTGATGGTTGGACTTGATCTTAGAGGGTTTTTCCAACCTTCTATGTTTCTGTTCTCCTCCAGCTCCTGCCTGCTAAAGGTCATCTGGCACTGGTCCTGGGAAGATGAGGCTGAGACCTCAAGGGATATCCCTGTGTGAGGCTTTACTTCTCAGAGCCTTTGCCAGCAGCTCTAGTATAAAATATTCTGGTGTTACAAATCAGTAGAACATGAAGAAGGTGCTGGGCTCTTTTCATTCCCATGATAACACCTGGTTTATCGTGCGAGTGGAGTTTAAAGAGAATTGGCTATGTGTAAGATGGGAATTTCTTTATGAAGTTTTAGCTTTGCAGAGCACTCAGTCACTAGCGCTCACTTTCAGCAGCAAGGAGGCACATGATTATCCTAAGTTTTTCTCTGAGTTATAATTTTTAAGGCCTCCTTTCTCTACCCTTTGAGTTGTGCCCTGTCTGGGCACCAGTCCTGCTGCTTTGGAGGCTCCAGACTTTCCCTTTGAACCAACAGAAGAGATGTCTTTGTCCTATCTGTTTTTCTTAGTCTTTAATCCAGGGATTTTAAATGATCATGGATGCTTATTACTGTCCTGATACCCTGCAGGGGAAGTGCTCTCCTGATTATGAGAGGGTGTTGGTGCTGGTCAGAGTCCTGAGACCTGCCAGCTCTCTGCTCCAGTGAGCAGTGAAACACTGACAAACTTGGGCAGAGTTTTAAATGCTCTAATTGGGCATTGCAGTAGCTATGATGACACAGGGACAGCTGAGGTTAATAAGTGCTGAGGGCCCTCAAAAGTGTTCGTTGTGGTTTTGGGAAATACACCTCTGCTTGTGAGCTCCCAACCCTTGTTCACCTTTGTTCACTAGAATCACTGAATCACAGAATCATTAAGGTTGGAAAAGCCCTCTAAGATCACAGGGTCCAACTGTTCCCCCAGCACTGCCAAGGCCACCACTAACCCATGTCCACAAGTGCCACATCCACACATTTCGTAAACCCCTCCAGGGACGGGGACTCTACGACTGCCCTGGGCAGTCTGTGTCAGTGCCTAACTAACCATCCTGTGAAAAAAAATTCCAGAATATTCCAACTAAACCTCCCCTGGCACAGCTTGAGGCTATTCCCTCTTGTCCTGTCCCTCATTCCCTGGGGGCAGAGCCTGACCCCCACCTGGCTGTACCCTCCTGTCAGGGAGTTGTGGAGAGACAGAAGGTCCCTCCTGAGCCTCCTTTTCTCCACGTTGAGCCCCTCCAGCTCCCTCAGCTGCTCCCTATTGGAGTGTCTTTTCCATCATCAACAGCACAAAGCACCTGATGGAATTGGGGGCTGCATCCCTGCTGGAACAGCACCTGGGCAGTGGTGGCTGTGTCTGACACAGTGGCAGTAGCACTTTGCAAACAGATGATGTTTTTGGCTGTTGGCACCAGGAGATCCCAACAAGGACTCCATATTTAGGGAATGAGCTTTTGGAAGGGCTTTTTGCTTCAGATGCAGGGAGTGTCTTGGCACTGCTGAGAGTTGGTTTTCAGAGTTCAAGAGTTACTTCCAGTAAGGATAGACATGAACTTAATGCGCTTCTTGCACAGCCCACCCTGCTTTATCAGGGGCTGTTGATTCCATAGAATGCTGAACATTACTGTCATAGAAGTTATCTGAGCTCTTGAAGGACTGGGAGCTGCTCCAAGGATCAGTTTCAGCCCCAGCTTGCTGGGTGAAGTCCTTCCTGAGTCAGAAGTGTGTGTTGAAGAGTTCATCCCTTCTTTCACCTTCCCATAATCATTCCTCTTGTGAGACCTCTTGCTCTCTGAACAAGTTTTGCTGTTTTGGCTGGGTGCTGTTTTAAGGGTTTGAAGGTTTTTTTAAAGGTGTGCTTGGGAAAGAGCTGTGCTTTCTGTTCTTCCTTTTTGCTTTATGTATCCTTGTCTTATCCCAGATCTAAGCAGACTTGACAGCTCTTTCTTCCATCACTTTAGGTTCAGGATGGTTAGTGCGTGTCATCAGCGTTCAGGGCCTTTGGAGTCAAGACTTGTAACAGATCTCTGGAGCATTCTTCCTGCCACAGAGCTGTCTATCTGGCATACAGGCAGCTCTTGGAACTCACTGAGGATCCTTTGCAGAGCTGAGGATCTTGACAAATTGACTTGAAGAAAAAAGTCCTGAGGAAAAAAATAATGTGTAAGTGCAGGTCTTCAGATAGCAGTTGAAGTTCATGTAGCTTGGCTCTAGAACAGAGGAGCAGCAGATCTGTTCCTTCCACCTTCCTCTGTAGGTTTGGGCATCTATGATGGAGCAGGCTCTAACTTTGGATATGGGAAGGGTGAGTGTCTGTGTGCTTGTGTGCTGCCATGCTCTGAAAATATATCCACAGCCACCTCAACCATTGGAGTGGCCACTTGAAGCCCTCACAGCTGGGACATCCCTAAACAGCACTTATAGAGAAAAGAGGAGGGCATCACTGACTGCAGAGCCACTTCCACAGAGAGCATATAAATGGTCCCTAATTAGGGCTTTTTCTCCCTAAGGCATGTCGCATGCTCAGAGAAAGCTCCCTGGGATGGCAATACCTCATGCCCAAATAAATCAGGACAGGCTGGCGTTGTAAATAGCTGTTCCTCTCCTGGTGTCAGGGTGGATTGCCCAGCACGTCGTGTTATCAGCTGCTGAGAGCACCCTGGTGCTGCTGGAATTTCTTCTCAGCACTCCAGAGCACTGCAGCCTGTCAGGAACCTCTCGTGAGGTCCACGAGATTGTTCCTTCCTGGTCGCAGTGGTTTTTCTCCAGAGTGTCTTTCCAGAGAGGCAGTGCCTGTGGGGCTGGTCAGGCTCTGAGCAAAGAGCACTTCTCAGGCAGTTGCTGTTCAAGGTTTTGGCTCTTTGCTGATGTGTGCACATAACATCTGCTTTCCCAGCCAGGCTTGTGTGGGGCTGTGGTGTAGGATGTGCTTTATCCTTCTGGCTACTGAGTCACAACTTCCCTTCCTTTCCTTCTCCATGCTCAGTGTGAATCCCATTTAAATATGAACAGAAGCATTGAAGAGAAGGTGCTCTGTTTCCCCTAACAGAGGAGGCTGCATTTCTCTGAATATCCTTTGAGGTCACTTTTCTGAGATGTGAAAGCTTTCCAGGCTGCCACCACCAACCTGATTTCTTGGATACTTGCCTTGAGGAGCGTTCTTCTTGCTGAGGGTTATCCCAGTGCAGCACTGCTGGGAGCTGCTGCCTCAAGGTGTGGGGGTAGTGAGGGCTGAACTGGCAGGAGCAATGTTTAAGTGCACAATTCTGAGTTTTCCAGTTCCCTTGTGTTTTGACAGAAACTTTATCTGCTGTGTTTGGTGCTTCCCTGCAAGCCCTCCTAGAGATGGAGGCAGAAAAGGGGGATCTGGGGAAAATGCACCTGCAGTTTTTTATGCAAAAAAGCAGCTTAAACAAACTGTAAAGCTTTAGTTAAGCATTAACTGTTAATTGTGGCTTTAATGCAGAGTAAAGGTGACTGTGATTATAAATAACCCGTGACCTGGCCTGTTGCTCCCTGTGAATTGATGATCGGCTTTGTAGTTCCAAAGGATGAGTTAAAATAGCTGGGACCAACAGGCTTGTGTGTGACCTTCAAAGCCCGAGTGTGCCTTGCTGGGCTTGTTGGCTGAGTCACTGCCAACCTGCTGTAGTGAAGGAAACAAATCTTGGAGCAGGGTTCTGGTTGGAGTGTGTCGTTCTCATCCATGCAGGAGCAGCACTGGTGTTGAATCCTATCCAGCTCTTGTGTCTGCAGGGCCCTGTGGTTCCCCTCCACTTCTCTTCTGATTGTGGAGCCATTAGGTGGAAATGAAAGAGGTAAACTGATCAAACCCTCCCTGAAATGGCTTTAGGATTTCAGTTTGAATATTTTTTTTATTAGCTCCACATAAAGGCTTTATTACTTCGAATAGCAGCCACGAAACTAGAAACCTCTTGGTCTGATCCTTTATTTTCCTGGTGCACAAGAATCCTCAGTAGCTGTAGGCTTGTTCCCAATTAGACACCCCAAACCACAGCTAACAGCTGGTGGGAACATCCAGTGATCAGCTTTGAAGTATTCCTGTTTGGGAACATGTGAAGGAAGTGCTGTGTGGGGATGGGATTTGACTGACAAGGAGCAGAGTGGAAGTCAGTTGTATTTTAGGAGGAGCAAGGATGCTTTTGTCTAACAATGCACAGAACACTGGAGCACATCAAGGATAAGGATTTCTTTTTCCTATTTGAAGCCCTTTTTTCCTTCTCCTGGTTGATAGAACTTGCTGCTGTGAACTGGAGAAATTATTTGTTTCTCTCTCTGATTAATTTTCAAAGAGGGGATCAGCTGAAGTGTCCTCCAGTAATTTTCCTTCTTTATGGACTTCCTTTCCCCTTTCTCCTGGAAAGTGCTGCCAGCCTGGACTGACTATGGATATCTTGTGTGCCAGGAACCTCATGTACCCCCAGTTTTGGAAGGTTTGGCAGTACAAAGGGACCTATAAAATGAGGCTGTAACATGGGATTTGGTGAGTGTGGATGTGGTCAGTGACTGCACTAAATCCCAGTTTGTGGTAGGCTGGAAGTCTCACTCCTGTGTTTCTGGCAGTCTTGAAAGTTCCTCAACTCTTTTGTGCTTTTATTATCCCGAACTTTAAATTGGGGACAGCCCTTGTAAGAGGCACATTGTGTTGAACCAGACCCGGTTTTCTGGCAGGGTGGCCCTTGATCACGGGTTCTGTGTGGCTCTGAGCCCACACTGCTCCGGGGTCAGCAGAAGGAGATGAGTCTTTGGGGGTGGGCTGGAGAGTCCTGATGTTCCTTGAAGCCCCAATTATCCCATGATCCTGTGGTGCCTTTCAAGGATGTTTAATGAATGAGGTGTGGATTTTGAGCATCATGTGATGCTTCATCTTCTCCTCCTTTAGTCTGTAAAGAGGCTATTTCCCTCACAATTCCTGCTTTTTTTTTGCCTCCTGCTTAGCAGCCTGTAACTTGATATCCTCTAAGGAACAGGCTTCCCTATTTTGCTACCAGTAATTTGATTTATGTGTGCTGGAATGGCCACTGCAGCTGAGCTGACTGGGCCAGCTGTGGTGGCCTGTGGATGCTGGAGGGGTATAAAAATGGGTTTGGCCTCCTGGTATTCCTGAGCTGAGAGCAGGTCAGGCACCTTTTGGATGGGATCCTTTGATCCTCAGAGTTCCTGTAGGAGACAGATACTGGGTTATTTGGGGAAAGGTTTCCTAGGATTTTCTTGGTTTTTCATTTATTCTATTTTTCCTTCTGCTGATCATTCTATGGATGACAGAGGGACAAGGCTTATGTTCCAACAGTATTTTGGTGCCTTTTGTGCTGACAAATTAGGGAAATACTTCCAGTATCAGTTTTTCTGTGTTGGTATTTGAGAGGAGCCACTTGCAGCAACATCAAGAGTAGCAGGATGTGACCTGTGGCACCAGGCACAGGGTAGGGTGCTGAGTCTGTCTGAGGACCAGGGAGGGGAAGGTGCTGCTTCTGCAGGAGCAGAGGGAAAGCCCACCTGGGAGAGGCACTGGAGGAGCAGGTGAGCTTTTGGCAACAAGGTCAGTGAAGCCATTAGAAGGTGAGGTAGGTGAGCCAAGTCCTGAGCAGTGACTTTGAAATTTAGAGCTGAGGAGGGAGGAGTCACCACTTAAAAACAGTCCTGGTTCTTATCCAGACCAAGTTGATGCTGCAACAAGGTACTGGTTTCCTTCTGGTTACTCTAAAGAAAGGGAGGGATGGGTGGAGGCTGAGATGAAAGAAGGTTTTGCTGGATATGGGCTCCAAGACTGTCAAGGACCCAGCTGCAAGTGGGGTGAGGTAACAACAGCCAAAGTGCTGGGGGTGCTCTGTGATCCATTGCTGGGATGCAGCTGGATGGACAGTCCTTCCAGTGCTCGTGTCCTGCAACAGGAAGGAGCTGGGAGCAGGAAAATATGGGGAGAAACAATAGAAATCTGGATTGATGAGAAATTCCTGTGTCTCATACAAGATTCACCTTTCTCCCAAAGGCAAAGAGTAAGTATCCAAGCTTCAGTTTCCCAGAACCAGGGTGGAAAAGTGTAAGTGATGGGAAGCATGGATGACCCTGTGTAGGAAGGGCGGTGGCCCAAGGAGTGCTCTGGGGATTTCCCTGAGGGGGCCTGGCTCGTTTTTAGCTCTTGTCACTTAATACTCAGTTTTCTCCAAGTCTTTCATGAGGAAGTTGAATGGATTTTAAGGGGATTTCACTGTGTTTGTTCCACTTGTGCTAATCCATGGAATTCTAGGTGTTTCTTTCAGGGCCACTGGAGGTGTGTGCTGGTAACCATGGATCATTTAGTGCTGAAATTAAATAAACTCTACAGGTGATGCTGGGGAGACACTGACTGTGATACTTTGTCATCCTAGGACTGTTCCGGCTGTCCAGCTCTTGGCACATGGAGATCTCAGCATCACATACAAGTTTTGGGAAAAGGGGCAGGAGCACTGTCTTACTTTGAGAGACTGAAGCGAAGGTTCTGTCTTTATAGACAACCTGATTTTCCTGAAGTTGGATTTGTTTTCCATGTTTTGAGGCAGTTTTCAGAATAAAGTCCTGCTGTTGAAGAGAGGAAGGGGTCTGTGTAAATTCCTTCTCTTCTCCCATGCCCACAGTTCGAAGAGAACTCTTTCCTGATGTCCTGCCTCTTGCAGATAGATTCCGGGCTGCTTTCAGAGAATTTGTAAGTTGGAAGGAGGATGCCATGAAGTTTTCTGTTTATACAGGTTGTTCTTTAAAAAACTATGTTTGATATTTTTGTTCTGAGAAAATAAACCAACCTGAGCACTAAAGCTGGCAGGACTTGTGCCAATTTATTGTGCAAGAGTGATTAATGCCTGAAAGGAGCTGGAATTTAGAATGGGGTCTGTGGAGCTGGCTCCCTTCGTGGGCGACAGGTTGCTGTGCTCTTTGTTTTGGCTGAGTGTTCCTGTGAATGTTGATGCTAGATTTAAAATTACTGAGTAATACCAGCTTTGGAGCAAACTCTAGAACTCTGTGTGCTCAGAACATGGGGCTGTGGCTGGGACTGAATAAAGGCAGAGTCAAAGGTGCTCTGAGGACTGGAGCCTCTCTGCTCTGGAGCCAGGCTGGGAAAGCTGGGGGTGGTCACCTGGAGAAGGCTCCAAGAAGACCTCAGAGCCCCTTCCAGTGCCTGAAGGGGCTCCAAGAGAGCTGGAGATGGACTTTTGACAAGAGACTGGAGTGACAATACAAGGGGGAATGGCTTGCCACTGCCAGAGGGCAGGAATAGATGGGATACTGGGAAGAAACTCTTCCCTGTGAGGGTGGTGAGGCCCTGGCAGAGGTTGCCCAGAGAAGCTGTGGCTGCCCCATCCCTGGAAGTGTTCAAGGCCAGGTTGGACGGAGCTTGGAGCAGCCTGGTCTAGTGGAAGGTGTCCTTGCCCATGGCAGTGGGTGGAATAAGATGAGCTTTAAGGTTCCTCCCAACCCACACTGTTCCATGATTCTGTGACTTCCACAGCCATACCAGCCAGGGCTTCCCAGCCATCCATGCATCACAGGTGGCCTTGACTGTCCATCTTCTTGGCCTTGCTCTTTCCCAGAAAGGTCTAAAACTGTCTCCCCAGTCAGTACTGGTTGGGCTGGCACTAAGAGGATAATTGTAGAAGAATGGAATATCCTGAGCCAAAGGGACCCACTAGGATTATCCAGTCCAGCTCCTGCTGGAGGCGAGTATGTTCCTGAGCCCTTTCCTAGCCCGACGCTAGATGGCAATGCATCCTTCCCAGCGGTGTTCGGGTCTCCTTTCTGATGGCCTTTAAATATGGATGTTGGTCTTTTTCTACACAAATTTCATGGTAACTCTGGGAGTTGATGCCTCTTCCCTACAAGAAGCAGGGAATTTTGTGCTTCCTGGGATAAGATAGTTCTGAAGACATAAACAAGGCAAGTGTTCCAGAAGGGGGCAGCTGTGCCTCCCTGGCGTTCCCTGAACTGGTCCGTGCTGGCGCTTCCCTGCCAGCCCTTGGGTCAAACAACCGTGGGCAGCTGGATCCACGAGTGGAAACTTGGCACATCCTTGTTCACCAATGACCTTGGAAAGGCAGGATCTCCTGGACCCCAAACTGTGGGGACAAAGCCCATGGAGGAAGGCATTTCATCTGCTAAATCTGAAGTGTAGGAGTGGTGTGGCTGCTGTGGCACAGTGAGGAGCTTTCCAAACCTCTGGAAGGTCTGCTCCAGTCCTGCTACCAGTGGTGCACACTGCAGGAACAGCAGCCACTCTTCCCTGTTACCCAGGCCACGCCAGTTACTTGTACTTTACCCAGAGTCCCTCTGCAGGTTGACAGGCAATTTGTTGCTGTTGGAGACTTCCCATGGTGAAGTAGACCTTGCTGAAGTGCATTTTTCCATTTTTTTTTACCAAATTAGGGCCAAAAATTACTTTCCTGAGCTGCCTTTTTTTTTTTTTTTTTTTGGTGTGTGTGTGTGTTATTAAAGGAAGAAATACAATCTTTTGGCCTCTGGGCAAAATCAGAGGTGTGTTTGGATCCTGACTTGGCATTAAAGCAGAAATATTAGTCCTTGAGCAAAAGAGACAAAAATCTCTACAGAGAACCACACTTTCGGGTTGGTAGTCAAAAAACACCGACTTGGAGAAAAGTTTCCTACTGGAATTTTTAATTTTGGCCAAAATGCCTCCCTTTCCCCCCTCCATGAAATAGGTTTTGACAAACATCTTCAGTGTGTTCCCCGGAGAAGCTGTTCTGAAGGTTGGTCCCAGCTCGGCAGTGGTCTTGTATTTCCAGTTTGGGTTTATCAAATGTCAACCTGCAACTCCGCAGCTGTGCCAGGTTTGCTCAATTCCAAGATTATCTCATCTCAGGTGAAGTTTTCCTGGCATGGCTGTTTATCCAAACCTGAAATGTCATGTACCCTCAACCCATCAATCCAGCAGTTCCTTGGGTTGCAAAGGTAAAGCCTCTGTGAAGTGTGAATCACAACCCCTGCGTGTCACCTGAGCGTCTCCCATCATGTTGTCCTCCCCTGCGCACCACTGGCCCCCAAGAACACATAATGGCAGTGAGATCCCACTCCCTGCCTGTTCCCTCCACTGGCAGCTGGTGCAGAAACCCTGGAGAGTGTGGGTGAGTGTCCTTGTGCCCCCCACGGTGTGGGCTGTGCTCTGCCAGGGACAAGGGTGGGCTGAGACCACTGGCAGGCAACCAAAATGTGGGATGGCTGTGCTAAACCTGGGCTGAGACATCCAGGGCATGTGAAATAGGGATGCTGGAAGGTGCTCCATGTTGTGGCACCTCCTGTTAGGATGCAGGCTGGTCACAGGTTTCTTCCAAGACACAAGGTGCTGCAGTGGGAGATGCAGCACCTCTTCAAACCTTCCTGGCATGCATGCTGGTCCCATCAGCTCGGCCTGGGTGGGTGCTCAGCACCCTCCCCATGGCCAGGAGCAATCCTGCTGATCCCAGGGGCTTGGGGGCTCAGGCACCTGCCACCACCCCTGTGCTGCTGACAGGGCAGTGGGGAGGCTGCAGGCAGGGACCAAGGGCCCCCATGGCACTGAAACCCCTGGATTGGTACAGGGGCAGAGGACTCCCTAGGGTTCTGGAGCCCCTTGAGTCACTGGGCACCCTCTTCTGGGTTGGGACAGGAACCAGGATCTCTCATGGCACTGGAGCCCCTGGGTTGGGACAAGGACCAAGGACCCCCATGGCACTGGAGTCCCTCACCTCACTGGGCACCCGTTCCCCCAGGTCAGGACAAGGGACTCACACCTTTTTATTCCAGTGGCTGGCTCTGAAAGTCATGGAAGCAGAAACCCCTCTGTGCTGCCAGCCGCGGCCGAGCCCAACTGGGCACGGAGTGCGCCAGCTCCATGCTCCGCTCCTGGCCCCTCGTTTGTGTTGGCACCAGCCGGAGAGCGAAGCCAGTTTAATTGGCAGTTGTGTTTGTGGCCAGAGTGTTATGAAAAGGTTTTCTGTCTCCCTCTGTAAGTTCCCCTGAATATGTTTTCACTCTTAATATAATATTCACTTCATTATTAGCTGAAAGAGGCTCTTTTCAGAGAGGGCTTTTTTTTCCTCTCCTTCCAAAAATACATTAAATCGCCCCTTCATGCAGCGCTGCGCTGAGGGCTGGGATTGTCTACTGGACGGGAAGTGAGAAACCCGACAGTAAATGGGATTTACACAGAAATTCCTTTCTTCCCCAGCGTGCCGGCAGTGCTGGCTGGGTAATGGAGGAGGCGGCTGTTGCTTACAGGGTGATTGGGGGTACCTCACCTCCCCACAGTGTGGTCACCAAGGGGAATCATCTTGCCCCCCAACAAGAGCAGATGCTCCCAGGGGCTTCCAGCACCCTGGGCTGGTGTTTCCAGGTGCAAACCCCTCCAGCAGAGTTGGGACCCAGCCACAGGGATTCCCATGTGTCCCCATTCAGTGCTGAAAGTGTTTCCAGCATCTGCCAGGTTTTGGAAGCTTGTTCTCTCTTGGGTGGGTTTGAGGGCATCGGGTGCAGCTGGACCCCCATGTTGCCATCTTGTGTTGCTGCTCTTCATGACTTTGCAGCTTCCATAAGGTTTTTTCCTCCAGCTTTGGGAAAATCCCTGTAAGCTGCAGAAGCAGTGAGGGTGGTATCACACGCAGAGCATCCAGCCTGGCTCAGCCTTTGGGATCCAGGGGAAACAGCTCTGCTTCCCTCTTGCCTGACTTCCTGGAAGGGCACCCACAACCCAGCCAAGCTCTGGGTTCAGTTGTTTGCCGTATTTGGGTGGTTTTGCAGGGTCATGCAGCCCCCGATGCCCTCACTTAATGTCCTCAGCCCAGCCCAGCTGGGAATATACCAGGCTGGGGCTGCCTGTGGGGTTGTGCCATCCCAGCCCTGGCCCCAGGAGCTTTTGGGATGCTCTAAGACAGCCAATCACAGCAGGGGGAGGTGGGGGGGACACTGGCCAGGGCAAAAGGGTCCCCTGGGTCCCCTTGCACTACTGCTATGGGGCACTGGGATCCCTGAGGACCCCCACATCCCTGCTCCATCCCTCAAGGAGCTGCTATGAAAGCCCAGGGGAGCCCAAAGCATGTTTTCCCTTTCCCTGAAAGCAGCATAGACACAAATCTCCCCTCTCGGGGCAGACACCAGCAGCAGGAGCCTTCCCCAGCTCCACTGCCTCCATTCCCAGCCATCCTGTGAAACTCATTAGGGCTGGTGCCATGCACTGATGAGTATCCAAGGTCTGTCCTTAACTGGGAACAATTAGCATTTGTTTCAGGATACAGCTGTGGTTCCAGAGCTGACGGAAGCATTCCCATCCAAGCAGGGCCCAAGGGAGCTCCCTGGGGATGACGCAGCTCCCAGGTAAGGATGCTCTTGGGAGGGGTCCAGCTTATGCATCCTCAACCCCTCACCTGGTCCTGACGTTGGCAGGGAAGTGGGAGCTCTCTGATGTTCCTGCACTTCTTTTTCCAGGTTTTGGGAAAAAATAAATCCAATTTGAGCTGTTTTCCCCAAGGTTTTGCTGGTTCATCCACCCCTTCCCACGCACGTCTTGTGTTCAGTGTATCCTGGCGCCTCCCCTGCCTCTCCCACAGTACGGAGCATCCTCTTGCATAAAGCCAGTCAGGAACTGTGCCTGACAGGCTGTGGGGGGTGATTCTGGAGAAGGTAGTAGAGAAGGTTCTGGAGTTATGTGGGCAAAGGGAGGCTTCAGATTTTGCACATAGGTCTGAAAGCTGAGGGTGGAATACTGACCTGGGTCAGGAATGAGAAGTGCTGGGGGAAAGGTTGTGGTCATTCCAGTGTGGAAGAGTCAGGGACATGGTGATTCCCAGCTCTGCTCGCCTTGGTTGAGGCCAGAGGCAAGGGACACCGGTGTCTCCCTGGCCTCATGTGCCAGACGCCATAGGGACCAGTCGTAAATGTGGGGTCAGGAAGGCTGGAACTGATGCAGGACCTGGGCTTGGAGCAACACAGGGAAAGGTGGATGGGGTAAACACTGGGGCTTCACCAGCAGCACTCTCACCCTTGGAGCTCTGGCTGCTCCACAAAACCCTCAGTGAGCCCCAGAACAGGCTCTCTTCAGCTCAGGGTGCTCAGAGTCCTGCACAGGGGGAGTGGGCAACCAGCTGGGGTGGGACACTGGAGATCCCAGAACTGGACAGCCTGTGGTTTGAGAGTCAGGAGGCTGAGGAGGAGGAGGAGGAGGAGGAGGAATGTGGCCTGGCTGACAGAGACGGGCTTAGTTTTCCATGGCCTCACATTTTCCTGCGCTGGAAGTTTGCAGTGAGAGTGGAAAATGTGGTGGGAGGGGAGGGGAGTGGGGCCTCTGGGGGCTTTGGGATGTGACCTGCCTGCCAGGGCAGAGCCCATGGCGGGGACATGGACACATGGGCACACACCAAAACCCGATGGATCCAGGAAGTGTCCCTGCTCAGGGTGGCTGGGGACAGAAGTTTGGTGGGAAACAGAGCAACACCACAGGCTGCCTGGCCTTCAGCTCTCATGGGATGGGCTGGCACCCCCAGGGCTGACATGCAATGGGAATGCTACAGAGGTGCCAGGGCACCCACCAGAACATGGAGCACAGGGCTGGACATAGGTTTGCTGCAGTGCTGCAGCTCCCTCCCACCACCCAAGGCCATCCCTCGTGGCACACAGATATCCCAAATCCCACTCAGACACCTCACTGCTGCTCCTGGAGTGTTTGCAGCAAACCTGTATTACTGGTAGCCATGAGCTGGCTGCAGAGACACTTGGACTCACCTAAGAGGGCAGCTGGGTTCCACCCAGAGTGCTGCCAACACAACCCTCAGGCAGCCACAGTGGGATGATAGGATGTGACATTTCCTCAGGCCATGGGATGTGGTGTTCCCTCAGGCCAGGCTCTGCTGCAGACCTGGAAGCATGTTTGTTTCCAGCCCTGGATTCTGGGAGTATGGAGGGCTGGCGAGACCTTCAGCTGTTCCAGCCAGCAACAACTCCCTGCCCATGGCTCTTTTCCCATGGAACAGGGCAGGATTAGGGATGGTGAGAGGGGAAAGATAACTCAGGGTACCCTGGGGCGGGGCAAAAGCAAGAACATGCAGGAACATCAGGGGAAGAGGCTCAGCAGGGCACTCAGGGAGCTGGGATCTGCTCTGGGATGAGATCATGGAATCACAGAATGGTTTGAGTTGGAAAGGACTTTAAAGTCCATCCAGTTCCAACCTCCTGCCATGGGCAGGGACACCTTCCACTAGACCAGGTTGCTCCAAGCCCCATCCAACCTGACCTTGAACATTTCCAGGGATGTCACCTCCAGCTGTTGGCCTCCCCAAAAATAGCTTTTGCTCTGCCCATCTCCTCCAGTGACCAGCACATGCTGGGGAAATTGGTGCTATTTGCAGAGCCAGGAGAGGGACAGGCTGGAGTTGGGGATGGGGACAGAGAGGAGCCACCCCAGAGCCCACCCCAGCACTGCTGGAGGAGACCAGGGATGGGTGACCCAGCTCACAGCCTTGGTGACACATCAAAAAGCTCATTTCCTCACCTCCAGGCTCCTGCTTAATGATGCCAGCGAGCCCTCACTGCAGCCGCTGACCTTTAAACAAGGTGGTTGGAGAGATGGAGGTAGCAGAAATCCCTGAAAGATTATTTGTTTCTCACAAACTATATTTAGACACCATCAGCAAAACCCAAAAGTGCTGAGTTTGGCTGAATAAATCTGGGAGCTTTGTGATTTTTTCCCCCTTGAGGAGAACAGGATTAGCCAGCAAACGGGGAATCATGTTTTTGTTTGACATACCTGAGGGTTTCCACTCCAAGTTGCTGTTTTGAGCTCCTGGTGCCATGATGATGATGATGACGGACCTGACAAGGCACTGCCCCATCTTGTAAAGATATTTTTTGGAAAAGAAAAGGAGCAGCTGACTCACCCACCATGGTGCTGCTTTCTTTCTTTGTTAAACTTTGGTTTTTTGAGTATTTTCAGAGATCATGGCATTAAGGGTGTTTTTGAGATAGAAGTAGGTCATGCTGGTGCCGCTCCAGGAAAAAGTCCTTCCCTGGTGGGATGCACCCCTCCAGCTCCCTGCCTGCATCCACCAGTGCTGCCCCAAGGGATGGGTGCCCTGGGGAGCTGGGAGGGTTGACATGCCCCTGACTGGTCTGAGTGGAGAATGGCAAGAGGTCACCTTGCTTGTCTGGAACACACTTGGGTCATCTGGGGTGTAACTCTTTGCTGGTTTGGATTCCCTGTGCCTAAATCCCATCTCCCTCAGGGAGACTGGGATCAGGTCTGAACTTCCCAGTGGAGTGTTTGGGGGGCTAGGCAGGTGAGGGGTTTTCTGATCCCTGAGGGGTGTCAGAGCCCATCTAACCAGCTGGTCACAATGAAGAGCAAAGTGACCCATCAGGAACCTCCCATTTGGACATGAACCCAAACCATGTGGGTGATGGAAGGCAGAGGGACAGAAAGGCTCTGGGTCCGTCTCCAGCAGAGCAGAAAATTCTTTGCCCTATACTTGTCAAAATTCCGTGTCCCTTGAGCTGGCCCTGCCAGGACATCAGGCTCTGTTCTTTGAGAAGGGAGGCTCTGGGGAACTCAGGTCCTTGAGCCACAGCTCATCCACAGCAGCTCCTCTCCAGAGAGGGCCCAGGGAAGGTGGGGATAGAAACGTTGCACTGTGGCAGCTCTCTGGTGAACAGGTTAGACATGTCTGAGGAACTTTCGCCTTTCTCCTCTGGCCAGGTGAGAGGTGAGGATCTCCTAGTGTTCTCCACATGGAGAGGAGGAGAACAGGTAGTACTCAAGGAGGAACCAGCTCAGGGAGGAGGATGCTGGTGCCAGATGGTTTGTCCAGAGCAAGGAGTGGCCCAGCCTTGGGTAGGAACCATCAGGATGATGCCTGAACATGGGCTGCTTCCGTGGAATCAGGGAATAGTTTTGATTGGAAGGGACCTTAAAGATCCTCTTGTTCCAACTTCCTGCCATAGACTGGATGCCACCCACTAGAAGGTGTTTGGGGCCTGGGAAGAAAGGGAGAAATGCAGTATGGGGCTTCCCAGCACTGATAACTCTGTCCAGTAACTGGGAAGAGGAGGAATACTCACCCAGAGGTATCAGAGACAGGAGAGCATCAGCTGGGGCTGCTCCCGCCTTCTCCCTGCACTTGGGCCGAGCTGTGCTGGGAGAGCTGACACCAACCCAACCCAAGAGCCCTGGAAAAGCCAGGATTCTTCCTCCTCGTCCATGCGTCTGGAGAACTACAGCACCAATGGCACTGCCAGCAGGCGAGGGCTGGAGAAAGCCCTCCATGGCTGTGGGGCACCCAGGGGAGGTGGCAGGTGACAGAGCCTTGGGGTTGCACTGTAGACATGTGGTTGGTCTTGGCAATCAAGTGGGAAGCTTGGCCAAGTCAATGGTGTGATAAAACCATTTCCAGCAGGTTCCAAGAGCCCTCCCTGCTCCTGCAGCATACAGTGGGCTGTGGCTCAGCTCTGTAAGGATGTTTCTTCTTCCCAGGGGATGCTTTGACTGTGTCCAGCCTGTGAGCCCACAAAAGCCTGAACCTCTGCAGAGGTTCTTGGCCTATGGCATCATTCAGTGTGCCACAGCAATTCATCAGGGGGCAGCAGGGCTTGAGGGGGCTCCCACTCTTCCCAAATTGCTTGGGAGAAGGTTTTTCCTCCAGTCAAGTAGCAGGGCTGGTGGCCACAGTCCCTGACCAGGTGGTTGCCTCCTGGATTTTGCTGATCCTTGGAAAGGCATGAGGGACCAGGGAGCATGGACATCCCAGGACACAGCTGCTATGGGACATCCCCTGCCCCCTCCTAGGGTGCCCCCAGTCCTGGTGCCGTGGGGCTGAGCCCCAGCCCACGTCCTGCCTGGCTCCAGCCTGCCCCGTGCTTCTCCCTTCTCCTCTGGATCGTATTTATTTATTTATACGGTGAATGTAATAAAACTCCAGCAGGAAACGGAGGCGATTCCCTGCCATTCCCCACAAGCCAGCCCTGGGCCGGGCGAACAAGGAGGCGCATTGTGCAGCGTGGAGCCTCCTGCCAGCACCGGGCCTGTGGCTGAGGCTGAAGAAAGGGCTGAGTGTGTATGTGAGCACCGGGACCTGGTGCTGGCACCCGCCCCAGGATGGGGCATCCTGGGGAAGAAACCTCACTTCAGGGGGCAAGTGGGGCTGGGGGTGAAAGGACTCCTGTGGTGGCTTGGGATGTTATCTGGGAGCACCTCAGAGCCTGCTTCCAGCACAAGGAACCTCCTCGGCCCATCCTTGGGCTGCCGGGAAACAGAGGTGGGCACTGAAGATCAGCCGGGGGGCACACAGTGGGCCAGGCCATGGGGCTGTATGACCAGCTCTTCCCAGGGCTGAGCCAGCTGGGAGGGAGCTCCAACCCTTCACCTGCCTCTCTCAGGCAGCTGCTCCAATCTGCAGCTGCTGCCATCAGTAAGGCTCAGAGTGAATGGCTGCTGCCAGGGTTCACCTGGCTCTTGTCCCCCAGAAGGGGTCTGCAGGGGTGAGCGAGGTGGCTGAGGGTGGGACGTGGCTCAATCCAGGTTCCCGTTTGATGGGAGAGGTCCCCACTGCTGGCGACAAGTGTCTCAGTGCCGCCAGAGGCTGAAAGCAGCCCCTTGTGCTGCCACCACACTCACCAGCTGAAATACTGGGGGTGAGGTGGGGACATTGTCCTTTCTCATCCCTCATTCTCCCAACAAGGGCTCCCCTGGGACACACCACTGTCCTCCTGCCCCATCCCTGGAGTCCCACAGCTGCGTGTGGTCCCCATCCCTGTGCCGGCCCCTCAGGCTCCCAGGGATCCTGGGGTTAGGGTCATTCCCTGAGCCGTGTGTCTCCTCCCTGCTTCATGTCACTGCTGTGTGAATGGGGATGTCACAGCCCAGGGATCCTGTGGCCAGGGCTGGGGAGGGGGAGCTGGCTGGCAGCAGGACCCACAGCTCCCCAGCTGCGGAGGGATGGGGTGACAAGGTTGCAGTGAGCATCCCTGGCAATGTCACATATGTCAGCCCGTGTCCCTGAGTCCTGGCCACAGTGTCCTTGCACCATGGGCTGGGTTGTAGCCACAAACACCTGCAGGGAACCAGAGGCCAGGAGGTGGGTGGGGTACTGCCTGGAGACACTGCCTGGGGACACTGTTTGTGCTCCACCTGCTTGTTTGGGGACCAGATCCCAAAATCCCCGTCTTCCCCCGCTACTGCACCTGCCCATGGCACAGAACCTGCCCAGAGGCACAGAGATCGGTTGCCCTGTGGTCGGCACAGTCTGTTGCACACGCATGTGCATTGGCATCCCACAGGATTGTGCCCAGGGGTAGGAGGAGCTCGGGCTTGAGGATCACTCCTGGTGGTGCTCCTGGTGTCCCCAAGGAGATGGTGGCTGGGGCGGGGGTAATCTGCCCCTCTGGCCGGGTAGGTGCCAGCCCACAGCCCCATGGATTGCTCCCAGAATGGACCCCTCCACCTGCTCAGCAGCCCATCTGGCCTGTCACTGGCATCCCTTTGAAATTGAAGCCACTGGCCTTTTGCACAGCTATTCCTGTGAAATTCTTCAGGAAGGGAAAAATTATCCCTCCCAGATCCCTGCAGGACTGTGCCATCTCCCACCTCCGAGCTGGCAGGGAGGGCATGGGGTGCCCGGAGCCCTGGCTCACTCTGGACATAGCCTGTCCTCGCGAGGTGGATTCTTCTCCCTGCCCCAGCCCCTGCCTCTCTCTACGAGCCAGGCACTGGTGGGAACTGGGACCACTGGGGATCTGGGGGCTCAACAAGGCAGAGGCAAGGGCAGTGCTGGCATGGAGCCCCTCACCTTCTTGCAACAAGTCCTGCTGCCCTGGCTAAGGCTGGGCAGAGCAGCACCCACAGTCCTGCCACAGCTCCATCACCCCTTCCCAAATCCATTGCCCACTCCCCAACTCTATCGTCCGATCCCCTGCCCTATTATCCCCTCCCCTGCCCTATTGCCTCCTCCCCTGTCCTGCTGACACTCCCAACCTTCACTGCCCTCTCCCCAGCTCAATCACTTCTTCCCTTGGATCAATCACCTCCTCCCTTGCCCCGCTCTATCACTCCCTTCCCTGCTCCATCATCCTCTCCCAGGCTCTGGTTCCCCCCTCTCCAGTTTCATCACCCCCTCTACTCTACTGCTCCCTCCCCACCTCCATAACTCTCTTCCCTACTCCATCACTCACCCAGTTCCATTTCCCCATCCTCTCTCCCCTCCCTCTCCCCATATGCATTGCCTCCTCTCTTGTTCCATCGCCCTTTCCCCAGCTCCACCATCCCCTCCCTTGATCCACCACCCCCTCCTCTGCTCCATCACCTCCTCCCCACCTCCACTGCCCCGTCCCTGACTCTCATCAGGGCTGTCCCTACCTCTGGTGCCAAGGGGATCCCCCAAGCCCTTCCCCCCATGAAGACACCCTCTCCCCTGCCATGGCTAGCCAGAGGGGTACTGCTGCAGCCCCCTGTACCCGGGGGGGAGGAGGGGGCAGCCAGCGTATTTTTTTCCCTCCATCCACTCCCCTTGCCGAGGCTCTCGCACAGGTTTCAGGCGCTGTTGACGGGAAGAAAGGAAATGGGGCAAAGCTCTGCCAGGAACCACAGGCTCCCGGGCTCCGGCGATCCGTCCCGCTCGCCTGCCTGGCCGCTTCCCGGGCAGGATTCCTGTGCAGTTCTGAGAGCGCTTTCTTCATGCTATTGATCTTGGATCCACAGCGCAGGGCCACTTCCAAAACCGTAAATCTCTCTGTTGCTCTACCTGGGGTTCTTGTTTTCACTCTGGGGCTCCCAGACCTGCTGGAGATCTCTGCTTCTGTGCGTGGCCGGGCTGTCCCCACTCCCGCCCCCACCCCGCCGTCCCCCTGTTCCCCAGGCGTGCGGGCAGGAAGGGACAGGTCACTTCTCCATCAGGCACAGGCAGTGGGGCAATGCAAGGGCAAGACTTGGGGTGCTGGTGGTACCTCCCACTACCCCCTGCCCACCTCTGGGGTGAGATGAAGCTCCGGGAAGGTTCCTTTGCTCCTTTGCTGTTGCCACTGCAGGTCCCTGAGGCTCAGGCAGGGCTTGGGCACCCCAGGGAGTACCTGAGGGGGATGGGGTGAGGGAGGAGCACCCCAAGGTGCAGGGCAGAGGTGAGTGGCAGCCACACCTCTACAAGGAGCCCCTTGACTCCAAAAATCCTTGTGTTGCTCTTGGCCAGGCTTCAGTAACAGGAGCCAAGAGCAACAGTTTTACATATTAAAGCAAAATTAAATTAAAATACATTTATTTGTGCTGCCCCACACCCCCCCTTAACTTTTCACAGCCCAGGTTGGGGGGTGGGAGGACATCCATGGGAGTGAACCAGGAAGGTGGGGCTAAGACCCCAGGTCTCATCCAGCCCCTTCCTGTGCCCACCACCCATCCAGGACCCTTGCTGGGCAGCCAGGGCTGGGTCAGAGACGTTTCAGGTTTTCCAGGTCATGCTTCCCAGTTTTCCTTAGCAAACAATTCCCCGAAGGGAAGCCTCAGTGACCAGAGCTGTGTTTGGGGTGCCCTGGAGTGGTGGCAGTGACAGCCTTGGGTCCCTCACCTCACACAGGACACATGCCCTGGGTCTGGGGGTGGAGGGATGAGGGACCAAGGGAAAGGTCCCAGCACACTGCGGGTGGAGGGATGAGGGACCAGGGAAATCTCCCAGCACACTGTGGGTGCCACCTCCATCCCCATCACTTTGCTGCTCAGCCAGGCATGACAATTTGTCTCCAGGACTGCACCACAGCACAAAATACCCCGAAACAGCCATTTCTTAGTGCATGTGGCCCTAACCCACGGCACGAAGCCCCCTGAAGCTGCTCCGTGTTGCTGGGCACATGGGACAGTGACTTCTGGAACCCCTCAGAGCTGGTAGCCAAGGTGACAAAGCCCTCCCAACATCCCAAATAATCCCAAATATCCCCCAATAACCCTTTTCCCAGGGCCCTGGAGCCCGGTGTGCAGACACCCCGTGTTACAGGGAAATTCCAGGGCGACGCCTTATCTCCCACTCCATTATATGGCCGATAAGCAGCTCCCATGGAATTTCCCTATACCGCTCGACCGGGATGTTTGGATCCTGCACAGTGGGTGTCAGCGATTAGGGGCCGCGCTGACAGGTCGTTATGTTGTTACTAAAGAAATCACAGGGCTGTGGGAATGCCTGGGAATGGCGGGATGCCTGGACCCTCTGGCGCCAGCCAGGCACTGGATGCCGGGTGTCCCTCGGGACACTCGAGGGACCCTGCTGGAATCACCCCTAGAGTGGATGAGCTGCTCCCAAATGGGTGCTGGAGATGGCGCAGAGCAATCCGGGCTGACCTGGGATCGGCAGCTCCCAGGAGTGGGGGGCTGCTGGTGGCACCTTGTGATGGTGGCCTGTGCTGCAAAGCCTGTCCTCAGGGGTGCTGTCACCCCCAGAGTGTTTTTAACACCTCCCCATGCCTTGGATGTAATTTGTCACCCTGTGAGTGGGACACTGGATTTTGGGGTCTGGCAGCCCCGCCTTGACTACCCTGACTTGTGTCACCTCCCAGGAGCTGCCCTGGCCTTGCAGTGACATTGCTGTCCCCTGCCCTGTGCCTGCCCTGAATTGTCATTCAGCCGGGGACACTCCTGTCCTGTGCTGTGGGCACTGGAGCTGAGCCATTTCCCGGAGTCCCCACTGTCCCACCTCGTCCCCAGCCCCAGGGGTACAGGCACTTTGTGCCACGTGCTGTGAGTTCCCCAGTTCTCAGTGGCGGCACCAAAGTGGCAGTTTTCGTTCCCAAACTGAGGGAAGTCACCCTGCGGGGAGAGGGTCCCTCCCCCAGGGACAACAAGCCCTGGGGTGTGCCCAGGTGTGCTCAGCCGCTCACGCACACCCTGCGGGCACACGGGGGCCTGGCAGCACCCTGCGGGTCTGGGCAGCGGTGAGGTCACCTGTGTTCCTGTGCCCAGGTGCCACATGTGCTAGTGCACGCCCCTGTGGGTGTGTGGGGCCTGGCTGGCGGTGTGTGGACGTGCACGTGTGTCTGTCTGTGAGTATATGTGCACGTGTATGTTAGTGTATGTGTGTGTTGTATGTGTGTGCGTGCGTGTGTGTGTTTGTGCTTGTGTACGTGTGTGTGGGCATGTGCATGTGAGCGTATGTGTGTGTGCACGTGGACGTGCACACCGTATGGGCATGTGTGTTAATGTGCGTGCGCGCGTGCACATTAGAGTGTAGATGTGTCTGTGTGTTAATGCATGTTAGTGTGTGCATGTGCCTGCACACGTGTTAGTGTGTTTTAGTGTGTGATAATGTGTGATAGTGTGTGTGCGTGGGCATGTGCATGTAAGGGTGTGCACATGCGTGTATGTACACGTGTGTGCGTGTGTGTATTAATGTGTGACAGCGTGTGCGGGTGTGTTACGTGTGTTTGTGTGCACATGGACACGCGCTTATTAGTGTGTGGGCGACCGCGCACGTGTGCATCTGTACCTGTGTAAGTGTTTTTGTGTGTGTGCGTGTGTTTGAGAGAGACTGCGTTTCCCCCGCCCGCGTGTCCCCAGTGCCGGGAGCTCCAGAAATGCGCGCGAGTCCCGGTGCCGGTTCCCCCGCGTGGGTCCCGCCCCCCGCCCCTCCCCGTCCCGTCCGCCCCCCCCCCCGACACGCCCGGCGGGGCGGGGCGGGGCGGGAGCGCTCGGCGGGCGCTGCCGGTGTCGGCGGGCGCGGGGCGGCGCGGGGCGCTCGGCGGGGCCGCCGCCGCATGGCGCGGGCCGGGGCCGGGGGCTGCCCCGGCGCGGCGCCTCCAGCACCGCAGCGAACGGCCCCGTGGCGGCGAGGGCAGCGTGGCCGGGCGATGGCGGAGCTGTAGCAGCCGCGGGGCCGGTGCGGGCGGCGGGCGATGGCGGCGGCGCGGCTGCGGGTGGCCCTGTGGGTGCTGTGGCATTTTGGGGTGGGCGGTCGCGGGTTGGAGCTGGCGGGGCTGGAGGGCCCGCGGGGGCGCGCGGCGCGGTGCCAGCCCGTGGACATCCCAATGTGCCGGGGGATCGGGTACAACCTGACCCGCATGCCTAACCTGCTGGGGCACGAGAGCCAGCGTGAGGCCGCCCTGAAGCTGCATGAGTTCGCCCCGCTGGTGGAGTACGGCTGCCACGTTCACCTGCGCTTCTTCCTCTGCTCCCTCTACGCACCCATGTGCACCGACCAGGTGAGCGCCAGCATCCCCGCCTGCCGCCCCATGTGTGAGCAGGCCCGCCACAAGTGCGTCCCCATCATGGAACAGTTCAATTTCGGCTGGCCTGAGTCACTTGACTGTGGCAGGTTGCCCACCAAGAACGACCCCAATGCCCTCTGCATGGAGGCCCCTGAAAATGCCTCAGCTGCCGAGCCACACAAGGGACAGGGGATGCTGCCTGTGGCTCCCCGGCCCTGGCCACCTGGCACCGCTACCGAGGGACAGGGACCCAATGGACTGGGGGCCTGCGACAACCCTGAGAAGTTCCAGTACGTGGAGAAGAGCCTCTCGTGTGCACCCAGGTGCTCCCCCGGGGTGGATGTGTACTGGTCTCGGGAGGACAAGGACTTCGCCTTCATCTGGATGGCTGTCTGGTCCACCCTCTGCTTCGTCTCCACTGCCTTCACCGTCCTCACTTTTCTGCTTGACCCCCACCGCTTCCAGTACCCTGAGAGGCCCATCATTTTCCTCTCCATGTGCTACAACGTCTACTCTGTGGCCTTCATCATCCGCTCTGTGGCTGGGGCCGAGAACATCGCCTGTGACCGGGAGAACGGTGAGCTCTACATCATCCAGGAGGGGCTGGAGAGCACAGGCTGCACCATTGTCTTCCTCATCCTCTACTATTTCGGCATGGCTAGCTCTCTCTGGTGGGTTGTCCTCACCCTCACCTGGTTCCTGGCTGCCGGGAAGAAGTGGGGACATGAGGCCATCGAGGCCCACAGCAGCTACTTCCACATGGCCGCCTGGGGCATCCCAGCCATGAAGACCATTGTCATCCTCACCATGCGGAAGGTAGCAGGGGATGAGCTCACGGGGCTGTGCTATGTGGGGAGCATGGACGTCAGTGCCCTGACCGGCTTTGTCCTCATCCCCCTCTCCTGCTACCTGGTCATCGGCACCTCCTTCATCCTCACTGGCTTCGTTGCCCTCTTCCACATCCGGAAGATCATGAAGACGGGCGGCACCAACACAGAGAAGCTGGAGAAACTGATGGTGAAGATCGGGGTCTTCTCCATCCTCTACACTGTTCCAGCCACCTGTGTCATTGTCTGCTACTTCTACGAGCGGCTAAATGTGGATTACTGGACGCTGCGGGCGCTGGAGCACGGTTGCCTGCGCCTGCCTGGCCGCCGTGCCGCCAACTGCTCCCTTGAGGCCTCGGTGCCCACTGTGGCTGTCTTCATGCTAAAGATTTTCATGTCGCTGGTGGTGGGCATCACCAGTGGGGTGTGGGTGTGGAGCTCTAAAACGCTGCAGACCTGGCAGAGCCTGTGCAACAGGCGGCTGGGCATGAGGACGCGGGGCAAGCCCTGCAGCGGGGTCAGCTGTGGCGGGGGCCACTGCCACTACAAAGCCCCCACAGTCATGCTGCACATGACCAAGACGGACCCGTACCTGGACAACCCGACTCACGTCTAGAGAGGTGGGCTGCCTCCCATGCCGGGGGAAGTGGTCTCACGGGTAAGAGGCAAGGGCAAAGGCTGTGTGGGGGCAGGAGGGACACTCCCAGGTTTAGGGGGGTGAGGCTGAGGGACCCCCCCAGCACCACTCACTGACAAGTAGCTGCTTTTTCCTAGAGGTTTTGTTGTTGCTGTTGCCAAATCCAGTGACTCTTCTAACGCTTTCTTTGGGGGATGGTGGGGATGGGGCAGGGAGAGGAATAATCCATCCGTGTTTATTTAATTCTGTAATTTATTTTAAATTTTTTTTTTGATCATTAGCTGCAAGGAATGGAAAAAACAATAAACCCTGGATGTGTTATTTGATGCGAGCCTGGTGCTGTTTGCGGGGATTCCAGGGGGTCAAGAGCTCCCCCATGGGACACCCCCCCAGTTTAGGGGCTTTCGTGTCGGGCCAAGCCATGCCGGGCCATGCCTCTGTCTCTGGCAGGAGCATGGTACCAGTGGATGCCTCCATCCAGTTCCCCTCCGTGGCTTCCCTGGGGCCGGTTCTACCTCCCGGCAAGAAGGAGGAGGAAGAGGAGGAGGAGGAGGGTTTTCCTGTGCTGTCACACTTACGAATCATCTTTTCCACTCCATGCTCTGAAGGTGATTTTTGTCGGTGCCATCGGCTGCCAGAGCCTCGGTGTCAGGCTGAGGGTCTTTGAGGGGGCAGGCCAGGGGCCAGGGAGATGGGCTGGGGGCACAGGACCTTGGGGCAGAGAGGGCTCAGCTTTGATGTCCCCTGCAGAAGCCCGAGGTGCGGGTAATGGAAACTTCTGGGCAGCTTTATTTATCCTCCACTCTGGTTACAATCCCAGCTCGCCTTCCCCATTGTCCGGAGGGAAATTCAAGCCTCAGCTGGTGCTGGCGGGGCTGGCGGGGGGAGCCGGGGCTGGCTGGCACAGGGCAGGCAGGAGGGTGGCTCTGCGGAGGCTCGGAGGAGGGGAACTGCTCACCCTTCCTCCAGACATCCTGAGATGCTGGCAGGGACCAGCTCGTCTCTGCAGGGGTTTGGTGGGGCTGTTTTGCCTGGCTGCCCCCAGGGGTGTGCCGGGGGTTCCCAGTGCTAGGGAGGAGAAGTGGGCAGGGGGCTGTGGCAGGGGCATAGGCAGCACAGCGCCTGTGGCAGGCAGGAGCTGTAAGGGGCAACACAGCTCTAGTGATGCTTAGACTTGTCCATCATCTCATTACCTGTTAATTAGCCAGCTTGCAGTCTGGGCAGCGCTGGGCCCCAGGGAGGGTCGACCCTTGCCCAGGTAGCAACAACCCAGCAACGGACCCTCTCTCCAGCATTCAACTTGGCACCCACTGCTCACCCCAACAGCCCTCGGCCCCTGTTCTGATGAAGCCCTTAGGGCTCAGACTATCAAACTGTGGCTGGAGGAAAGGGGCGAGACTTCTCCCCCAGGGCTGGAGTGGGGGCAGGGGCCGGAGTCGGGGCCCCTCACCCACCATCAAACTGTGCCAGGGCTTTGTGCTGCGGGAACTGATGCGGTGAAGCACCTTTAATCTTCTCCCTGCCACCCCCGGCATGCCAGGAAGGCAGGAGAAGTCGGGTCACTGAGCTGAGAAAAGCTTTTCTTCCCCCAGGAGCTGGTGTGATGGATGAGGTGCGAAGGAGCCCCCACTGCCCATATGGTGTCGCTGGGGGGACACCGAGGGTCTCTCACAAGGTTTGGGTACCCCTGGCTGTGTTGGTGGGCATCTAGCCCCTTCCCCAGGCTGGTGGTGATGATGGTGCCAGGGCAAGGACCCCACCTGCCCCCCAGCACTGGTGGGCTGCAGCCTCTGGAGCTCCCTTGACTGCCACAGGAAAGTTTGTTTTGGGCAGAGAAAAGGGCCATGACCTGGGGCAGGAGAGTCAATATTGGCTGGAGGACAGGCTCCAAAGTCCAGCTGGGGAGCTGGGCATGGCTCTGGGTGGGGGCTGCCTGGGAAGGGGGCACAGGGTCACATGTTCTCCCTGTGTTCTGCCCCGGGTGCTAAGCCCAGAGCCAGCTCGGTTCACCTTGTGCGCCAGGCATGTGGCCCAGTGCTGGTGCCCAGCTGGCGGCACCCCTGGGGACAGGCTGCCCTTGAGCACCCAGCGCTTGCCAAGGAGCGGCTGCCTCTGGAGCGCTCACGCAGATAACCCGTCCCAACAGGCCCCTGCTATCAGGCCCGAGAGGGGCCAGTGGCACCCACCACTGCCCACTATCGGCCTCGGCAGCCCAGCTGGCTCCACTAGAGGCTGCCAGTCCTGAGAGCTGAGCATGGCCAGGACACAGTTCCACAGAGCCTGTTGCAAAGCGGAGCTGTCACATGGAAGGACTGGCCCAGGGACACCGCTGGCTCTTAGTCACAGCTTCATTCAACCCTGTGCTGTGGGGCTCAGCCTCCCTCTGTACCCAACCCCCCCCCACCTAAGCTCATCCCTGCATCCCATCTCCATCCTCCTCAGAGCAGCCCCAAGGGCACCAAACACCTGCCTCCGATGAAGCCCCCCAGCAAGAGACAAGTGGGGTTCAGCACTGCCCAGGCCCCACAGGGCAGCCCCTGGCTTGGGATAGCTGTGGAGACTGAGGTGGGATGGCTGCGGGGGGTGGGATGGGATGGCTACAGAGGCTGAGTTGGGGCTGCCAGCTGGGTGAGAACGGGCCCGGGATACCCTGAGGTCCTGGCCCAGCTCAGCATGGAGAAGTGGAGCCTCATCACTCCTGGCACTTGCTGAGCCATGGAGGTTATCCCCTCTCACATGGACACTCCCTCCAGGTTTGAGTAGCAAAAGGAAAGCCACTGTGCTCTGGGAATGTGCTAAAAACCCCATTACCCAGACTATTAATTAATTATTGAGAATTAAGCTATGAGGAAACCCAAGCGGCCAAAGTTGGGCCTCATTTTCTCAAGGCCACGCTGGAACTCCAGCAATCATAGGAGCCTCCGGCGTTTGTTGCAGGCAGTGGATGCAGCAGGGCTGGTGATGGTGGTAGTAGGGCCCCGGCTGCCCGCCAAGCCCCCACACTGCCCTGCCAGGTGTGAGGACAGCTATTTATAGCCCTGCACAGGACACTGATGCCATGGAGGGACTGCTATAAAAAGCAAGTCTCCAAAAAGGTCTTGGAGCAGATGCTGCTGCGAGATCTCTGCGCTGAGGCCTGGAAATGTCCCAGCTGGAGTCACTCAGATTCACCCAGGTCCTGTTGCATGGCCAGCAAGCCAAACCAGCTCCTCTGGAGAAGAGATGAGGTTTCTCCAGAGAAAACAGCATCTGTCCATTGCCGAGAGCCTTCAAGCCCTCAAACCCATCAGGATTTCCCCTGTCCAGCAGTACGGGGCCTGGCTGGAGCACTCCCAACTCAGATCCAGAGTGAGGATGAGGATGAAGACGCCCAGGAACCCTCGTCCTCCTGGCAGAAACAAGCAAAGTTTTGGCCAAACCCTTTGTGTCACAGCTGCAGGCTGTCACAAGCACTGACGCATCACTGCTCCAGCCATGCTGCCCTTGGAGTTTCAAGTGTCCCTGGTGGGCTGCTGGAGATTAGGATGGAGGCCTGGGACACAGCAGCAATAATCCTTACTGCAAGCATGGCTCTGGTTGCAAAACACACCCCAAGAGGAGGGAAGAGGCTTTGGGGGCAGCCAGGCCTCGCTGGGGTGAAAGAGCAGAGACATCCCAACTCCCCATCACCCGTCATAGTCCCTCCAGGGGTACCCAGTGCCACCCTGAATGGAACAGGAGGACAACTGTCACACTGGCAACATGCAGGGGACAAGGAACAAGGACTGCTCCCCACTCCAGGGACAGGCAGAGCACAGCCCTGTTCCTTGTCCCTGGGGAGGGTGACAACACACCAGCATAGTCTCAGAAGCTGACCTGATCCTGACCCACCATTCCCTTACTCCACAGCTCCATTTGCCCTCCAGAAATGTCCAATGGCAGCTCTGGAAAGGCAGAGGCAAGCCATCTCAGACAATCCCACACCAACACAACCCACCAAGAACTCACAGAAGCCAGGTTTACAAACACAAGTACATAATGTTTATTCTTAAGTTTCCAATTTATTACAAGTACAGCCCTTTGCAGAAACCCCCTCCCCCCAAATGACACTGATTTTTAGAAAACGTGCAGTTCCAAAGGTTCCACCATGTAGGACCTGCAGGAAATGTTCTCTAGGAAACAGGACAAAACAGCCTCTGAAGGGACGTGCGAGATACAAACGTCAGTGCTATTCTGTGGGGCAGGGCGTGAGGCTGGGGAGAGGGAAGGGGCTGGAAACCTGCCTCATCTGCAGTCATCGACAGTCCGGAACTGAAAACAAATACCTGTTTAAAAAAACCCCAAACCTAAAAAGTTCACAAAACTAGGCTGCAATTTGTAATCAATGATTCTTTTCTTCTCAAATCCCAGGAGCTACAACAGCTGCTTCTGCTTTTCTGTTAGAAAACCAGCACTAAACAGCCCCATGGCCCATTTATTCCAAATCAAACAATTCTGGGATAAGAAGTTCAAGCCCTGATTGTATGATCCAAACCTGTCATGATGGAGAGGAAGAGAGAATGAGAAAACAAACCTCTTTCTTAGGGAAAAAGTCAGCATGTGGGGCAGCAGGAGCTGGTGGCACAGGAACAAGGATGTTACTAGAAAATGTTGTGAGATTGTGGCTGAGAGGGACTGGGATCCCCCTCTCCTTCCCCCCAAAGTCCCCTGATGTAACTCCTGCTACTGGTAGGAAAACGAGTTTTAAAGAGGGGGAAAATATAAAGCAAACACGATTTTATATAAACTGTACATGTGCCAAAGCAAGACAAGGGTATCTTACAGGTGTTCTTTGTACAAGATCACAGCTAGAAACAAGCCACTTTCAACTAAAAAATTAATTTAAAAAGTTATATAGCACATGTTTCTGCTGCTCCCCTGGCCTCGGAGCTCTCCTTGGGCTGTGCAGACACTCACACTCTCCAGTTTGCTGCTGGCACTTGGGGCATCCAAAGGGCTGCATGACCGCATGCAGATCCAGGTGAGCAGGGAGCCTCCTCTTGGCGTGTACAGGTGGGGAGCTGAGCTCAGAGCCCTCCTTGGACTGAGACCTCCAGGGATTGCTCTCCCCAAGGGAAAGCAGGAGCACCTCGGAGCAGTGGTGTTGGGATGCTGGTGAAAGCCGGACCGCGGTACGCCTAAGTGCTTGCTTGCCCCACGCAGCCTGGCATCGGGGCTCGGAATTAACACCATATAAATATATACATACAAGCCCGAGTAGCCCATTGGCCTGATGGCACCCAGTCCTTCTGTGGAGCAACACGACCCCACCCCTGCACCAGCTTGAGGCTGGTGTGCTCACATGACTGGCAGCAGACAGTCCCACTGCGCTCCGGCTGCTTGCAGAGGGGAGGAAGCAATTCATTCCAGGAAACCTACAGTGCCTGAGCTGGAGCAGGCTTGGTGTTCCTCTGCCCAGCCAAGCTTGGCCAGGCCCTCCCCTTGCCCTCCCACCTTCCCCTCCTGGCAGGACAGACTCGTGAAGAGCTTTGTGGATTTTGGAGGAAGCATTAAGTCATCGCCACTCAATGGATGACGAAATATTTGAGGAAATTGCAGAAAAATTAAAACTAGGATGGGCCCAAGGGAAGGCTGGATTAATAGAGAAGTGCCCGCTGCTTCTCAACTCCCTCCAGACAACCCATCCGACTGCCTGGCAGCACCAGAAGGCCTGCTCCAGCTCTGGCTCTCCCCCTAGCCTCCTCATCCCTCATTTCTTCCTTTTCCGCCCCCGGGAATGTTCAAGGGGCTCTGACTCACTGTCCCCTTCCTGCTCCTCCAGTCCCTGGCACCTGGCAGAGAGCTTCTTGCGCTTCCTGCGCACATACATGTGGCCTGGCAGGTGTTTGTGCACCATGTCAATCAAACACTGCTCTGTCTTCTCCAGGCAGGACAGTACATGACTCCCGTTCTGGTTGTAGTGCTCGGCATTGGAGAACACCTGCTTCATATCGGAGAGGAACTCCTGCACGGAGCGGTAATTGCCACAAGAGCACTTGCTCTGCATAGTCTGGAAGTCCATGGGGTTGCTGATGACCTCAAAGTAGTCTTCAGCTTCCTCTGTGGTCACTGGCTCCCTGCCAAAGGAAGAGCCACAGGGATAGGAAGGGAATGCCGACCTCGGCACCACTGCAGAGAAGTGGGGTCCCCCCACCCCTTCACCCCTGTGGCATCCCTGACCTGCAGCCCTACGGTGGTGCAACAAGCCCAAGCAGTACCTCAACATGATGTGTGTTACAGGCACATCAGCCCTATGGCACAGGAATGGGAAGGACAGGAGCCCAGGGAGCTGGTTCAGGCATGGGGAAGGTCCATACCTTCTCTCAGTCACAGCACCTCAGTGCTCCAAAAATCCTGGAGGCGGCAGACAACACCTACCTCCTTGCCCCTTGCCTGCCACCTCAGAAGGGCACCACGTCTTCAGTCCAGCTGAAGACTGAGAACATGGTGGTTTCTTCTGGAGCAGCTTCTTCCCACACGACTTGCTTTTGGAGGCCTAAGTCTCCCAGGTGGATCTGGCAGGACTGCATCACAGCCAGCCTACACCCCACTGCCTGCAGCCAGTCCTGCCCGCAGAGGAGGGGGACGCCACTTGCCCTCACCTGAAGGGCCAGCTGAAGCGGTACTTGATCAGCTTGCCAAGGATTTCCTCACACTTCTGCAGCTCGAGGTTCTGGCGACGCGCCGTCCTCTTTGTCTGAAGGACCTGCCCACACAAAGGGTGTTGGTAAAAAGAGGGAACTGCTACAGGATTTGAGGTTCAGAAGACAGCCCTGAGGCCAAAGGAGCTGGTTCTTAGCACAGCCAGGACATTTCTTCCCTGTGAGCATGGTGAGGAGCTGGCACTGGCTCCCCAGAGGAGCCCTAACCCTAACCCCATCCCTGGAAGTGTTCAATGCCAGGCTGGACAGGGCTTGGAACAACCTGGTCTAGTGGAAAGTGTCCCTGCCCATGGCAGAGGGGTTGGAATGAAGATGCATTTAGGGCCTCTTCCAAGCCAGGTCATTCTGTGATTATGACATGCAGCAGCCGCTTGGGTTCAGGACAGGAGCCCCATTCAGGAGCTTGGTGGGAACAGCTCACGAACTGCCCAGCTCTCCTCTGGTGGCAGGTGGCTTTTTCAAAGTAAGTTCAAAGACAATATGGCCACAACAAGCAGCCAAAACATAAATGCCAGCAAATGGAGAATGTGAATTCCCTCTCCCTGCCTTCTCTTGAGCTTGTGGCGGGCAGCATCCGAGGCAGAGGGAGAAGCATTTGTGCTGCTGTTCTGCCCTGGCAGAGTTGACTGTGCCATTTCAAATCCCAAGGAGCAGCTGGTGCCCCTAGTGCTGCTGTCCCTGTGCAGGCTCAGCACAAGGTCAGTCGTGTGCCCAGGGACCCAACACAGGTCACACCCAGCATGGGGACATTCCCTCAGCTCCCAGAGCACAGCTCGTGGGCCATCACTGCACAGGAAACATTGAATGACAGAAGGCTCCACAGCACAGGGCACTCACTATTCTGAGCCAGCTCCAGTCTCTTCCCAGAACAAATGACAAATCCTGGCAGAGTCCTCTTCTCTGAGCCAGTGTGCTGTCAGAGACCCTGACCCAGCTGTTCCACTAAGATTTGCCCCACTGGAATAGCCCTCTGTGCTGGCTGTGGCTGCCTATGCTGGACTTGCTTGTCCTCCAGTGTGTAACACAGACCACAAGCCAGTCCCCCAGACCTAGCATGAGTAGCAGTAAGCCCACAGACCACGAGCAAGGAGAGTGACAGGACACACCAGCACCGCTAGTGCTGGTCACAGGACAGATGGCAGATCTGCAGGGTGTTGTGATGTGGCTGTGGGGCTGGAGTATCCTCACATATCCCCCACGGCGTGTTGCTCCCCAGAGAGTCACTGCAGCTCCCTCCGCCCAGCACGCACAGAATGCTCTGTGCAGGAGCCTATGGTTTTATTCTTTAAATGTCAAGTGAAACCTAAACCAGTCAAATTATGTCCTGAAAGTTAGGGAGCGACCATACGGACAACAACTGTCAGAAAACGGCCAAGGCTGGGGAGCAAGGGTCCAGCATTGCTGGCATTCCCTGGCCATCCAGGACCCCCCTCAATTCCCCCATCTCTCTGCAGAGACATATGGATACTATTTAAAACGCTTTAACAAGCTGCAGGCTGCCTGCTGCTCAAGGGGACAATGTGTGAAAGCGGCTGGGGAGGGATGCCTGGCATATCTGTACTCCGTCTGCAGCGGGCCCTTAAGGATATGTCTTCTTTGTTAACCCAGACCAGCCCGGGCTTCCACTAGGATTCAGGGTATTTCTCTGCGAAGAGGAGGGAGGAAGCGTGCCACCTGTTTGGTTTATAACTCACGATGTGAGCAGTCTCCAGGGAGCAATTTGGCTCTTACCAGCTCATCGATGTCTGCGCCGTTGACAGGTGCTGTGCGCTGCCGAGGTCTCCGCGCAGGGTGTAGCGCCTGCTTCTTCCTCTGGTGCCTTCCCTGCCTCGAGGGGTACAAGGAGCCCTGCTTGCCCCGGGCTGCCTTCCTGGGCCTCACTGAAACAGATAAGCCATGGGCTTAGAGGACTGGGTGCATCTGGGAGCAGACACCACCAGCCCTTTGCCTCCCACACCAGGCTGAGCCTCACTCAGGCTAGTGAGCCCAGGGACCACCCGGCCTCATGTCAGCTGCGCTCTCACACCTTCTCCAGAGGGGATCTGTGGGTCATCACCTCCTGCCCAAAGAGGCCATTGCTAGCAAAAGCCTGCTGCTAAAGGGTACTCACACACAGCAGATCCTCAAGCTCCAAGAGAGACCTGGGAGCTCCTGGATCATCCACTGCAGGTCACAGCAAACCCCTCTGCCTGCAGCACCAAGAGACCCCAACACATCAAGGCTTGAGGGAGAGACAGGGAAGCAATGCAAGGAAAGACAGTTGTCTCAAACAGCACTGCAACACACCCTCTGAAAGCACCGGGAGCAGAAACCTGGAGTTTCCTCAGTTTCCTGCTGCCCCTTTGCTCCTCACCATTTTGGGGATGGGTACTTTTCCAAGTGGCCCACACAGATAAGCCAGCTGGTAAGGCCTCTGAGAAGGGAACTGTGTGCAGGGGGAGTGTCGAGTTACTGCAGCTGGGAGCTGCTCCACGTGCTGCAAGTGGGAAACAATGGGATTTTATTCCCCAAGACTGGGGCTGCCGCATTACATCCTACAGAAAGGCACTTGCCTGTGTGAGTCTGCCTGTCACAGCTCCACACCGGTGGCAATGCAAGCATGCTGACGCACTCCCTTGTCTTAAGTTTCTCCCATGACCCTCTGTATGAGGAGAATGTGTTTGCCTTCCTAAGTCAAACCCCTTCCACCTGATCCCAAGTCCTCGAGCAAGCTGTATCCAGCACACTGGATACCTCAGCTGCAGCCTCTGATCCAGCCTTGTCCCATAAATCATCGTGCTGGGCCCCCCGTGCTGGGCGTGTGGCAGGACCTCGGGACGTCTGCCTGCTGTCACTCTGCTTGTGTGTCAAGCGTGCAGCACGTGCTAAATGTCTGACAATCCAACATTCTAGGTTAGATCCCTCAGGATAAACGCCATGAGGATCAATGTGACTTCTCTATTAAAACAAAAGTTTTCCACAGTGACCTTTCCATGCTAATGCTCTTTAAAGCCAGGGGTTGCATTTAGCACTTTATTTTTAGTGACTGTAACCCTCTTTTGCTATTGTTTGGAAAGCTTGGCTCAGCTCCTGCCTTGGCCATGCAACACAGGCTGAACACACTCCAAGTGTGGACATAGATATGCTGCAGGACAACAAGCAGTGTGCATAGCCGTGGTATCTGTGAGCCTCCCTGAAACCAGAATAAAGCAGGGGAATCAAGGCTCAGGCCTGGATGGAAACCCTCAAAAGAACATGGGATAATCCTCTGGGTCCCAGTCTCTGGATTCCATCTGCCCTGTTTAAGACAACCTGCAGTTAACGTTATGTCAGTCAAGGACAGTTTGACAGAAAGCAAATGCTGGCAGTGTGCCATTCCCAGACTGAGCTTTTCAGTGCAGCAAGTTGCTCAGTTGAGACTGAATCAAACTCCCCTGAAACCAAAGTGGATACACATACTAAATATGTTTAGGTGAAGAAGCAGACATTGAGGAGTCTAGAAAACAGTCTTTTATTCCTCCCAGTTGCCCAGGAATGCTCCAGTTATGCATCCCAAGTGGTCTCCGTACGCAACCAAAGGGTGCTGGTGGTCCAGGCCACACTACACCTGGAGCATTGTGCCTTCCCACTGGAATAAAGAGAGGAAGTACCAGTCCTCCTATTTCAAAATGCCTCCTTGCCAAATCACTATAGAAGTCCTGCACTCAAAGAATTATGAAGTGGTGGGAAAAAGAAAAGCAAGGAGAGGGGGCTGTGGTGAGAGCTCCATAAGCATTTAAACAGCTTCCACTGTACAACAAATCCTGTAGGCGCAGAGACTGACAATCCCAGGAACTGCTGGTGCTGCTGTGGCTCTGCTGACCCCCCCCCACCCCACTGCAGTCTCTGCTGACCCTTCTCAGCCCTTGGAACAGTGTCATCAGTATTCCCAGGGAGTGACTGGGCAGCGAGCAGTTTCAATCTTTGCTAGTGCTGACTCCATCACAAACGGCCAAGGGTTCACTTCAGCTCCCCAGGTAACCACAGCAGAGTCACAGCCTTCCCCTGTGACATCTCCCAGTCTTATACCTGCTCTGCATGAAGAAAAGCACAAGTCCCAAATAGGATCCGTATTTAAGACACTGAAGGCAGAGGGTTACTATTTTCTGTTATTTCCCTACACGGTCAAAGCCTTACATTTTAGTCCTGCAACTTCATAGTCTTCTTCCTCCTCTTCCTCCTCAGCATCTGGTTCATCAGAAGCTTCCTCACCGTCTTCACCTTCATCTTCAGCAGAATCCTCTGTATAGTTCCTAGAGAAAAACAGGTATACATGTTTGTGGTACAAGAGCCTGGGCATCAGTGGCCCCGGGCCTCCGGTACTGCTTGGACCGTACAACAACCACCAGGCTCAGCCCAAGGCAGTTGGCTGTATTCCAGAGTAACAAGTTGTAGCTACAGCTCAAAGGGCACTTCCCTGGCTAAACATCTGGGCTGAAAGTTCCCAACAGCTGAATCTGGGTATTTTTTGGTATTCTAGGCACCATAACCACGGGGCAGTGGATTTTAAGACTGTGACTGCTGTTTAATTACTCCTCCCTGAGAGGATGATCTGCTATTCACCCAGGTCTGCAGGCCAGGCCTAAAGAGTTTCAACAGGGGGTCTTCTTCCTGCTGGACTATTTTCCCCATACTGAAGTAAACAGCTTGGTTTCCTTATACTGTGGGAAACAGACTGGTGAACGGAACATCAGGCTCCTCACATTCTGAAGTCAGAAGCCACCCAGACTCCCTGCCCAGCACATTCTGGCTTCTCACCTGTGTCTGTTCAATCATTCATAGAATCATAGAATGGTTTGGGTTAGAAGGGCCCTTAAAGCCCATCTTGCTTCAGTCCCCCTGTCATGGGCAGGGACACCTTTCACTAGGCCAGGTTGCTCCAAGCTCAATCACTTCCAGGGATGGCGCAGTCACAGCTTCTTTGGGCAACCTGTGCCAGGGCCTCACCACCCTCACAGGGAATAATCTCTTCCCAAGACCTAATTTAACCCTGCCTTCTGTCAAGGAAGAATGTCAAGGAAGCCATTCCCCCTTGTAAATAGTCTCTCTTCATCTTTTTGGTGGGCTCCCTTCAGGTACCGGAAGGCTGCAATTAGGTCACCCCAAAGCCTTCTGTTCTCCAGGCTGAACAATCCCAACTCTCTCAGCCTTCCCTCATTGCAGAGGTGCACCATCCCTCATATCAACTAGGTGGCCTCCTCTGGACTTGCTCCAACAGGTCAATGTCCTTCCTGTGCTGGGGATCCCTGAGCTGGAGAGACAGCACTGCAGGTGGGGGTCTCATTCAGACCATTAAAAACCAGCATGCACAGGCAAAACGGGGCACAGGCAAAGCTGCTGTGGGAGCCTAAATACTCTAGAGAAAGAGGATCTTGAGCAATAAAAGGAATAAAACTTCCACAGCACAGGGGGTAAAAGATCTGCCAGGCTGACATTCTTTTCCTACTTCAGCCAGGAAGACAAGAGCAGAAAGCAGATAATAGGACAGGTGTTCCCTACCTGATGGCTCTGGGCCAGGAGCTGAGCAGCTTGCAGGTGACTCTGCCACATCAAAGTAACTATGAACTCAGGCCAGAACAGCTGCCTTTCAGCCCTGTCATTTCTGTGCAAGCCTGAGGAATTCTTAAATGGTGTCCACGGAGTAAGTAATACATTTAAGGCCATATACCACCTGCACAGTACTGGCTGGCACGCCTCTATTGTGCTGCTGCTCTGCCAGGGAGGATCTGTTGGCTGCTTCTGCATCAGGTGCCACGTGACAGCCTCACCTCATTGACACACAGGGAGATGCAGCACAGTCACCACCAGCACAGGACACTCACTGTAAAATGCTTAAGTTCCAGTTTGCAGCTCAAAAAAACCAATCCAACCCTTTGCTGTCAGGAGGCAACTACTCATATCTGCCACACCTCCTCAAATCATGTTCCCTTTGTCACATTATAAGGTGCTCCTGTCTTGCTAAGGTTATCAGGTCCAGAAAACCATTAGAATGGCATTTTGTAGCCTGATTTATAGTAGCAGAGTAGGGACTGAGCTGCAGCCTTGAGTCATGTCTGCTCTAGCTTACAAGAACACCCCAGTAACCCAAGCCCAGGGACCCACAGAACTGCAGAGCCACCAACTACATGAATAAACGACCCAATCAGCTGCTCAAAGGAAACAACTATCCTTAGTGCAGCTAATTTTGGTGAGTGTTTTGCACATGTTTTCATTTCCAAACCCAAGTTATTTATTAAAACTCATGAACTTGTACGATACAGGTGTGCTAAACTTACATCCTGAAACAATTGCTCTTCTATTGTTCCAGTGCTGCTTTATCTGGGTGATTTCAAACCTTTTTAAGGAGCTTTGCTCCAGGCTGGCTTGCGTCTTGACAAGGCTAAGGGCAGGAGGGTCACTCACCTGCCTCGTGAGCTGCGCCGGGCTGTCGAAGGCTGGCACGCTGGGCACTGCCATTCCCCATCTGGGATCTCATAGAGTGCTGGCCGCAGGCAGAACAGGTGGAAGGCCTTGTTACACTCGTCACACAGGATCAGCTTGTCATCCTCACCTAGGAAAGTGCAGCTCACTTGTAACAAGGCCACAGCCTCAACCTGAGAGGCAGAAGCTGCTGCAGTGCTGGAGGGCAGGACTAAGCAAGGGAAAGATGCAGAGTCCCCTCTGAAGGCAGGGACCCTTTCTCTGATGGCCTTCCTTGGGGATCCTTCCTTCTGTCCCACCACTATATTTACGAACAGCAGCACTTAAAAACAAACAAAACCAATGTGAAGTCCCTTGCCCTGTGAAGATTTAATTGGAGGCAAAGACAGAAACCTGCCAAAGAGGTTTCACCCAGACAAACATGGGGAAAGAGAAGTTTGCTGAAAATATGCCCCAGAGCTGTAAGCTAAAAATGCAGCTATTCTTGTTCTATGTTCAGTCTGGTTAACCTACACGGTATCTTCTTTCTACTTAGGGTAACAAGGCTACACTGAAAATCAGTATGCAGCAGGACTAGTCTCTCTCTGTACTTCCCACTGATGAAGGGAAACAGGGAGACAGTCCTGAGCCAGCTTTCTTTTACTGAAGTGGAAAAAGAAAGTGCAGAGGGCTTGCCAGCATGTCTTTCTCTAACATCTCAGCTCTTAATTTCTGTGAAACTATCATGTTAGTCTCAGGTGAGCTTCCACCTTACTTCTGTCTAGAAACTCCTCTCAACAGCAGGTAGGATAGTTTTGGCACTGGTTTGGAATACCTGAGGTTCCACAGTAAAGGTGGATTTTGCACCAGTTCAGCCCTTATTTCTCTGAAAAGGTGGATGGCAAAGCCTTTTGGTAAACAAAAGTTGCCCAGCAGTCCCCCGAGCTCTGCCTGCCCTCATTTCCCACTACAGTTTCAGCAAATATAAAAGTGGTGAGGCACAATGCACCACCAGGCTCTTTCCTCTAGGCTCCCATCCAACAGAGACGTTATGGCAGAACAAATACCAGCACCCTGTCTCTGCTGGCACACCTTCTACTTCCCCCTCCACCTGGAAGACTCTAAAGCCCTTCATTCTACAGCACACACAGAGAAAGTATTCCCTCGTCATCGGTTTGGTGACTTCCCCAGCTCATTGAGCAGTTCTGCTCTCACTCTGGCCTCAGAGCAGTAACATCCCACCTCATTTTCCCCATAATAACCTTCCCAATGTCTCCTTGCTTGCTCCTTCTCTAAAAGACAGGATTAACTGACAAGGATCAGAGACCCAAAGATCATTCCAAAAATGAAACTAGGGAATGGACAGCGGCCAAGTATTCCCTGAAGGATTCATGGATGATTTTTGTCCAAGTACCCTAAATATCCAGGGGTTAGCAGCTCTGCAATGTTCTGCAATACTGTGTACTGGTTACGTAAGAATGGTTTACTGGAGTCGGGGTCAAATGTTTCTGAGAGATCAATGCTGCTGACTGTAACTCCTGACATTCAGAACTTAAAATACAGCCACAGTCAGAGTGACAGACTACAAGGACAGGTTGCCTAAGCAGAGCAGAGAGGTGACAGCATCCAACTGTTGCACAGGCAGGAATTCTGTGGAGCAGGAACGCGTACCTTTCTTGCGACACACTTTGCATCTGGCATTCTCTGCTGACATATCCCACTTGATACAAGCGTCCAGCATCCCCAGCAGTACATGCATACGGGAGAAGGTCTGGGCCTCACGGATTGCTGTCTTCCACTTCTCCATGGCTGAAGCAACCTGCAGACAGACCTAACAGCTTACAATGATACACAGACACAGCTCACTTCAGTCTAAAGATGTTTTTATATCCCTTAGCTGGGGCTCCTCAGAACTAAAGCTCAACTTTGATATTTCTTTCCTTCTGTGTCACCTCAGCAGTCCTGGTTGTGGTTTATCCATATCCAGTCTCCCTGGATCAGACAGTTTGTAACACTCAATCGTTTTGCATTTCACGGTCAGGCTGAATCAACCTACGTGAACTCCACTAAATTCTTGCTCTGAAGGTCTAACACAAATAATCAGCAGGCTAAGAAAATAAAAGGCAGAAATCTAGCACTGTAAAATGTGGGATGAAAGTCAGGGAACAGCCGGCAATCACAGTAGAAGGAGGACTGAAGCGGCCTGTGCTGCCCTCCAGTGGGTACCACAGAGGCACCTGGACTTCAGCAACACCCTCGTGGTCCCCGAGCCGCTCAGGTGGCAGAGGCGACCCTGTGCCACCAGCTACAATCACACTGCACAGGCATTTGGACCCCTCAAATATGAAACCAGCTGCTTCCCTGAGACAAGATGGCCTCAGTTCATCTGAAATCCCAGAAACTGGGAATGAGGATGACAGCATCAAAGCTGAGCTTTGCACCAGGGCAGCTGCCAGGGTCTGCACAGAGCAAGGCCAATGGGAAACCACACACCCAGCTCAGGAGGTTTGGAAATACCATTTTAATAAATCGGAAATGCAGCAGGACAAAAGTTATCCACAGCCATGTCCCACTCCAATGGTAATCCTGTGCTCTACAACAATGAGGCGATGGCTCAGACATGACAGGGACATAATAGGACTCAAGTTAATGTTCTCCTACCCCAGGAGAATGAAAAAACAAACAGTGAAGTGTCAGATGGGAAAATCTAAACTCTGCAGCTGACAGCAATTTGGGAGCCAAACAAAACCCGGGAGTTTTGCAGAGTTGCACATTCTCCTCTGACTGAATTTGAGGAAGCACAGCATATATTAGATGCTTGGAAAAACACACAAACTGTTCTGAAATGCCAACATCCCTGCTGTTGTTGCTGGTGTGGATCCTGGAGAACCACCGGAGACAAACGGAAAGATGCCCAGCCCACTGTGGAGGTTACACAGCTCTGTGCTATTTCTTTGCAGAACACTGTTGAGGTGCTTCGCATACTGTGTAATTGATTTTCCAAGGAACTGTTCCATGGGTTTTGCTGTTAACATACTGGGTAACTCCTGGGCCAAGACAAATCTGCAAAAGCTGTTGGCAAGTTTTGCTGAGATACTTCTCCCCAAGTCTCTGGAATTTAACAGATTTCTAGCCTTGCTTCCCAAGCATCAGGAGACTGTGGCATCTGAGCAGCACCAGTACCAAGGGAGTTCCAGCTGCCAACAAGGCAAAACGGGAGACCGGAAGAAGTTACTTAAATCCCCTCCTGATTGGATAGGGGCAATCTAGCAGGGAAAACAAAACAAAAAACAACCCCCAAAATAAAAGGAGAAGTCCTCAGTCACATGTCAACCTCAGAGGGACAGAAAACACCTTCTTTGGTAAAGGTAGACAAGCCTCCAGATATAAAGACTCTCATGTGGCATCCTCAGCTGAAATCCCTTGGAACAGCTGAAACTGGAATTTCTTGGTTGTGAAGCCACTCTTTGAGGGATTGTCTGCAGACTGACTCTGCCCTTGCATACACTGCTGAACTTAGGTCACAGGGGCAATAACCTACCTGTAACCCACCCACATTCTTCACTCTGCTCAGGCTGTTGTGATGCAATGTCACGATGCAAAAAGGTCACATATTCCCTGTCCTGCTCTGGGACAGTCCAGCATGCTAACTGCCACTGGAAATAGGAATGTTTGCATCAACAGAGGCACCAGCCTGATTTTCAGGAGCAGCCACAAGCCAGGTCTCACTGCAATCCTTTGCCACTCAGCAGTGTGAGCTCCAGCAATGCAGCTGAGCCAGCAGGAACCCTTAGTACAGACAATTATGTCAGCAAACGGGTGCCTGTTAAGCCATAACTTGTTTCTCACAGGGAAAATGAAATACCCATACCACAGGGCTGCAATTCTTCCTCTATAGTCTGGACGTACATTGAGTGTGTTTTTCCAGTGTGGCTATGCTGTATTTTACCTGCTATGTGGTCACAGTGCAATTCTGGCTCAAAAGGTTTCATAATTCTTGGCCTATGCAAGAGATTTTTCTTCAGAACAGTCTGCCTGGCAGTCAGGGATTTTCATCAGATAATTGTATCTAAGAACTAGGCCACTCTTTCAAGGTCATCTGTAAAGGTTTTCTGCTTTAGCAAAAATAAAGTTTATTCCAGATAAACTGAGGGGAAAAAAACTGCCAAACCAACGAACAACCCCAAAAAAGTTGAACATTGCTTGTACCACCACAAAGGTCTAGAAAAGTCTGAATGAGATAAAGTAAGCACCGCACTGCATAAATAAATGCTCCAGAGACATTGGCATGACACTAAAGCCAGTGCTCAGGGTAGGGAGACCTGAACAATCACACACAGGGACTGTGTTGTAGTAAATCTGATGCTACCCTGAGCATGCCCTACAGGTACAGCCCTCATGGTTACAGCTGCAAGGCAGAAAGGAGTAAAGCACAATACAGCGCTGCTGTAGAAACAGGAAGTGTGCTGAGCCAGGCCCTTTCTGCCTCAGACCTCACCGATTTTTACAGCACTCCATTCTGCTGAGAGCTTTCAGGATACAGCATCCTCCCATTGCCCTCGCACTTAGGATGGAAGAGTCAAAGTTAGCAAAGTTTAAATACTTCAGGACAACTGAGTAATGTGAAAATTTCTACTGCCTACCCAAATTATTCTGCTAACACAGCAATGGCACAGCCTAGCAAAGACCCGATTTTCAAACGAGGGTTCAGCATATGCTGACAGAAGCTTTAAAAAAAAAAGCCCACAGATCCACACCAAAAAAACTATCCCCAGCATCAGTCATAGAATCCCAGAATGGTTTGTGTTGGAAGGGATCTTAAAGATCATCTTGTTCCAACTCCCTGCCATAGGCAAGGACACTTAACACTAGATTAGGTTGCTCCAAGCCCTGTCCAACCTGGCCTGGAACACTTCCAAGGATCCAGAGGCAGCCACAGCTTCTCTGGGCAACCTGTACCAGGGCCTCACCACTCTTACAGGGAAGAATTTCTTCCCAATATCCACTCTAACCCCACTCTCTATCAGCGTGAAGTCATTCCCCCTTGCCCTGTCACTACATGGTCTTGTAAATTAGTCTCTCTCCACCCTTCTTGCCTGCTCCTTTCAGGTAAACACCTAATATTTCTTTTTTTTTAAGTTGGGACGTTCAAGTACTTCTGCTGATCCAATTCTGGTATTGTTGCTTCTTCTGAAGTCAGTGATCAGTCAGGGCAGAGCTGAGGGCAGTGGGAAAAGTCTTGTCATGGGGCATTAATGTCCTGTTCAACTCAGTGCATAGAAACCACCCCTGAACTCAAGTACCTCTGTTAGGGTGAAACACCGGTGCAGCAGAACTGCCTGCAGTACCCTTCCCAATCTTCTGCAGCTCTTCTCCATCCCTTTGATTAGGAGGGATACTTATTTAGACTCACAACACCACTTTTCTCATGGAGGCACATGCAGCTTGTTTGCCCAGACGCCTCCCCAAGTGCCCCCACACATACAACAACTTGCATCTCCCTCTGCCTAATGTGGTATTTACCTGAATCTCACTCCCTTGCAGTGACCAAAACCTCAACATGTCTCTCCTTCTCTTTGTGGACCAAAGCACCATCAGTCTTCTCTGACAGATACAACTCTTGTTAAGTTCTGTGAAAATGCTCCATAATGTACTTTTATTTAAGAGGAACTGTATGGAGGGAACTTGACTCATTTCCTATTCACAGAGAGAAAATTCAGTAACTCCTCACTATGATTTTTATTTTCCCCATACGTTTACTCCTCAAAATAAACAGGGAACACCTAGCCCCATAAACACCAAACTCACTCAACTACAAATCTAAAATGGGAGGAAGCTGCTCAAGATTTAGTACCCTATGAAATGTACTGCTACTGCTGAAAGAGTTCTACTGCAAGACCGAAACAGAGCCCTGAGGTGAACAGTACCTTGGCTTCTTCTGCCATTTTCTTGTCTTCATCTACCTCCTCAGCCTTGGCAATGTAATCCTCTCCTTGGTGTTTCCTTCTCTTCTGCTTGGGGGCCATGAAACCTTGCAGAAACTTCTTAACAACACCAGCCTGGAGCGCAATCACACACTCTCCAAAATCCTTTAGGCTCTCCAGCGAGTACACCTGTTGGGAAGAGCATACGACCCTGTAACAGCTGGATATTACTCCCTCTGCTGCTTGAAGTGGGCCTGCAAATGGACACTTGTGGTACCTAATGCAGTGTGGTTACCTGCCACACTTGGTTATGGAATCAGCCTATTGCTGCTGTCTCAACAAGACATGCTGGCTTTGATATAGAAGATAAAAATCAGTTATGGAGTTCTGCTCCATAAAGAAGTCTGTCATGAGAATATGGAAACAGGACAATTGAACAGGACACTCAGCTCCAACATTATGACTCACCTACACCTCAAGCCATCAGCTGTGTAATTTTGAAATAATCACTTGAAGGACAAATGAGAAAACTGATTTCCTGCTCCTCTTGTCTGAGGAGAACAAAAGACTGAAAACCTTCCACAGAAAGTATCATCTCACACTTGTCCTGTTCAGTACTTTGCCTGTTCACTCACTTTTGCTTCATATTCTGGTGTTACATCAACATATCCCAGGCCTCCCTTCTGCAGCCGCGTTGCAACCTCAATCAGATCACTCCGGAGATAGTTCAGCAGCTCCTGGTTGCCATCACAAGATTTGAGGCCCAAGTTCTGTTTCCGAGCCAAATGGATGGAATGTGTGATGTCCTGATACCTGGAAAATCAAACCAACCTTTGAGTACAGGCAGAGCACTGCCCTGGAAGCTGGGCAGGCTCTGGGACAATGGTCTCCATTGGGAGCTATGAGCTCCACCAGTGCAGAACGTTCTTTGAAAGACACATGAAAGCACGTGGCAGTTCTGGCTCAGAGCAACCAGCACTGCCTTTGTTCCTGGTTTCAAGGAGCCATTTGAAGACTGACAGAACCTCCTCACTGTTCAGAGTGTTATTTATCAAGAACCTGCCCAAGAAAACCAGCAATTACTCAACCTCAGTGTCTTCCCCTCTTCAGCACAGAAACAATCAAAGCCCAGCCTGGGATGCTGCCCCAGGAATGGCAAGGAGTTCTGTGCCGAGGACATGCTCTGACTTGGAGAAGGCACACACAGAAAAACACAGAGCAGGCTCACTTCTTCTCCAAGCGCTCCTTGAGCTGGCTCTCCCTTACTCCTTGGGGGTGCAGGCAATCCAGCAGCTCATCCAAATCCTTCTGACTGTCACAGAGAAACCTGAAAGACAGAAAAATGCACCAAGATCACCTAAGGTATCCCTGTGAGAATATAATTTCTTCTTCTAAATAGTTCCCAAGGATCAGTAGGCAGGGATAAGAGGTAACATATCCTGACCCCATGGAGCAAGGTGAAACACTTCCAGGAATGCTGGTAGGAGAATTCTGACTCAGGTTGGCCTAGTTTCAAGGTTCCCAAATGTAGCCAATTCCAGGGTAAGAAAAAACAGAATCAAAATAAACACAGAACTGGTTTACAGATGTATTTTCCCCATTACGTTTATTAAAATGTTGGCATTTGAATTTAGTTGTCTACCCCAGCGATTCCATTCACTGCTCTGCAGTTCGTTGAAGTCATCTGAATGCCGTGTTAGATGTACTAGAAAAGACTACCACACTACGCATTGAGAGCATGGCAATTTAATCATATTTTCTTTCATTAACCAGAAGTCCCCAGATTAAAAAGGGGATGTCCTGGCTGACCCCACAACTACTGCTGCTGGAGCTGTGTGCCTCTGCAGGCTCTGTCTCTGCAAGTGCACAAGCCCTCCTCTTTAAGTTTGCCCAAACTTGAAAGCTCAAGTGCAGAATCTGAAAACCATATTCATTAACTTGAAACCTTCCTGCTCAGGAGTCCTTGAGGACAGCAATGGCCATCAGCAGTTAGTCCGATCTAAAAGGGGAATACTTTTGCAGAGTTCTCTAAATCAGGTATTCTCTCTGCAGCTCCAGAGTACAATCACGTTTGCATGCTGGGTTGTACATTTAAATGAGTTCTAAGACAGCCTGAAATTCTGCGCTTTCCTTCTTTTCTTTCCAACTCTATTTCAGGAAGCCATGGAGCCTCCTCACCTGATGTGATGGGGATTCGACCTGAGCTTCAGAGGTCGTTTACAGAAAACATGACTAATTCCCTATCTTCTATAAGAGGATTGCTCATTAGAAGAGGGAAGACAGGAGATAGGAGAATCAACCTTATATGGAAACAACTGCAAAGGACCACTCTGTGACCCTTACCAGAAGATTCCAGATCTAAACTTTATTCTTGGGCACAAGCTCAAATGAGCCAAACAACTAGAGAAAGATAGTGCTGTGGCTCCTCTTGGAATACCTGTCTCCACAATGCTTATTTTTCTGGCAGAAATACTTACTAAATACCATCTCCGAAAAGATTTCATAATTCTAGTATGGTCCTACTAGGGCAATGGCCTCACAATTTGCATTCAGCTAGGAAATTCATTACTCTAATAAAACATAGGATTGATTGCTCAACAATGGAAGGTAAGTGTTTTTTAGCCAGTCACCTTCTTCAGTACATCTGACCCTGCGGAGCATCCTCACTCTGCAGTGAGATCAAAACCTTTGGGCACCACTACTCTCTGCACCCCTCCCTGTGGAACAGGACAGAGCAGCTTCAGATATCCTTCACCCACTAGAATCTGTCACCACCCGGGAATGGCATAAATCACACTCCAAACCATCTGCACTACAGATACCCAGCACAGGAGTACTTCCCAGACACCTTGAGATGAGTTGCCCAGGTCGTGGTGAAACAACATCAGACACTGCTGGTGATACACCATGGAATCCAGCTAGAAAAATATCCAAGACGACCATGCCTGAGCCTTCCCTGCTTTCACCCATGGAGACAAATCAAAGGGGGGAACTCACTGCACTGTTTTGTCACACTGTAAAAAGGAAAGGGCACTGGAAACAGTCGTCATGTAGCGTTTGTATTCTCCAGTACTTTGGGGGAAGACAACACAGGCTGCTGGGCAGCTGAAGAAAGCAGCTCCCACCCTTTGAAGAAAGCCAGAGTTAAGCCCTGGCACAACTTTGTTCCTGCTGAAAAGGACATGGGACAAGGAAGGAAGAACATCTGCAACAGGTACTTAAGTCTTCCCAATTCACCCTGAGAATAAGGACTGGGATTTCTGGGAGAGGGAACTGATCTACTTAAGCCTGAACTCAAGCCTGAACCTAAGCCTGATCTGCAAAATACAAACATATCGGAGACATTGTGTTAGTTTGATTAGTGAACCCTTGCTTCTCTGTGCAGCCACAGCTCCTGCTTCCCAAACTAGCTCCAGGCACTCCCTACCTGTAGGAACTACCTGCACCTCCAACTGGAGCTCAACCACTTCCAGGCTGGGAGCATGGACATGGTAAGACAGGGCTGGCATTTTAAATGGGGAAGGCAAAAGTGAGTCTTACAGAGAGTGATGGTAAGACAGTTGGTGCCCTTCATGTGGCCTGACATAGCTTAATCACACAGTCCAGAGGGAGATGGGAAAGATCCCTCTGAGAAAGTCAAGACCAGGTAGGGGTCTTCAAACTGATCTACAAGGGGGAAATTCTGACTGGCATAAGGGTTCCTGCATTCCTGAAGAACAGCCTAGATTCTCTCCTGACATTTCTGGCAGCACAAGCCAACAGACTGGTCAGCAAACAGAATAGAAGGAACAAATGGCACAAGCACCAAGTCAAAAGGAGCTCCCAGTATTCACTCAGGCTGAATACTCCTACCTGTTCTCAGGCTACAGGCTGCAAGGGACAGAGGAAGGTCTAAACACCTGGACTAAGGAATGACGAAATTAAGAGGACAACATCTAGAGGAGCCCAGGACCAGTACCTGCTCTGAAGGGTTGGTGGAAACAAGGGAACTCCATCTGTAGAGTATAGGCGTGAGAATGGAGTCTGTCAGCACCCACTCATGGTTAACTCAAATTGTCTGCTGAGGGGACCCGCCATACCATGCTGAATTCCTAATAGATGAAGAACAACGGGAGTTACTCTGCAGAGATGTCCAAAATTCAACTCCTTTCTGACCAGGATAAGCAAGAAGTCTCCTGCACGCTAATATCCTGCCAAGGCTGTGATTCCCCCATGGTTCTTGCAGGAAAGACCAGGAAGTACACAGCACACAAGCTCTATGGTATGGACACAGATTTCTTCAGAGCCCATGTGCCCAGAACAAGGAGATTTTTAATAAGGATCAACATCTGTGCAAGTGGAGCACAAGGTGAAGAGAGGAGTGGTCCATCTGTCTGGAGAAGACAGAAGTAACCAAGTGTCTATGATTCTGCACTTTTAGTACAGAACACTGGACCCTCTTCTTTTTGAGGACAAAGTACTGAAAGCAGAACCACTTCTGTGAGACATTGTTTGTGTAACCCTTGATAGAAGTATAAATCTATCTCTCCCTTTATCAGTGCCCTACCAGCTCCCATCCTCAAGGGAAAAAAGGGCAGGACTGTGAAATACAACTATTCAGAGTTAATTTGGTGTTTAATTGCAACATCTCATCACTCTAAAGTAAAAAGGGTAAAGCTAAAGATGCTCTATGTGCACTGTGAGGCTACTCAATCCCACATCCCACCAGGAAAAGAGACAAACAGCAGGACTTAAAGCAGAACACAAAGAAATGAAACTTCCTATGCACATGCCAAAATTACGAGTTACAGCGGGACAAGTCCTTGTATCCAAACAACAGGACACATAGATATCCAAGGACTTCAGCGTGGTCTCGGGGCTCCCCAGGGTGTCCAAGGACAACGCGCAAAAAGCAGCCAAGGAGGACACTCTTCCATAACCATTTATGCTCAGAGCAGTCCTTGAGATCAATGGCAATGGCCTCAAAGGAAAACACAGGAATAGGAATACGGATTTCCTCAGAGGGAAGTTCTAGCTCCTGGCTATCCTCTGAAATAACAGCTCCCAGCCTGTCACTTGGCTTTCTGTGGAAACTTACATGTAGGTGGTGGCAGCTGTCAGACAGGTACTTAGCAAACAAACTCTAAGCAGTTCCAGACCTTTAAGGAAAAGCCTTTCAGCTGAGAGACCTTACTGCTTAGCAGGCATGGCTTTGGGTGCTCTGTCAGTCAAGGAGAGGCAGCCAGCACAGCACTCAATTAGAAGGGGTTATGTGTCCTTTGAGAAGCTTCCTCTGTGCCCCTGCTCAAGGCCCATGCCTGGCTCAGATCTTTTACCTGCACTGCTGCCCCTGCCTGGCAGAACAGTGCACACAGGCATGAGACCCTCGTGAAAAAACAGCAAGTGCTGTGACTGTCAGCATTTAAAAGTCCTTCCTAGCAGGGATGAGAAAGGACAGATATTAAGGACACCGTGGCATAACAGCCAGGCCAAAACCCACCCCTCCCCCCCAGCTCAGTGTCTGATGTCCGAGTGGCCAAAAGGCAGAGCAGGTATGCAGTGACAGTTCATCAACTTATCCCTCCAGACTGCAGCATCTACTGGTTTGAGGACTCCTCTGTGTGCCAGGACAATTACCTTTGTGCTTCCTACTCCTCAATGAACTCCTGTCTCAGCAATTTGTCCACTAGTGCTTTGAACAGCTGCAATTCACAGATCCACAGCAGTTGGTAGCAGCCAGTTGTGTATCTCAGCTGCAGCACTTTCCTCTCTACTTCAAAACAACCATTTGCCAGTTTTACTTCCTGATCCCTCTTTTCTCTATCAAAGAAAACCTCTTTAGGAGATTTCCCCAGTTCCCTCTAGCATTACTCTCCATCTCCCTGCTGAACATACAAATTTAGAGTATTTCTGTAATTTATTTAGTATTTCTTAGCCAATTATTCTCTCATGCAAAGAGCTTCCCTCTTCTCCTAAGGCAGACCCTGTAACAACAGATTCTGTGAAGTAGGATTGTTCCCCAAGGGGAAAAGAAAATTGTTTTGCCCTTAGTCTGTACTTCACTTTATCATTCTTTTTATTTCTTTCACTTAGATTCACCACAGGTTTTAAGTAGGCTTTCTTAATTTTAACAGCTTCCTTATCTTGATGTGAACCACACTCAGAATGTTTTGTTATTGCTGCTACAGTTTTGTTTCCAAGTTCCTCAACCCTTTTTTTTTTTTTTTCCAAAGGTAAGAGGCAGCACTTGCTCTGACCATTTTGTATGGAAACTCTAAGGCAAATCTCTTGGAAACTATTTTGGGCTTCTGGCTGCCACTTTAAGCTTTTTTTAAAAGCAGCTTCTTAATTATTTTTGTTGCTTTCTTTTATAAAAGGAGAATACCATCCATTATGGTCACTTCATACAAAGCAGCTCTTAGTGACAGAATATAATTCAGCACTGAGTGCGTCCAGGACCTGGTTCTAAGAGCCGCTCCTCCCAGGCTGTGACTGGTTACACTATACAGCACTCCTGCCTCTGTCACCACACTGATCTTCCTCAGAATGTTGTTGGGAGTTGCCAACCTGATTGAGCAGACCAAATACTGTGCTTTTTCAAGGTCAGCCTGGAGTCACAAGTTGAAGGAATTCTGTGTTAATTAACCCTTCCAATTTGGCTCTATGCTGCCCTCAGCGTTAGCAATATGTGCTCTACATTTAAGGTACTGTTTTCCTTATGGAATTGGTCCTTCTCCTGGAACACACCTTACCATCTCTGCTCAGTGAAGATCAGGTGTTAGAGGAGGCAGTTAGGAAGAGCAGAGGACTTCCCTGTGGATCACACTGTGCCTGTGGATCACACTCCCTGTGCAGCACCCATTCCCTAGGAAAGCCCAATTGCCTGAATTTTGGCCACGTGGCAAGATGTGCAAAGGCCCAGACTGGTAAGAGGGAGGGGATTTGTCATGGGAGGATGGGGCAGTGAAGGAAAGCACAGGAACTCTGCAATCTCCTATGACCTGCTGCCATGACAGAGAAGCAGCAGAGCAATACCAAGAGTCAGCACTCAATGCTGATGGCTCAGATAAATCAAGACACCCACAATTTCAGCCTCTTTTACAGTTCCTGGTGGGGGAGCAGGTACATGTTTAGTAAAGTAGTCCTGACTGGCAACTATTCTTTGGAGATGAGTGCAACTCTATTTATCAAAGACCAAGCAACCCCCCTCTGTGTGTCAGCAGTGGAACTCTGGGGGACGGGCACTGCTAAGAGGGGAGCTGCAGGAGCACATACTTTGTGACAGTTATCCTCAGGGTTATCTAAAAAATACACAGTGCTACACAGCAGTTAACAGGTAAAGCTTAGCCAGGGCTTTCTAGCATGGGGACACTGCTGAGCATTCCTTACCACATAGAGCAACACTCAACACAGGAGAATTTCTTTAAGGACACCGGTAGGGCCAATTACTGGAGCAAGTTACAAACACATGCTCAAAGGTAGATTTGATTCACTTAGAAGACACTGCTTGGCATTGGGAAGCATTAAAGGGATAACAGGTTATCAACACGAAGAATAAAATATTTAAAAAGCAACACATCAAAGAAGCATCTTAACAGCTTAATTTATACTGACTTTGTATGATTGATTAGGTTGAATGATGGTTCCACTGGCTCTTGGACTGGCTGCCCTGTTAGCAGGGCAGTAATAATATGAGCAATAGAGGCCTGGTGAGCTGCTAAACCAACCCAACTGCTCAGCACTGAAAGAGGAACAGGTTTGTAGCAGGGTTTAGCAAAAGAAATCTGTCTAGATTCCTTGACCTCTACCCTTTGAGTACTTTGCAGCCATGAAAGTGTGTGTTACCATAAGTTCTGGCCCTGCTTGGGAGTGGTGGTCTCAGTGGGCAGGTCTGTGGTGGACATGGAGCGGGGCAGCTTGTTCCCTCGGCCGTCACTGCCTGTGCTCTTCCGCTTCTCTGCAAAAGAAAAGCACAAGGCTCAGGTAGATTCCTGAGCACCATTCCTACTATTCCAAGTAGATAAAACTAGTTTTACGTTTTAGCTGTATACTGACAAAGCACTTTGAGAACCAAAAGAAGGTACAAGCAGTGTGAATTTTTATTTCTGAGCATCTCAGACAACACTCTGACATGAATTTAAACCTCTGTTCATTTAGGCCTTTGACTGTTAAGTTTCCAAGGGAACATGCTGAAATCCATCAGCTGGGGCAGCAGCTGAGAGATGAAAACAGATGGAAGCAAGGAGTTGTACAGCAACACAGCTGGTCAGTATTTGAAAGAGTTCACGTAAGAAAATATACCCATGGAGGAGCTTGGAATGATGCACCTCCAGCTCAGTCAGTCACCAAGACACAGGTGGCTGTAAAATTACACCTGGATGAAGGATCTCACTGTAGATTTGCCCTGTTCCATTCCTCTACAGGTGTCTAGTCTGTCCCTTGTCTAAGACAATCCTACCAGGTGAGGGCTTGGATCTAACTCCGTAAGCTCTCCCATGCAGGACTGCTGCAGATGGACTCAGTGCCAGAATGTGATGTTCCAAAAGAAAGAAATGATCATGACTGAAACTCAGCTGAGTCAGATTATTGCAGGGTCTTCTGTCCCAAGAACTACTTCCACACAGAACTGTTAAGTTTCCCTCTGTACAGAGGGATTTTTGTGCATGTCCAAGCTTGCAAGGCTCCAGGACACAGGCTGCACGTCAGCCAGATAAAATCACAGAGGAAGCGCTAGAAGTTCAGCAAGCCCCTTGCACCTCACCTGCACATTCAGCAAAGGTGAAGAGCAGGCTGAGAGGAAGTGCAAGAGGGATGTTTGCCAAAACAACCTCAATCAGCAAAGCTGTGCGTATCTAACAGACTGCCTTGCTTGTTACTATTCCACAGGCTGATCTGGGAGTCTTGGCACCAGTGGCATATCAGCACTGTGATGGACATCCGCATTCTGCAGCACAACTGGCTAATTGTGCAAGGGTCTGGCACGCTGCAACTTAGCAGGGTCAGGGTGAACCAGAGGGATGATATCAACTGACATCAACCTCGCTACTTGTAGGAGAGACTATATCCCATGGTCCTTAGGTGGGACACTGCAGGCAAGTCTCCAGACCTGCAGCAGCAGAAAGGAAATATCACCAGCACCTCTTGTGTGCAGGCTTCTAGAGTTAAAAGAAGGCTTAAATCAGAGTATCCCCTGAAAACACTCGGACTGGACAGTTCTTTCACACTCATGACTCCATTCGAACAATCACACAGAGCAGAGGAAATACCCTCAAGAGACCATACCTCCAGGGCTGTAGTCCTTCTTTGAATCTTCCTTTTTCTGGTGGGGAAGGGTAAATCTGTAGTCTATACTGTCATGTACCCAGCCTTTCTCAATAAACAAGCCAGGAACCTCATCTGAAAACAGCCAGTACCTGTAAGAAATGCGTGTTAATAGGTACCTGTCTCCTTTTCTGACTAGTTACACACACACACATACACACTTTTATTTGCATTGAGGGGAGAAGCTTCTGCGTGTTCGACTCACTAAAAGCTGAATGCATGCATATCTTTATATTAGCACAGCTGAGAAACAGGGAAAGCTTTGCTTAGAATCCATTCCAAGAGCATTCCTGTGCAACAAACATGAAAAAAAAAAAGATGGTAATGAGGTTCCTGAGCACCCAATGCCAGCACCTGAACCTCCACTGGTCCTGACCTCCATGGGAAGGCCTCAAAAAGCTGGGCATGTAACCAGCCACTACACTCCATATACACAAACACTTTCCCCTTCTCTCTCCTCCACAATTCCATACACCCTCCCTATCAGACCCTTCCTGGGGGATTGTATCTGACACAGCACCTCTCTCAGGGCAGAGACAAAAGCTCATGGTCATTTCCTTTCCCACCTGTTATGATTCCTATCAGTGCCAATTGGGGTCCTGCGCATCACCAGCTTGGCTTTGGCAATTCCATCCTGGAAAGTTTTCTCAGCAGCAGCTTTATGCCTCCGAATTCTTTCCTCCTCTGCTTCTTTCTCCATCCTCACTGTTAGAATCAGCACAGAATAGCATTAGCTTTCCTTTATTGTATCCCGATATCAATATTGTCTTTTATTTTACTAGACCATGGGAGTAAAAAAAATAGTTTTATTGGGGATTTTAGTTAACATTCTTTACAACCGTACACTCTTCAGTTTACTTTCTGCCCACCATTCTAAAAAAAAAAAAAAATATATATATATATATAAAAAGAATGAAGAAGTCAAGGTGTAAGGATGAAGGGCTGAAGAAATCCTGGATAAAAACCATCAAATCACAGAATCATGGAATGGTTTGGGTTGGAAGAGACCCTAAAGATCACCTTGTTCCAACCCTACTGCCATGGTCAGGGACACCTTCCACTAGACCAGGTTGCTTCAAGCCCTGTCCAACCTGGCCTTGGACACTTCCAGGGACTGGACAGCCACAGCTTCTCTGGGCAACCTGTGCCAGGTCAGGCTGGATGGGGCTTGGAGCAGCCTGGTCTAGTGGAAGGAGTCCTTGCCCATGAAGGGGGGGTGGAATGTGATCAACTTTAATGTCCCTTCCAACCCAAACCATTCTGTGATTCTTGGTCTCCCAGAACAGACACGCCCACGTTCCAGCTAAGGTGCAAAAGCCAGGCTTCATGAGGGATGCTTATCCCTCACTTGCTTCAGAAGGGAAATAACCTAGATGAGCTACACTGTCTACTTCCGTCTGCCCGGTACCCACATTTACAACCAATAAAACCCCTAAACTGTAATTCTGAAGTGTTCTCTCTTTATACCCATACTCCTCAAACAGCACTACTTACACAAAGTCTGGTGTTGCAACTCGTGATTTAGAGAGGTCTGAGTGGAGAGTTTATATTTATACAGCTCCATAACTAATTCTTTAAAGCAAGAAACAGTAAACTGAGATTTATTGCCCAAATCCTGGTCTGAGAGAAGGGCTGCTGGCAACAACCTGACCATGGGCACAGCAGCAGAGCCAGCAGCAGCAGTAGGAACTGCTTTTAGGCAGGAAATATCTCCTCTGTACCCAAGAACTAGATGATGTTTGGACATAAGACAAATTTTTGGTTGTTTTCTGTACCCTAAACAGGTACTGTGTTGTCCAACCTCTGTGGGCCTGCCATAGTTAGAAAGGTACCGAACAAAAGACACCCACAGATAAAAAAACTAGAAGCAGGTATTCTTTCTTCTTAAATGTACAAATTTTAAGCTGCCATAAGAACCGCAGCAGCTGAATTATAAATCTCCAGTGAGCAAATCCCTTAAAACCAGAAAATGCTTCTGAAAATAGGCTGCCATTTTTGCCATGAAGTTATTCTACAACACACAAACACTCTACTCACCAGGTAATTTTTCTTACCCCTCATTTGTATTTCTTGTTGCTCCCTCTCTTTCTTGGCTTGGATGGCAAGAAGGCGCCTGCTCTTCACAGCACTGATCATATCATCAGCTTCGATTTCCACCCGGTGCTCTATTTTCATCATCTCGTGCTTTTTCTTTTCATTTCTTCCCATCATATGCTCTTCTTTCCCGTTCTCCTTGATCTTGGCCACCATTTCTTTTCGCCTTTGTTTCTCTGCCCTCTTCTTGTCGTTCTCCTCCTTCAGGACAGCCAGACGCTCTTTCCACAGCTCAGCTGAGGCCTGCTGCTTGGCCTCTACGTGGTCCTGTACCGAGTACGTCATTAGGATCCGGTGACACAGTGCTCCAAGGATCCGCAATTTCTCTTCAGGAGTCAGCTCAAAGAACTCCGATGTCTCCAGTTTCTCCAAAAACTCATCCTGTACCTCATTATCCTCAAAAGCTGCTGAATCCTTACTTTCATCTACATTATCAGAGACCTCGCTTTCCTCTTGCACATCTGACTTGCGCAGGCACAGGCGAACCAACTCGGAAGCAGAATGCAGAGTAAGTGGGATTTCAGAAAGTTTCATTCCCAGCTCAGCATAATCCTCAGCAATTTCATCCTGCAGCAGGGTCTGCAAGAGAATGACCAGTACTCTGTTCAAGTACAGGAAGCCTCCCTTTTCTGCACAAAGGGCTTCCATCAGGGACACTGCTGTGACGGGATACTGAGCATCTGGCATCAATAACCCTGAGTAACAGCTCAGGAACTCCACCACCATGGCCACATCCCCAAAAAGTGTGTTAGGAAGTCCCTCCGGAGTATCAACCAGTTTAAAAGTAGGCAATGTCTTCCCTTTCAGATCTTGGTCCTCAAATCTCCTCTGTTTTTCCAGTTTTTCCTTCATCTCCTTCTCCTTCCGCTCCTTTGCTCTTTCCTTCAGTTTCTCCTTCAGCTTTTCCCTTTTCTTCTTCATGTACTCCTTCCGCTGTTCCTCAGTCATGGTGGCCCATCTCTTCCTGTGCTCCAGGAGCTCGTAGCGTTTCTGTACCAACCCCCGCAAATCCTCGGGGAGACGGGCACGGTCCTCACTGGAGAGCAGCCGAGCTGTTTTGGAGATGATGCAGGAAAGAGCACTTTTTTTGTCTTCCCGGTCTTTGTTTTCTTTGTAATAGGCAATGAGATGGAGCGCTGCAGGAGGCAGGTGTTTCTGGGGTTTCCTGGAAGATCCAGGGGTGCCGCCAGAATTCCTGGGAGCCCTGGAAACCTTAGTGGTACCTTTAGCCATGTCCAGCAGTGTCATTTGTTTCATTTTCATCTTTGGGGTCTTCAAGCCTTTCCTGGGAGACTTTGCCTTCCCCGACGACTTCTGCCCATTCAGAACCCTTTTGCCTCTTTGCTTTTTGTCCAAGGATTTGTTGTTGCCCTTTCCTAGTCGGCTCCTCTTTGGAATGTGAAAGTTAGAACCAAGTTTAGCAGGTGACACAATTTTCATCACCTCTTCCAGCTCCTCTTTAGGACATTTTGAGTTCTTAGAGTTTTTCACCTTCAGCGGAGAGCCAATTATAGATTTTTCCAAATGCACGTGGCACCACAGGGTTGGACTCAGTGGCTGTCCCAGGGAAGGTCCATCCACTTTGGATTTCTTAGGAAGCTTTCTGTCAGGTGATTGAGAGCTCTTCCTCTTGGTTGAGGGATTGAGGGCCATATACTAAAATGAAAGAAAGAATGATTTTGTATTACTATTGAAAGGTAAATAAAAGTTATCTAGCTCTCTTTCCATCAATTATTTTTGCCCACGTTTTAATGTTTTTTCTAATGAAATTGCTCGTGGCATTAAGGGTAACAGGCTTCTGCAACCATAATCAGAGTCAGAGAATGGCCTGGGTTGAAAGGGACCATAAAGATCATCTTGTTCCAGCCCCTGCCACGGGCACAGACACCTTCCACTCTAGACCAGGTTGCTCCAAGTCCTGTCCAACCTGGCCTTGGACACTTCCAGGGATGGGGCAGCCACAGCTTCTCTGCACAACCTGTGCCAGGGCCTCACCACCCTCACAGGGAAGAATTTTTTCTCAATATTCAACTTAAACCTACTCTGTGTGAGTTTGAAGTCATTCCCCCTTGTCCTGAACAAATATTTATCTTCTAGTTCTAGAAGAACACTTGACAGAGTCTATGAAAAAATGAGCTTACTAAATGAACAAAATAGTGCTTTCTACATCAAAAGATGGATTTTAAAACAGCGTATTTCACAGTATGGCATTTAGTTGGTTAATATTGTATTTGGCTGGTTAGCACAAAAGGCTGGAAGAACCCATTCCTGCCACATATGTATTCAATACTAAATTTGTAGTATCTGGCATCACTCAATGCAGCCCTGTACACGAACCAGGCCTCATGAAGTCACATGCATCCAGGTCTTGGGCCCAATACCAGACATTACCACATAAGGACTGTAGCTCTCCCATTTCTGTTACACCAGGAAATCATATCCTTACTTGTAGACAAGCAATGCAAACTACTGGAAAAACTAAAAGGCAGTCGCATCTCAAATTTTCAGAGCAGACCACTGTTTCTGATGTTCAAGCCACGTCACCTCTCAAAAGGTCAACCTTCGAAAGAGTATGTTTTCCTGTTCTGCTTCTCTCTGGATTTAACAGATATGTGGAAGTGGCACTTGGGGACATGGTTTAGTGGTGGCCTTGGTGGTGCTGGCTAACAGTTAGGCTTGATGATCTTTGGGAGCTTTTCCAACCCTAATGATTTTGTGGTTCTAAAACCCAACCAGCACACTGTGGTCTCCGCCAAGACCCAAGGAAGGGGTGAGAAAGCAAAGCAGGTACTTTTAGGAATTCTTACCTTATGTGGGTCAAGCAAGAAGTCACTGAATTTACTGGGGAGGGAGTATTTCTTCACTAACTCATCCTCCACGACCCACGGGGCATTCTCACACGTGCCAGCACGTAGCGCATTGTGACGGATAAAGTACCTCAGGATCTCCTTGTTGGGAGGACGCTCTGTACGGACTAAGCTATCTGCTGGAACATTGCTGATGATCTTGGAGATAACAAACAGACACACAGTTAATGATTAACTTCTACCCACATATAAATACAGATCATATGGCTAAAAGGAACCAGGATCATTGTACTTCTTCATGTCCAAAAACTCTGCGCTCATTCAAAGCTCTCTTGGAAAGACTCAAACCAAACAGAACTTGCAGAACTGAGACACAGAGATTGGTAGGAGAATCAGATAGTCAAAACAGTAAAAACCATGGGTTTATCATGCAGATTTTTTGCCAAAACCCACTGTTTTATCTCTGACCTTCCTCGAGCTTGTGCTTGCTACTGACTTTAAAGCTTTTACGTATTCATGCTTGATTTTTTTCCTGAGACCAGAGGAGCAGCTCTGCACATGGTACTCACGGAGGTCAGCACTGCCTCGCGTGTCAGATTAACAAAGAGCAGACAAAAAGCACAGAGCAGTGCTGCAGCTACCCAGAGCTTCCCAAAGCACTGCCACCTCCACCTCAGAGCAGCTTGGTTAGGACAACAGCAACAATTGCCACTCATGATTTCACTGGTCTCGTTAACTGCATGACCAGAGACGAGGCACTTAACAGCAACCACACTAAAGCTCTGTGACTCAGTGTGTGTGGTACCAAGTGTTTCCATGCACAAAACCTCATTTCAGATAGAAACAGCCAGGCTGCTCAGACTCAGACAACTATCCTGCATCCAATGCCATGACTGGCAGAAAGTACTACATTGTGCTGTATAATCACCAACAGTGATTAATTAAACTTGCATATTCATGTTATAAGAGAAAGAACTCAAGCAGACAACTCACCTTATCTTCATTTTTCAGTTTGACATCGTATTTGTGTGGCAGGAATTTAGGTGGAACCCACTTCCTTTCTTCCTTCTTCAGCGAAGTGGGAAGCTTCCGAGGAGACCTACGTGCTCGATCATCTGATAAAGGAAGGTGAGACACTGTCTTATTGTTACAGTAAACAAAAAAAAAAAAAAAAAAAAAAAAGGTTCAAAAATCCAGACCACCACTGGACTGGGCATCCTACTTCTCGCTATCTGCACAGTGTTTGGTTAAACTAGAACATTAGGAAAATAACCCAAACTGGGTTTTAGAAATAGCCTGAAGATACAGGCTGGAAATGGAGGCCCTGACCAGCTCTGAACTAAGGAGGTAACACCTATCTTCAGGGAGTACAAAGGACCATCTTCATTTAAACTCATCTCTCTGCAGACAGTAAGCTGCAACCACCTACGCAAAGGCAGAAAATATCTGTAAGATTTACAAAGGGGAGACAGGTTCCATAAACCAACCAGTAAACCTGCTTAGGGAACTCCTGCCAACAGCCCTGGCTGCTTCTGCCATGCCTTCTTTGAAATAATTCCATGTCAGGAATCACTGACTCACTTTTGTCTTAAGAAGAAAGCAATCTCCAAATGTTTTATGTTTGTGGCTACCATAGAATCATGGAATAGCTTGAGTCAGAAGGGACCTTTAAAGCTCATCTCACTCCACCCCCTTCACTAGACCAGAGACACCTTCCACTACACCAGTGCACTCCAAGCCCTGTCCAACCTGGCCTTAACACTTCCAGGGATGGGGCAGCCACAGCTACTCTGGGCAACCTGTGCCAGAGCCTCACCACTCTCACAGGGAAGAATTTCTTCCTAGGATTCAAAGAAAACAATAAAGCAAGCATGAGGGATGAGAGTAATTATCTACTAAATATATAGAGAATACAAGTAGATGTTAAACCTAAATAAAACTTAAATATATAGATCTCAGCATCACATAATAGAGCATTGAAGCTCCAGCACCATTATAGCTAACATGGTATAAACCCAGGTGACCTCTTCTTTTGTGATTTACTTTCTAGATTCCACAAATAGGGATGACTATATGGAATTCCATCAAACACAACCTGGATATTTGGGTGAGGAAGAAGAAATTACTATCCATTCCATCCTAAAGTTAATTTTAAAAAGCCAACTCAATTTGTTGTTGCATTGTATTGTAATAAAACATACGTTTATCCCTGGAAGCATTCAAAGCCAGGCAGATGGAGCTCCTAGGAAAATGGTCTACCAAAAGGTGTCCCTGTCCACGGCAGGGGGGTTGGAATGAGAGGATCTTTAAGGCCCCTTCCAACACAGCTGATTCTGCGTTTCTAAAGCATCTATATTGTGTTGTCTCCCATATCTACTTTATTTTGGATTTTCCAGAGCAGTACTGGTTTCAAGCCCAGCTCAAGCTACAGAACCTGCCTTCAGCAGTTCACCATCAATTTTCAGGACAATCTACCCTTTCCTCTTGCTCCTGCAGATTCTCCAGAGTTCATTCCCTAAGCAACTAAAAATAAAAAGTCACTTCAGACTGCACAAATGATCCATCAAAGCTGGTATAAAGCCTTATTTTTAGCTTCTGAAGGAGCGTAGACTCCTAAGCAGAGAGACTGAAACTATCTTTCTCTGCCCCGTTTCTCCTCCAACAAAACCAGCAAGTTTGACACAAGTATTAACAGAACTGCCAAGGTTTGCTCTGCCCCCTCGTGTGCGCACAGGCACACACAGCTCTTACACCAGTTATACAGAGCTTGTTACTGCTTCCAGTTATTCACTCTAGTGTAGTGACTTCAACCCACATCACGTGGCCACGTGTGAATATTAGAGAGAAAAAGTCCAGGCCAGTATGGCTGGGAACCCCCAGCCTCTGTGGATGCAAGTCAGCATTTCCTACTTCTGTAGTCTGCTGTGTAACTCTAAGAAATGCTACATTAACACACTCTGGAATAATTTGTTTCAATGATCTTACTGTGAGCCTATGTTCTGTTATAACCCAGAATATAAAAGCATTAGCAATACAATATACTTTTAGTAACAGCATATGTATAAAGAGAAGAGTTAAAAGAATGAGTGTTTACTGCTTAGGTTATGACTCTGCCAGCATCTTGAGGTGGAAAATGTTGAGGTTCACCTTTTCCAGAAAGGGCAGAACGGTCCCAGCTTACAGAGCTGACTACACACAGGCCAGAACCAACTGACTCAGAGACTGAAACAGGAGCAGGAACCCTCATTCCCATAGTATCCAATCCTGGAGTGCTGCACTGGCAATGCCCACAGCTGCTGGAATACCGCACACCAATGCACAAAGGGTCATGGTAAATCTTTTTCAAACACCCAGATCCAAAACTGCTGCTGTAAATTTGGTCACTGAGCATTTTTGAAGTAAAAGGTACTTCCCACGCCTCTTATGCGGCATCTCGAGAGAACAACCACTCGATAAAAAATACATGTATAAATAAATAAAGCATCATTAGCCCCTCTCCAAGCACAACCTCTGTTTCAAATGATGTGTATAAGGCCAGATTGTTTCTGAAACATCTTTTATTTGCTTCCCAATTATACAGAGCACTGCAATGAAATCAGAACAGCTCATAACTTTTCCCAGCACCCATCAGAAAGAGCTGAATTATTAAGCTCAGGACTAGACCTTGGTAGAATTTCTTTTCCACTCCTGACTTTGCTATTTGCTTGCTGGGCTATTTTCAAAGTTTCCTCTTCCCCACATCAGAGATTACACACACTTTCCCATATGCTGGAGCCACTATTTACAAATGCCAACAGTTTATTCATTTATGAGATTTTAAAATAAAGCTCTCCAGGTTAGAACTATATCGTGGGATTGGGGTTGGTTTGTTTGAAAACACTTTTTGTAATCTGTTTTAAAGAATCTTATAATTCCATTTTAAGAAGTTGCATAGGACAAGCTTATTGTGATTGTTTGGTTTTGGTTTTTTTTTTTCCTTTCAACAATATCTTCTCAGAGTCAAGAAAAGCCTTGGACGCTACTACTTAGCTCTGCAGCAAGGAGGAACACGTGAAAGGGGAACAAGGTCTCAAAGGATGCTTTATTTTGAACTCTTACAAAAAAAACCCTATTTTGTCTCAACACGTGAAAATTGGAAAGAGAATAAACTAAAAATGAAAAAAACTCTCTTATTTTTTATAACAACTGGGGACAAAGAGAATTAGAGCTTGTCTCTGACTCCAAAATATCACACTAGGGAGGTTTCCTCTGAGGATGAACATTGGCAGCAGAACTTCATAATTCTGAATGAACTTTTGCTGGTCCCCTCATTTTTTTTTTTTAAATACTTGTTATACTTTAGAAGTTTATACATTTCATGCACTGCTTTTGGTATTACACCTTAGAATGACAGCACATTTTCTGCTTTAGAACAGGCAAGAACAGCTGAAAGCCAACAGCAGCGATCCCCCAAAAATTCACCACTAACAAGGACAACTTCTGGATTTTTACCACACAACATTGTTTAAACATTCACAGCCCAGCCCCGAGATGTACATAAACTCCAATACTCACTGCCAGGTGCTACCTACTGCCATGCTGCTCACTACTTACTCATACTGTCCCTCCTGTTGTCATCCTCCTTCAGCATAGCTTCCTTCTGGTTGTCCTGGGCTGCCTGGCTGGAGTTCTCCTTGTCACTGGACGGAGAATCACAGGCTTCATCAGATTTCTTTTCCGAGGCCTCTTCGTCAACTTTCTCCAGGGGATGTATTTTCACAACTTTTACAGGCAACATTTTCTCCTTACCAACCTGCATGGAAACATTGGTGAAGACTGAACCTGAACAAGACAGGTGAGCTAGTGGGCTTCAGCACTATGAGGAAGGGAAAAACACAAGCTAAGATGACCTAAAAGCAAAACTCCCAACCCACAGGGTTTTCCAATGCTGCTTCCTCAGCCTAAGGACACAGTACGTGCACAAGGTGCAAGTGTGTTCTCAGCAATCCCAGTTTAGAGACTATGCCCTAAACATCGCTCACACACAACACTAACTCCTCATTATTTTTAAAAAGTTTGAGTTTTCATCAACATTCCCGGTTTTGGAGGGAATTTTCAAATCAGAGCCTTCTTAGAGATTTTTAAGCTTTGACTTCAAGCTCCATTTCTTTCAGACTACTGCTCCTTCTGGCAACGTGTCAGGTGAAAAGATTATGACAGATGATAATTTTTAATTTCTTCTAATTAAATTATGTATTTATATATACACAAACCATCACACATTTAAGCAGCATAATAATTTTATCTATTTCCCATGCACACACATAGATCAGTCATTTTTCTCTTGCTATTATTCCAGGATCCTGGAATGGTTTGGGTTGAAGGGTCCTCAAAAGATAATCCAGTTCCAAATCCCTGCCATGGACAGGGACACCTTCCACTAGAAGTATGGCTTACAGAACCATTTTCCATTCAAAAGCAGGTGCTATCATTGGGATTCTATAGAGAATAAATTGTCACATCCTTCTAATAACTTGAGTGGCCAACATATTCTTCCCATCTCCTGCCTTAACTATCTGGAATTAGCCCTGTGCAGAAGCATGGGATAAAATGGAAAACATATCCTTACCTCGAAGTCACATTCTTCTCCCACTGCAAATTTGGTCATGATCTCCAACCAAGCTGCATCCACCAACTTTTCCAATGACACAGTGTTGTGGTGGACTATTTCCAGGACCAGTTTCTCATACCAGATAGGGAACTCCTCCTTTAAGCTGAGCAAGCACAGAAGTTTTCATTATTCAGGGAATAAAAGCCCAAATGCAAAGTAGCCTCCCATTTCCCAATTCCAGGAATTCCTGTTAACAGCCAGGACAATGTTTGAGGCAGATGCCCCATTAGCATGCAAACATCCAAGGGCTTTTTGCTGCCCTCCCTTCCCCCAGCACTCCCCCAGGTGTTAGCTGGCATGAAAATCCCAATTGTCCTGGTCCTTCCCAGAAGGAATACTGCAAACACTCAGGAAGAGCAGCACTGAGTGTGAACCATTTCACGATGGTTATTACTGCTTCTCTATTAGATATTAAATATAGATCAAGATGATGCAATTATCCTGGGGCTTGTTCCTTTAAAATGTTTGTTTCCAATAACACCACGATTCTGATGAAGATTTAGCATTTCCTTCTCTCCTCAACAGACTGCCAGCACAGTAAAGACAGAGGCAGGTTTACACAATCAAATTATCTCGCCAGAGAAAAGTATCTGTGTGCTTCACCAAGTCATGATCTTCAAACTTTTTTCATTCAAGGAAGAGAAAGGACTGTGACAAAATTACTTCCCTTCTTTCCCTTCTAAAAGCTGACGTCAGGTAGCTGACAGGGGTACTAAGAAATATATTGCACAAAGCCTCCTGGCTAAAAAGTAAAGTCCATTTCAAGTTACCCTAAGGAGGAACAAAATACTCCACTTTTCCAAAGCACTTTCAGCTTCCCAGATTCCTGGATCCGTGGCTGAGAACCCTCAGCTATATGTGCTGTGTTACAACTGCCATAAGCAAACTTATCCCTTTAGCAACCTGTCTAAATGAACTTTTTTATCCAGCTTAGTGTCAGGTATTAAAGCAGACAAACTGCCTGGGAAGCTTTTCATCCTGTTTCAAAGAGACAAGACCAAAACCTCATTGCACAGAATCTTTCCCTGCTCTCCCTGCCCCCACCCCCACCCCCCATTTCAGAGAGACTACAGCTAAATTTGTTATTGAGAAATCTCCCGTTTCTATTTCCTTGACATTTCTTAATGTTTCCAGAAGTGGTCAATCAATCCATCATGGATAACCAAAAGAAAGTAGCACTAGACCACTGGGTTTTGCCTCAGAATTGTAAGTTTATGGAGCTGGCTCTGCACTACCCTCTCAAACAAGAACACCAGGGAGCAAAGTAGTGTGTCATCCCTCAAAGAAATTAGGACTATTAGCAAATGGGTTTCTTATTTGTTGACTTTAAGGTCGTGATTAATCACAAATTACGGTGAATTTCTCCTTAGGAGAAGGTTGTGAACTCTTTGCCAACGGATCAGAAACGAGAAGAGAAGCAGCAGAAAGTTCCACCTCTTAGGTGGTACTGCTGACACTCTACAGTTTAAATCCAGGGGAAAAAAAGTCACAGAAGTCCAAGTCATCGGTTGACAGAATGGAGAAATAAGTCACTTGTTTGGCATAATTCCTGCAACTTGGTAATCACACAGTAAATTATACGTGTTGGTCGAGACAAAGACTTGCACTTTTACAGAAAATTCACTTCTACGAAAAGGGCTATGCTGGATCTCATCCAAGGATTCCTGTAGGCTAGAGGAGGTGGTCAGGGCCACAGCAGCCCACAGGAACACAATCTGCACAGAGCAAGGACTCTTGTTCCAAGTAGAGCAGATTCCCCAAAATCTCACTACAACTTTTTTTTATTTAGTGCAACAACTCTAATGCAGATCTGGAGAAAATAATTACAGGTGTGGAGCTGGCTGATCTCAAACACTTCAACAGACTCTTTTTACTCTATTTTTACTTTACATCATTCAAGATTTGCTATTTTTCCCTCTGAAATATTCCCATTACTCAAGGGACTTTAAAATATGCCAAGTGGCATATGCTGAACTATTTTGGTTCAAGTAATACCAAGATATAGCACCAAATAAGTAAATTACCCAACTGCGTTAGTGATGGCGTAAAATTTGGACTTAATTTGCTTTCAACTCCAGAATCCCCAGATCTCCTTACAGCTCCTTACCTCACCTCACAAACTAGCCACACACATTCCCAAGCCCACTCTTATGCCCCAACACGTAAAGACAGGCACAAACCCATGTCTCCACTGGTACTTACAGCTCAGCAACCTCCTGCTCCTCCTCCCAAGCCTCTTTGTGTGTCAGCTGGCTGCTTCCTGTGCTCTTACACGTCCAGATCCGCTCGCTGTATCGCTCTAAACGTGCTTCGTACTCTCTGTATGAGTGGCAGCTCAGGAAAACAGGATTTATGCAGTGGAGAGCACAATCACCACAAACCAGTAATATTTAATTAAACTCTTATGACTGGAGTGTACAAAGGCTAAGGAGAGTTTTAGTACAGTCTGACCCTGTGACTACCATGAGGATGCTGCGCTAAATCCAGTGCACTGGTGCTTTCTGAGGCCAAAATGCCTGTCCTGCTCATCCTGGCACAGAAGGTTCCACACCACCAATAGCTCAGCTGCACTGCACAAGGGAAACACAGATGGCTGAAGGTTTCACGGCATTGCTAACTTACTTTTCAGCTTTTCCAGTCTGATACATTGGAAAACAGCACAATCAATGTCACAGGCACCTGCAGGACATACAGCAGAGATTGCTACCAAATCCCTGACAATAACTGTTGGGGCACTGCTACTACCAATGCCTTAGGGTGGTGTTACAAAACCCAGATGCAAATTACCAGGCTACCCATTACCCCCGATCTTTTGAAGAAAAAGAACCTAAACCAGTCGAAACTGAAACTCCTAGAACGGCCATTTTTTCCTTTGGTTTCCAACAAGAGCAGCCTTCTGGATTCCAACATGAGGATCTCTCTCACCAACTACATCACCTGCTTCATAGAATCACAGAATCCCAGGATGGTTTGGGTCAGAAGGGACATTAAAAGTCCATCTTATTCCATCCCCCCTGTCATGGGCAGGGACTAGACTAGGTTGCTCCAAGCCCTGTCCAACCCAGCCTTGAACACTTCCACAGCTTCTCTAGACAACCTGTGCCAGGGGCTCACCCTCTTCACAGCAAAGAGCTTCTTCCTAATACCTAATCCAAATCTACGCTCTTTTAATTTGAATCCATTCCTACTTGTTCTGTCACTTCATGCTCTTGTAAAAAGTCCACCTCTGTCTTTCTTGTTGGCTCCCTTCAGGTGCCGAAACTCCTGTGCCACAACCTGCCTCAAGGTTATGTTATTCCAGGTGGAATTACATGATTAAAGGGTGTCTGGGCAAGTCACAGGGGTGCAGAGAACGTTAATAACGACAGGATTAGCCACTCTGCTGTGAGCATCTTTGACTGCTCTCCCTGCTCCATCTGAGTGGTAATTAATGGTCAGGGTAAACAGAGAGCAGCTACTTCACACTCCCTATGGACAGAAGACGCACAGGCACAATTATCAGTGTGGTGTAAATCCACACCAATTGTCCTGTGATCAAGTTGCCATATGCCTTCCAATGGGAAGTTAACAGGAGAAATTCTAAGAGAAGCAAGAAAAGCATCTTTTGCTCCTCCTGCATACGCTCTGCAGTGGCAAGGCCAGCATGAAGCATAAGGCACACTGGGTACAGCCACAGCTCAGCCCACTGCCCCACCAGTAGCAATTCCCAGAGTCTTGTGGGAACAGCAGATTGCTCTACACTCTTGCACAGGCAGAGCCACAAGCCACAGCAAAGCGCTCAGCGTGCCTCACATGTGTTTTGTCTTTCAAGAACATTTTAGTGCTACCAACCTATTTTTTTCCTTTTTTAAGATTCCTATTAGGAATTACAACTCCAGCAAAGCACATTTCCTTAGATGTTTCCTCACAGCCCCAAGGTAAAGCACAACGAGGTACAGCAGCTGCATTATGGATGTTGATGTACAAGTAACTTGCAGCCACAGCAAGTGGCACTATGCAAGCATATCAACCAGGAACAGAGCCAACTCCAGAAGAGTCTGCCACAGCATTCCCTTTCCTGGAGCACATTGCAAAATCCAGCAGAAATCCCACGGTCTCCCAGCTCATCCTACTTGTGGAGCCTCCTGCTCCTCAGCAGAAGAACAGACCTGACAAGTCATCACCCCACTATGATTTGAGCTCTCTGGCCCATTCTTACCCTCCCTGGGGTTTAAAATATGCTAAATTTTCCAAATAAACAAGAGGTGCTATGGGGCGGGGGGCAGGAAGTGTGATCACAGTGGTGGAGCAGAGCCAAGGAAAAACCACAGCTCACAGGGAGCTCATCTGCAAAGCCACACTGACCAGCCCAGGAGTGTCACTTTGACGCCTGCTGTAGTGACACGGAGCTAGGAGAGAAAAAGATATAAAAAATAAAATCAAACAAGAAACCAGGAATCCTCTTTGAATTTACAGCAACTTGGGACTGGCACAGGTTGCCCAGAGTAGCCGCGACTGCCCCATCCCTGGGGCCAGGTTGGACAGGTCTTGGAGCAACCTGGTCTAGTGAAAGGTGTCTCTGCCCATGGCAGGGAGTGGAACAAGATGAGCTTTAAGGTCCATTCCAACCCAAACCATTCTGAGATTCTATGATTCAATTAATCACTTTAATAATGACTAAGTTGCAACCAGAATACTATTTATTCCTGTGCCTCTCCCACGAAGAGCAGCATTAAAACCAAATTCAATCCTCACAGCAGACAGGAGCAGCAGTCGTCTCCAGCTTCATCTAACCATCCCTCCACATTTTCCCCTCGGTTTCCTTCCATGCATCTGTGGACACCACCTAGACATGCAGGACTTACAGTAGCCACAATATGAGTACTAAAGGAAAGACACACTTCTTAAGGGCTCAGGGCATGGCCTTAGAAAAAACCTTCAGTGGTCTAAATACAATCAAACATTTAATATACAGTTGGAAAATAAAATTAAGGCCTACTTCCCCCTGACATTCGTCAACTTCCTCCTATCTAGACCTGTGAAGAGATTCCTTTCCTTCCAGCAAGGAGAGCAAATAAATGCTGATCTCCAGTTGAAACATTGAATTACACATTTTTTCCCCTAACATCATTTCCCATATCAGTAGATATGGGAGATCCAAGAGACTTTTCCCTATGAATGTTCCCCTCCTTCTACACACCTGTGAGAACAGGCTTAACCTCACCACATCAGGACTCACATTTCCCAGACCAGTCTGGAATTTAGAAGCAACAGATAATGGCAATTCCCTGTTCAGCTCAGATCTGCCTCTTCCATGCAATTTAATTCCACCTCCAGCTGGCCAGCTCATTTAACACTGACCCTGGACACACTCCTTACCCAGGGCTCTAGACTTGTCCAACGGTGCTGACCCTGCCTTTGTGCTCTGCCAGGACCTCCAGGTCAGGTCCTGCTTTGAATTCCTGGGGCCAGCACAAAGCCAAAATGTAGGAGGATGTTTCTGCAAAGTTTACTATAGCTCAAACTTTCCACTACATATACGCTGTTTGTCTTCTCCACTTGGACTGGAAACAAACCCAAGAAATTTCAGATTGTTCAGCAGGTCTGATCCAGGACTGCAAGTCATCATGCCCCTGGTATGCCATCACCAACCCATCTCTCCACAAAGCTGGAGCTGCCATTGCCAAAATGTCCCAACACAGGAATAAATTAAAAAACCCTGGACACCAGCTACTTGTGAACATTCTCCAAAAAGCTATGAATAACATGTATTTTAAACTAAACAGCTGACTACCCACTGTGTAGCTGTTAATACATCACATCTGTTTGCATCCCACTGCAGATCACTTAATGCTGAATGGCAGCAAAATTAAAGTACAAACAAAATTACAGTAGAAACAAGGGACCCTTTCAAAGAAAGATGTTTAAAAGTAACCAAGTTATCCACTGCACAAAACAACTGCTGAGGGGATAAAAAGTTTACTTCTTCCTCAGTTAGTAATTTCTGGGAGAGCATTAATATCAACCCCCAAAAAGTTTTACTCGTATCTGAATTGTCTGCACTTGTATTAGCCAGGAAGGTAGACTTCCCAGAAAGGTGGGTACATTTATAAGGTACTACTCCCTGGATGTGTGGCAAAGTTCTGCAACTAGAGAGTGTGACACAACAGTGCCTTGGTGCTGCCACCTTCCAGGCAGAGTTTGTCTGGCCAGTAACACATGTGAGGATGTGAGCAGCAGCCTTTAACCTGCCAAACCCAGCCCAACTCCTCTTCTTCCCTGCACTGATACCATACAGAAGTATTAACTAAAGAGAGACAGCAGGCTTTTATCTGGAGAGGAGACAATACAGCTTCTCAAAACCATGCACTGGAAGCTAAAGGAAAACTTTGGCTGGAACAGCCCAGGCTGGCTGAGCTCTCTGAACCCAGCATTTCTCCTCATCCAGCAGCAGTTTTCCAAACCATGCTGCAGCAGACCCACATGTCCACAGCTGAGCATGGGCTGTACCTGTTCACTAGGGTACACACTGGGTATTTGGGAGACTGCAAATGCTCAGCACCAGCTGCACTGGTGACAGGACCATACACGTGCAAAGCACCTTCCTGACACCTGAGGTAGCTCAGAGCAGATCCCACTGAGCTCCTGCAAGGATGAGTCTATCTCTGGCTGCCTAGCGATCCGCCATCCCCACACCCACACGATTAGCAGGGCCCGAGGCTTTGCCAGGATGCAAAGTGCTCTACACGGCAGGGCTTCTCTTAGAAAGTTTTTGCAGGATTTGGCAGTCAAAGGAAGCCACATAAAGCTGCGAAGGAAAAAGAGACCCAAATAAACACCTGAGCTCTGCTGACCAGCTAATTCCACTCCTACTGCTGCCAGACACTCCCATAACACACACCCAAGGGGCAGACATCTCTCCTCATGCACACCACCACAGTCTTCATTTTTTGTGCGACCCAATCTGCAGCAGCTGCAAATTGTAACGACAAAAAAAAGCTTTAAGAACTTTCGATGTCTTTCGAATGCCTCACTTGTAGTTGTGCAGTACAAGAACCTGCCCAGTCTTTAGGGGAAGAGCTGATCAATAATTTTACAAGATAGAAAAAAAATCAGGAGAACATATTCTGCCAGGTCTCGGCATAAGTAACACTGGGTGAAGACTCAAGTACCTCCTGGTATACTCTCAGTAGGCCCTTCCCATCTTCCAGAGCCACTCCTCCTCAACACTATCTAGGATAAATAGAAGTGACCAAAAAAACCCTCCAAGGGTTCCTTGGGTAACATCTCCCTCCAGCTTACTGGCTCATTTGCAATTTTCTGTTCCACTTTTGGCCTAGCATATATTATACACAGTCAACAAGGCAAGACAGAAACCCAGCATTGCTTGGTTTCTCTTTTTAGCTTCATGACGTCTGTCTGCCAAGATGAACTTTCTAGAACGTGCTAGGCTGCCTCCCACAGCACCCCATGAAGTACTTCCTCCAAGAGAAGAACATCTCTCCAGAACCTCAGTGCTTGCTTTGGTTTCTTCTTTCCTTCTGATCCTACAGCTAACACCCTCCTCTCTCAGGATGAGAAACTGTCCTTTTTTCTCCTTAATTTTAATACCACCCAAGTGTTTGCAGAAACATGTCCTCCACCTACTCACAAGATCCACCCAACAAAATGGTGCTCTCAGAAGGAGCCCCAGAACTCCTCTGTGCTGTTCCGACAAGGCAGATGACCCTTAAAGACACATCTTCTTTTGCAAAAGTAGGCTTAAACTCTTGTCTTTTTGATCGCTGATCAGTCCTCACAGGGAAAGAGAAAGAACTGCCTGGTCAGGTGGATGACTGAGCTACTTTCAGTTTGCATACACCAAAAGAGCAGGTTGGCGTCACAGACCGAATGTTTTAATTCGAAACACAGTTAAAAAGCAAGTCTCCAACACTCCACCTAACCTTGTTTTACTGGGCTGAGTCCATTACCAATGCCTATCTGCACTCGAGAGACGCATTTCCTCTTCAAAAGCCACCTAATCCTTCCTAGGGGCTTTCTCTGCCTGTTCTGCTCACTGCAGAAACAAGACGCTCTTCAACACAGGGGCTGTGGAAGTTCTGGAGCCCCTTTGTCTTCCACACTGCCAACACCTCCTTCCTATATCCATGCATTCCCTCTCACTTACAGCCCTTCCTTAGTTCTCAACTCAGATCCTGATCTCTATAACACAAAACACCAACCCAGCCTTCTGAAGCAGCAAGTCTGCAGGTTATAGCGCCGAGGTCCTGTCCCTTCAGCCCCGCTGGGGACCCGGACAGTGGCTCTGCTGCCGCGCAGCTCCGTGAGTCACCTGCCTGGCCCACGGCCACTTCCTGCGATCAAGGGCTGTCACACGCAGAAATAAAAAAAAAAAAAAAGAAAGAAAGAAAAGTGTTTTTCATGCAAAAGCAGCCCAGGAAGAGATACGCTCAGAATGAAAGCCTGGGATGTACACAGGGAGAGCTTCTGCCGCTATTTAACTGTCTAGAAATTAAGGACTGCGGAAGCCTCCGGTGCCAGTGTCCTCCTGGCCCACGGGACCCCAATGTCCGCACCCGCTCCAGGAGTGCGTGAATCGTTCTCACAGCCCACTCTGACGGTCCCCGGTCCCCTGTTAGCTCCACTCCCCGCCCGCGGAGCTGCTGTCCCGCTTCCCCCGCCCGCCTGGAACCTGCTCCGGAGATCCTCGGGGAACAACGACCCCGCCGAGCCCGGTGCAGCGCCTGCCGCGCTCCCTTTACGGTCCCGCTCCCCGCCCGGCCCCACCGCCGCTTTGTTCGGCCCCACCGCCCCAGGACCCGCCCCGGCCCCCCCGGTGCAGCGGATACTCGCGGGTGCGGAAGGCCTCCTGCGTGTGAGGGATGACGAACCGCTCGCCCGGCTCCCCCGGCGGCAGTGGCTTAGCCAGGGGGAACGGCTTGCGGCCGAGTAGCGGCGCCATGGTAAGAGCCGGCGGGGCCCGGGCGGGACGGTTGAAAAATGGCGGGAGATTCCGCTCCCCCTCACGGCGGGCGGCGGGACCGGCCCCGCGCGCGCGCCCCGACCCTGCCGCCCCGCCCCACAGCGCCCACCCTCCGCGCCGCGGCGCCGACAGTCTATTGGCTGGGCGCCCGCTCCGCCGCCTGCGGATTGGCCGCGCGGCCGGTCGATCGCGCCGCCTCGCCCCGCCCCGCCGGCGCGGCGGGGTGAGAGGTCGCGTTATGTAAGTGGCGGCGCAGCGCGCGGCTCCATTTTGTGGCCCCCCGTTATCCGCCCCCCCCGCCCTGCCGCGCGGCGGCCAATCAAACCGCACTCCGGCCCCCCCAGCCCCGCGGCCACCAATCAGAGTGCGTTCTGGCCACCGCCCCTCCTCGCGCCCATCCGGGTACCGCGGCGGGGCCGCGCGCCGGGCTTTGTCCTCCCCGTCTGGCGCGGGGCATTGTGGGATTGTGGGGGTTTGTGTGCCGGCTGCCACCGCCCTCTCCGGAAGCCCCGGGCCGGGCCCGCCGGCACGGCCTTTCACCGTTTCCTCGGCGCCTCCTTGGCGCCGGGTCTCTCCGCTGTGCGGGGAACTGGAACGGCGGCTCTGGCGGGCCGGCCTCCGGAGCGGGTGAGGAGGAGGAGGCGGGAACCGCGGCCTGGGGGCTGTAGGGGCAGTGGGGAGGGAGGCCCAGCCACGCCGTGGGTGCTGCTTCTGGGATTGGAGGGACGACAAAAATTAGAGAGTTGTGGATTGGGTTTTGTGGGTTTATGGTTTTATTTTTTCTTTATAGGAAATGTCGTGTGGGGAGTTTTTGTGGCATGAACGTTTATCGGGGATTGGAGGGGCAGCAGCTCGAGCAGTGCCTGCCTAATGCAGTCAGAGCAGAAGCTGTGACCTCATACCTCTTTCCCAGGGATTGGGAAAGCAGATTTGTGTTTAATGTGCAGATGTATTCCAGGGATCCTGGATTTCTGCTGTTCATGGCACTGAGGACTAGGTCTGCTTTTTACAGCCCTCTTGTGGCTGCTTCGGGACGAGAAGCAGCAGCTCTGGCAAACTGCTTGGAATCATAGAATCCCAGAATGGTTAGGGTTGGAAGGGAGGTTAAAGATCATCTTGTTCCAACTCCTGCCATGGGCAGGGATGCCTTCCACTAGACCAACTTGCTGCAAGTTCCATTCAACCTTGCCTTGGATACTTCCAGGGATGGGGCAGCCACAGCTTTTCTGGGCAACCTGTGCCAAGGCCTCACCATTCTCACAAGGAAGAATTTTTTCCCAATACCCAGTCTAACCATGCCCTGTGTCAGGCAGATGGACGCTCAGATTCCCCCCTGCATGGGGAGGGCTGTTTATGTTGGGTGATTTGACCCAAGGGGATGTATGAACTGGGACCAGTTATGCTTTGGAGCAACAGAATTAATGGTGTCATTCGTTTCCCTAGCAGACAGGAGAGTAACTGGATCTCACACAACATTCTCCAGATTGTAGATGTAATCATCAGATTATTATCGTGTGTTTACCAGATTGCTTTATGGGAACGAGGATCCCATCATTTCTGCTGGTGAAGTATTAAAAGCATTTCACTTCCCTGGGTGCACACTCATTTGAGGTGTTGTGTAATCTTGGGAAGAAGTTTGTGCTGTGAGTATCCCTGGAACACACCAGTTGCATAACAGAGCCCATTGTCTGCTGGAATCAAAAATCCACTGTATTTTCCACAGCATTGTAAACAGGCAGGAAAGAATGGTAATGCTATAACGTAAGTGTTCACTCGTATTATTGGTGGTGGTAGTAGTAGTAGTAGTATTTTGCTGCAATGGAACATGTTCCCAGTGAAGTTATTCCCCATCCCTGGAAGTGCCCAAGGCTAGGCTGGACAGGGCTTAGAGCAACCTGGTCTAGTGAAAGGTGTCCCTGTCGATGATTGGGATGGAACAAGATCGTCTTTAAGGTCCCTTCCAACCTAACCCATCTCATTCCATGATTCTGGGATTCTGTTTAGTACCAGAACAGATATTTAATGCCATAAATCCATCAGTGAGTGTAAGAATGGTTGTTGAGGATTCCCATTACCCCTATAAGGTGCTGTAGGAGTTGCTTGAAAGCACAGTTAGCTCACAGCCCGTGAAACAGGTTCTTGTGGTACTTCACATAGAGCTTGGCTTCATTCCATGTTATTTTGTCAGAAATTAGAGTACCTTATCTGAAATTCTGCGTGGTGTATGTCTGCCTCTCTGGGCTGCGGGGCAAAGTGGGGAGGAGAAGGAAAACTGGAGTGTAATGAACCGAGGGAGAACTTGGGGAGCAGGTACAGACCTGGGAAGCAGTATAATTTGGGAAGAACGTGCTTAGCTGAAGGGCAGTGTTGAGTGAATATGGCCCCTCTGCAGCTCTGACATTGTGGGGACACATCAGGGGTCTGACCCTGGGGAGTGGCAGCATGCAGGGAGGGGGGCAGCAGGCACAGGGCTAGTCCTTGGGCAGGAAGCAGCCTTGGGGGAGCCGGAGGCAGGGCAGGGAGTTGAGGGTGGCAGGACCACAGGGAGGGATGGGAGAGTAAGCTGCCTGTCCCTGCACATCCACCGTGGAGCCATGTGCCTGTTCCTCCATGGCAAACCATTGGGATCTGAGGCATGGCAACCCTCTGGTGTCGGTGCAGGACTGGTGAAGGTCTGGTGTCCCCCAGTCATTTTTCAGGCTGGGAAATTGTGTGTAGTTCCTGGCACAGGTTAAACACACACTGACCAGAGAGCTTTTCATTGACCCTGCAGCTGCTGAGGCACCCAAAGGTTGGGTTTCTCTTCATGGGCGGTACTCGCCCGTCACAGCGGCTTCTCAGCCTCAAGACCTCTGAGTTACTCCAGGATGATTTTCCAAGGCTGTTGCATATTGTCTCCCAGTGCCCAGGAGATGGCAGTCCTGCATTTGGACACTGCATGCAGCTGTTCTCCAGATGCACCAGAGATTGGCTGAAGAGGAAAATCCCATCATGGGCTGCTTGTTTGGCCCTGCTGGGGAGGGAAATGGCCATGTTAGCAGGGTCTGGTGATCTGTCCTGGGAGATACTAAAGCTGGGGTGGTGAGCTGTGAGAACAGTCTCTGCTCAGCAGGCAGGTGTTCCTGCGTGCGTATTGATGGCGCAAACTCCAGCAATGGGTTGGTGTCACTGTCAAGGAGTTATCACCACAGAGGACCTGGAGATGCAAGGTCCATGCTGCTTCAGCTCCTCCAGGTGTGAAGGCTTTAATCACAGCCAGATGATAGCGTCTTTGTGAGGATGGTGCTCACCGTCATGAAGCCTTACCAGTGGCTGCCTCTTCCCAGCCATGGCTGGTGCCTTTAGCATTCCAGCAGGGAGTGCATGATGGAAATCACCATTGGACCCCCTGCTCCTCACTTACAGCCCTCAACTGCTCTTTTCCTTCCCCTCCCATCCTCCCTTGCCTTCACCAGCCTCCCCAAGTCATCATTGTCCTGCCTGGGGCTCTCTGGCCTCTTCCCAGCCCAGCTCAGGGGCCATGCCCTCTCTCCATTTCCCATCCCACACTCATTTGCCTTTGGTCTTTTGGAGGTAATGTTCTCAGTGGGGCATTTTTCTGCTTGAAGAAGGAACAGTGGAGCTGAGGAAGGGGCACAGTTCCTGGAAGGGTGCCTGGAGCCATCTGCAATACTCAGTCCTTCACAGAGGTCACTGGAGATAATCAGCAAGAACTTGGGATCTAAATCTGGGTTACTGCAAACTTGGCTTTGCCATTACAGAGCAGGAGACACTTAGAACAGCTTTCACTCTTGGGATGATTCGAAAATGATGTTTGCTAAGCAAAATGTCCAACCCATCAAGGAAATCCATTGTTAAACCCATCTCAGTTCTCTCTCCACAAGGCATAAACAAACACATCAGTCAATGTCACCTCCTTGAGCACAAGCTGATGTGCCTCAGCTCCCAGGTGTCTGGGGCTGCAGCTTCAAAGTGCTTCCCTTTACTGTTCTACTCAGATGATGATCATCAGTGTTGGTGTTAGGAAAGTGGTGCTGCAGAGAGCACGTGCGGAGAGGCTTCAGGTCTTAGATTAACAGAGCTTCTAAATCTGGAGACAGCTGGGCCCAAAGAGAGCCAACCAGAAAGACCATCTTAAACAAGAAGATCCCTGGGGTGAGGGATCTTCTACGGAAAGGTCTGACCTTAAAAGCAGGAAAGCAAACTTCTCGGGAGTATTTTTAGCGTAGAAACAGAGCTCCACAGTGAAAAGTGCTGTCACAATGCTCTGTTCAGCACTCCAAAAACTGATGGTTGTAGTCATGCTGTAGAGCCATGAACTCCTTTGGGGAATGAAGCTGCTTTACCTCTTTTCTCTTTAAAAACACATAAGCAATTCTAAAAATTCCCCTCTTGAAATTCTGTTCCTTAGTATATGCTTTGTGGTCTTTACCTTTGCAAATGTTTGTGGTTGTATAAGGCTGAACTGAAGTTGTCATTTATTTCTTGGTCACTTCTACTTAAGGATGGAAAACTTTGTTGTTCTTCAAATGTTCGCAACCTTAAGTACTTCTTTGTGAATAAAGAAGACCTGTGCCTTTACATCACAGCTGCCAGATGCCATCTGAGTATGAACAGAGAGATAAACCCATGTACAGGCACACACCCGAGACCTTCCTCAGACTGGATGTTGTAGAAAAACCCTTTCAGCATGAAATATTTGCATTAGTTGGAGATTTAATTTGTTGTCTCATGATGCTTTTGCAAACTTACGGACGAAAAGGTGGCCTGCTCTCCTGGCTGAACAGTCCTTCCTTTGATGCCTGGCTCTGGCTGAAGGCTGGTTAAGAAGAGCTGGCACTTAAAAGAGCTCTTCTAAAGTTGAAAGGTGTACACAGAGGAAATAGAAGCATTTGGACTCACGTGAAATAACCTTCCACTTCTGTTAAACCCTGGTGGAACTAAGGGGATTTATCTGAGCAAATGAACAGAGGCAGAAGATGAAGCTGCATCCCTGGGGATGTTCTCAGATTTTCCCTCTTCAGAGACAAAAGCAGATTTGCAAGTGTGGTACATGCGTGTTTAGAGAGCAAGATTGAGGAGTTGGTGACCCAGAGGAGTGAGGAGCTGGTGGGTGGTGGGAGAGGTGACACGTGGGTCTGTCCAGGCTGGCCATGCTGCTGGTCTGGCTCCTGCCCCGGCTTGCCTGGCCTGAGGGCACCTGAGGAAGTGCTGAGTTGATGATGTTCCCAGCAGCTTCTGAACACACTTGGAGGTGTTCGACCTGGTGGTTTGCAAAGCCCTTCTCTGGGTCATTGACTCTCTCTGTACTTACACAGGAGGGAGTCAGTGTGCCCAATCTCTGGGCACAGCATCCTGCTGATCCGTCAGCTGTTCTTGAGATCTGTGCTTGAAAACTGTTTCCTCATGTGTTCCTACACCTTAAAGCAATTTCTCAGTTTCCCCATCCTTCCCATGGCAATCCAGACTTCCCAGTTACCCCATACTGCTCCTCTGGGCTAGTGAACCAGCAGAAGCCAACTCTGCCCCATGTGCTCCAAGGTCCGTTTGATCATAAATGCGACTTTGGCCATATGGGTCATAACATGCCTCTCCCCTCACCCCAGGTAGCTGCCAGGATCCAAAACCAGGGAGTGCCCTCACCCCAATGCCTGCCGGACCACACAATGCTAGGCTTGGTGCCAGCTGTCTGGGCATTGTGCTGTCAAGGGCCTCCATAAATAACATAGGACTTGGGAGCAGGACACAGCTGTGGGTGGGTGGCTGAGGCTGCCACCCTGCTACCCCCACTGATGCTCCCCAGAGGGGAGCTCCCGCAGGGCTTTGCATTTGGAGTTGCAAGCAGCCTATTGCCTAGTGTCTTTCAGAGAAAAAGGAGAGAGCTGATTAATCCTGGAGGATCTGGAAGAGCCACAGAGAGGGGACTTCTGGGAGGATTTAGTTAGCAGTGGCCCAGATACATCAAACCATCTCCTGCATAAAGCCATATCCCATTACTGCTCCTCTGTGCAGGACAGCTTACGGTACTTATCCCATTAGAAGCCTGACGCTGCTTTGATGTATTCCAAGGAGACTGTGATAAAATTTCTGTCACTGTTTTCCCTGACTGATTTCAGTCAATCAATGGAGCTGCTGCCTGCCTGGTGCTGAGGTGACATCATGTCCCTGCCAGGCAGGCAGGGTCCTGGTGGGGTGGGCAGAGCAGCACCTGAGGAGCTCTCAGGGGTGGGAAAACAACAGGTTTCCAGGGAATGCCCCCAAACATCCCCAGCATCACTGACCCTCTCCCAGTGAGGTAGCGAGCACTATCCAGCTCCTGGCTCATAGCACACACAACAGGTGCAGATTCCATGGGACATCTGCAGATGCTCTTTCTCTTTGCTGCTGGTGATGACATCCCCAGGTGTGTCCGAGTCAGCTCTCCTGCTCCAGCCTGGAGTTAATCCAGATGCCAGATGGAATCTTGTTCCTTTCCAACATCAGTGAGCATTTGAACTGGACCAAAAGGCTCTGGCTTTACTCCTTACCTGTGAGTCTGAAGCATGTTTTTGGGTTGGTGGTCTTGCTCGGGCAGTTCATGACCATCCCAGATGCAAATATACATCCTTATATATTTTCGGTCACAGTTTCACTATCAGAGCCAGTAATGCCATCCCTGTTAGCACATTTTGGTAGCTCCTGAGTCAAGGGTTCAGGACTGGCACTGCAGCACAGGCAGCTGCACCAAGTGTGCAACAGCCAAACCCTATTCAACAGCTCAACTCCAATCCTCCCAAATTCCTGGCAGGAAACACCTGCTTGCAGTTGTGTGTCTTCAAGGGGAAATCCTGCCTTGGGTCAGTCACAGCCATGGGGCATCCTCCATCTGCTGGGAGCTCCTTTGTACCCATATGGGCAAAAAGTAGGGTGCTGTGGGCACTTCTGAGCCTAGAGGTGGCCTTTGCATCTGACCAGACCACCTTTCCTTTGGTACCCAAGGATCCCTTTGGGAAAGGGTCCTCTCCCCTCTCTTTGCTGTCCCCTACATGGTAAGAAATTGCTCTGGCCTAAAAACAGCATTTTTTTTTTAGGCTGGGGAATGGGCAAGGACGCTCCTTCACACGCGCTGCGTTTCTGTGACTGGGGAACTGGGAGAAGCCGGAGACGCCCATCCAAGGGCCCAATCCCACAGCTCTCCCTGCAGCACTCAGTGCTGGCCAAGGGGAGACAGTGTCAAGCTGCTATTTCATCAGTTTTCCCTTTTTGGGGAAGCTTGGTGACCCCAACTGAGGGACATGGTGCCTCCTCCTGGCATGGGGTCCGGGTTGCTGCTGAAGAATTGGTTCAAGTTCCCCAGGAACCAGAGCCTCTCCTAGGCCACCCATCACTTCTTGCCACTGCAGGGCCATGGGCCTGGACCACGACACTGCTGAATTCCTCCTGAGGAAAGTGTAGAGAGAACCTGCAGGGTCTTTCCTGTGGTGTGGGCAACTGGAAAGGGCAGTAATTGCTGTCATTGGGGCTGTCTGAGACCTGCCAAGCCTGTAGCCACAGACAAATTATTAGGACAGGGTAGGAAGAAAAGTCACTTGGCTGCCTAACACCTGGGAGGGTATTTCATGAGATGAGTAGCCTTGACCTCAAAATATTTCCAAGCTATGGGCAGAGGGAAGAGGATGCTGTTGTCGAGTGTTGCAACACTGCAAAGCAAATGCTGTTCTGCTGAACTGATGAGTCCTGGCATCCGCGTTGCTGTGGGGCTTCACTTGCCATGAGTGCATATGAAAAACTCACTGGCTTGAAAGTAAAAGGGTGTTAGAAGTGCCTATTTGGAAGATGTCTCCGGGATGATGGGAGGACATCTGTATCATCTTATTTTTTCCATCCTTGGGTTTGGAATAACAAGGATTCATCTGGAGAACTGGATTTTACCACTAATACTGGCAAACTCAAATGTCCTTGTGTCCCTGCAGTGACCTTGTGCTTTCTGTGCCAAGGGGTGACATCACAAACCTGTCCAGGTGCAGGTAGAGAACAATGATGTGCAGATGTTGACGACACCAGGAAGGTAAGTACCGAAGCTCATCACAGTGCTTACATGGATATAAAGGAGAAAAAAAGAATGGAGAACTTGGCTAACGTTTTTAATTTAACTCTTGTTAAATCCCTCCTTGGACCGCTCTTGTCCCACTCAATCTGGTGCTGACTCTGCTTTTCTAAAGCCATGTTCAGACCAGCCTCTGCTCAAGCCTGTTCATGGTGTCTGTGTCCACACACTGACAGCTCCTCAAGGCCTTTTTCTCCGAGGACTTGCAGGATTGGTGAATGGCTCCAACCAGTGCTTGGGACTATGGATGCTGAAAAAGCTTCAGCAGAGAATTTCTTCAGCTCTCTGCAGCATTTTTGTGAGAGTTCTGTCTTTCCCATGCAAGTAAGACAAAACAATGTTACAGTTTTGTAAACTTCTTGCAGCTGCGGATTGTTTTGGTAGAATTGTTATGGTTCTAACTAGAAAAACATTCAGAGATGGGTGTCTTAGAACTTGACCAATCCCCTCTAGGGGGTGGATGGCAAAAACCAATTACCTTATGCCACTTAATACACTTTGCAAACTAACATATAAAAGTCTTCTGAGAATTCATTAAATCATCATCCATTTATCCCTGAGCCTGGACTTTGTGTCGTTTCTCTACTCCTCCGTGGGGAAAACAGCGACATCTGACGGATAGAGGTTTGGTACAGCAACATGTGGGGGATGGTGTGTGATGACTCCTGGGACACGACAGATGCCTCTGTGGTGTGTAGGCAGCTTGGCTGGGGGGACGCAGTATCAGCCCTGGGCGGTGTTTAGTTTGGGAGAGGAGCTGGGACTATCTGGCTGGACGACATTAACTGCAATGGGATGGAGAGGCTCCTCAGTGAGTGCTCATCGCGGGCATGGGGAGAGCGCAACTGTGGGCATGATGAGGACATGGGCACTGTGTGCTCAGGTGAGGATGGGGTTTGCCTGATCTGTGCTCCTGGGGCAGGCAGGGCTTGGTAATGTCTTGGTCTTGCAGAGCCAGCCACAGGTCTGTGGCTTGGGCTTGTTCAATCCTCCTCTGTCCTGCCCCATGCTGGCCCAGGGACTGCAGCAAGCTCCCTGCTGGCAGCCCCAGTGGCATCTACATCATCCAACCCACAGGACTGCACCCCATCATGGTGTACTCTGAGATGAATGGGGCAGACAGGGGCTGGACCGTCATCCAGAGGAACCATCAGAGCTTGGCGATCCCCTGGGACGAGTCCTGGAGCACCTACAAGTACAGCTTTGGGAACATGCACACCGAGTTTGGCTGGGCACCGAGTACATCCACCAGATCACCAGGCAGAAGGTCTACCAGGTCAGGTTTGCCATCTGGGATGCTTCAAATAACATGAAGTTCGCAGACTACAACCTGTTCAGCGTGGATGATGAGTCCCAGGGCTACCAGCTGAGGCTGGGAGCGCACTCGGGGACAGCAGAGGGTGCCATGGCCTCCAAGGGCACCACCACCATGCACGACAACATGAAGTTCTCTGCTAAAGATCGGGATCAGGACACTTCTAGCGGGAACTGTGCCATCAGCTCCGGGGGTGGGTGGTGGTACTCGGTGTGTTATTCTGTGCGTCTGAACTTCAAAGGGGGCATGACCTGGGGCAACCTGTGCCAGGGGAACTGCAGGGCCTCGGCCATCCTCATCAAACCCACCACCTACTGCTAAGGCTACCTCACCACCTGCTTGTGCTGGGCATGGGGTCGGAGCAGAGTCCTGCTAGGCCACTCTTTGCTGGGAGAGAGGAGCAGGGGGCAGTGGGGAACAGCCTGGGCTGCCAAGGGGTTTGTCTTTCATCCATCTTGCAGAGCTCCTCTGTTTCCCTTGCAGGGTTCTTCCCTTTGAGCTATTTTTGGTTTAATTGCACTATAACAAGGCTGACACCTTGTTATAGCGCAATTAAACCAAAACTTCTGCTCCAGTGAATAAAACATGGTTTAGAAACACAGTGCCTTGATGTGCATCACAGGAAAATGTCCTTATTCTGAACTGTATAAATAATCCCCTTCTCTTAGAATCATAGAATCACAGAATAATTAAGGTTGGAAAAGCCCTCTGAGATGTTTGAGTCCAGCCACTCCCCCAGCAGTGCCAAGTCCACCATTAGCCCACGTCCCTTGGTGCCACATCTACATGTTTTTTGAACACTTCCAGGGCTGGTGATCTTCAGGGTTTCCATCACCCCCTCATCAGCTGGGGCTGGGAGAAGCATAAAGATTCCTTGTTTCCTAGTAAATCTGAAGTAGCCCCATTTCTGCAGATGTGGCCGTGACACCTACACCTGGAGAGGTATTTCCACCCACATGGACTTTCAGTGTGGTACTGTTAAACCCTGCAGTAAAATCCTGTGTCTAAACAACGACAACCATCTGCAAATCCAGCTCCATGTGTCTGGCAGGCTATAGAGACCAATATGGAGGAAGCACCAGGCTAGGGCAGGGCCAGGTTTCTTATGAAAAGATTTGTGGGATTGCAAGGAAAATATCAAATAGGGGATTAATTATAATAAGACATGGTGACATTTAAATGAAGGAAGTGCAGGTTTTTGATGCTGGACGTGCTTCAGGGAAAGATTAGCAGTTCTGAGGGCTTTGTCCAGCACTGACAAACCCCAGGGATGAGGGTCTGTCTGGTCCCTGCTGGGGAACACCCCAGCCCCAGGCTAGGCAGGTTGGGCACCCACAGTGGTGTCACCCAGTGCTCCTGCTGTGCCCACTCCCATGTGCCCATCCTGGCACAGGGCACAGTCTCATCGGCACCAGGCAGGTTGGGCAAATGTGGGTCTGGCTCACTGAGGAGGAGGTGCTCTCCCCAAGCCCCTTGGGCTCTCTGGTCACTGGCCAAAATCCAGGTGTGGGTTACCATGGCCAGCTGCATCCTGCTGCATCCTGGCCACCAAATGTCACCCACACTGTGGCTGAACAGCCCTGGCCATGATGCAGTGCCCTCTCGTCCCCAGAAGCCCCGTGGTCCCTGTTCACCCCTGCAGTGAGCCCAGGCTGAGAACCGCAGGGCTGACCCAAGACCTGCACTCACCCTGGGTCTCCCCAACCCTGTGGGGCCTTGGAGCATCGCCTCCCAGCACCCAGTCCTGGCCTGCTGACAGACACCAGGCACCACCCTAGGGCTGGATCCCCACGGCATGGACCCCCTGCCTAGTGACCTGACGGCCCTCAGAGGCACCCTTCTTCCCCCAGCCCTCGCAGCAGGATGGGGCTGGAATTCCAGCTTCTCCAGCCATGGCATGGAGCAGAGCAAAGACAGACTCAGACAGGAATGCAGCAAATGGGACCCTGCCTGAACATGGTTCCCCCGAACATCTTCCACTGGTCCCCCCCAGAACCCCGACTGCTTCTGTGTGTGCTTGCAGTGTCACTGCACAGGTAGACACGAGGCAGCACAGCCTGGCTCCAGGGTTTATTGGAGCTGATTCCTCCCCCTGTGGGTAGCAGAGCTTTGGGGCGTGCAGGGCCTGGGAAGGGAGCGGGGCTTGAGCAAAGCAGGGTTCACTGACTGCAGGGGACGGGAACTGTCACCGTGTCCCCATCCCTAGGACGGGAGCGGGTGCACCCACCCCAAACAGCTACCTGTGTCCCAGTGCCGGCCAGCACCGCGGCAGTGGGTGAAGCTGCCCGGTGCTTCGGATGATAGGTCCTGAGCCCCAGCACCGTTGTGTTTTGGCTCGGGATGGAGCACGAGCTGTGGGCAGAGCAGAAAGTGCACCGGGACCGGCAAGGGAACGGGGCACTGAGCTGGATGTTGAGGAACACATCTGGTGCAGGTGGTTCGGTTTTCAGTCTACAGATTGAGATGCAGACTGAACTGTGGGTGAGAGCCGGAGACAAGACACCGTGAACTGCCAACCTTTTGGTTAACAAGGGGCGTGAAGACGGGAGGTGCCAGCCAGGTGAATGGACACTGAGAGACACCGCAGGAGCAGGGAATTGCCGACCTTTTGGATAAGAAAAGGGACTAAGACTGGTGTCGTCAGTGAGTTGTATGGACACTGGGAGACAGAGCAGGAGCGGAAGCCTCAGGAGGAAGAGCGAAACTTGTGCGTGAGTAGACCGTGAGGGTAGAAGAGACCGGGGGATCCTTTGTTGGGGGTCCTCCTTGGAGGCACCAGCTCGAGCTGTTTCTGTGTTACTGTGCCATGAATAAATGGCTTTATGGAACTGAGACAGCTGAGACTCTGCTAAGGGAAACCTGGAGTTGAACCGATAAGGAAACCTGGTCTGACTGCGTGTGAGTGGGGTGTATGTGAAGTCAAAGAGCGGACACGCTGGCTCTCTGAAGCTGCCCGCTGTGGAGCGGCTTTTGTCCCAGCAATGAAAGTCTCTGGCCTTGGGAGTGTGACTGACAGAGTGTCGTGAATGGTCAGAGTGGGAAGTTTCCTTAACACTGGGGACGGTGGCACACAGCCCTCCCCCACCCCCTTCCCTCCACTCCCGGGAGGTTGGGCGCGGTGAGCGCACGTCTGTGGGTTTGACCAGGATAGAGGAGGATTTGCAGTCACCGTTATCGCAGAATCCCAGCCAAACAATGTCTTTTTTGGCATTGATAGGAAAGATGTGTGCTAATGTCTTTACAAACAATTCCGTGGGTGAGGGTATGGGTGTTAACGTCTTTGAAATGGGTCTTAATGTCTCTACCAACTTCAAGACACTTTTGTTTGTTGCAGAACTCAGACAGTTTGATTCCTGAAACAGACAAATGGGTCAGCACAAACCTGAGTTTCTGAACTTTGTGGGAAAATGACGGGTTCAAGGGGGGAATATGTGATAGGCGGCTCGAGAAGGCAGTGTCTTCCTAATACCTCAGCCACTGGGGAAAGGAAGAAGGCAATGATGCCTTAAAGAACCTAGAAATGAAACAACACACTTTCAAGATAGTATTAGTACAGGAGGTAATAGAAAGGCTGGTCTTTATTGGAGGCCTCCAAGGGGCAGATACGGAAAATGCCTGAATGCCCAAATGCCTGCCCCTTCCCCCCCGGCACGGGGTGAATACAGTTTTACAAGTTTAGCATAACTGACAAAAATCACCACCTAGGAGCACAAGTGGTGAGGCAATTTCTTCCCGGTTCAACCCCTTTCTAAATCCCCCCTCTGCAGATGGGAACTAAACTTTGTTTATGAAAATGTGTCTCTAAGAGCTGGTATCAACCTTGGTTCCCAGGAAGAACCAAGATAGGATAGGAGCCTTGGAATGTGTTTTGTCTTTCTGCCTATCAGGGTGGGGAAAAGTACTGGGGCTAGCTAGGAACTATATAACTATACAACAGTAGAACTAGAATATATGTGTAAAGAATACAGAGAATATATAAAAGCAAAAATCATTCTGGCAACAGCAACATGCAGCCGGGAGTTTAGGATCGAAGGAGGCTGCATCCTCCAAAACCTTGAGAGAGAAAACCCCGTGGGCATGTGCCCCAGTGGACTCTCTCCCTTTATTCGAATAAAGTTGCAGGACTCCTCTGTCTCCTTTATGGACATTGGCTTTGCATAGCGTGATTTTCCATACAGCAGTGAGCAGGACGTTCTCACACCTGTTGTACCACCACTCCCTGTAGCTGCACCCCAACCTGGCTGTTCCCCAGTGCCCATACTCACCGCCCTAGGAACTGGTCGCACATACCGGGCCCATGCACCCACCACAGTGGGCAGGAGGACAAGGTCCCAGTGGAGCCAGGGTGCCCCAGCCTGGAGCCCTGGGGAGGAAAGTGCCCATCACCATCAAGATCCCTGGGCAGCCCTTGGGATGCTTGAGCAGGAAAGGCAGAGCCAGGGCACAGTCAGGAGTAGGGGGCTCCCAGGGTAGTGGGAGCTGCAGCTTTGGGACAGCCTGTGCAGGGCTGAAGTAAGGTGAGAAATCTGTCACATCCTGATCAGCCCTTTCCCTGCACCATGCAGCAGCCTGTGCTTACATTTTCTCATGTTTCTCCTAAAAGTGGTTTGGAGATTTTTTTCTATAGGTCTAGAGGCAAAAGGATGTTTTTATGGGAAAGAAGTAAATCTGTGTAAGGACATCCAGAGCAAATAGTTCAAAGCCCTGCACTTGAGCTTGTTGTGTAAGACCTGGTGCTCCAGGTGCCGAAGATGCAGCTCACAGGGATGCAGGAAGCAGCCCAGCAGCAGCAGCAAACCGGAAAGAAATGGCAGGGTGGAAAGGAGTGGGATGGATGCTGGACGCACTCATCCATTCCCACTCCCTTGGTCCCCATTGCTGTCCCCCAGCTTGGATTTCTGCTTGTATCCCCTGGAGCTGCAAGTCCTGCAGGAAAGGAGCCATGAGAAAGAGGAGGAGGACTCATCCATCACCGCCGTGCTGCTAGCCAGTCCTGCTGCTCCCGTGCCCATGCTGGGCCCTGTACCTTCGCTCCCAAGTCTGTCCCTACACACACCTCCTCTGTGTGAGCATGTTATCTCACAGCATTAAGCACTGTGTGCCCATCTGGTGGCTTGTCTTTGCTCAAGATTACACTAAGAGGCCTCAAGATTTTATCTTGAGGAAAAATAAAGTAATCCAAATCTCCCAGCTGCGGGGCGTTTATCACCGGCAATTCATTTGACCTGCCCAGGAGTTAAAATCTTCCTGGAGATGTACCAACTGCTGTAGGTCAATAAAATAGCTGAAGGAGGGGGGAAAGGCAAACAGATGGGCCGGAGCATGAACTGGAAGGAAGACTAGTGTTATCTGGAGATCAAAGAGAATAACACCAATGGGAAGCGGTTTGTCAAAAGTCCCCAGCTCCCAGCATGACACAACACCTCTGTGACAGCTGGATCTGTCTCAGCCCTCTCCCTGCAGAGCTGCCCAGACATCAGCCTCAGAGCTGGGCTGCAGGCACAGATGCCTTGTGCTCTCCATCAGCAAAGGCTGGGGCTGAGGTCAACAACCTTTCCCAGGGGCCATGCCTGATCCTTAGATGCTTTGTGGCAGCTCTGAGCTCTCTGCTGGGATGTGTTATACAGTACCCCTTCCACAACACTCCCCCCTTATCCCATATGTCCTGAGGGGAAAAAACAGTCTCAGGAGGGCTCTGCCGACCTGCTCTCCCCCATTGTGTATGGGTGGGCATCACCCCAGCCCAGGTGCTCTCTGAGAGAACATCTCCATTCTCTTGTGGCCAGTGCATCAGGCAACAGCTATTGGGTCACACCTGTGCAAGGTGTTTTGGTAAACCCTCAGCACTGGGCCAGTGTCTCCTCCTTCTTCCCTTCTGCTTTCAGTCCCCATTTTCATCCAATGCTTGGGCGGCACCAGCAGGTCCTCCCCCCTGACCTGCCATCTGACCTCCAGCTCCTGCTGTGGTCCTGGTGGAACAGTTTGTACCCCTGTGTGTCACCAGCACTGGATGTCCATCTGGCTCCAGTACACTGTGCTGGGAGATGATGGTTCCCTGGGCAGCAGGTCCCACAGTGAGGGCAAGGGAGGAGCAGGGGACAGAGGCAGGTCCCCATCTGGGGGACGCTCAGTCCCTTCTTCTCCCTCCTTCTATAATTCAGGTCTCCTTACGACCTCCAGATACCCTGGCTGGGCTCACACTTCCAAGACCATCCATGCCCTGTCACTGCTTCTTCAAGGGCCAGCAGTGCTGGGGGGGATCACCATGGGGTCCCGGCTGCAGGGACCTCCCTTATAGCTGTAGGATGAGGATGTCACCGAGGGGTAACAGCAGCCAGGGCCACCCCAGTGCCCACGGGTTGGGATGTCAGGCACATCTTGACGCTTTGGTTTTGAGGCTGCACTTGGTGCCCAGGTGGGTGCAGAGAGCCAGCCCTGCTCCTGTGTGGCATAGGGCGGGGGCTGCTGGAAGGGCTGGGGAGACCCTTCTCATCTGTTTTGAAATTGGGCTGCCAGAAATATGTCTGAGACAAATGCTACAGTCCCAGGTTATATGGCACCGGAAGCAGGGGTCAGGGGCTGGGGATGAGGCCCTTTTGCTGCTCAGTGTGGGTGGAATCCCATGTGAAATGTCAGAGCACAGTATCCCCTCGAGTGATGCACCAGGTGAGGTAGACAGACCTGGAGGGTGTCTAACAGAGATTTCTGGCCTGGCCAGGTGACAGAATGCCCCTACATGGCTTGGCTTCAAACCCTGTAAGTATTAACAACCCCAAGAAAAACCCTTATCAGTAGCTTTTGTCGGTTTTGTGGAATTCTGTTTGAACACCAGCAGCTGAGAACTCTTATCACGGAAGCACAACAGCTGGCACGTGAGAAAAGGTGTCTGTTGGAAGGAGGCAAACCATAAATTTCCAGGAACGGGCAAGTTCTGCTGTTTGGATTGACTACCTCACCTCACTGACAAACAGAGCTGGGCTGCAGACACGGATGTGCCCTCCATGAGCAAAGGCTGGGGCAAATGTCAACAACCTTTCCCAGGGGTCATCCCCGACCTCTGGATGCTTTGTGGCAGCTCTGAGCAAAAACCTGGTGGTCATGCAGTGCCCCTTCCCCTACACTCCCTGCCCTTATCCCATATATCCTGAGGGGGAGAAACAGGCTCAGGAGGGCTCTGCTTACCTGCTCACCTACTCTCCCCCATGGTGTGTGTGTGGGCATCACCCCAGCCCGGGTGCTTTCTGAGAGAGAGAAAGCCAGTGCATCAGGCAGCAGCTGCAGCTGTTGGGTCACACCTGTGCAGGGTGTTTTGGTAAATCTTCAGCACCAGGCTGGAGTCTCTTCTTTCTTCCCCTCTGCTTTCGGTCCCCATTTTCATCCAGTGCTTCAGCGGCACCAGCAAGTCCTCCCCCTGATCTGCTGGCTGACCCCAGAGGCCCCTCCCATGGTCCTGGTAGGACTGTTATCAGGAGCTTTTCTTGGTTTCATGGAATCCTGTGTGAACCCCAGCAGCTATTTGCTGGGAACCCTTACCACAGAAACACAACAGATGGTGCATGAGAGGTACCTGCGGAGGACAAACAGGCTGTAAATTTCCAGGAATGGATGAGTACTGCTATTTGATCAGCTGCTTCACCTCACCGATGAGCCCTATATAACATGAGGGTTGGCCATGCTGCCACCAGACTAGACCTACTCAGCTTCCCCATGCCACAGGATCCCAACAGAGACAGCATGGGTGAGTGTGGGATGGGATGGGATGGGATGGGATGGGATGGGATGATGGGATGGGATGGGAGGGATGGGATGATGGGTGATGGGATGGGACGGATGGGATGATGGGTGATGGGATGGCGAGGGATGGGATGATGGGTGATGGGATGGGATGGGATGGGATGGGATGGGATGGGATGGGATGAGATGGAGTGAATTCTGTGTGCAGCTGGGCATCCCTGCCTTTCTTTCCAAGGTCTTAGGTCCCTGTGCTTTGTTTATCCCTCTTGTAGTAGCTCCTGAGTATCCTTATGTACCAGCGATGCCCACAACCCAATACATCAGTTCTCCTCCAGAGGATTCACATTCCCAGATTCACTGTGTATGTTTTTTCTCCAGCTGCTCCTCACTACAGTCCTCTGTTCTTCACCTCCATGCTGGCCCTGCTATCCCCGCTTCTTGCTCTGCATGTCGAAAACCTGGAAAGATTGGAAGCAAATTTAGATGAAATCATTAATATCCGTTCTGATGGACGTCTTCCTGGTATGTGTTTTCTCTCTTACATCCCTAAACTTTGTTCATCCAAACATCAGGAGCCCTCTCCTCTGCACAGAAAGGGAGGTGTGGAAAATACTCTTGTGGAAATAAAAGGATCCTGATCAAATCTTCCTCTAATTTAGTATCTTAACCAAACATCACCAGATTTGGTAACTCAACCTTCTTTGTTATTGACAAGATTGTATGTGGCAGCTTTTTCTAGACGGACTATTTCTCTTCCTTTATATATTCTCTTCCCACAAATATTTGTATAGTCCATTCACAGGCCTGAAACTTCAGAGAGACTTTGTATAAGTGACTAACCAGAATGCTTTCTGAAGCTTGCACGTGGCTAAATGGTCCCAAAACCTCATCAAACCACTGATGGAGGTCACAATTCCAGAGGCTCTCAGGGAAACATTCTTACTGAGATGGGTGCTGGGATTTCTCTCAAACAGAGAATCGTTCTCTCATAGCTGTGAGCTCCTTCACACTCTGCAGGTTTCTGGAGTTCTTTATGGATTGAATGAACATATGAATCCTTCATCACTGAAAAGCAGGTTCAACAGCAACAGCTCTCAGCAGTCTGATCTCGGTCTGAGAGCACCCATGGTCTATTACCCTCCTGATCCTTCTCTCTCTGTACATCCTTGTACTCATCACTACTACCCTGAGCAACTTGTTCTAGTGAAAGATGTCCCTGCTTACAGCAGGGGGATTGGGCTAGGTGGTCTTTTAAAGGTCCCTTCCAACCTAAACCATTCATGATTCCATGGTTCTACTTGGGTATGCTGTCTGCTCCTTGCTGAGAGGAGCAAATAGGCAGCTGCTTAATGGCTGCAGCATTCCCATTCTTAGTCTCTGATCCCTTTGAAGATTTTCCAACCAAAAACTACCACACAGGAAGAAAAATGAGCCAAGTGGCATCATTGAAATGCCCTACAAAAAACTCAGTGCTGGAAATAATAGCCCATGGGGGCTGGACTTACCTCTGTGCTGTGGCACAGGGCTGCTCTTCTCATTCCTTGTTTTCCTGATGCAGATGAAGCTGGAGGGATCATCCAGTGGAACCGGGCAGCTGACCCTCGGCAGGCACAGAGCAACAGAAGTAAGCACCCACATCCCCCAGGGAACAGGGAGGGATGTAGGGAATGAGGGCAGAGTGGTGGAGGGTTGGCAATCAGCCTGGGGAGCAGCCAGCCCAGCGCCTCAGCAGAACTCCATGTGCTCCTCCAAACATGAAGGCCACTGAATGAGGGTGGGATCAGGTTGAACATGGGAAAGAAATGTCAGACAATGAGGGTGGTGAGGACCTGGCGCAGGTTGCCCAGAGAAGCTGTGACTGCCCCATCCCTGGAAGTGTCCAAGTCCAGGTTGGATGGGGCTTGGAGCAACCTGGTCTAGTGGAAGGTGTCCCTGGCCATGGCAGGGGAGTGGAACAAGATGGGCTTTAAGATTACTTCCAAGCCACCCCATTCTGGGATTCTGTGATCTCAGAGAACTCTGCTGCCGTTACTTACATGCCACAAGTCCACAGAGGATATCCCTTCCAAGCAAAGCTGGGCTTTCACAACTATCCACAGGGTCCAATGCTAAGGGAATGAGACTTCCTCCTTCACGACTCCAGGGATGCAGTGGATGCCAGGGTTGCAGGGACAGCAGACTGGGTGTTGTGCCTGTTGGTCCTCCAATGTTCTCTCATGCCCCAGGTTGGCCCAAGGACTGCAGCGACCTTCCTGCCAGCAGCCCCAGTGGCATCTACATCATCCAGCCCATAGGAATGCAAATCATCGTGGTCTACTGTGAGATGAACAAAGAGAATGGAGGCTGGACTGTCATCCAGAGGAACCACAGAGATACAGCAGTCAGCTGGGACGAGTCCTGGAGCACCTACAAGCACGGCTTCGGGAACGTGCACACCGAGTTCTGGCTGGGCACCGAGTACATCCACCAGATCACCAGGCAGAAGGTCTACCAGGTCAGGTTTGCCATCTGGGATGCTTCAAATAACATGAAGTTCGCAGACTACAACCTGTTCAGCGTGGATGATGAGTCCCAGGGCTACCAGCTGAGGCTGGGAGCACACTCGGGGACAGCAGAGGATGCCATGGCCTCCAAGGGCACCACCACCATGCACGACAACATGAAGTTCTCTGCTAAAGATCGGGATCAGGACACTTCTAGCGGGAACTGTGCCATCAGCTCCGGGGGTGGGTGGTGGTACTCGGCGTGTTATTCTGTGCGTCTGAACTTCAAAGGGGGCATGACTTGGGGCAACCTGTGCCAGGGGAACTGCAGGGCCTCGGCCATCCTCATCAAACCCACCACCTACTGCTAGTCGCATTTTCATTTCCTTGCTGTCCAACCTGGGGCTAATTCCCGCTCTCCAAAGAATTCAAACAAAGCAAAACCAAACTGGGTGTGCCACGGGGTCTTTGCAGAGGTTGGTCATATGTAGCTACTGAAGAAAATAAGGCATTTTCCACTTTTCTTCCTCCTGTAGATTTCCCCTACTTCTCAGCTGTGCCTGTGGCCTCTAGTTCAGAGTCAGATCATTTAAATTACATTAATAATAGAAACAGTCTCTTGGAAACTCAGAAGTTTCCAGATCAGTAGTGGGCTTCATATAACATGTGAAATGGTCAACCCAGTAGACTTCTGTGGCTTTGTCAGTTAATTTACATCCTTAATTTCAGGAAAACTACCTAATTTTTGCTGAAGATCTTTCTTAAGATACTAAAGTGCACAGTCAACCTCTCACTCTGAACCTCCTGCATGTAACGCTTAATAGATGTTAAATAGTCAAATAAATTGGTATTCAAAGAACTGTCTGAATTAATGCATTAGAGAGTTTCCACCACTGCAGCTCAGCTTTTCCCTGAGCCAGGGCCATGATGACTTCTCAGAGTCAGTGCTGGTAGAACAGTTGGACTTGATGATCTTAGAGGGCTTTTCCAGCTCTCATGATTCTATGATACATCCTCATCTTTGAGGGCAGAACCCTTCAGCAGATGCCACCTATTCCAGCTTCCAACCTCCATGGTATTTATGTACTAAAATTGCCTCCAGTGGCATGTGAGTCCTGGAGTGCCTTTGGCTCAGGGAGATGAGAGCTGTTTCCTCATCAATAGAGAGGCATGAGCTAGCAAATAAAAATCATTGAAAACAAATCTTCTATTACTTTGTCGTGCTTGTGTGCAATTTTTTACACCATGGTTTTACTGCATGTCTGCCTTGAAACATGGGATTTCTCTCCTGCCTCCTACTGCCTTCTGCCCCTCTGCAGTGAGTCATGAGGTGTGTGACAGGAGTAGGCATCTGTCAGCTCAGAACGGAAACTAAACCCAGTGTAGGAGACAATAACCTAAATAAAATGTTCTTGGCTGTCAAACTTGGGAATTTCTTGTTGCATTTAGAAAACGTTTGGGTTTTTTTCTTGGCTAACACTCTTGCCTTGAGATACACATGGAGATGTATGATTAAAGGGACCCTCTGCTAATGCCTCCCCCCGAGGTTGGGCACCCACCATGCATCCAGGTAGGGTGAGAGGCAGCTCAGGGGCAGCAGCGACTACCTGTGCTGGGCTCCCAGCATGGCATTCCCTTCCATGACAGGAAAGACAATTCCATTCGATATTCCATCTTCATGGTGAGTCTCCTTAGCAAGATGCAGAAAAGTCTCTTTTGCACCATGTCCCCTCGTTATCTTTAACCAGTGTGACTTTTGTTGAGTGGAAGAGATTGTCCCCATCTGCCCTTGTGAGACCCCACCTGCAGAGCCACCTCCAGCTCTGGGGTCCTGAGCACAGGAAAGATGTGGAGCTGATGAAGCAAGTCCAGAGGCAGCCACTGAGATTCTCCAAGGGCTGGAGCCCCTCTGCTCTGGAGCCAGGCTGGGAGAGCTGGGGTTGTCCAGCCTGGAGAAGAGAAGGCTCTGGGGAGACCTTAGAGCCCCTTCCAGTGCCTAAAGGGGCTCCAGGAGAGTTGTAGAGGGACTTTGGACAAGGGCCTAGGGTAACAGGACAAGGGGGAATGGCTTCCCGCTGCCAGAGGGCAGGGCTAGATGGGATATTGGGAAAAAATTCTTCTCTGTGACGGGGGTGAGGCCCTGGCACAAGCTGCTCAGGGAAGCTGTGGCTGCCCCTGGATCCCTGGAAGTGTTCCAGGCCGGGTTGGACAGGGCTTGGAACAACCTGGTCTAATGGAAGGTGTCCCTGCCCATGGCAGTAGGGTTGGAATGAAACATCTTTAAGGTCCCTTCCAACCCAAACCGTTCTGTGATTTTTGAAGTGATACCTCACTTTTCCTACAAGCTCCAAGGCTGCTGTGTATCCTCAGGCCTCTCTTGCTCTCTCCACAGAGGCTCAGCTTGTCCCACAGTAACAGAGCTGGGGTGTGGTGAGCCAGCCCTCCTCAGCAGGCTCCGCTTTCTTGGCAAACGACTGAGCACACATCACCATCGTGAAACCCACTTAAAATGCAACGTCATTGTGAAAAGAAGGGATTTGAGAAGTGTAATCTCACCATTACATTTCTGCTGGTCCCCAGAGGGTGCTCTTGCCCAGGGTTTGCCAGGCAGCTTCCCATGGGAAGGAAGTTTGGCAGACAAGGAGAGCCCAGAAATATTCTATAAGGAGTCTAGCTGCGGACTGCAATTTTCTTCTCCATGTTCCTTGCCCTGTCCTGCTGCTGCGTGGAGTGCTGAGATCCTGCCAGCACCAGCTGCTCAAACAGGGAATTTGAGCCAGGCCATCCAAGGAAAAAAGCACCAAGAAACTCATTGCATAGATGTAGAATCATGGACTCACAGAATGGTTTGGGACCTTAAAGCTCACTTGGTTCCACCCCTCTGCCATGGGCAGGGACACATTCCACTAGACCAGGTTGCTCCAAGCCCCATCCAACCAGGCCTTGAAAATTTCCAGAGATGTGGCAGCCACAGCTTCTCTGGGCAAGCAGAAAATATACAGCAGAAAATTTCTTTCCAGGCAGAGAGAATACAACATATTTCCCTAAACTAGGATTTTTCAGCCTTTCCCAAAAGATTTAATATGCACTTCAGAATTGTTTCCTAGGGAACATGGTGAGCTTGCACAAGGTATAATTTGCTTTTTTATTTTAGATCTTTTATTCACCTGCAATGAAAGATGGAAAGTACAAAGACTTTCTCTGCCCATTCTTGCATGGGCCTGAGGAACAGATGCCCAGGTGGCTCTGACAAGCTGGGGATGCCTCTCACCCTGAGGGTCTGGAAGATCTCACTCTGTGCCCAACAACACCCGCCTGAGCAATGGGAGGCCGAGGGTGAATTTGTACCTGTGTCCTGAGCTCCCATCAGCTTTGCTTTGGACACACAAAGAATTTTAGTAGTTCCAGCCCTTCATCAGTTTATCTAATTCCTTATTAAGACCGATTAGACTTTTAGTTTCACAACATGCTGAGATGAACATGCCATGCCAGCCCTTCCTTTGCCTGCTGCCTCCAGAAACACAGAATCACAGAACAGTCAGGGTTGAAAGGAACCTCTGGAGATCATCCACTCCAACCTCCAGCTCTGAAAAGTGCTGAATAACCACCTCTAACCATTCCCTGTTCCTACTGCATCCATGTCTACACTGCCAGTGCCTGTCAACCTCATTCACCTCTTTCCTAACACAGTCCTGATCCCTTTTCTTGCAGGGATGCCATTCCCACTTCTGACCACCCATTTTCTTCATCTCTGTGACTGTCTTGGGGTGACTTTATGATGTGTATCCCCTCTCGCCGCTCTATGCCCAGACATGATTCCTGTGCCTTTCTGTGCCTTTAAAACTGGGTGTGAGAGGAAAAAAAAGCCAGACGGACTTTTCAAAGCAGTTTGTGCTCCAAGGACACAGAGATAGCTGCTGTTGCTGCAGAGCGGAAGCAAGCACCTTCCTGCTTTTCCTGGCTCTTGGCTCCTTTTCTCGGAAGCTTTGGTTTCTTCTTCTTCTCTTCTGGACTGTTCAACAATACCAGAACACACCGGGAGACCTTATACCTCGGCCTGGAGGGGCCCAAGCCGACCCAGCTCTGAAGAGGAGAAAGCCACACCCACAAAGGACTCCGGAAATTTACCAGGTTCTCTCCACAGCGAGAGGTTTTATTTTCTAGCATTATTCTTTTCCCATTGTGCATTGTGTCTGTTAAATAAATAGTTTTTTTCCTTTCACTCTTCTCTGAGGAAAATTTTTTTCCCCAACGTGGTGGGGGAGGGGTGGCTGAAACCTGCCTTCCATCAGAGGACGTTCATTTTGGACGTTCCTCCGACTTTGTCTCAAACTGGGACAGTGATCTTTTCCAGTTTTTCTCCATCTTTTCTGAGCCAGGCACCAAAGCCACACACACTTGCGAGCTTGCTTTATACTAGGGCAAGCGATATTTTCCTTGCAATATCTGGAGCCTTTTTTACTTTTTAATTACTCCTGAACCTTCAGCTGATGTTTTCAGGGAACTGCTTACAGTTACCTTTAGCTCTTGACTGGCATTAATCTAATTTAGAGTGCCCCGGTGTACAGTGAGGGATGTGCTTCACTTTATCCTTATCAACATTGACTCTCATTTCTGATGTTATCACCCACTCGCTCTGTAGCCAGAAATACTTCTGCAGTGCTCCCTAGCCACCTTTACCTGTGACAGTTCTAAACTATTTTCTCTAGCAGAAACACTGTCACCATCCTATTTGCAGCCTTTTCTCCATATCATGAATACACTGAAAATTCCAGCCCCAGTGGAAATGCTTGTAGCATCCAACAGGAAATCTCTGCATTTTTACCAATTTGCCTTATCTTTGCAAGCTGTTGATCTGTTACAGCTCAGTGTCTCTGAAAACTCTGTGATAGACCTTCTTCAAAGTGTTTTTGGATGGCATGATATTGACCAGATTACTGTTGTCCACACACACCCCCTCTTCTTGCAACAGCTGGAACAGATTTCTGAGCCACAACATTCCTCTAAAAACTGTGTTGACTCTTCCTCAGTTTATTGTATTTATAGAATCACAGATTCATGGAATATCCCGAGTTGGAAGGGACCCACCCACAAGGATCATCGAAGTCCAGCTCATGGCCCTGCACAGGACACCCCCAAAATCCCACCCTGTCCCCAAGAGCATTGTCCAAATGCTCCTTCAGCTCTGGCAACCTTGGGTCCATGACCACTTGCCTTGCCACTTCCCTTTATTCATTAGTTCCTACAAATTCCGTGTTCATTACTATTTTTTTCATTAGGTATAGAAATGAGACTTCTGGAGATCTTTAGACAAATACTGCATCCAGGACTGGAGTCCTCAGCACAAGAAACCTGAACCTGTTGGAGCAAGTCCAAAAGAGGCCATGGAAATATTCTGAGGGCTGGAGCCCCTCTGCCCTGGAGATAGGTTGGGAGAGCTGAGGGTGTTCACCTAGAGAAGAGAAGGCTCTGGGGAGACCTTAGAGCCCCTTCCAGTGCCTAAAGGGGCTCCAGGAGAGCTGTAGAGGGACTTTGGACAAGGGCCTAGGGTAACAGGACAAGGGGGAATGGCTTCCCGCTGACGGAGGGCAGGGTTAGATGGGATATTGGGAGGAAATTCTTCTCTGTGATGAGGGTGAGGCCCTGGCACAGGGTGCCCAGAGAATCCCTGGAAGTGTTCCAGGCCGGGTTGGACAGGGCTTGGAACAACCTGGTCTAATGGAAGGTGTCCCTGGCCATAGCAGGGAATTGGAAATGGATGAGCTGCTGTTTCCTCCTCCTTTTAATCTCCTTTTAACAAGCTCTCCTTGTTTCTACCCGTACAGTCTCCCTGGTCTGCCTGACCAAGACGTATTCAGGCCACCAACTTTGCTGCTTGTTCACTAATAAAGCCTTCATGATATATTTCTCCTCTCTACGTTGTTCCTGGCAACAGTGCTACAAGTTCCATTCCTAGTGCTTTTTTTATTCAGCATTTTTAATTTTTAGGACTTCCCAGGATCTCCATCCTGTGGGAACAGGCTGGAAGCTATGTGCTCCTCTGCATTTGTTGAACTCTGCAGGTCTGAGCCCAGCCATCCCCACCCAGCACTGCTGTGACTGCACACATCAGTGCCCCAGTGCTGTCTGGATCACATGGAGATGCCCATGTTTGTGCATGTCCTATCCAATCCCAGTTTCTTCAGCTACTAGTAAATCCAACCCTTCTGTCCCAGCCATTTCCCTCCCAGGCACAGGCTGTTTCTCCCCACCTCTGAGCGTGATGTCAGGATAATTTTGGAGCACTACTCTGGGGACTGTGGTCTCTAACCCCCCATGTGACAGCGTACCTTTGGAACATCTTTGGGACAACTTTGGGGCACCCATTTTGCATTGCATTCTGGACCACACCTCCCTTGCTACACTCTCTACAACACTGTGTTGCATCCCTACAGCTGTACTTGGCATCACACATTTTAGGAATCAAACAGCCTTTTACAAAATTCCTCAGCTCTGCAGCCTGCCTGCCCCTGTATGGGACTCCTGCTCTGCTCCCTGGTTGAGTAAGGATCTGTCACCCCCCTCCCTGGGCTGGATGCCTTTTGCCCATGGGATTTCCCTTCTCTGCAGCACAAGAGCTGCTGGACCAGGAAGGAGGGAGTTGTGATGTTCGTAAAAGTCTCACTGACATTTTTCCCCCGTTTCCCTCAAACAGATGTTGTCCCAGAGGACTGAAGTCTGCCTGCAGCTGGTAAACAGATGGCAAATGGTTTTAGTCAAAATCCTGGGAAGTCTCTTTTGCACGGCATGATTGGAATGTGCCCAGAAAGCCTCTATATCTCTGACATGTTTGTTTCCTTGTGCCTTGCCTAATTCTTAGTTTCCCAGGACACTCACATGCCCATTACTGCTTTAAAATGTATGCAGACAGTACTTTTAAAATTACTTCTCTCTTCACCATCTTGACAGGCAGCTTGGGATAGGCTGAGGTGGTTGTAATGAATCACAGAGGGGGGGGAAAAAAAGCTACAGACCCACAGAAATCTGGCTGGAAAGTGAAGAAATGGCTCTTAAGTGAAGAAATGGTCCCAAAGGGAGGTTTGCAACAACCAGTGTAGAAGCTGTACAAACCAGCTTTTTGTGCATATTCTTCTTCCAGCTCTGGAAAACACCTTGGATAGCTGCTGACCCTTCTTGGGTCCACCTAGGTGGTGTGGAAAGTATTCAGCTCCATCTACAAACTGGATTAGGGTTCCAGTGCCTGCAGCCATCTATGTCGGGTTTATCCCAGCCATTTATACTGTATCTCCTTCGGAGGTACCTAAGATCTGTGTCTGGGTGCTCTCCAGGCATGTGTGCTCCATCCAGGATGTGGGGCTGGGGAAGAAGTTG